>BBPU01000023.1:0-1200000 GCA_000950635.1 Mrakia blollopis | reverse complement strand
CCATTCCCACTGAGATCTCTACAACTTGGTTCTTGGGTCCTTACTGTTCGTTTCCCTCCCTTCTCAAAGCTCTCTGGAGTTTCGTTTCTCCTTTCCCTTTCTGAACTGACCTTTTTTCGCGTTGTTCTTCTTCGCAGGCGCCTGGTTGTCCTACGCTACCTATCTTAACGCTGGCTGTGAGTTCCTCCTCCCTTCATCCTTTTCCCTCTCCCTGGCGCGTCGAGTCGGGTCGAACCTGGCTTCGCTTCATTTGCGTGTAAGAGAGCATCGGTTGCTGACGCGGATTCATGTTTGTTTTGTCGTAGACTGGTACCTCAACTACTCTCCCTGGGCTGATAGGAAGGGAAAGGGAGTCGAGAAGAAGGCGCTCTAAGCGGAGGAGGGAGGAAGAAGGTTTGGTTGAGAAAGGAGGGAGGAAGGGAGAAGATACTGTACCTCGATTATAATTCTGATGAACTGACGTGCTTTTTCCCCAGAACGTGGAGAGATCAAATCAAAGCTAGATAGCACTGACGAGAGAAGGGAAACAGAACGACGCTGAAAGGAGCCCGCCCGGACCCGTTTGGTTGCGACGCGCTCTCCCGCTCTTCCTTTACGCGTCAGATTTTCACTCTTCCAAAAAGCAAAGACTTGGAAGCTTGCATCTACTCTCTTTCTCTCCGTCCTTAGATTTTTTCTTGGCGGGAAGAAACTCCTTCAAGAAGTCGCGTAGAGGCTGCGGGTAACAGGGCCAGAAATTCAACCTCAACACTTCTGCTCTTTCACCTCTCACCTCTTCTCTCCCTTCCCTTCCCTTCGACTCAACCTCTTCCTCTTCCCTCCCTCCCTCTTCCTCTCCTACCCCGCTCCCCTTCTCCGCCTCACCCCCTTCGCCCCTCCTCTCTTCTTTTCTTCTTCCTTCGAGATGTCCTCCCCTGGTGAGTGGCTCGCTTTGCTTTCGTCTTGAGCTCGAGAGGTCGCGCGATCTGGTTTGAAGGGATGGGATCCAGAGGACGGTTGTCGAGATTTACGACGCTTGAGTGAGAGGACGGGATGGGGATGCATGGGCATGGGGATGGATGAGAGGGAGTCAGCATGAAGGATGGAGCGGTGAGGGAGGTCATACGAGGGAAGGGAGAGTGGTCTTGCTTCCTTCCTTCGAGCTCTCCTCCCTTCCCTCCTTTCCTCCTAATCCATCCTTCAGCAGCATACAATCCCTTCAGCACCTCCATCCATCTACCAACCTCTCAACCCTCTTCACCTCACGAAGGAAGCAGCAACCTTCGTCTTCTCGCTGCCTCTAAAACGAGCTTGGATCAGATTCTCGCTTCACCTTCGTGTCACCCTCCCGAAACTAACCTCTCCTCCTTTTTCGTTTCTTTTTCTTCTCGCTCTCCTCTACAGCCACCTCCCCCCTTCCCGAGAACCCTGCCGCCGGCCAGACCGGAGGTGAGGATACCACCCAGACCAACGGAGACGACAACCAGTCCGGAGAGGGAGGAGAGGACGGAGAGCAAGGCCAGAACCTCACCCTTCGAGCTCTCGTCTCTACCAAGGAGGCCGGTGTCATCATCGGAAAGGGAGGAAAGAACGTCGCCGACCTTCGAGAACTCACCGGAGTCAAGGCTGGTGTCTCCAAGGTCGTTCAGGGTGTCAACGACAGGGTTTTGAGCGTCTCTGGAAACCTTGAGGGCGTCGCTCACGTGAGTTTCCTTTCCTTCTTCTCCTCTTTCCTTCGTTGCTTCGACCACTCTCCTCCTCTTCTCGACATCACTCCCTCATCTATACCTCTTTTTCTTCTTTGGTTCCCTGACTCGTTCCTCTTCTCTCATCTACCAGGCCTACTCCGAGATTGCTCGACAGCTCCTCGAGACTCCCCTCTCCGCCGACTCTCTCCCTCCTCCTCCTCCCAACGCCTTCACCTCCGTCCGACTCCTCATCTCCCACAACCTCATGGGAACCGTCATCGGACGATCTGGTCTCAAGATCAAGCACATCCAGGACGTTTCCGGTGCTCGAATGGTCGCTTCCAAGGAGATGCTTCCTCAGTCCACCGAGCGAGTCGTCGAGGTCCAGGGAACCACCGAGGCCATCAAGGTCGCCGTTTCCGAGATTGGACGATGCTTGATCGACGATTGGGAGCGAGGACAGGGAACCGTGCTCTACCACCCTGGAGCGAGCGGAGATGCTGGCGTCTTGGCTGGAGGAGGAGCTTCCGCTCCTGGAGTCGTCGTTGGAAGGAGGCCTAGCGCTGGGTTCGCTGGTGCGTTCCCTCCCGCTGCTGGAGGAGCTTCTAGGAGGACTTCGGTCGCTCAGAACGCCGGAGATTTCAAGCAGCAGTCTACCCCCGCTGCCGCCGCCGCCCCTGCTGGAACTCCTGCCGCTGCCGCTCCCGTCGATGGGTCGTTGAGGACCCAGAACATCTCCATCCCTTCGGACATGGTTGGTTGCATCATGTGAGTACACTTTCGCATCTAGAAAATGTCGGAGAAACGACGAGGGAGAGAGAGAGAGAGCGAGAACTGACCTTCGTTCCGTTTCCCTTCGCGTCCTTTTCTCCTCAGTGGTCGAGCCGGATCCAAGATCACCGAGATCCGACGACTTTCTGGATCCAAGATCTCCATCGCCAAGGTTCCTCATGACGAGACTGGAGAGAGGATGTTCACCATCGTTGGAAGCCCCGAGTCCAAGTACGTTCGCTTTCTCTTCGACGCGACTTCTTCTCGTTTCGTGTCGACGCGTCGCTGACCTTCGTCCCTTCTTTTTCCTCTCTCTCAGCGAGAAGGCTCTCTTCCTCCTCTACAACCAGCTCGAGTCCGAGAAGACCCGACGAGTCGAGGGTGCCGAGCAGGGAGCCGACGAGTAAAACAACACCCCGTTCACTCGCTTCGTCGCTTTCCTTCCCTCGCTCTCTTCCTCTTCCTCTCCCTTCCCCCCGACCCCACCCCTCACTACTCTACCCTTCTTTTGCTTCGTTTCATCCGCCCCTTTTTATCTGTTCGGTTCGGTTTCATTCACCTACTTACCTAGCATCTTCCATGCCCCTTCCTCCTCTTCTTCTCTCCTCCCTCAAAAAAAAAATCGCCCGTCGTCTCTTAACCTACCCCTCCCTACCCTTCTCGCCCTCTGCTCTCTCTCTCTACTCGTTTCGATCCCGTCCGTCTTACTTACCCTCGTCCCCCACCCCTCCTTCTTCTTTTCGGTCCCCTTCACACAAAAAAGATTGGCAGCACCCCATCAATCAGGTTGTTTTTTCGTTCGTTCTCAAGTAAGTAGTTAAATGTATTGGTAGTAGCGGGTTCTCCTAGGGTTTTGGGTGTCGGTGGTGCTTCGTCGTCGTTGTCGATTTTTTTTTGATCTAGTAGTTTGGGTTTTCTGGCGAGAGAGAGAGAGGAGAGGAGTGGAAGAGAAAGAGCGACGCGTCGCGAGCTTGATCGGATTGCAAGCTCTCTCACTGCGAGCTTCTGGAGGCGAAACTAAACGCTGTCCTCTACTACGTAAGGATTTCTCAACTCGGTCGAGCTTCGCTTTTCTCCGAGATCCCAGAATGGAACCTGAGGGAGCTGGTGCATCTCGCATCGACGGGAAGGGAAGGAGGGAAAGGGAAAGCTGCGAGAGCATTGCAAGCTGAGATTCGGTTTCAAAGTAGTCCAGATTACATCCTCGAAGTAGGAGCTTCTCTGTTTTCTGCAATCGTCCTATGTCGAGGTATATTCACCGAAACAAAGTCGTTCCGAGGCGAACGCGGAAACCGATTCTCGTTGACCTTCAACGCTCAACATGACCTCTATCCTCTCCCGCTCCTCTTCTGCCCTTGGAACCAACTCCTTCCACGACCTCCCCATCGATCCCGACGATGCTCGAGCCATCGCTGAGATGCTCAGCAGGGACTACGAGGCTCTCAGTTCAGCTGAACTTGCGGAGGAAATGCAGCTGCAGGAGGCGATCTCTTACAGCCAGACCCTTTTTTTTTTTTCGCTTCCCGGCGCTGCTCAACAGCAAGAGGAGAACCGCAAGCTCAACATGCTCGACCACCAAAATTAAGCGGATATCCTCTTCGCTCTCAAGCTCATGAAGGACGCTGCTCAGTTTGAAGCGGATGGTGACTTTCCTTCCTTCCTTCCCTTCCCTCGACCTGCTTCCGCCGGCGGCGTTGACCTTCGCGCTGCCTTCCCTCCTTCTAGTCGCCATGGCTCAAGGTCTCGGCGGCTCGGTGGATGCTCAAGCTGTCTAGGCTGCTCAAGATAGGATGGAAGCTGAGCGAGTCGCTGTTGCTGAGCATGAGTCCTTTTCTTTCTAGCCAACCAGAGGGTCGAGGGCTGGATGGGCTGAACGTCTCCACCCTTCCTTCCTTCTTGCTCGCCCCTGTCTTCTCTTGTTACTTCGAACACAGGCAATATTGCGGTCGACCGAAGATACGCTGAACACCTTCAAGCCTTGGACGGCAACCTCGACATCGATGCTTGTGGGGACGCCGAGAAGGAACTTGGAATCGCTGCCGTGCAAGATCTCGTCGTTGGTCTCCTTTCCCCGTCTTCCCTTCCCTGGTACCCAGCTCGACGAGACACTGACGTAATTCTCTCTTTTCTCTCCAGAGTGCTCTCAAGATTCCAACGCCAAAGGGAAGGGCAGGGAGAGGGACCCAAAGGCCGAGAACGTCAAGCTCCCTGCTCCTTCGAAGGGAAAGGGCAAAGTAAGTCGTCATGTTCCCTTCCTTCCTGCTTGCTCAGCTGAATATCTTGACTCTCGCTCACAGGGCAAAGCTACCGAGCAAGTCGAACCCGAGCCTTCTTCTTCTGCTGCTCTCGGAGGAACTCCAGGCGCGTCTCCTTTCCTCTCTTCTTCGACGTCGCCTCTCAACGCTCACTCCTTGCTTCCTTTCCATCCTCCAGTCTCCAATCTCTCGACCACATCTCCCTACCGAAAGTGTGGGATCTGTTTGGAACCCTGTCGACCCGTCAGCAACCCCTACAAGTCGGCGGCAGGTGCCGCCTCGAGCTCGCGGTTCCGTTCGGAATTCAGCTTCGCTGTGGACATTCCTACTGCGTCCAGGACGCAACGACCTATATCGCATCTCGACTGGACGATGATAACGGAAGCCTCATGAAGGTCTTCCCTATTCAGTGCCCAGAGGTTTGTACGCGCGTGGAAGATCGAGACGAACGCGACCTCAGCTGAGCTCAATTCGTTCCCTTTCGCTTTCGCAGTGTCGAGACGCCACCGACGCCTTCACCAACGCTACAGCTGAAGCTATCCTCGGAGAAGCGAACATGGAACCTTTCGTGAGCCTTTCGTATCTTCTTTATGCTCTGGAAACTTTCGCTGACCCTTCGCGTTCCCCTCGTGCAGCACCGAGCTCGACTTCTCGAATCCCTTCCCAAGGTTCGCTCTCCTTCCCTATCTCCAGCTCCCGCGATTCCCACTAAATCCAAATTCCCTGTCACTTCCTCTATCAGATCTACTGTCCCAGGAAGTCCTGCTCGGCTCTCGTCGTCGCTCCAGAAGGTCAAGACGTAACTCAAGCTCAGTGCCCGAGTTGCGACCAACAGATCTGCGTTCGCTGCTCTTGCGAGTGGCACACGGGTGAGTTTTCCGCACCCCTTGAATTCGATGCCCTACCAGCCTCATCGCTTACCTCATTCTTTCTATCTTCGAAACAGATCTCACCTGCAAGCAATACCAAGTCCGTTCTTTCTCTTCCCCTTTTTCGTCTCTCGCTCGCTGATGATCTCAATCTCTTTTCCTAGGATCTTCCGGAGGGAGAAAGATCCGTCGAGGATACGCAGTTCTTCAATCTCGCTGAAGGTCAACTCTGGAGGAGATGCACGAAATGCAGCGTGAGCATCGACGCGTCCTTCTCTCCTCCTCTCTTCGAGATCTGACTTGACGCATTCTCTTTTCCTCACCATCGAACAGGCTGTCCTCGAGAAGTCCGAAGGTTGTAGCCACATCATCTGCTTGTGCGGTGGTCAGTTCTGCTATTGTGAGTTCTTCGTTCACACTCGGTCGCGACTTCTGATTCGTCGCTGACCTTTCGTCGCGATCTTCCTTTCGTTAGTGTGCGGAGATGAATGGGATAAGGGAAGGACTTCTTGCGCCAAGGGATGTGCTCTCTTGTACGTATTATCACCCTCATCATCTCTACACCTCTCTCTCTCCTCGTTCTGACTTTCTTTTGTCTGTCCTCGACTTCTAAGCTTCGACCCGGGCGAGGGAGGAGCTGCTCGAGCTGGGCAGCTTCCCCCCAACGCTGGACCGCGAGCTCACCCTCTTCGGCGACTTGCTCAAGGTTCGTCTCTTCTACACACCCTCTCGCAGCCTTCCTTGTTGCTGATTACTCGCTTTCGCTCGTTCTCGACAGAACAACCCATCGTCGTTGGCGCGGTTCAACGCTGGGTCCAGACTCACAGTCGCCTCGGTAGGTCTCGTTCCTTCGCAATATATCTCACCGCGCTCTAGATTAGCCGACTCTTTTCCTCTTTTTATCCGCAGTCGATCGAGGACAGCACGTATGGACGACGCAGCTCCTTCGACAGCGACGATGCCCTACGTGCGCTCAGCACTTCGCAACTCTCAACGACTTCTACGTCCATCTCGACCAGCCCAACCACGTCAACTTCTGTTGTGGACGACTGTACCCTTCGGCAACGGCCTTGGGGCAGTACAGGATGGACATGCAGAGGACTGCAGGAGGGTGTCGAGGAGCTTGATGTGTTTCGTTTAATTTCCTTCCTTCTCCTCCAATATCTTTGTTTATAGCTCTTCAACTCGCTATGCAGGGTTCTCTAATGTATGGTGTTTGCTTATTCTTCTCGCTATCCAACGAAAGCGAAGCAGAAGACCGAGGCAACGAGTCGAGTCAAGGTTGTTTCGACGCGCTTTGACCTTTCTTCCTTCTCGGCTCCTGACAAGAAGACCCAAGTACAAACCTACGCTTCTTACAAACCTTCTCTTCAGCTTTCTTCGCAGAACATTCCTTCGCGTCGTATCGCCCTCATCAAGCTTCAAGCCTTTCACTCATTCTGTCTCAAACGACCGACCCTTCATTTCCCCGCTCCACCTATTTTCCCTCTAAACACCCTCTACCACATCTACGCGCTGCTACATCTCTCAGAGAAGGTCAGCTTCGCGTTCACGTTCCCTCTCTCCCTCCTCCCTCTCCGCTGAACCTCCCGTCTTCTGTTCTGCAGTATCAATTCCACGATATACGCCGCCTAGCAGCAGGGTTGTTCGACGACCTGTGCGAAATGTCTGAGTTCGGCGTTGGGGAGATGTGAGGGAGGAAGCGAGGTGAAAACGATGGATTGATGAACGCAGCGAAACGTTTTCCTCGCTGGACCCGGAAAGAAAGATCGTGAAAAAATGATGCATGCAATCTCAAAGCGTACCAAAGGCTATCTAGCGGTCTGTGAGTGAGAGAAGATAAGGGAAAGGGAGGCTGGTCAGCAGGGAGAAAGAAGGAGACGCGTCGAAAGGAAGGAGGGAAAGAAGAAGACTCACAGAACTCCAAAACGTCGTCACTCTTCTTCACGCTACCCTTGTAGGCTTCCTCGAAGTCGAGAGGAAGGATGACATATCGGTTTTTCCTCACGGCTGAAGGAAAGAAAGGGACCGAGAAACGCGGAGTTTAGCTTGGACGAAGGAACGAACAAAGGAGATCGAGAGGAGGAGAGAAGGTGAGGAAGTTGAACGAACCCTGCAGTCCGGCTCCCTGGCAGATACTAGCGATGTCTGCTGAGGAGAGTTTGTCGGGTCTCGAGACGTCTGTATCACCAGGAAAGCAAAGAAGAGCGAGGGAAAAGTCAGAGTCGAGTCGGAATCGTCGAAACGAACGAAACTGAGACGGTGCAGAAAAGAAAGAACGTACAATCCTCGAGATCCACATCTGGAGCCAGATTCATCGTGGCCGTCACCGTCTGGAAGATCAACCTCTTCTCTCTCCTCGACGGCAGAGGGAACTCGATCTTCCTATCCAGTCGTCCAGGTCGAAGCAGAGCGGGATCGAGGGTATCTTGTCGGTTGGTGGCCATGATGACCTGCGACGAGAATGGACGAACACGAAGAGAGAAGGGAATATCAGCTCGATGAGTCTTGGAAGAGCAGGGACGACGTCGAGGAGGAACTCGAAACGCAACGCGCGTCCGGTCCAGTCGAAGGAAAAAGAGAGCAAGTGAGGACGGTGTACACACCTTAACATTCGCCCCCTGATCGAATCCATCCATTTGATTCAGCAACTCCAGCAGAATCCTCTGAACCTCTCGATCGGCTCCGGTCTGAGCATCGAATCGCTTGGTAGCGATGGCGTCGACCTCGTCGATGAAGATGATGGCGGGAGCGTTCTCTCGAGCGAGTCGGAAGACGTCTCGGACCATTCGAGGACCCTGCAAGAGAGTCAGAACGTAAAGAAGACGTCAGCGAGAGAATTTAGGTGATTGACGGGGAAGTGAGGAAGAGAGAGGGAGACGAAACGAACCTCTCCAAGATACTTCTGCACGAACTCGGATCCAACAACTCGGATGAAACTTGCCGAGGTAGCGTTGGCGACGGCCTTGACGAGCATGGTCTTTCCGGTTCCTGAAGGGTTCGCCGCAAAGAGGAGCTCGTCAGCTTCGTTCGACGAGACGCGAAGAAGGGGAGGAGGAAAGGGAGGTCGAACGAACCTGGAGGACCGTAGAGCAGCACACCTCGTGGAGGATCGATACCGATCTTCTTGTACAGGTCGAACTAGAGTTAAAGGGAACGAGAGAGACGTCAGCTCAAGAGGGTACGAACACGAGGTGTCTCGAAGGAGAGAGGTGGAGATGGGTCGAGGAGTGGGTAGATCGAAGACTCACCTCCGTGATCGCCAACTCAACAGCCTCTCTGATCTCCTGCTTCTGCGAATCCATTCCTCCGATATCCGAGTACTTCACGTCCGGTCGATCCTCAGCCCGAAGAAGCGCGATGGATCTGTCGAAGTGGAAGGAGGTGAGCTCGACGCTCACTCTATCTCGAGCTCGCTCAACGACAAGAGAATATGTGTAGGGAAATGATGGGTAGTTGGGTACGTACGAATCGGCCTCAGGAGGAAGGATATCGACGAGGGAGTGAGAGTGACGGTGGAGAGCGACGGAGGAGGAAGGCTTGAGGAGTTCTCGGTCGAGGGTGGAGAGGATTCGGACGACGTAGTTGGAGCCTGGGTAGGGAGGCGGAGAATAGTTGAGTCATATGTCAGCACAGCTGGGAGGACAGGGTATGATGGAGGGGAGTGGTGATAGATCGAGATGGGTTCGAGAACGAGCTCAAACCTGGAAGGGAGCTGAGCTGAAGGAGGAGGTCGAGGAAGGTACGAACCTGTTGTAGATCCAACGATACCCGACTTCTCGTCGATAGGTTCCAGGAACTGACCAATCACCAGTGGCACACTCTGTACAGACATCGACGCAAGCCAAAGTCAGTTCGGAGAAGTTCAACGACGAAGGGAAAGGCAAGGAAGGAGAACGAACCTGGATTCGCTTGACCTCCTCCTGAGCTCGAAGCAGTTCACGTCGAAGGTTATGGGTCTCGTAGATGATGTATTCCTGCGAAAGAAGGTAGCGAAAGAAGTTAGTGTATGCTTGAAGAGGGAGCAGGGAGAGCGATGAGAGAGAGAGGGAGCTGGAAGGAAGGTCGAGGGGAAGGAGGAGGTGGAAGGGGCGTGATGGATCGAGAACTGGCTCGATATCCATGGAAAAGGTGCCCTCGAGAGCGATCTCTTCGAGGGAAGTATACGATGAGCTCTATAGGTCCCTCTGAGCTAAATGACGAGCCCTCTATGTGCAAAGGGAGGGAACCAGAGCCCCTCCTCCGTTCCCATCGAAGCTGACGAGCCCTCCCTCCCTCCCTTCCATCTCTTCCCTCTTCCTCTCCCATCCGACTCCCCATCTTCCAACCTGCTGGACTCCAACCTATATGTCAGAACAAGCACTCACCTCCTGCAGATCCAAGAACTCCTCGTGTCCTTCCAACCTCTTCCATTTCCCGTAGAGCTCCTCATCCGCCTGAGGGAGGGACGCAAGCAGTTTGCTCTTCTCGGAGACGACAGAGGTGAACGTAGGATCCTCCTTCGCAAGCTGGATACCGATCTCGTCCATAGTAGAGGTTAAGAAAGAGAAGAAGAGTAGGTGGGGTAGGTCGGGTGGTTGGGATGATGGTTGAGGAGAGGGAGAAGGAGGGGACGAGTCGATGCGTGGAGGGCAGACGGAGTGCGAAAGTGAGCTGCTCCTCGTGAGTTTCTTGACTCGCAAACCGCCACTCGACTTCAAGAAAACCTTCTTATTTTTGCTCTAGAGACTGTTCAAGATGGTCAATCCTCCTCCCACTTCTTCATCGACCTCCAAACCTCCCGTCTGCGTCTTGTACGTCCCTCTCAATCGAGCTCATCTTTCCCTCCCTCCTCCCTCCTCCTCTGACTCGAGCTCTCTCAACGCTTGCAGTTGTGCCTCCTCCCTAGGAACCTCCCCCATCTACGCAGCTGCAGCAGTCTGTCAGTCCCCACTCTCCCTCTCTTAAACTGTCCTCCCTATCTTCTCCCTATCTTCTCAACTCACTGATTCTCAACCATCTCCTTCTTCGAATCCGTTCAGCCCTCGGCCGTTCCCTAGCCCTCTCCTCCACTCCCCTCGTTTACGGAGGAGGATCCAAAGGTCTCATGGGTCTTGTAGCCTCCTCTGCTCTCGAGAACGGTGGTGAAGTCCACGGCATTATCCCCAAGGCGTTCCTCGTCGCCGCGAACGGGGAGAAGGGAGAGGGAGGGAACGAGGAGGAGATCGGGAAGGGCAAGACGGTCAATCTGGAAGGGGAGAGGAGTACGGTTACTGTGGTAGGAGGTATGCACGAGGTACGCCGAGACTTTCTTTTATCTTTCGCTTTGAGTTGGAGGATATACTTGGGCGAGAACGGCTGGGAGGTGAAGAGAGTCGAGCTCACCCACCACGTTCGCTTTCCTCGGCCCGCCTTCTTTTCTCTTCATTTCGGAACCTAGCGAAAAACTCTCATGTCCAAACTCTCCACCGGAGGATTTATTACCTTACCAGGAGGCTTCGGGACTTTTGAGGAGGTACGTTGCCTTTCTCTCCTCGTTGCGTTCGGACTTGATGGAGTTGATTGACTCGACGCGACTCGTTCTCGTTCTCTCTCTCTTCTCCCTTTCTCCCTCCCCTTCTCTTCTCGGCCACCCCTTTGCTTTCTCCTCGGCTCCTTGGACGATGGACCTTCCAGGTCATGGAAATGACCACCTGGTCCCAACTCGGTATCCACGCAACTCCCAAACCCATCGT
Organism: Mrakia blollopis; assembly: GCA_000950635.1. Classification (NCBI taxonomy): domain Eukaryota; kingdom Fungi; phylum Basidiomycota; class Tremellomycetes; order Cystofilobasidiales; family Mrakiaceae; genus Mrakia; species Mrakia blollopis. The sequence goes on along the minus strand of BBPU01000023.1, from coordinate 1,188,724 downwards.
CGTCCTTTCCGTCGGAGGCTTCTTTGCCCCGTTGAAGGAGCAGTGCGAGAGGGCTGTGGAGGCTGGATTTATTGCTGTGAGTCAAGGGGCCCTGCATTTCTGAGAGAGGAGAGCGAAGGCAAGGAAGGAGTGAGATCTGACGAGGTTTCGGTGGGTTTGGGATCGTGCAGAAAAAGAACCTCTCGTTCTTGAAGTTTGTTGAGGGCCCGGATGTATGTCTCTCTCGTCTCTATCTCCCTTCGCTCCCTAGCCGGACTAATGACTCGGTTCTTGATTCGTTTTTTGGTTCGTAGGACGCAGACTGGGGAGCTCTGGCGATGCAAGCTCTGGACGAGTGGGTGTGGGACGACGAGGCTGGGTACCGGGGTTTGAACTGGGAGACTTCGTAGATCTGTACGTTGGAAGCTAGAATTTTTAAATGGTCATATGTATCTGCTGGATCCTTCCAAAGAACATCGAGAAAGAGCAAGAGACGTGAGTTCTGGGTGCCGATTTCGCGACGCGTCTACTCCTTCTTTGTACCCACCCCGAACTTCTTATAGACTTGGAAATCAGTGATCCCTTCCCCCAGCTGACCTCTTGTTCCACCACCTCTGATATCCAGCTCCTCGTGCTCTGTAGGAACGCTCCACCCTCTCAACTTCTCTTCCCTTTCCCTCTCTCTCCTCTCTTCCTTGTTCTCCCCCTTCCTCGACGCCACGTCTGTGAGGATCTACATTTCCATCTTCGAGCATTTGATGCATGTCTGCTGCTACTGGTAGGAAGTTGAGGGGAGAGAGACAGTAAATCAAAAACAGGCGAAGAAACAAAAACAAAGGACGGCCGGTCTTCTCCCTCGTTCGTTTTCTCCTCCTTTTCAGGCAGGCCTTTGACACCAAGAATATAGCAGCCTCATGATGAACTCGAGCGCGACTTGCAGAAGGTGATCTGGTAGCTGGTAGACTTGCCCTCCTGGGCTGAACAGAGGGAGAACGACGCCACGATGGGCGGGCTGTTGAACTTTCCTTTTCTGCCTCTGGGTTTCCTCCCAGTCTGTAAATAGATCGTCAGGGGGCTGTCAGAATGGGACCAACTTTACCGAATGACTCGTCCCGAGTTTTCGCATGAACTTGATCTTGATCTTGATGAGGTCCTCGATCGCTTCCTCCTCTCTCTTTCCCCTCCAGCACCGAACCCTCCTCTGACCTTCTTTCTTTCCACAACCTCCACCTTCTCCTTCCCTTCTAGATGCGTCTTCCAAAGTTCTTTTCGGATCAAGGAACAGCCAAACCTATCAGTCGGAAAAGAAAATGGCTTCTCGTCAGGACTTGTGAGTCTCAGAGGAACAAGGGAGGAGAGGTCGTCCCACCCATCGAACTGGGCGAGCGAGCGTAATATGGGATGGGTTCGACGAGAGAAGGAAGAAGGGGCTCGGGAGAGCTGACTCTCGATGGCTTTGGTTTGGATGATGCAGATCTACCTGACTGGATTATCACTGTGAGCCCTTCGACTCTGTAGTGGTGGTGAGGGAACGGATGTAGTAGTAGAGAGAGGGGGCGGGGGCAGGAGAGGGCTGAAGCTCACCAGATTGCTCCTCCCTTCGTTTTCTTCCCTTGCCCCCTCTCTCCCCGTTCGCCACCACTCTTCTTTAGGTCGTTCTCTTCGGTCTCTTCTACCTTCTTGACCGTGTAAGTCAGCGTTTCGGGTGGAGGCTCGAGCCCTGTGGACGTCAGGAAGGAAAGGAAGGGCGGGTTCAAGAGAAGCATGAGCTCACACCTCTCTTGTCTCCTTTGTTCCCTCTCTTCTTCTCCTTCTCAGATCAACGGATACCGACGAACCTTCGACATCAACGATACCTCGCTTCACCACACCTTCGCTGTGAGTCGTCTCCTTCGCCGCTCAGCCGCTACGCTCCTCTTCAATTGGCAACCAAACTGATCGACCTCTTTGTTTTTCGACTCAGGTTCACGAACGAGTTACTCCCACCTCCCTTTTCCTCATCTGCCTCGTCGCCCCCGCCGTCATCATTCTCTTCGTCTCTCTCGCCGTCTTGCGAAGCTTCTGGGACCTTCACTCTGGATGGCTTGGGCTGTGAGTCCTCCCGTCGCTCGCCAGGTGAACCGACGATCGAACCACTGCTCGGAACGCGTCTGACGATTGTCTCCTACCTACAGCGTCCTGAGTTTGGCTGTCACGTCGACTGCAACCAACATCGTCAAGATCTGCGTTGGAAGGCCACGACCGGATCTGCTCGTACGTGGGACGGCTGCTTTTCGCTCTTCTTCAAATCCCGCTGCTCAACCTGACTTTCTCTCTTTCTCCTTTTCTCTCAAGGATCGATGCCAACCTCCTCCAGGTCTTAGCAACCCCACGCCCTACACCCTCTCGAACTACACCATATGTACTCGAACGGACTTGCTTAATGTTCGTCTGCTTCCTCTCGTTTTCCGTTTTCGCGTCTCCTCTCTCCCTCTTCACCCTCTCCTTTCCGCTTCTTCTCGCTCCTCGAGCTGACCTTCGCTCTTTTCTCTTATCTCCCTTAGGATGGCTTCCGGTCTTTCCCCTCTGGTCACTCCTCCCTCTCCTTCTGCGGTCTCATCTACCTCACCCTCTACCTCTCAGGAAAGATGCACATTTCCGATCAGAAGGGCCTCAGCATCAAGACATGGATCTTGCTCGCTCCCCTTTCGGGAGCAGTGCTGGTCGCCGTGAGTCGGAGCATGGATTACAGGTGCGTCTATCTTCTTCGTCAACAGCCTCGCTTGGTCGTTGTCGAATCAAGCTCACGCGTCGGCTCCTTCCTTTTTTTCGTTCGAATCAAAGACATCACGCAACGGATATCATCGCAGGATCTATTCTAGGGTTCTTCATCGGATGGTACTGCTACAGACAATGTTAGTCCCTCCTTCTCTTCCTTCCCTTCGCGCGAAACTAAAAACCGAAACTGAACTTAAAACCCTCACCCGCTCCCTGCCTTTCTCTCCAGACTACCCATCTCTCTCCCACCCCCTTTGCCACCGCCCCTATTCCCCTCGAATCCCAAGAGAAGAAGACAGCTTCGACGCCGATACCGAGGCAGAGCGTGAGCTCGCTGGGTTGGCGCCGAATGGAGAGAGGAACGGGAACGGGAATGGGAATGACCTGTCGAAGGTGACGTCGGATGAGGAGAATGTGGTCGGGGGAGGAGGAGGGTTTGGCAGGTCGACTGTGATTGGAGACGGGAGGGGAGCTGGTGGTGGGGCTGGGTTGGTTGATGGGAGGCCGGTTGGGGAAAGGAGGTGAGGGAAGGTCGCGTTTGGTTGTGATGGGTCGAGTTCAATTGTTGCTGAGGAGGAGGAGTATTGATGTATGTTCGTTTGGCTATCGAGCTCGTTCAGAAGCTGGATATGGAAGAAGAAAGGGAAAGAGAGAGGTCAGCTTTTGACGGTTCCGACGCGTCGCCCGGCGGAGAGAAAACAAAAGGAAGTCTGAACGAACCTTGAAATCCACTCGGTGTACATCTCTTGTGCGACGACAACTTCTTCTACTGAGAAAGTAGGATTCGGACCTGCCTTCTTGATGGGCGACTTCTTCGTGAAGATATCCTTGGCGAGTGAGATGATGGATTTGGGAGGGGCGAAGAGAAAAGGTTCGAGTTTTGAGCGGATTTCGTGACGTTGAGCCGAGATGAGGTCGCACGATGGTCTTGGGGAGGAAGAGGGCGAGGAGAGGAGATGTCGTCGACTCGAGGAGGGAGAGGAGGAGGGAGAAAAGGAAAAGGAGGACGTCGACCGTCTGTGTCGAGACGAGGGAGATGGGGGAGCGCCGAACGAGTAGTAAGATGGGGAGGGGGAGGAAGACATGATTGATAGGGAATGAGTGGAATGGATAATAAAGGAGTGTGCAAATAAGGGAAGCAAGGAAGGAGGGAATAAGGGAAAGGAAGGGAGAGGTGACTGTTGATGGTTCAAAATCCTCCGTCGCCTCCAAATCCTCTTTTCACTTCGCGTCAAATCAAGGACCCAGCCCCAGAACGCGTGAAAGGTGCATCCAACTCCCTGAAAGCCAAAATCAACTGCGTCGGGGGATTCACTGGGAGGAGAAACGGGGGGATGAAAGGGAGCAGGGGCGAAAGCGCACGCGTTTCAGGATCCCCGATCTGTTCCCCCCAAGTCTCCCCTTCATGAAGGCGGGAACGCGTCGGGATGATTCGTCGGAGAGATTGATGTGACGACGGGGAGGTGTGAAAGTGAATCGAGGGTGAGATGGCTATGGGGGAAGAGATCGGGTTGAGAAGGGAACGGACAGAGTTCGCAAACGCGTCGCGTCACTCTCCCGTTTTGCTCCCTTGCGTAGCTGAGAAGCTTCAGAAGGGTTGGAAGACACGCTTATATATAGATGACTACTACTGACCCATTCTTCTTCCTTCCCACCGCCATTCCATCTCCCAAACTTTCGCTCCGTCGACCACCAATCTGAAGTCGACCTTCCAGTCTTCGCTCGTCGTGTCGAACTCGAGGACTCCAAACTTGTTACTCCCTCTCCAGTGCAGGTGAACGGGGACGTCGATGGGAAGATGGGGAAGATAGTCTCGGACGAGAGGTTGGTAGAAGAAGGAAAGCGGCGACGTGGAAAATTCGATGATCGTTGACGAGGGAGAGTGAGCAGAGCCGATGGGTGGAGGGAAGAGAGTGGTAGCTAGGGAGGGGAAAAAATGTGTTTGAGAGAATGTCAGATCGAGGGTACGAGAGCGAAAAGACTTTGAGAGGAAGAACTGACCGTGCTCGTGGCGATCTCCGGACACGATAACTCCTCCTCCGACAGCCCACATAGCTTCCAGGATCTCTTCATTGTCGTCAAGATATCCCTGAATAAGCGGAGATGCAAAATAGTCAGCTTCTGTCTCGAAGATGTCCGAAAGAAAGAGCAATCTACGAAGAACTCACAGCCCAGGAGTCCATCTCGTCTCCTCCTCCGCTCCAATTCCTCGTCACCGGCACACCGCTCACTAAAACCGCCATCCTGCCCTCCAATCTAGTTCTAGCCACCCACTCCTTCACTTCCCTGAGCTGTGCCTGACCTAACATCGTCCTCGAAGGTCCTTCTCCGGACGAAAAGCCAGCGGCCGAGTTGACTCCCTTCCGAACGGGGGGAGCCGCTCGGTAGGATCGAGTGTCGAGGAGGAAGAAAGATACCTTGCCGAGGTCGAAGGCGGTGTACGTTTTGGGTCGATCGGAGAGGGAGGAAGTCGATGAGATGGAGGATAAGGAAGAAGGAGGGAGGGGAGGAGGGTTCGATGCGAGGTGGTAGTGAGCGAAGGGATCGATTGCTTGGGTGTAGAGGCCCTGGGGAGAGAGGAGAAGAAATAAGAGGTCAGCTAACAACTTTCTCGATATCTAGGAGTCGGACTTACCTTCATTCCAGGAAGTTCCTCAGCGTAGTCGTTGAGAATCTCTGAAGAGACGCGTCGAGACGGAAGATCGTTCAGCGTCCTAGCGTTGCCTCACGAGGAAGGAAAAAGTCGCACGAACCATGATCATCGAACATGTGGATCCATGAGAGGTCTAACAGATCCCTCGTCCAACTCGGCGACGCGTAGATTTGGTGATAAAGCTGACGATAGACGGAGGTCGTGAGTTCCGCGACCTTGATGGGAAGAAGAGAAGATATGTCAGCTCCGGAGCCTCTAGGACAGTAGGTAGGTAGACGAAACGACGAACAAATGAAATCTCCCAAAAACAACATCATCTCCGGCTTTCTCTCCATCGACTCGATAAATCGACCCAGCTTCTCCACTCCCTTCACCGCTCTCGAATCCTCCCAGGGCACGTACGGCCAGCCAGGCTTGATGCAGCTGCTGCTAATAATCGAGAACCTGTCCATGTTGTTTTCCTCTCTCGTCGTAACGAAGCTGCCGTCGTGGCCTCTGGCGGACGAGTAGACGTATCGAGTGTCGGGGAGGAGGTTCGAGAGGGTAAGGGTGTGGGTGAATTCGCTCGAATCGGTGAGCGAAGGGACGAGGAGAGTGGTCGGTTCGATAGAGGCGGCGGCGGAGTGGTAGGTGAAGTTGAAAGGAGAAGGATAGGAGGAAGGTGAACGGAGGAGGATTCGAGCGAAGGAAGGGGTCGTGTGTCCCGTCCTCGAGAAAGCGAGGGAGGCGGAAGGATGCAGGTAGTAGGATCGGTAGATGAAGTCGAGGGAGAATACAACTGGGAGGATGTTGAAGAGGACGGAGAAGGCGTGGAGTGTAGGAGAGGCCGAGGGAGGGGGGACACCTGTGAGGATGGCAAAGGCGACGAGGGAGGGAGATGTGCGTAGAGGTCCTTGAGGAGAGGGGGTGACGCGTTTCTTTCTGGACTTGAGTGGAGAGGGAGCGTGAGGTTCACAGAAGAGGGCGAGGAGGTAGGTCGAGATGTGTATGGCGAAGGAGGTGAAGATGGGAGGGAGAAATCGGTATCCGAGAGGGAGCTGCGAGGAAAGAGAAGGTCGTGAGCTCAAAGTCTACCCAGTCCCTACAGAAAAGAGAGAGCGACAAGAAGCTCACTCACATATCTCAGGAATACGAAAGCATTCCATTTGAGGAATCCTCCTGCGAGCAAGCACACGAGCCTACCGAGTCTGACGAGGAAGAGCATGGCGGTTTTGTTGAGCTTCGCTCCTTTCAGGGAATCGGGATGTCGAACGTTGGAGGGGTGCCTGAGAGAAGGGATATCCCCGAAGGTGTGGCTTGAACGGCGTCCTTGACGATGTCCGTTAGTGCAAATGATGAATCACACGAGTATAGGTTGCAGGAGGAGAGAGGGTGGGAGAGGGAGAGGGAGGGAGGGAAACGTGCGTCGAAAGAGATCTGTTTCATAGGTCGAGGCGAAGCATAAGTTGAGCTGAAGGGAGCTGAGGAATCGTCTCAGGAGGCCTATCTGTTGCTGAGTATTCCGTTTTGAGGTAGAAAGTCGATGATGAGCTCGGGAGGGACGGAAGCAGTTGGGAGAAGAAGGAGACGGCTCTTTCGTTTCGAGCTCAACAGTTCTTTCCTTCCCTCCGACGCCCATCCTCCCCCACGCCGACCTTTTGATGGAGATCGCCGCTATATCGGAAGAATGGCCGTATGAGAGCTGAACGTGCACAGATGTCCACTATGAACATCTCCAGGATCTCGGACTGAGCCGTGGATGGCTTCAGAACGTTCTCCTTCCCCACCTCGCTCCCTCCCTTTCTTCTGCACTTCTCCCTTGCCCCTGCTCTTTTTCCGAAGATCAAAAAGCTGATCCTCAAGGTGGAGCTTCGACGCTCAGGATGTCCGACGATCACCTCGACCTCAAGAAAGAACTCGACCTCGACGACCTCGACGCTGCTGAACCTCAAGTCCAGTACGATGTCAAGCTCCGGGAGGTTGAAAAGCCAGCTTTCTCCAAGTTCTCAGTTCTCATCTACTCTGGCCGTCCTCGTTAGCGCGTTCGCTTTATTCTCGGATGGGTGAGAACATCTCTTCTCCTCTAGTTTCCCTTTCGGTTCGCTGACTCTCTTGCCCTCGCGTTCGCAGATACAACATCCAGATCATCGGATACACCACGCCCATGTGAGTCGAATTGAAGAGAGTCTTAGATCAACTTCCTACGCTGACATTGCTTTTGTTTCTCTCTTTTTTCGTCTACAGTCTCGCGAAACTGTTCGTCTTCTCTTCTCACGCACGATTTCTCATCTCGCGTCTGGCTGATCTTTCTCCCCGCCCAAAGCTACCCTCACGCCGTCACTGCCACCATGAAGACTCGTCTATCAAACTCGATTCTCATCGGAGATATCTTCGGAATGATCATCTTCGGATGCTGCTCTGATCTCCTTGGACGACGTCTCGGAGTCATCGCCTGCACCTTCTTCCTCGTTTTGGGAGTCACCATAGCGACTGCCAGTCACGGGGCGAACCCTAACGGCATGCTTTGGATGATGGTTATCGGTCGAGGAATCGCTGGAGTTGGAGCTGGGGGAGAGTACAGGTGAGTCTTTTAGGACTTCTCCGCGATGAGGACGCGTCGCTGATCACTTCCTCTTCGCGCAGCGTGTGCACCGCGTCTGCCGTCGAAGCTGCTGATGAGAACGACTTGTGAGTTCGTCGAATTTTAGGATGCATCCTCTGGGTCTGAGATGCTGTCAATTTCCCCTCACAGCGTTCGAAAACGACGAGGTTTCCTCGTCGCTCTCAGCAGCAACGGTTCGTTCCTTTCCTCTTTTGCTTTCCTTTCCTCCTCCAGCGCTGATCCTCCCCTCCCTTCTCATCAGGTGCCATCATCTCGGGATTCGTCTGCAGCTCCATCGTCTCGGGTGTCGTCATCGCCATCTACAAGAACAAGCCCAGCGATGGAATCTGGAGAATTTGTTTCGGAATCGGCGCGGTCGTGAGTTCTGTCTCTTTCGAGTGGAGCGTTTTAAACCCGTTCAACCTTCTTCTTCTTCCTCTTCAGATGCCTCTCGTAATCTTCTTCTTCCGAATGAGGATCATGAACTCGACTCAGTACCAGAAGCACGCTATCCAGAACAGGAAGGTGAGTTTGACCGTTTTTTCTTCGCCTGGCCGAAGGTTGAAGTTGACACTTCTCCCTTCTCTTCCACTCGGACAGGCCTTCCCTTACAAGCTCGCTATCCGACGATACTGAAAGCCCTTCCTTGGGTGTGCCGGAGCCTGATTCTTGTACGATGTGATCATCTGTGAGTACATAAGAGCTCGAGAAGAGGGGGAGATACTGTACAGACCCAGTCACAGAAACGGGCCACCCCTTCTTCAATCTCTCTTCTGCTTCCTATGAAATGTTCCAATATTATTCCTTTTGTATCAATGGAGCTTCCCTTACCTTCTACAGCTGAGCAAAATTTGGGAGCAGTAGGGCGAGATTTGACGGCTGAGGAAGAGGTGAAAGAGGGACGACGAGCTCGATTTTCCAGGAATTTCGCCGTCACACTCATCTCACGTACCGCCTGTGCCTTCCTGTGCACTGTAAAGCTTGGTAGATATGATCGAGCGTACCATCCACCTCCTAGAACTCAAGGCTTGAGACGGAGAGTAGCCGAAGAGCAGTACGAAGGGGGAAGGTGGCCCAAAAGTTGAGCTCACGGCGGTTTCGACGCGCAGCGTCGAGGAGCTCATACTTCCGCCCTTCCTCCGCCCTTAAATACGATGTCAATCCAGCCCAAATTCCGAGCACGCACGAGAATATCATCTGTTGGGAGTCGGCGTTTTTTAAAGAGCGCAAGCGGGCACAGGGAGGGAGGTACAGCATCCCAAAAGTGGCCCACTTCCCTGCCAAAAATCGAGCTTTTGGAGCTCGCCGAAATCGAGACCTCTGGGAGAAGTCTTCGTTCTCGATCCTCGGGAAATTTGCTTGAGATCTGAAACCTCTCAGAGGCTCGTCCACCTAAGAGCTCCACGTTGAGGAGGTACGAGAAAATTCTCACCACTTTCCATCCAGATCTCAGCCTTCCAGGACAACAAGTTTTGTGACCCGTTTCTGTGACTGGGTCTGTAATCCGAAACTGATCGATTCGTCTTCCAGACCCTTTCAACCTCCTCGCTCCCACCATCGCCTCGACCTTCGGAGCCAACCAAACCCTTACTCAATCTACTGGATATTCTGCTCTCGTCAACGCCTTCGCGCTTCCCGGGGCCATCTTCGACGGACTGCCTATCGATCGAATCGGTATGTCGCTACTTTCCTTCCCCGCCCCCCCTCGCTCTGTCCTCGCTCGTCAGTTCCTTTTTCCCTTCTGTCCAGGCTCCAGACAGACTTACGCTCTTGGTTTCTCCATCGCTGGAGTTCTTGGAATGATCATCGGAGGTGATCTCTCTCCTTCTCTCTCTCTTCCCTCTCCCTTTCTCGCGTTCTGACTTCGCTCTCCTTCGATTTACCAGGTGCCATGATCGAGCTCAGGAAAGAGGGTACCGGTCGATTTGCCGCCTTCGTTGTGCTCTTTGGTTTCTTCCAGTCCATGCTGGCTGTCGGTCCTGGAGTGAGTTGGTCTTCCGTTCCATTTCGTAGATCGTCACGCTGATTCCTGCCACGCGTCACTTCCTCAGAACTGCAATTTCCTCGTCTCCTCAGAGAATTTCCCAACCCCTATCAGAGGTCGCCTCTTGGGAGCTGCAGCTGCCATCGGGAAGGTCCGTCTTGCCTTTCTCTCTTTCCTTCGCGAAACAGTTCGGAAGCTAACCTCTTTCTGACTTGTGCTTTCTCAGGTTGGAGCCGCCGTGGGCACTCAGGTATTCCCTCTGATCGTCACCTCGTTCCCTACCACGATCAAAGGACAGCAGGCTATCTTGTGAGTCAAGTCACCGACGAGGAGGAGAAGAGCACAAAGTGTCAACCTTCGAGCCGAAGCTCATTCTTTCCCCTCTCGTCTTTTCAGCCTCATCGGATCTGCGATCGCCTTCTGCGGGGCCGCTTGCGTGTATTTCTTGGTTCCTGACCGCAAGTTCACTCTCAAGGAGGAGGACGAGGCGTTCAAGGCTTACCTCCAGGAAAACGGATGGGATACTGAAGGAATGATGGGGTTGGAGAAGAAGGTGGGAGCCTAAAGGCTAATTTACAAGAGACTTCTAGGTTTTGGGATTCATGGGATTGTTTTATCTGGCGATCTGAAGTCAGAAAAGGGAAAGAGTGGTTTCGGGACGACGCGTCGCGAAGCTCTAAGATGGTTCGCAGAGGGTTGCACGCCTTTGACCGTTCCTAATACACCTCAATGATTTTTTTTATTGAAGGCTTCTCAAAGCCTAATCAAGGAAGAAACGGGCTCGGTTTCTCAGCTGCTCGACAGCCTTAAAGAACGATTCAGGAAGGTCGCGTCGCAGATAATTGCCCGGCCATGGTGTTCTCTCAACACAGTTTAGCTCGCAAACATTCTGGTCACACTTGAAGCTTCCTTCGGGGTTTGATCTTCCAAGTTTCTTTCTACGTCCAGCTCTAAATTGGCTCGATTCAGAAAGATTCAGATTCCGACAACAAAGGGAAGAAAGATGAAACACCCGACCCCTGTCCTGAACTTTCCCCTTCATCTTCCCCCGGGGGCTGCCAGTGTCTTGAAACTTGTTCTTCCGTTGTTTCGTGGCCTAGGCGGGAGAGCTTCTCATGAACAGGTAGAGGCCCACGATGCGAGGCGTGATGTTGTTTCAAAGGGAAAGACGTTTCGACGCTCGGAGGTCTTCTCCCCCCAAACCACCACCCACCTCCTTTGTACTAAAACCAAAATCCTTCCCCAGCTTCCTTCTACCTCCCACTCAAACCAACCCATACCCATCATGTCGTACTACCAATTCGATACTCCCTCCGAAGGCTCGACCTCCAGACCAAGGTCAAAACCTCAACCCCTCGATCTTTCTCCTCCATCCATCACAATCCTCTCGACCTCTCCCTCTTCCTCCCTCGCATCCACCCTATCAAGCCGAGAAGAAGTGCGGACCAAGATGGAACAGCGTGTATTCGCTTCGACGAAACCCTTTTGGAAAGTCGCGAAGGACGTGTTCAAGAAGGAGAAGGTTCAGAAGCAGAAATCGCCGAGTTTGACAAAGGAGGAGGTGGTTGTAGCGAGGCAGCTGTATGAGGAGTGGAATGCGAGGTATGTATATATATTCTATAGATTGTATCAAGAAATCGAAGACTGATCTAGTTCCCCTTGTCCTCTTCCTCTCCAGGTTCTGAGAAGGAGGTTGGAGCTGCGCCGGGAGGTGGCGGGAAGATTTCATCGGGCGAGACTTTGACGAGCTGTACTCTATAACGATTTTCTACGTGTTTGATGATGCTAAACTGGAGCGAAAGATTCCTTGAGTGGCGGCGAGCCGAGCGAAACGAGAAGATGGGTCGCTGAGCAGGTTTTGAGGCGTGTCGAATTCCAGAACCGAGCCGTTTTCGAGGAGGAGGATCTGAGAGGAGGAGAAGGGGGCATCAGCGACACGGTGGATTAACAGTAGGATGATGGGCGAGCTCACCCGGTCGAAGTTGATGATGCTCGCTGAAAGAGAGAAGGGAGAAGAGGGACGCGTCAGAAAACGAGGAAGAAGTAGAAGGACGACTACGAAGGTTCACAGATTCGATGAGCGATGGCAAGAACGGTAGATCCAGCTAGCTCTGAGTCTACAACCTGTCGAATCTTCTCGTCGGTGAGATGGTCCATGCTAAAAGGAGAGAGGGAGGGAGGAGAGGAAGTCAGAATCGATGGTGAATCAAGAGAGAGAAAGGGATCAGAACTCACCTCGACGTTGATTCGTCAAGCACAACGATCTTCTTCTTCCGGAGCAGAGCTCGCGCGAGGCAGAGGAGTTGACGCTGACCCTTGGAGAAGGATTCCTCGTCGACAACGAGAGACTCGAGTTTCTCGGGCTGCAGAGGATGATCAAAGGGGGATTGAGAGCAATCAGCGTCTGTGTACATCGGGGGTACTGGGAGATTAGAAGGTTGAGATCAAGCTTACCAAAAGAGTCACGACCTCATCCATACCAACGCTCCGAAGAGCCTTCCAGATCGCCTCGTCGGAGCAGTGTCCTTCGATGTCGAGGTTCTCTCGAACGGAGCCGTGCCAGAGGAAGGGATCTTGAGTGACAATGCTGCTCGGAAGGATAAAAGGGAGAAGCGTCAGCTTGAAGATCTGAGGGGAAGCGAGAAGTGAAAGGACGACGCGACGGACCTCATCGAGTCTCGAAGCTGCTCGAGCGGAACGGACGACGTGTCGACGCCATCGATGAGGATCTTTCCAGTGACGAGATGGTTATCGATGGCTCTGAAGAGTGCGAGAAGGGTAGTAGACTTTCCGGATCCAGTCCTGTGAATCAAAAACGAGAAAAGGGAGTAAGAACGCGTCGTCGTTCGAAGAGGAGCGGGAGAAACGGATGGGACGAACCTGCCGCAGATTCCGATCTTCAATCCTCCAGGAAGCGAGAAAGAGACTTCGTTGAGGGCAGGTGGCATATCTTTCCTGAGGAAGGGAGGAAGGAGAGGTAAGATCCTACTCGGAGCGCGTAAAAAGGAAGAGCGTGTGAAAGATCAGAGGAGCTCACTGGTATCGCATCGAGTAGTCGATGAACTCGAGCTTCCCAGACGACGGCCAGAGACTTCCTCCCTTCTCTGAGCGATCGTAAGTAAGAGGGCTAGCATCCTCAGGAGGGAGAACGACGAACTCCTGGATCCTCTCGAGAGCCTGTTTGAGAAGAGGAGAACAAAGGAATGAGCCTCGCTCGAGGTATCTTCCACGCAGGGATTGATACATACAACAACCGAGTTCTCGACCGACGCGTAGCTCATCAAAGTCTGCGAGGAGGAAGATGGGAGTGAGACGGTCAGTCCGCTGATACAAAAAGATGGAAGCAAGAGCATTGACTTGCCCCCATGAGGATCTGACCAAGACCGGTAGCTGGGAGAGAGCGACCCCGAGAAGAGCCGAAGAGGTCGTTGATCTAAGGGCGACTGCTAGAATCGAAAGACCAATCGCGAGGAGAGCCTAGTGAAGGAGAGGAAGACGGAGGCGTAAGCGCTCAGATCTGAGGATCAAACAGAAGAAAGGCCTCCTCACGGTCATCCAAGTGAGAGTGACTCGAAGGAAGAGCATTCCAGAGAATCGGAAGAAAAAAGGACCCTGAGAGTGGTCGAGGAAGGTGTTGTTCTTCGCCTCGAAGAAGTCGTTTGCTCGGAAAGCTCGAATCGAAGTCAAGCCGCCGACGGTCGTGCTGAAAAGGGTGTAGAGAGGGCTCTTCGATCCAGACTCGAGCCGTTGTCTGTCGGAAGAAGAATCATAGTCAGATAAAGGGTCCAAAGATGAAACTCAGGCAGGTCATCGGCTCACAGTTGCTGAAGACGGAGGAAGGACGGAAAGTCAGCGATGAAGATGAGAAAGCAAGCGCGTGGGACCAGAGAAGAACCGACTTACTTTGCTGGTAGCGAGATAGAAGCGCAGGATAATCCAGTAGATAGGAACGAGCACCGGTATGGATAGTCCGAGCCAAGGAGTGGCGATAACAAGGAAGATGATGACCGTGAGGAGGTTCAGGGCCGAGGTCGCAAGTCCTAGCAGTCCGAGAGGGAATTCGCTGTAGGGATGTAGGGATGAATAAAAGCATCAGATGTTGAATGGGATTGAATTTGGTCGAAGAGTAAGGCTCACAAGTCGATTCGCTGAATATCTGGAAAGAGAAATTTGAGAAAATAATTTCAGCTTCAAGACGTCCCTCTCCTTTCTTCCCTCCCCTTTTTTTTCGAGCAACTGACCTTGACTGAACCGATTAAGGATCTTCCCAGCCGGAGTCTTCTGGAAGAAAGACGGTGGGCTAGCCATGAGTCCTGAAAGCTCTTCGTGGTGAATGATTCTGCCGTGCGTCGGAGACAAAAGTCAATGTCGAGCTCGCTCGAAGATCGAAGGTAGGATCCGCACATACCTTGAAGATCTCTGTGTGACGGCGATCGTGAAAACACCCACGGTGACGACGTAGGCGACGGCGATGGCGAAGGAGAAACTGAAAGGAAGGATTTAGCTACGGGTCGTTTCTGATCGAGCTCTTCGAAGAGCTCACGCGGTGTATCCGGCCATCCACGACCCGAGGTGAGAGTGGGAGCTGGCAAACTCTAGAGGATAGAGGAAGAGAGGCGTTGTAAGCGAGGTGAAAGCTCTGCTGGGACAGGGAGAAGAAGAGTAGAGGAGGAGGAAAAAGATCGGCGAACCTTTAAGGAATCCTCTGAGAGAAGAAAGAGACTCGTGGTCAACGGAGAGCTTGAACGAGGCGAGGGAGTTGAAGCTACACGTACTGGAGTCCCGCTCGTATTACTCCATAGCAGAAGACGAGAGAAGCCACGACGAAGGTGAACAGAGGACCGGCGGCGGCGAAGAAGAACGCGTAGGCTCCCCATTTCGAGGTCTTGCTCTTCTCCCAAAGCATCTCCTCGTCTTCCTCCTCGGCCACTTGCATCTCCTCGGACTTCTTGGTTTCTGTAGACTGAGCCTCGACTTTGTGAGACGTTCCAGCTCTCGCAGCCAAAGCGAAAGCAGCTCCGGCGTCTCGAACCTCCTCGAACGATCCGAAGTAGGTGATCCGTCCAACGTCCATGACGATGACCTTGTCGGCTGAAGGGAGGTGTTGAATTCCGTGGGTGACAAGAACGGTGGTCTGAGAAGATCGCGTGTCGAGAGGGAAAGGAGGAAACATCAGTTTGAAGCTCGACGCGACTCATCGAGAAGAACAGACGAAGGTGGAGCTCACCTTTCCCTTGAGGAGTCCAGCAGGTCCAAAGAGGGAAGTAAATACTGAGAAGAAGGAGAACATCAGCTCGGTCGGATGTCAAGGGCCGAATTGGGGACAAGCTCACCGTGAGCTTCCGTCTCTCCATCGAGAGCTGAGAAAGTGTCGTCCAAGAGGATGAGATCGGCATCGGCGTAGACGGCTCGAGCGAGAGACTGAGAGGAGAGGATTTGGAAGGTCCTACATTAGTGACTGAGCGCGTTTGAGAAAAGAAAAGAGAGAAGAAAGAGGGACTGACGAGTCGTTGCCGTTGACCTCCAGAAAGCGAAACTCCTCGTTCTCCAAGCATGCTATGTTCTCCCTTCGGAAGCTTGTCGAGATCTTGACGAAGACCACAGGCGTAGATGACTCGTTCGAAGATCTCCTGATTGTAAGGCTGATCGAGAAGAACGTCTGCGAAGGAGGATCTCGCGTCAATCGTAGAGAGGAGTGGGAGGAAAAGGATCGCGTCGTCAACTCACTGGATCGGAAGGTCCCAGGATAGATGAAGGAAGTCTGAGTGGCGAGAGCAATCTGATAGGAGAGAGATGACTCAGTCAGGACGAGGAGTCGAGATGAAGAGAGAGAGAGTGAGGGAGGGAAGCTCGCCTTCTTCGCTTGGACGTCGATCGAGCCCTTTTGCTGAACCGATTCTCCTAGAAGAGCCATGAGAAGAGTAGTCTTTCCGCTAGCGACAGATCCGACAACCTGAGAAGAGGAGGTTACGGGGAAGGAATCAGTTTTGAAGATCGACCAGAAGGAGGAGAACGAAACGAACCATGTGAAGTTGACCAGTAGTGAGCTCGAGATCAATCCCTTGAAGAACAACAGTCTTGTCGTCCCATCCAAACGATCCTCCCTTGATCATGGCCTTGACAGGAGCGTTTAGTTCCTCGAGGACGAGCTTTCCCTTGGCCTCGTCGACTTCCGAAGCCTCGAACGCGTCGGATGAGAGTTGTCGGGCAGGCTCGACCTTCTCAGGTAGGATGAGGAAGGATTGGACTGGAGAAGATGGTAGGATGAGGGAGCCTGGTCAGCCTTTAACGGAGCAGATATGGTAGAGATACTTCTAGACGAACGTCGCTTGAGAGAAGCGTATCCAGCGAGCATCTCGGGAAGAACTTGGCCGCTGGAGGAAGAGAAAGATGGTTTTGCGTCAGGGGCGAACTTGAGGGAAAGATGGAGGAGAAGAAGAACTTACATCATGTTGATAGGTCCGTTGAGAAGGTTGACGATGGTAAGGATACTGGTAGAGATGGAGAGGTCAGCTTCACACTGGGCTTGTGGGAGAAAAGACGAAACTCACGTAAAGATTCGCGTCACGTCCAGTGGCTCAGTCGTCGCTCCAGTCTTGATCATGAGAGCGTATGCTCCGATGCAAGCCAGCCCGGAGAAGGTAGATCCCACGTTTGAGAGTCCAGAGGTGATGGTGATCAGACCACTGCGAGAAAGGAAGAGAGAAAAACGCGTCAGAGAGAGGTTCTTCGACCTGGGCCGCGTAGGGAGATGAACGTGACGAACTAGAAATGCCTAAGCACGTTAGTCTCCTTGTGCCTCAGTTTTCCAACCTTGTCCATCAAGAGCCTTTCGTAAGCTCCGAGCTTGATGGGGAGAAGTTGACTGAACACCGACGTCTGTCGAAAGAGGAAGGTCAGCGTCGGTATACTTCTCTTTCTCACTCGCTGAGTTCTCAACTCACGAGAAGCTTGATCCTCTGATCCACAGCAGCCATCCAGTCCGTCTGGGCCTTTCCTACAGCACCACTGAGAGCACCTGATAATGCAGCCGAGGGAGGGAGCAAAAGGTCAGCGGGCGAGGAGAGGAAAGGAAAGTAGGAGAAGGCGGAGGGACAGACTGGTGATGCTCAGGAAGAGGACGATGATGGAGAGTGGGGCGAACTGAACGGAAGGGATTCAGCTTGGCTGTCGTGAAGTTGAGAGAAAGGATAAAAGGGACGAACCATCGCCCACTTCGCTTGAAACCAAAGGAGAGCACACGCGATCCCGATGGAAAGAACGGCGGCCCACATCTCGTGGAAGTACTCAAGAGTCTCCGTGATTCGCTCCGCATCAACCGACATATACGTTGTAGCAGCTCCCTTCGAGGATGGAGAGAAGAAGAGAGAGGTCAGGATTGGACAGCGGAGGGGGGAAAGGGAAAGAAGAGGACGAGAGCTCACCTGTCCAACTTCTCGAGCCGAGACGGAGCTCAGACGAAGAGTCTTCATGTAGATTGTACCGACGAGAGCACTTCGGTAAGCGACCGTCATGTTGAAGACCTTCTCCCAGTAGCTGAAGCGAGGAGAAAAAGAAAGAGGTCAGCACGATCGGACGGGAGAGAGACGAAGAGAGGAAACGAGACGAACAGGTAAGTTGAGAGGGAGATGAGAGTGTAGATAATCACGAATCCTCCAACAAGAGCCCATCCTCGCTCCATGGGAATGGAAGGATCCGAGACGAATCGAGTCATGTCTTGGACGAGGAAGACCTCTGCGGAAGAGAAAAGGAAACTAGATCAGCGAGCGATCTTCAACTCTCCCTCTTCCACCGACCAAGCTTGAGCTCACGACCGAAAGTAGCGAGCATGAGGATCATCCTCGGGATGACAGGACCACCAAAGCTGCCTCCGAAAGCTCTGATGCTCCCTCGGAAGAGGTAGGTGGATCGAGCCTGATCCTCCTTGTCGAGACCTTTCTTCAGTTGCTCTCGAGCTGGGACGGCGAGCAGATGGCGAGGGACGTCTCCGAGATCGTCGAGAGTGAGTCGACGCTTGTATCCGGTATAGAGGAGAGGAAGGAGGTGGAAGAAGAAGGGTTTGAGGACGAAAGAGGTGGTGGTTGCTCGAGGAAGGTTCTGGCGACGCGTCGAAAGATGAAAGGTGAGCATTCATCCTTTCACACATGGCTTGAGAGGGGCAATAAGCAAAAGAAGGGACTCACCAAGTACCTCTGGTGTAGGAGAGATCTTTTCTCAGCCGTCTCCAGCATCAAGAGGACGAAAATGGCCGAGACGACGATGGCTTTTGGGATGAAGGCGGACGAGGATTGAAGTCCGACGGCGGCGAGGGATCGAAGCTCAGCTGCTCCGAAAAGGCCCAGAGAGAGAGCGTAGGAAATGGCAAGTGTAGAAGGCGCAATGGACTTGTAGTGCTCCCTGATGGAGAGAGCGACGAAGAAGAGCTGATAACGAGGAGAGACGAAACGCGTCGTTGGAAGGTCAGTCGAGTTTGTGGAGCTGGACAACCTTCCTATTCCAAAAGTCTACGAGGTGACGTCCAATACTCACCGAAGCGACCAACTGAAGAGCTGCAGCTGGAATGGTCGTTCCAGGAAGCTCGCTGAGGTCTTTGAGTTTCGCGAGAGAGGCGCCGCTCGATCCAACGAAGAGGAATCCAAACGCGAGCTTGAGTGCGAGGAGGACGTCGAAAGATTTGTGAAGTCTCGAGGGTTTCCTTCGAAGAAAGCTGAATCGGAGGAGGGCTAAGATGAGGAAGACGGCGTTGGGGAGGAGGGAGAGGATGCTGAAGGAGGGGGAGGGAGGGGAAGGAGACGTCGTGAGCTCTTCTCGATCCGCGATCTGTGGTCTCCTCGAACTTCGCTGCAGCTCATTGGGAAGGATGAAGCTTAGGCTCACATCTGCTCAAACTTGATGGTACTGGAAGAGATATCGAGTGTTTTGAGTCAGCGCTGGAGGTTTGGAGCCCTGATCGTTGGGAACCGAAGAAGAGAAGAGGAGGAGGAGGAGGAGGAGGAGGAGGAAGAAAGTCGACTCACAAGTCGAGCGTTCTGCACGAGCTTCCCGGTCCACAGCTGTCGTCATTATCGCACAGATTCATCGCTGAAGCGTATCGCAAAGGGTCGTAGTGGTTGGAGGTGAACTGTCTGAAACGTGGAGAAGAAAGTAAAAGGGAAGGGCTCGCTTGTCAGCCCACGCGAGACTGTGCTGACTCGCCGTTCTGTTGCGCATGAGCTCAGATCTGGACAGATATGAGATTGAGCTACGATCTTACCAGATAGGAGGTATAGGTTCAACTTGAACCGCGGAAAAGGGAGCGGAACGGAAGAAGGGAGGCAGCAGAAGGAGGGAAGGAAGGGAGGGAGGGAGGAGGCGAGCTCGAGGCTGTCGGACTTTGCCGTGAGAAAAGTGGAAAGGTCCTCGGCTAAAGATCCCACGCTTGTTTCGCTGCCAGATCGCAGCAATGATGGAGCACGATGCGCCACGTGAAGCTCTATAGTACGAAGCGAAGAGCTCGAACGACGAAAGGAAGCAGGGAGGCTGGAAGAGAGCGAGTCGAGGTGGTGGGATCCCTGGTTCTTGAGTTCAGATCGAAGCCCTGGTACGCGAGAGGACGAGATAAGAGATCGGATTAGCAAATGTGAGAATCTGCATGCGCGAAGGTGAAATAGACCAGGAAGGAGGGGCAGGGAAGGGAAGGGACGGAAGAGAGAAGGAGATCGACGAAGCTCACCGTTGCCTTGAGCTTCCTCTTTGAAGACCTCTCAGCTACCGCGATACAGAGGCTGGCTACCTGGAACGGCCGAAAATGACACTACGTTTGATTTTCAGGAAGTGAACGAGATCGGGAGCGGGGGGGAGGGAAGCTGTTGGAGGAAACACTTTCAGCTTGACTCCTTCTCCCCCAAACTCCATCCTCCTCCCTGCCCTGCCCTTCCTTCCTTCTCATCTTTACTCTCCCCATGCCATCTAGGCCTCGACCGTCGTAGGCGAGGGACTTCCTCTCAATCGACCCCTCCAGCACGTCTTCGCTCCCAACCTTACTCTAGTCAACGAGGACGAAGCAACCTCGAATCGATCTCCTTCAATCGTCGAAGGGGAGAAGCTTCCTCGTCAAGAAGTGTACCTCCAGGCCAACTCCACTGTCTTCGCGGACATGCTCGCAGTAGGCAACGGCGTTCCAGTAGGCTCTGGAGTCCAGGACCTACCCATCGTCGACGTCTCGGAGGAAAGCCCCGAGCCCTTCCTTTTACATCTCATCCCCTCCCGCTTCCTCGACAACGATCGTCCTCCCATCCCTACAACCTCCCACTTCACGTACCCCCTGCTCGATGCGATCTTCGCAGCTTCGACAGGTACGGATGCTATCCACTCCTCGAGCCTCACAACTCGTCTACATCTTCCGGTCTACGCAGAAGAAGGAGCACTGTCGGCCTGGGATCTCTCACTTTGAGACGGCCCGCATCGTCCTCACGACCCTTGGAGAAGAAGGAGCACGAGAGGTCGAATCTAGGAGGTGGGACATGACTGCGAGAGGGTAGATAGCGGACGAGAGAGGCAAGTGTTTGGGAGATCTGGGCATCGAAAAACTCGTTGATTTTTCCTCCCACCGCGATCCTGAGCTTCTACAAGGTCCAAAACAAGGTACCATCATGTCAGGATGATTCATATACCTGGTACGACGCGGCCAAGTACATAGTTCTCGTTCTAATCGCTCCAAAGTGAGCCTCGACGTTCGTCGTCCCCCTCGTCTCCTTCGCTGACCGCCCCGTCTTCATCGTCCCTCGGCTCTCCACCAGCATCCGACCCTTGGGCACGTCCAATCCGCTTACAACGTCAAAAGCACACATACCCTCATCCAAACCCCTCCTCCGACCCAGCTCCCCGTCGCTCTCTCACTACCACTCATCGCTCCTCCTTCTTCCCCTTCCCTTCCCGACACGTTCGGTTACTCTCTTGCTCTTTCCGCTGATTTTCTTTCTTTCGGGCACATCGAATGGTAGGTTTGTATCCTTTCACTCAGCTGCTCAGTTGTCCTCGCTTCCTTCGCCGTTGACTGGAAGACGCGTCTCTTTTTTTTCTTCAGCTCGAGACTCAGCGGACTCGAGTGCAACTCCATACCATCTTCCAACCTCATACCTCATCTATCAGGGCTGTATCTGTTTTCTTCCACTCTTAACCTCTGGATATTACGGTGAGTGAAAATACCAGAGAAGAAGCAAAGTCAGAACCGCGTCGCGTGAGGCGTTTCTCTGCTGAATCTTCCTTTGTTTCCTCTCTCCTTCTCTTTTTCCTCCAGGCATCTATACCGTCACATTCTCGATCCGAAGGATAGATCTCATCCTCCAACTCTCCCTTCGTTCGACGAGGTGACTTCTTCGTTCCCCATCCAGCAGCGTCGAGCTGCCTCTCGATTGCTGACGTAGACCCTTCTTTCAAACAGGCAGCGCGCATTACTCCACCCTTCCTCGGTCTATGTAAGGATTCTATGGCCAGCCCTTCTTAAGGCGGCTCTCAAGCCTCGAATGGCCTTCGAACATTCTCGGTGCGACGGCGGGGGGGTCTCAGTCTCCTTCTGAGATCGAGCCTGAGGATCGACTTCGAATATGACGCGATACCTGGTGAGTTATTTCTATACATCTCTCCGGGGCATAGGGAGGAGCCTCTTCAGCGGTATACATTCCTCTTTACGACGCGGATCGTACCCACCTTCTTTCCCACACCGCTCACTCTCTCACCTTTCTCCCTTTCTCTCGATACAATTGCAGGTCCCTCAGGATCATCTGGATCTCTCCCCTAGGAGGAGGAAGCTGCCGAGATTTGGTCTCTCCGTCCCTTTCCCGATGGGCCGGCGTCTCGAAATTGATGGTCGCGATCACCCAACCTTCTTCGAACTCGGACGCGCCGTCGAAAACAAGTTGAAAAGGCAGAGGTTTCCCTCCTTTCTCCGTCTTTCCTCCGACCGCTACCTTCTCTCCTGCTCTACTTCTACGCACTCTTTCTTCCCTTACCCCCTCACTCCTTTTTCAACCACACTCCTTCCTAGCCATGAAGTCCGTCGCCATCGTCGCCCTCTCCTCCCTGGCCCTCGTCGCTGCCGCTCCCAACCCGCGCTCTGCCATTTCCAAGCGAGCTCCTACTCCTTCGAACTATACGTACGTTCATAAAATTTTCCTCTTTCCTCCTTCCCTTCTTGAGTGTGAAGTTGTTAGGAAAGTTGGAGGTGGGGAGAGGAGAGCCGTTCCTCGCGATCGACCGATCCAGCTGATCTCTCGCGATTGTTTTTTCTTTCCTCAGCGACGCCGACATCCTCCAGTACGCTCTCACGTTGGAGCACCTCGAGTCTGCTTTCTACGGAGAGGCTTTGGGCACCAATGGAACTGCTGGAAAGTTCAGCTCCTCCGACTTCACCGCCGCCGGCCTGTCGAGTGAGTCTTGCCTTCAATCCCCAGCTCGCATACCCTCCTCCAACGAATCTGACTTTCTTCGTGTCTTGTGCTCTTCTATCAGACACCACCTTCGGAGATCTTCGTCAAATCCGAGAGCAGTTCGTCAAACTCTTCTCTATCTATCTCGTTGTTCTTTCGAATCTGACCTTCCTCTCCTCCTCGCCTCTCTCCTTCCCTTTTCAGCGAGGCTCAACACGTCACCTTGCTCAGTGGAGGACTCACCGCCGCTGGAGCTACTCCTGTCTCTGCTTGCACCTACAAGTTCACCTACGACGGCGTCAAGGGCTTCCTTGCTCTTTCTCAGGTGATTGAAGGAGCTGGAGTATCTGCCTACCTCGGAGCTGCTCAGTACATCGCTTCGCCCGACTACCTCACCATCGCTGGTTCTATTCTCACTACTGAGGCTCGACACAACACCTACATTCGAACCCTCAACGACGCCGACCCTTTCGCGACTCGTTCGTCCCCCTTCTCTTTCCCTTCATCCTTCCTCGCCTCGCTGACCGCCGCCCGTTCTTCTTGATAGCCGAGGACGCTCCCCAATCTCCTCGAGAGATCGTCTCTCTCGTTGGAGGATTCTTCGTTTCGTGCCCTGGCGGATCAGCGTGAGTCTACTTCGTCTCACCAAACCGAGAAACGCGACGGCTGATCTCGTTCTTTCTTTTCGTTTCCAGTCCCACCATCAAGCCTTTCCCCGCTCTCACCGCTCCCACCGGAGCCAACCTCACCGCTGGAAGCAACGCCATGTTCTCGGTCCCTGAGGGAACGAACCTGACTGCCTCGACCTTCTGCGGGTGAGTTTCTCTCTTTCCTCTTCGACGCGTTCTTCGACTTCGAACTGACCTCGAACTCTTCCCATCCAGTTTCGCCAACGGCCTTACTCCCACCTTCTCTCCTTACTCCAACTCCACCGGATGCAAGATTCCCAACGGACTCTACGGTCAAGGATACGTCGTCCTCACGAGCTCCAACTCTGTGAGTCTCTGACCTTCTCCTCTCACGGCGCTTTCGTCGCTCTCTTTTCTGACCTGACCCCTTTCTTCTTTTCAGTCCATCAGCGACGATACGGTGATTGCCGGTCCTGCCGTTGTCGACTTCGGATCCGCCTACTCTCTCGACTCCTCGGCCAACTCTACCGGACCTGGAATCACCTCTCCTGGGCTCGGAAACTCGTCGACTCAGACCAACGGATCGACGAGCACCAACGGAACCGCCGGAAAGGGATCCAACACTGCCTCTGGGTCGGCTGGAGTTGTCGCTCGAGGCTCGGGGGTCGCTGCTGTTGGAGCTCTTTTCATGGCTCTGGTTGCCCTTGCTCTTTAAAGTCGAGGAGCGTCGCGTTTCGTCTCCCCTGCATCAGTGCTCAGTGTCTCTTTCTTTCGCATTGTCTGTTTTCGTTCTATACCACTCTTCGATCAATTACGTCGTCTTCCCTTATACTTAATCCTTTTCCCTACATATCACCTTGGGTTCCTTTGGCGACTTGTTCAAAGAGAAAAAAAGAGAGAGGCGACGCCCGACATCTCGAGCCTGATCTCTGCATTCTTGAATCTCGGTAGACTCGTTCTTCGGATCTAGGATAGATCTTGTGAAAGCTGGCTTTATCTGAAGGCCACTGGAGTTTTCTCCTCTCTTGGCAGCGAGGGAGAGGAACGGAGTCGGCCGCTTGAAATCGCTGGAGCTCACCTCTCGATTCCTTCCCCTCCCTCCCCTTTGCTCCTTGACGTCCACTCCAACTCTCATCCCGTTTCCACCCTTCCCTTTCGCCTCTCGTCCCTTCCGATGGACTTCCTCATTCCTCCCCTGCCCAAGAACCTGGACCCTTCGACCTTCATCCACCTCGAGCACCCTGATCAAACCAATGCATTCAAGAAGGGCGACCTGATATCGACTTGGTCTAGACTCTTCCAGTGGGACGACGATTGCGTCCCAGCTTCCGACCTAGCAGCGTGAGTATCTCATGACCTCTACATCCCACCCTCTCTGATAGCTGACTCCCAACCGATCTCCTTCCTTTCTCGTTCTTCAAGCTTGTCGAACGTCGCCGATCCTCTCGTCGACGACTTTCTCGCCTCTCTGCAACCCGCTCAACTCGCCCACAAGGACCTTCTTCAGCTCCTACTCGACGAGGCCACCAAGGAGAAGAGCCGCGGACTCCCGGAGAAGGGCCTAGCTCTTTCATTGTGGGACGAGGTGGGGAGAGAAGTACCGGAGGGAGTGAGAGCGAGCGAGGCCACCGTCGAGCTCGGGCAACGAGTCTTCTGGGGGAATGTCGCTGCGATCTTTGCCGGGTTGATGCACTTCTCTCTCGCTGGGGGATTCTCAAGGTGAGTTCCATCATCTTTTCCGAGATCCCAACCTTGTCGGTATCTACACGATGGAGGACGACGCCGAGCTGGAAACGGGACGTCGAGCTCACCCACCCGTTATTCTCTTATCCTTTCTCTAGTCCAAGGATAACAGCCAGTCTTCACAAAGCTTCGTGTTCGTACGGAAGAGCAATCTGAAACTTTTCGAGCTTCCGTCCCGACTTCTAACCTTCTTTTACCTCGCCGTCCGTCGCGCGTCGCCTTTTCTCCTCCTCCACTCAGACCTCATCCCTCCTTCCTCCGCCGACGCTAAATACCTACCCATCACTCCTATCACGGCTGAGCGAACTCTTTCGAGACTCTACGAGACCGGGCAGTTCGTTCTCGACGTCATGGGCTCCGAGTTCGTTCTTCTCTCCCTCCTCTCTCTTCTCGTCTCTTTCTCACTTCTTTCCTTTCTTCAGGATCCCCGTTCCCGACTCAGCACCCGACACCGAGAAGCTAGCTTCTTCCCTCCTCATTACTTCCGGCCTGGCAGGTCTTTCACCACCTCTCCCCTCTTCCTCACCCTCCTTCGTCGGTGCAGGGGAAGGTTGGAAGTCTGCCGTGAGGGTTCGACTTCTGCATGGGGTCGTCCGTCGAAGGATCCAGATGAAGGACCAGAGGACTGGAGAGGGAGTTGACAAGGAGACGGGGCAGAAGATCGTTCCAATCAACGTCGAGGAGGTCGTTGGGACGTTGAGCTCGTTTGCGGTCGCTCCTTTGTGGACTCTCGAAACGATGGGAGTCAAGCTCGATGCCGTCGAAAGGGATGCATACCTACGAACCTGGCGGTAAGATTTATTCCTCGAACGCTCTTCTGCTCCTCTTACTCCCCCGCTGAATTGATTCTCTCTCCTTGTTAAAGGCACATCGGATTCTACCTCGGCGTTCCCTACCCTCTTCTCGCTCGTCACTTCTCTGCCTACACCCCCTCATCCAAGTTTCTCGCCTCCATCGTCTGCCACCTCTTTCCTTCCCCTCCACCCGCCGGCAGTCCAAGCTCCATCATCCTGGGAGAACAGACGGGCGTTCTTCCCCCTCCGACGATGGCCATCCTCGACGCGATCTCGAATCGACCTCCGATGCGAACGACTCTCGGATACCACCAGAACATGACCAGGTTCCTCGTCGGAAACTCATTAGCAGACTATCTTGGAATTCCTCGGCCTACTTGGGTCGGTAGCCTCAGACTGGTGAGTCCGACGCGTTTTATTCTTCTCTTGCATTCCTCTCTCTCGTTCTCATCGCTCCACGTTCCTTTCCTTGTGTTATGATCCAAACAGAGGTTCTCGGTCTTCCTCCTCACGTACGGAACCCACTTCGGAAACGCCTACCCTTCGCGACGCTGGAACGACACTCGGGTCCGACTGATGAAGGACGGGATGGCGAGAATGCTGAGGATGGGGATGGGGAAGAGGAAGAGCGCTTTTCGACCTCGAGAGGAAGGGACTGGAACGCTGAGCGAGGAGGCTAAGGAGGAGGAGGGTGTGAGGATGGATCCTGTCGGAGGTGAGTCCTCGATGAAGCGAAGAATAGGTTCAAGGGAAGAATCGGAACTGACGCTCTCCTTTCTCTTTTTCGTTCAGCTTACAAGATGGTGAGCCTTTTCCCTGTCCTTCTCTTCCATCATTTTCCAGTACTGAAATAATTCTTCCTCGCCTCAGCTCCGTGAGTACCAGCTCCTCATCGCGGAAATGGTCGTGGTTTCGGTTTTTGCCTTCGTCGGCGCGTCGCTCGTCGGATGGGTCGTTCTCTCGAAAGTACGAGGTGGACTTGGGCTCTGATATCTCAGCTTTGACCTTCGTAGATTTTTTCGCGTAATTCTTTCATGTTGTTGTGTTTGGTCGGGTGTCATTTTGAAGGAAAAGGAGAGGAAACTCTCTCCAAGAAAAAAGCGAGCTCCTCTGTCCCCTCCGTTCTCATAAATCGCACAGCAAGTCAAAAACTTCTCGAGCTCAATATTCGGACAGCTCTTACTCCCCGAATCTCGTTGCTACACCTGTTTGCTGGATTTTCTCGCAATGCTCGTCGGATAAAAAGTAAAAAAAGTGAAGCGCAGATTTCGACCTCACCTCTGTTCCTTCTCTCCCTTCTCCTCCCTAACGTTCAGCACCTTCGCCAACCCACCAACCCTCCTTCTTCTCCCTTCCTCCTCCCCTCCTCCCCCTCTCCTTCCCCTCCCCTCCCTTTCCTCGTCCATCCTTTCGCTATGAGGGTCTCCGTGTGTTCTTTCTGCTCGGTTTCGGTTTACCCTGGTCACGGAACCATGTTCGTGCGAAACGACTCCAAGACTTTCCTCTTCTGTACCTCAAAGTAAGTAAAAGCTTCCCTTATCAGAACGAGTGGGTCGTGAAGCAGTCTTCCAAGAAATCAGCAGCTAACCCTTTGCTCTTCTCCTCTCGCAGATGCCACAAGAACTTCAAGTGAGTAAGAGTTGCGAGCTCACGCAGAATTCACCGAAGCTCAACTTGGACGGGCTACAGAGCCAGGGGAAGGCTAGAGATGAGCTTATTTGGAGCTTCCACGGTGTAGGACAGGCTCTGGAACTCTCTAGCTCGTGTTGGGAGAGCAGAAGAAGGATGGGAGCGAGAGCCGGAGGAAGGGAGAGTGGTGGAGGCAGGTTGAGCGGCGAGGTCGAGCCAGTCCTTCCCTCCCTCCCCTCCGTTTTCCCTCCTCTCTCGCCTCATTCACCTCCCAGAGCTTCCTGCACTCCCCCATCTACCTCCAAATCTCGTCCGACAAGCACATCTTCCCCGAACCTTCCCAATCTCGATTTCTACCCTCCAATACTGACCGTCCTCTCCTCTCCCTCCCTCCTCCCCTCCTCTCTCCCTCCCTCAGGATGAAGCGAAACCCCAGGAAGGTTCGATGGACCAAATCGTTCAGGAAGGCTGCTGGAAAGGAGATGACTATCGTTCGTTCTCCCATCTTCTTTAGATCTCAGGATTCTATTCAGGCGACGCTCGAAGCTGACCTTCGCGAATTCGGTCCTCCTTCCTTTCACCTTTAAACCAGGATTCCACCTTCGAGTTCCAGAAGCGACGAAACGTTCCCGTGCGATACGATCGAGAGCTCGTCCAGACCACTCTCAAGGCCATCAAGCGTGTTACCGAGATCAAGGAGCGACGAGAGCGCGCCTTCTTCAAGAACCGGTGCGTCCTCTTTCCTCTCACCTTTCATCCCTCTGCTCACTCCTTTTGCTCACCACCCATCCCATTCCTTCCTCGTTCATCAGAATGGCCCTCAACCCCTCCCTTGCCCTCGCCTCCGACACCCGCGAAGTCACCCGTCACCTCGGTCTCGTCCAGCCCTCGTCCGGTCTGTCGTCGACGGTCAACCCAGAGAAGGCGGAGCGAATCAGGGAGAAGGTTCGAGTTCGTGGAGAGCAGGAGCAGGAGAAGAAGTTGCTGGCCAAGAAGGCCAGGTTGAGCAAGAGGAGTGCGTTGGTTCCTGCCAGTGGAGGAGGGATGGGCATGGAGGTGGATCCTTCGGCTTAGGTTGGGTTGAGTTGGTTCGTTCTCGTTTGTTATGTGCTTTCTTCTTCTCGTTTCGTCTTCTATTCGCAGTGTCGTGTGTTACTTCTAGATCGTTTGGTTCTTCTCTCTTTGATGGTCTTTCTCCCCTCTGCTTGACGCAGAAGAGGAAGAAGTCGATGCGGATCGAGGACGACGTCGCGTTCGGTCGTTCTCTCTTCTCCCTCTCTTCGTTCTTTGGACCCCATGCTCCTCTCTCTCTCAAAGCAGTGAACCTCACATCAATCAGATGCATCACTACTCCCCAGTTTTCCTCCCCTCTCGTCTACATATCGTTCAAGATCCCCTTCACGACCTTCCACCACCTCTGATCCTCCTTGCTCCCTTGCGCAACCAACTCCCTAATCTCGTCCTTCGTCAACCAAGCGAAATCCACCACTCCCTTCTCCTTCGCCAAGTCCGTCAAGACAGGTCGTCCAGCGAGAGCGTGGGACTTGAAGATGAAGGTAGGGCTGGGGGTTCCTTTGAAAAAGTTGGCTGGGAGATGAGCGATGGGCATTCGAGTGACGGGCCAGAGAGAGATGTTGGGGCCTAGAAGGGAGTGGGTGATCAGGGCGGTGGTCTGTAGCAATCAAAGATACGGGGAAGAGGGTCAGCTTGAGTGAGAGTAGCAGGACAGAGACGAGGAAAGAAGAAAGAAAAGACGAGACAACGAACCTCGTGCAGATACTCCGGTCTTCCCTCCTCCCTTCCCTCCAACACCTGTCTTCCATCCCCTCCAGGGAACCTCCACCCCTCCCCTTCCTTCTTAACAACGAGATACAAGCTCTTGTCCCCCAGCCTATTACAACTCTTCTTCCCAACTCCCTCCCCTTGCTCAACGCCGAACATCCCCCCTCCCTCCTTCACCTCATCCTTCTCCAACGCGTCCCTCTCCCTGATCTCCAGCACAGCCTGGTCCTTCTCAATCACCTCAATATCCTCTGGGATAGGCGTTCC
The DNA here is from genome assembly GCA_000950635.1 of Mrakia blollopis. NCBI lineage: Eukaryota > Fungi > Basidiomycota > Tremellomycetes > Cystofilobasidiales > Mrakiaceae > Mrakia > Mrakia blollopis. Next base: position 1,159,519 of record BBPU01000023.1, on the reverse strand, counting down.
AAAGGTGTCGTGCTCGAGAAGAGCAGCCTCGTAGTTGTATCGACGAGCGGGGAGCGTTCCGGGCTTGAAGTAGATGTGGGTTGGGAGAGGGGAGGAGAGAGCGAGGGCGATGCGGGCGTTGTAGGCTCGGATGGCTTTGAGGACAGGGGGTTCGGGTGGGGTGAGGTAGGGGCGTCGATGAAGGAGATGTTGGACGGAGATGGGTTTGGAGGAGGGAGGGAGGTCGGAGGGGGAGGAGGGTTCATCGGTGCTTGAGGAGGAAGGCTCGGAAGCGAGAGATTCGGAGGAGGTGGAGGTAGTTGAAGGTGTAGGCTCCGAGGAGTTGAATCGGAGAGATGCTGATCGAGCTATAGGAGGGAGGTAGGAAGAGAGGGAGGCAAGAGGAGGAGAAGGAAAAAGAGGTGAGCTTCGATTTGGGGAACGGGGAAGACGAGCTTGCACTTCGAGGCCACATAAGAACACCAGAAAAAGCGTGAAAGCGTAGAGAGTACGACAGTAATGCTCTGGAGCTGCTTCTGAGCTTGCTGTAGCTCGAACGTAGCGGGAAAAGGGCAAGGACAACGTCGATCGAAATTTGGGTCGAGGTCGACGTCCTTCCTTCCTTCCTCTCCCCTCCTCCCTCCTTTCGCCGCCACAGCAACGCGAGCGCCTAGCAGTGGGAGCCATCTGCATCTACTGATATCCTTACCCAATCGAAGATCTCAAGCCAGGGACTCCCCGAGCTCGAGCGACCGGGTCTCTTCGCCTCCTTCCCTTCCTTCGTTCTAGACTCGACGTCCGCGAAGACGGTCTAACTCACCTGATCTGGCGACACCTGCCGAAGACGACGCTCTCGATGATCGAAGTATCGAAGCCATGACCGTAGAGAAAAGAGAAGAAGCGGAGAAGGAAAGCGGAAGGGAGTGCTGTGGTCGTTGAGATTGAAACGCCCAAGCTCACCAAAAGGCGAACGAAAAGAGAAGGAGGCGAAGTGGATTCCGTTTCTTCCCTTCTTCCCTCCTCCTCCATCTTCCCTTTTTCGCTTGGACATGAGCCAACCACCTACATCTCGAGAATTCGACAGGGATAACTTATACGGCGACTATCAGCAACATCAGCCTCCTCAACAAGGAGCTCGTCCACCCCACCCTTCTTCTTCTTCCTCCCTTCCTCGACCTCACGGACTTCCAGCTCCTCCTTCCCATCCTCAGGGATACGAGAATCAGCAGCGAGGGAGATCAAGATCGCCTCAGCGAGGTCAAAATCAAGCTGGTGGTGGAGGAGGATTCGCTAGGCAGGACAGAGGAGGCGGAGGAGGATGGAGGGAAGAGCCTCAGCAACAATGGCAGGGAGGAGTTCGAACTGGAGGAGGGGACTGGGAGTCGGCCAGAGGAAACCAGGACTATCGGCAAGGAGGTCCCTCGGGTAGAGATCAGTCGGCATGGGGCGCTGGAGTTGGTGGTGGAGGAGGAGACTGGCGAAGGGAGGAGCAGGAGCGAGGGAGGGGAGGAGGAGGAGGAGGGTTCCCTCATTACGACGACCGACGACCTCCTTATCAATCAGGACCTCCTCCTTCAGCTTGGGACGATGGTCGTCAAGCTGGAGGTTACGACCAGCAGAATGCGTACGATCCCTACGGTGCTCCTCAGCAGCAGGGAGGTTACTCTGTCAGTTCTCAACTCTCCTTCGCCTTCACACCCGTCCCGTCTCCCTTTTTCTCTCCTCATACGTCTCGCTGACCTTCTCCGGCCTCGTACCTGTTCCAGACCTACAATCAAGACCCTCATAAGTACCAACCACCACCACCCGTCTCCAACAACTACGACTACGATCCCTCTTACTTCTCCGGCCTTCCTCCTCCCGCTCCCAAACCTCCCAAGAAGGACGGTCCTTCAGAGGTCTCCAGGCACATTATCTTCCTCGGTCTCGACCCAGATATGAGAGAAGCAGATGTGAGTATCATTTCCGATCGTCGACCTCGCTCAAACTCTTTTTATCCCTTCAGCTTTCGACGCGTCGAATCTGAATTTGACTCGCGTTCTTTTCTTTCTTTTGCTGCAGCTCTTCAACTTCCTCGTTGCCAGCGGAGCCAAGGTCGAATCGACGACGATCATCAAGGATAAGATCACAGGTTCGTTCGATTTTGCTCTTTCTTTCCTCGAAGTCGCGAGAGCGAGTTCAAAACTGACCAAAGCTCTCCTTCCCTCTCTCCGGATCAGGTCTCTCGAAGGGCTTCGGTTTCGCTCTCTTCGCTCACACCACCGCTGCTTCCGATTTCCTCCAATCCCACTTCGTGAGTTAACGTTCATCTCTCCTCAGAGATAGCCTTGTACTCGAAACTGACCAATCTTCACCATTCAGCCCGCCGTTCTCGTTCCCTTCAACGATCTTCCACCCCGTCGCGTCAAGATCGATTTCTCGGCCTCAACCAACCAACCCGGTCATTCCTCCGCCAAGAACGGATGGGGAGCAGCAGCCGTTGCTTCCTCTCCAGTCAACGACGGAATGAGGGATATCGCTTCGGGCGGAACGACGGGAATCGGATCGGTGTTGTTGATTCGAGGAGTGGACGTGGTGACGAGGTGGGAGGAGGTATTGGAGAGGTTGGTGGGTGTGGAAGGCGGGAGTGGGAGAGGATTGAAGAGGGTGGTGGGATTGAGGGATCGAGGCACGGGTGGGAGTTGGGGCTTTGGGTTCGTTGAGATGAGGAGCGCTGAGGTGAGTTCGACATCTCGCTTTCTTTCCCCACTAGTCGACAGGCACTCAGTCTGCTCTTATGTCTCTCTCGTGCCGTCTTTTCAGTTCGCCAAAGCTCTCCTCGCGCACGCCCTCTCCCCAGTCGAGAACCCATCCGGCTTTCAAATCTCTCGCTCGTCACGTCCCGTTTCCGTCTCCTACGCCAACGCGTCGGCTTTCCTTCCTCAGCCGGGAGGAGGAGAGGGTAGTATCCCTGGATCGGTGAAGGGACTCGGTGGTGTTGCTGGACCTGTGAGGTACTGGGATGGGGGAGCTTCGGTGGTGGAGCTGTACGCGAAAGGATGGGAAGCGGCGGAAGCAGGTGATTTGGACGATTTTCTCTCCTTCGGGCTAGAGCCAGAGGTCCTTCTTTCTTGCTGACTTCTCTCCCTCTCCTCTTTTTTGTAGCCGACAACGAACTCGCCGACTTCCTCACGATGATCACTCCTCAAGTCACTTCGTCGGCCTTGGATCTCAATGCTCAACCTCAAACGTCGACTGTTTCATCGGTTCCTTCATCGTCAAAGATCAACCCTTCTTTTACTCAGGAGCCACTCATCTCCATCGCTATCAAAGTGCCGAAGGCTGGAGCAGATAAGCGTGAGTTCGAATACAAAGCGGTGGAGGAAAGAAGAACAAAAGCTTACCGAACTGCGTTTCGTTCGACAGCCATCAAGTCGATCTTTGGGAATGCTGATCACGACGAGCACGAGGAGGAAGTAGCAAACGCTGCTGCTGCTAAGGGTAAGATCTTCGCGCGGTCGTATCTTTCTTCGTTGCGTGAACTGACTCGTCGTCTTCGTTCCATTTCGTCTCTTCCAGCCAAGGGTCTCATCAAGATTCCTCCGATGTCAGGTAGTCGAAAGGTGAGCTCCTCTCATCTCCTTTTCCATCTCTACCTCGAGTTCTGATTTCCTTTCTTCGCTCGCCAGGTCGCAAGCAGTATCTCGAAGTGGAACAACAAGCAAACCGAGCTCGCGGCGGACGACTCTTCGCTTTCTCAACCTCCTTTCTCGACCTCTTCGGCTCAAGCTCCTCCTCCTCAAGCGTCATCCTACAGGCCAACTGTACTTGCTTCGATCTCCTTCCTTCCCATCATCTTCACCCTTCGCGTCTCTTCGAAAACGACTTGACTGATCTCCTCTGCCTGGCTCTCTCGCGACGCGTCTCTCCTTCTCCTCAGGCTTCGACTTCTCAATCGACCTCAGCAACCATCACTCCCTCAGCCGCTGCTCCTTCCATACTCTCGGGATCGGAAGAGTACGAATACTCAGATACTACCAAGATGGCTTGTCTCCTCTGTCAACGGCAACTCAAGTCGTTGGAGCTGTTGAGGAAGCACAACTTTGGATCGGATCTTCATAAGGCTCGCTCGCACTCCCTTCTCCCTACCTCACCATCACTTCTCGACTTGGCCACGTCTCAGCCCTTCTCTCTACTCGTACAGATGTGCTAATCCTTGATCTTTGCGTCTCCTTTGAAACCGCCTCCGCATTCGTTCCTCCTCAAACAGAAAAACCTCGCCGACTCCTCCCTCCGTCAAGTAGCCAAAGACCGCGTCCTCCTCGCTCAACAAACCCAAGCAGCCTCCCTAGCCGCCTCGGAATACCGCGATCGAGCCTCGGAACGTCGAACAGTCTTCAACCAACCCGTCATCCCACCTCCCGCCCGCTCTCATCACTCCTCTCATCCAGGCCCTCAAACCTCCTTCAAAGGCGGTCGGAAATTCGTCGAGGGTCCTTCCGCTCCTCCCCCTCCACCACCGACAGGTGTGGCTCCGGGTAAGGACGAGAGCAACGTTGGGAACAAGATGCTGGCGAAGATGGGGTGGAAGGAAGGGACGGGACTGGGGAGGGAGGGGGAAGGGAGGGTGGATCCGGTTGTGGCTGCTAGTTACGCGAGTGGGAGTGGGTTGGGAGCTGGGAGACCGGTGGAGACGGGGAGGTATCAGGATGGACGGGGAGGGTATGGACAGAGGGCTAGGGATGGGGTGAGTTTTCGAAAGAGGGAAAGGACGAGGGAAGAGAGGGAGAGAGAGAGGAGAGGCGATGCTGACCCAGTTTTTATTTCGGTTTGACCTGCGCAGGCGAGGGATCGGTACTAGGAAGACATTTTGGTTTCAATCTAATGATGAGTCGTATTTTCTACTTCGTTGGGAGGGGGAGGAACGAGAGCGAAAGCCAGAGCGGTGAAATGAGAACGACGCGTCTTGAGCTCTTCCCTCCCTGTTCCTCTCTTCGTCGCATCACCGCCTCGCTCTTAAAAGCCTCTTCCTCTTTTTCGAATACTGGAACTGGCAACTCAATTCTCCGGGCCAGAACGAGAAAATCGAACGAGCCTGTGCGCATGACGAAGAGGGCTAGAAGAAACGGGCGTCGAGAACTTTTCATTCGAGTTGCCTTCCGACCACATCTTTCTCCTTCCCTCCTGCCCCACCATCAAGACTTCTTTCAACTCAAGCATGCTCTTCTCAGCTCTCTCCATCCTCGCTCTCGCCTCCTCGGCTCTTGCACCATTGAGACTCCGTCCAACTGGACTTCGAGCGGTGCGTTTCTGCTTTCTCCCGTCTCCTCCTCCTCCCCGTTTTCCTTTTGAACTCGTCCAGATTTCAGCCCAGCTCACCTTCCCTTCTTCCTCTCTTCACTCGCTAGGTCCCAACGAGATCAAGTTCACGTAGGTTTGGTCTTCCCCTGAGCGCTTGAAACTCTTCCCTTTTCTCGTCGACGTCGTTCATGAGCAGCTGACGCGTTGATACGTCCTCTCCTTCCTTCTTCCTCACTTCTACAGAACCGTCTCTACTGATCCGACCTCTTTCGCCGTCACTCTTGTTAACCAGAACACGACGATCCTCCCGAGTCCTGTCATCCTCGCACAAAATCAGTCGGCTTCGACGACGACGGTTTCCGTTACACCGGATTGGTGAGTCGACGCGGTTTTATTCCCGTCGCTGCTGCTGAAGAAGGGAAAGGAGAGCTCAAGCTGACTTCTATCCTTCTGTATCCAACCTCCAGTGCCTCGGCGAATTCAACTTACCCTGTTGGATCTGGGTTCCAGCTCAAGTGAGTCGACTCCGTTTCGATGTCTCCCTCCCTCTTCCCGTTTTTTCTTCCCCGTTCCAGCCTTCACTCAGCTGATCTTCCATGAACATCTTCCCATTATCAAACTCTAGCTTCGTCCGAGACACTCAGAACTTGAACTCGATCGTCCGTCCTCGCCCCTTCCCCTTTTTCCCAACTCGACACGTCGAGCCCGTTTTCGTCCAAGCTGACCTTCTCCCCTCCTTTCTTTCCGACACTATCTCCCTCTCTTCTCACTTCTCACAGATCGGTCAATCCAACCTCTTCAACATCACCCAGTCGTCCTCCAGTACCTGCACGTCGGCCTCCTCGACCGTCACTTCAGCAACCGAAACGGCTTCTGCTTCTACTACTGAGACGAACGTGAGTGTAGTGCATACAGCCTCGCAATCTCGGAGGAAATTCAGGCTGAAGTAACCTCAAACTGCCAGTGCCTTGAAGCTGAGGATCGAGACAAAGTTCAAACTGACGACGCCGCGCTTTTTTTTTTCTTTTCTCTTCTTGTAATTCTTTGATTCTTTCGATCAGCAATCCGGAGCAGGCTTCGCCACGGCTTCTCTCAGCACCTCAGCCTTGGCTCTTGCGTCCCTCGTTGGGCTCGTCGGAGCCACTCTTGTCTGAGCTATCGACTACGGACCGCGTCCGTCTTTTTCTTTTGCTGTAGCCTGTAGTCTATCCCTTCTTCTGTCGACAGATTTATTCTACGCATCTCCTTGATAATACCCAGTGTAGAAACGAAAGTAAACAAAAGCCGAGGCACGAAGCACAGACCTCCAAGGCGAGCTTCTTCAGTAGGAGCTCTCCTCTTCGATTTGTCTCGACGCGCCGTCCTTCTTTCTCTCTGATCTCTCATCCTCTCCTTTCTCGTCTCCTTTAAAGGAACGAGAAAAAAGCATGTCAATCTCTGTAGGTAGGAAAGTGGTAGCTAGAGCAAGAGGGTGGGGTAAGTAAGTAAGTAAGTAAGACTAGTAGGTGATCTAAGAGTAGAGAGAGTGAGAGAGGGAAAAAAGGTCCAACAGAGGGAAGGAAAGAAGAAAGGCAGAGAAACAGAGAGTTCAAGATCAAAAAAGGAACGGAAACGAGCAGAGTGGGTTAGACGAGAGAAAGAAGAACCGCGAACCAAAAATAGCAAGTAGTAGTAGTAGTGGACTAAATCTGAGAGATTGGAACGAGACGAGTCGAGACCGACGGAAGTAGTCGCTCGCCCAGTCGATCTCCTTCTTTAACCCCTCCCCAAAACCCTCTTCATCAAACTTCCCTTCCTCCCCAACTTCGCTCCTCCACTCCCACTCCCACCACTTCCGACCATCTCCTCCTCGTACGTCCTCGTCCTAGGGAAGTATCCTCCTCCAGGGACCGGAATCGGAGCCACAGGAGGAGGTGGAGTTCTCGCGTTCGAAACCGACCTTCCAGCTCCAGAGGTAGTAGCAGTAGCGTGTTGAGCACTAGCACTAGCGCTGCCACTGCCAGTGGCGGAGGGATCGGAGAAGGGATCTTCCTCTGCGGGACTGGCGAGAGGGATTCGAGGAAGATTCTTGTCCCTAGCTGAGGAAGGAGGAACGGCTTCTGAGCGAGATCTGTTTCGAGGGTTGGCCGCAGTAGTGGAGGAGGAGGAACCTGAACCGCCTCCAGAGATGTGGACGAAGTCGTCGGAGGTGAGGGTGTTTGCTGAGGGTGGAGGGGAGGGACCGCCTGAGTTGGTGTTGTTGTTGTTGGAGTAGGCTCGAACTGGGAGAGGAGGAGGAGGAGGGGATTTGGTTGCTCGGTTGAGGAAGGAAGATCGACGAGGGTTTCCGTTGATGTCGAGGTTGTTTGGAGGACTCGAAGAGTAGGCGACTCCGTTGGAGGAGAGGTCGTCGTGGGTGGAAGGGGAGGAGGATCGGAAGTTCATCGAGTTGGAGTTGGGCATGGAGTGAGAGTTGTGTCCTGGAGAGGGAGGCAGACCTGGAGAGGTTTTGGGAGCTTCATCTTGACCGAGAGGAACGTTGGGGTTGTTTCGCTGTAAAGAAGAGGAGACGTTAGAGCGAGCTCGCTTCGATTCGAGAGCTGAAGAAACGCGACGAACCATACTTCGGATCCTCTGGATCAAACTCTTCGTCCTCTTGATTCCGCCACTGTTGTTGCTCGCTACGGGAGGTCGGCTCACGATGGGAGAATCTGAAGAAGAAAAGAAAAATGAAATGAGTTTGAGTGAGCTCTTCGTTTCGTCTCCTGTGCTCAACCTACAACGACCCTCACGAGAAACGAGAAAACTCACCAAGGATCTCCTCCTCATCTCCACCCTTCGAATCATATTCCTCTCCCAAGTTCACCTCCCTCAATCCATTCCTGATCCCTCCAACTCCAGAAGAAGGCTTCGGCGCGCTCGAGTATCCCTCCTGCCCGTTCCAGATTGAGCTAGCAGCACTGGCAAGTCCAGTCTCGCCTCGAGGAGCTTCGGTGGCAGCCTGATGAAAGAACACCCAAGACAAAAGGAACGAGGGTCGTCGGCTGGCGTTCGAATCTCGTCGCTCGCGTGCGAGAGCCGACACAGAGGAAAGGAAGGAGAGGAGGGCTCTGAACGCACCATGAACCCATAATCCTCGAACGGTTCCGGATCTGCGACTCCCCAAGCGTTGGCAAGAGCGTTCTTCTGCTCCTTCGCTCGAGCGTTGATGTAATCTTCCTCTCCAGCCGGAAGTCGCTCCTTCGATCTCGATCGAGTCTTCTTGAGATCCTTCGAGTTCTTGCGAGTTCGACCAGAGGGAGAATCGGGGGTAGCTCCTCCAGCGGCAGTGGTCCCAGAGCTGCGAAAGAGAAACAAAGAATATACGAGGGGAAGGAAGGGAGTCAGCGAGATGCGAGGCGAGCGAAAGAGATCGAGGTGAGGCGTGGAAGGACGGCTGAGCCGGAGCTCGCAACGAACGAGGCGAGTTCGATTCGACTCGGATGATTCGCGCAGGACTCACTGAGAGAAGTAACCCAGATCTTCCACAGGGGCTCCACTCCCACCGGTAGGAGTCCTATCCTCGAACTTGACCGATCCCATCTCCTTGAGGGTGTGCTGAGCGAGAGGACTGAGTTTGGGAGCTCCGTTGCCAGAGGAAGGAGCTGAAGGAGGGTAAGAGGAAGAGGCGCTGGGATTGGAGACGGCTGTTCCTCCTGGAGTAACGTCGAAGGCTCTCATGGGAGCAGATCCGGACTTGTTTCGAGAGGGAGCGGCGGCGTCGTAGGCTGATTCGTGATGGAACACTGGAGGAGGAGGGAGGGGAGAGCAGAAGAGGAAGGTTAGCTCGGAGTTCTGGGAAACAAGCTCAGGGTCCGAGCTGCTTCCTTTCTGCAAGTAGATAGGATCCTGATCTGACCAAAATCGCTACTAGAAAGCTCGCTTGACGCCGAGGAGGAGAAAAGAAAGAGACGGAACTCACTTCCAGTCCCCCAGAAACCACTCGGATCGAGCTTGTCGATGATGTCGGCATGCCTCGAGCTCTTCTTCTTCTCCTCCTTCTTGCTCGCGTCCTTCTTCTCCTTGGGACTGGCAAACGGGTTGGACCCGTTGGGGATGGCGTTGGAGGAGTTCGATCTCGAGTGCGAGGGAGGGGAGGAGGTCGAGTTTGAGTTTGATTCGGCTGCAGAGTTGGTTCGACGAGGACCGCTGGGAACTGAGAGGGAAGCCGACTGATGGGTGTGACTGAGGAGCGAGCATAGGAGAGAAGAGAGAAGGTTTGAGGTTAGACACGATTTGGGACGAGGTTGCATCCGGGGAAGAGAGAGGTAACAGGTGAGGAGGGAGGACGGAAGGGAGAGAGCTCGAAGGTCAGAGATCAAAGCTAGAGGAACCCTCCCTCGCCGAGTCCTTAGAGAGCCCGTACGAGACGAGCTCCGCCCATGCTCGTACTCTAGACGGAAGACGCAGGAAGGAAGGCGGAGGAGAGAGACCAACGTCTCTGTCTTCCCTTCCCCGCCAAGCTGAAAGTACGTGAGGATGTCGACGATTTCTCGTGCGATCTTCGCCATCCAGAGAGCTCCTCCCAGAAGGAGACTGTAGAAGGGCCTTCCTTTGGGCTCGGAGGGGGTTAAAGAGGATCGTCTCGAGGGTTGAGAGCGAGAGGGGAGGAGCAGGAGGAGGAGGAGGAGGAAGAGGAAGAGGGTGGAGATGAAGGGAGGGTGACGATGGCCGAGGAGGGAATCAGAGGGAGGTCGCTCTACTCGGATAGAGTAGAGGATGGGAGGAGAAGGTGGATGTATGCGCTCCCAGGAGGGAAAGAGGAGGTGAGATCCTTTCGCTTTGCGTCCCGACGTCCCGTTCTCTGATCTCCTCTTCTGTCTCTCTTCGGTGCTCGCTCCCTCCCTCTCTCCGTTCCTTCCCTTTGCTCCAGCTCTCCTCCTCCACGAACACCACCACCCACAGAGAAGAAGCAGCAACGAAGGAAGATGGATGTGCTCACCCTTGGTTCCCCTTTCTCGTAGAAGTCATCTTTAAATCTCCTAAGGAGGAGGAAGAGGCAGAGGAAGCTGGATTGGGCGTGATGGTGACGGAGTCTCGAAGGGCTAGTAGAAGCGCGTCCTTTTCAGCTGATGCAGTTGAGGAAGACATGGCGAAAGAGGGAGGAGGGGGATGGAATCGATTTGAAGGGGGCGGAGCTCGGACCTCAGGCGAAGACACAGAGAGAGAGGGAGAGGGGGGGCGAGCTTGAGAGCGAAGGAGCAAAGGAGAGGACGGCGGTGGCAGTTGGGAGGGAGAAGGCAAGGAGAGAGAGCAAACAAGGCCTAAGCAAAACGGCGAAATTAAGGTTTTCAAGGATCATCAAAGTTCAGAAGTGGAAGGTCTTCATCTAGACGAAGATCACTACCTATTTTGGACGAGAAGAAAATCTTCCCCTCTTCCCTTTTGAGATGAAGATTGAATCAAGCTCTGGACCTTCTTCGCTCACCCCGCTTTCTCTTTCCTCGCCTGCCTCCCTCTTCTCTCCCTTCTCAACCTCCATCCACTCAGCCTGCCTCTACGAGATCGAGAGCAGCTACTTCCTCTCCTTCAAACTCATCCACCTCCTTGGGTTCCGTGAAAATCTTCCTTCTCCTCCCTCCAACCAGTCAGCTCGAATATTTCCTTCCCCTCCCTCCCTCCTTTCCGCCGGTCCTTCTCCGTCCCATCTCTCCGCCCTAACACTCCTCCCATCCCTCTCTCTCTCTCTCTCCCTCTCCTCCAGACGATGCACGTCTCCTCACGCCTTCTCTTGATCTCTACACGATCTGCCACGAGTTCGTATCTTCTTCTTCTTCTCTCTCTCTGTGTCTTCGTCATTTCCCCATCTCTCGCTGCTGGTCCTCCTCCCTCCCCACACTGACCTCCTTCTTCCCTTCCAACTTCCTTCCTTCTCCTTCTCAGACACAGCATCAGCCATCGCTCCTCCCTCTTCGCTTCGACCATCAGCCGCAGCATGGCAGAACTTATCCGTCGCAGGGGAACGAAGACCTCCTCCTCCCATGAACCTCAGGTCGACGCTCACGCCGACGCCCTCCTTCTCCTCCTCGACCGTCGGCCCTTCACCAAGTGGTGCAGCACTGGCAGGCGCCGCGGCGGTCACGAACGCAGCTGCTACGACAAGGAGAGCTGTAAGTTTTCGTCCCTTCCAACCTCTTTCTTTCGCTCGTTCGCTCACAAGCTCGCTTTCCCTCCCCATCTCCCATCTCCCATCTCTCTAGCCACCTCCGCCCCTCTCCTCCCGCTCCCACTTCTCCCTCGAACCCACCACCCCCACCACCACCTCAACCCACCAAATCTTCCAACCCCCACCCTCCAACCTCACTCAACCCTCCCCACCACCCCCTGCTCCTCCCTCTCCCTCCTCATCCTCCTCCCTCCCCGATCCTCCAACGACCACTCGCGAAAAGATCACCCTCCTCCTCGCCCACCTCTCGGATTCAGCGCGTCTCGAACGAGGACGTAAGAAACCTGGGTTGAGTCCGAGACCTGTGAGGAGTGGAGGGAGGAGTGAGAGGGAGAGGATGGAGGAGAGGGAGAGGGAGAAGAGGTGGGAGAGGGAGGAGTGTAGACCTGTTAGAAGTAGGAAGGTGGCAGTAGAAGGAGGGGTTTGAGAGGAGGGATGGGAGGGTGGTGAGGTGGGGAGGGCTTGATATGGGGAGGGTTGAAGGTAGGGTTGGGAGGTTGTTCGTCGGACGCGTCGGTGGGTTTCGTTCGTTCGGTTTTGCGTTCTTTTGTAGTATCTTTCTTCGACTTCACTCCTTCCTCTTCGACACTAGTAATGAATAATGATTACACGCTTTCTGGTACGTTCGAGCAACCACGGGATTGAAGGAAGTAGAGAGAGTCAGGAAAATCAACTCGGCCTGATCGTCGAACGGTCGACCCTCCCTCCTCCGATATCTTTCGCTTTCATCCCTCAGGCTCTCTCTCCTTCCTTTGCTTCTTTCCCCCAGCGAACAATCTCCTCGACCGCTCTTGTACGAAACCCCAGCAACCCAGATTTACCCTTTTCGGCCCTCCTCCCGCAATTCTCCCTTCATGGATCTCATGTCCCATCGGACGTCGCCGAATGTCCCTCCCAAAAGCTCAACCGACGCTCTCGACCAAGGTGCCCTTCAAACTTCCACCCTCTCTCCCCTCCCTTCCTTCCCTCCCTCCCTCCCTCTCTCTTTCTCCCTACTTTCGATGGCCGAACCCTTACCACGTCCAGAACCAACAGGTTTCAGCGCTCTTCCTCCCATCCATACCAACACAAACACGGACGAGAAGGAGGAGGAGGAGGAGAGCTTGAGCCACGCGGTAGTGGGGATTTCTTCGTCTCGTTCGAAGGAGTCGTGCGAGACGGTTGTGGTGCTGAAGGAAGAGAAAGGGGAGTTGAGTGAGAAGGTTAAGGTGCTTAAGAAGAAGATTGAGAAGGGTGGAAAGGAGGGGAGAGGAGGGGAGGAGGAGGCAGGCGAGGAGGAGGACGAGAAGCTCAGAGAGCATTGGTGAGTCTTCTCTTCGTTTCTATCGACCTTTCGCGCTGGTAGATAGGCGTAGAGGTGGAGACGCTTCGGAAGCATAGAGTCCAGATGGGGCAGGAGAGCTGAGCGGGGTGGAAGGGTGGGAAGCTTTCAGCCCTCCGGAGAAGAACGAAGAGAATCGGAAGGGAGGGAGCTCATCGAGCTTTTCCTGTCGTCCTTCCTATCTCTCCCTCCCTCCCTCCTTCCCGAAACTTTTCCTTCTCCCCCGAAGCACCTCCTAAACCAACCTGTACCCTTCAACCTGTCCTCCACTTCGACTCGCAAACCTTCGCCGCCCCTTTTCAATCCAGACCAAACGACGGGCTTCACTCGCTGACGCTCTGAATCCCTCCCTCCCTCCGACTCAACCTCTTCTTTAGGTACCAACTCTGGAGATTCAAGAACGCCGCTCCTCCTCCACCGAAGACCTACGACGAGGCGGGAATACTACCTTTAGCTGGCTGCTCGCTGTTCAGCTACCTCACTTACTGTAAGCTTTTTTTTCTTTCCTTTTCATTCCCCAGCTGGCGCTCGCTCTCGGGTTCGACCGAGGCGACGGACATGATGGGGCTGAGGACGGTTTGAGGTTTTTTTTTTTTTTTTTTTTTTTTTTGCGAGGATGAGAGGGAAAGAAGTCCTTTTATGGGGGATGTGTTCTCTTTCCCATCTTGCATCATCCTTTTTGCACCTTCGAACCAGAATTCCACGAGAGCGAGTTCCGATCCCATCGCGCGCGCGAACTGACCTTTTTTTTTATCTTCTCTCCTTTCTTCTTTCAGCATGGTGCAACCCCATCATGACCCTCGGATATCAACGACCTCTCCAACCCACCGATCTCTGGCAAATGGACCCAACGCGAAAAGCTTCCCTCCTCTCCGCCAACCTCGACGCGTCTTGGTCTCGGAGACAGAAGGAAGCCGTAGCCTACAACTCCGATCTCGCCGCAGGTCACATCCCCGTTCCTCTCTCTCTTCGCATCAGGTGGTCGTTCGGAGGAGGATCCAGGGAGGAGAAGGAGAGGAACTGGAGAGCTGTGGAGGGGAGGAAGGAACCGAGTTTGGGGTGGGCGATTGTAGAGCAGTTTAGGGTGTTCTATGGGTTGGCGGTGGTGTTCAAGATTTTTGGAGATACGTGTCAACTGATGGTGAGTTTGGTGGCGTGAATGATTTTCTCTCTTGTGGAACTGCGACTGACTTTGCTTTTGCTTTTGCACGACGCGTCTCCTTTTCCACTTCCTCTTCTTCTTCTTCTCTTCCTCCTCTTCTCTCCCTCAGAGTCCCATCCTCGCCAAAGCGATCATCGTCTACGCTCAGGAAACCTATGCTGCCAGAGCTGCTGGGACTCCTCTTCCTTCGAAAGGTCGCGGTGTGGGGATGGCGGTGGGCATGTATCTACTCACGATAACGTGGTCGATCTTGCAGCATCAGGTCTGGTGGAGAGGAATGACGACGGGAGTATTGATGCGGGCGGCTCTGACTTGCTCGGTCTACAAACGAGCTCTCATCCTTTCCAACAACTCTCGTGCGATCTACTCGAACGGGAAACTGTGAGTTGAACTCCATGTACGGGACTCGCTTGATGGACTTGCAGTACTGACCTTGGCTTCTCTTCTCGTTCTGCAGCATGAACCATCTCTCGACTGATATCTCGAGGATCGATTACTGCGTTCGTTTCTTTCCTTTCCTTCTCCTCGCGATCGCTCTCTTTCTTCTCGTCTGGCTGATTTCACGTCCTTTCCGCGCTGTCCCTTCGACAGGCCATGTGGGCTCCCTCCATCCCTTCTTCCATTCCTCAGATCGTTATCTGCACTCTTCTGCTCTGCCTTCAGATCGGTTCGTCCCCTTTCTCACTCGTCTGTGGAACGTGTGTCTTTGAACCTGCTCTGACCGACGCGTCCGCCTTCGTTTCTCCCACAGGACCCTCGGCTCTCGCTGGAATCGCCTTCTTCTTCGTCATCATTCCTCTTCAGTCGTGGACGATGCAACTCAGCATCAAGGTTCGAATGAACTCGATGACTTACGTGAGTTCTCTCCCTCTCTCTCTTCTGAACCCAGCTCGAATTCGAGTCGCGTTTTCTTCGCTCAACAATAAAGCTGAATTCAACCCGTTTCCTTCTCTTTCCAGACCGATCAACGCTCCAAAATCCTTCAGGAGCTTCTCGGAGCCATGCGAGTCATCAAGTACTTCACCTTCGAGCGACCGTACGCGAAGAAGATCGACGATCTGCGAGCTGCTGAGCTTCGAGGGATCAGGTTCGTTTCTTCCGCTTTCCTGTCCTCTTTTTTTTCAGTCCCTTGCTGATCATATTCCTCGTTCTTGCTCACAGGACTCTTCTCATGATTCGCGCTACCAACACCGCCGTCGCGTTCTCTCTTCCCGTCATCTCCGCCGTCATCGCCCTCTGCTGCTACATCGGGCTCGGAAACGAGCTAAACCCAGCCAAGGTTTTTACTGCCATGTGAGCTTCAAACCTTTCCTACTTTTCATCTTCTCCCCAACATCTCTCCCACGCTGACGTCCGATCTCGTTTCCATCTTCCTCGCGCCAACAGCTCCCTCTTCCAACTCCTTCGTCAACCTCTCATGCTTCTCCCCACCGCTCTTTCCGCCGCTACCGATGCCTACGCTGCTTGCCATCGACTTACAGGAGTAAGCTGGATCTCATTTTTTCTCTCTAAGAGTCCTCGTTCAAGAACTGACGATTCCCTCTCCTCGTTCGCCTGTCCTTTTCTCACACAGCTCTATGAAGCCGAAACGATGGATACCACTCTCTCTACCGATCTCTCTCAAAAGGAAGCTCTCGTCATCGATGGTGCCGAGTTCGAATGGGTTGGACTTCCTGAAGAGACCGAGGAGGAGAAGATCAAGAAGGAGATCAAGGAGAAGAAGAAGGGAGGACGGGGATCTCCTCACAAGGACAGTCTGGATACTCAGGAGTTCGTCGCTTCGGATCCGTTCAGGATCAGGGACTTGTCGTTGTCGATCGAGAAGGGAAGTTTGGTGGCGATTTGTGGACCTGTTGGGAGTGGAAGTGAGTCGACGCGTCTTTTCTCTCATTCTTTTATTTTCCTTGCCACGTCTGTTCTGACCCTCGGTTATCTTTGGCTTTATTTTGCAGAGTCAAGCCTTCTTCATGGTCTTATCGGTGAAATGAAACGAGTTTCGGGAACGGTCACCTTCAACGGAAAAGTCGCCTACTGTCCTCGTTCGTCTTTGCTCTTCTTTCTTCCCTCGCCGTCACGCCTCAAACGAACTGACGCGTCCTTCCTTCTACAGAGAGTGCATGGATCATGAATGCGACGGTTCGGGAGAACATCCTGTTCGGAAGGCCCTTCGATGAGGTTCGATACTGGAAGGTTGTCGAGGAGGCTTGTCTGCTTCGTGAGTCGCCCTCGATGTCGTTTCGGTCGGCGTCTTCTTTCGTTTCGCTGACCCGATTCCTTCTTCGTTTCACAGCCGACTACGAGATGCTCCCCTCCGGCGATATGACTGAGATCGGCGAGAAGGGAATCAACCTTTCCGGTGGTCAGAAGCAGCGATGTAACATCGCTCGAGCTCTCTACTTCGACGCCGACGTGATCCTCTTCGATGACCCTCTCTCTGCCGTCGACGCTCACGTCGGACGGAGTCTCTTCCAAGGAGCTATCGTCGACGGACTCCGAGCTCGAGGCAAGACCGTGATCCTCGTCACTCACGCTCTGCACTTGTAAGTTTCACCTTCTCTCTCTGCTTCAACTTCGTCGATTCGTAGCTGACTCTCGCTTCTCTCTTTCCTCAGTCTCCCCTTCGTGGACCGAATTCTCACGCTCGAAAACGGGGCAGTAGTCGAGGATGGAACGTACGACGATCTCGTCGTCAACCAAGGTCCTTTCTCGAGGTTGATGAAGGAGTTTGGAGGAGCCGCCGAGGAGGAGGAGGAGGAAAAGGAGGCCGAGGCTGAGGCTATCGAGGGAATCGACTCCAAGCTGGAGAAGAAGAGGGAAGGGTTGACGAGGATGATGTCGGCCCAGGAGGTGGTGGAGGTGGACGTGGAACGGGAGGAAAAGATGAGGCAGCAGGAGTCCGAGGAAGCTGAGGTTGCGAGGAAAGTCGAGGTGAGTGCTTTCTCTTCGTGCTGCTCTTTTTGAGGAAGGGATTTTACTGATCTGGTCGGACGTTTTTCATCCCAGGGAAAACTCATCCTCGACGAGAAGCGGGAAACGGGAACGATCAAGTCTTCGGTTTACTCGACCTTTTCCAAGGCTGGTTACGGAACCGTTCTCGTACCTATGATTATACTCCTATGTATCCTGATGCAGGGAGCGCAAACAATTGGATCCTACTGGATTGTTTGGTGGCAGTCTGAGTGAGTCCTTCTCTCTCTTTCTTTCCTTTCGCGCGACGCGTCCAAGAGCTGACCTCGCCTTTCCTATCTTCTATTCCTTCAGTCACTGGGAGTAAGTTCCAGGTGCATATCTCACTCGACTTCCTGTACTCTCACTGATTAGCGCTTTTATTCCCTCCCCCAGTCGTTCGACTGGATTCTACGTTTGTTTCCTTTCCTTCTGCCTTCGTCTCAGTCGGAACTCGACGACTCCCGCTGACCTCTCCCTGCTTTCTCCTTTGCCAGATGGCCATCTACGCAACTCTTGGAATCACTCAGGCGCTCATGACTCTCGTTCTCGGACTCGCCATGGCCTTCTTCAACTTCTACGCCTCGAGGAACCTGCACAAGAACGCCGTCCATCGAGTCTTCTTCGCTCCCAGCTCGTTCTTCGACACCGTTCCCCTCGGACGTATCATGGGTGTCTTTGGGAAAGACTTCGATACTGTAGATAACATCCTTCCGGAATCGCTCAGGAACGTGGTACGTCCCATCCCCTTCTCTGCTTCCGTTCCCTCCTCCTTCGTCGCTATCTTCTTCCCCTTCATCGATTCTACACTGCTGAATCCTGCTACTACCTCCTTCCAACAGGTAATGACGGTCTCTAATGTCGTCGGGTCCATCATTCTCATCACGATCTTCGAATACTACTGTGAGTCGCGTCTGTCTCTGTTTGACGCGTCGATGGACCCAGCTTCTGATTCGTTTTCTCTTCGTTTTTCGATTATAACAGTCATCGTCGCCGCCGTCGTCGTTATCTGTGGATACGTCTACTTCCAACGCTACTACCAGAAGACTGGTCGAGAGCTCAAGAGGATCGATTCTATGCTTCGAAGTCTGCTGTACTCTGTGAGTCGATCTTCCCTCTTTCTACCTTGAAGGCGTCTGCTGACTTCTCCTTCTTTTATTTAGCACTTCTCGGAATCTCTCTCAGGTCTTGCGACTATTCGAGCCTACGGAGAAGCTGGACGGTTCGTCCAAGAGAACGAGCACCGAATGGATGTCGAGGTTCGTTTTTCAGAACTCCACCTCTCCCGCTTCTCGCTGATCTTATCGCTTCCTTTTGTTTCTTCGAATAGGATCGAGCCTACATTCTTTACACCACTACTCAGCGATGGCTTGCTATCCGACTCGACGCCATCGGTTCTCTTCTTATCCTCGCTGTTGCCCTCCTTGTCGCCGTCGGGAACTCGGGAATCAGTCCATCTCAAACCGGTCTACTCTTAACCTACACCGTGTCTCTCGTGCAGATGTTTGGTATGCTCACCAGGTGAGTTTTTCGATAGAAATGCGAAGAGAGGAGAAGAAGTCGGCGTCTTGGAAAGGGAGCTGACTTTTCTCTTCCCAACCCACTCCTCTTATGTCCACCCTTTTCTTTCACTCCCTTCTGTCGTATATTAGGCAAACCGCCGAAGTAGAGAACAACATGAACGGTGCGGAGAGGATCACGAGCTACACCGATCACGCCGTTCCTCAAGAGGCAGCCTACGAGAGGGAGGATACCGAGCCTGCTCCCTCTTGGCCCGAGTCTGGGAAGATCGAGATGAAGGACGTCTTCATGAGCTACCGAGCTGGTCTTCCTTCTGTTCTCAAGGGCATCAACCTCTCGATCAAGGGCGGAGAGAAAATCGGAGTCGTGGGGAGAACAGGAGCTGGAAGTGAGTCGCGTCTCTTTCCCTTTCCTTCGGCGCGTTTTCATTCCAGTAAAAGGCTGACCGCTTCTTCCTTCGCCATCCAGAATCCTCGATCATGTCTGCTCTCTTCCGTCTCGTTGAGTGAGGCTATCAAACTACCAAACTTCAATGAGAGTGTAGCTTCCCCTCGCCGTCTCGTTCATTCTGACGTCGCTCCTCTTTCTACAGGCTCTCCTCCGGCTCAATCGCCATCGACGGCGTTGATATATCCACCATCGGTCTTCGGAATCTTCGGGAATCCATCGTCATCATTCCTCAAGACCCTCTGCTATTTTCGGGGACGATCAGATCTAGTTCGTCCTGCTCACTTTCATCGACATCGTTCGAACGCTTCGCTGACTTCGTCCTTCTTCCCTTGCTCCAGATCTTGACCCCTTCAGTGTTTACGACGACATCCGTGAGCTCTATTTACGCCTTTATATCTCCTGTAGCTTCGCTGAAACTTTCTCCCTTCTCTTTCAGGCCTCTGGGACGCGATGAAACGAGCTCACCTCGTCGGATCCGAATCGGAATCGACAGACGAGGCCAGTCCCGACGAGAGGTTCTCTCTCGATACTGTGATTGAAGAGGAAGGAAACAATCTCAGTGTTGGACGTGAGTCGGAATCCGGAGCTCTTCAGCGTTCAAATCGCTCAAGTGCTGATCTCTTCTCCCCTTTGATCGACTTCTACAGAAAGATCCCTCGTCTCCCTCGCTCGAGCTCTGGTCCGAGAAGAAGCTCGCATAGTCGTGCTGGACGAAGCGACTGGTAAGCCATCTCGAGGATCTTCAGTTCTCCGTTCCCTCTCGAAGACTGACATCTGATTCCTGATCCTCTCTCCAGCCGCTGTCGATCTCGAGGTAAGTGTTTCTCCTCTCCGCTGCACTCCCTCTGTTTCCTATGCTCACCAACTCTTTTCATCCCTCCAGACGGATTCAAAGATTCAACAGACGATCAGAACGGAGTTGAAGTCCAAAACTCTCCTTTGCATCGCTCATCGACTTCGGACTATCAGTGAGTACTCCTTCTCTCTTCGCCTTGTAACCTCGTAACCTCGAGCTAACTTTCCCTACCTTCTCTCTCTTCACAGTCTTCTACGACCGAATCCTCGTCCTGGATGGAGGGCGAGTCGCGGAATTCGACACTCCTCTCAACCTCTTCGCGAAGGAGGAGTCGATCTTCCATTCCATGTGTGTCAAGTCTTCTATCACCGCCGAGGAGATCGCTCGTGCCAATGCCCAGTAGGGTTCTTCCTTCCTTATGCCGGGGCTATCTCTCTTTCTTTCCCTCTATCTCGTTAGTGTAATCTTCCCTTCTCTTGCTCGCGTACTGTAGCATCTTTTCTGGAGCTCTGCATCTTGTGTTTCTACTAGTTCTCGGGCTTTATCTAGATTTGGTAGATTTCTCTCTCTCCATGATGACATTCACGTGCTGTTGAAATCTCTTCTGGCTCGGTGGGAGGAAAAAAGAGCAAGGACGCGTCGCTGCCCCGTTTCTCTGGGAGGATGATGGCTTTCCCGCAGCAGAAGTATATTTTTTGTCGACGCTCATCATATAGAAGCTCACAAGACTCACGGGAAAGGTTTTTTTCAGAACTATCCACTGCGCGAACTCCTCTCACCTGTCTGTTGACTCCTCCTTTCTTCGGCAAGAAAGGGTCGCTCTCAACGACCACCAACCCACTCCCTCTCTTTCTTTCTTCTTCTCCTCTCCTCGCTCGAGAGAAATCTCACCACCGTTTCGACAATCAGGGATGGTCTCGACGTGCCCACTCTGCCAGAACAAGATCGATGCTGACGAGACGGCTTTTGCGTGAGCTCCAGCTCTTCTCTCCTCCCTCCCTTCGAGCTCGACGCTGACCTTCCATCCCTTCCGCCTTCAGGTACCACGTCTCTCGCCATTTCGATCAAGATGAATCCGGGGATGATGCTGGAGGTGGGTGGATGGGTGGGGATCTTTGGGAAGACGACGTAGATGGGTTCGATTGGCAAGAGGGAGGAGAGGGAGGAGGACAGCTTGGAGGGTCAGTCCTTAATTCGATTCTCGCGCTTTTCTTTCGTGGATCTTTCCTCTCTTGGTGGCAGAAGCGCATTCAAGAGAAGCTGTCGTACTCTCTCAAGGGTCTCGTAACTGGGCCTGGGAAGACGGGGGAGCTCGCTTTCTGATACTCGGGAGGAAGGAGTTGAGCTCACCTCCCTCCTTCGACGACTCTTCGTCTTCCTCTCCCGAATCACCTCCCTCTCTCGCGTCCGCTGTTCCTCTTTATGTCTGACTCACGCCGATCTCTCCTTTCCTTTCTCCTCTTCGACCCAGATTGCGGTTGAGAGGAGGGGGAAACGCGGAAGCGGAAGAAGGAGGAGGAACAGGAGAGTCATCTCGAGCCGGAGGGACCTCCCTCTCTCCTCCGAACAAGCTCAGAGGACTGAGGAAGAAGCTATCTTCTCTTCTCCTTGGGCCATCGAAGGGAAAGGGGAGGGCTGAGGACGAAGGAGGAAGAACACTGGGAGAGGAACATCTCAGAGGTGGAAGGAGCGGGGCGAGGAGTCTCTTCCGGTGAACATCGTCTCGTCGTCACCAGTACATTTCTTCGAGCTAGAACTGACTCTTCGTCTCCTTGGTATTCGTGGCTCACACAGACGACCCAAAGCCAGCACGGCTTGCCCAATCTGTGCTCTCGACATGGACGATCTCGACCTCAGCGAAAGAGAGGATCACGTCGCTGCTCACCTCGGTTCGTCCTCTCCTTTCCCTCACCTTCGCTTCAATTTCTTCCCACTCACACCACCTCCTTCTTGCTTTATTTCACTCCTACAGAGGAAGAAGACGAAGACCACGGCGCCGTTCCCTTCCCTCCTTCCTCGGACGGTCGAGACCAAACAGCTTCGTCGTCGTCGTCTGGTCCAGCTTCCGCATCTCATCGAGACAAACGAGATCTTACCTGGTCTCCCATCAACACTCCAACTACCTCCTTGCCTTCCAACATGACTCCTGGTACGCTTCATCTTCCACCCTCCTACTTTCTCCAATTCCTCTCCCCCACGAGCGCGTCGTCTGATCGTCTCTCGCTCTCCTTTTCACGCAGGTCTCATCCCCCTCCTTCACTCTCTCCTTCTCACTTCCTCACCAACCCGATCAGCCATCCTCTGTAGACCTCTCGGAACAACTCACGTCGCTTCCGTCAACCGCTACGACACGCTCTGGGGCTGTGGATATCGAAATTACCAGATGGCGACCTCGTCCCTTCTCGGAGCCGATCTCTACGCCGACGTCGACGGACTCGCTGGAGTCAAGATTGGAGATTCAGGAGTCGGGATTGCGACGTTGCAGAGCTGGATCGAGGATGCTTGGGCGGAGGGATGGGATGAGATTGGGAGAGCTCAGCTGAAAGGGAGGTTGAAAGGGCAGAGGAAGTGGATCGGAACAGGCGATGTTTGGGTTGGGATGACGAGCAGAGGGATCCGGTGAGTTAGAATTGTTCCTGAGCGAGATCGAGTCGAAGTGGCGGATTTTGTGGTTCAAGAGACGAGACGGGAGACAGAACTGACGCGATCTCGTCTCTTTCGCTCGCAGATGTAATCTCAGTCCGTAGCGAACCCGTCACAAGCTTCTCACCGCAAACATACATACTAATTATTTCTCTACCTCTTCCGTCATAGTTGACTTCCCGAAGACCAAAAGCTCGGAAGCCGTTCCGTCGCACATCCTTCTTCAGCGATGGGTCGTGAACTACTTCGTTCGTTCCTCTTTCCTTCCTTTTCTTACTCGCAGAGATATCCCAGACCAAAGCTCACAATATCTCTTCTCTTCTTCACAGAATTCCGATTCCTCAACACCTCAAGGTACCAGCAAGTCCGCCTTCGACGTTGTGATGCAGTCGCAAGGCCAGAGCATCAGGATCAGCGACAAGTACCCTCTCATCCTTCAGGTGATTCGAGCTCTTTTCCTGTCTCTCGTGAGCTCTTCTCATTCGACTGACACTATCGTTGCATTTTCCTCCGTTGCAGCATCACGGTCACTCGCGAACCGTCGTCGGGACTGAGACGACCAAGAACGGCGATACGAGTTCGTTCCCTTTCCCCCTTTCGCCCTTCTTCGACCGCTGGTCACCTTTCCCAATGACCCTACGACTTGAAGCTGACCCTTGAGGTCCCTGTTTCCACAGATCTTCTCCTCTTCGACCCAGCCAAGACGATTCCTTCGAATCTCCGACGACTCGCGATCAAGAACTTCAACTACGATCGCGACCTCGCCGCTTCTTCCTCCTCCTCGAATCCAGAACCAAACAACAACAGCTCTTCTTCCTCGACCTCTTCTTCCAATCCGTCCGCTCCTACAGCAACGAAGGACGTCATCGACCTTTGTGGATCGTCGGGGGACGATGAGGGAGCGGCAGCTGAAGACGGCGAGGAGAAGAAAGGGAGGAAGAGGCTGGGATCGATGTTTGGGCTGAAGATGGACGGGAAGAAGAAGCTCAAGATGGATGAGGATGGGAAGCTGGGTAGTGGAAGGGAGAGGGAGAAGTTTAAGGGGGATGTGGGAGACGCGTTGAAGGTGTTTCGAGTGAAGTGAGTCATCTCCCTTCTCCTTGCACCTCCCTCGAGCTCGAAGAGTCTTCTCGTTATGAGACTGAGCTGACATCTGACCCTCGATTGTTCACTCTTCGCTCTCTTCAGTCTGAAGACTCTCAGGTTCGTTTCTCTTTCTCCCAAGCCGTTCGTTCTCGAGCGACCCAGCTCTTAGCTCACCTCTTCTTCTCCCTCTCCATCTCTCCAACAGGAAAAACTCGGAATACCAGATCCTCGCCTTCACCGGAGAACCTCTCATGCCCAAGATCGAGAGGGAGAGGTACAAGGTCGTCGTCAGCACGACTGTCAGCCATTGAGATGGACGTGTCGGAGGGAAGAGAGTACAGCAGCAGCTTAGCATTTTGCATCACGAATATGAACGACTATTTCTTCCTTTCTTGGATATTCCTGCTAGGAAACCAAAGAAACCCTTTCTTTCCCCTTCAGAGACAAAGAAAGAAAGGGAAAGCATGATTGAGAGACCGACTTTTCGGAGACGTCCGACTCGATTTGAGCTCGCCTTCCTCGTCCGTTTCTTTTCGCCCCCATCCATCACCCTCGTCCCAACATGCAGCAAACAAACGAGAAACAACACCCTTCCTACTCTACCCTACCCATCGTCACCCTCCCTGTCTCCGCTCCTCCTCCTGCCTCCAAGAGATCCACTGTTTCTCGACTCCTTCCGACGGCCGTCCTCCTTCTCCTCCTCCCTGCTTATCTCGTCTTCACGGGCCAAGCTTCCTCCTTCCTCCCCTCCTCTTCCTCTTCTGGGCTTGGATCGTCGTCGGATGGGACCTGCTATCAGCCACCCAAGCTGACTCCGTCCAACGAGCTCTTCCAATCTCTCGACTCGACTTGGAAGAGCGAGGAGTTCAAGAGGAAGTCCATCTCGTGGCTCTCTGAGGCAGTCAAGATCGATACCTCCGTCGGAGATGCATGGGGCAACGTTGGAGAGGATGAGAGATGGGAGGTCTTTGGTCCTTTCCATGAGTGTGAGTTTCTGCTTCCTTCCTTCTTCTGGAGTCGCCATCCGGCTGAGACGAGCTGAAAAGAGGAGAGAGATGGCCGAGACGCACTCACTGACCTCTGCCTCTCCCTTGTAGATCTCGAGAAGGCTTTCCCTCTCGTCTACAAGAACCTCAAGCTCACCAAGGTCAACACGTGGGCTTTAAGTTACGAGTGGACTGGAAGCGATCCTTCGTTGAAACCTCTCCTTCTGACTGGACACCAAGGTCAGATTCGTGAACGAGCTACCCGTCTCTTGAGCATAGTAGAGCTCCTGAACTGACGTTTTACTTCGTATCTTCGATCGCAGACGTCGTTCCCATCGAGAAGACCACCATCGACTCTTGGGTTCACCCTCCTTTCTCTGGACACTGTTCGGTCTCATCCCTTTCTTCCTCCCTCCCTTTTCACACGCTCGTCAGCTAAGCTTCGCCGCTTGTCTCCTTTGTCTTCTATAGACGATGGAACATACATCTGGGGTCGAGGATCCGTTGACGATAAGTCTGGTTTGATCGTGAGTTTTGACGCCGATCCACTCTCACTTTCCTTCTCGTCGCCGCGTCCTTTCGTCTGACCTTCTGTTCCTTCTCATCTCATCTTCCAGGGAATCCTCGTATGTTCACTCAATCCCTCAATTCCTCTTTCCAAAATAAAAATGTGACTAACCGGCCTCTCTTCTCGTCCTAATCAAGTCGGCTCTCGAGTCTCTCGTCGCAGGCGGCTTCCAACCTCGACGAACAATCGTCGTCGCGTCGGGTCAAGATGAGGAAGCCTCTGGCCACCACGGAGCCAAGTACCTCGGCACCTACCTCGAGGAGACCTACGGAAAGAACGGATTCTCTCTCCTCGTTGATGAGGGAGGAGGATACGCCGAGGCTTGGGGTCGACTGATCGCGGCTCCTGCGACGGGAGAGAAGGGGATGGGAGATGTTAGGATGACGGTTGAGACTTTGGGAGGTCATTCGTGAGTGTCCTACTGCAGTTTTGGGCAGTGTTGGGACGGGAGGAGCAGCGAGCAGAGGAGAAGAGAGCAGGAGACGCGCTTTTCATCTTCGTTCTCTTACTTTTTCTCGACCGTCTCTGCCTGGAGGAGAATCGGCATCAATACATCGGACCCATTGACATATGGAATTCTGACTCTCCTCCCTTTCTGACTTGTCTCAACCAATAGATCTATCCCTCGTGAGTGCTTTCGTCGACGCGTTCTTCTCTCGTCTTCAACCACCGCGGAACCCCTGGAACTGATTCAATCCTTCGGCTCGCTTATAGCCGACCATACCGGTATCGGACTACTCAGTCTCCTCATCGCTGAGGTCGAGGCCAACCCTCACAAAGCCAATCTCACTCGTTCGTCCATTCCCCCTTCTCCCTCGTCTCTTTTGGATTGCGAACTTGACCATCTCCTCTCTCCCTTCTTATCTACTCTTCGCTCTTCTTTCCACCAGGAGAGAACCCTTTCTACAGCTTGATGGGCTGTGCTGCTGAGTTCGCTCCCGGCGTCGAAGAGGACCTTCGATCCCTCATCAAAGCCTCGGTCAAGAGCGACAAGGCTCTCAAGCAGCTTGAAGACGTCTTGGGAGCCGATAGAACTACTCGAGGACTTGTCGGTACTACTCAGGCTGTCGATCTCATTGGTGGAGGAGTCAAGGTGAGGAAACGAGTTTTCTGCGACGAGATCCGCTCGCCACGACGGCTTGAACTGACTTCCTTCCGTTTTCTCTCCGTCCCGCAGGTCAATGCCCTTCCCGAGAAGTCTTGGGCTGTCGTCAACCACCGAATCAACGTTGCCTCGTCTCCTCAGCAGCTTCGAGAACGGTTTATCAGCGTCATCGCTCCCAAGGCTAAATCATTGAATCTCACCCTCACCGCTTGGGGAGAGGATATCATCGAGGGATCTTCCGTCGGACACATCGTTCTCGAGAATGCCTTCCAGGACTGGTGAGTATCTTTCTTTCCTGGGGCGTTCGAGGATCGAAGGATCGCTGACTCTCGACGCGCTTGCTTCCAGGCTCGCTCCTTCACCCATCACTCCCACCACCCCCGAGACCGTAGGATGGCAGGTCCTTGCTGGTACCATCAGGTCTACTCACGCTTCCAGGATCATCGACTCTTCACTTTCGACCGAGGAGGAGAAGAAGGATCTCGAAATCATCGTGTCGCGTGAGTTCGAGTCCCAAACTCCGTCTTTCTCCCTTTTTTCCTCTTCTCACATTCTCTCTTTGGACAAGGGGCCGATACGAGACTTTACTGATTCCTTAAAATTATTTATCTTACCCTACCTAGCTGCAATCATGAGTACGTCCTCCAGTTCCGCTCTCGGACTCGTCTCCTGCGACGCGTCTCATCTTCCTTCTCACCCTTTTGTTTCTGACTTCCATTCCCTCTCTTTCTTCTCCCAAGCAGCTGGAAACACCGATACTGCCAGGTTCGCATTGACTGCACAACTCGAAACTCGTCGGCTCGCGGTATCGACCACTCGCTGACAACCTGCCGCTCTTCCGCGTCTCTTTCTTCTCCAGGTACTGGAGTCTTACAGACCAAGTATACAGATACGGGCACCTCTCTGATCAAGATGTCTATACCGCTTCAGGGATCCACTCTGTGAACGAGGCAATCGTAAGTCGTCCTTTCTTCCTCTTTCTCTCTTCTTCTTCTCCCTCCTTCCTTCTCACTTCCCAATCGCCTCGACCCAGAGGCATATCTAGAATGCTCGAGAACACCATGATTCTCAACTCAGCACTCTTAGGACTCTCAGGAACCGGACGAATCACTGATTCCCTCTCTTCCCCTCCCTCCTTCTTCCCACTCCCTCTCTTCTCTTACCACAACAGAAAGCCACCTCCTTCGTCAACGAGATCCGGTTCTTCGGAGAGCTGATCTTCAACGCCGACGAGGCCGACTTCTGAAGGAACGGGACGCGTTCGTTCAAGATCGAGCTCAGGTCAGACGGTAGCGTGTTGCTGTTCGTTAGGAGATATCTCGAATTTGCTTTAGGTCGTATGTCTATCGTTTCTTCACGTCGTGAGAGAACGGAGGAAAAGAAATGCGAAGGGCAAAACAGACCAGACGAAAATCCGTCGAGGCCGGCTTCCTCTAAGAAAGAAGCTCATTGTGATCGACCC
Source organism: Mrakia blollopis (assembly GCA_000950635.1). Lineage (NCBI taxonomy): Eukaryota > Fungi > Basidiomycota > Tremellomycetes > Cystofilobasidiales > Mrakiaceae > Mrakia > Mrakia blollopis. The sequence goes on along the minus strand of BBPU01000023.1, from coordinate 1,132,030 downwards.
CCTTCCTGAACACTAGTTCTATCAACCACTCCTTCCCTGCAACCCCATCATCACACTCTCCTTCATCACCTCAACTCCCCAGATCACGACCTCCTTCTCCCTCTCTCCCAGGTTCTTATCCAACCACCCATCTCCTCCTCCTCCCATCGACGTCGTAAGGAAGTACAAGATGCCTTCGGCGAGCGACGGGATCCCAGCGACCTTCATGATGGTCTGTTCGAGGACCGAGTCGTCTTGGGTGTAGGATTTAGGAAGGACGAGGAGGGGAGAGGTGGTTTGGGTGGAAAGGACGAGGTAGGTGAAGAAGAGGGTGAGGAAGTGGATGGTCGCTGGACGAAGAGAGGTAAAGTTGATGGGCTGGAAGATGGAAAAGGAGAGGAACGAGAAGATGGAACGAGAAGAGATACGAAGGAAACGAGTCAGCTTCGCAAAATTGGAATGAATCTTATTTTCTCCCTTCCCCTCGTCGCGTCTCCTTCTTTGCAAAACTCACCTTGAGAATCGAAAGCGTCACACCCTCCTTCGCAACATACCAAGCATACCCTCTTGCCAAGTTCCTGACCTGCCTCTCCGGGACCCTGTTCTTCCCAAACGATGATCCTCCTCCGCTCTCCTTGAACGCCTTCACGATCTCGGCTCCTCCGACGTCTCCCTCTCCAAGATCTCGGAGGAAATCCCAGAGGCAGTACTGGAGAGTGAACTTGTGGGTGTGAAGGGAGAGGAGTTGAGAGAGGACGAGGGTGTAGAAAGGGTTGTAGAGCTTTTCCTGTTCACGAAGAAAGAAAATGGGAAGAGTTGTGAGTGAAAGTTCGAGCGAGAAAGGAAGGGCGAAGTGTAGACGAACGTTTCCACAGCAGTGCAGTAGAACACGAGCGATCTCTCGTTGCTGAACGTCCGTGAGACCGAGCTGCATGAGCCGATCGTGAGCATCCAGGTAGTCCTGCGAAAGAGAGAGAGGGAAAGAAGCTCGTGTCAGTTCATTCGCTTTCACTTTCGTCTCCCTCTCCACAGGCCCCGATCCTAAGACGGATTTCGACCTCACCGTACTGCTCATCACAACCAGAAACACCCTTCGCCTGACATCCGTGTTCATCCCCTGCTTCCTCGCAAGCTTCATCAAGTCATCCTCCTCAACTTCCAGCGAAACCGTCTTGAGCGCTGAAGCAGCCGCGTTCGCGTGGTCAACGAGAGGGTTTCCAGCCCACGCAGCTCCGACGAGCCACCATTTTCCTTTGGTGTCGGCGGAAAGAAGATCGGCGAGGGAGACTCGGAGGGGATCGTGAGCGAGGACTGCAGGTGAAGAAGAGGAGGAAGGGACGCGTCAGATTGAACGAAACGAGGCGGTTGAGCGCGTTCACATCCACACGATGGAAAGAGGACCAGTAGAGATAGCTAAACGTACCATGCTTCTTCTTTTCCAACCCAGAGAGGAACTTCTTCATTCGGATCGTTGCCTCGGCAGCTGCTTCTCCTCCAGGAGCGGCCTTCACTCGGTTGTTCTTCAGGTTGGTGAGGGTTTCGAGCATGAACTTGGTTCGCGAGCTAGAGATAATCGCGGAGAAAAGACAGACGATGAATTGAGACTGTCAGCTGAGCTGGAGAAGAGAACGGTCGAGCGAGAGAGAGGGAGGGAGAGGAAGGAAGGCCCGAACCTCATCGTCGCCGTATCCATTCCCGCCGTCTTCTCCTGAACGATCTGGATGATGTCCTTCAAAGCGGTAGGATCGTCGCTTCGTAGCTGAGGTCCAGAGCCTAAGAGGGGAAGACAGGAACGCGATGAAGAGCGGTCAGCTTCCGGCGCGTCGCTCGAAACCCTCAGAAGACGATCAAGACTCACTCCTGACCACCTTCAGAAGCAACTCCACCTGCCTCTCGTCCTTCAGGCCACCCTCCAAGAACTTCCTGATCAAATCATACACCAGCACACACGACACGACCTGGAAGTTGTATAGCTCGGCGAGAAGGGTGATTAGATTGCTAGGTTCCTTTCCGAGGGGCTCTTGTTCTTCGGTTGAGGATGAGGAGATGAGAGGGTCAAGGTAGGTGGAGAGAGTCTGAACGAGGGTTTGGATGAAGCTGGCTCCTGTGGAAAAGGGAAGTGTGAGAAGAAGGAGGAAGTCAGCAACGGGGGAAAGGACGAGACTTGATGGAGAGGGAGAAAAGGACGAACCAAACTCGATACCGATGATCTTGTATAGCCCAGCGACGAGAGAAGCGTAGAGTACGACGAAGGAGTCGAGGAGGTTGGCGTGAGAGGAGATGGTTTCGAGGATGAGTTTGGTGAGGGAGGAGGTGACGTCTAGATCGTACGAAGAGATCAGACCAATCGCAAGTCAGCGAGAGAACGAAGATGGAGAGAAGATCGAGTGAATAAAGCGAACCATTTCTAGCGTGCTTCCTGTACAATCCTTCCACCTCGTTCAGGATCCCTTCGATGTTCGACTCTCCCATCCTGTTCAGCAGACCCTTCGCCGTCTTGTCCAATCGAGCGAGCTCATCCCTCCTCGAGGCGTCGTTCTCACGTCCTCCTCCAGCTTCAGCGAGCATTCGAGCTCGGAGGGCTGGTGGGATGTACTTCGTCGCGGGAGCTGGGAGAAAGGGAATCGAGGAGGGTTCAGTTCGAGCGCGACGAAGGTAAATCGGATGGAAGGGACCGCGTTTTCTCACCGCCATCCTCAACAAAAACAGTAGTAGCAGCTGGCTCTTCGGAAGGAAGATCGAACTGGACTCGACGGGTTTCGGTCGAAGGAGGAGGGGAGTCGTCGACGCGAGGGACGAGATCCGGAGCAGAGTCGATCCCTCCCCACTCTTCATCCTCGTCGAACTCCTCTTCGTCCTCCATGTCGACCTATGTGAGCCATAATCCAACGAATCGCGCTGGTCAGCTGAGCTCCTAGCAATCTCTCGTTGAGTGTGTATACAGGGGAACACAAAACTCACGTCGTCTTCCTCCTCGCTCATTCCCATCCCTCCCTCCCCCTCCGCCTCATCCCCACTCGTGCCCTCCTCACTCCCAGTCTCGCTATCACTCCCTCCTCCCATCCCATCCATCTCCCCCTCCAATCGATCCAGATCATCCAACAACTCGTCCAACCCATCGTCGCTCTCGTCTCCATCGAAATCTCCTCCTTTCCCAACCGGTTTCTGAACCTTCTTGGTCTTCTTGGCTCCTCGACCGAGCTTGTACTCCAACCAGGCAATCTCCCGTTCCTCGACGCTCTCGCCCTTGGTGAGACTTCCTTTCAGACGTTTGTGGGTGGGTCGGAGGGTGGTGGTCGCGCCGGAGGATTTGGAGGACTTGTTGAGAAGGCGGGAGAGAGGGGTTGAGGCGGAGAGCTTGGAGGAAGACGAGGAGGAAGATTTGGGCGTGGGATCCTCAGATCGTTTTCGTTTTGTGGACGACGAGGTAGCAGTTTCGGCGGGAGCAGAAGAGGAAGAAGTGGATGGTTTGGACATCATCCTTCCTGTCGACGCGGTGGAGGCAGGTCCAGCGGAGGAAGTTGGCGGGTATTGTTTGGGCAAGAACTTCTTTGGGTTTGGCGCTGAAGCTGCTGCTGACGCTGCTCTGGCTGAAGCTGAGGGAGTAGGGAGGGAGGGACCTCGAGTCGTCTTCTTCTCTGCTCGACCGGCTTTCCGTTCCTCCTTGCGTCCTAATGGTCGTCCGCCTCGGTCGGAGTGAGAGCGGAAGGGTTGGACGCCTGGAGGGGCAAGAAAAACAATTGGCGGTGAGTACGCGCAAGAAAGGTAGGCGAAGCGAGTGAGGAGGAGGCAGGGCGGGAGGAAGGAAGAGTTGCGAGCTCGATCAAAAGTGAGCTCGGATTTCCTTCTGATGCAGATTCCTTCCCCCAAGCTGATCTTCTAGCAGAAGAACGGTGGCTTCGTCGAGCGTAGGGAGCCTTTCCTCCGAGCTCAAGTCTTGTGCCCGCAATCAGCAGGGAAGAAAGGTCTCCAGAAGGTGAGCTCAAAAGTTGAGCTTCAACCTCCTCCTCCCTTCTCTTTCTCTGCCACGCTTTCTCCCTGCCGACCTCTTCCGTCCACGCCGACCAACAGAGGAAAGGAAGGTTTGAGACTCACCTTCTAACTCTCCAAGCAAACTCTTGGGCAACAACGTCGTCCTATCCTCCATTCCAGCCGGTCGAGGTCCAGCTCCTCCTCCCTTCCCTCCTCGAGCGGTATGCACAAACCCGTCCCCGCCTCGACCTCCTCTGCTTCCTCCTCCTCCTCCTCGAGATGACGAGCCTCCTCTCGATGAATGGTTTCCACGCGATGACATGGCACTGGTGGGGAAAGAAGGAGGTTGTTGGCGTTGAAGGAATCCCTTGAGCTCGACGGTCGTCGAGTCGAGCTGGAAATTGTGAGCGGAGGAAAAGAAGATCGCCTGGACCCTTTGCCTTTTTTTTTGGGGTAGATAGCGGAATTGGGACAACGCTCAGATGTAATGGAACCAATCCACTTACAGTGAGAAAAGGCCTGATCTGTTCTGAGAGGATGTCTCGGGGGAAAGAAAGACGCGTCGCGAGTCCAAGCCAGCGCTAATCCTCCCTCGCTTCCCTCTCTCGGCCACACCTACTTCTGCCAAGTTCACGCCAGAGTCTTCAGGGCTAGAGTTCCGGGTTTACATGGGAGCATGCAGCGGACGAATCAAAGCTTTGGTGGGAGGAAAGGTTGGAGCGCGTCGCTCGTTCGCTCGTTTCTGCTTTCTCTCCCGCCATCTCCGCCTCATTTATACCTAGTAGCTCCGCCGTCCCCCAATCCTTAGTAAATAGCCTCAGTATCTGCATAGCTCTATCTCCCCATACCTCGAACGGCAGCAACTTCTCTTCGTTTCTTTGGTTTCTTTCTCTTTCGCTTCTTCTCTCTCTGGCTCGTGCTTCTCAATTGCCCATCCCCTTCTACTAGCTACGACGTTCTCACTCCTTCTCCTCAACCTCTCTCTCTCGGCCCACTTCTCTGCTCTCTGAGTACTTAGACTCTCAATCGAACGATCGGTCTTCTCGCGCTGGGCCCGTGATCAGTCTCCTCCATCTTCCCTCCCCTTCGCCTTTCTCCTTCTCCTTCAACCACCATCAACTCGCAACAATGTCCAAAAACACTCCTCTCTCAGCCTACTGCCCTCCTTCCTGGATTTCGGCCTGGTTTGCACTGAGCACTATCCTGGTCCTCTGGGTGAGTTCGAGCTAAGGACGGAGGGAGGGAAGGGATGTGATTGAAGCTCACCTTCTTCTTTGGCGTCTTTTCTCATTCGTGATGGATGCAGGACGCTGGTTACTGCTTCTTCAGGTAGGCTGATCTCCTTTCTATACGTTCTAGCCAACGCCGAAGAGTGCAGAGGAGCTAAATTCCTTCTTCTCCCTCGTCAGACCTCGGTCCATGGTCGGTGAGCTCGACTCTTCCTCTCCCTCCCTTCTCTCTCGCCGAACGATGCTCATCCTTCCTCTTCTGTGCAGGTGGCGATCTTCACTGGATCTGGGCTCCTTACAAGCTCTACGCTGAGATCGACTACATGTGAGTCTAGATCTCCTGTGCTCTGCTTCTCCATTTGGCGCGCCAGGCGAGAGCTCGGAGGGAGGTCAAAAGAAGTCGAACGACCCCTCGGCAAAGTTGAGCGAGATCGCTTCTATGGGCAAGCAGCTCTGCAGGCCTTTGGCTCTAGGAGCGAGCAGAGACTCAGCTCATCTCCGGTCTCGAGCACCAAAAAAAAACTCACGAGCTCAGGTGAAAGTGGGTCGATCTCCCGTTGTTGACCTCTTCTCCCCTCTTCGCCTTCCTTCTCGTTCCAGCTACGGATTGCCCTCTTTCAACAGCGGAGACGGCTTCACAAATGCTCAGTGTAAGCTCTTGCTTTTCCTTGCTTTTCTTCCGCTAGAACTCGTCACTGATCTCTGGTTCGTTGGCTCTGCTAGCTCTGATGAACGTCCTTGAGTCGATTCTCAACAGTTCGTTCAACTTCTGCTCCTCGCTGTTCCTCCTTCTTTGGACCTGAGCTCATGCGCGCTCGAACTCTCTTTTATTTTCCAGTCGAGTACCTCTACCTCGCTCACCCTGGGAAGAAGGTCCATGGTACGTTGAGAGCTTTATGCCTTCAACTCGAGCGAGGCCGACGCGTGCTGACGATTCTGCGACGCGTTTCTCCAGCTACGGCTCCTTTGGTTGGATTTGCTGCCGCTGTGATGACCTTGTCGAAGACGATGCTTTACTGGCTTCAGGTCAGTCTCCTCTTATATTCAGCTCGTTCCTCTTGTAGGCCGTACTGACGCTGTCTCTGCACGAAAAAAAGGAGTACTACTGCTCGTGAGTCGCGTCTCTTTCTTCTCTTCTTTCACCCTCCTCCTCGGCTGATACATTTCTACATTTCTCTTCAACCACATAGATACTGCAACACCAAGCAAAACACCCCTACTCAACTTCTCTGGCTCTGGATCATCCCCAACGGTTCGTTCGCACGTTTCTTTTCTCGCCAACTCCTCTCTCTCTCTCTCTCTCTCTCTCTCTCTCTCCTTGACCTCTTTCTCCGTTGTTTTAAACAGGTCTCTGGCTCCTCTTCCCCTTCCTGATCACTATCAACCTTGGAGACCGACTCTCAACTGTCCTCCGAAGGGATCAGATCAACCAGGTCGCGGACGAGGCGAGGAAGGCGATCGAGGACGGAGAGGAGAGGTTCAGGGAGGTGGACGATTCGTGCTATAGGACCTCGATTGGGGAGAAAAAGGTCCAGTAGATGGGGATGGGCTGGAATGGATTGGAGTATTCACAAGCTGCAGGTGTGGGTGTAGAGACGGGGAAAGGAGGGAAACATGGAGAGAGGGCGGAAGAAACGGAACCGTCTATCTTAGTCGAGTCAAACTTTCTTGGGTATCATTTTCTGCTTCCTTATCATTCAGCTCTGTTGCAATTACACGAGACACTCGAACAAGCATATCTCCCAGCAGAGAAAGACGCGCTTCTTGGTCGAACGAGGCGTCTCTGAATTCGAGAAGTTCTTTCTCGAGCTGAGCTCTCCCTTCCTTCCCTCAACCTTTCACCCTCCCTCCCTTCCCTCCAGCGATGCCTCACCTTCTCACCTCCTCCACGGCCAACCACTCCACCCTCTTGGCCATCTCCTTCCCTTCCACTTTCTCAACCCGGTCTACGGATGTTGCTCTCGAGCCGAGTGTTCGAACGATCAAGGTTCTCGGAGGAGAGGGAGGAGCGACGAAATGGGGACGAGTAGAGAAGCTTGCGAGTGGGTTGAGTGTCGAGGGCGTCGATTCGAGTTTGGTGAGTGCATACGCTTTGTTCAGGGTGGTGTTGGGAGCTTTGAGGGCTCGGGGAGGGCTGCAGGGAGCTGAGAAAGGAAGGGACGGAGGGAGCAGGACGAAGGAGGGCTGGAGGAGGCTGAGCTTTCGAGCTCTCCACCCTGGATGTGTGTTTGAGGCTTTCATCTCGTACTTAGCCAGTAGGAGCCCTTATGTCTCGTAGTTCATTCTCAATAATCGGCGTCGCTGGACTCTGCAGGCGCTGAGAGTCGCGGCCGACGACGTTGAGCCCAAACCTCTCGAGCTCGCAAACTCCTTCACGTCCTCCTTTGCTCCTTGACTTTCGCAGCTTCGGAGATCTTGAGCTGACAGCAGCATTTTCCCTTGTTCAGATCGCTCTCGCCCACTCCACCTCTCACCTTTCCCTCATCTCCCTTCCTTCCGGTCCTTCTTCCATCCCCTCAACCGACGAACCCGTCGAGGGAGAATCGCCTCCTCCCGTCGAGGCCGATCCTACAGCCTCCATCGTCCACACCTACAAGACCTCGACCATCAAGGCTGGAAACACTCACATCTCTCTCGACTTCCTGCCATCGTTCGTTCCAGCCTTCGTCGTCTCAGGCTGTCTAAGAGCTGCAGAAGCTCACCCTTGCCCTCCTCCTCTCTCGTACGCGTCTCCTACAGGAATCACCTCCTCCACACCACTGCCTCTGGATTCGCCAACCTTCACTCCATCCCTTCTTCCTCCTCGTCCTCGTTACCGCCTCCTCAAAAGCTGCGTCTGCCAGCAAACATCACCTCCGTTCGACCCAGCTCGGACGGGAAGACCTTCGCGTACGCTGGAAAGGAAGTCGACGTTTCGCTCTGGGACGTTGAGCGAGGATTCGCTGCTTCCTCGTCGTCAAACGAGAAGTCGGAAGCTGGGGACAAGAAGAGGAAGTTGGGTCAGAAGGGAGGAAAGGACGCGTTGATGGAGGGTGAGATTTGGCGAGCGAAGAACGTACGTCCCTCTTGTTGGGCTCTCCTGCCTTTTTTCCGTCTTAGAACTCATTGTTATTGTTCTTCAAACCTATCAGATCCCCAACGACCACCTCTGCCTTCGTCCAGCAATCTCCCACACCTGCCTCACCTTCCTCCCTGCCGTCTCCCCTCACCTCCTCGCAACCGGAACCTCCTCAGGTCACCTCCGAACCTACGATCCTCGAACCTCCGCCCGCAAACCCACCTCCAACCACCTCATCTCCTCCAAGGGTGGAGGACCCATCTCAGCTATCCAAGGCTCCCTCTTCACCAACGAAATCTTCTTCGCCGAAGCCGACTCTGGGAAGATCGGACTTGTCGACGGAAGGACCGGTCGCGTTCTGTACAGTCTCACCGATTCGACGTCGACGGGACGGTTCCTTCTTCCTCTTACGCTGGAAGAGAAGGTTCTCATCTCGTTGGCGAAGGACTCGACGTTCTCTGTTCACCGAACGACGGGAATGTCGGAGAACGTGAAGGATACTCCTCATCGAGGGATCACGGCTGCTCGGGTTGGAGGATGCGAGGGAGGGATCGTTCGAGGGTGGGAGGGAGATGTGGCTATCAAGAGGAAGGAGTGGGAGATTAGGAAGGAGAGGGAGGGAGAGGAGGAGGAGATTGTGTGGGAGGGAATGGGACGAATTGTGGGTGAGGATGGAGAGGAGGAGGAGAGTGAGAGTGAAGGAGAGGGAGTTGAGGGGATGGAGGAGGGTGTGGTGGTCACCATCCAGGACGACGCTGAGGATGGAAGTGACGAGGAGGAGGAGGAGGAGGAGGAGGAGAAGGTTGTTGTGAAGAAGAAGAAGGGAGGGAAGGGAGGAGCTGCGAAGAAGGCTAGGAGATGATCTTGATGGACTCGTAATTAGAACAAGCAGTTTTGCAGGAAAAACGAGAGTCAGTTCTAGACGAAAGCGCGAGCTGGAATCAACTACCGACGCGATTCTTCACTCCTGGCACTGGCTGAGATCCGGAAAGCCATAGATATCAAAACAAAGTCTAGAGCGAGGCGGATCCTTTTATAGGCACAATGGATCATACAAAGGTAGATGGAGCGAGATCGAGAAGGAAAACGAAACAAAAGTACAAAGCGACGCGACAGTCCGACCTCTTCCTTTCAAACTCCTCTTCCGTGCCTCATCAAGTTATCGTACAGCCTCCCCTTCTCAACCCCAGTATACCCACTGCCTTCGACTCTATGCTGATCTCCAAAGTACCCTCCATCCGCCTCGCTCGAGTACGTGCTGGCGTTGGAGTTAGGTCTTGCTCGAGAGGACGAAGGGACTCCGAGGTTTCCGATGGAGGATCCGAACGAGCCGTTTCGAGATCGGGTCGGAGTAGGGCTGGGGTCGACCCGATGATTGGAACGAGCTCGGGGATCGAGGGTTTGGTAGGAGCTGGCGGTGGAGAGGAGCTAAAGAGAGGGAGATGGAAAGAAGCGTCGCGTCAGCGATGCTTTGGTCGCAGAGAGAAGAGGAAAGTGACTCACATCTTCAGTCGAGGGGTAAGCAGAAGTGTTGAGAGGAGCTTCAGTCTCGGCTAGCTCCTCGTAGTCCGAGCCGGCAGTGGGAGTTGGTGGAGGAGCCATCGAGTACTTGTTGTGGGACGACGACAGCGAGGTTGAGAGAGGGGAGAGGGTAGGTCGAGTAGGTGCTGGAAGGTGTTGTTGATCGTTAGATGTTTCGTCGTAGGTGACCACGTAGGCGGTGAGAGGGGAAGGGGGAGATGACTTGGCCGAAGCGGAGGAGGCGAGAGCAGCTCGAGATGGCATGGCAGGAAGAGAAGGTTGTCGACCGTGATGCGAAGGAGTGTAGTGATGGTTCGGACTTGGTAGACCGACCGACGAAGTTCCTAGTCCTGCTCGATTTGTCCCAGCAGCGAGGTAAAGACTGCTATCTCGACTTTTCCCGTAAACCATCTTCTCCGACTGACTTCCACTGCCTCCTCCTGATCCTCCACCATCTCCCTCCACTCCAAACCACGAAGATGCCCTCGACATCGGCGAACCCAGAGCTGTCCATCCTCGGCTCGACCTGATCCCTCTCGACCCTCCTCCAACTCCCGAGGCCTGCCCTCCTCTCTCCGAATCAGGATAGAGCGGCATTCGAGACGACTCTCGATACGCTGAGATCTTCTTCATCGCGGAGAGAACGGCCATGACCAGAACGCAAGCGAGTGCGACGAATCCGAAGACGGCTCCTGCTCCTGGTCCACGAGGTTGAGTCGACGACGAGGACGAGGACGACGCGTCCATTCCTCCGAGTTGTTGAGACGAGGTTCCTGCTGTCTCCAACGGAGATCCGTTTCCGGTGACGATCCCTGGGAGTTTCATCCCTGAAGTTCTGGTCGGCGTTCCTCGAGACATGGTGAGAGGGCTGTTGTCCAAAACGAGGATAGTCGAAGGGAGAAGGATGGATCCCGAGGCAACCGAAACGACGGAGAGAGTTGAGAAGAGGGAGTCGGTCGGAGAGTTGGAGCTGAGGCTGGTGTCGGTAGAGCTGTCCGTTCCAGAAGTAGTAGAAGTCGAGTCCGAGGAAGGAATACTGTCGACTGTGGTGATGGGAGGAGAGGGAGAGGGGGAGAGAGTTTCTTGAACTTGGGTCGTCGTCGTCGTCTGAACCTCGGCAACCTCCTGCGTTGTCTGAGGCTCCTCCTTTCCCTTTTTCTGCTCCTTCTCCTTCGTCGCAGTCTCCTTGGTTTTCTCTGGTGCTGCTGACGTAGGAGGTTGAGCGTTCTCCGTGTTCGCAGGCGGAGGAGTGGGAGTGGGAGTGGGAGAAGAGACCGCCGGAGTTCCCTCCTGAGTATCTGCAGGTGTTGCGACCTGCTGGAGGATGCTGGCCATGTCTCGAAGGGATAGAGGAGGAAGTGGAATGTCGGAGAGGATACTGCTTATTCGGTGTCCGATAGTTGAACGAGCCAGATGATGGATTGGACGCGTCGAGAAGTCGGTTGAGCTTTCCTGTTGTTGGTTGGAGGAGAAGAGGAGAAGGAAGGTGGAAGTGAGAGTGAGGGGAGAGAGACGTTCAAGAGTCGGAATGATCACAACAAAGGTCAGCGAAGGGGTTTAAGGTCAGGTGAAGAGCGAAGAAAGATGGAACGAACTAAATTCGAGAAACAACAAGACGACTCTGACCCGACGCGCGAGTCGCCTCGTTCCTGTCCGAGCTTTGCGAGACTGGTTTAGATAGTCCCTGAGACATCAGCTCATCTGCTAACGTCCAATATCTCTAAATGGAGAAGGGGAAGAGGTCCTTGTGCAAAATAGTTCGATAATCACGCGCCGACCAAGGCAATGCTTTCCTTCCCGTTCACATCCAATCCTCCCATCCCTTCTACTAGCTCGTCTTCAGCTTTGGATGTTGGTGTCGCAATCGAAGGGGATCCGTGTGTTGGGGTGACAGGGAGAGAAGAGTTGAGGGAGGAGGGGATGAGAGCGTCGGAGGGAGAAGGAGTAGTTTTGTCAACGAGGAGACGTTCGACTGTGGTTTCCATCACCAGCAGAGAAGGAGAAGTCAGTAAGCGCGAGATGTAGGCACAGGATGTACTTGAGAGGTTGTAGGCTCACCCGAGATGAGGTGTTTCGAGTACGAGCTTGACGAGACCTTCCTCATCTGAACGAGCAGAGGTCGGACCATCTCCACGAGTTCGGCCTTCTGCTCCGGCTCGACACTCCTGAGGATCCGCTGAAGGACGTAGTTTCCGTAGGCATCCTTGAGGAGAGTGAGGATCGAAGCCGGGACCATGATCTCCTGGATGAGTTCGCGTCGATCTTCAGGCGAAGCGGTGATGATGGCCTTCTCGCAGACGTTGGAAGCGAACTTGTGGCGAGAGACTTTTGAAAAGATTGTCGAAAGAGATCTAAGTTAGCGAGCTGCTCCATGAGTGAATGAAGAACAATAAGGACGAACGATGAAGCATCTGGCCTCGAAGTTTTGAGATGACCAGTCGACGGTCTTCGTCGGTTCCGTGCTCGAGAACGTACTGGACGACTGAGAGAGGAGAAAGAAAGAGATTGGGATCAGTGATTCTTCGCAGAGGAGAGGACTCCCATAGACACTCTGACGCACCGTAGTTTCCGAATTGATCCAGTACGAGGTTCTGAGTGAACTTGTGCATCTCGTCGAGGAGCGAACGAGTCTGCTCTTCCGGAAGGTGTTCGAAGCACCGTTGGAGGACGCGGCTGCAACGAATAAAGTATAGGCGAGAGAATCAGTAAGAGCGAGAGAGTTGAGACGTAAGTTGGAGGAGCTCACCATCCGTAGGGGTGAGTACTGAGCTCGAAGACTGGGAAACGAAGGAAAGAGGAGACGCGTCAGATTGGAAGCTCGAAACTTGATCTGAGGACGACGGAAAAAGACTCACCTTGTCCCTTGAAAGCCTCAACGAAATCCAATCCAGGCGAGGGAAGAGAGACGATCCTCTGAACGACGTGGTTGGCGTTGCTCGACTTTACGCATTCGAGGATGCTTCCCTTGAGCTCGCTGACGAGAGTCGCTCGCTGGTCCTCCAGGACGTGCTCGAGAGCCTTTTGAATCGCTCGACATCTGCAAAAAAGGTGGGAAAGTAGCGATGGAATCAGCGTCGGTTATGCGTCGATTCGAAGAGAAGGAAAAAAACGAGCGACGAACCCGTAAGTCTGCAACGAAAGACGAAGAACGTTTCCCTCCATCGTCTTGGCCAACCCAGTCTTCTGCTCCTGATCTCCAAACTCGAAGAGCTTCTGGATGACGTAGTTGCCGAACACTGTTGATCGAAAGACGAGTTGCAGTCAGAGAGGGAGCTTCGAGCTCGAAGAAGGGAGAGGAGAAGAAGACGAAAAGCTCACCATCAGTCTGTATCGAGAACGCGTCGGTGACGACCTCCCTGAAGACCTGCTGACGCTCCTCGTCGGTAGCAGACTCGAGCTTCTGCTGGATGAATCGAGATCCATGTTGATCCTTCGAGAACTCGACGACGTGGTCGGCGATGTCCTGTGAACGAGACGAGCCGGAGGACGATCAGTTCTTGATTTCCACCAACGGCAAACTCCCTGAAGAAGGAGTCAATTCGAACTCACAGCAATCTCCCACTTCCTCGTCTTGTTGTTCCTGAACTCCTCCAGCAAAGGACTCCTAGGAACAGCCGGAACCTGCTGATGGAACGACGCGTGATCTCCTCCTCCCGTCCTGTTCCCGTTCCCGTTCATTCCAGCTCCAAAACCAAGAGCCCTTCCACCGTTCGCACCGAACCTGACAGCTCCTCCTCCTCCTCGAAGTCGAGCTCCGGCTTGCTGCTGCTGGAAGTGGATCTGCGACTGGTTGCTTTGACCGAACTGGTTGCGGAATCGACCAATGCCGTTGTTGTTGTTGTTAGGGAAGGAGGAGTGAGGGATCGGAGAGGACATGGGAGAGGGGAGGTAGCCGGACTGGGGAGGTGGAAAAAGAAGAAGGAAGAGAAAGTCAGCGACGAGATTCAAGAGCCCACGACGAGGATGACGAGACGAGCTCGAGATGGATCGAAAGGATTGGGGAAAACGCCCTGTTCCTTCGACTCAAACTCGACTGAGAGAAGAATAAAACTCACCTGAGAATTCTTCAGCTCTCCATTCGATCCCATCTGAGGGCTAAACCCGCCCGCAGGCGAACCAGGAACTCCCATCATCCAGTACGGCCTTCCTCCTCCCTGCTGCTGCTGCTGATCGTACGGGTTGAACGGCATCGCTCCCACTCCCAACCCGTTCGATCCTCCGATCGATCCTCGATGAGTCGAGACGGGAGATCCGTAGACTCCATTCTGGAAGTGCTCGAATCCTTCGGCGGGGACGGAGGCGTAAGGGTTGAACGAGGCTCCTCCCATGGAGGGAGAGTCGACCGAGGAGTAAGACTGAGACTGGTCTGGTGAGGTAGGGTAGTAGTACTCGTAGCCTCCGGCGGAGTAGGTGGCTCCGTTCTGGTTCGAGGAGCCTGAAGGGACGGCGGATCGCATCTGAGGAGAGTATGGTTGGTAGGAGTTGACGCCGTTGCTGGAGCCGTTGGGCTGATAGGGTCGGTAGAGATGGATGTTTGGGGAAGAGTAAGGAGCGGAGTTGGGGTTGAGGTTGTGTTGAGATCGAGGAGGTTGCTGGGAGGAGGGTTGCTGCTGCTGCTGCTGCTGCTGGTCGACGGTCGTCGCTGTTCCTCCTCCTCCGTTGGGAGTCTTGAGAGCCGACTGGAGAACGGCGTTGATGTGCTCCTGAGCGTCGTTGATCTGGCTCTGGACCTGTTGCTGCTGAGAAGGCTTGAGAGCGGCTGCCTGAGCTGCTTCAGCCTGGTGTTGGCGAGACGAGACCGAGAGGGAGTTGGTCGGGGAGTGATCCTGTTTCGAGTTCACCATCGACAAAAGAAGATCGCCCAAAACGAGAAAAGCAGATAAATCAGCTTTCGCTCTCTCTAGAGTCTGAAAGATATATATATATAAAAAGAACCCAGCAAGAGAGCAGAACTCACCGACCATTCCGAACCTCTCACGGAGACCCCCTTCGAAGCGAGCTCGTCGTTGGACGCTCCGTTTTGTTGAGCAGGCTCGGGAGAAGGAGGAGATGGGATGGCGGACATGCTGGTGATTTTTGGTTGAGGAGAGGGTGTAGATTCGTTGAAAGGAGAGTTTTGAAGGACCTGCGAGCGATGAGTCGTCGTAGAACAGGAGGATAGAAAGGGAAGGGGAAAGAAGTGAGATGATTGAGTTGGCGACCGTCCCCAAAAAGAGAACGTGAGCTCGCTCCCTTCCTGGCACTTCTCTTCAGCCTCGAGCACACCCAAAGACTTCCTTCTAAGATTCCATACTCGTCCTCCCCTGAGAGAGTAGGCTGGAGTAGGGTCTGGCGCTCGAACGAGTCCGATTTGGGCATTTTCCATCGTGCTTTTGCTGGCATCACGATTGATTCGCCTTCGTCGACCTGTCCCCCCTTGCTCCCGCCCGTTTTTTCGACCTCGTGGGTCGACTTTGAAGGCTCGGAATCCACACGAGAAGACGGCACTCACGAAGAAGAAACTATTTGACAGCTGGAGAACCGAGAAGAACGTGAAGAGACTGGGTAGAGAGGCGAACGAAAGGAAGGAGGGGAAGGAGAAGGAGATGGGAGGAAAGGTCAGCTCGGGTTCCTCCTCTCTCTACTTACGACCTCGCAAGTCTACCTCCTGCTTCTTCCGCTGATCGATCGTAGACTCACCAGTGATGCGATGCTGTTGCTGAGACGTTGCTCTGCTTTTTGGAAGGATCCGAGACTGTTCTAAGGGAGGTAGTGGGTTGGAGCCAGACTCTTTTTGTCCAAATCTCATCTCGAATTCATCCCCACCCGCCCACCCCAACGAAATCTCGAGTCATAGAAGCGAAGCATGGTATCAGGACAGGGAAAAGCAAGGGTGGTACGTAGAGAGAGAGGTAAGGAAAGGCAAGAGCTCAAGAAGCCCAGGTAAAAAAAGAGGGAAGAAAACGAAGGGGAGGGAGAGAGGTCGTCAAGGAAGGGATGGGGACGCGATTTGTCGTGAAAGAAGGTGAACAGGAAGGGAGAAAAAATGGGTCTACTAGTCTAAAAGTGAGGAGAGACAGATATAGTCCCGAGGGTAAGGAAGAAGGAGAAGAAGAAGAAGAAGGATATGCTAGGATATGCGAAGAAGAACGAGGTGCGGGAGCAGACTCGAACCCAGAAGAGCCACGACGACGCGACCGAACGAACCGAGGGAGCCCGCTCCTCAGTTTCGAGACGCACTGAAGAACCAGGAAGCCCTCTTCGCCGACGCACTGGTAGCTCCATCCTCGCCTTGGACTCGAGAGAGAGGAGATCCAGGAATCAAGGGAGACGTCGCCGAGGTACCTGAAGATCCAGATCGTTGAGTGGGCGCCCCTCCTCCTCCTCGAATGGGCTTCGCGATTCGTCCGTTGTTGAAGGAAGGAGCAGCTTCTCGTTGAGCTGTGGAAGAGCAGGAACAGACCGAAGTTTAGAAGGTGGGGAGAAAAGAGCGAAGAGAAGAGAGGAAAGGAGGACTCACACTTTGCAGCCTCGATCCTCTCCTTCATCGCGACGAGTTGACCCTCGAACTTGACGTTCTGCTGGACGAGTCGACGATCGGCATCCTGGAGGAGTTGCTCGAGGTTGAGGATCCGTTCGTTCCTCGCGAGAAGCTTCCTCTCGGCGATTCCAGCCTCCTTCTTCATCGCAGTGTTCTGGTCGACCAACTGCGAAGACGAACGGACGGAAACGATCAGCGTCGGACTTCGAGCTCAGCCACTCGAGACAGCCCTGGAAAAGCACAGTGTGCTTACCTGCTTCTGAACAAGACCCAGCTGATCCAAGTTCCTCTCCAAGAAGGCCATCTTCTTCTGCTGGTTCTTCGAGTTGGCGGCCTTGATGACGGTGTTGTAGTGCTCTCGCAAATCGTCCAGTTGGATCTCGAGCTCGACGACCTGGAGGAGAAGAAAGTAACGAGTCAGAAAGAGTGCCAACGAGGCCGTGAAAAGAGGTAGAAGAGCGAAGAAACGCACCTTCTCGCATCGGTTCTGAAGATCCCTCATCAAGTTCCTCTTGGATCCCTCGAAGTCGGCGAGCTGAACGGCGATAGCCTTCCTCGTCCTCTCGAGGTCCTTCGCACTCTCCTGAAGGTTCTTGCTTCCCTCGATTCCAGCAGAGGAAACGGCGAAGGCTCGCTGTGGCATCGAAACGAAACGAGGAAAGGACGACGCGTCAGATGAGGCCCTCGACTTTGCGTTTGAAGCAGAGAGAGAGAGAGACAAAGAGAGAGTGGCAATACCGACCTTGAGCTCCTCGTTGACACCCTTGAGCGACTCGATGGTCATCGTCTGGTTCTTGGCCTCCTGGGAACGAGATTCGAGCTGTTGGCGAAGGTCGGAGATTTCGCTGAGTTGGACGTCCCTCTTGGCGGCGTACTGAGCTTCGAGTTTGCTCTAGATTAGGAGGATGCGGGAGAGAGGGGAGAAACTTCAGAACGAGAAGAGGGAGAAGGAGAGCAGAAGAAGAGGGAAGAAGAACGAACCTTGAGATCAGCCATCGTCTCGGCAATATCGACGTTGCTCGCCTCCTCCTCTCGGATCGTCCGTTCTGTCGGAGGAAAACGTAAAAGCGTTAGTAAGATGAGAGTCTGAGTCGTCAGAAAGGAAGTGAAGCTCACCCAGCAGCTCCTCGTACTCAGCCTCCAGCGTTCCCAACCGCTGCTCGACCTCCTCCCTCCTCCGGTTCACCATCTCCGCGTCCTCCTGAGCCTGCCTCAGTCGATCGTGCGAGTCTCTCAGAAGAGCCTGACCCTCCGAAAGCTGTCGATGAAGAAGAGTGAGGTCCTCGTGGCTGAGCGAAGTCGAAGGGTCGTCTGGGTCGATGGCGTTGAGTTTGGCGAGAGTGATTCGGATCGCGTCCTCCTTCTCCGACAGGGTTCCCTCCTACGAAACGAGACCCAAATGGAGGGAGTCAGTTTCTGGAGTGGGAGGAAAGGTGGAAAGGAAGGAAGATGGACGTACAGCATCGAACTTGGCCATCATAGCAGCCATCTTCTCGGCCTTCTTCCTCTCCTTCTCCTCGGCGGCAGCGTCCTTCGCGCTCGCCTTGAGAGTCTCGAGCTGCTTCCTGAGTTCCTCGACGTCTCGTTCCGACTCGACGATGGATTCTCTGAGGGTATCGATCTGGATGGCCGATTCCTTGTTGTCGTATTCGAGACGCTCCTTCGCGAGACGGAGGTCGTTGAGGTCCGACGAGTTGACTTTGAGGTCCTGCGAACGGAAAAGGAATGAATGAGGTCAAATCCAGCTTCCAAGTACGAGAGGATGTTTGAAAGAACTGAGAGAAAGAGTGAAAGGGACGAACGGTCGAAAGAGTTCCAACCTGCTCGCGATACGACGTGAGCTCCTCTCGAAGATCTCGGAGCGACTTCTCCTGGAGTAGCAGTGCCGATTCCTGTTCGAGACAAAGAGAAGAAGTCAGCTACCTCTCTCAACGAAAAGAGGGTTGGAAAGGAAACGAACCTTCTCAGCCAACTGATCGTTCAACTCGTTCTCTCTCCTCAAGAAATCGTCCCTCTCGTCCTTCTCCAACCCAGCCCCACCAGGCGTGATGGGTCGGCTCGGCACATCTCGCAGTCCGTCGAGCGTCGGATGACTTGGAGTTCCACTCCTCGTCGGCGTCGGAGGAGGTCCCATACTCGGTGTGCTGGGAGTCGTACGAGGAGCAGCTCCCGATCCAGACGCGCTCGCCCAATGCTCCTTCTCAATCGTCTCTCCACTCCTCCATCTGTTGGCTTCCTGCTCCAGCCTCGACACGTAATCCTTCGTCCTCTTGAGCTCGATCTTGAGTTCTCCGATCGACAGCTCCTTGTTGACACGAGCCTGGTTCTTGATGCTCTTCGCTCGCATTCCGAATCGAAGGGTCGAGAGGGTTTCCGATTCGTTGTAGGACGCTGGAGAGCAGTTGATGATGAGGGTTGTACGAGAGTTACCTCCGAGGGACTCTTGGAGGATACGGGTGAGTTTGGAGTCTCGGTAGGGGACATGTTGAGACTGGGAGGAGAGGACGAAGACGCGTCAGGGCTGAAGGGAAAGAGGAGAGAGAAGGAGGACGAGCTCACCTTTCCGTCCGTCAGAGCGTTGATGACGATTCCGAGTGCTGAGAGAGACTTGTTGATCTTCTTGGCTTCCTCGAGGGTCTGCCCAGTCGCTCCAGTCTTTCCGATCTGTGAGAGAGTGAAAAGGAAAAGGCGTCAGTCGACCAGGCTGCGACGCGTCTTCGAGAAAAGTGAAATGGAATGAGATGGAACGAACCTTCTCCGAACCAGCCAAATCAACGAGGTAAAGGTATCCGTTCTTGGCTTCTCCCGAATCCAAGTTCTTCTGAGCGATGGTAATGACGAAGATGGAGTGGGAACGTGAGGATTCGGCGTTCATGTCTGTTCCGAGTCGCGAAGAAAGGACGAAAGGTGAGCTCTTGGAACCCACAACTCCAAGATTTCCGTCGAGAGACTGTCAGGAAGCTCGTACTCACTCGTCGAACTCGTCACTCTCGCACTCTGACCCTGCTTCATGATCTCGAACACCTCCGACGCGTCCGACACATTGTACTGGGTGAGACCCTTGACGTAGACTCCTCGGTTCTTCTCCTCGTGGACTTGAAGGTTGTCGTTGTGGGCTGAAGGAGGAGATACAAGGGTGAGTTGAGGCTTCGGATCGAGAAGGAGTTGCACAAGCACTCACGAGCCAGCAGATCTCGAATCCTCTCCTGATAGATCTCCATGAACGAGCACTTGACCATGTACTCGACGTTGGACGACGAATGAATGATCTCCTCGAAGATCTGTTCCGTGATCCTAGGCGTGATACCCTTCTGATCCTTATCGTCGATATCGGATCCCTGAGAGAAGAAGAGAAGAAGGAAGGAGGAAAGGTGAGCTCGGATATCGAGCGAAGTGAGCGAGCTCGAGATGACCAGATATCTCGCGTACCCTGCGAAGAACAAATAGAGAAATCGATCAGCGATGTGGATAATAAGGATGTGAGATGAAGAGGTGTGATCTTACATCATAGTATACGTCTTTCCTGTTAAAACGACGGCGGGAAGGATGGAAAAGCGAGCTCGTGTCAGTTCAAACTCCCTTTCTCGTCCTTCTCTCACATCGATTGTTTGGAACGAAACGAACCTGATCCCGTCTGTCCATAGGAGAACACGGTACCGTTGTATCCTTTCATGACATCTGCGAGGTCAAAGCGAAGGAGGTCGAGGTCAGCGAGGGAGAAGTCGATAGGGGTTGGGGAGGAGGGAGGAGGAGGGAAACAGGGTGAGCTCGAGTCTCAAGAGAGTGAGAGGGACTGACCTTGGACTGTCTCCTGAATTCCATACTCGTAGATCTCGCTCTGGAGAGTCCTCATTCCAAATACTCTATCGAAAGTGAATCCATCCTGTAGCAGAAAGAATGGAGCGAGAGGGTCAGCTCGTCCGACGTTCGTTGCTCCTCCTCCCTCCTCTCCCCTTCCTTCCTTCCCGGAGTTGGCTCTCCCAGCTCCACTCCGCCCAAATTGAGCCATGCAACCTGGTAGACTACCTTCCCAGTACTTCTCTCTCCCTGTACATCGTCCTCTTCCGGCTGATCGCTGCTTCAAACTGGCCCTCAACTTTAAGTTTCTCTCTCTCTCTGAACTGACCTTCTCTGATCCTGCTAGCGCAACCGCCTCTCCCGTCAGGTTGAGCGTCTTCTTGTTCTCGTCGAAGGCTACGATGATCTTGGAGCCTTCTCTAGTTTCTATCGAGTTGAGAGGTCGAAATCTGAGAGAGGAAGGGAAAGGGAGGAGAGGAAGAGGTGAAAGGCACAAAGGATGGTGAGCTCGAGCATCTCCTTCTTGGTTCTGCCCTCCCCTCTCTCGCCCGGCGCAGAGCGATCAAAGGGAACAGATGGATGCAAGAAACCAAAGACTTACCGACATACGACCTTGATGTTGTTCCTGTCGGCCATCTTGCTCAGATCTCAGAGAGAAAAGTAGTCCGTCGAAGGTCGAAAGGGGGGGGGAGAGGAGGTGTGAGCTCGGAGAGGTGGAGAACGAACGAGCTCGGAAGGCCAAGGGACGGAAGGTCGATCCCAGTAGAGTTGGCAGGATGAGGACGAAAGCGGGACCTCTGAGCGACGAACGGAAGGTGAGAGAGGAAGAAAGAACGACTTTGGGGAACGGGAGGGGAGGAAGGAGTTGGGGGATGGGAGGAGGACGAGGCCGGATGAGGTTCGAGAGCGGGCCTGTCTTTTCTTTCCCCTCCTTCTGAATTTTCTTCAGTCGGTTTCGGAATCCTTATCAGTGAGAAGACGGAACACATATCTACGAAGGCTTCTGAGGCCCAAAATCTGAAAAATCATGGGAAGCGGAGGCAAAACTCGGCCTGGGAACTGGAGGGACCCTCTTCAGCGAGCTGAGTCTTTCGCTCATTCCTCCCACCGTCCATCAGCTCCTCCCCGTTCCATTCCCTTCCACTCAAGGACCAGCCTTCCATTCTCGAGTAAGTGCTGCATCTTGTTCGACTCTCTGACTTGCTGGGATGGCATCATGTCTTCCTGAGCAGAAGGATCGTGCCAGGCTCACCTCCACCCCGTGTCTCCTCCTTCCTCTCAGATCTTACCCTCTCCCTCGTTTCATACGCATCCCAAAGGCCGGAAGTGAGCTCTATCTCCTGTTAGAGGTCGTCGCGCATCGAAGCTGACGCTTTTTCTCCTCTCTCAAAGCTCGTCGTTCCTCTCCTCGCTTGCCTTGGGACGCACTCATCCTCCTCTTCAAAGAGTGTGACCCTGCAACCCTCGCCGCTCTCGGAGGAGTGAACTTCGACTTCCTCTCTTCGATCAGCTCGCTTCTCTATCGAGATGTTGAGATTGGATCGTGGGATTGAAGATGTTGTTTTGCGAGAGGAGGAGGAGGCCGAAGACGAAGGTGAGCTCCCTCTGCGACTCTTCCTCCCTGCTCATTTTCAGGATCTTTTGCTGATCCGTCTACTTCCTCGAATGTGTCACTCGTTTCTGTCAGAATTCCTCCTCGCTGTCCAGGATCGACGACTTCCTCTCCCTCAACCAGATCCAAACTCTTTCCCTCGACTCCAGCTCCCTCAACTTCCCCCCTACAGGCTACCTCTCCCTCACCAGACTTCCAGATACAGGGCCGCTCCCGACCCAGACCCTTTTTATCACAATGGAGCCCGATCCTACATCGACACTCGGACGCAAACCAGACCAAACTGTTCGTCGCGTCGCAGCCTTCGAGCAACGGACCTTCGCCATGCCTTACGGTCCCTTAATTACCTCCTAGGTAGTCTGAGCCTTTATTACTACCTCGTTTCGGCAGTTTTAATACTCTTTCCTTCTCGTACACACGACGGCAAGCGCGAAACGACGCGTCTCTTTCTTTTTCTTTCCCTTTCTCTCTCATCTCTTCTCTTCTCACCTTTTCGTGTTTAATTCCTTACGAACATAATTCAAAGTCCAACCAAAGCTCCATCGAAAAGTAAAACAAAGCAGAGCAAGAGAAAGAACAGCGAGGCACGAGAGAAAACGAACGAAACGATCCAAAGCAGGTGAAGTGTGAGGAGAGCAAAAGAAAAGGAGGGGGAGAGGGAGAAAGAGAGAGAGGAAGTAATTAATAGAGTAACGTAGTATATTTCAATTAGGTCCATCCCTCCTTCCAGCAGATCCGAAACGAAAAAGCAAGCGCGACGCGACCCCTTCCCTCCCTCCCTTCCTCCCCTGCCACGCTCCGCCACTCAGCCCAGCTCGAGTACTGCTCTCTCCGCCGCAGCCCAGCAGGCAGACTCTTCCACCCAACCCTTCCTCTCTCCCAATCCATCCTCCCTTCACCACCCAAACCCAACACTCAAAACGCATGATCTAAGGCTTCGCCTCTCCCTCCCCGCCCGCCGCCCTAAGCACCGCCGGAGGACTAGTAGGTCTTGATTTCGGCGACGTAAGAAGTCCAAGGGTAGCTGCTGAGGCGGAGGAGGAAGGTTGATGGATGTGGTGATCGTCGTCCGCTTCTCCTTCCTCGAGTTTCCGGATCTCGTCGTCTAGGTCGTCGTGCTCGTCGTTGGCGGTGGTGGGAAGGGAACGGGGGTCTAAGTTGTTAGGAAAGAAAAGGGAAAGAGAGGCGAGAAGGCTTCTGGTCAGCTTGAGAGAGTAGAGAGGGACGAAGAGGGAGGGAGGGACGTGGACGCGAAGGATCGACGAAGAACGTTGACGAGATGTTTAGAGGGTCGAGGAAGAGACGAAGGAGTTGAGAGACAGAGAAAAACAAAAACTCACGATCCAACAAATCATACTCCTCGAACCTCCCTACTCCTCCGGTCTCCCACTCCCTGAGCTCGGCAGGCATGAGGTAGTAAAAGAAGAAGGTCGCGAGGCATCCTCCTCCGACGACGTCGATGAGGTAGTGGTGGGTGAGGTACATCGTCGCCCAGTAAAGCACGCAGCAGTACATCCAGTAGGCGATTCTGTTGCGCGAGAGAGAAGACGACAGGAGAGGAGAAAGGAAGAGAAGAGAGGGTGAGCTTGAGAGTTCCAACCGACAAGCGAGCGAGGCGATCCCCTTCCTTCCTTTGGTTCGCGAGCTCGTCTACTCTCTCCTCCACTCCGTTCCGTTTCCCATCTCAACAACTACCAAACAAAAGAGAAGAGGGAGAGGAATAAGACTCACCTGAACCTAGGGAAGAAATGACTCAAGAACAAAGCCTCCAAGGTCGCGCAACCCGAGTGAAGACTTGGGAAGGCTCCGAAGACGAGGGGAGCTGTCGAGAAGGTTTCGGTGTAGCCGTGGGAGTGGAAGATGGCGTCGATTCGAGAGAGTCCTCCAGCTGATCCGGCCATGGAGTAGTTGGCGGGACTGAGACCGTGGATGAGCTCGTACCCTGTGAGTCGAAAGAAGGAAGGAGAGAGGGAGAGGTCAGCTTTCGAGCTCGGTTCGACACGAGTTTGTTTCCTCCTTCCCTTCCTTCCCGCTTCGCTCAGTTCGTTCCTCCACTACTGGAGATCATGTAGGAGAGGAAAGATCTACTCACAAGGCGCCGAGCAAGGGAAAACGATCTGAACGACGACTCCCGTGAGGTTCATGTAGCCAAAGACCTTTCCCCAGTAGTTGATGGATCCTCTCGGTCCAAAGACGAAAGCGACGGCTGCTACGACGAAGGGGATGACGAAGTGAATGATTCCGTAGGGTAGCCATGCGATGACGTCGAGGATGGGGTGGGTGAATCGAGTGAGGATGTCGGAGATGTTTGCTCCGTAGAGGACTGATTCCAAGGTTGGGAGGAGAGCGACGTGCACCTCTGGCCTCCATTCGGTCGGGACGTATCTTGCGCAGAAGAAGGTGATGACCCAGGCGAGGACGGGAGTTCCGGGGAAGAAGAACTGACCGAGGAAGGGTACGGTTGTGATGATGATGTAGACGAGGGGGATGAAGAGTTTGAAGAGCGGCGAAGCGTCCATGAAGTAGAGCGAGACCGAAGCGAAGAAGGCCATGATCAGGTAAGGGTAGTCCGACTTGAACGACCATCGATGGCGACGAAGCTTGACGAACGTGTGCGAAGGGTTGAGCGAGAGGTCCAGACGTTTGAGGGCGGCGAAGATGTTGAGCAGGAGCCAGCGCACGAATCCAGCGGGTGTTCGAGAGCTGAGAGGGATCAACGTCGTTTGGTGAGGAGCCAGGGGAGCATGGCTCGACGTTTGAGGAGTAGACATCGACCGAGGAGGGAAAGAGAACGGGGGAGAAGGAGAGAAGGGAGAAGAGAGAGAGCGATAGAGAGAGAGAGCTGGGGGTATAGAAGGTCTGGGGAGGGGATGCTGGACGTTGGGAGAGAGAAGGAAGGAGGGCAGCCGGAAAGCGAGCTTTCAAAACGAGAGACAGCGGAGGAGGAGGACTCAGAGAGAGTTCACCTTCAAACCATCACTCGAGCAGAAAAAAACCTTTAGATGTCCTTGCCACCACCAACCCCTCCTCCAGCCAATCGAGCTCGGAATTCTTACTCTACACCTCCAGGGACGCCTCGGTCAGGTCAAGGAGGAGTCGGTTCACCCGCTGTGCCTCGTCAACGTGCGAGAGACCTCCTTCGAGCTCATTACGGTCTGGACGGTCCTTCGAGTCCGAGACAGGCTTCGGCAGTATTGGGAGAGGATAAGAAGGACCCTATGGATCTAGGTGAGTTTCAAGGGAGAGCGGGCGAGCTAAGGAGGGAAGGGAAAGATCGAAGCGAGCTCGAGCTGACCTCTCCTCCTCCCGCCCCCTTCGTCCTCCCTCTTCTATAGACTCCACCTCCTTCGATCCCCACATCTACTACACCTCTCTCATCAAATCTTCCTCCCTCCCACAACTCATCAAACAAGAGAACGACCTCGACTCTCAAATCCGTCTCCTCGACAGCGAACGTCACGCTCTGGTTTACAACCATCACCATGAGCTCGTCGCTGCTTCGGATACTATCCAAAAGGTCAGAACGACTTATCTCTTCTTCCCAAAGCATACAGCTGATAGTTCTGCGTTTGTTTCTTCTACAGATGAACGCCCACACCTCCCCTCTCGCCGACTCCCTCGACCTCATCCGTTCCTCCTTCTCCACCATCTCCCAGCTCACAGCGTCCGTCTCCCTCCCTCCAGCACCACCCTCAGCAGCTACCAACAGGATAGTGAGAGAAGTTGCAGATCTACCGGAACGGATCTCGGATCTGGTCGCTCTCGGTGAGTCTGCAGTCGTTCTCTCTCTCCGTCCGATCTCGCGTCGTCTTCTCGAACAAACTCGTCGTGCTGACTTTCCCTTTGGTGCGTTTGTTCCCTCGTCTTGACAGGTCGCATCGACGAAGCTCGGCATATCTTTTCTCGCACGAAACCTCTTTTGGACGCTTGGGTGGAAGGAGGGATCAAGGGGACGAAGGAGATCAGGGAGGAGTGCGAGAGCGTGCTGGATCACGACGAGGAGGGCGGCTTGGCTTGAGTGAAGGATCCTAGATACCTCGAGATCGGTTCTCACAGATCACTATTATACCCTCTGCACGATCTTTATGACTTTCTCTGTTCCTATCATCATCTTTAGCGTCGAGAACGGGCCTGACGACGAACTGGACCGAGCTCAACCTTCCGAACCCGTCCTACATGCTTCTCCCCTTCAACCCGCCACCATGCACGAAGCCCTCCCCTCTCGGCTTATCCAAACGGACCTAGATGTCGCTCACTGGCTGAAGAGTGATGGCTGCCGAGGATATCAAGCTTGGATCCAGATGTTGAGCAAGAAGGTCGAAGGGATGACTTTCACCAAGGCGAAAGCTCAACTTCCTCCTCCTTCCCAGGTTTGTTCATACCTCCCTCGCTCCTGCTCGCTTCCCTCTCTAGCTTTCGACCTTCGTGGATATAGGGAATGAAGCTGACTTTATTGGGCTTGGATACAGACCATTTTTGACTTGGAGAAGATGCTCTCCCATCTCAAGAGCCTAACTTCTCAGCACCCTCCTCTTCACTCCGCTCAGAGATACGGCAACCTCGCTTTCAGGACCTACTTCTCCCAAACCTCCGAGGTTCGTTCGCCTATTCTCTCCTTTACCTTCCTATCTCCTCTGCTCATATCTCACCTCGAAACCTCTTCTCTTCGTGCGAGCTAGGAACTGCCCTCCCTCCTCACCACCCTCCTCAGCCCAACCTCCCATCTCCCCCTCCTCCCTCAACTCCTCCCTCTCCTCCAAAACACCTCAGCCTTCGGATCCAGCACTCGTCTAGACTACGGAACAGGTCATGAAGCGGCGTTCTTCTTGTTTCTGTACGCGCTGAGGGTGGGAGGAGTGCTGAAGGAGGAGGACGATGAGTGGGTCGTGCTGGGAGCGTTCAGATCGTCAGTCTTCTCGACGTCTTGTTGTTTTGTCGCGTCGCTGGAAGCTCATCGTTTTGGTGAATTTGGTTTGGGTAGGTATCTGGACTTGGTGTGGACTCTTCAGGATCTGTATAAATTGGAACCAGCGGGAAGTCATGGAGTCTGGGGCTTGGATGATTATTGTTTCCTCCCGTTCGTTTCCCTCTTCTCTCTCACTCCCATCCCCTCCTCTTCCATCCCATTTTCTCCTCCTTTTAACCTATCCACCCTCCCCATCTTCTTTCTTCCACCCTCTCACAGCTACATCTTCGGCTCCTCCCAACTCCTTACCTCCACAACCATCACTCCGGAATCCATCCTCCCTCCTCCCTCCCCTCGCCATGCTATCCCAGGATCCTCAGCAGCTACCATCGAAGCAGTCGCGAACTACGTACCTCCCCTGAGAACGATCGATCTGGAGGCACCGGAACCGCTGCCGACGACCATCAGGAAACCCAAGGCAGTGGGAGGAGGAGGAGGAGAAGTAGATGATTTCTACTCGATGGCGATTCAGAGGATAGGGAGGATTAAGAGTGGGAATTGGTACGAGCATTCGGTGAGCCTCTTATACCTCTCTTTCTCTCTTCGTTCCGGGATCTCCTCGTTTTTCGTCGTACTAATCCGTCCCGTCTTTCCCTTTCTTCCTCCCTTTCTCTTTCTCCTCCTCACCTTCCTTCGCCACTCCTCTCCTCGACTTGAACTTCGCTGCAGCCTCTCCTCTACAACCTTGCCACCTCGGGCAAATCCTGGGCCAAGATCCACTCGGGTTTGCTCAAGATGTACGAAGGGGAGGTGTTGGGCAAACGCGTGGTCATGCAGCATCTGTTTGTAGGGGGGCCGTTGCTGGGGTGGGAAATCAGTAGTACGTCTGGATCATGATCTTTTGGACTCTATCGCTGGGATGGGAGTGTGGGCAAGAGAGGAGGAGAAGGAGGAAGAGAGACAGGTAGGAGAGGGAAAGACGCGTCGAGCGGGCTCGTGTTCTCAGCGCCTCAGGAAGCGATTCCCGCTTTCAGAAATATATCTCGCACGCTTCGGGATCGCTCTTTCTGCTATTCAGAGTTTCATTGACTCTGTGGAGCCGGGTCGAGACGGTCGATCAGCCTCTCGCGTGTCCGGAGTCGAACGAGGGAAGTGGGTGCTGCTGATCTTCTTCTCCTCTCCTTCCTCCTCTTTCTCAGACTTTCGAGCCAGGTCATAATTCATACCTCTCCCAAGCGCCCAAGCGCATAGAGAGCTCAGTTACTGAACAGCGGCTCGCAGTTTTCTCCCTCCCAGAGATGGGGAGTTCGAGACAACATGACGTTCGTGAGTCTTCAGCCCCCTTGAATCCCAGAGAAGAGCTTGAGAGAGAGTCGATCTGACCTCCAACTGCATTCTTCTTCTTCCCTTCTTCTCCCCTCCCATCTCCTTGACCTCTCTAGCAACTCTCGGATGGGTATCTCGTCCCTCTTCAAGAAGAAGCACTCGAAGTCGTCCTCTTCATCGTCCAACGACGAAAGGAGGAGATCTCTCGATTCAGACGGAAGTCGCTCGTCCTCGAACGCTCCTACCAGCACCACCAACCGCGATGGAGGAATCGTAGAAATCGGACATCCCTCTAACTCTGCCTCCCTCGCACACCGGACTGGAGACTCTTCGTCTTTCGCTCAAGGAGGAACTCGTCACTCGATCGACTTTGAACCTCCCCATCATTCTCCTCCCTCCCCTCCTCCCAAGGATACAACCTCAGCTCCATCGCTCCCCATCCCAGAGTTCAAAGCCTTCAGCATCTCCTCTTCTTCCTCGAGCAACCAAGGAGTCTCGAACCTCACTCCTCCGGTTCCTTCAAAACGACTCGAAGGCGCGTCCTCCTCGCGAACGCACGACGAACAACCCTTCCCTCTCACCATCGCCCACCCACCCAAAACCATCCCCGCCCCACCCACCTCCTCCCCCGTCTCCGACCCACCCACCATCTCTCACGGACCCGCCAACCCCTCCTTTCTCTCCTACACCGAATCCCTCTTCTCTCCCGTCCCTTACTCCCCCTCCTCCCACCTCGCCTACCACACCTCTCTCTTCCCTCCCTTCACCTCACCTCCCTCCACAGCCATCATTACACCCTCCCTCGTCCCACACGAGCAGCAGAGGTTGGATCTCGTGGAGAAGATCAAGAAGGATCATCATCCTAGGAAGGTTGGGTTGGACGAGAAGGGAGAGGCGTTGTTCGAGAAGGCTGGGTTGGAGGTGAAGGATCGAGAGGGAAAGGGAACGATTGATTGGACGGTTACGTGGGGGGAACCGGTGGTGCATGAGCATGTTATTGTGAGGGAGCATAGGATTTATCAGACGGTGGTGGAAAGGGAGATTCATAGGTATCATGTTTTGTGAGTTTTAGGACGACGCGTCGCGTTCCTTTTGCGTTCTCTCTTCTTTCTCTCTTCTCCTTTGGACGCCTCGCTGACTCGTCCCTCCTACACCTACCTCTCCCTCCGTGTTCCTTCTCTCTCTTTCTCTTTCTCTACATCTACCTCTTTCCTCGCTCGATCTCTTTCTCCGCCTCGCAGCCCCATCATCCAACCCATCCTCGACAACCGACCTCCCTCTCCCTCCCAAGAACTCCACTACTTCCGAGACTCCTCCAACCAATGGAGGGAGATCGTCGGACGAGATGCGGCTGAGGAGATCCTTCGAGCGAGTGGAGCTGAAGGGACGGACGAGACGATTTCGTGGGTCGATGAACGGGCTGTTCGAGCTGAGAGGAAGGAGTTGGAGGACTTGGTCGCTGGGAAGGAGAGGAAGGAGAGAGCTGGGAGTGTTGCTGAGGTGAGAGGCGTGACTGGGGAGCACAGGAAGATGGTAGGGGATGAGAGGGAGGAAGAAGGGAGAGCGAAGGTCGTACGAGGTGTGGCTCTCTGAGCTTGTTTTGGTTATCCTTTTGTTTTAGCGTGAAGCCTGTGTAGTACCTCGATGTGATCTCTCTTGACCTTCTGCCTAGAAGCAAAAAGAGCTCCCCTTTTCTCGAAGCTCGAAGCGGTGAACCTTTCACCCACTATTCGACCGTCTCGGCCGTCGAACGATCAGAAGGTTCGAACTTCTTCTTCGATCGATTGGCCCCACTACGTCGTCTACGAGCAACCTCAAATGAACGATAAAAGCCTTCTTAAGCGAGCTCCGGAGATGGGAAAAGGACCCCGTCGCAAAAGGCGATTACATCCCCGTTTCTCGCTTGCCCGAAAGCTGTTCCGTCGCAATCTCTCAAAATCGGTGCGCTGAATTGAAGTGATCTTCAAACACCCACCTTCTCCCTTCTACCCTCTCTCCCCACTCTTGCAGATGTCAGAAATCCAGATCCCAGACGGTTCGTAGAAAACTCTTTCCGACGACCGCTTCGATCCTCGGCCTGACATGATGCCCTCTTTCTCTTCATCCCAGAGGGCAACCTCACGAACTACGTCCCAGGCTCACCCAATCTCTACACGGGTGAAGTCGAGTGGAGCAACTTCGACTACAGGCTCTCCATCGCAGGATGTGCAGTTTTTGTCGCTGTCTTCTCAATCTCTCTAAGTTCGTTTCTTCGTCCTCATCTTTGGCTGCGTCCGACCTTCGAGCTCATCCTCCACCTCTTCTCTTTTCCGACAGTCCTTCACATCGGCCAAGGTATCAAATCGAGGTTCT
Organism: Mrakia blollopis; assembly: GCA_000950635.1. Classification (NCBI taxonomy): domain Eukaryota; kingdom Fungi; phylum Basidiomycota; class Tremellomycetes; order Cystofilobasidiales; family Mrakiaceae; genus Mrakia; species Mrakia blollopis. Next base: position 1,101,757 of record BBPU01000023.1, on the reverse strand, counting down.
GGTTCTTGCTCTACACTCTTGGGTTTGCGGCTGTCGGTGAGTTTTTCCTCTCGCATTCTGACGCGGGGAGGAAGACTCGAGGGCAACGTCGAATCGAGCTGACCTTCTCTCCTCTTTCACTCGATCTTCCCAAGGTGAGCTCATCGGATGGTCTTTCCGACTCTCAGCTGCGTGTGGTTTGCAATGGTACCCCTACCAGGGTGGATTTTGGCTCTACAACGATACCGGTGAGTCGGATCTGCCCCGCTGAAGATGAAGAGCCGACAAGCTGATCACTTCCGTCGACGTCGCTGTTCCTTCTCTTCTCTCCCCTCTCAGCCTTCATGGGTCAGATTGCTTCCCTCATCATCTCTCCAGCCTTCAGCACTGCTGCTAACTGTGAGTCATTCTTCCCTCAAAACGATCTCGAGAAGACGGTTGACTGAGGACGCGACTCGTTTCCGTCAACGCAGATGTCATCCTCGTTCGTCCCTCCCAGCTTTTCTCCCTCCTTTCCTTCATGAGCTGATCGGATACTTCTCCACACATTTCAGGGAGTCGTAGTATCTCGCCTCGGTCACCAGTACTGTAGATTGGCTCCAAGGAGTTCGTACCTTTTGTTCTCACGCGCACGGCTCAGCCTTCGAGGCTGATCTTCCTCCTTCTCTTCTCTTTCGTCTCCTCAAGCTTACACCTGGATCTTCGTTATCGGGGACATCCTTTCGCTCGTCATTCAAGCCATAGGAGGAGGTATGGCGGCTGGAGCAGCGACTCAGGCCGATGCGAACGCTGGAGGTCGGTTTACAATCCACTCTGCTCCCCTTCGTCGAGTTTGGGAACTGACACGACTTTCACTTTTACAGCACGAATCGTCGTCGGAGGAGTCATCGTTCAGGTCAGTAGAGATTCTCTCGTATCGTCTCGAACGGAACCTCGACGCGTCAAGCACGATCGCTGATTTCCATTCTTTCTTTCCTCTTAGATGGTCATCATGGTAACCTACACAACCCTCTTCATCGATTTCACAACTCACTACCTCTACGACAAGCCTGTGACTCGATGGTACCCCTTCGCATGGGCCAAGAGGCTCACCAACAAGCTTCGACGGCGACGATCCATCGAGTCTCCCTCCTCCGCGTCTACACAAGTCGAGCCCCAAGAGCAGCCTTCCCTCTCTCCTCGAGCAGAGAAACGAGCTCGAATCATGCTCGGGGCTCTCGCTGGATCGACCCTTCTCATCTTCATTCGGTGAGTTCATCGCTCACACAGCTGCGACGAATGTCGAAGCTGACCGAGTCGGTTTTTCATCTTCCCTCACCGCCCCAGATCCATCTTCCGAACGATCGAGCTCCTTGACGGATGGTCTGGAAAGATTGCAACGGATCAGGCTCTCTTCTCGGTCCTCGATGGAGCTATGTGAGTCGAGATTCCTCTTCCTTTTCTCGAAGAGAAACGCGTTGGAACTTTGAGCTGACCTCTTTGGCTTTTTTTCTGCTTTGCTTCCGTCTCCAGGATCGCCCTCTCGAGCGTTCTCCTGAACATCCTTCACCCTATGTGGCTTCTTAGGTCAGTTCCACATCTCCATGCCCTCGTTCCACTTCTTCCCCTCTCAACAAGCGGTCGCGTCAAGACTGCTAGCTCACGACTCAGACGAGGTGAGACTTTCGCGGGCTGACTTGATTTCTTTTCTTTCCCTCAACCCCCTGTTCCGTTTCACGCAGGTCTGAGCCATCTAGGAATCAATTCGAAGACGGCTTTCAACCTAAAGAAGAGAGCCAGGTTGCCAAAGCTTGAGTACCCTCGTATAGGCTCGACGACGCTCGCGTCGTCTTTTTCGTTCTTTCTCTCCCTTTTCAACTATCTTGGGCGTCACTTCAGATTGTATCCGCATAGTCCCTTGTCTCATTTCTAGTTAAAGTCTTAGCTTTTCCCCCTACAGGCTCTCGATAAACGATTGTTGACGAAACTCTCTTTAGGAGCGGCTGATCTCGACGAGCGAGGAAAGAAAGCAAGCGCGCGTCGAGCTCACTTCTTCTCTCGCTTGTTGTCCGTTTTCTTCCTCTGTTTTTCGCAGACAAGGGCACCGAAGTCCCTGGAGGACCTTTCAAAGAGTTGTGAGTTTTCAAGGAGGAAAAAAGTAACATGAAACACGTCGTTTCGCCCCTGGCCTGCGCTTCCCCTTCAAGAAGCACTCTGTTTGAAGGACCCTCCCTTGCCTTCCCTCCCTCTTCCCCTCCTCCTTCTTCCCTGGAACGGGAGCGCGACGCTGAAGGCGTTCAATTGAGATTGAAAACGATGGCTCCTCGCTTCCTTTCCTGACCATCAACCACCACAACCTCCTCCTTCACTTCCAAACCAAAAACCACCTTCAGTCTTCCCTCCCTCCCTCCCCCTTCTCTTCTTACCCCGCAATGAGCTCTTCTCTCTCCTCCCTTCCTCGCTCTCCTCGCTCCTACGACCTCTCGTTCGACGCTTCCCCATCCCTCCACCGAATCGAGTCCAACGACTCTACTTCCACCTCTGCCTCAACTCTCGACGGTCCCTCCACTCCTCCCCCCTCCTACGCCTTCCCCGCCAGCGCTTACCATCTTCCCTCCTACTCCCAACGAGCCGCCTACCTCACTCTTCACGGCGAGAAGCAACATCATCACCAGGACCTCATGCCCACCGGATCCTCTATCTCCCTCGCTCTTCGACATCAGGTTGAATCGGAAATCATCTTTCGAGACCAGCGTCAACGGGAGGTTCTCATCCGAGCCAAGCTTGAGCCTCTCCTTTTTCCTGCTCCCAAACCTTTCAAGTTCTTCGTTAAGGCGATGTTTGGAGCTGGGAAGAAGGAGAGGGTGGCCGAGAAGAAGGGATACGAGGCGGAGGGAAAGCAGTTGACGGGGGAGGAGTTGGAGATTGGGAAGAGGATGGTCGAGGAGTACTGGGCTGAGTGAGTCTCCCTTCGTGCTTTGCTGCTTCTTCTTTTCCTTGATCAAGTTGAGAGCTGATCTTCCTCTTTCCCCTCTTCTCAGGTTGGAGCGAGCCGCTTAGATTTCAGAGAATGACGACGACGACGCGAACCAAAAACACGAACCGAACGACCTTTCCCACTTTTCACGACCTTCTCTTCTCTCGTTTCGCTTCAAGCTTTGTTTCCGTACCTCTTGCTTTACTTCTCCTCTTGCTTCGCATCTAGACCACCCTTTGCTTTCGCTTCGCACTTCGTTTTCCGCTTTCTCCCTTGCTTTCGATACCCATCTTCGTTTCTCGTTCACATTCCCAAGCTTGCTTCTCCTACTCGCGAAGCCATCTTCCTTCGACCATCGGGGGATGAGAGCAAGAATATACTCTTCAACTCCAGAAGATCCCTCGTGTACGCTTCTTCACGAACCGAAGACGTCCTTCGGATTCGCGCGTCGTGTCGTTTTGAAGCTCATCTAATTGTTCCCGGCCTGCCCGTTCCGAGAGAGAACACTAGGTACCGAGCTTGGGGGGATGAGTCCATACTGTACCATAGAAAAGGAAAGAAGAGGTCAGCGAGAGTTCAGGAGACGAGAGAGGAAGAGAAGAGCGAAGGCGAACCTCGGTGCAAACAGCCGTCACGTAGTTGGGAGGAGTAAGATCGTAGAGGAGGTTAATGAGTTGAAGAGATGGAGGGAGGGGATCCGCTTTGGTCGAAGCTGAGAGAGGATGGGAGGAGGGGATGTCGAGGAGGGCTTCGGGGTTACCTGTGAGCGACGAGAGAAAGGGAAAGTCGGGTCAGCTTCGTTCCTTGACGCGAAAGCACGTCCATCTTCCCTCGTCCTACACCTTCCATTCCTAACCAAAGACACTCTCAGATACCGATGAATTCTAGGATGCCACTCACCCATCTCATTCGCCACGACCGCATCCAACTGAATCCTCTCTCCGAACTTGTACGTCTCGCAACACACGACGACCGGCACGGCGTAGCTCGTTGCGAGCATGGCTACGCTTGCTGTTCCGGCTCTGGAGTAAAGAGCTCCGTTAGAGAGGAGGGCGTTGGTTCCGATGAGGACGAGGTTGGCTCCAGGGAGGACGGAGGGGAGGGAGGGGAGGAGAGCGTAGGTGCAAGGGATGGAGTGGGAGCAGAGGGAGAGGAGGAGGGATTTTCCTGTGGACGATGGAGACAAAGCGTAAGATAGGGCGTTAAAAGTTAGCGAAAAGTCAAGAGAAGAGCAAGAAGGAAAAGAAGATGAAGAAGGGAAGGGTGTGAGGAGAAAAGGAGAACGGGAACGAACCTTCCAAAAGAGGTCTGGAGTCAACGACGATGACCGAGAAGGACTCTCCTCGAGACTGCATCTCTCGGTGAGCTTGGACGAGGACCTTCTCGACGACGGAACTCCTGCGAAAGATCGATCGAACACGCACGCGAGAGGGAGAATCAGCGATCGTTCTTCGACGCGTTGAGCGCGCGAGAACACGCGAGCCCGACAGGCTCGAAGAGAAGGAAGTGAAAGGACTTCGAGAGGTGCAGATAGAGGAAAGGAAGGACTTACCTGGCGTACGTCAAAACCACATCTCCATCCTTGATCTTCTGCTTCGCAAACTCTACGATCACCTCGTCCGCGAGCGTCACCCTCTCCCGGATGTACTCGTCGATCTTGGCTGCCAGGAGCTCTTTGGACTGTTTTGGTCAAAGAAAACAGAGCGCGAGAATTTAGTGTCGTCACTTTACAGAAGAACGTCGCTTGTAGAGCGCCAGCAAGAGAAACAAGGGAGGGGAGGCAGACGCGTCGAAAGCATGAAAGAGAAAAGGGCTAGTGGCACTGGTACTCACATCCGCCTCAGCCTCGTCGATAGCGATGATGGAGATCTCATACTTCAGCCATCGAATCGCGTTTCCGAGACCGACGGGCATGGCTCGGGCTTGGGTGAGGTGAGCGATTTGAGGAGAGAGGTGAGTGGTGAGATCTCGAGGGAGGGTTGTAGAAGGAGGGGTAGTGTAGGAGGTGATAACCTAGAACACGCGCGAAAGGATTGAAGTAAGTCGAGGTAGAGTCAGTGCTCTGTCGAATTGAGATCGAGAAGGGCGAGACGAGAGGAAAGAAAGAAAGGGAGAAGAGTCGAAGCTCGCGCGACGTCCCTTCCTCCCTTCTCTCCTCGCTTCATCAAACTCACCTGCTTCAGTCCCATCAACCCAGCGATCAACCTCGCATTCGCACCCCTGATCTTGCCCTCCCTCAACTGCAGACCCAGCTTGATAATCGCAGGATGAACATCGCCCTTCACCGTCGCCGCGACACTCGAACTCGGTTTGGGTCCAGGGAGATGCGAGACGATCAGATGAGGCGTAGGTCCGGCGGGTTGGAGCTGAGGAAGTAAGGCTGCAGCAGCGATGGCGGCAGCGGAGGGGGGAACGGGTCGACCGTTGTTGGTGTTGGGAGCTTGGTATCGATTAGGGTTGGAGACGGCGTTGTTGGTGGTCATGTTGAGGAGGCCAGAAGGGTTGGAGTTGGAAGAAGAGAGGGTGCTGTTTGCTGAACCTGATGGACCGAGTCCTCCTCCTCCTTGTCCTCCTTTGGGAGCTCCTCGTTCACCTGTAGGACCACCGGAAGAAGGAGGACCTCCTGCTGCTGAGGCAGAGCCGTCGTCTGGTCCTTGAGGTCTGGAGGAGACCTTTTGAGCTCGACGAGCCGCCTTTTCGGCCTTCTTGTCGATGACGGGTCCTGTGGGCTTCTCCTTGGGCGGTTTGGGAGCTCCTTTGGGTGCTTTGGGAGGTTTGGGAGTAGCGGTGGTGGTAGAGGGAGGGGCGGGAGTGGGAGGAGCGTCGGAGGAGGGCATGATTGGGTTTGAGAGGGAAGGTGAAGGAAGGGAGGCAGGCGAGGAAGGGTTCGAGGGCTGAACAAGACGAAGCGAAGAAGGTGAGCTCGAGAGACTTTCTACGAGGAGATCTGAAGGTGAAGATGATGCCGAGAAGGTTTTCTCAACATGCGATGAAGAGGCTGGACGAACTGGAGAGATCGAGGAATGAAGGGAAGGGAAAGTTGAGGTCGCCTTGTTCTGACTCGATTCGAGGTTTGAGAGTGCTGTTACGACTCCTGTAGGAAAGAGCAGGAAGCGAAAATCAGCCAGTGCATCAGGAAAGAGTGAGATATAGCCGAAGGTGTCTGAATCACTCACGAAAGAGGAAAAGGGAAGAAGGAGAAGGTGACGGTGTGAAGGGAAAGAAACGAAGGAAGTTGAAACTCCTTCTCGAGAGCGTCGAGCTTTCCCCTCCTCCCTCCTCGACCTCTCTCAAACCCCCATCTCCCCTCCCGCCCACTTTTCTCTCCTTCTCTACTCTATCTCAAACATGTCTCGAGGATCTTACGATAGGTACGCGATTGAAAACTCAACTCTCTTTCGCCTCGAGACCGTCGAGCTGACCGCTCTTCCTTCGCTTCTCCTCCTCTCCAGATATCTGACCGTCTTCTCGCCAGAGGGTGAGCCCTTCTCTCTCTGAACGCACCTCTTTCAAATCTGCTAACCGCGCATATCTCTCCCTTCATCCAGGTCGTCTTTATCAAGTCGGTACGTCTTTGAGCAGAGGAGGAAGCAACGAGACGGACGAGCTCCTTCCACCTCGTCGAGCTGACCATCTCTCCCTTCCTTCTTCGTAGAGTACGCGTTCAAGGCCATCACTGGATCAGGAATCACTGCCGTTGCTATTCGAGGGAAGGATACCGCGGTTGTTGTGGTGCAGAAGAAGGTCCCTGTGAGTAGATCTCTCTACATCTCGAAGGAGGAGCAAGGAAGGACGAAGTGTCAGCTCCTCCACGTCTCAAGAGTTCAATGGACGAGAGGTGGCCTAGCTCGCAGGAAGATTTCCCAAGGGCATCACCGCACTTCATGTAGAGTTCCGACCTCCTCGAAGTAGCCCTCAAACTTTCTACTAAGCTAGAGCAGCGAGGGTGAGCTCGATGAAGGAAGGGAAGGAGGGAGGTCAAGATGGATCGAGGTCACCTCTCTTTCCATCCTTTCCCTCCTTCTCATCGACCTTGCCGCTTGTCTCCTCTCTCGTCGGCCTCCCAGCAGGACTTTCCAGGTTCCAAAGAGCTGTCCAAGCTCTTTTACTGACTCTCTTTTCTATCTCGTCCTGTTCACTCTCCAGGACAAGCTCGTCGACCCCGATACCGTCACTCGTCTCTTCCAGCTCACTCCTACCATCGGATGCGTCATGACCGGTCTGCTTCGTGAGTCTATCCACCCTCATCTAGACGTTCTCGTCATTCCTGTGTCACCGCTTCGTCCCTAGCGACGCCTTGTTTCTCCGGGAGAGCTCCCGAAAGGAGAGAGATGGGTCGAGCTGACCTCCCTTCCTTCCTCGTCCTCTCTTTCCCTCTTCACCAACGACAGCCGACGCCCGATCGCAGGTTCAGCGAGCTCAGTCGGAGGCTGCCGAGTGGAGATACAAGTACGGTTACGAAATTGAGGTTGTGGATCGTGAGTCTTCGGTTCAGTCTCTTCCTTCGAGCTCAACCTCCCTCCCTCCCTTCCCCATCCTTCGCTTCTTTCCCTTCTGCTCCCCACCTTCACTTCGACTTGTCCTCGTCGGCGATTCTCTCACTTCATGCCAATCTTTCATGATCTCGGACTTTGAAAAACCTCGAAGCTGACCACCCGTTCCTCTCTTCTCGTTCTTACTTCCTCAGTCGCCCGTCGTCTGGCAAACATCAACCAAGTCTACACTCAGCGAGCTGGAATGAGGCCTTTGGGAGTTGGTGAGTGGGACTATTAGCTCTCTCCTTCACATTGCGCATCTTCACCTAGCGGACTGAGACTCACACACCTCCTTCCCTTGCCCTTTCGACCAGCCATGACCCTCGTCGGACACGACTCGGAACTCGGTCCTCAGGTCTACAAGGTCGATCCTGCTGGTTACTACGTTGGGTTCAAGGCTACTGCTTCGGGTCAGAAACAGACGGAGGCGATGAACTTTGTGAGTCAACTTACTTCGAGTCCGAACTCGCTTCGCTTCGTCGCCTAAAGCTGACTTCCTCTGCTCGTTCGTCGTTGTTCTTTTCCCCCTCTCAGTTGGAGAAGAAGTGGAAGAAGGTCGAGGATCCTGACGCACCTGAGTCGACGGCGGATGCTGTGAAGGGGTTGACTAGGTCGGAGGCTATCGAGGTGAGTCGTCGCGCGTTTTCTCTTTTTCGTCTTTTCTCAATGGTCATATCCCTCGTCGTTTCTCCCTCCAAAAAAACCTCAGCTGACTTTCTTCCACCCACCCACCCATCCCAGCTCGCAATCGAAGCCCTCTCCACCGTCCTCGCCACAGACTTCAAAGCCGGAGAGATTGAGATTGGAATCTCGTCGACAGCGGAGGACGAGCCTTTGCCTAAAGGAACGGCGACGGGGAAGGGACTGTGGAGGCAGATGGACGACGAGGAGAAGAATGAGTGGTTGGTTAAGGTTGGGGAGAAGGATTAGATTTCTACGCACACCTGTCTGTCTGGATGATGCATGGGAGATGATGATGGATCGATCGCGAACGAGTCTTTGAGGATCCGCTGGGTTGGGAGAGGGAGAGGAGAGAAGAGAGGAAGAGAGAGAAGGTTTGGGTGGGTGGTGGAAGTGAGGGAAGAGATGGTTGGAGAGAAGATAAAGAAGAGGAGAGAAAGGAAGAGAGAGAGAGAGAGAGAGAGAGAGAGAGAGAGTAGTCGACGAACGCGACGCGTCCGTTCAGTCGAAGTCGATCTCGTTCATCCCGCCCGCCGCATTGAACTAAGGGCTCACGTCCAGCCGATACCAGCTGCAATGCATGTCTTGCCAAAAGTTAAGCAGCAAAGCGAGTGCAAAGGACAAGAAACGAGAAGAAGAAGAAAGAGCAGAGACGACGGAAGGAAGAAAAGAAAAGAATCACGTCGTCGCCCATCTCCTCGCTCGCTCTTCACGTTCTTGATCCTGAAGCCCATAACGGAAAGCCCGGAGCTGTGTAGAAGAAGAGTGTGAACGGCAGGGTCACCTCTACTCCAAGGAGGACAGAAGCCTTGGTAAGGAGGAAAGGACAAGGCAAAAAGACGAGAGGAGAAGAAGCGAAGAAGACCGAACGTCCGTCGCTGCCTCTCCGGCAAACGCAACCCAAGGTGGGGTCTACTGGTTCAGAAACGTATCATCATCATCGTCCTCGTGAAATCTAAAAAGAAAGAATAAGCAAAAATGCTTCACCAACCCGAGTCCCGAAGAAAAGAAAAGAAGAAGGAGAGGAGAGGAAACGCGTGTTTTAAGCGGTCACCCCAGGAAAACAATCCGCCAAACCCTTCTTGTGCTTGTTCTCAGCGTGGATGAGAAGTTGAGGGGGCTTGGTGGTCTGTAAGTGTTAAGGAAGAGAGGAGAGAAGGGGGAGAAGAAGAAAGAAGGAAGGGAGGGTTGAGTTGAGCTTCGACTTTTTCGTTCGAGCTGGTTTCCTTTCCTTCCTGAATCTTCGACTCTGGCGAGAACCGTGAGGGTTTGGAAAGCAAAAACTTACGGATTGGAAGGTTGTCATGCAGACGACGCACTTGAAGGTTTGAGCGGCAGCGTTGACCTTACCGTGAGCAAGGAAGGGCAACGGGGGAAGGGGAGAAGGGAGGGAAGGAAGGGAAGGAATGAGCTTTGGGTTTCTGAGTCTGGGGGCGAAGGAGAAGAAGGTATAGAGGAAAGAGTCGAGCTGGGATTTACCTTGAGTTGAGATCCAGCTCCGGCTGCGTTCTTCTTGGCGTTCTTCTCTCGCGACATGGCAGATTTCATTCCCTGCGGAAAAACAGAAGAAGAAGAGGAGGAAGGAGGGAGGGGTCAGCTCTTCTCCGTCTCTTCTCTTTCTTTGGAAGGGTTGAGCTTGAGTCTGGAGTGGGAAGAACTAACGTTTCCTCCTCCCATGTTGATTGATATAGAGTTGAGTGGTTGGGTGTGGGTGAGAGGAGACGGTGAAAAAAAAAGTTGAGTGAAAAGTGGACTGTTGTGGATGGGAGACAACCGTCTGTTTCGTTTTGGAGCTCGCTTTCTCTCTCGCTCTCACTCTCCTTCACTCCACCACCACCCACCCTCCCTCCCCTCTCTCCTTCTCTCTCTTCTCTCCACCCTCGCCTCTCTCACGCACACACTCTCTTACCGGCTTGGAGAGGAATTCCCCCGCGAACCTTGAGGATGTCTGACCGCGAAGAAGAAGACGACGATCGATCCCAGCAGGAGGAAGAAGAGGAGCGATCCAACGGACGCCAACCTTCAGACGACGACGACGAAGGAGAGGATATTTCAGCAGAGAGGAGGAGGGGAAAGAAGGGAGGAAACGACGACGATGACTCGAGTGAAGAGGAGGAGGATGATCCAGAGGAGGTAAGTCCACAAGAAGCAAGGTGTCGTGGTGGAGAGAGTGGGAGAGAGCTCGAGCTGACCTCTTTGCGACGATTCCCTCGCTTGCTTCTTCTTTCAACTCTCTAGGCTCGTAGGATCGCTGAAGGGTTCATCGTAGACGAGGACGACGACGAGGATAGGAAGAAGAGGCGCAAGGGGAAGAAGAAGAGAAGAAGAGGTCAGTCCCACCTCCTTCCGACCTTCGCGTTCGAGCTCAAGTCTCTTCGCCCGTCCTCGGGAGATATAGATCTCGTGGAGCGATGTCTTGGACCTCGGCAGCCTTCTCAGATAGGCTGTATGCCACTAGGGTTGACTCCAGAGCGACCTCGGATGGGAGCAGCTCTCCTTCCTGAAATCGAGCTGAGCTGACCGACCATCTCCCTTCCCTTCCCTTCCCTCCTTCGTCCCTCTTTCCTCCTTCTACAGCCCACTCCCGAGCTTCCTCCCCCGATGCTCTCTCCGAAGACGATCTCGACCTTCTCGCCGAAAACACTGGAGCCTCCCGCCCTTCCACCTCCAAACCCTCCACCTCCAAACCCAAGAAACTCCTCCGTCGACGTCGTTCAAACTCCATCCCTTCCTCCCTCGACTCGGACGGTTCAGACGATGCAGCCCTCCCCAACGTCAACGATCTCGCTCGAATCTTCGAGGATCTTCCTAGGAAGAGGAGGGAGGCGGCTATGATGGACGACGAGGACAACGAGGACGATATGGGGGATTTCATCGAGGAGGATGAGGATCCGAATGCCGACAAGGAGGGAGGGGAGAAGGAGAGGAAGAAGAGGGAGAAGGAGAGGAAGAGGAGGAGGAAGGAGAAGGCTGCTGGGTTGGGTGGAGTGAGGCGAGGTGGAGAAGGAGGGATCGACAAGGCGTGAGTGATACTTGGCTTAGGAGGGAACTGGAAGGGAAGGAGGATGGACGTGAAGCTGACCTCTTTGGACATGTCTCTCTTCGAACCTCATTCAGCGCTTGGGACGACATCTACGACGTCTTTGGAAACGGAGCCGAATACGATTGGGCTCTCGAGGGAGAAGAGGAGATGATGGGTGGAGTTGTTGACGGAGAGGATATCAAGATGGAAGACGTACGTCCCAACTTCCCTCCTCCCTTCCCTCCTTTCCTTTCCCTCAAGCTCACATCTCCCCTCTCTCTCCCTTCAGGTCTTCGAACCCTCCGAAATCCAAGCCCGTCACCTCACCGAATCCGACACCCTCATCCGAGTCCGAGACATCCCCGAACGACATCAACTCCTCAACTCGACCCTCTCCTCCCACCCTTCCTACGTCCCAGACCCTTTCCCCGCTTTCCCTCCCATCGCCCCAGCAGCCCTCTGGATCTCAACCCGCATCTCCCTTCGAACCAAAAACATGTTCTACCCTTCCTCTTACGCGTCCTACAACAACAACAACGACTACTTCCGTCCTCGACAGGATCTCCTCCCCAGATTCCTTCGATCCATCGAGAAGTCGCTCGAGTTCATGTTCACCGAGCAGATGGAGGTGCCGTTCGTGTGGGAGCATCGAAGGGATTATCTGGTTTACTGGATTAGCGAGGAGAACAAGGATGCGCCTGAAGGGGAGAAGATCAATCTGCTTGAGAGGGACGAGGTCTGGAGGGTGTACGAGTTGGGAGTGAGGTATCGGACGTTGATGGAACGGAAGGCTGGTTTGGTGGATGTTTGGAGGAGACTTTCGCCTAGGTTGGCTGAACCTGAGGTTGAGGAGGAGGAGGCTGAGGATTCGGACGGGATGGATATTGAGGATGAGGAAGGAGGGGATGGGAAGAAGGAGAAGAAGACGAGGACGATTGATCCGAGGAGGGTGTACTTTGAGAGTCAGGTCATCTCGAGTGGTGGAACTGCCGAGGAGAGTGTGGAAGGAGTGGTGGATGGGATGGAGTGGTTGGCTTCGAGGTATGCGAGGGAGGTGAAGGAGATGAGGGAGGAGGAGGCGGAGATGCAGATCGAGGGGAGGGAGAGGGTGTACAAGAAGCATTCGGCGGAGAGTGGTTTGGACCTATTGAGGCAGAGTAGGTTGAGTCGGTTCGTCAAGGTGAGTCTTCTCTTTTTCCCTCTTTCCGTCTTGATACCCATCTCTCGACGAGCTGACTTTATTTTTGCTCGTAGGACGCTGGAATCTCCGTCGAAGAGGTCGTCTCCGTCAACTTCTCAGGAAACAACGTCGCCTTCCAGGTGGATCCCGAGTTCATGCCCGAAGTCTACGCCGAACAGTTCACTATCGCTCCCAAGGAAGTCTACGACAACTCGTCGGAGAAGTTCATCACCATCGACGGTCCTCTTCCCACGGTCGAGAAGGTTCTCGGAGGTGAGTCCTTCCTTTCGACGCGTCGCCCTTTTCGTCTTCTCTCCTCGCCTCGCAGGACGAGGACTCGAGCTGATCGAGCTTCCTTTTCTTCGTCGTCTCTTGTAGCTGCTCGTTCGATCCTGAGTCAGGACATGCACAAGAACCCTACCCTTCGAAAACTCATCCGAAACCTCTTCCGAGATCGAGGACTCATCACCGTCGTCCCTACCGAGCGAGGAATCACCCAGATCGACGACTACCATCCCTTCTTCGTACGTCGAGACTCTTTCTCTCTTCTCAGCACCTCATTCGCATCCCTAACGTTTATCCTCTTCCATTCGTAGCCCTTCAAATACACCAAGAACAAGCCCATCGTCGAGCTCGTCTACTCCCCTCGATTCCTCCTCATGCTCGAAGCCGAGAGAGAGTCCCTCGTCACTCTCAAGTTCTCTCTCCCCGCCGCCGCCATCTCCCAGCTCGAGGATCAGATCTACTCGGCCTACAAGTCGGATTCCTTCTCGGCGAAGGCGGAGGCTTGGAACGCGTTCAGGAAGTCGGTCGTTACGTCGGCGGTCAAGCATGGACTGGTTCCCGTCGGAGCTGCTTGGGTGAAGGAGTGGCTGAGAGCGGAGGTGGAGGATTTCGTTGCGAGGACTTGTGGTTCTGCCCTCGAGGTGGTGAGTCGATAGCTCTTCCCTTTATCTAGCTCTCGTCGACGCGACGAGCTCGAAAACTGACCTTCTTTTTCCTTTCAGTCCGCCAACCAATCCCCTTACCAACCTCGCTCCCACGACAAGGGAGACTCTCCCTCCGTTCTCGCCGTCTCGCATGGAATGGGAGACCGAGCCAAGGATGCCGTCATGTGCGTCTACCTCGACGAGGAAGGACGAGTTCGAGAGACGATCAAAGTCGACACTCTCTTCGAGGATCGAGACGCGGCCTTCAAAAACGACGAGGACCCGGACGCTCCCAAGAAGACCGGTCCCATCGACGAGTTCAAAGCTCTCCTCAGTCGTCGGAAACCAAGTCTCATCGTCATGGGAGGATTCTCAGTCGCTACCAGTCAGCTCACGTCGAGAGTTCGTTCCATCGTCGAGCAGATGGCCGAGTCGATCGCTCAGGACAACCTTCGCTACGACGCTGCCGAAGAGGACAGGACCAGGGAGATCGAGGAAGCTAAGATTCCAGTCATCTACGTGCCCGACAAGGTCGCGAGGATCTACATGCACTCGGTTCGAGCTCAAAAGGACTTCGCTACTCTTCCTCCTACTGGTCGATACTGCGTTGGTCTCGGACGGTACGCTCAGTCGCCGATTCACGAGTTCTGTGCTCTCGGAACGGACATCACTGCTATCACTTTCGGACCCGAGGCTCAGAAGCTGGTGAGTCGTTTCTCCTCAATTCGAGGGAGGAGCTCGTCGCGTCTCGTTTCTGACTTTTCGTCTTCCCTTCTTCTTCCCTTTATCTTTCGCAGGTCCCGAGAGAGAAGCTCCTCATCGCTCTCGAACGAGCTCTCGTCAACGTGGTCAACGATGTTGGAGTCCTCATCAACGACGTCGTTTCCGACACCTACATGCAATACGTTCTTCCCTTCATCTCTGGATTCGGACCTCGAAAAGCCGCTCAGCTCATCAAGGATATCGTCAAGAGTGTGAGTTTTCCTTTTCTTTTCTTCCTTTGCTTCAAGCTCTTCGAAGCTGACTCTTTGTCCTGCTATCCTTCTTCTTCTCAGGGAGGAGCTCTCACCAACCGAATGGAGCTCTTCAGTCTCCACCTTCTCGACGCAGTCATGTTCGACAACGCCGCCGCCTTCCTCGAGATCAAGTCAGACCCCGAGGATCTCGAACTCTCCGGAGAAGACGTCGCTTCCCAGCTCGACCCCCTCGACAACACCAGGATCCACCCCGCCGATTACGAGTTCGCTCGAAAGATGGCGGAGAACGCTCTCGAGCTCGACGAGGAGGACGTGACGGACGATCATCCTTCGAAATCGGTCGTTCGTCTCATGAACGACGAGTCCAACGCCGAGAAGCTCAGCGAACTCAACTTGGACGACTTCGCCGAGAACCTTCGAGAGATCAGGAACGTCGAGAAGAGGTTCGCGCTCGAGGTCATCAAGGACGAGATCCTCGCTCCCGGGAAGGATCGTCGGCAAGAGTTCCAGCTTCCTACGCCCTGGGAGATCCTCACCATGCTCACGGGAGAAACTCCAGAGACTCTCAAGAATGGACTTCTCGTCGCCGGTCGAGTCTACCTCGTTCGAGACAACGAAACCATCGTTCAACTCGCCTCAGGACTGGAAGGAATCATCACTCTCGGATTCATGTCGGACGCAGCGTGGCAGAAATGTTCACAACTCGTCTCGAAGGGAGAAACCGTTCAAGCCATCATCATCGGAGTCGTCGCCGAGGATCTCAAGGTCAAGCTGTCGATGCGATCCCAGGAACTCGACAGGGAAGTCGTCAAGCCTCAGCTCGAGGAACCGTTCGATCATGAACTGCTCAAGAAGCATCAGGAGGCGGCGATGACCAAGAAGAGGAAGGAAGGAGGTGCGATCAAGAGACAGATCGATCATCCGAATTTCTTCAACATGAATGGAGGGCAGGCGGAACAGCATCTCGCTAGTCAGCAGAGGGGAGACGTCGTGATTCGACCGTCGTCGAAGGGAGCGAATCATCTGGCTGTGACTTGGAAGGTGGATGAGGATATTTATCAGCATCTCGGTGGGTCGAATTTTTCTATCCTTCGCTTCTTTTCTACGAGAGGAGGAAGAGTGAACACTGACCTGATCGTTCGCGCGTTTTCTTTCTCCGCCTTTCAGACGTCGAGGAATTCGGAGAGAAAGCCAATCAAGCCTCTCTCGCTCCGATCCTTCGAGTCAGTGGGAAGTACACCTACCACGATCTCGACGAACTCATCGTCAACCACGTCAAGGCGACCGTTCACTCGCTCGAGGAGTTGATGAAGTCGGACAAGTTCAAGGGGAAGACCGTTGAGGAGCTCGGTAAGTCGTCCTTTCCTCCTCCTCCTTCTCCCACTCATTCGCTTCTCCTTCTCTCTCTCTCGTACGCGCAACTGACCCTTCTCTTTTCTTCGGTCTCTACCAGACTCGTTCTTGAAGACCTTCGTCCTCGCTCATCCTGGAAAGTCGATCTACGCGTTCGGACTCGATCGGAAACGACCTGGATACTTCGTTCTCGGTTTCCTCAACAAGTCGACGACGGAAGGAGGTGTGATTCAACGATGGGTGAGTTTACTTTCTGTCTCTCCTCGGAGATCTCTTCGAGAGACTCAGCAGAGTTCTGACATGTCTCTCTCTCTCTCGTTCGTTCTTCGAATCTCTCAGCCCGTCAGAGTCAACCCAGGATCGTACCAGCTCAACCACGCCGAACTCCCAGGAGTCGTCGAGCTTTGCAACGCTTTCAAGATTCAGTACTTGGCTAAAACGGATGCTATGCAAGGTGAGTTCTCCGTTTCTGTCTCTCTCCTCGCTCTTCGTCTTCTCGCTCGACGCGTCGAAGCTGACTTTCCTTCGTTCCTTTTCGTTCTCTTTCGTAGGTGGTCGAACTCCCCATCAAGGAGGAGCCACTCCCGTTCACGGAGGAAGGACGCCTGGAGGTCGAACTCCCGGAGGAGGAATGATCGTCGGACGACTGCCCAATGGATCCGTCTACCTGCCGAACGGAGAACGAGCTCCCATGCAGTATGCTCCTACTGGTGCTACTCCCAACCCTTGTGGGTCTTCCTTTCCTTCTCCCTTCCTTCTCCCTCTTCGAACCCTTCGAAACTGACCTCTCTCTCTCGCTCGCCTTAAAAAACAGACGCTCCAACAGGAAACACTCCCTTCGGCGCTGGAGCGGGAGGACGGACTCCCTACGGTCAGCCTTCAGGGATGGGAGGCTACCCGATGGCTCAGCAACCACAGCAAGTCCCTTACGCTCAACCCTACGGTCAACCAGGATTCGGAGGATACCCTCAGCAGCAGCAGCAGCAGCCATTCCCTGGAGCCGGCCTCCCTTCGAATCCGACCGGTGGACCAGCAGGACCTTCGATCAACCCGGCGAGAGCGGCGATGATGGGTCGACCCGGAGGAGGAGGTTACTAGTTTTGACTCGAGGAGGAGAGGAGTTGTCGGTTGATTTGTACGAGTCGCGAGCGTGGGCTTTTGAGCATCTTTCTTTTCCTATTTTCATCATCATCTTTTAGTCGTTTATTGTGCGTTTTTGGATCATGAATACTTTTTTCTTTTCTTTCGTGCTTACGTCGAGAAGGAGAGGAGATGTGAGTTCGATCGACGCGTTGAGATCTAAGTTGCTCTCCCTCCCTCCGACGGCACTCCAACGGCTTCTCCTACATCTCCTGACTCAAGATCCTTCGCTTCTCGCCTTTATCGACCTCGAGAAGAATCCCGCGCTCCAAATCACTCGACGAGATGGCCGTTCGAACTGAAGGGAGATGAGTTCGACGGGTCGACTCCGAGCGTTTCAAGCTCGTTTGCGGCAGCTCCTTCGAGATCGGAATCCTCTTCGTCTCGAGAGATGCGAGGGGAGTACGGTCGGTGGCAGAGAGGGTGGGAGAGTGGGGGGTAGTCTGGATGAAAAGAGATTGAAGGGAGATAACTGAGTGAGGGGAAAGTTTTGAAGACGAGGGGAGAACGAGAAGAGAAAGCTCACATTGTCGATAGCTGTACCAACCAATGACCAGGCCTAGCAGAGATCCAGCAATGATGTCCGAAGCGTGATGCCTGGCGAAAAAAAAAAAACAGCAGGAGGAAAGGCGAAAAGACGCGTCAGTTCTGGCCACCTTTTCTCCCTTCTCCTCTTCTTCCCCTCCCATCGAGTATTCTCAGAAATCTAGCCTCTCAAGTAGCCACGTAGCTGTTCACACTTACCTGTAATCCATACTCCGACTAACAGCAACCAAGACAGCTCCAGAACTCGGAGCAAGGAGGACCCAAGTTTTCCAGCTGGAACCTTCTTGGTTCGAGATGTGCATCTTGGCTGCGAGATAGAAGGAGAGGTAGGTCATGCCGCAAAAGGAGAGAGAGGCATGGCCGGAGGGGAAGGAGCGAAAACCGTCCTGGGAACGAGGAAAGAGAAAAAGAGGGACGGAAGGTGAGCTTGACTAAAGACGACGCGACGACTCATGAGGAGACAAGAGATTGGGCGTACATTGAGAAGATCTGTTCGAGCACAGATACTGGTGTCAGAGAGGGTATAAGGTGTGGGGTTGGTGAGTCCGGGAGGAGGTTGGCAGCGATCCTAGAAAGAGAGAGAAATATGTCAGCTGAGTTCGTGAAGAGAAGAAAGGAAGAGCAGGGACGCGAGAGCTTGATTCCACAGACGATCAGATCAGGTCTAGGCCTTCCAACTGTGATCTTGATGATATTCGTAGCTGTGATCGTTACCGAGAGGCTCAGAGCTCTGTGCCAAAAAAACGCGTCGATCGAACGAAAAGAGTCGTGGGATCAGGCCAACCTTCTCCTCGCGAAAAAACGAAAGATACGCTCACAAGCCAAGCCAACCCGAGTGGAGATCCCAGAAGCTTCGGGTGACGATGAGAGAGACGAGGAGAATGATCACCGCTGGAGCGAGCAGCGCGATCAAGTAGAGAGCTGTCGAGGAGACGCGAGAGTGGAGCTGTTTCGAGACCGAGGGGAAAAGTCGAATATGAGTACACATTTCAGGGGTAGACATAGTATCTCGGATGATAAACGTGGGTCATCAGTGTTCAGTTGAGAGAAAGAGAGCAGACGAACCGCGTATCGATGTTGAAGCGACGTGTCGTCGATTGAGAAAGTCCGACGAAATCCTTCGACCTGGAGAAGAAGAGATGGATACCAGCGTTAGGTGAGTAATCGTGTATCGTAGAGCTTCTCGAGTCATGGGGACGACGGGTGAGCTCGAGAGAAGACGGCGGGTCCGCTGTGTGGAAGGACGTCCGCTCTCCCCTGCTCTGCTCGGCTCGAACTGACCTTGTCCAAAAGATAGAAGAGTCCCCAGAGTACAATCTACTCTTTTTTGATCGTGGAGTTGGAAGAGCGAAGAGGGCGTGTTGAAGAAGCAGGGAGAAGGGAAAGAAAAAGAAGGAAGGCCCGTGATCAGCTTGACTTGATTTTCTTCTTCTCTTCTGCTTTGCCCAACTCGCGGTGAGGATCCAGTCCGGGAGATCTGCGTAGAAAGAGCACGAGAGACATCCCAATCAGCTGAAGTTCAAGGCAGAGCCTTCGAAGAGCTGATCTTCGCTGCTGAGGAGAAGGAGAAGGGAGGAAGGAACGAAAGCTCAACTTCGAACGAGCTCGCTTTGCCTTGGACTCACAGCTTCTGATCAGCAGCCAGCGACGTTTACGAGTCATCTTCTTCGGAGAGCTTTGCAGATCTGCGAAAAGATTGGGCAAGCGCATGTTGAAAGTGGCGAGGAGATGGTGGTCGGGAGGGAAGGAGGGAGAGGAAGGAGCGACGAAGGGGAGATGAGCTTGGCAGCACAAACTCGTTTGGTTTTTGGCCCTTGGACGATATCTCCATCACCTCGCTAGACGCGGGCTTTGGGACTGAGGTAAGCTCTGAGGTGAGGCCTCGTTGAAGGTCGGGCATCGAGCTTTAAGAACTGCACCTCTCCTGGAGAGCGAGGGAAACAAAACGCGTCGCCTCCTCGTCGCTCTCCCGCCTCCAATCTCTCTCCTTCCCTTTCCAGAGCCTCCATCCACTTCCTCAATGATAATCGCATTGGACATTGATTCCTCTCCATCGCCCAAAAAACTAGTAAAACTCCTCGTGCACTCCCGTCCTCCTCGTCTCCGGCCCTCTCAACTTCCCCAACCTAGCCCTAGCATCGATTCCACCAGGGTACAATCCACCCGCGTATGTCCTCATCCTGATCTTCCTCTTCTGGTACCACTCCCACCCAGCTCGCATCACATCCCCCTTCGCGTTGAACGGACTCGGGATTTCGCAGTAGTTGTGCCTCGCGGTCGGGTGACGGAGGTAGGTGATGGTGCAGTAGTCCCAGTTGGGTTGGATGTATGCTGGGACGAAGAGCGAGGGTCCCGAGTAGGCGGGGAGGTGGAAGTGGAGGGTGGAAGGGTGGTCTTCGGGCGTGGGAGGGAAGTGGGTCGGGGTGAGAGGTTTGAAGGAGGTGGGGGGGAGCGTTTGATGAGGATTTTGGGGAAGTCGCCTGAGGCTTTGGAACGGAGTGGTTTGGAATCGGTTTCCGAGGAGGTGGATTCGGATTCGGAGGGGGAGAGTTCGGATTCCGAAGAAGAGGAGGAGGGGAGATCTTCTGCGGTAGTGGGGGCGGTCTCCTTCTCGACGACGGTCTCCTCCTCGATGATGGACGAACCCGACGAGATGGGAGGTTCCTCGAACGCTTCCGGCTCCTCCTTAGACTCCTCCTTCTGGATCTCCTCCTCCGTGGGCTCCTTGACCGCCTTTCCGTCCTCGGTAACCATCTCTCCAGCCTCCCACTGTTCCAAAGTCATCCCGGCGAACTTCTTGCTGTAGATGATCTGAGCGATCTGAGCCTCGTCCGTGAGTCCGGCGTACTCTCGGAGGAGAATAGCCCATCCCTCGTCCTTGTCGAAGTCGAGTCCTAGCGATCGAGATCCGGCGAGAGCGACCTGGTTGATGGGAGGTCGACGAAGGAAGGGGATGGCGGCGGGGTTGACCTCGAGGAAGTCGCCTGGGAGGAGTCTAATCTGGTATTGCTTCTCCTGAGGGAACGAAAGCGTGAAAGGAAAACGAGAATATAGTCAGTGACCTCTTTTCGACTCTATAGACGCGAAGCTCCACCTCGTTCAAACGAGAAAGCGCAAGACTCACGATGTTTCCGTTCAACCTTACGTGCCCGGCCTTGACCATCTGCTGTGCCTTATGCTGACTGGTAGTGAAGCAAGCCCTGAAGAGAACGTGGTCGAGCCTTCGCTCGATCTCCCTGAACATGAAGGGACCGATGGGAGCTTGAGCGGCGAGGTTTCGATAGAGCTGTTCCTTCTCGATCTGACGACGACCTCCCTCCTTCCCTGGACGAGAGAACTTTGTGGCGGCTTGGACGGCGGGACTGATGTTGGGATTGGTTTTTTCTCCGGAGGTGATGAGAGGGAGTTGGGAGGGGAGGTACCAACGACGGAACTAGCGGAGGAACGAAGACGGAGAGGGAGAGGGCAGAGGAAGGAAGGAAGGTCAGCTTTGAGCTTCAGCGAAAAGTCGAGGAGACGAGGCGAGCTCGGGATCTTCCACCTCCTTCGCCATCGCCCTGTTGAGGGTGTAGAGAAAGTATACTTACGGGTCTCTCCTTCAGTCTCTGACCCCAGTATCCTCTGAGTTGTTTCCTGGCGAAGAACTGGTTCTGATGGATGGTGTCCTTTGTTCGAGCGAACGAGTACTGGCCCTTGAGAGGACCGATGTTTCGTTGCCACATGTTGAACAGATTAGGAGTATCCCAGGCCTGCAGCGATGAGAGAGGAGGAGGATTAGATATGAGATGCAAACGAGAACAAGCTTCAAGTTTGAAGCAGAAGGGGTGAGGGCGAGAGAGAGAGACATGGGAGGAAGGAAGGAAGGAGGTCGACGTCGACCTCTCCCGATCTCTTCCTTCTCCCAGCTCTCCCTCTGACCTCCTCGCCTTGATTCCCAGTATAGAAAGGAAGCTCGTAAACTCACCATTCTCATGACGGCCTTGTTAGGTTCGTAAGGGTCTCCGAGCTTGGAGGCGTAGTAACTTGGTCCGTAGACGACCGCTTTTTTGCGGACCGCCTCCAGCACTTCGACAGAAGCGGCTTTCGCTGACATCTCGCAAGTGAAAGGAGCGAGAAGCTCGAGAGTCGAGGGAGGGAAGAGAAGGGAGAGGGGGAGGGAAGGGAGAGGGGGGAGAGGTTCGGTGCTGATCGTTGGGAGGAGAGAGAGAGGATGAGCTCGAATGGGACAGTCGAAGCGTCGAAGGCTGAAAATGAGCCCAGCAGCAGCTTCCCCGCTTCCCTCCCACCCACCACCATGTCCCTGCAGAGATTCGTAAAGAACGTGAGTTCATATCCCTTCTCGTCATGTTATCTTTCAGCTCGCGATCCAACTCGAGAGAGAGTGCGACCTTCAGGGAAGCAGGAGGGAGGATGGACGAGCTGACCTTCTCCACCATCCTTCCCCGCCCCTCCTTCCCCTCCTTCGCCCTCCTTTCCTCTCCGTTTCCGATATCTCGCAGGTTATCCGTACTGGACCACGATACTTCATCCGTCAGATGTGGTACCACGCCGACGCAAAGAGTGGAACCTTTGTAGGGAGAGACGAGTGAGTGGGAATGGCGATTCAGCAGGCTCCTCCGCCCCCTTTACCTTTCTCCTCTGGTCGCTCATCCATCCATCCCTCTCTCTCACACTCTCGATTTTTCTACGATCGCTTTCCTCAGCTTCGGGAACAGGTACTTCGAGAACCTTGACGCCAAGGAGGAAGTTCCAGGAAGGCACAGATGGGTCGATCTGAACCAGGTTCGTCCCATCCTCCTGCATCTCCATCTTCTAGACTTCCCTTCCGTCCCGTAGATCTCCAGCGAGCTTTTTTCGAGCCCAGAGTTGTAGACATGCGCAAGCATCCCACGTCTCTATACGTCTCGTTGAGAAGATCCTCTTTCGAAGCCTCTCGGATCACTTCCGAGCTCGCACTCGGACCATCTCTGATCATCCAAGCTCACACCCTTTCTTTCCATCGTTTCACCTTCCAGCACGAGTATCAAGCCTCCCAAGTTCCTCCAGAGTGGCACTCATGGCTCAACCATATACGAGAGCTACCTCCAAACGTGGATCCTATCATCAAGGCTTGCACGCCGACGTGGAAACAGGTTCGTCTCCGCTCGTCTCTCGTCTCCCTCTCCCTTTTCCTTTCTCTCCCCTCCTCCCTTCTCAGCGCCGAAGACTCCTTCCACAAATCAATTTGTTTCTCTCTTTCTCTTCCAAGCCTTTTCTGACTGACTTCTTTCCTTCACTCCTTCCTCCCTCTCCTTCCATCGCGTCTCGCTCGTTCTTCGTCCGACCCAGGCCCATCACGAAACCCTCACAGCCACACGAGGAGCTTACAAGCCCTACTCTACCGTGGGACCCAAGATCTTTGACTGGGATCCGAAGGTCGCGGCTAGGGGAGGAGGCGGTAGCTCGGAGGAGGGCCCTCGAGCTTGATCCCCGAGCGAACGCGTCTTGTTTCACTCTCCTTCACGCTCAACTCTTTTCGCCATCTTCGTTGTACCTTCTTTTTGATATTCTTTACGACCCTAGCTCATGATCTTCTCCTTTCTTCCGTGCTTGAGACGAGGACTACGAGCTAGAGGGACGAGAATCGAAAACGACGGACGCGTCCCTTTTCCCCTAGAGCTGCTAGCTTTGGCAAGGCAATTTCTCTACATGTCCGGTGAAATTCGACCCCCCATAGACACGTCTTGATCCCAGATCTTGCTTCCTCTCTACTTTATCACGACCTCTTCGGGCTGCGCGATCTCAAAGACATCTAGCTCACCTTTCCTTCCCTCTGCTCTTCCCTCCTCTCCCCCACCCCTCGTATTTTTTTCCATCCTGACAGGTGCTATCTACACAAACCCTCGGGTCCACCCGTCTATTTCTTCCTACTCGCTTCCCTTTGAATCGCGTGGGTCCAGTTGAGAGGCGAGCTTCGAGCTCGCTTCGCCTTCGATCAACCTTTCCTTCCTCTCTCTCTCTCTCTCTCGCTTGCAACAGAAGAACCCCACCAACCGCGACGAACTCGAGCATGGATATCTGCGGAAACGACAGCAGCATCGGACCCGGGAGTGCATGCAGGGTGCTCGATTTGTGAGTCGATCTATCTTGTCTTATCTTCCCAGAGGGCTGAAGACCTCGGCACATGGATCCTTCGCCACCTCTCAAGGAGGAGCACACAGAAGCTGATCAAAGGCTCTTCGTTTTATCAGTACCATCGAGTTTGAGCAGATGTATGTACTCCCTTTTTTGGTCTTCTCGAGGAGGATCGAGAGGCTGCCAAAAGCGAACGATTGAAGGGAGGGAAGGCATGAGCTCGGGCTGACCTTCCTTCCTCCGTTCCCTCCCCCTCCTTCAGCATCCTCTCCCTCCTCCCCAACGCCGTCTTCCTCATCTTAGCCCTCCTCCGATTCAGCTTTCTTCGAAGGAAACCCTCGAGACTTCACAAATCTTTCGACGTCCTCCTCGCACTCAAGCTCGCGTTTGGATTCCTCTTCGTTGGTTCGAGCGGCGCCTCTCTCGCGAAACTCAAAGACCTCAGCGAGCTTCCTGGAACGACCATTCCAGCTGCAGCTCTTCAGTTGGTCGCTTCGGTGAGTATTGGACGTCACCTCGTAGACTTTTGGAATAGGAAGGTTGTCCAGCTCCACAAACTCGACTGACCTTCCAACGACGCGTTTCGTCTCTCCTCGTTATCAGCTCTTCTTCGTCGCTCTCTCCATCAGGGAGCACTACAAGTCCATTGCGCCTTCTACACTTGCCATTTCCTACGCTCTCTCTCTGGGCCTTTTCGGAGCAGCTGAGCTTCGATCCCTCGCCGCCGTCGGACTTCAATCCTCGTCCGCCTTCATCCCAAAAGCCATCGTCGTCTCGGCCATTTTCGTCCTCTTGATGCTGGAGACGGCTGAGAAAAGATCTCTCCTACACCAGAGGTACTTGGTGAGTCCCTTCTTTTGCTTATTGCCCCTCTCAAGCCATGTGTGAAAGGATGAATGCTCACCTTTCATCTTTCGACGCGTCGCCAGAACCTTCCTCGAGCAACCACCACCTCTTTCGTCCTCAAACCCTTCTTCTTCCACCTCCTTCCTCTCCTCTATACCGGATACAAGCGTCGACTCACTCTCGACGATCTCGGAGACGTCCCTCGCCATCTGCTCGCCGTCCCAGCTCGAGAGCAACTGAAGAAAGGTCTCGACAAGGAGGATCAGGCTCGATCCACCTACCTCTTCCGAGGGAGCATCAGAGCTTTCGGAGGCAGCTTTGGTGGTCCTGTCATCCCGAGGATGATCCTCATGCTCGCTACTTTCGGTCGTGAGCTCAAGCTTGGTCGGTGGAAGAGGGAGAGTTGAAGATCGCTCGCTGATCTAGTTTCCTTTTCTCTTCCGCAGAGGTCTTCCTCGTCCAAGACATGACTCGATTCGTCTCGGATCCTTCCATTCCCATGGAGCGAGGATGGGCTCTTGTTGGAGGATTCGTGATTATCTACACTCTCATCTCCCTCTCAACTTACCTGTTCGTCTCGTTTCCTCTCTTCGTCTCTCTCCCGTCCGATCGTGCTGACCTCTTTCTTTTTCTCCTCGCTTCAGCTACTGGGAGAAGGTCTTCAACATGACGGTCGCTTACCGAAGTGCTCTCGTCGGTACAATCTACATGAAGACTCTTCGTCTGAGCTCCGTCTCGGCTCGAGAAGTTGGACAGGTGAGCTCTCGTCCTCTTCTTTCCCTTTCCCCCCTCCGCTGTCCAATCCTGACCTCTCTCTTCTTCTCTCCATCCTCGAAGGGAGCTGCTACAACGTATATGTCGGTTGATGCGGAGCGAATCACGGAGACTCTTGAGTACTTCCACGAGATGTGGGCCGCCGTTCTTTCCATCGGGATCGCGTGTGCTCTCCTTTGGTTTCAAGCGAAGTGGGCGATGGTTCGTCCCTTTTATCCTTTCTCTCAACTTCACGACAGCCAAGCTGAATCCCTTCCGTTCAGTTCGCCCCACTCTCCATCATCGTCCTCTTCCTGAGCATCACCAGTCTGTCCCTCCGCCTTCTCCTACTTTCCTTTCCTCTCCTCGCCCGCTGACCTTTTGCTCCCTCCCTCGGCTGCATTATCAGGTGCTCTCAGTGGTGCTGTAGGAAAGGCCCAGACGGACTGGATGGCTGCTGTGGATCAGAGGATCAAGCTTCTCGTGAGTTGAGAACTCAGCGAGTGAGAAAGAGAAGTATACCGACGCTGACCTTCCTCTTTCGACAGACGTCGGTGTTCAGTCAACTTCTCCCCATCAAGCTCGGAGCTTACGAAAGGCTCTTGATGGACAAGGTTGGAAAACTGAGGCACAAGGAGACTAACGTGCTTAGGCATTTCTAGTTCGTCACGTTCATCTCCCTACGCGGCCCAGGTCGAAGAACCTCTCTCTGACGCGTTTTTCTCTCTTCCTTTCTCGCAGTGGTCTGATCACCATCACCTCTGGACTCTCAAACGTGGGATCTACCTTCTCCGGGCTGGCTTGCATCGGAGCATACGCTCTCATGATCAAGACTGGAGCGACGACTGAGCCACTGGACGTGACGCGAATCTTTACGTGAGTTTCGTCTTTTCTCCCACAAGCCCAGTGTGAAGCTGACCTCTCCATCTCTACCAGTATCCTTACCATCGTCAACCTTCTCAACGGACCTATCAACATGATGTAAGTTCTTCTTCTCCTCCATCTTTCCCTCAAGTTCGCCCCTGACGCAAAACCATCTTTCTCTTCCTCCAGCGGCCAAGTTCTTCCCGAGATGCTCGCTGGATACGCTTCTCTCAAGCGACGTTCGTCTAGAAGTATCTCTACCATATCTGCTCCGTTAAAGGCTGACCAGGCTCCCTCATCCTACCATCTTCTCCAGTCCAATCCTTCCTCATCCTACCTGAGAAGGTCGAGCCTGCCCGACAACTCTCATCCGACGCGTTCGAGGCTTCGGAAGTCGACGAGGCCAAGGGAAAGCTCGTCCTCGAGGAACTAAACGCTCCTGTCAAGGCCATGATCAAGGGAGGATCGTTTGGATGGGACGACAAGACTGTTGTTCTTCAAGGGATTGATCTCGAGCTCACTACTGGTCAACTTCACATGGTTCGTTTCGTTCTCCTCCTTCTGGTCGATCTTCAAAACTGATTCCTTCCCCGTAACCTCCTCTTCTCAGGTTGTCGGATCTGTCGCTAGCGGAAAGACTACTCTTCTCATGGCTCTTCTAGGAGAATCGGTTCAGCAAAAGGGCTCGATCGACGTCCAAGCGAAGAAGGCGAGCTTCCCTCCCTCACTCTCTCTCTCTTCATCTCGACTCCTCGTCCTGACTGAGTCATCTCTCTCCTATCAGATTGCTCTCGCCACTCAGACTTCCTTCATCTATCCTGGGACCTTCCGATCCAGTGAGTTGACGACGCGATCCTTTTCCTCCCACTCCTCTCTACGATTGACGCGAGATCCTCCTTCGCAGACGTTCTTCTCGATCAGCCTTACAATCAGGAGATCTTCGAACGAGTCATCTACGCCTGTGGTCTTCGTCAAGATCTCGACAAGCTTCCGAAGGGAGAACATAGCATGCTTGGAGAACGAGGAGTTTCGCTTTCTGGAGGTCAACGGCAACGACTCGTCAGTCCCTCTTTCTTCTCTCTTTTCTTTTCTCAAACGCGCTCAGTCACTAATGTAGGACCTTCCAAATCCTCTCCTCTCAGTCTCTCGCTCGAGCCGTCTACGCCGATGCCGATCTCATCCTCTTGGACGACACTTTCTCAGCTCTCGATGGAGAGACGGAAGCTCACGGTGAGCTTGTCCCCAATTCGGCCCTTGACATCCGACCGAGCTGATGTTCTCCTTCTTCTCAGTATTTACTTCCCTCTTTGGACCTGCTGGACTCCTCAAGGGAAAGGTGAGCTCCACCTTCGTCTGTTCTTCTCGATGAGTCGCGTCGAGCTTCAAACTGATGTTTCCTCCTTTCCCTCTCGACACGCGATCTTCTCAGACCACCGTTCTTGTCACCCACGGAATTCAACACCTCCCTTCAGCCGACAAGGTCATCGTCATGGACGTTGGACGGATCACCTACTTCGGATCGTTCGAGGAGGTTCGAGACGCCGGAGCTGCTTTCGCTTTGGCTGCGAGAGCTGGAACGTCTCACAAAGTCGAGGCTCAGTCTACAGAAACCAAGAAGTCCGAGGAGATGCAAGTGGCCGAGGAGGAAGACGAGGAGATGCTTTGGGAGAAGAGCAAGACCTCGAAATGGGGAGCCTACGCGTTCTTCTTCGCCGCCGCCGGTCCTCTGTTCACCTTCGTCGTGGCTTCTCTCGTCTTCTGCTATGGAGTAATACGAGCGGGACTCCAGTACGTGTAGCTTCAACTCCCTCGCCTCGTTCAAGCTCTCCGTTGACCACGAGTCTCTTTCTTCTCTCAGAGGATTCCTTAAAGGTTCGCCGATCTTTTTCCTCCTCCTCTACTCTTCTTCTCCCTGTCCCAGCAGAGCTTTCACCTCGCTTACAACGCCTCTCTTCCTCTATCCTCTAGAGTTTGCCAGCTCCCACTCTCACCTCGGGTCGTGGATGGCCGGATACACCGCGTGAGCTCTTCGAAGAGCTCGATCAGAAACGACCCGTAGCTAAATCCTTCCTTTCAGTTTCTCCTTCGCCATCGCCGTCGCCTACGTCGTCACCGTGGGTGTTTTCACGATCGCCGTCACACAGAGATCTTCAAGGTATGTGCGGATCCTACCTTCGATCTTCGAGCGAGCTCGACATTGACTTTTGTCTCCGACGCACGGCAGAATCATTCACCACGAAGAGCTTTCAGGACTCATGGCTAGCCCACCGTCTTTCTTCCAGAAGACTCCGGCTGGGAAGATCCTTAATCGGTTCAGTCAAGGTCAGTTGCTCGAAAAAAAAGGGGAGGGAAGAAAGGAGAGGGACGTCTTGAAGCTGAAATTATTTTCTCAAATTTCTCTTTCCAGATATTCAGCGAATCGACTTGTGAGCCTTACTCTTCGACCAAATTCAATCCCATTCAACATCTGATGCTTTTATTCATCCCTACATCCCTACAGCGAATTCCCTCTCGGACTGCTAGGACTTGCGACCTCGGCCCTGAACCTCCTCACGGTCATCATCTTCCTTGTTATCGCCACTCCTTGGCTCGGACTATCCATACCGGTGCTCGTTCCTATCTACTGGATTATCCTGCGCTTCTATCTCGCTACCAGCAAAGTAAGTCGGTTCTTCTCTGGTCCCACGCGCTTGCTTTCTCATCTTCATCGCTGACTTTCCGTCCTTCCTCCGTCTTCAGCAACTGTGAGCCGATGACCTGCCTGAGTTTCATCTTTGGACCCTTTATCTGACTATGATTCTTCTTCCGACAGACAACGGCTCGAGTCTGGATCGAAGAGCCCTCTCTACACCCTTTTCAGCACGACCGTCGGCGGCTTGACTTCGATTCGAGCTTTCCGAGCAAACGACTTCTTCGAGGCGAAGAACAACACCTTCCTCGACCACTCTCAGGGTCCTTTTTTCTTCCGATTCTCTGGAATGCTCTTCCTTCGAGTCACTCTCACTTGGATGACCGTGAGGAGGCCTTTCTTCTGTTTGATCCTCAGATCTGAGCGCTTACGCCTCCGTCTTCCTCTCCTTCACTAGGCTCTCCTCGCGATTGGTCTTTCGATTCTAGCAGTCGCCCTTAGATCAACGACCTCTTCGGCTCTTCTCGGGGTCGCTCTCTCCCAGCTCACCGGTCTTGGTCAGATCCTCATGGGGGCAAGTCAATGCTCTTGCTTCCATCTTTTTGTATCAGCGGACTGACCGTCTCACTCCCATCTTCCTCCTCGCAGACTTTGATGAGCTACGCGTCGGTCGAGAACTCGGTTGTTGTATGTATCAATCCCTGCGTGGAAGATACCTCGAGCGAGGCTCATTCCTTTGTTCTCCTCTTCTCAAACAGGCTCTCGAGAGGATCCAGGAGTTCGTCGTTCTCCCTCCTGAGGATGCTAGCCCTCTTACTTACGATCGCTCAGAGAAGGGAGGAAGTCTCTGGCCGTCGTCTGGGAAGCTCGAGTTCATCGACTACTCGATGCGATACCAGTGAGCTCCTCTGATCTTTCACACGCTCTTCCTCTTTACGCGCTCCGAGTAGGATCTTACCTCTCCTTCCTCCCTTCCTCAGGAAAGATATGCCACCTGCCCTCAACGAAGTCTCTTTCTCGCTTCCTGGAGGATTGAAGATCGGAATCTGCGGCAGGTTCGTCCCATCCGTTTCTCCCGCTCCTCTTCGAACGACGACGCGTTCTTACTCCCTTTTCTCGTTTTTGATTCACAGGACTGGATCCGGAAAGTCTACTACCCTTCTTGCTCTCTTCAGAGCCATCGACAGCCATCTAGTCTCTGGAAAGATCCTCATCGATGGCGTCGACACATCGTCCATTCCACTCGAGCAACTTCGAGACTCGATGAGGTCCGTCGCGTCGTCTTTTCACTTCTCGCTTCCCCTCAGATCTTCAAGCTGACGCTTCTCCCTTTTATCCTTCCGAGCAGCATTGTCACTCAAGATCCCTTCCTCTGGCACGGCTCCGTTCGAGAGAACCTCGACATCGAAGGACACTGCTCCGACGAGGCGATCTGGAAGGCTCTTCGGAGCGTTGGTATGGATGAGGTCGTGACTCTTTTGGTAAGCTTGATCTCAACCTTCTAATCTCCCAGTACCCCCGATGTACACCGACGCTGACTGCTCTCAATCCCCCTTTGATCATCCTCTGCAGCCCGAGAAACTCGAGTCTCTCGTTGTCGACGAGGAATCCTTCTCCAAGGGCCAGCGTCAACTCCTCTGCCTCGCGCGAGCTCTGCTCCGGAAGAAGAAGATCGTTGTGCTTGACGAATCAACGTCGAGGTGAGTTCTGATCCCTTTCTCTCTCTTGATTCACCATCGATCCTGACTTCCTCTCCTCCCTCCCTCTCTCCTTTTAGCATGGACCATCTCACCGACGAGAAGATTCGACAGGTTGTAGACTCAGAGCTAGCTGGATCTACCGTTCTTGCCATCGCTCATCGAATCTGTGAGCCTTCGTGGTCGTCCTTCTCCCTCTTCCTCGTTTTCTGACGCGTCCCCTTTCTCTTTTCTCTCTCCCAGCGAGCATCATCAACTTCGACCGGGTGAGGTCTCCCATCCCCTTAATTCCATCACGCGTTATCGCGTCGCTGATTTTACCTTCTCTCTCTAGATCCTCCTCCTCGAAAACGGCTCGGTTCTGGAATTCGACACGCCTCAAAACCTGCTCAGAGACCCATCCTCTCGCTTCGCACGGCTCGCCGCCACGCAAGGAATTTTCCACGACAACCCACCGGTGCCGGGTGTTTCGAATATCGATGTTGCTCTTTAGCTGTACGTCTCAGCGATGCAGAAGCGGGAGATGGGAGTTTGAGGACGCTGAGTCGCGATCGAAACTGACTCTTTCGCATCTTCTTTGCCTCAGCGGCGTGTTCCTTCGCATGTTTCTGCTCTGCATATCTTTCGTACAAGGCTCGCGTAATGATGAATGATATCTGCGCAAGCGTGCAGATGAACCCACTGTTCTGCTCTCTGCAGTCCCTCCCACGAGGAAAGAGGTGATTTCGAGTGCCTCGCAGTCTCTTCTCCAACCAGATCCTCCCTTCCCTTCCTTCCTTTCTAAAACGTCGAATCTTCAATTTTACATTTCCGTGGGTTTCCCTTCCCACTGTATAGACACCCGAGGCTGCTGGCCTCAAGCGAGGCAGGGCGAAGGATGAAGCTGACCTCCCTCTCTCCCTTTACCTCTCGCTTCTTCCTCTCTTCTCCCAGCCAGAAAGCTGAGCTTGATCGACACGAACTTTACACCAGCACTCAGCTCTTCTCTCAAGAACTTCACTCGTATGTCGTCCTTCCAGAACCGGATTGAAACGAGCGTTTTCAGAACCTCGAGAGCAAGATGGAACCTGGGCTGACCTCCTCCGTTCTCCCTTCGACCCTTCCTTCCTCGTTTTTGCAGCCGACCATACATCTAGAACCCTCTTCACATCTCAAATGGAGGATTGTACGTCTCTGATCTCCAGAATAACTCATGCGGCGTGGCAGCGATCTCTACAGGCGTCTCAGGTGAGCTCGACTCTCCCTCGTCTTCCTTCCCTCCTTCGTCCCCTCCCTCGCGATCGGCTTTATCTTTCACTCGGGCCCCCTGCGAGCCGAGCATCTCGGCAAGTCAGCGCGAAATATACCGGCTCCACTTCTTGGAAGACGTTAACAAGGGAAATGCTGAGTTGGAGCTGTCGAAGAACTGGGAAGCGTCGAGCTCAAGTGGTCGTTTCATCGCTGACCTTCGCCTTCCTTTAACCTTTGTCTCACAGTGGGAGACACTCGTCAGATCAGCCGTTACAAAGGAGAATATACCTCTCGACTCTCTGCCCTCGGAAATCCTACGTGAGTCCCATTGCCAGACTTGCCTTCCTCGCAAAGGATGAGCTCACCTTCCCTTCCCCTCGTCTCCTTTCCTCCATCTCAGTGTCCCTCCTTCCTCACCTCACCACTGCCTCTCATCCATCACCTCTCCACCTCTCCTACCTCACCCATGCCCTCCTCCTCACCCACCCACCCCTCATCCCTCCCCTCGTGCTTCTCTCCGCCCTGCTTTCTTCGACACCAACAAACATCCCTCCTCCCCTCACTTCCCTCCTCCTCGCGTCCATTCCTTTCCCGCTTCCCCTCAACAACCGCCTCTCCTCCTCCCAAACCTTCATCTTCCTCCCTCTTCTATCCATCGCTGCCGAGGGGGATGACTCCTTCCTCAGACTCGCTCCTCGAGTCATGGCAGCTCCTATCCTCGACGACGCGGACGAAGGAGGAGCGAATCAGCATCATCTGGGAGTCGAAGCCGTCCTGCTCTCGCTTACTGGGAAGGCTGGAGAAGATGCCGCTTTTGTGAAGGGTGTGCTGGAGAGCTATGTTGTGTTGGGAGGGGGAGGAGTGGCGGCGATGCATTCGGGAGACGAGGTTGACCGGACGGTCATGATGCTGCTCGCCGGAGACGGGACGGGTGGCGATGTTGGAGGAGGAGGAGAGCACACACTGGATGGGCTAGTAGATACTTCGGGGATGGAGGGAGTGCTAGACCTGGGCGGAGCTGGAGTTGAGGACGGATTGGTCGACGCGTCGTTGCTGGACGAGCCGGGAGACGCGACTGCTGGAGTTGACGCGAAGATCGGTGATATGCTGTTGATAGCACTCGTGAGTAGATTGCTCACCTTCCTCTCCCGCCTCGAGCCCTCCCGTCACTCTCTTACCTCGTTTCTTCCATTCCCTCGCTCAGACCTCTCAACCCTCGACGTCGACTCTTCCCATCTTCCGAGCAGCCCTCACTCAACTCGCCCCTTCGCCAGTTCAGTCCCAACCAATCCTTCTCCTCTCACTTTACACTTCCATCCTCGCTTCCATCGCCGCTGGATGCTCGACTCGAACTTTTGGCCTCTGTATTGTTCGTCCACCGCCTTCCCTCCCTTTTGCTCAACTTTCTCCTGACCTCCCCCTTCCTCACTCTCAACAGCTTCCATCAATCCTCGTCTCCCTCCCTCTTTCCCAAAGTGACTCGGCCTGGCTTCTCCGATCCCTCCTCACCTCATCTACCTCGCCATCTCTCGCCCTCGACCAGATCGACTCTCTCGAGAACGCCAAACGAGAAACCAAACGACGACCTTCGGTTCTTGCGGGCGACGACGATGGCTCTAATGCCATGGATCTGATGGGAGGCGGAGGAGAATTCCTGGGCTGGGATGAAGGAGCAATTGGGGCGGAGAAGGCGAAGTGAGTTTCTCAGCCTCGTTCCCGACGCGTATCTGTCCTTTTCGAGCACAAGCTCAGAAAGCTTACGCTGCGTTCGGATTATTTTGCTCGTCAGACATCCTCTCATCCGCCAAGACCTTGTCGAGAGGTTCCTTGACGTCGGGCTGATCGACGAAGAAGTAGCGAGGGAGCTTGGGTTGGAGGATCAGAGGAGACCTCGAGTTGAAACTGATGGGAGAGATTTGGAGGTGAGTTTACGATGTCACTTCGAGTTAGCGACCCAGCTGACGCTCTCCTCCGTTGACTTTTCATCAGCAATACTACGCCGACGTCCTTGCTGCAGAGTCGACCGTCGAGCAGCTCACCCAAGTGTTCTCTGCAGCGCTGGTCGATTACGAGGTTCTTCCCGTCCTCGCTTCCACCTTCATGGAGGTTCGTTCCTTCTACTCTCGCATATCCCGATGAGTGATTGCTCGTACTGAATTCGACGCTCGGACTCGCAGAAATACACATCCTGGGCCACCGATATGAAGGACCTCGACTCCCTCTCCAACTTTGCCTCATTCTTCCTTTCCACGCCAGCAGCGATCCACAACCTCGAGACGATCTTCGAACTGGTAGATGATGCTGCGAGGAGGATCGTGAGGGAAGGGATCTGGTTCTTAGAGGAGTATATCTCGGATGGATACGGTGAGTCTCTCCCTTCTCCTTTCGCTTCGTTTCAGAGTCGCGACCAGAGAAAAGAACATCCCCCTATCTGACTCCACCTTTTATTCGATTTCGACAATCAGGTGATACTCAAGGTATTCTCGCTCAGTACGGCCAAGTCGCTCTCTTTTTGCAGATCGTCATCCGAGGATACGACGTGAGTTCCCTCTTCCAACTTCCCGCTCGATCTGCTTCGAACGCCCACTGAGCTCTCCTCTCCTCCTGCCTTGCTTCCTCTCTCAGCTCACACGGGTGGATCTCGGACAAGTCAACGGTCGAACGATCACCACCGACATCTTCCGCTCAAGCTCCATCGTTCTACCTCTCTCCAGCCTGAGCGAGGAAGATCGAACCCTCGTCAGCGGATGGATCGGAGCGCTTCACGGTCCAGAAGGAATTGCGGATGATCTGCTGAGGTTAGCATTTATACCCAGAGCTCACTCTATCGTCCAAAGCTGATCTCTCCCTTACCTTCCTCGCCGTCTCCCAGATCGACTCCGCCTCGAACTCTTCTTCGTCTCTCTTCGACGATCATCTCCCAATCTATCATGGCCTCTCAACGGCAGATCATCGACTCGGAAACGCTCAGCAATGGGATCTCGTACTTCTTCCAGCCTTTACTCAGCTGGTGTCTCGTCGGAATCCTGGAATGGCTCGTGAGGGAGATTCGACGTCTTGGGTTCGTTTTCGCGTCCTCGCTCTCCTTCTCTCACAACGCGACGCTGATCTGTTGCCCTTGTTTTCCCTCTCTACTTCGAATGTCAGCCTCTACTCTGCGTCTCATCTCCAGATGCTCCAGCTCCTGGTCATGGGATCGAGCTGCCCTCCTACCGTTCTTCTTCTCGCGAGAGGATCGATCTTGCGGTTGTTCCAGACGGAGACTGGTCTCGATCTTGTGATGAGGCAGGGAGGAGGATCGACGGGACAAGAGGTCAAAGCAAAGGTCCTGGAGGCCAAGGGTACGTTGTCGATTCTCTCCTCTTTCTCTCTTTGTCGCTCGTCTCTCAACGCCCAAGTTCTGACTTTCTTCTCTTTCTTCCTTCTTAACTTGCAGGGCTACCTTCTACAGCTCCCAATCCTTCAACAACCTGGGAAACTTCGCTCCATCTCTCAATCAGGCGTCTCCTTTCTCCCTCCACGCCTTCCTCCCCTTCAACCCTCTCCCTCCAACTTCACCACCTTCCACCGACGAAACTCCTCCACATCATCTTCGCGGAACTCCTCTCCTTCTCACCCATCGCACCTACCAACCTTCCTCTCCTCCATCGAGCTGTCGCTTTGATCGCTCTTCCTTTGGGAAAGGAAAGCTCGACCTCCTCCCTTGTCAAGACGTTCATGTTCAAATTCGTTCTGGACGCGAACCCAACACCAGGCTCTCGCGCTGAGGAGCTGCTGAAGGAGTTGGTGGGAGGAGTTAGGAGGCTGATTGAGGAGATGGAGGGAGAGGGAGGCTCGAAGATTGTCGGAATGGCCAGGCAGGAGGTAGCGAGTTTGGTCGCGAGGAAGAGGAAGGCCGCAGGAAGGGGAGGAATAAAGACGACGGAAACGGAAGTGGAGTGGACACGCTCGCTGGTGGAGGTGCTCAAGGAGGAGAAACATCTGGGCGAGGGGCTAGTTGACCCGATTTGATGGGATTCGTGGTTGATCTCTTCTCTTATCGTCGGAAGTCCGAGCCCTCGACTTCTTGACCTCGAAGCCTTTCCCACTGCAAGTCGCCGCTGATACTCAAGCCTTTCCGGAATGTACAGCAACGTGCATAAAACATTATTCCATCGAATCCTGTTTGAGCACGACTGAGATCTCAAAGGGCGAGCTGAAGAGGAAAAGAACGAAGAAAAGGGAGTCAGTTCGGTCGTCTCTTCCCGGTACAGATTATCGAAGGGAAAGATCCACCACGGATGAGAACTCACGAATCGTTTGGTGCATCTGAGGAGAGGAGACGAGGAGGAAAATAGAAACGAAACAAGTCAGACAGCTCGACAACAGCGAGGAGGCGACGCGACGCGAAGAATGGATTGAGAGATGGGTTTAAGCGAACTGGGATAAGAGAGAATTTACTCACGAGTACCATTCATTATCGAAATTCGTCTTGGGATCGCATGAACACTTTCCCGCAGAGTGGGAAGCGCCTTGAGGGCAGTGAGCTGTTTCGACGAAGGAACGAAGGGGACGATGGACGATCAGTCCAGTCTTTCTCGAATAGGTCTCAAAAGAACGGGGACATACTGAAGGGGTTGTGCGTGTATCCGATGTCCTCGAAGAAGACGATCTGCTCCTTTTTGGCGAAGAGAGCGGCTCCGATGGAGTGAACTGGAGTTGAGAAGACGAGGCGGTTCAGAAATCGCGCTCGACATCAAAGCATCAAGAGCTCGTGTACTCACCAGGAGCATCTCCCCATCGCTCGTAATAGAATCCACCCTTCTTATCGAGGAACTCGACGTAGCTGTTGTAGGCGTCACCTCGCCAGAAGTTCTGAGTGGAGAGAAGAAGGAAGAGAAGGAAAAGTCAGCGAGAACGGGGGCGGAGAGAGACGAAATTTGTTAGAAAAGTACGAACGAGGTCTCCGATCTGGGTAAAGAGTCAAGGTGCGTATAGGGTTAGCGATTCCGAAGTCAATGAAGA
The DNA here is from genome assembly GCA_000950635.1 of Mrakia blollopis. NCBI lineage: Eukaryota > Fungi > Basidiomycota > Tremellomycetes > Cystofilobasidiales > Mrakiaceae > Mrakia > Mrakia blollopis. Next base: position 1,065,322 of record BBPU01000023.1, on the reverse strand, counting down.
GAAGAAATTGAGCACGAACCTCGAAGTTGGACCAGACTGTGAAGAGAAGAGGAGGAGAAAGGGAAAGGCAAAGTCAGCTTCTGCTCTGTCCTTGCTGTCCAAGTCGAACGAAGGTCAAGGAGAAGATGAGATACTCACAATGACACCTGTTGTAGGTCTCTCCTCCATCTTCACTGACAAACTCCAAGGCGTTTCCCTTCATGGTCTCCTTGAGATCAGGCCTCGACGCGACGAACTCCCTGTTTTGTTAAGCAAGAAGCTACGAGTCAGCCAAGAGCTTCCCAGGGTCCCTTTATGGAAGAGAGACTCCAGAGGTGAAAAAGATACTGACTTGGTGGCGTCCCAGAGCGAAGGGATCGTCTCAATGTACTCGAAGAGCGAAAGAACGAATCCGTAGACGGCGTTCTTTTCCTTCATGACAAGGAAGGGGTCGTAGTTCAGATCACAGTAGAACTTGATCGACGGCCTGGGATCGGGAAAGGAAGTAAGGTCAGCCAGGAAGGAAGAGACGGAAGTTGAGGAGAAGATCCGACGCGAAGACTCACTCGATTCGCTGGAGAGACGGAAAGCAGAGATGAAAGGTAGCAGTTAGCTCAGAGCCAAGGTTGAGCTGGACGAAATGTCAACGCACCCAGTAGTAGTCGAAGTTGGCGAGAAGGGGGTGCTTGTAGAAGAACTGAGGAGGAAACGAGAGAAAGGGATCAGCCAGCTTGTCCGCCTTCGAAAAGTCCATCTCTGCAAGATCATGGTCCTTGAGACACACCATAGAGTTGAATCGACACACTGCGATCACAAAATGGTGCCAAGATGAGCTGTTGTTCTTTCTCGTCTTCAAAGTCGCTCATCGAAGCAGATCGCGGGTTGGAAAAGGAAAAGGGGAGGAGAGGAAGACTGACTGTTTCTGTAGGGTACAGAGTGTCCATAGATGACCTTCTTCTCAATCATGTCATTCCTAGCAGCGGTGGCCTTCTCCTCGTCGATCCTGTTTGTCGGAAAGCGAGTCGTGGGGAGAAAAAGGAAGGAGCGTGAGCTCCAGCTCGCTCAGTCGAGTCGAGTCCTGCTGGAGGGCTTACCAGTCCGGCTGGTTCCAATGCGAAGGCTCGATCAGTCCGTAGAAGCATTCGGAGTTGGTGAGTTCTTGGGTGTACCTGGGGTGAGAAAGCCGAAGAGGAAGGTAGATGAGCTCGACGCGTCGACGAGGACGAAGGTTTTCGCGTCAGGTCTCTTGGACTCACTTCTTGAACTCATCTGAGAAAGGCTCCTCGTTCAGGAACACGTAAGGGTATCCGGCCCCTGGGGATGGAAAGAAGGTCGAAGCGGACGAAAGAATCGAGTGAGCTCGAGTCTCAGACAGATCGAGGCGGACGAATGGACGGAAGAAACGAACAGTGGTTGAAAGTCGACTCCATCTGCTTGATGGAGGCGGCGAGCTCCCTTGAAGATGAGATTAAGCGGGTGGAGTATCAGCTGGATGTGAGGAGGAGATCCAGAGCGACGAGCTCGAGAAGGAAAGGGAAGGAGGAAGTCGAGCTCGCGAAGGCTGAACTCACCAGAGATCCGAGTTTCTAGCTGATCCGGGCCAGAATGGGAACACATATAGTCAGCGATATACTCCCGACGTAAAGCGAGCCTTCACGAGTGCTCTAGTGGTCTGAGAAGTGAGCTGAAGAGCGAAAGACGGTCGCTGGACTGCGAGCTCGAGAGGGACAGGTCACCCTTCTCTCGCCTTCGCTCCTGCCTCGAGACCCTGCAGAATCACCCAATATAAAGAGCGACTATGAGGCCTCTTGGGATCTGACGCTAACTCCCGTGGAAGCCTGTCGAAAGGAAGCCCACAGATTTCGTCGAACTGCGAGCTCGACGACGTTGGAGGTCGGATGGTCTCGTGCAGCTCCCACACGCTCAGACTAGCCTCCTCGAGCGCCATGAAGCGATCAGGAAGTGATACGAAGATTCCAATTGAAATCTGTACTTCTCTACGGTACTAGGAAGGTCGTACAGCCCAAAGAAAGCTGGTTGATGTCCAAATCTCACGAGATGGACGACCGGGCTCCCTTTCCTTCCCTGCTCGTCCCCTCTCTGAGCTCCTTGGAGGCAGAATAGCACAGGGCCGGACAGAAGAATGGAGAAAATACTCACCAAGCAGAACAAAAGCAGCGTTCGCCTTCTCTCCCCTCCCACCCCGGGTGCCGTTTCCTCCATAGGCAGCTCCTTCAGAATCCGCCCACTGCGAGCTCCCGCCGTTTCCAGAGTACGAGGATTGCGAGGATCCTCCTAGTAGACGTTTCGGATGAGTAGAGGCGGCGTATCCGGAGTGAGAGAGGGTGAGAAGCGTGTGGAGGGAGACCTGGGAGCGGAGGAAAAAGGGACGGGAAGAGAGGGAAGGAAGGAGGTTCAGCTTTCATCCTCTCTTCCAGCTCCAAAACTCGATGACGAGCTGGATCGACGTACTCCGAAGGCCAGTAGTATGAGCCCTAGTTTGTAAGGGGAGCGAGGTAGGATGGCCATATCGAGAAAAGGGAGGAGAGGGTTGGTTTCAGGTTGACATTCCAACTGAAGCTCACCGTCGAGACCTCCTCGAGCTGCGGCTCCTTGACAACGGTGAGAGATGCACAAGTCGAGACGATTTGAGGCTGAAACGTGAGTATTAGATTGAGGAATGGCATTCGCTCTCGATGTTTTCTCTCCAGACTCTGGAATGAGGGGTTTAGAGAGCTCAGAGAACGACGACCGTGACGCGTCGACAGAGAAAGTCGGGGTCGACGCGAGTTCCTTTCGCATCTCTTCGCAGATTTTCTTGGAGGACGGACTTATAAACCAGCTTCAGGCTCTTTACCGGTAGACAACCGTTTTCCAGAAATCGCAGAGAAGAAGAGGGAGAGAAAAAAGCAGACACGCAGCGAGATGATGACGATTGAGCGAAGGGCCGATTGGGGTTCGTCCCTTTTCTCTACTTCTCTCTCCTTCTCCCCTCCGACTACAATCTCCCCACCTCTAAACCTCTCCCTTATACCAACTCACTCTCTCCCATGTCTTCCCCAGTCGCCTCCACTCGTCAGCGAACGAACGCTACCTCTGTTCTCGCCCCCAACACCGACTCTGACGGCGTCGACCACTCCAAATCCTCTCCTCAAGGGAAGAAGCTCAAGCAGCAGGATTTCACCTCTTGTAAGTTCACGATCTCTCGTTCCTCTCAGGCTTATCCCAGCTCGCTGTGGGATTCGCGCGGCTGCAGGCAGATATTGTCGTCGAAAGGAAAACAGAACGAAGAGAGACCTGACCTTCCCTCTGCTCCTCCCTCCTCCCGCCCTTCGCTCTCCAGTCACTTCCAAGCTCATCCTGGCCGGTCTGGCCGTCTGTCTCTTCTACGGATGGAGGCTCTCCGTCCAGAGTGCTGAGGTTGGAGGATGGTGGAACCTGATTCGAGGAAGACATCCTGACGCTGTCTCTATCAACGACGTTCGTCCCTCTCTCTTTCGCTCGAGCGCATGAGCTCATCGTTCCTTCCCTGTTCGCCTCCCTCCCTCCCTTGCCTCTCCCTCTGCACGACCCACCCGAATGCGCTACCTACCACTAGTGCCAGCTTATGCTGACCTTTTCGTTCTGCTCCTCCGTTCTCATGCAGCAAAAATCTGCCTCCGCCTCCCTCGCCTCAGCCACGAGCAGCGCGACTGGAATTCCTGGAGCCAGATCCACAGGAACCGTTTACGATCAGATCTTGGAGCTCGCCAACAGCTTGGGTGTCAAGTAAGTTCCATTCTCTCCACTTTCTCGTCCAGAAGCAATCGGTACAAAGGCTTGAAAACTGATCGTGTGCCGTTCTTCCTCCTCCCTCCGTCACCTCCAGGCCTAGGGAGCTCACTCTCGCCATCGCTCCTTTGCTCAACCCTTCTATTGTTAGCGCGTGAGTAGAAGATTTTCTCTCAGTCTATTCTTCGCTCTTTCTCAGACTCCCACGCTCGAGACTGAAACTTCTCTCCTCTTCTCCTTTCCCTTGTCGCCCCCCCTCCCTCTTCTGCTCAACAGCGACGATCCCGCTTTCGACGATACCAAGGAGAAGGAGGAGTCTACCGGAGGTGTTGTTGATACCGCTGCGGATGCTGCTGGAACCGTCGGAGGAGTCATCGGAGGCGTAGGAACCATCTTGGAGACTTTCGTTGATTAGACGTTGTTTCGGATTCGAGGTGAAGATGGAGATGGAGAGGCCTCCCTTGCTTGACTTTCGAGAAGGCAAAGACGAGGTAGAAAACTCGAGCGAGAGGTGAAGATACGATGCTGAAGCGAAGAAAGGAGAGGAGGGCAAAGCTAAGAACGAGTGGAATCGTTCGTCCTCTCCCAGCCAATCTTGGGGAGTCTTGAAGGTCCCGAGTGGCCACGCCTTGTACCGCGTTCGGGTTGGATGCTGCCAGAGACTGAAGAGACCGCCCATGACGAAGATGTCAGTGCGTGAGCGAGCGAGCGAGCGACGCGTCTCGAGGAGAGAGAGAGACCCAGCGACGACGACGATGAAAAGGGCTGCTGCTCGGAGAGAGAGCGCGTGGGGAGAGTCTATATAGAGAGAGAGGTTAGAATGTGAAACAAACCAAAGAATGATCAGCTCAGCGTTCAGAAGGAGCAAAGACGCTTAAAAAGAAAGGACGAACCTCAAACCGAGTTTTATTCCTCTCCTCTCTTCATCAACCTCATCACCGGAGGTGCTGCTGTTCCTCCAGGAGATGGATCTCCTCTCTTCATCAGAACCATCTTCTTCACCACCGGCGGCGCTTCTCCCTCTTCTGCCTCGTTCCTGCCACTACCTCGCCCTCGCCCACCTCCCCTTCCACCACGCTCCCCCTCCCCTCTTCCTCTCCCACCTCCACCTCCTCCTCCTCCACCACCTCTACCCCTCCCTCCTCTCCCACCGCCACCGCCAAAAGTCTCAGACCTGAGCGGAACAGGCTCGATCCAAAAAGTCTTCACACCGTACTTCTCCGCGACCGACGCGAGGACGGTTCCTTCTGCTCGGAGATGATTGTGGTAGGGGTCTTCTTGTTCGAGGAGGGAGGCGAGAGAAGGGTCATCGATTGGGTACGGGGAAGAGATGATGAGGATCGGGTTGGCTGAGGAGAGGAAGTGGGTTGGGACGGAGAGGATGTTGGAGGTCCAGAGTTCGAGTTCTTCGGGAGGAGGTTGGGGAGTTGAGGAGGGGAGGGATGGGGAGAATGAGGATTCTACGGGTGCGTGCACGTCTTTGGACGTAGGTGGCGGCGGTGATGGGAGAGGAGTCTCGTCCGGAAGGAGGATGGGAGGTGACGATTCCGAAGGGAGGGAGACGCGAAGACCTGTCCATTTGGGAGTCGTCGACGTCGAGGAGGAACTTGAAGGTTTGGGTGGTAAAGAGAGGTGGGTTTCGAGGTAGCGCGTCAGGGATCGAACCGAAGAGGACAGAGGAGATTCTCCCTTCTTGAGGAGGTCGAGGGTGTGGAGAACTGAACAGGTCGCGAGAGAGGAGGGAAGAGGGAAGTCGAACGATGAGATGAGACGATCAGCAACTGCCCCGTAGGTCGAACGTTCTGACAGAGAGCACGCGATGGGAGAATGAGGCTCACCTTCCGCAGGTATGATAACCTCGTGCTCCCTCGAGTTGACCCAAGATCGTACGGCAGGGAAAGCATGGATGAGCGCGCTGGCGTCGATGATCAGAGGATATCCTTTGGGAGGAGAGATCTGCTGGCGAAGAGGGGGACGATCTCCATGAGAGTGGTGGTGAGACTCAAGATGAGCATGGTGGTGATGATGAGAGTCCAAGGTTCGGTCTTGGGAGAGGGAGGAGCTGTTGCGATGGTGGGAGGTGTGAGGATGATCGGGGTCGAAGAGAGGTCGAGATGCGGATGAAGGAGGACCATTGCTGCTCGAACGAGACCGACGAAGTGCAGACACTTCAGCATGAGATGGTCGAGAAGCCTCTCATCTAGTTCCAAGTGCTGTCGAGGGGTATAGAAAGACCAAGGACTCACGCGAATCCAGCGTCGAGCATGGGACTACCTCTCGCTCCTCCTCTCCCTCCCCTCCCTCCTCCTCTCAGTCCTCCTCCCCTCCCTCTCCCTCTCATGTTCATCCCATCCACTCGACTCTGGAGTTCCTCGACTTGATGAGCCAAAAAGGCTGCAGCGAGAGCTTTCTGGGAAGCTGTAGGTTTGGGAGAAGGAGGAGCGACCTGTGGCAAGAGGGAAGGAAGGAAAGGCTGGTGAGCTCGCCGTTTTGGAGGCAGAGGAGCGTTGAGTCCGAGATGAGATGGATGCTCACTGGATTCTGAGGCTCTACAGGTGGCATTCTGGCGATCGAAGAAGAAAACCTGCCAGAGAGTTGATTGTGGTTGAGGGAAAGGGAGAAAGAAGGGAAGCGAGAGCTGAGGGCGACGTTGTTTGGAGGGAAGCGAGATCGACGACGAAGAGGCAGACTCGTCCCTTCTGATCAAAATTTCGATATATATATCAAGATCATCATCCTTCAAATTTCGAGAGCTGAAGATCTTGCATTTCGATCCCTGAAAGTATACTTCCGAAACATAATTCATTCTCCGACCAACCAGTCCTCTCTCTTTCACTTTCACTCCTGGACGCCTCTGCTTTTGACTTCAAACCACGACCCTCCTTCACTTTTTCAACAACTCAAATGGGACAAGACGCTTGCTGGCTTCAGTGAGTGCATATACACACTCTCTCTCTGAGATCCAAATCTAATCTTCTCTTTCCTCTCTCGTCCCCAGAAACGACAACCCTTGTGAGCTTTCCCGTCCCTTCTCTCCTTCGCGCTTCCCTTCTTCGGTTCCTCATCTCTCGCCTCCTTCTCTTCTTCTTGCTCAGACGGGAAGTCGTTCGACAACCGTGGGAAACCCTGCAAGGTATACGGATCTACGGACTTTGTCGTGAGTGTTACACTTCATATCGAGGAGGAGAAAGGGGAAGGAAGGAGTCGACCTCGCACATCCTGACCCGCCGAACACACTGCCTTCCTCTCTTCCCCTCGATCTCCCTCGCCGTTTCTTCCGTCGCACTCTATGCACTCGACTATCCTCCTCTCCAGGTCGCAGGCACTGTTTTCGGTATCCGTGAGTCTCTTCCCTCTTCCAGTCCTTAGGAAACGACCAAGGGAGGCGACCCAAGCTCACCCTCGTTTCCCATTTCCCCTCCTTCCTTCCCCTCACCTCCAGTGGGTCTTTGCCTCGCCGTCCTCCTCATCGGATGGGTCGTTCGATACTCCCGCAACGCTGCTCGATTCTCCAGGTTCTGGAACCAGGCTCCAGCGGACGACTACGAGCTCAAGCAGCATCGACAGACTCTGCTTTACGGAGGAGGAGGGAACGACGACGCGAGCTCCATTCGATCCAGGACGACCCTCGCTCCTCCTTCGACTTCGACCAAGAACTCTAGGAGTCCCTTGAGCTCGTACGGTGGACATGAGGAAGTGAACCCGAGGGACAGGGAATGTGAGTACTGTTTTGAAAGCTTCATCTGGTCTTGTTTTCTGGCGAAGGAGGAGGGAAGGAACGGGACGAGCCCTGGGCGAGACAAGAAGAGGAAGGACGAAGAGCTGACAACAACCCCTTCGCTTCGTGTATCACGTTATACTAGACATCTCGACTGGCTACGGAGATGGAGGACGAGGTGCCGCTCCAGATTTCCCTTCAGGAGGAAGCAATCGTGCGTTCTTCTTCATGTCATGTGTTCCTCCCACCCGACCTTTCGTTCCCTCTCTCTCACCTTTGGTTGTTCTCGTTTCCCAACTAACCTCCTTCTCTTCACCTATTCCTTATCCCTCGCTTGCTCCTTTCACTTCAGAATTCTGTACGTCTATACTGTCTCTCCCTCCATCCGACTCCTCTAACCGACTTCCAAGCTCACCTCCCTTCCTTCCCTCTCTTTCTTGCTTGCCTCAGACCCTGGAGCCGCCGGTGCTGGTCGACCAGGTCCTCCTCCCGGAAACCAACCCTGGAACAACTTCCAAGCCGGTCCTCCTTCGACATCCCAGGTCAACCTTCACGCTGGCGGACGAGATCAAGGACCCAGGGACGAGCGACTTGGCTTCCTCAACCAGTCGGCGATGTCTTCGGTGGCTTCTTTCGGTGGTCAGGACGATAGAGGTGTGGGTGGAAGGTTGCCTGATATCGATAGGGTGAGTTCCATCTCCCCCAAAGATCGAGCTCGAAACCGACGGGAAACTGACGAACCTCTCCCTCGCTTGCCGCGTCTCGTCTCGTTTTCGTTTTCTCAAGTACAACCCTCAGCAGCAGTACTCTCCTCAACCTCAACACGGCTACGCCAACTACCCTCAGTCTCCTCAGTCCCCACCTGGAGGTCCTAGACCACCTCAGGGTCCCCGATACGGAGATCCTTACGGTCCTCGATGATGATCTCTGGTCTCGTTTCGCTCTTCTCGTTCCCTCGTGCTTTCTTCTCTCTCTCTCGCTCTCGTCTTTCCTCTTTGCTTTGGTCGGTATGATCTTCTCTGTCTCCCTCTCGCGTTCTCGTATAGCTCCTAGCTCTTCCCACTTTCCCTATCTTTTCTCTTTCAACCTCTTTCGACACGGACTTTCTCTCTTCTTCCCTCTAACCTTTCTTCCTCTCTCACCTTTTTTTATTTTTATTTTTTTATATATCTCTCCGTTTTCTCTCCTGACTGCTCTTTGTTATGCGTCTAGAGCCCACCGTCTTTTCTCTAGCTTTCCCAGAAAGAAACGAAGCGAATGAAAGACAACGACCTCCTTCAGTACTCCGCCAACACCACTCCGCCGACTCTTCCAGAAAAGCTTCTTCTCTCTCTCCTCGCTCTGAAGACAACCATCCACCCCTTCCCCTTCCCCTTCCCCTCCCTCCCTCCCTCCCTCCCTCCCCCAGCATGTCTCCTCCCTCCTCCGCACCTCCCTCTTCGTCCTCCTCCTCTTCCCACCTGTTCGGCTCTCTTCTCCCCTCCTCCTCCTTCCTGACCCGTTCTCCCTCTCCCCTCCCCCCTCCCACCTCCAACCGACGCTCGACTTCGGATCCGAGTCCATCCCAATCCCCTCAGGATGGATTCGACCACCATGACGAGGAGCGTTGGAGTGATCCGGCTCCTACGTCGACGGGAAGGAGAGGAAGTCGACCTGTCAACGTGAACGGTGCAGCTCAGGACGACGAACACGTCTTCACCACCTCGGAACGAGATCTAGTGGCTGAGAGACTGGTTCAACAAGCAGATCAAGGAGCTCAACTCTTGGACGCTCTGTTCAATCCCTCCGGAGAACCTCCAAGTTGGATCGAACCTGCTCCGCTTGAGGTCGGATGGAGGAGGAATCCGAGATCGTTCCCTTTCTTCCCACCTCCTTCGACGTCGTATTCTGATTCGATCGACGACGATCAAGAGGAAGATCCTATCTCCCTTCGACCTGAAACTCGTTTTTCAACTCTTTCATTTCTCTCCCAAACCAACTCAGGATCTACCGAGATCGAAAATCAAGAACGTCAACGCGAAAGGAATCGTCGTTCCGTCGCTCCTCCTCTCCCTCCCACCTCTTCCTCCTCCAACCCTCCCGTCGCTCCAAGGTCATCCTCATCCTCATCATCCCTCTTCCCCGCCACCCGAGGAGGTCTTCCCATCCCCACCCAAAGAACCACCACCACCACCGCCAGAGCCGAAGTCAGCGACGCCGAACGAAGATGGCAGCAAGGGTTGCTGGAAGCTCAGTCTCAGTCTCAAGCGAGTTTCGGAGGCAGGTGGAGAAGGAGGAGGAGGAGGGTTCAGACTGAGGAGGGGGAAGGGGGGGAGGAGAGTAGGTGGGTTGTGGTGGAGGATGAGCGGGAGGGTGAGCGTGGGTGGGAGGAGCATGAGATTGGGGATGGGTGGATGGATGGAGATGATGGGGAACAAAAGTGGAGATGGGGAGGTGGAGGTGGAGCTGAAGCGGGAGGGGGAGGGGGAGGGGGAGGGGGAACGATGAGAGGGGAAGAAGGGGAGAAAGAGAGGGGAACCGAGGTTGAGTTGAGATGTGGTGGCGGGGGAGAAGGGACGACGAGACGGCGCGTCGACGACGAGCAAACTCCCACTTCAACTTTCTCTTCCTCTTCCTACCTCTACCCCAACCCCCTCCTCGCACCTCCTTCGCCCACCTCTTCCTCCTCCCAAACATCTCACCATCAAGGCTGCAACACCCTCCTCCTCACCCTTCCCTCCTCCTCCTCCACCAACCTCCCTTCCCCGATCAAGCTAACCTTCACTGTCGACGATCCTCGTTTCGGAAACTTGAGAGGAGTTGGAAGGAGGACGATGGAGGTTTATGCTTTCAGAGGGGAGTTTGGAGGAGGGATGGCCGCCGTTGGGAAGATTGGAGGAGGAGGAGGAGGAGGAGCGAGGATGGGGTGTGGGTGTGAGAGGGAGGAAGTTCGGTGTTTGGGTTGGTGAGTTCTTTTTCTACCCACGTCTCTTCTCTGTTTGCTTGTTTTTGGAGGTTGATCGGAGGGGAGCAGGAGGAAAAAGAAAAAGAGAAAAAGAGAGGAGAGAGGAGAGAAACCTTGGAACGAAGAAACGCGTCGATCGCGGCTCGACACCGAAAACTGACTCTTCTTTTTGCCTTCCATCCGGGAACCTACAGCGGTTCAACCGTAGGATTCTACATCCCCAAACCCTGTCTCTCCCACGCTAGAGATCTTGACATCCCTCCTCCTCCTCCTCCTCCTCCACCACCACCACCTCCTCCTGCTACTTTCAACTCTCACCCGTACCTGCAACCCAACGGGCTTCGCCAACATCCAAACCTACCTTCCCACCTCCAGATTCATCTCCCTCTCGACCCTCCTCCTCGCAACAACAACAGCACCAACTTCCACTCATCCTCTCCGCGAACTCACACCCATCGCCTTCCGTCGCTTCTGGTGAACCCTTCGACGAGTGCGGTTTGGGCGTTCAGGGTTGGGGAGGTTCATGTTCATGTTGGGAAAAGGGAGGAGGGAGGGAAGGGTAAGAGGAAGGAGAGGGAGGGGGAAGAGGAGGGAGAGGGAGAAGGGAGGAGGAGGGGGGGACGATGAACGAACGAGTTTGAGATGAGGAGGACGATTCAACGATACACGATTTTCGATTTACGACTAGATACCTACGATTACGATCACTCTATGAATTTTCTTGGACTTCGTTCGCCTTTCTTTCCTTCCTTCCTTTCTCTCCCTCGCTCTTTCCCCACCCAGAGCAAAGAGAAAAAACAACATTTCCCTCATCTATTACTGTAAGATCCCAATAGAAAACTAGATACTAGTCTGTATACCTCATCTCCCAAAACCCCACGCGTCGTTCGCTCAAAACAAAGCACTCCAAACCTTCTGAACCCAACCTTTCGGTTCAGCTTTGTTCAAAGCAGCTTGCTCCCTCGCGTCCATCTCGTCTAGTTCGCGAAGTCCAGTGGTGAAGTCCATTTCCCTGCACAAAGCACAAAAACAAAACACACGAAAACGAGCAAACGAGCAAGCGAAAAAAAAAACGGTGAGTATCGGGAAGGGAAGGGGAGGGGAGGGTGAGGTGGGGGGGAAGGAAAGGGGGGAAGAAAGACGAACTCAAGTGAAACCCATTTAGTAAGTCTGAAGATTCCTCGGGGACCTGATCGTTCTCCGTTGCCTCCAAAAAGTTTGTAGAGGAGCCAGAAGGCGCCGAAGATGGGGAGACAGATCTGCGCGAAAGCGAAAAAGAAAGATGTGGAGAAACGCGGTCTGAGTGCACGCGACGGGGAGGAAAGGGAAAGAGAGGAAAGGGAAGAGAGGGAAGAGGGAAGGAAGGACGAACGTAGGCTGTAGCTAGACCTGTGAAGGTGAAGGAGTCTCCGATGAAGATGGTGAAACCCTGGAGAAGAGAGAGAGAGAGAGAGAGAGAGAGAAAGAGAAAGAGGAAGAGGAAGGGAGGGAGTCAGGGGTGTGTGAGATGAGGGAAGGGAAGAGGAGGGGAGAGAGAGAGCTCACGTTCATCAGGACCTGGAGGGGGAGAAAGGGAGGAAAGAAAGGGATCAGGTTACTGGGAATTGAGGAGGAGGATAGAACCGGGAAATAGAGAGAAGAGAGAGAGAGAGAGAGAGAGAGAGAGAGAGAGAGAGAGAGAACTTACGACGATTGAAAAGAAGATGAATCCGAACCACTATGATGGAGAGAGGAGAGAAGAGAGGATCAGCTCGAGTTTCTTTCCGACGCGTCTCGCGCTCGCTCTCGCTTCGAACGTAACGTACGGAGGAGTAAGGTTGGAAGGGAGCTTTCCAAGGGAGATCATCTCGGTTGAGACCTTGCTTCTTCATTCCGTAGTAGAACCTCTGCGAGTGATGCGAAGGCGGGAGGGTCAGCTTTCAGATCGTTCGAAGAGGGACGGGAGGAGATGGACGAACAAGATGACTTCCGAGGATGCTGTAGATAGAGACGGAAGAATGAAAATCAGCAGACGATTGGTGGGCGAAGGAGATGGAGATGAGAAGAAAGGACATACACCTGCCAAGTGATGATACCGGTGATACTGGAGATGATGTAGAGCTGCGAGAGAAGGAAGGCGAAAAAAAAAAAAACGAGGTCAACTTCCCGTCAACGCGTTCAGATTGTTTCACTCACCCAGTTGAACACCGTGTTGGCTCCAGATCCACCCAAACTGAGGAAAGCAAGGAATCCGAAAGCTCCAGAGACGGCGATGCAGTAGAGGGGAAGACCGGACTTTGTGCAGTATCTGAGAAAAGAGAGGAAAGGGAAAGAGGTTCAATCCTGACTTCAGCAGCCTTCACTGCGAGATGGGAGGAGGAAAAAGAATCGCTCACCTGAAAACCCTGGGGAGCTTGCCTTCGATGGCGAGGGAGTAGAGGGTTCGGCTGGCGGCGTAGAGATCTGAGGACGCGACGGATCGAGGGAGGTCAGCGAGGAAGCTTTCGATCGAAGAGAGATGCGATGAGGTCCAGGAAGGGTTTTATCCCTTAACTCCTTAACTTACAAGAGTTTCCAGCGGACCAGGCGGCGATGAGGATGACGACGTTCTGATGCAGCGGATATCAAAAGTACGAGAGCGTCAGTGAAGGAGATCGTGTGAAGGGCGAGAGGGAACGAACGATGATAGAAGGGAGAGCCTTGATTCCAGCGTTTTCGATGGCTGAAGAGATGAATAAAAGTGGCGACAGTCAGATAGAGGTCGAGTATGGAGATCGTGATCAGAGGAAGGTAACGAACCGATAACGAAAGGACTCGCGGACGCGTCGTTCCCGTTGCTGTTCAGAAGACGTTCAGAGTTGTAGGGAACCAGCAAGCCGATGATGAGGATACCAAGCACGTAGAAGATGATGATCTGGGGTATGAAGAAGAGATTTGTGTGGTCAGAGAAGCTCGGAGGAAGGATCGAGAGAGAAAGAGACGCGATCAACTCACCCTCCAGAAAGTTCGTTTGATCGCCTTCGGGAAAGCGACCCTAGGGTTCTGAGCCTCTCCGACCGTGATAGAGACGACCTCACATCCGATGAAGGAGAAGGCTGTGGAAGATAAAGGGCAAGGGAGGTTGAGGGTGAGATAAAGAGAACGAGACGAGAGCGAACATCGCGTCGCGGGAGCTCGAATCCGGGGATCGAGGAGAAGGAAAACGAGACTGACCAGCTTGAACCATTACACTCCAGAAAGCGAGGAAACGACCCCAAGCTCCAGCGACGATTGTTCCGTCGGGAGCAGCGAGTTGGGCGAAGGGCCCTGGGTTCTTCCAGTCTGTGTGACGGCGAAAAGATAGAGAGAGCTGGTCAGTTCAAGTTTAAAAAATAGGCGGCGAAAAGTGGCTCTACGAACATCTGAAACCGATGTAACCTCCTATGGGTCCTCCTCCGCAATCAAGAATGATTCCGAGAATGCTGGATAGCGAAACAAGTCAGCGAGGTGAGTCTATAAGGCGAAGAGTGGGTGGGTGACTCACATCAATCCGACAATTCCGATGATCTTCATCGCGGAGAACCTGGAAGGGAAGAATGGAGAGAGAAAATCAGCGCTACGTTTTGGACCGCGACGAGAAGAAAGAAAGGAAAGAAACGAACCAGAACTCCATCTCTCCGTAGACGTAGATTGGCAGGAAGTTGACAACGATGATGAGGAAGAACAAAGGTGCAATCCAGGCGGCTTGAGAGATAGTCGCGTTCCAGTCTGAAGAAGGCGAAAGTCAAAGGTGAGCGGGCGAATCGAAGACGCGTCGAGTCGACTCTTCACGATTCTCACATTCGATGACCAGAGCTGAGGCGACGAGCTCGACAGGAAGAGAGATGGAGTAGCAGTAGGCAAAGTTGAGCCCGACGGCGAAACCTATCGATGGATCGAGGAATCGACTGAAGGGAGAAAGCGGTCGAGAAGAGGAAGATCAGCGACAGCTCCTCGACGTCCCCAGCCCTTCTTTCTCTGAGATATCTCTGGACTCACGTCGCAAAGTGAGTGAAGTTTCCGGAATCGGGGAATAAAGTTCCCATCTCTCCCAAGGCGATCATCCTACAAGGACGCGTGCGAAAGGATGGAAAGTCGTCAGTTCGCGACGCAAGGTTCTCGAGATTCTAGAGACCAATGAAGCTGCACGAACATGGAGTACACGGCGATTCCCATCACGAGATATCCAAGCCTACAAACCAGCAGTTGCGAGTCAGGCCCCCTTCTAAAGAACGGCGCTTCTTCCTTCAGACGACTCACAAGCATCCTACAGGTCCTCCATTCGACAGAGCCGCTCCACTACCGACGAAGAGCCCTAAAGAAATTGAGCGGTGAGTTTCTACGTCCGGCGAAAGCAAGGAAGGACGGGGAAGGTAAGAAGTCGAGTTCACCAGTTCCGATAGTTCCTCCGAGGGCAATCATAGCTGGTTTGAAGAATATCGAGCGGTGAGCTCCTACCTTCGGTGAAAGCAGGGAAGGGGAAGCAGAAGGGAAAAAGTCGAGCTCACCCAGATGGCGTTCCTTCAGCCCTCTCTTCACCCCACCGTCCGTTGAGCTCTCTGTTGTCCAGGAGAGAAATCACTCCGAGTCAGCTCAATGGGAGATACAAAGGTTGAGAGTGGTAGAAGTGAGCTCACCTGCAACCTCGACCTCCCCCCGATCGAGTCCCTTCTTCTCGATATCCTCCTCGACCAACCACGACGACGTTCCTCGAGCGTCAAGAGTTTGAGACGACATTCTTCGTTTCGAGCTGGATGGGAGTTGGAGGAGAGAGAGAAGGTCCTGTCTAAAACCTTCAGATGAGCAGAGCGCCTAAGAAATGGCGACTTATGGGAGTGATCAGGGAAGGAGAGAAACAGTCCAGGACCAAAAGTTAGGAAGAAGGGAGCAAATGAAAGAAAAGAAGTGAAATCGATCTTCGAGGCAGGTCGGCCGCAGAAGTTGAGCCCCGTCGAGGTCTGGCCATATCAGGCTCTAGAAGATGGAGAAACTGCCGAGGACCGGAAAAAAGGTTGTTTTGTTTTTCGCGTGGAGAGATAAAAGCGGTGGGAGGGAAGGAGGAAGGGGAGAGAGAGAAAAGAGGGAGGAGGAGGGACTCAGGTCGGCGAATTTGCTGATGCCCTCATCGGAGGTGGTAGTAGACCAAGAAGAAGTTTTTGAGGTTTGGGTGAGAATGGGATCTTGTTCTGGAGAGCAAACAACCTTGGACAGAATCTAGATTCCTGGAGGGCGTGAGCGTCGAGAAGGAAAAAAAGGGAAGAGGTGAGCTCGGCGATTTGAGCTTCGACTTTCCTTCCCCGGACCTCATCAGCCTTCCAGAGTCCTCTCCTCTTCCTCGAACACTTCCGGCTTCTCCATAGCATCTTTCGAATTTACGGATCCTCCAGTGAGTCATCAGCGATGTTTCTTCTTTCCTAGACCAGGTCTGCTCGAGCTGACGATGTAAAGTCCAGGACGTCTCTGATACCTTCGCCCCTCTTTTCCCTCGGCCTCTCTCTTCCCCAGTTCCCGCTCCTACCTAAAGGCCTAGCCTTCGTTTCACTTTCTTGTTTCTCTTTCTGTTTCGCTCTCGCTCCCTTCCCCTCGTCGTTCGTCGTCCCTTTAACGCGTCCCTTTCATTCCTCTCCCTTCATCTTCGCTCTCGAACTCCTTTCTTAAGCTCCTTCCTCTCCTACTCGTTTCAGTCTTTGTTCGCTCCCTTTTGGAGCTCCCTTTGACATCTCTCGTTTTACTACTTAATCTCGTTTTCTCTCTCTCTCTCTCTCTCGACCACCACTCAACTTTCGACTCCTCCTTTCCCCCTCCTTATCACTCCTCCCTCATCCTTAGTCATCCTTAGTCGAAACCCTCACCCTCTATACCAAAGGCTGTGTCGTTCATCTCTTCCTTCGAAAGCCTATCAAGACTCCCCCTCGAGAACCTCCAACCCCGTCGTGTTTCGTCTCCTTTTCGATACGCACCCTTCAGACGATGACCTTCCCTCTCCCCTCCTCCCCTCCTCCCTGTTCTCCGCTTTCCTTCCTCCCTCTTCCTCGACCTACCCTCGCCACCTCTCTCTCTCTCTCTTTCAAACAACTCGTACTCCTCCAAGATCATCACTCCACTCCATCATGGCCTCTCTACCCACTCCCCCTGGCTTCGAGATCGATCCAAAGGCGGACATCGTGCTCCATCGACCGATTCGACTTCCCCTTCCGACGACTCTTCCTCTCCGCTGCCTCCCCGGTCTTCGAAGACATGTTCGAGCACATCGATGGGCTAGCTGGAGAGAAGAACGCGCAGGGTCTTCCGATCATGCAGGTCGAGGAGAGGAAGGACGAGCTCGAGCTCTTCCTGCGATTCATCCACCGAGACCTCGCTCGACCCAAGCTCATCGATCTATCGAACGTCGATATGCGAGACTCTTCCTATTCAAGCTCTCAGAATTAGTTCCTCACACTTTCGCTCTCTTTTCTCACTACCCAGACTCCTTCACCTCGGGGACAAGTACCAAGCAGGACTCGTCCTCTGCTTCGCAACGACCCATCTCTTAGCTGTCCAGTCCTACTCGGCCATCTACACCATAAATACAGACGAAAGGTATCATGACCGTTGGTCTGATCACTCAGCGGCATTTGTGGTGAGATTACGTCCAAATGGTTCGTTCGTCGACCCGACGACGCGTCTGATGCTTCACGTTCGTCGTTCTTCGTGCGCAGATCTGAGCCTCGAACAATACAGGCGCTCATCTTTCGTCCTCACTACTGCCATTTCCTCGTGCTCCCTCGGTAAGCGCCTCTCTCACTTTTCTGTCCCCTCTCTACCTTGCGGGTGCTGACTCCTCGTCTCTCTTTTCCTCAGTCTCTCCTCGTTTCCTCCTACGTACCTCTCCTCATCGACGATTGAATGATCTCATATTCTTCCATCGGGCTTGAGAGCTTGCTGTGAGCCTGAATGTTCTCGATCCGATCGGTCTCTCTTCTCTTCTCGCGTTCAGTCTCGAGCTCGTCGATTTACCTCCCTCTCTTTCCCTCTTCCGATGTTTACATTTTTTTCTTCCCGTCACGGCACTCATTTCCTTGTACGCACAAGCGTTTTCGGGTTTCACGAAATTTGTCTTTGTTTACATTTTTCTCTCTCTGACATGGACCTTCCTCGCGTCCGACTTCTTCATTTCGAGAGACGCGCCCAACCTCAACCTCCCTCTCCCCCTTCCCTCCTTCTCGCCATGCCTCCTCCTCCGCCCCCCGCCGCTGCTCCCTCCCACAAGACAACGACCTACCCAGCTCACCGTGTCGGACTCACTCGATTCGCTTTCTCGCACGATGGAGGGTGAGTTTGCCGCCGTGATCCAAAGAAGAGGAAGGGAAGGAGGGAAGGAGAAACGAGAGCTCACGCGTTCCCTTCTTCTTCTTCCTCTTCTTTCCTGTCGTGTCCTCGTTTTCGGTTCGTTCTTGGCGCTGTGATGTAGTCTGATGTTTACCGCTGGAGTTGACGGCCTGGTTCGAGTGTTCGAGACTGCCAAAGGGGAGATGGATGAGCCCAGGTTGTTGGAAGAGAACAAGGAGGAGGTTGAATGGTTGGATTGTTCGGTGAGTAGGAAGCTCCCTTCGTACCTTCTCTCTCTTGGAAAGTGCAGCGTCGTATAGAGCGGAAGCTGAACTTTCAATCTCTGTAATCCCATCGGTGCTTCGTGTTGGAACGAACGAATCAGGCGACCCACCTTCTCACCTCCTCCCATGAATCCACCCTCCGTCTCTTCACCCTTCCTCCTCCAAACCAACCCACCGGAGAGATCAAGTTCTCAGGTCTCGCTTCAAGAGCTGCAGGAGTACCCATCCGATGTGGAGTCTTCGATAAGACTGGTTTGAGGATCGCTTGTGCTTCAGAGTGAGCTCGTTTCCCATGCCCTCCCTCTCAACCGACCTCCTTCCCTTCCTCGAGCTCATCTTTGGTTTCCTCGTCTCGCCGTTCTTTCCCTCCAGCGACCTCCTCATCAAAATTCTCCCCTCCTCTTCAACCTCCTTCCTCTCCCCTCTCTCCCTTCGACCACCTCTATCCCATCCCAAACCTCCCCGAGCCCTGGCGTGGAGTCCAGACGGAGAGATCTTGCTTTCGACGGGATGTGAAGGGAACTTGATCGTTTGGGATGCGAGTGAGAGTGTGTTGAAGGAGGGACAGGAGGAGGAGGATTCGAAGTGGGAGGAGCCCAAGGTGCTGAAGATCTTTGAGGGATTGGTGAAGAGTGGGGAACCTGAGTGAGTACGAACGAACAAACACGAAGAGCAGGGGAGGAGAGGAGGACGGAGCGGAGAGCGGAGAGCTGACTTCTAGACGTTTTGATTCTGATCTGGTGTTTGTGCTCGTGTAGAGAAATCATTTCTGCTACGCCTGTTTGGCATCCTGCTGGAAAACTGTTTGTGATTCCTTCGAAGTCGCAGGGTGAGCACATTCCTCTCTTTCGCGAGCTCGAGCTCACCTCTCCCTCCTCATCCTTCCGTCGCTGCACTTCCGTTCGCTGCTTCGCACCCTGCTGACTCATCTGTTTTCGTGTTCTAATATCTTAGAAATCCAAATCTACCAACGATCGAGCTGGGAGAAGGTTGGAAAGTTCCATTCCGAGGAGGGAGGTCATGCTTCGGTGAGCTCGCTCGTTTCCTCCTCCCTTCTTTCCTTGGGTCTCGTCTGAGCTGCTCAGTTCAAACGAGGTTGATTGAAGCCCCAGAAGATCAAAAGCTGATTCCAGATCCTCTTTGGTCTCGTTCCTCGATCGTGTCCTTTCTTCCAGGGCATACGTGAGCTCGCCTTCTCTCCCAACGGAAAGTACCTCGCTTCGTCCGGGGACGACTCGAAGGTTCTCATCTGGGAGGTCGAGTCGAAGAAGATCATCGCTACGTATGTCTTCACCATCAAATCTCCACTCCTGCTCCTGGCTTTCATTTCTTGAGCCTCGTTCGCCGTCGTCCGGCCTTTCTTTTCTCACTTGATCTGACGCGTCTTCCCTCCCTCTCCCTCTTTACCTTCACACAGCTATCTCCACCCCCTCGAATCAGGCTCCGTCCCTCTCCTCACCGGCCTTCAATTTTCACCCACTTCCAACCTCCTAGCCTTCACCGACTCCACAGGGGGCTTCACCCAATGGTTCGATCCTATCCCCTCCACCTACCCTCACCCAGCCGAACGCTTCTCCGCTCCCGTCCTCCTCAACCAACGACGAGCGCGATCACCCTTGTTCGGAGATGACGAGCTTGCGATGGAGCCACTGGAGGCGAACTCGCCGGTGAAGAGGCGGAGGAACGGAGCGAGTGAGGAAGGGGAGGGCGACGACGTGGATTTGGATGGAGGGGAGAGAAGTGGAGAGGAGGATGGAGGGGATGGAGGGTACGGGGAGGATTGGATAATTGATGATGATGAGGAAGGAGGGGCGTTTGGAGGGATGAATGGGAAGGGGAAGAGTGCTGTGGAGAGGTGGGGTGGAGGAGGGAAGGGAGGACGGGAAGTTGGTGAGTCGTCGTTTTTCTTTGTTCGCCTTCGTCGCGGTTGCAGCTGAGGTTGCAGAGGGGTTGAGAGGATAGTGGGAAGTGTGGGGACGATGGCTAGCATGGGGAAGCAGAGAGCTGTGGATCAGGAGGGAGGAGAAAGAACGAGACGCGATGGAGCTCGAGCTGACTTTATCTGTTTCAACTTCGCTTGTGTTCCCCAAGTCAACGTCACCAAAGCTCAGCCTGCTTTCCAGCCTGGATCGACTCCTTTGAGAGGGAAGAAGAGATACCTCGGTGAGTTCAAGTCAACTCTCTCCTTTCTCTCGAGCGGACGCGTCTTTGTCCTCCGTTTCGCTCGACGCGTCAACCCTATCGCTGACCTTTTGGAACGTTTCAACAGCCTTCAACATGGTCGGAGCCATCGATATCACCGATCAGGATACCCACCACGTCGTCAACGTCGAGTTCCACGACACGAGCAAGAGGAGAGGTTTCCATTTCCAGGACCACACCAAGTACGACATGGCTGCTCTTGGTTCGTTTGATCTCTCTCGTCCTTCTTCCTTCTCGTATCTCCTTCTCCTTGGCCTCCGCTGACTCACCTTCCTCCCTCTTATGCTTTCACCAGGCGAGAAAGGAGCCATCTTCGCATCCCTGCCCGACGGTTCTTCCCCTTCCTCCATCCACTACCGACCGTTCGACTCCTGGTCCTCCTCCGCCGAATGGTCCTACGAACTCCCCAATTCCGAAGCTGCCGTAGCCGTCGCCGTTGGAGGTCGATCTCACTCCTCCTCATCGAGAGCCGACGAAACGACGGGAACGGTGATCGTCGCGACGGATAAGGGATACTTGAGGTTCTTGACTGGGAGTGGAGTGCAGAAGTATATCTGGAGGATGGGAGAGGACGTGATTACGATGGTGGGAGGGAAGAAGGAGGTGTTGGTTGTTTCCAGGGAGGGAGGGACGAGTTTGGATGGTGAGTTTCTTTCGACGAGTCTTGATGAAGGAGGGAAAGGCAGAGAGCTGACCAGTTCCTTTCTTGATTCGTTCATCCAGGCTGCCAGAATCTGCGATACTCGCTCATCGATCTCGACTCGTTCGAGCTCGTGTCGGAGGGACGGCTCCCTCTCGGAAGGCAGACGACGCTCACTTGGGTCGGGTTCGCGGAGGATGGAGTGAGTTCGCTTTTTTTCTATGCCCTCGACGTATCTCCTTTGCTGACTCCCTCTTCTGACTCTTCTCAGATCCCTGCTCTCTACGACTCTCGAGGAATCCTCTCCACTCTCGATCGATTCCGTCGTCCAGGACAAGCTCGATGGATCCCCGCTCTCGACACGTTCACGCTTGCTCGAAGGGAAGGAAAGGAGGAGAGCTACTGGGCTGTTGGAGTTCAGGGTGGGAAGTTCATGGCTGTCATTCTCAAGGTGCGTCTCCCATCAACATCTCCCTGATCGAGTCGAACGTATAGCTCACGATCTCCTCCTTCCTTTCAACGCTCCTCTCTTCGCCTCACAGGGAACCGAGAGGAATCCTTACTTCCCTCGACCTCTCATCTCGGATCTCGACATCAACATGCCTCTTCTCAACATGGCGAACTCGGCCGGTCAACTCGAGGAGAAGTGAGCAGACCTTCTATCCTCTCCACCCGTCTTCCTCGCGTCGAACTGACCTGTGCTTCATCTTTCTTTTCCAGCTTCATGCGCCAAAACATCGAAGCTCTCGCCATCCGAGACTCCCAAGCTTCTTCCTCCTCCTCCTATGAAGACTCCGACGACATCTACCGCCTCGAGCTCTCCATGGACAAGCACATTCTCCAACTCATTCAAACCGCCTGCAAAGCCGACAAACTTCCTCGAGCTCTCGACGCCGCTCGAATGCTCAACTCCGTCAAGTCCATCGACTCGGCCGTCCAAATCGCTGCGTTCTACCATCTTCCAGGACTGAAGGAAAAGATCACCGCTCTCCGGGAGGTGAAGGAGAGGCAGATCAGGAAGAGGGAAGACGACGAGAGGAGAGCTCGATACGGAGGATCATCGTCGTCGTCAAGATACGTCCCACCCCCAACCTCGACATCCATGGACTTTTTCGATGCTCCAGCAGCCCCTCCCAAGCCCAATCGTAACCCTCTAGAGTTCGCTCCTCGTCCAGTCGGAGGGAAGAGAACCTTCGCTGCACCTCCCGTCGCATCTCCCGCAACGAGCTCCGTTCCTCCCCTCTCTTCCCGCCCTTACGACTCCACTCCCTCGACGGTGGCTCAGAACTACGACGATGATAACGATGACGACGAGGATCTGGCTCCCATCGGAGATGGAGACGAGGCCGACACAGGAGGAATGGAGATGGACGAGGACGAGTCGTCGGATCGAGAGGGAACCACCGCCGCTGCTGCTGCCAAGAGGAAGAGGGATTCTGCAGAGAAGGAGAACGGAGGGTTTGCCCCCATGCCCGAGAAGAAGAAGAGGAACTCGATGGACTCGTCGTCGTTGGATTTGGTCGTTTCTGCAGCTCCTTCGAAACCAGGTCAGCTTTTCGTTCTTCCTTTCCTTCGACGTCACCCTGGCTGATCTGATCTGACTCTCCCTCTCTTTATTTTATTCAGCTCCCCAACTGAACCCTTTCGCTAGGAAGGCCGTCGATGCCGCTGCTGCCAGTGAGTTTTGACTCGCTTTCGACGCGCAACCGACGAAGAAGGAAGCTCACTCCTTCTCTTCCTCTCATTTTCATTCAACCAGGCCCCTTCGCCAAATCTAACCTCGCCAAATCTCTGAGTGTCGCCAAATCCAACTCGTTCTTCGACCGAGTTGACGAGTCGTCCACGTCTTCAAAGAGTTTGTACCCGCTTCTTTCTCTCCTCCTCTTTCACCGTCTGCCTTCTTTCTCGAATCTTGGCTCAAGCTGACCTCCTGCATCGTGGGTTACGTTCCTTTCCCAACAGAATCCAAATCCTCCAAAGCCGGCTCCTCCTCCATCATCACCAACTCGAAAGCAGGGAAAGTCTCGACCGGTCCCAGACAAACCACCCTCTTCAACTTACCTGCCGTTCCTCCTCCCGAAAAGAAGAAGAAGGGAAGGAAACCTAAGGCTGCTTCTGTTGAGGACGAGAAGACCGCCGAGGGCGAGGACGAGGAGATGAGGGAGGATGGCGAAGAAGAGTCGAGGGTGTTGGAGCCTGTCGGAGAGGCGGCTGAGGAGGAGGAGGAGGAGGAGGAACAGGAGACTCAAGTTCATGAGCCTGTTAGGAAGAAGAAGGAGAAGAAGGTTATCGAGGAGGAAGAGATGGTTGAGGAGGAGGAAGAGGAGGAGGAGGAGGAGACTCAGGTGAGTTTTCTTGAACGCGTCTCGTTTCTCACGCGAGATTCTTGCTGATTTCGGAACCGATCTGTTTTGTTGCGTACAGAAGGACTCTCCTCCACCGAAGAAGACCAACGGAGACGGTACTTCTTCTATGTCGAAGATGGAGAAGTTCAGATTTGCAGCAGCGGCAGCAGCTGCTGCTCCTCCCGTCGTCGAGCCTTGATTCGTTTCATTTCTCTTCGTCGTAGTTTTGGTGTGTTTCATTGGTTCTCGACCTTGCTCGTGTCCAGTTTGTTTGCTGGGTTTCGTAGGTATCATGCTCTTGCTCTTTCGACGGAACGATGGAAGAGGAGCGGGAGAGAGGTGGTAACAAGAAAGCGGGATCAAGAAAGGCTGAGTCGAGCTTTCCTTCCTCAAGGCGATAAGAACGCCTTGCCCTCCTCTCTTTCCCTCGCTTGACTTTGAAGGGGTGTATAGGCTTCGTACCAGAAACTTCCTTTCAGGAACGAAGAACAAGCATGAACCAAGCAAGGGAAAAAGACTGCAGACGACCATTCGCTCGTTTCTCTCGTCCCCTCGCTCATTTTGGCCTCTCAGACTGCATCGAGAAAAGTAGAAAGAAGCGACCGCGGAAGTCAGTTCGAGGGCTGGTCTGGAGAAAAAGAGGGAGGGGAGAACTCACTGGACTTGACGCGTTGAAAACAACCAAAGTTGAACGACGACACGAGCTTGCTTTCACCAGGAAGGCTTGAAGCACAGGAGCTTATGTCTTTTCCAGTCGATCTTCTGGTGCTCTGCGTATGTTAGGAGAAGATACGAGAGTGAGCAAGCGAGGAAAGTGTTGAAGACTGGAGAGGAAATGGAGAGCGACGCGACAAACCTTTGCAGCAGTAGCGAACTGCAAGGCACTGGGAGAGGGAGCAGAGACGACGAGAATAAGTTCAGTCTATTACGCGGGAGCCGAGAAGAGGTAGAAGGGCAACTCACTCGACCACAAGCCTCCATCTCTCCTCTCTGTCCTGATTCTCGACACTTCGACGTCGCGATCCTGGACTGGCTCCCGTTCCTGACTTCGCACCTGTGCCATGGAAGATTCGTGCTCTTGAATGGAACAGAAGTGGCGATCTCCGAAGGACCGAGGAAGTTCAGAAGCTCAGTCAATCGCTGAGCCTGAGCCTTGTCCATTCGTTTCGATGTCGACCCAGGGTTCTGCATGTTGGCGACGTCGAAGTTCGCGATATACGAAGCGAGGGACCGGAGAGAAGCCTTGATCGACGAAGAGGACGTATGAACATAGTGAGATTCCACCAGCACGGCTCTGTACCAAATCTCAAACAGCTGCAGCAGGCGAATGATGAAGGTGGGGTCGGCCGTAGCTTCGCGCTGAAACGAGCAGATGAAAAAGAACTCAGCTCAAGACAACAAAGACCCAGAAGAACGAAACCAGATGGATGAAAACTTACATCTCGCATAGACTCAAAGACTTCAACGATCCGATCGAGTAGCCTCGAGGTGGCCTCTTGCGCCTCCAGCTGATGCAGTCGAACGAAGCGATAGGTACTGGCGAGATTCCACTTCAACGCTCTCCGCTGACGAGTCCTGCGTACCACTCCCAACATGGTAGCGAGCTCCTATATCGAAGTCTGAGAGGAAGAAGGTACCGAGAAGAGAAGGGAGGCAGGAGGAAGAGGCCTCAGACTGTGAGACGAGGGAAAGAGAACGAAAGAGGAGTCAGCTTGAGGGCTTGATCGTCCTCCAGCATGCCACTCCTCGACATGCTTGCCATTAGGCTGTCCGAGAGCTCGAAGGGCATTTTGTTCAGCTTGTCGAACTGTATTTCGGTCCAGAAAGAGCCAGAGAGAGGTGGTAAAGAGTTCAGAGTAGCGAGAGAAAGGAGATGGTTCTGAGTCGACACTCACGTCTTGGCCTGCGACTTCGATTTCGGACACTGAGAGCATCTGGCTAGCTTCGTCGCAGTCTCCTGGAGTGAGCTTGAGATGTCTCACGAAGTCGGCTGGAGTGAGATCTTCGATGTCGAGGGAGGAAGGTTGGAGTAGTGACTCGGAGAGAGGGGAGGAAGGGGACGCCGTTGCTTCGGACGACGAAGAGAAGTTCTGGGACGATGTCGGCTCCATGATACGTCGAAGATGAGAGTCTGTAGGCTGAGCGGTAGGGGAGGACTGGCTTGGACGTCGAAACGAGCTCGTGGTGGTTGAGAGGGTGGGTGAGAGGGAAGTAGCTGACGCTGATGAGCCGCCCTCACCTCTTCCTTTCGACCTTCCCATCGTTCCTCCCCTTGACGTCGATCTTCTCTTCAAAACGAGCAAAACAGCGCAGGAGCGCTTGTGAGTCTTGCATCGGAAGCTAGGTGAGCCTTTCAACCCCCTCTGCAATATCTTCTGCAGTTCGCTGATCTACTCTTTTGGTTCCTTCAGATCGAAAGGAAAAAGCTCCTTCCCTCGCGAGCTTCACCTCCCCGTCGTCCTTCCTCGTATCCAACCCACACTCGCCGAGCAGAGATCGCAGTCGACGCATCGCTACCTCAGTCTAACTCAGAAACGGGCAGGAACGAGCAGAACAAAACAAAACAAATCGACCTCAACCTCACCTCCCCTTCCCCTTTTCATCAATTCGAGTCCAACCTCCGTCCTCCCTCGCTCCTCCCCAAACTCCAAGAATCTACCATGCCCGTCGACTTCAACCGCACCTCATCCCAAGGAGTCTCAGGATTCGTCAAGGTCGAAGCTCCTCCAGAGCCAGCTCTCCCTCCAGCTCCTCCTCCTCCCTCTCGTCCTCTCCCTCCTCGCGTCCCAACCCCTCCTCCCTCCCGCCCCATCTCTACACGCTCAGCATGGCCTTCTACCGCGGAATCAACCGAACCTCACTCGCCGTTCTCTCGGAACCTCCCACCTCACCTCCAAACGAGCAACGCCCAAGCAGGCCCATCACCTGCTCCTCGAGCTCTCTCGCCTCCTCCTCCCCCGCCTCGACGGAGATCTCCCTCGCCGCCAGCAGCTCTTCCGTACTGGAGTGACCCCTTCAAGATGTCCGAGGAGGCTATGAACGCCTGGGGAGCGCCGGAGGTCCCACCTGTGGATGTATTCGGAGGATTTGGGTCGAGAGGGAGAGAGGAGTTGCCGAGGACAGAGGTGGATGTCGCTCTGGAGCGTTTGTCGAGGGGAAAGGGGAGGGAGGAGGCTGGGGCTGATGCAGACGAGGAGGTCGTGACAGGGCCTGGGTATTCGTTGCTGAGCCGGTTGGGGGTGTTGCCGAGTGAGCTGAGAGGGCGGGAGGAGGGCGGTTCATTGGACGGGAGGGAAGGCTCGTCGCGACCTGGGAGCATCTCAGGGTTCGGAAAGTCTTCATCCTCGTCAATCCTCGGCAACGTTCCTGGATACCAGCCATTACCACCACCACCAGCTCCTCTTCCTCGTCCCTCTACTCCACCTCGGTCCTTCAGTTCCCTCTTCCCTCGATCGCCTCCTGCCGGTCCTCCTCTTGCTGGATCCGAAGCTTTTCACCCCTTCCCTCCCTCTACTCCCCACATCTACGAATCCGACTACAACTACACTCCTCTCACTCCTCCTGGCGTTCCTCCTCCATCGGCGTACGAACATTCAGCGAGCGGTGGAGGACGGCGGATGAATCCGAGCCACCCTCCGCGTTCGAGCTACCCTCCCGATCCTTCTCTCATCGCGACAGCGTTCGATGCTCTGCGTGCGAAAGAGTACTTGGACCGAGAGTGGGAGCAGGGGAAGGCTCTTGAGGAGGGGAAGAGGCAGAGAAGAGCGAGAGAGGAGAGGGAGAGGATGGAGATAGAGGAGATGGAGAGTCGAAGGGCGATGGAGGCACGCGTCCAGGAGGTGCTTCGCCTTGAAGAGGAGAGGAAGAAGAAGGTGCAGCTGGAGGAGAGCCGACGACAGACGGAGCGGAAGGATGAGGAGAGCCGTGTTCAGAGGGAGTTGAAGAGACGAGCTGAGGAAGAGGTGCTGGAGAACGAGCAGGCGCGGTTGAGACTGTGGGAGCAGCGGAACGTGGAGAAGAAGCAGGAGAAGAAGCGTCTCG
The DNA here is from genome assembly GCA_000950635.1 of Mrakia blollopis. Lineage (NCBI taxonomy): Eukaryota > Fungi > Basidiomycota > Tremellomycetes > Cystofilobasidiales > Mrakiaceae > Mrakia > Mrakia blollopis. The sequence continues at coordinate 1,038,093 of BBPU01000023.1, read as the reverse complement.
AGGAGAAGGCTCGAATGAAGAAGGTAGTCGTCGCTCCTCTTCCACCGTCAGCAGCAGCAGGACCGAAGCCTTCAACTTCATTCCCTGTTCGAGGCCATGAATCTCATCAGCGGTCATCACCTCCACCTCCTCCTTCCAAACCCCAGCCTTCACCTTCCTCCCTCAGCTCTCGAAGCGGAACTATCCCTCGAAACCGCTCTCCTTCTCGCTCCGATCCCAACCCACGCTCAAGATCTCCTCTCCCTCCCCCTCAATCTCTTCGAGATCGACTTCGCTCCAACTCTCCTGCTCCTCGACGACCTCTCTCTCGCTCCCGATCTCCCTACCGAAGACCTCCCTCCCCACCTCCTCGAAGGAGAAGTCCCTCGCCGCGCTACGGAGGTCGTCTCTTGCCTCCATCCCGCTCCCGCTCTCCACCTCCTCACTTCGCCATGCGATCACTCTCGCCTCCAGGACCTCCTTATCGAGGAGCTTACTCCAGGGAGAGGAGCTACTCGCCTCCTCTTCCTCCTCCGCCAACTTCGCTGAGGTACAGGGACGAGAGGTCGCCTTCACCGAGGAGGAGACGACCGAGTTGGTCGATGGAGGAGCAGGAGAGGAGAGAGGACGAGGAGCGATGGAGAGAGGAGACAAGGAGGAGGACGTTGGACGAGGAACGCTTCGGAGTAGTAGGTGCTGCTCCTTCGGACACATCTCGAGCTCCCGCTCCTGCTCCGCTCAGGTCGAGATCACCTTCTCCTGCAGCACGAGAGCTCTCTTCCTCTCGACCTCCCCTCGCTTCGACTTCTTGCTACGCAGCCTTTCCACCACCACCACCCCTTCCCAACCCCTCGCCACCTCGGTCACGGTCCCCTCTTTCCTCTCGCCAAGCTCCTGCAGGAGTGTACGAACGCGTCCGATCCCAACCCATCGCGTTCTCTTCTCGTCGGTCGCCCTCTCCTCCTCGTCGCTTGAATCAGGATCCTCTCCCTCCAATGAGGCGATCTCGATCTCCAGAGGTCACTCCCAGAGAATCCTACGATCGACATGTTGCGGAAGAGGGCAGGTACGGCGCGAGGGAAGAGGTGGGAAGAGACGGGTGGAGAGACGACGGGAGGAGAGCGTATCAGAGCGTATCAAGATCTCCTCCTCGAGGACCTCTCCCAATCCCAAGAGATCAGAGGGAGGTTCCGCCTCTCTCTCGCAGACCCCTGTCGCCGGAACCAGCTCCGTACGGACGAGGACCGCCGTCACCTCCTCGAGCGCGACGTGAGCCCTCACCTCCGCTCAGAGATCCTCGGAAACCAACGACGCGTCCTCCTTGGCCAAACTCGATAGCTCATCGGTCTCCCACCCCCGAGGCTCTTCTCCGACAACAGATTCCCGCCCGCCACGTCGTGGTGACCTCGCCACCTCGATCCCCTCCCTTCTCAGCACCTCCTCCTCGCCGACGAACCTCTTCTCCGCCAGGCACTCCTCCCTACCCTCCAACCCTCGTCGACGAAGCAAGGTCGGTTCAGCCTCGACCACCACCACCTCCTCCAACACTTCCTCCTACCCAGTCTCTTACAGATCGACTCGGACTTGCATCAGCAGCAAAACCTCCCTCTCTCGCCGCGTCGACCAACGCGTCCTCGTCAGGATCGCTTCTGGATCGCCTCCACGCTGTTCCTTCGACGACGAGCTACCAGCCAAGACCTACACGACTTTCCCCACCGGCTCAACCTCCCCCTCCTCTCGCTCCAGCAGCTCTTCCACTCCCAGCCCAACCCCGACGAGCAGCAGCCATTCCCATCCCTCCCTCTCGACCCGGACTCCTCGATCGAATGCGAGCCGAACCACCTCCTCCCTCAACCACTCCCTCGATCCTGGATCGTTTCGCTCAAGCAGCAACGCCGTCCCTCCCCATTCGACCGAACACTCTCCCTCCTCGAGGTACCGTCTCCTCGCTCGCCCAGCGCGGATCTGTCCGACCCAAGCCAGCAGGCAATTTCGCTTCTCGACTCAGCGGAGGGAATCAGTCAGTCGCGAGTCCCTCAGCTTCGAATTCGTCTTCGGTTGGAACCCCTCCTGGATCACCGAGATTCCCTCCTCCTCCTCCTCCTCCCCAGCAGCAGCAGCAAGGTCTTCTCGCGAGGCTGCACCACCAAGGAGGAACTCCTCCCGTCGGAGCGGAGCGACGTTCAGGAACGCCCGACCATCCTCGACCCCATCCTCACCCTCCCGTCCCATCCTCCTCCAAACCCACGCCAACTCCAACTTCCACCGCCGCCCCTCCCACGGTCGGTGCTGCAGGAGGAGGAAAGCTGAGTTCTGGTCAGAAGAAGAAGAACCTGAAGATTTTGGCCGCGAAGAGGGAGAGGGAAGCTGCTGCTGAGGCGGAGGAGAGTTCGAAGAGGCGGAGAGTTGAAGGGAGTGTGGGCGGGGGAGGGGATGAAGAGGAGGGAGAGGTGGATAGGTTTTTGTAGCTTCTCGTTCAGTTTGCTCGTTCTGTCTTTTCCTGTGAGTTTAAGTTTGATGGATGACTCTTTGACGATTTCGGAGGGAAAGGAGGGAAGTCGCGTCGTCGAGACTCGAGTATCCGAGGTGAGCTCTCTTTGGGGGAACTTTCAGCCCTTCTGATTTATTTCCATACTGTTTCAATGAACTCAACATCCCTCGCAGAAACCTACTGGTTTTTGGCCCTCTATAACCTGATTTTCAGGCTTCGTTGAGTCAAACAACTCCGCTGATCCCTCCCCCCTGTCTCCCTTTCTTCTCCCCCAACCCACTTCTTCTTCTCTTCCCCCAAACCAGCCATGCCTTCCAGGTCTCCATCTCCTCTCCCTCCACCTATCTCTCGCCGGTCTCCACCCCTCCCAGCAGCAGCAGCAGCAGCGATTCCACCTCCAGCCACAGGAGGAGAAGTGAGACGAATCGCTCCCGTCCCTCTCCTGTGAGTCTCTTCCTGTTTTCACTTCGATGCATCCTCAAGGCTGGCCTGACCTTATTATTTGGTCCGGAAGTGAGTATGGATCTTCCTCTTCTCGTCCAAGGGAACGCGAGTCCGACCGAGAACGAGATCGCGACCGAGGAGATCGACGAAACGGAGGAGGAGGAGGTCGACGCTCTCAGTCCGCTGGAAGATCATCTCGTCGAGATCGAGAGCAGCAAGAACGGGATTACGCTCGGCGGGGAGGATATCTTCCTACAGAGGAACGTCGATCGAAAGGAGGAGGTCTCATGGAGGGAGTGAAGGGCCTGTTTTCGTCGGGAGGAGGAGGAGGGGGAGGGAGGGAGGTGGAGGGGAGAAGGAGAAGGAGCGATTCGAGTGACGAGAGGGAGCGAAGAGGAGTGGGTGGGGGGAGGGGCTATGAGTTTACAGAGGGATATGGGAGGAGAAGGAATGGACCTGTGAGTACCTTTCTTGTCGCATGATAAGTTGAGAGACGGTCGGAAAAGTCGGATGCGAGCTCGCTGACCTTCTCTCTTCCTTCCTGACCTCTTTCGTCGCTATTTTCAGATTCCACTAAGCACGTCGGTAGGAGGTCCTTCTCTTCCGTCCGCACTTCGAAGAAACGGCTACTACTCCGACGAGGAAGGCGACCGCGAACGAAACAGGTCGACTCGGAAACCTCGCTTCTCGCTTGACGCTGGAGGTCGAGGACGAGGAGGATCTTCATCTTTTGAGGAAGAAGAGGAAGAACGCAGGAGAGATAGTGGTGGAGGTGGAGTTGGGAGACGAAGGCAGGAGGAGGAAGAAGACTGGCTTCGAGGAAGAGGAGGGAGGTCGAATCGACGTCGACGCGAAGCGACTCCTTATCCTTCAAACGATCATCTACCTGTGAGTCCCACAACGACCCAGTCTCTTTGATTTCCCTCTGAGCTATCGACTGAACTTGTCTGCCTCACTTATCTTGCCCTTCTCATAGCACATTCCTCCTCCCAACACCATCGATCCCCTCTCCAACATGTCCTCCCTCTTCGACTCCCTCCCTCCCTCCTCTTCTCGCCATCCAGCTCACCCCGCCAACTACCGACCAGAAAATCTCTCCCACTCCGCTGTTCCTCTTCGTCGTTCACGCTCTCAAACACGCTTCGATAGGGATCCTCGAGATCGGAACGGCGACGGGTACATCGACTCGTCCGAGGAGGAGCTCGACCAGCATTACCAACGAGGAGGAGGTGGTCGACGAAGGGACGACTTTGCTCCCAACGTATACGGGTACGAAGACTCTCGGCGAGGATACGACGATCCCTACGAGCAGCGACGCGGAGCAGGCAGATACGCTCCCGAGGACCCTTACGCTCCGAGAGGATTCGTGCCTCAAGGACCTCCTCTTCAGTCTTATTCTCGAGGACAAGCCTACACAGATCCGTACGGGAGGGGAGGGTATGATGAGTACGACCGAGGAGGGGAAATGGGAATGCGAGGAGGGAGAGGAGGATACGGGGATCCTAGTTACTCGTACGTCGACGGAGAAGGACTGGGAGGGATAGCAGGGACGTACCCACCGAGCGAGAGTTCTTATTACCAGCAAGGGAGGGGAATGGGAATGAGGAGTGGTGGAGGACGGGGGAGGTGTGGGGGTTACTGAGGAAGGAGAGAGGAGAAGGACGCGTCGACCTTGATTGTTCGATTTGCTTTCGACTTTCCTCTGATGACTTCAGGAGGGAATCAAGAGAAAAGTAAAGCAAGAACCGTCCCCATTTTATTTGAGAAGAAAGAAGAGGGCTTTGGCACGAGAGAAGCCAAGGAGCTAGATATAAGGAGGAGTGGAGAAGAAGAAGAGAGAGAGAGAGAGAGGAAGAAGCAAAAACAACTAAGAAAGACCATCAAGCAAAGCGCCAACTACTACCCAAACCTACGAGAAGCTACCAAAGAAGAACCTAGACCTTCAACACCGACCTCAACCCACTTCCGTTCGCTCCCACCGAAGTGACGAGATCGATCGCGTCGACGTTTCCTCGGAACTCAGGCAGGTAGGACGCTCCCGAGAAGAGCGACTTGACCGACGGCGAACCCTTGTAGATCGGGGTGAGGCTCGAAGCGCAAATGACGAACTCAGTGAAGTGATCGTAGGAGGTTTCGAGAGCGTCCTGCGGGTTGCGATCTCCTTGGGAGACGATGGATCGAGCCTGTGATTCGAACGAGAAGACATAGAGGTCAGTACGAGGTGACGAGAAGGCATAGAAGTAGGGAGAAGGCTCACCTGAGTGGTAACTCGAGCGTCGGTAGGGTTGAGAGCCAGCAGACGACGAGCGAAGACGGCGGCGGTCGCGTAGTTCTGAGCCTTCGACCAGACGGACATCTGCAAGAGCGAGGGAAGGAGGACCGGTGAGCACTTGTTTGGCGAATGAAGAGTAAAAGGGAAGGTCTACTTACTGCTGACCGAAGAGCGAGCTGAAGATGAACGGGTTGGAGGTCGCAGTGAGCGAAGAAAGCGGCGAGCTCGAGTCCTCGTTGAATGTTCTCGGGTTCCTCGACGGCCAGACGTCGTCGCTCGATCTCCATCGTCATTCCGAGGATGTATTCTCGGCAAGCAGAGACGATGTCCTTGACCTGTAGAAGCAAATCAAAGGGACTAAAGTCAGCTGAAGCTCAAACGAAGGAAGAAAAGGAAGGAGACGCGACGAGACTCACCTCCTGAGCCTGGGCGTCCGTCGACACAACGACCAACAGCATCGACTGAATGATGGTCCTGAACAGGGCGAGCGCCTCGTTGAACTTGGCCTTCTTGACGAAAGCGTAAGCGTCCTGAAGCTCGTTGGAGACGATGTTCTGGAGCGAGCACGAAACGACGGGGAAGACGTTGCTCGTCGCTGGTGCCGCTGTAGGGTTGCGCCGGATGTGAAGTTGTATCGGTGGCAGGGAAGGGTTGGCTTGTATATAGACGTGGGAGGAGCGGTAGACCGAGAGGAAGAGGGGTTTGAGAGGAGCGAAGTTGACGGCGCCGACTTGGCGGTTGAGGAGCTGCAAGAAGAGGAGAGGGATGATCAGCTCCGTTTCGATTTTGAAGAAAGAGGAGAAAGACATGGGTAGAGAATATAGACTCACCTGCATAGCAGTCTCGAAAGATCCAGCAGCGACGTGGTCCGCTGCTAACGGCGAGTTCCGAACCCAGATCTCGTTCTCGGTGATTCCAGGCGACATGTTGTCTTCCGGAACGGCATCCTCGACCTCAGCCTCGTCCTGCTGCTCATCAGCGGTCTCAGGGACCTCGACGTCGATATCCCAACCCTCCTCGCCATCCTCCGCATCGGCTCCCGACTCGTCGACGGCGAGAGGATCCTCGGCTCCCCAAGCACTGAGCTCAGCAGCTCCCTGATCCGCGACGTCTCCGTTCGTCCGAGGAGCCTCGGTGATGGAGTGACCGTTGGCGAGAGCCTTGGCGAAAAAGTTGTCTCCGACGGGACGAGAAGGCCAGTCCTGGGAAGCTCCGGGGTTGACGACGACGGGAGGAGCGAGGGTCGACCGACTTGACGACGCGACGGATGGGACGTCCTCCTCGGTCATTCCAGCGGCTTCGAGGATCTCCTCGGCGAGCTCGTCGAGACCATTCGACTTGGCGGCGAAGTAGGCGAGAGGATCTGGAAGAAAAGAGGAGGAGAAGGACGCGTCAGAAAAGAGTTGGAAGGGAAAGAGGGAAGGAGAAAGGAAGACTCACCCATGCCGACCTCCCTGAGGACTGAGACTCGCTCGGTGACATCTCCGAGATAGAGAGAGTTGTGGAATCGAGACATCTGGTCTCCTCGCTTTCCGGCGATGGCCTGCATCATCCTGAGACGATCCTCGTTTCCGGTGGCGAGGTAGAGGAAGGAGAGTCGGTCGAGGTTCTTGGTCTTCTGGTAAGCGATCTCGACGATCTGAGGATAACGAGGGAGGGAAAATATCAGCTCTACCGAGACGCGTTCTCGAGGAGGAGGAGCAACTGAGAAATGAGAACGAACCTTGTGGCTTCCCTGTTTCAAAGCCTGAGCCGCGAGTCTCTTCCAAACGTCCTGCTTCTCAACCGCTCGAGCCATCTCCAACGCGACGTCCAAGTTCCCGCACTCGATAGCGAGATCGAACCTCGTGCTAGGATCCTGAACGAAGTGAAGAGCGATCTCGGCGTGACCCTTCTTCTGGAGGTAGGCGATGATGCTCTGTCCGACGAGGTTGGAGTTTCGGATGATCTGGAGGACCTCGTCGTAGTTCTCCTTCGAGAGAGCGAGCTTGAATCGGTACTCGGTAGGGTCGATGTCGATGGTTCGAGGTCGTCCGTTTCGGTCGATGCAGTGAACGACCTTGCCCTTGATTCGAGTGAGGTAGATGGGCTGGTCGAGAGTCTTGATGATTCCGGTGTCGCTGAAGAAGAGAAAGAAGACGAGGAGGAGGGAAGTAAGCTTTGGCTCTTGGAACGAGCCGACAACGAGAAGAAGACTCACCCAGAGGGAAGAGCGTATTTGATGTGGTTGAGGGTGGTGTAGACAAGGATACCGCTATCGTCCCAAGCGGCCGACTTGATCCTGATCGTCTCGTGGATCGCGCAAGTCTGAGTGAGAGCCTTGTTGGCAATGGTGATGGCTGCAGAGCGAGAGGACGAGGTCAGATCTTCGCTCTCTTTTAGATCACGAAGAGAATTAAGAAGAGAACGTACTGTGCTTGGAGAGAAGAGCGACCATGTTGTTGTCGGTGCTCCAGACGACGTACTTGACGGGTTGGGTGGTGAGCTCGGCGAGGACCTTCTGCTGCTGAAGATCGAAGAGAGCGACCGAAGCGGCTCCGGCGAGAAGAACGCAAGCAGTTCCACCGTAGTAGATGTCGGTGGTTTGGAGAGGGACCTTCATCGACTTGGTGATGCTGAACGAGAGATCTCGAATGTCGATGGTCTGAAGAGAGTCGAGGAAAGACGAGGGCGGTCAGCGAAAGTTTCGTCAAAGAAAGAAGAGAGAGAGAGGACGGAAGAAGAGAGGTTGCTCACCTGAGTAGGTCTCGAGAAGACAGCGAACCTGTTCCTCGCGACGAAGAGCATCGACGATCCCTGACCTCGCTTCGCGTCCGTGACCGAATCTCCAACGGTTCCCTCCTGGGGAAGCCTGAAGAAGTCGAAGATTCCTCCGTCCGAGGTCTGAAGGGAGTCGAAAGCACGGAAAGATGAGTTCCAAGCTTCTTCGTTCGGAGAAGGGAAGGGAGAACGCGACGAGCTCACCTCGTTCACGAGAATCGCCTTCTCGGCAGGGTTGTAGCTAAGGGTGAGAGGAGGAGCGTAGGCAGGTCCGAGCTTCTTGATGTTCATCACTCCGACGTCGGATCCGTTGACGAGGTCGTGCATTCGGACGGTCTTGTCTCGAACGTAGAACAGGGTGTTTTGGTAGAGGGAGAAGGCAGGTCGTTCCCTCTCGAGCTTGAAGACGATGACTCCGTTGTCGTGAGCTGAGGAGATGAGAGTAAAGTCCAGAGGTCAGCTCCGGGCGTACGGCGAGCTCAAGCAGCTCTGGCAGGTGGCATGAAAGAAGGAGAAGGGAACGAACCGGCAGCGAAGAGGTTGAGGTCGGGATGAGCGACGAGAGCCCAGAATCGATCGTGCTCTCGCCTGAAGGTCTGAACGGGAGTCCTCTTGCCCATATCCCAGACTCGGATGGTCTTATCCTCGGAGATAGAGAGGATGAGCTCGTGTCGAGGGTGGAAGAGAGCGACGCAGACGTTGTTAAAGTGACCTCGGCAGGTATCGACCTCCCACGCTTTGGTATCGCTCATCCTCCAGAGCTTGACTTGACGGTCGTCCGAACACGAGACGATGAGAGGGAGGGTAGGATGGAAGGAGACCCAGCTGCGAGACGGAAGAGGAGAGATCGTGAGCTCCCACTTGTGCAGGAAGATAGAGGGGGAGGAAGGGAAAGCAGACTCACTTGACTCCTCGATCATGTCCCTCCAAAACGTACTTCACGACAGCGTCGGTGCTTCCGAAGAGGTCCGCCTGACCCGAGTTGGCTCGCTGCATCTGCTCCTCGAACGACATGGGCTGGTGGGAGGTGTTCTTCTTTCGAAGACCGGAGATATCCCACACTCGGACGGTGAGATCCATCGAAGCGGAAACGACGAGGTCCTCCTTGGGATGGAATTGAGCGCACCTGGCGAAGGAGAAGGAGAAGTTCGAGTGAGCTGGGAGCACTTCGAGCAGGATTGTAGTAGGAGGAAAGGAAGAGGGCCGGCCCCGACGAACATGATATAGTGGTTATGGCCGCTGTTTTATAGCAGGATATATAGAAAGAGGGTCAGAGCTCGAAGGAAGGGAGAGAAGGAAGGAGATGGGAGGGAGGGAGGGAGGCCGAGGACGAACGTGAGGATGGCGATGCACTGTCGACTCTGCCAGTTCCAGATTCGGATGGTCTGATCGTCGGAAGCCGAGATGATCCAAGGGTACTCGTGGTGGAAGAAGACGGTTCGGACGTAGTCGAGATCTGGGGACGTGAGAGAGAGAGGAGGAAGAGGTGAGATTGGAAGGGGACCGCGGGTTGGAGAAGGGAAGGCAGGAAACGGCTAGAACTCACGTCCGTTGAGGGTGAAGAGACATTTCCTAGTCTTGTAGTTCCAGACCTAGAGGTGTAAAGAGGTAGAAGGAGCTTGGTGAGTAGCTGGATCGCGAAGGAAGGGTGAAAGAGGAACGAAAGGAAGCTGACCTTGATCTTGTAGTCGTCGCCTCCGGATGCGAAGATGGGCTGAGTAGGATGGAAGCAGATAGCTCGAACGGGACCTGTGCATGGAGAAGGTATATATCAGCTCTGTTATCGAACCGGTAGCCACCAGCGGCTCCCTTCTGCTTCGTAGGGAGCTACAGAAGCTGAAAGGATCGAGCTTGCCACGTCCTCCGCGAGGCTGAACCTTCTCCCTTCCCTAGCTCAACATCCCTCCTTCACTCTTGTTTCAAGGGCTGTAAACTCACCGTCGTGCTCCTCGTACCTCTCTACGAGCGTTCCCATCTGGTAGTTCCATAGCTGAATGGTTCCATTGTGCAAAGAAGCAGCGAGCAGAGGTTGTTTTGGGTCTGGAGGGAGGAAGGAGAGGCGAAGGGAGGGAAGGAGAAGCGAACGTCAGCATCCTCAGCTCCCTCTCGTCCAGCAGACATGCTTGTTTCACGACGTCTGTAGATGACTGAGTACTCACGGAAAGCAACGCCCTTCACTCTTGGACTTTTCGACTCGAACTGATCGATGGGGAGGGAGAACAAGAAGTCAGACGAGATGTGTGATGAGCTTCCCTTCAACCTCCCTTCCTTCCGTCCTTCTTCAACCATCCGAAGAGCAACAAGGAGAGAGGTAGACTTACCTTAGTCAGCATCCGCATCTTGAAGGGTGACCGAGTCTAGGGTGGGGTGGGAGAAAGAAGGGGGGGAAGGGAGAGCTGAACGAGATGGGTTTCTCGGAAGAGGGGAGGGTTTGAAGGAGGGATGGTCTGACGAGGACGGGAGGAGGGAGCTGTTTCGAGGAGAAGAAGGAGGAGAGAGTAAGCGCTCGGATGTAGGTGATGAGGGGAGCGTGGAGGGAGAAGCTGGTAAAGGACGAACCAGTCGACGTGGAGGATGGAGGGAAGCAGAGGAGACGTGAGCGATCCGCGACTTCGAGCTTCAGACGGATTCGTGAGGAGGCGCTTCAACGGGTGTCCAAGGAGTAGCCTCAGACGAATCTGAGCAGCTCGTGATGGCTTGCACATATTTTCAGTGAAGCTTCATTCCGTCCTGCTCGAAAAAACCGGAGAAAATCGTCCACGGTGCAAGGAGAGGAGGCTCGAGCTCAAGTCTCAACCCTGCTCCTCCTCAATCCTCCTCCTCTTTGTTCCTCGCACCACATTTGAGTGCAGATCTCCAGATATCCGTTTGGAAACTTCTTCGTGCTCAGCCTTACATCTTCGGAATCTCAGATCCTCTGGAACCGGGAAAGCTCAAAGAGGAAAGAAAGCGCGTCGCTCGTTCCCTCTCTCCAACCGTCTCGAAAATCAGATGCATGCATCAAAGTAAGCGATCTACGCTAAACAAATCGAGGACAAATCAAAATGAAGTATACGTATCAAACGCAACAACATCGAAAAGAGAGCAGAGAGAGCAGAGAGATACTGAAGCGTTTCGAACGTTACGAGGCGAGGAGAGAAAACTCGACTGAGCGAGCTTGACAGAGAGAGAGGATAGATACAGTTCAGGGAGTATGCAAGGAATCTGGATTCGGAGTTCAGTGATGAGATGAACTGGGGTGAAAAGTGGGGAGGGGAAGGGGTCAGTACAGTATCGAGGCGGAGAGACCTTTCGGAAAGAGGAAACTCGAGCTCACAGTCTCCTAGCTCCAGATCCAGAGACGTGCCTCCTCTTGACGGCAGTAGCAGTGGATATCTCAGTGGTACTGGTTGAGATGGCTTCCATGAAGACGTACCTGCAATGACGTGGAAAGAAAACGAAACAAAGAGGTGAGTTTGGAATTGACGCGACGAAGGAAAGGGAGACAGGAGACGGAGAAAATTCTAGTACGCACACTTTCTCGATAACAGTAGTAGTAGCTAGAGGAGAGGCGGTGGCTGTGATGGTAACGGTCTTGTTGATGGTGACCTGAGAAAGAGGGAAGGAGGGAGAGAGGAGAGAGTGAGAGTCAGGACGCGAGTTTTCGAAGGGGAGAAGCCGGTAGGAGGAGGAGTGGAAACGCACGGTAGCAGCAGCAGCGGCGTTGACGGCTTTTTGAGTCTTGCACACAGCAGCGATGTCTGCGGTGGCGGGGGATTGGACGACGACGGCTCCGCTGTTGACTTTTGTTGTGGGCGAGACGTTCTTGGGCAAGGCTTCTTCAGCGGCGGATGTGGTAGTAATAGGAGCTACGGCCTCTTGGGTAGATTCCGAGGTCGTAGGGGAGAGAGCGAGAGTGGTGGGTACCGCAGCGTGGGTGTCGACCGTCGTAGTCTGAGCTGAAGCAGACGCGACGAGGTTTTGGACCGTCGCTGAGGCCGAGGAAGGAGAGGGCGAAGCTGAAGCTGAAGCAACCTCCGAGGAAGCGGCGTGCGAGGTAGCTTTGGCTGAGTTGGAGGCAGTAGCGGAGGAGGATCCAACAGGAGTGGTGGTGAGGGTTGGGAGAGGCGCGGCCGAGTCTCCTCCGAGGGAAACGAGAGTTTTGGGGCTGGAGGCTTCGTTGAGGAGAGTGGCGGTGTCGTAGACGGTAGTGGTGGTCTGTTCGGCGGGATGGCAGTAGGCTTTGTGCTTGAAAACTGGGAGAGGAAAGGGGAAGAAGAGAAGAAGACGCGTCGCTTTGTCAGAATCGGGTTGATCTGCTCGCTCTCCTCGCTTTCGGAAGAGATTTGAACTCACTATCGGGTCGACCGTCGACCATGGCAGGAAGAGGAGATCCTCCGAAGGGTTGGACGAAGTCGATGCAGGAGTTCTGATGGGAGATAGCGAGGAAGAAGAAGCGTCAGCGCGCGACAAGAGAAAGCAGCGACGACGCCAGGAAGGGACGAACGAAGGTTTGGTCGTTCGCAGACCTCGAGTACCAGTACCATTGGACTGTAGAGGAGGTGAACCGCAATAGAAGAGAAGATAAAAGAGGGAGAAGCGAAAACGAAGCGCGTGTACGATTGTCAGCGATGCAAGTTCCGAGTCTCCGACACGTCTCTGAACGCTGAAAGCCAGACTCAAACTCACCGACACAGTCTCCTCCTTTCGTACACTTATCGCCAAGATCAGGGATGGTGACGTTGAAAGCGGTCTATGCGAACCAAGGCGAGTAGAGTCAGCGTTGCAGCGCTCGCTCGCCGATGCGTATTTCAACTCACCTCTTCGACAGGAGGCCCGTTCGGGCAAGTGTTGACGTTATCGTACTCTGCAGAGAAGGAAACGTCAACAAGGAGTATGTTCACTTAAGAGCTCGAGATAAATGGAAAGGAAAACAGAGAGAGAAGAATCAACTCACGAGCGTACTTCCCATCGTTCCACTCAATCAAAGGAGTTCCGACGATCTCGTTGGTCTTCGTATCGACGATGGAGACGTTGGCTACTCCGGCGTGTCGCTATGGTGCGAGAGAGCGAAGGAGAGTCAGTTTTGAAGCGATGAAAACGAAAGACAAAAGGAATCGAAACAAGTTCGAACTGACGTTCAAGATGAAAACGTTGATAGGAACGATGGCTCCGATGGGATAGTAGTAGGTGTTGGCAACGTTATCTTCGTATTGAAGACCTACGAAGGTCAAAAGTTGAAAGCAGAGTGAGCAACGCGTCGAGTCGAGTGGACGAAAGAAAGAGGAGAAAACGACGAACCAGAGCAGAGTCGCCTGTAGATCAACAAAGCGGAGATATCAGAACAATCTCAGCAATCTGAATAGAGAGAGAAATTACTCACCAGTTACAGTTGTCAGGATCCTTCCACTTCGCTCCCGTAATGATGCCTTCAAAAAATCAACCAACAACAAAGCCGTCGCGTCAGTTCATTCTTCCTCCCTCTCGCTCTCTTCCTTCCTGCCCTTCTTCCTCGTTTGTTTCCACTCACTGTGATCCAGCACCTGTCCGAAAACTGTGCGACAAACCAAGACCCAAACCCCGTCAGCTCATCTCTCTTTCCTCCCTCTCTTCAGCTGTTCCCTCTCCCTTCAGGCCACTGACCATTATTCCCATCCCTAACTCCCGTGCGATCGTTGTTGAAGTCTTGACCTACAGATTCCCCCAAAAAAACGCGAGCCACAGAACTCAAAGTCAGCTCTGAGGAGAGGGAGGACGAACCAAAGGAGCTTCGCGAGAGAAGAACTGAACTTACCACAAACGTCAAGTGATTTGGGTCCAGCCTAGCAGAAAGAGATTGAGTTCGATATGAGATGTATCAGCTTCGTGCTTCACTAGTTCGACTGGGTTTGAAGGGAGATGAGGGAGGAGGGGAGTTTGGGGGCAGGGTTGAACGAGCTTCTCCTTCAAGTCGCTGAACCTCCCTCGTTCAAGTTTCCCCGTCTCCCCCTCCCTCGTCTCCAGGGTCTGGTCGAGTACGAAAGGAAGATAAAAAAAAAGGATACATACCTCTCGAATGAAATGACTGATGATACCGCCTTTTGTTTTCGCGAAACGAAGCAGAGAGAAGAGGGACGTGAAACGAAACGAGGTCAGCTCTCTCTTCCTTCTTCGATAGAGTCTGTGGATGAAAGTGCGACCCACCATGCGCTGAAACGAGGGGAAGAAGAAAGGAAGTGAGAAGGAGGAGGGAAGCTGGAGAGGAAGTGAAGGCGAGCATCGTTGGTTGTTGAGCTCTGCGAGGGAGGGGAGGTATAGGGAGGGTGGTGGTGAAACGAGAGTGACAAAAGCTGCTTGAGCCGTGTGGTGTTTGTTGAAGTATGAGGTGAGGTGAGGTGGAGTGTGAAGAAACGAGCGAAGAAGCGAAAGACGGAGGCGGGAGGGGAGGGGAATTGGAGGACGGAGGAGGGAAAAAGGGAAGATGGACGATGAGGGAAGAAAGAGGGCAGAGAGAGAGGGTGAGAGCAGAAGGCAGAACAAGGGACCGTAAATTCGTTTTGGGACAAAGGGGATACAGGAAGAGAGGGGTCGCGTTTGGAGTTTCGAAGGAGACAGGGGCAGGGAGGGGGAGATGGAGACTCGAGAGTCGAGAGCGCAGGTCGGTCGATGCAGCGAAAAGCTGATGACGAAGGCTCGCCTTTTATTGGAGAGCTGATTGTATGCGGCTGTCGTAGCTGCTGGAAGAAGACAGAAGAGAGATGGACGGGTGAGGTTCTCCAGCGACGCGAACAAGGATGATGCGAAGGGAGTCGGTGAGCTCGCGCCTTCGAGCCGGAGATGAAGAAAAACAAGAGAAAGGTCGTAAAATCGAAGGTTCTGTAAAGTCAAGGGTAGAGAAGGTGCTGGAGAGCTGTGTAGAGCCCTGAAGTCGTACGGCGGTCTGTTTTTTGGGGGAAAGGAGATGGGAGGAGATGGGAGCGACGAGGAGAAGGGAGGGAAGGACGGTTGAGCTCTCCAGGAGCTGTTGATTCGAGGGTCGGTCCGGATTTCTGCATCGAGGTGCTTTTGATTTCCTGGGAGATGAGGATGGGGAAGAAAGGGGGTAGGTGTAAGCTGTTGGAAGAGAGGAGAGGGGAGGAGGAGAAAGGAGGGGACGAACGGTGATACGTGAACGGAGGGAGATGAAAGAGCTCAGAAGAGCTTGAGGATGAGCTTGAAGACTTCGAGGAAGACTGTCAATGGAAGAGAGGGGGTATAAGGTCAGTGCAAGCTCTGTGCCAGAGGTGGGGGCGTGAGGCATGCAGGTGGCAGCGAGGAGATGGAGGGAGGGAGAAGGAAGGGGAGGTTGAGCTCGACCGACGATCCTGATCAGAACCCCCGAGCTCATTCCCAAGATATCCGTCAAGATCTTCCTTCTCGGATTCTCATCCCTACCATCCTAGCCCACCCTCAGACCCCATTTGAAATCCCTAGAGCTGCTAGACGTCGAGCATTCGCATCCAACCCTCTCGTCCTCCTCCGGCCACGTCACGAAGCTTGACCTGAAGAGAGGAAGGGAAAGCTCAACTCACATCCAGCTGCCAGCAATCCCACCAAAGCCAAAGCTGCAAACTTTGTAAACCTCGCCGTCGTCGTCTCCTGAATCTTGGCCTTCTTCTCGACCGAGTTCTTCTTTGCTGGTTGACGAGTTCCCGCCTTCGCAGCGAATCGCTCGTTCTTCGCCTTCAGAGTCCCAGCTTGAGCAGTAGCCTGCAAAGAAAGGAAATCTTCAGAGCGATTAGAGGGGAGCTGCGCGCCATCTAAGAAGAGGAAGAAGAGGTGCTTACCATGATTTCTGGAGAAAGGAGAGGATGACGGTTTGGAGAAAGAAGTCAAGGACGAAAGCGAAGGGAGGTGGGAGATCGAAAACGACCTTCAAGTTTACTTTTCATCCTTGTCCGTTGTTGAATCTCAACCACCAACCCCGATTCCAACCTTCGATTCTACTTCTCCTCCTTCACCTCCCTTTCTCATCCACCCACTCCGAACGCCCTAAGACTCCCGGCACTCGCTCGCGATGCTCGCCCCGCTCTCGTCCTTTCTCCTTCCAGCCCTCCTCGCGTCGACGTCTTGCCTGGTGCGAGTACACGCTCACGGAGGTCACGAAGGAAGCTACGACGAACACGGAGCCGAAGACGACACCCTAGGGTATGCGGAGAGACACGTGAGTTCATACTATCCCTGCTGGACTGAGGACTGAGGAGTGAGAGAGAACGAGGAGGCTGATAGTCAACTCCACGGTTTCCCTCTTTCGGCTGAACGAACCAGATGCGATCAGAGCACCATATGCGAGTCCCCCTTTCGCTCAATTGTTTCGTTCACACCCCCAAGAGCATCTCCAGCTAACCTCTACACTCCTCGTCTACCTCTTGCAGTGATGCCTTCGACGCAGAGAGCTTGTGAGATTCCTCCCTTCGTCTCCTTCCTTCTCCCTTCCCGAGCTTCCTTGTCTCTCCTCCTCCTCCATCTCAACCTCACACCCTCCCCTCGTTCCCTTTCGTCTCGACAGCTTTCACCTCCACGACCTCGACCACGACGGAATCCTGAACGTAGAGGAGATAGAAGCAATTTGTTCGTCCATCCTCCTCCTCCAAGCCTAGACCTCCTCTCGAAACCAAACGGGCCAAAGCTCAACTCAACTCCTCCCCTTCCCTCCCTGCTCTTCCTTTGCTTTCGTTTGGGTTTCCTGGCTGCAGATGGTCTCCACCACGACTCCTCCAAAGCCGCTTCGTCTTCCGGAGATACCCATAACGCCAAAGCCAAGATCGTCGTGGAGAAGGTGCTGGCTCTGCTCGATAAGGATAAGGACGGCGTCGTGACCTTGAGCGAGTTCATCGAGGCGGGAGCGGAAGGGTTGCCTGATTTCAAGGGATTCGAAGAGTTGGGTCATCATTACGGTAAGTATCTAGGCTCTTGTTCTGGCAGCGGAGGGGGCGATGGTCGGGGTTTGGGGGAAAGGAGGAGGAGGGAGGAACGAGGTGAGACGAGGGTTGATCGCGTTTCGTTTCTTTCCTTTCGCTGTTGTCTTTTTCGATGACGAGCAGACGAGGAGAGTGAATAGTGAGTACTTCCTTCTTCTTTCTCCATCGAGCTTCATAGCTCAAATCTCTCGTCGCTGGGATTTCCGCGAGGTTCACTCGCTGACTTCTTTTCCTCCACCTGCACGCGTTCCGTTTGATCTTCAGCTTCCTTCACCACGAGGAGCGATTCCATTCGACACCTGAGACGCAGACGGACGAAGCTTACAACCACCCTGTTCGTACGATTTCTCTTTGGAATGCATCGCTCTCCACGTTCAGCTCGAGCTCTCGCTGACATCTCCTCTCTTCCTCCATCCGATCTCCTTCTGTCTTCGCGTCTTTAAGGAGGATGTGCGTTCTTTCTCTCTCTTGCTTCTCCTCCTACTCTCCTCCTCTGTAACCGCTCACTCACTCGCATCTCTCTCTCTCTCTTCTGGCCCTTCCCGTCTATCCAGATCGCTCACTTCCAACACCACGAAGACATCGAGAAACTCGAAGACGACCGAGCCAAAGTCTTCCTCGAGGGCGAGACCCCTACTCACGCCGACATGCCTCACGAAGCTCCTCCCAAGGATCTCACCCACGAGCGAAAGGTTCCCTCTGTGTCGGAGAGGTTGAGCAAGGATCGGATCGCGGCGTTGAACGAGGATGGGAAGTACGGGGAGGGAGAGAAGGGTTTCAAGAGGCCTAGGACGGCGAGGGATAAGATGAGGAGGGGAACTCCTTATAAGGTTAGTGGAATGGGCTTGGGAGAGTGGGGAAACTGGGCCGGGGAGAAAGGAGAGGGAGTTCTTGAGGAGTTTGGCGAGAACTGACGCGACGCGCTTTGGCTTTCCTTTTCCATCTCCCCTTCCTCCTCGTCACTCTCCTCTACTACTTCAAACCCACCAGTACAAGTTCCGTCGATCCCCTAAGGAGTTCTAGACCACTCGTCGACGCGTCGGTTCTATATCTCTTCTACCCTCTCTTTCGCTCTGGATCACTCCCTCTCGGCTCTTCTTCGCGTTCCTTTCCTCTTGCTTGCATCCGTGAGCTCCTTCTTCTTCCCTCCTTCCCCTTCCATTTCAAGATCATCCAACTAATCTCCTTCTCACATGCTCCTCCTTCATGATGGGCAGACATCATCCCTCGGCCTTCAATCACCCTCGACAGGATCGTTCTTTCTGCCCCGCGTCGTTTCTTTTCACCTCAATCCATCTCGTTCGGATCTCTCTCTCTTTCCTCGCTTTTCTATGTACCAGTCCTGGGCTTCCTTCCTTCGGTTTTCTCCTTGCGCGGCAGGTTTTTCGCACAAGAACGTCGGTATGTTTCGCTTCTAGCTCGTTTTTTTGGATACTCACCGTTTTTCTTTCCAGCACACGAATGAAATAAAAACTTCCTACGCAGGGGTGACATACCTTCGGCTCCTTAGCAGGCCTTCCCTCGCCGAGAAACAGGTCGGGTAAGCATGAAACAAGAAAGCGAAGGAAGCACATCTCCAAGCGAAGCTGGGGAAGGAAGGGGGAAGAGGAGAAGAAGATCAGCCAGGAAGGTCAAGAAAGTGTGCCGAGGCTCCTCCTTCTCCCAACGATCACCCACCCCCCCTCTTCCTCTCGTTTTCTCTTCTCTCTCCTTCGGACGAGCCAGGAGCTTTCGCCCTCATCCTCTTACTCTACATCTCCAGGACGAACGGACCCGATCACAAAACCAAACAAATCTCGATCTTCCCAACACCTCTCCTTTCAGCCGACGACACCCTCCTTCCCTCTTCTTCACCTCTTCAAATCCGCCCAAAGAACTGATAGATCAGCTCGCGCCGGTATCTACTTCCTAAGGTCCGTATCCGACCATCGCGCTCGAAATACCCGTAGCTTTCAAGGAGAAGAGGGGCGAACGAGAGAGAAGAGAAAAAGGTCTCAGGAGCTGACCTCTCCGACTCGTCCTTCCTTTTCCTACTCCCCCTACATACTATCTTCCCTACGTCTCCGGCTACCTTCTCCTTCCTTCTATCCACCCCATCTTCCCAAAGCAGACCCTATCTTCCCTTTTATCTCTTCTTTTCGCCATGTTCTCCTCAACTTTAGCCCTCCTCGCGCTCGCCCTCTTCACCTCTTCTACCAACGCCTTATCTGCCAGTGAATGGCGTTCCAAAACGATCTATCAGGTCCTTACAGATCGATTCGCTAGACCTGATACCGTCACAACAGCTTGCAACGTCGCCGACAAAGCTTAGTGAGTTCTCTTTCTCTCTCCGAATCGAGCGAAAGAGGATCGGAGGAGGAGCGAGGGCTGACGGAGTCTGTTTTTTCTTCTTCTCACAGTTGCGGAGGAACCTTTTCTGCTCTGGCTGCTCAGTTGCCTTATATTCAGGGCATGGGGTTTGATGCGTGAGTCTGCGAACTTTTCATTTCTGAGCTGGAGCTGGTGGGGGAGGAAGGAAGGGGAGAAGGAAGCAAGGGAGGGAAGAGAGAAGGTCGAAGAGATCGCGGCGATGAAGCTAGACTAGAGCGGGCCCCGTTCCATTCCAAGCTCTTTCCTTCCTATCCTTCCAAGAGGACGAGAGAATGAAGAACTGAGAGGTGGTGTTGTGATTTTTCCAAGAGATCGGGTGCACGGAAGGGCGAAGAGGAGAGAAGAGATGATCGAGAGAGCTGACCTTTCGTTTCTTTGCGTTCGACGTGCTTTGTTAGGATCTGGATCTCTCCTGTCGTGACGAGTGAGTAATCATCAATACAGGGCGTAAGCGTGCGAGTATGTGGGCGAGATTGGGACCTCAACGAGCTTCTGTGGTTTATGCAGACATCGAGGCTACAACCGCGTCCGGTCAGGCTTACCAGTGAGTTCTGAGCTCTATATCAACCTGTGCGTATACTCGAAGAGTGGAGAACTCATCACTGGCCCTGTCTTGTTTATCTCTCTCGCAGCGGATACTGGTCCTCCGACATCTCAACGATCAACTCTCATTACGGAACTTCGGATGAGCTCAAGGCTCTCACGGCTGCTATTCACGCTGCTGGGATGTACGTCATGGTCAGTCGAAGCCTCTACTTGTTTTCCTCTTCTTATCGGAGAGCTCCAAGTTGATCTTCTTCGACGCTCGGCTCTTGTTTTCAGTTTGACGTCGTGGTCAACCACGTCGCCTCTCAAACTACGACCACTTTCGCTCCTGGTGCTTCGACTTACGGACCTTTCGCTACTGCGGGAGATTACCATCCTTTCTGCTTCATCTCGGATTACACCAACCAGACTAATGTCGAGCAGTGTGAGTCGTCTACAAAGAGAGAGAGGGAGGGAGGATCGAGCTGACTTCCTTTTTGTTTCGTTCAGGCTGGCTCGGAGACACCACCGTCGCTCTTGCTGATGTAAGCTCATATACCCATTGAACCTCTCCGAGTTTTACTTTGCTCACTCTTTTCTTCCTTCCTCGCGTTCTCAGCTCGACACCGAGGACCGTGAGTTTCTTCTCTCGCTCGACGCGTCCGGCTCATCGGCAAAGCCTCGCTGATCATTGTCTTTTGAATCTCCTCCTCCCAGAAACCGTTATCGACTACTACAACACCTGGATCGCTCAGCTCGTCTCTGACTACTCCGTTGATGGACTTCGAATCGAGTTCGTCCTCACTCCTTCTTCGTTTCTCCCTTCGTTTCTCCCTCCTCTCTCAGAGCTCAATCTCACCTCGAAATCCTCCTTTTATCTCCATTCATTCTCAGCACCGCCAAGCACGTCCGAAAGGACTTCTGGCCTGGCTTCGCCACCGCCTCGGGAGTCTTCACCATGGGAGAGATCCTCGACGGAGGAGTTCCCTACAACGCTCCTTATCAGGAGGTGATGGACTCCATCCTCAACTACCCTCTCTACTACCAGCTCGGATACGCTTTCGAGAAAGCCAACTCTAACATGAAGGGTGAGTGAAGAGCCACAGAACAAGTTGGGACGAAATCGAACGCGATAGAATGGGAAAACTGACTTGTGTTCTTCGCTTTGCTTTGTTTTGGTCCCTGGCAGCTCTTGGAGACCTTCACGATCAGATGAAGACTGCTATGAAGGACACTACTCTGCTTGGAACTTTCCTTGATAGTGAGTACTTTTCCTTTCACACGAGATTTCGAAACGCGTTCTCGGTTCGCTGATTCAATACGACGCTCTTCTTCCCTCAGACCACGATCGTGAGCCTTCTCCATCACGCTTCTTCCCTCCTGAACTCAAGCTTTCCACTGACCACGCTCTTTCCTTCTCCAGAGCCCCGATTCGCGTCCTACGTGAAAGATATTGCTGTTGGTTGAGACCTTTCCTTCCTCTCCTCCTCTCCACTCGCCGCTGACCGACATCTCTCTTTTGCTTCTCCTTTTCCAGCTCATCCAGAACGCTTTCATCTACCCCTTCGTCACTGACGGTATCCCCATCCTCTGTGGGTCCTCGTCTCTCCTCCTCTCCCGCTCGCGAATCCGAGACTGACGTTTGCTTCGTTTCCTTTCCTTGCCAGACTACGGACTTGAGCAAGGTTTCACCGGAGGAGCCGACCCCGCCAACCGAGAGCCTATGTGGGCCTCGAACTACAGCACCTCCTCTGTCGGATACACCTTCACCAAGCAGCTCAACGCTGTCAGGAAGGCTGCGTGAGTTCTCCTCGATTCCCTCTCGTTCATTCTTGATTTCTCAAACACGAAGAAGCTGAACCGTCTTCGATCCTTCTCTGTGATCTGATTTTTTCTAGTGGACAAGCCGATATTGACTTCTACACCACTAAGGTGCGTTTTTCTCACTCGCTGCACACGATCTTCGTTTCGAACGAAGGAGGAAACTGACGCGTCGCGATCCTCTTCCTTTTTCTCTTTAGTCGACCGTCGTTATGACCACTGCCGTCGATATGGTCATCAAAAAGGGAGGTCTCGTCTCTATCCTCACCAACCGAGGGACCGGAGCTTCTGCTACCATCACCCTTCCCGCTAAGACTCTCGTCCAGGCCAAGACTGTCGTTGACGTTCTTACCGTGAGTCGCTGCTGAGCTCTTGCGGCGAGACCGAAAACAAAGCTTACTCTTTTTTATTCTTCCTGTAGTGCACCTCGTGGGGAACTGACAAGTTCGGAGGATCTACCGTTACCATCAACTCCGGACAGCCCGTCGTACGTCTTGTTTTTCCTTCTCCCTCCTCGCTCTCTCGTCTTTCGAAGCTGATCAAACCATTCTCTCTCTTCTCCTTCTAGCTCATCATCCCTCTCTCTGATATCGGAACCGAGCTTTGCCCCAACGGAGTCACCGCTTCGAAACTCACGACGGGATCGACCGACACCACTCCCAACGATCCTCAAACCTCGACCACCCGTGCTGCTTCCACTACCCTCCGCCCTACTGCTACTGGCGCCGGTGCCTCTGCTTCAGCCTCCGCTAGCTCCACAGCCGCCAGCAGTGCCAGTCTCAACGTCAAGATCGCGTCCTCGTCGGTCTGGCTCGCATTGTTCGCCGTCGGCGCCTCCCTCGCTCTCTAGATCTTCTTTCTCTCCCATCTGCTTCCTTTCTCTTCTTTCATCTTTTCTTCTCTATAGATATCGGACGCTTCCTACTTCTGTATCCACCACGCTCCCTTACTCCCGCCCACTCGTTTCGATCCCTCTCCCTCCCTAAACTTCCGTCGCGCTTTATCTCCCCTCCGCCTTCATCTCTAACCCCCTCTCATCTCGTTTGATCGTACCCTCGCCACCTTCCTCCCTTCTGCTCTTCTGGATTCGTCAGCGACCACTTGGACTTCTCTTCTCATCAGGTTGTTTTCCCCTTTTTCTCTCCCGTTCGTTCCTTCTCTCCCTTTCGCTGCTTTTCAGTGGAATCAAAACGATCTGTACCCTCCTTAGATGAGTAGTGTATCTTCTATAGTGCGGGATTTTTTTTGATGATACCCTTCTATCTTGCAGGCAAGGATTCAGGTTCACAACCCAGAATGAAATCTGACCTTTGTGTCTATACCCAAAAGTGTCGCAAATACGCAGTCTGAGAAACGAACGCTCCTTTCCCCCGCTCGCTCCTCCTCTTCCTCAACCTTCACTCGACCCTTCCTTCTTTTTCGCACCTTTCTCTCAACCCTTCGCCCTCCCTCCAACCCTCTGCCCACACTCACAACCCTCTGCCCTCATCTATCTAACCCTCTCCCTACGATGCTGCCTTCAAGTCCGGCTTCTTCTCCTCCCTTCCTTCGCCTCCTCGCCAAACAATCTCACCTTCCTCCTTCCTCCTCCTCGGAACGGTCGATACGCTCCCAAGCAAGCTGGCCATCGAGTCCATCCTCCTCGCCATCGTTTCCCCTACGAAATTCCTTTCACAGTGCTCACTTTCTCGATGATGTGAGCTCCGTCATTCTCTCTTCGAAGGATCCAAGCTGAGAGCTCACCTCTCCTCCTTCCTCTCCCATCTCCCTTTCGTTCAGCTTCGTACCCATCTCGCTTCCCTACCTCCCTAGGCCGGGTCTCTTCTGTGCA
Source organism: Mrakia blollopis (assembly GCA_000950635.1). Classification (NCBI taxonomy): domain Eukaryota; kingdom Fungi; phylum Basidiomycota; class Tremellomycetes; order Cystofilobasidiales; family Mrakiaceae; genus Mrakia; species Mrakia blollopis. The sequence goes on along the minus strand of BBPU01000023.1, from coordinate 1,014,682 downwards.
ATGGCCGGGCATCTTATCCTTTTGCTTTCATGGCAGCTCTTATCTTTCTTCCTGTTGTGAGTCGCTTTTCCTTTCCGTCCGCTCTTCTGCTCGCCGTCGTCTCCCGAACTGATTTCTCCTTCCCTCTGACTTTTCTATTCTCGGGTTCCCAGACCCGGTACTTTCTTCGTGAGTCGTATTCACGTACTCCATGCGTCTCTGTGTGCGTCAACCTTCGAGCTCTGACGAACTTGGCCGCTCTGGTCCCTCGCAGAACTGGACGGAATCGCTCTCTCCTCGCCCAGCTCGAAGAACGGAGAACGCTCTCAACGTCAAGATCGCAGCTGACACAGCTTGCTCACGAAAACCAGCTTGAATCATCGATTTGGATGCTCTCTTCCACTGTGCCCTCCTCTTTTCGTTCTTGGTTTCGTTCTCCTTCCTCAAACGCGTCCCGATCCCCACGCCCTTTCGCTAGTCAACCGCCCTGTTTCCATACCCACAAGTAACTCGCTATGTGCTCCACTAATTTCAGAGTATTTTCTGCAATCTACGAAAAGCTAATCTTCTCAAATATACCCTGGGGTCGTGCGAGCGGCAGGTTTCTTCCCTCGCTGGAGACGAGGTCGCGACGCGGCTTCTTTCTCACCACCCTCCTTTTTCAAGCCGCTCGTCGCTCTTTTTCCGAGGTTTCTAGTCGCACGAGAAGCTGCTTCACTCACTCGACATGAAACTCTACGAACGAGCAGCGAGGAGTCGCCGAAGGCGACGACGAGTTGTGAGAGAGGAGCCCTCCTACAGCAGTTCGCGTCCGAAGCTCTGAAAGTCGGGTCTCTCTTTCTCGACGTGTCTTCTATATCTTCCGTTTTCCTAAGTCCCTCAGCCTGTGCTTCCCCTCTCTTCTCTACGGCTTTTTCTCTCTCGCTTCTCTTCTCTTTCACCTCGTTTCTCATGAATGCCGTCTCTTTCGATCAAGAACGGAAAGAGCCGGTAAAATTACTTCGAAGCGATGTCTACAGTCGAAGCGATGTCTACAAAACCTGGGTTGTGACCAGCCGCTCGTCGGCCCCCTCCCCTCATGAGGCTTGAGGAGCAAAGTTGAGACGCGTCGCGAGACGAGGGGAGTCAGAGAAGGTGAGCTTTGTTCTCGGCGACTTCGGGTTCCTGTGTTTTTAGGACCCGCGCTTTTGCGAAAGCCGTAAGTTCGCTCCTTGTTTCGGTTCTCTGCAGCTGCTGAGAGGATTTACATGACCAGCGGAGGAAAGGACGAGCCAAAAAGAGATCGAGAAAAGGGAGGGTCGGGCCAGCGAGTTACCGAGACCTCGAAATGGAGGTCGACCTGACCTCCCTCCTCCTTCCCTCCTTTCTTCCTTACCCCCAACCTCCACTTTCCTTCCTCACCACTAGAACCATGATCTACACATCTAGCCTCCCTCCCATCGACATCCCATCCGTGGACGTCCACACCTGGTTCTTCTCTCCTCAATACGCCCGGCCCACCGATTCGCCTGCCAACCGACTGCTCGTCGACGCTGCTCGTCCTCCCTCCGAAGCCATCACTCAAGCAGAAGTTTTCCGTCTCTCGGAAGAGCTCGGAGCTGGACTCACCAAGCTATGGAAGCAAGGTATCACTCCTCTCGTCCCATCCTCCCCTCTCCCTGCGGCTACTCCCTCGTCGGCCTCATTCTCGAAGGAGGAGGAAAAGGTCACCATCGCGATTTTCTCGCCAAACACGACGTCCTTCGCTATCGCCCTCCTCGCTTGCCTCTCCTCGCCTTTGGGCATCATCGCTACTCTCGCCAACTCCAGCTACACGGCAGGAGAGCTGAAGTATCAGCTGGAGAATGCGAGGGCGGGTGCGATTCTAGTTCATCCGTTGTTGCTGCCCGTCGTCGAGGAGTGCCTCGGAGGGCAAGCGGGAGGAGCTGGGGGAGGTTGGAGAGAGAGAGTTTTCATTCTTGGAGACTCTCTGGACGGACCGAGGATTGCTGGGTACAAGGATTTCTCAGAGCTCAGGATTGGAGGGGAAGAGGGAAAGAGGTTGAAAGAGGGAGCTCGACCTTCGGCGGACGATGTTGCTTTCCTCTGCTACTCTTCGGGAACTGTAAGTACCCGGAATTTTTAGCACCCAGATAAAGTCGTGGACTGATACATACTCTGCTCTTCTCAGACTGGACTCAGCAAAGGAGTAGCTACAACCCACCGGAACCGTTCGTCTTCTATTCCAACTTCCGCGACGCGTCGGCCGTTCTGCGTCCTCCATCCGATCGTCTATCCATTCTGCTCACACGACCTTGTACTTTTCTTCCGACAGTGATCACCGTCATGAGCATCACCGCACCTGCATGGCCGACCATGCTCCCAGGGAAGCAAACTATCCTTCAAGTTCGTCTCTCTCTCCCCCTCCCCCAGCTGAAGAAGGACCAACTTCTGATCGTCGCTTTTTCTTTTTTCAGCCCCTTCCCGCCTATCACATCTTCGGTCTTCTCAACCTCCTAGCATGCTTCAAGATGCAGATCACTCAAGCCATCTTGAAGAAGTTCGATCCTGATGCGTTTGGGAGTGCGATCGAACGGCACCAGGTCTTCGTTCGTACTTTCGTCAAACTTCTTCTGCCCCGTCGAGCGAATCGAGAGATAACGTCTCTATTTTTTTCTCTACCAGTTCTCTACGGTGGTTCCGCCCATGATGGTTCTTCTCTCTCAGGGAAAACTCTCCAAGAAGTACGATATGTCAAGTCTGAAGAGCGTTCTCTCCGGAGCAGGTGAGGCTGCTTTCCTGCTCTTGTTCCTTCGAAGCTTCGACGTGTCGACTGATCCTCATTGGACGTGATACTCTATCGCACAGCCCCTCTCGGCCCAGAGCTCACTCGGAAGGTCCTGAAGGTGTTCCCTGAACTCAAGATCATGCAGGGATACGGTGAGCTCATTTTCCTCACCTTTCGAGATTTCGCGACGCGTCTCGAGCTGAGCTTCATCTCACACTGCTTTCGTTCTCTTCCCCAGGTCTCACCGAAACCTCCCCTACCGTCACCATCACCGCTATCGATGTCCCTGAGGCCGCGTACGGATCCATCGGAGTCATTTTGCCCAATGTGCAAGCTCGATTGATGGACGACGACGAGAAGGATGTTCCAACGGGAAAGGAGGAACGAGGAGAGCTTTGGGTCCGAGGGACGAACGTTATGTGAGTACTGCTTCATTTCGAGGCCTTCGAAAGAGCCTAGCTGATCCCGATCTGGGTTCACAGGAAGGGATACTGGCGGAATCCGAAGGCGACGCTCGAGAGCATCACGAGCGACGGCTGGTTCAAGACTGGAGATATCGCCATTCGCAAGGAGACGGGTGACTTTTTGTGAGTAATCTCGGTTTATCTACTACCTCGATGCCTGTGAAAGAATCGGTGGAGAACCACCAAAGCTCGAAAACATGTTGAGCTGATCCTCGTTCTCTTTCTTTTTCTTAAGCATCGTCGATCGAAAGAAGGAGGTAAGCAGTGGTTAGAAGATACCTTTCACATGCTAGTCACATGCTAGTTACTTCCACTGACGTTTCGTCCCTCTCTACCTTCTCCAGTTGATCAAAGTAAGCCATCTCTCGACCCATCGGCTCTTTCGACGCGACCTGACGCTGTTCTCTCTTTCCCTCTTCTCTCCTCCTTAGTACAAAGGATTCCAGGTTCCTCCCGCCGAGCTCGAGGCTAAGCTTCTCGCTCACGAGCTCGTTGCCGATGTTGGAGTCGTCGGAGTTTGGGACGAGGAGCGAGCGACGGAAGTCCCAAGGTGCGTTTGGGGCTCTTTCTCTTCCTTCCCCTCATTTCTTCCGCCTCGAACATATGACCTTATCCGACCTTTTGTCTTCTCAGAGCCTATGTCGTCCCCACGGGAGGTTACGAGAGCATCAAGGGAGGAAAGGAAGGTCGACAGAAGCTCGAGCACGCTCTTGAACGATGGGTCGCTACTCAAGTGAGCTTGGCCTCTCCTTCTTTCAATCTTCCGTATACACGAATCGAATCTAATCTACTCATCCTTTTCTATCAGGTGACGGACTACAAGCGATTGCGAGGAGGTCAGCTCTGTCTCCTCTCCCTGTTCTTTCTCCAGACGCGTTTTCACTGACGCCTTCTCTTCCTCTCTTTTCCTAGGTGTCCATCTCATCGAAGCCATCCCAAAATCGTGAGTCAAATAATACTCAGCTTTCTTTCTCTGGCAACGCTGACTTTCTCTCTTCCACCGTTTCTAGCGCTGCTGGGAAGATCCTTCGACGACAGCTGCGAGATCGTGCTGCTGCAGATCACAAAGCTGGAAAGGTTCAGATTCGATCTAAGCTTTGATCTCGGAAACGAACTAGACTGCTTCACTAGACTACTTCTTGGAGTTCTTTGGACTATATGATGGAAACGCACCGAGTCGCATTTTAGAAGAACAATTTCCGTTCCTTTCTGAGACGAGTGCAGGCGCGAGGAGGAACGGATGTCCACATCTGACTGAGCAGAAGGTGGGTTTCTTGCATGTCTTACAGCTGAGGGGAAGAGGGGAGGAGAAAGACCGATAACGTCAGGATCCAAATCGAAGAAAGGCGGACGGAGACGAGGGAGGAGGAGGAGGGAATGACAGATTGACTCACACCACGAGAACAGCCCTTTGGAAGGAATCTTCACATCCCTCACAGTATGAATGCGCAGAACTGGAATCCATTCACGAAAATAAAGTTTGTCTTGGAGGTTGTTGGGGTTGCGGGAGAGGCAGCTCGGCGAAGCGCTCCAAACCTCGAGCTCAACTTTCGACCTCCCTTCCTGCCGACGTCCATCATCTCGCCTTCCTTCTTTCTGGAAACAACTCTTTTGCCCGCATAACCACCCTACGAAGACCAACCTTACCAGTGAGTGCAGGACTTCGATCTCTCTCTCTCATACCAGGCAGACCTTGGAGCTGAAGCCCGTTCTCCTGCTCCTCCTCTGCTCCTCCCACTCCTTCTTCCCTCCAGCCATGTCTCTTCTCTCCATCCCCAACGAACTCCAGTCGGACATCTTCTCCTTCCTCCCTCGAAAGGACCTTTCTATCGTCGGTCGAACCTCCCAACATCTCCACGACGTCTCGATCAGGCTCCTCTACAGGAAGGTCGAGCTCAACAGATGGGAACACCTCCACTCCTTCTTCCTCCCTCCCCTCGACACGGACATCAGAGAAGGCAGGAGAGCCGAGTTAGAATCGATTCGAGAACTCCATATTAATCTCAACCACTACATCACTCTCTCCTCCCAGTTGAGGGAGGAGGCGGAAACGAGAGTTCGCTCGATCCACAACTTCTGTCTCCCAACGGTCCTCGATTACCTGATGGAGAAGGATCCCGACGAGCTGGTATACATCCTCAGCGACGAGACTCGGTATCATGAGGCGGCAAGACTCGCGGTTGGTGAGTTTGGCTTCTTGCAATCGTCGTTCCTCTGCACGCGACGCCTGCTCATTTCGGTTCCCGGCTTTTCCTTCGTAGAGAGACTTCATAGACACATCGCTGAGGAAGGGGTGAGCTTCGTATTTTCTGGTGCTGTCGCTTTTCAAGCTGATTCATGTCGAGTCGTCGTTTCCCAGCTTGCAACCATTCACTCCCTCTCGAAGGACCTCCTCGTTCAGACCGTCTCCTACCTCTCTCTCACCTCCTCCCTCGTCTCCTGCCTCACCGTCAACCAGCGAATTCACGACGTTGTCATCCCCTTCTTCTACTCCAAGGTCACCATCACGAGATGGTCGAAGCTGGAGTCGTTCTTCCTTCCTGGGAAAATCCTCCCGCCTGGATCCGACGTCGCCGTTGACACGAGGAGAGGAGGAGGAACGAGTGGGACTCAATTCAGGACCTTTCTCTCCGCTTCAAGAGGACTCGTCCGGCAGGTTGAAACTGGGGCGAGTACGACGTACCCGAAGGATGGATCTTCTTTGGACCCGTCCCTCCTTCCCTGAAGTCGAGACCGCTCTTCCTTCGAACGCTCGAGGTTCGCTACTCCTCCTTCTACCCCTCCTTCCCTCGGAGAACCTCCGGTCCCCTCATCTGCGATCCCTTCCCTCTTCTCACCCTCCTTCACTACTTCCAACCTGAGACTTTCGTGCTCTCCACCGACCCCCTCCCCGACGCGTCGGTGGGTCAGATCATCCACAAGACGATTCGACAGATGTTCGAGGAGAAGACGCGAGAGTCCACCCACTCGTGGTTGGAGTACAAGCCCCCATTCGGGGCTTCGTCCATCATCCCTTTCCTCTTCAATATGGACCCGGAGCGGGTCCTGAGCAGTCGATACGTCGAAGCAGTGAGCGAGGCGGCTGGTTCGTACTTTCGTCTCACAACGGATCCGTTCACCATTCACTCTTCACTAACAGCATCTTCTTCTTCTCTTGGCGTTCAGCACTGTTCCATCAAAAGATCGCAACTGAAGGGGTACGTCTCCTCTACGGCTCCTCCTTCGCCGTTGCTGACTTTCTCCTTTCCTTCCTTCCTTTGTTTCTTTGCAGCTCGCGACGTTCTCCGACCTTCCCTCGGATCTCAAGGCTCGAATCTTCCTCTCCCTCCCCCTCTCCACTCTCGCCTCCACCGCTCGCACGACCAGAAGCTTCCACTCAGCTACCCTTCCCCTCCTCTACGCCGTCGTTACGCTTCGAGGGTGGAAACAGGTCGAATCGTTCTTCTTCAACGCTTCCCTCGATCCCTCAACGGATCACGGGATCGTCGCCTCGAGGGTCGAGAACAGGAGAGCGGAGCTTCGTCTCGTTAGACGTCTCGCTCTGGATTTCCGAGCAGGATTCGGAGACGAAGGAAACTCGCTCGACCTCGGTTCATCCCTCTCTCCCTCCTCTTTCCTTTCCGCCAACCCTCTCCCCCTCGACCGTCTCACCATCATCCACCTCGACCTTCTTGATCCTCTCCTCCCCATTCTCTCATGGTTCAATCCCTCTTCCCTCGCCGTGCAATCCCTCGGTGGATCCTTCGACGAGGAAGGAGACTCGAGCTGGAGAACCCTTCTCTCCCTCACTCAATGGAATCGAATCACCCACGTCGACCTCGGAGTCCATCACGGTCATCTCATCGCCTCCCTTCCACCAGATCCCCTCGCTTCCTCTCCCTTCCGAACAGCCACGTCTGGCGTTCTCGCTCTCACGGTGGAACGGGAGGAACCGTCGCGTCGTATCGGCCGACCCTTCTCTCGCTCTTCGACTCGCTTTGCCCTGGCCTGAGGAAAGTCAAAGTCGCTGTTACATGGGGGAACGCTAGGACGGCGGTGAGGAAGACGCTCGGGGAGGGAGATCGGTGGAGCAGATGGATTGAGTTGCACGTGGTGATCAGGAGTGGGTTGAAGGCTGGGAAGGCGACGAAGTGATGTCAGGTTCTACTTTTCTTTCTTGCTTACTCTTCTTCTTTCTCTGCACTAGTCTAGTCTCTTTCTCCGCGCTTGATATCCAGTATGTATCGACCGATCTCATGATAAAACAAGTTCGTCGTGATATACCTAAAACAGGGTATCTAGTAGGAACAATGCAAAACTCTCTCCGCGCGTCGTCTCGTCCTCATCGCTTCGCTCCTCGACCGTCCTTCTTCACGAGCGTGGCTCGATAGAACGAAGCGTACATGTTGACTCTATCGATAGCCTTCCCATCCTCCCTGATGCTGATGGCCTGAACGTCGAACCCAGCCAGCTCAAACCTGATAGAAAACAAGCGAGCTCGTTAGTAAACTCGCTCTTTGCCATCGTCGCGTCCTCGAGCTCTCGCAGAACTCACCTCTGGTTGTACCAAGGTCTCTTTCCAGCACTTCGGTAGTAGACCTCTCCTCCAACGGCGAGGACTCGCTTCATTTCCAAGACTTGGTAATCGAGTTCACTCTTGAGGGACTCGAGAGCGGCTTCGGGGGTTGAGTCGAGAAGGTCGAGAGCGGGGGAGTAGGGAGGAGGAAGGGGAGTTGAGGCAGGGAAAGGAGTGAACCAATCCATCGAGTCTAAAAAGATCGAGGAAAGAAGAAGGGATAATTAGTACGCGAGAAGAAGAGAGGAAGAGGGAGAGGGGCGAACCCATGACGATAATCTTGGTGAGAGACGACGAGGGAAGTCCTCGGAGAACGCTGAGAGAGAAGAGAAGAGCGTGAAGGAGGGGATAAGGTTTGTCAGTGAACGAGACGACGCGAAGAATGAAACGACGCGACAGACGAGGGAACGACTTACTTGATGATGGTATCGGTATGAAGAGCGAAGGAGTCGACGGCAGCACCGTCGTTCTTCCTGAGTGCGTCGTATCCAGCTCGTGTGAGATAGAGAGGACACGACTGAGGAGTGTACTTCCCCGTGAGACCTGGAGAGAAAGGCTGGTCAGCGACGAGCAGGAAGCCTCAAACGTGTCGTAGATCTTTCGAACTCACAGAGAAGATAGTGGTAGGCTCCGGTTCGCATCGAAGCAAGCTTGGGGATGGGGTCGAAGGTGGCGAGGCTGGTAGACCGTTGAGAGAAGGAGTCAGCTTCGAACTCGGTCGACGAGGAGATTGAGTCGACGTGGTGATTCGATTTCTTCCCCCCCCCTCTCTCCCCTCCCCCTTCTCTTCCTCTCCGAAAGTGATCGCGTACTCACAGGAAGTCCTTGACTGATCCATCCTCGAGGAAGCAGTTCATCTGGTTGATGGGAACTCCCAGACCGTTCCAGAGGAAGATGGGAGATCCGAGGATCTTGACGAGGAGAGGGTGGAGGAGAACGGGTCGAACTTTGGTCCTCCAGATGAGATCTTGCTCCCAGACGTTGCTGGCCTCGGTCATTTTCTAGTGAAGAAGAGAGAAACGAGCAGAGAGTCAGCGAGGCTCGCTTTCGAGTCGCGTCGAATGAAAGAAGAATCAAAGCAAAAAAGCACTCACCTTGACATCCTTGGTGATTCCTGACAGCCAGAAAGCCCACTGAGCGAGTCGAAGGGCGTGTCCCGAGTATCCTCGGAAGTGGAAGTTCTGGGCGAAGTAGGACTCGTTGATGGACCAGTCTGCGAGAGGAGGAAGAAAAGACGAAGTCAGCGAAGCTCGAGCAAACAAGATTCAGTGAAGCAGAGCAGCTTACATTGGTAGCAGTGAGAGGTGAGGTAGGGAGCGATCTTAGTATCGAGAAGGTGTTTGAACTGAGAGAGTGAACGTAAGAGTCAGCAAAAGAGGCGATGGGAGAGATTCGGTTCGAGATGCTCACCTGAGGAAGCTTTCCCTCGCCGAACATGGAGTCTGGGACACGTTGCGAGGTCAGCTCTGAGGTTCGGGAAAGGATGGTAGAGAAGCGAAAACTCACAGAACTCCTCGTAGGAGAGGGCCTGCGCAGCAGCGAGCTTGAGTTCGAGGATGTGACCCTGAAGAAAAGGAGCGACGAATCAGAACGCAAATTCAACGCGTCGAAGGAGAACGGAGAACCGACCTGAGCTGGGTTCATGTCGACGGCATGAATCCTCTTCGGTCCTCCAGCAATCTTGTAATGGAGGGCGTTATCTCCGGCTGCGATCCCGATCCGATGTATACAGATAGAGCAGAGTCAGCTCGTAGAAGGAAAAGCGAAAGGGAAAGGACAGATGAGGGATAACGAACCCGAAGTGATGACGAGCATGGAGTCGTCCTTGGTGAGGTTGAGAGCCTTCATGTCTTCCTGAGGATCCTCCCAAGTGAATCCGTAGACTGGGTCGAAGAAAGGAGTCGAAGTCAAAGAAGGTCAGCGAAGAGAAGAGAGAAAGAGAGCGAGGTTCGCGAAGAGAGAGAGAAGCAGGAGAGGGACGAACTGTGTGTTCGGAACTGATTGTGAACCTTCTCCTCCATGTACGGAACTCGAACTGGCTTCTTGATGATGTAGTGGAACGAGCTAAAACAAAAGGAGGGGAAGATCCATCAGATCTCCATTCGACCCGAGCTCGAGACGCGACGAGGGGTGTAAACTCACCTTGGAGGACCTCCCAAATCGACGACGACCTCCTCCTCAACGGCTCCGCTCGATGTCCCAGCGACGGATTGCTGACCAGGTCCGAGTTGAAGCTCAGGGACGTCATCTCCAGGCGAGAGAGGCTGGAACGGCGAAGCAGGAGTCTTGAGTCCAGGAGCGAGTCCAACCGTGTTCCCAGAGTCGACGTCGAAGGCTTGGATGTTCTTCGAGATGTCACTGGGTGGAGAGAAACGCAACGAGGGAAAGAATAGTTTCAGCGTCGCGACAGGGAGATGAGGAAGGTGAAGAAGGAGACGAGCTCACCGCGATCGAGAGCAGCCGAGGAAGACATAGTAAGGAATCTGGACGATCCAAGGAAGGATGAACTTGTTTCGTCCGTTGTAGGATTTGATCTGAAAGGAGAAGAGACAAAGGAAGGTCAGGGGAAAAGTTGAGCGGAAGCAGAGAGCTGGAGCGATAACTCACAGTTCCAAACCTTGAAAGCGAAGAAAGATGAGTCAGTTCGAGTGAAGGGAAGCTTTTTAAGGCCGCACTGAACTCACTTGTACTCCAAGTAATCTCGTCGAGCAGGACCGAGGTTGACGTGGTCGAAGTCGAACCTGAATCGAGGTAGGAAAGAAAGGAGACGAGTGATCAGTCCGGAATTTCGCGACACTTCTCTCGAGGAAAGCTCACCAAATCTGCCAGAACCACCTCGAGAGCCAGCCAACTTTCCTATGAGACGATCCGATAGCCTGAAGGGGTCAAGCATGAACGAGATAGGTCAGCTCGAGAAGAAAGCTCTCGTCGAAGAAAAAGGAAAGCTCAACTCACCCTCGACTTCGCTGTTCCCTCATCCTTGGCGACGTAGAAATCAGCGACTCCGACGAGTCCAACCTCAGGATCCAAAACGGCGTTGATTCTATCGAGGAGAGGGTAGAAGGAGGGGATCTGAGCGGAGCAGAGCAAGGCTTCAAAGTCAGCGTCGTCGAACGCGTCGAGTTCAGATGGAAAACGAAAGGAACTCACCATCGAAAGCGAGTAGGAAAGAGTCGCAACCGTGAGACTCCCTCTGGGATCTTGTCCAGCCTCCCACTCGGGAAGAACAAACTCGCTCGCGTCCTGCTTCAGGCAAATCACGTTCGTCCATCCCTTAGCGGCGAATCTCTTTCGAGCGACGTCGAGGAGAGGCTCGCAGAGATCGATGAGGTAGATGGTGTCGAAGTCCGAGAGGGGCATGTAGGAAGCCATTTGTTCGATGTTCCAGCCTTCGAACCAAAGATCAAACTCCAATCAGCTCTCGTTCCTCAACCCAACCGCGTTTCTATGTCGAAGAATCAAAGGAGGAGTCGAGCTCACCAGTTCCTCCTCCCACATCAACCCAAATTCTCTTCTTCCCGTCCTTCGGAGGTCCCTGAGCCTGTTCCCCACAACCAAGCCGTATCAGCATTTGCATAGTAGAGGAACGAAGCGAAAAAAAACTCACCTTGAGATGAGCAGCAACGAGCTGAAGCATCGTCGTCCTCCCTTTCAACAACCCACCCCTCGTCGCGTCGTAGAGTCCAGCTTGAGCAGTGTAGAACGAATCCAGCCTCTCGGATTGAGCTCCAGTCTTGTTGCTGATGGGTTTGAAGACTGTTCCGAAATAAAAAAAAACACCAAACGAGCACGAGCGAGGGAGAGAGATGAAAGATCAGGTCCCATTCCTCCAGCCCAGGGCCACGATTCGACTCACAGCAGTTCCAGACGAATCGCATGGGACTTTCGAGCTCGGACCAGAGTCTACGAAGAAGAGAAGGGAAAGGGAAGGAAGAAAAGAGTTTAGCTTCGGGAAAGGCGAAAAGAAGGAACGAGCTCGAAAGAAGGGAAAGCAAAGGAACGGGTAGCTCGCTCGAGTCGACTCACGCTTGCAGGACCAGTCCGAAGCAAACGAGGGTGAGAACTCCTGTTGAGACTTCTCCTGGAACGAAGGGGAGTTCTTTATGAACTAGGTTTTTGATGGTACTATATAGAGAGAAGAGGAAAAGGGAAGGAGATGGTCCAAGATCAGCCACGTTTCCATTCAGCCCTTCCCGCTCGGACGCGTCGAGAGAGTGATGAACGAACCTCCATTGGAAGTAGAGTCCTGTGAGCGTGAGGAGAGGGATAGCTGTGTTGAGTCGTAAGAAAGACGCCATGGTTGTAGATGCTGATGGTGTTGGGGTTGGAAGTGAAGCGAAGAGAGGAAAGGGAAACTAATCTAAGGGAAGGAAAGGGTTGAGCTTGAGCGAGCTTGGGCTGGCTGCCCCACGTTTCGAGAGAGTTGAACGTGCGTCTTCTAGAAATCCTTCTCTGAGCTTCTGTAGAGGTAGGAGTGTAGTGGAAGGTGTAGAGTTGAGGGGGAGAGGTGAGGGTCTTGAGCGGTGAGTGGGGAGAGTGGAGAGGGAAGGCCCATGGTATCGAAAAGATCGAAAGAGGCACGTGAAGAACGCGTCGAGGAAGAGCTCAACTCGACGAATCCTGAGCCTGCTCGACCATCCAGTCGTGAAGGTCCTTGAGCAGACGCATCCTCTGTATATGCGGAAGCAAACGAAGAGACCTTGATTAGTTTTGCTTCGGGCGCGATGCATCGAAGGAACGACGACGCGACTCGACTTGATCCTTCCTCTCCTCCCTCTTCCATCTCATCCCAAACCAGAGAGAATGCACTCGCCATCTCCTTCTTCTCCTCATCCATCCCATCCCACCCATACCCAAACATAACATGCTCGAACCCCTTCCAAACCTCACAAACCCTCTTCCCCTTCTTCTTCTTCCCATTCCTATTCCCGTTTCCCTCCTCCCCCTCCCCTCCCTCTCCCTCTCCCTGCCCACCCAACCCCTCCATCCCATTCATCGTCTCCACCAGTTTCACACTACCCTGAAACTCGCACACCCGATCCGCGTCCCCATGGATGACCTTGACGGGGATAGCGAGGTTGGAGATGGCGAGTGTTGAGGCTGGGGAGAGGATGAAGGGAGTCATGCGGAGGATAGAGAGACCGGTTGAGCAGCGGATTTTGCCGTGGTAGGTTTGGGGGTCGGCTGGGGTTGAGGTGGAGGTGTTGAAGAGGGAAGAGGGAAGGGGAAAAAGAACGAGGTGAGCACAACGACTCTGTGAAGGAGGAGAACGAGGGAAAGGAGGAGTAGATGACGTACCGAAGAACTCAGCATCCACATCAGGATGATCGAATTGTTTCCCTCGGACGGCGTTCTCTATCGGGAAGCTGAAATTGAAAGAAAGAAAGAAAGTCGAAACGAGCGTGTGAGTTCGACGCGACCTAACTACTTTGCCCTCCGCTTCCTTCCTTCAACTTTTCGACCTCCTCCCACCCTCTTTATCAACACAACCCTCCACTCAACTCACTCAGGTTTAATCCTCCTGATCAACTTCCCAACAGCTACCACGATCGGCGAAGGAACACTCTCTGCTGCGACGCCCAAGAACGGAGCAATAGCATAGATTCCGTCGACGTGCGAGTGAAGGGGGTCGGTGGGTGAGGGAGGGGTTGAGGAGGGTGGGTAAAGTCTGTTGCGAAACCCAAAATGGAGAGTAAGAAGGAGAGAGAGAGAGCAAAGGGGAAGCGCGTCGAAACTCACATCGAGTGAGCGAACCTGTTTCCAAACGAGCGCCGATTCAATAAGTCAGCGTCAAATTTGCACTGTCCAAGGAGAAGGAGAGAGATCGATCGTATACGTACATCGTCCACCCTCCCAAACTATGCCCAACAAGGAATGTCTTTCTCCTCCTCCCTCCTCCTTCTTCGTTGTTCACCTTCCGATCCTCGGACGCGATGGCGACGAGCACGGCTTCGAGGGATTTAGGGAGTTGAGACTCTTCCATGATGTGACAGTGAGTTCCGGAAGAGCGGCCGTGCTGGAGTAACACGAATGAAGAGGGTTCATTGTTGAGACGAGACGAGACGAGGGAGGGCAGAGAGAGAGAGAGAGAAGGACTCACGGTCGCCAGATCCAGTGTCCAGACTCGAAAGCCTTCATCGAGAAGGTTGGAGTCGAGAACTTGTTTAGCCCAGCGTCCTCCTGAGTCTCCGAGGCCTGGAGGAGTTGGGAAAACGGAGAGGCAGGCTGAGCGAAGGGCGAGGGGTCGGGCTGAAGGGTGTGTTGGATGAGAGCTCACCATGAACGAAGACGATATCGGTTCCTTTTCCTGGTAGACTCGAAGCTTGCTCGTCTGAGAAGGTCTTCTGCCAGGATTGGTAGTAGATCCAGGGTTGGTGGACGTCGATGAGCTCTTCTTTGACTGGAGAAGGAGGAGAAGGTGAGCTTCGACCTCTTTTCCAGCCCGATTAACCCTTCCCCTTCCTGGCCCAGCCTCTACACCTCCTTTGAGTGTATATAAAAGAAGAGGGACCTACCGAGCTTCACCTCGTGCCCTTCCCCGACTCCATTTCCCTCCGGATCCAAGAAAACTCGTCGTCGAGACGTCTGGATCGAAGGATCAGCTTCGAGCTCGAGTTCGCCGAAATGATGAGGGCCGAGGTAGCGTCCGTAGGATATATCCATGGCTAAGGAGTCTAAGCTGAGCGGGGTACAGAATTCCGTGAAGGTTTGAGAAGAAGGTGAAGGTTGGAGATATAGCAGCGTTCAAGAGAAGTTGCACTGTCACTCTCCGTTTCGCCCGCGTCATCTCACTCTCAAGCCCTCTCTCCCCTTCCTCCCTTCCTTCCTCTTCTTCTCCTCCCAACTCTCACCCTCGCCAGATCTTTTCTACTTCGATGGCAGACCCATCTATACCTCCTCCTCCTCCTTCTACCGAGCATCTGATTTCGGATTATCAGCAGCAACCTCCCTCGCTGGACGGACTCGCTTTGAACGAGGCGCCAGCTCCAACTCCTCCTCCTGCTGCGACTCTGAGCAGACGGCCTACAAGAGCTCCTCCTGCGCTGCCTTCGTTCGGAGATGAGCCTACGGGAGATGCTGCTGGTGAGTGTATGCTCCTTCTATTTTGCGCGGGATGGGATGGAGAGAGGCAGGTGTATGGACGGAAGGAAGGGAGGGAGGGCGAGCTCAGGAATCTTCCCTTGAGCTCGCTGCTGCTCTCAGGCATGCCCGCGAGGTGGATTTCTGCACTAGTGAGGGGCCTTGTTACTCGCTGCTGGAGAAGAGTGAGAAGAAGAGCTCTCTCTGTTGAGCTTGCGTCGTCGCCTTCAACCTCCGCGGCTTCACCATTCCCTCTCTCTCTCTCTCTCTCTCTCGCTATGACGCTTCTTTCTCAAAAACGTCTATGCTGACCCTCTCTCCTCTCCTCTCTATGCTCCTGCTAGCCACCCTTCCCTCACCTTCTCCCACGACTTCCTCCCATGCCTCTAAACCGACGCGATCTCGACCTCCGATCCCAACGTCCTCCCTCCTCCATCCCGCGACGTCCTCCCTCCCATCCCACAACTCGGCCAACGCGCACGTCCTCACTCCCTTGCGATCTCACTACCTCAAGAAGTTCCTTGTCAACCACCAGTTCATGGACGAACTCGCAGTCATGTCCTCAGCAGCGATGGGCGTAGATGGAATTGCTTCGTTGGGTCCGCCGTTCAAACCGCCTATGCAGCAGATCCCAGGCCAGGAGGAAGGAAAGCTGAGACCGAAACCTCTCCCAGATCTGCCGTTCTTGAAGTTTATGTTCAGGCAGTTTGTCTTCACTTTCCCGTGAGTTTGTTCAGACCTTTCTTTGGGGACTCGTAGATCGTTCGGATCCGTTGGGGAGGAGCGGCGTTCAGAGCTGATCTCACCTCTTCCCTCGGTCTTCTTATTTTTCCCCTCTTTTCACTTCTCTCTCTCCTCACGATCTTCCGCTCTACCTCTCCTACCTCCTCCCAGCTTCCTAGCCTCTGCGCCTCCCTCCTTCTGGCCTCTCAAAGTCCAACCGACCCTCTCCCAATTCCTCTCCCTCTCCCTCGCTCCTTCCTCCATCCCCTTCCTCGACGACGACCCAACCCTCGCCTCCGACGCAGCCAAACGTCGGAAAATCTTCGACAAACTCGAGAAGCACATGACGCTCTTGCTGGGGAGTGCGTTGAAGCTCGAGGGTGGAGAGGAGGTGGTGAGAATTGGGCAGGAGGATCTCAGGTTGCTCGAGGAGGACGCGAGGAGGAGAGTTGGGAACAAGGCCATGTTGAACGGTGGAGGGGAGGAGGATGGGACGTTTGCGATTGATGTGATTGGGGTGAGAGGGGTGGCGGAGAAGGGGAGGGTGAGAAGTAGGAGTCATGAGGTGAGTTTGAAGTCGAGAGGAGGAGAATAGGAGGGGAAGAGGAAGTGAAACTGACGCGTTTTGCTTCGTTTCGCAGGAGTTCCTCGTTCGAACGACTCGTCTCGGAGTACCTGATGTCTTCGTCTGGCGTCGATACGGAGACTTCAAGCGACTTTCTGAAGAGGTGAGCTCCTTCCTCTTTCATCTCTCTCTCTTCTCGAACTCGTCCTGACGCGACTCTGCGTTCAGCTTCGAATCATGTTCCCCGACGAAAACATCCGTTCTCCTCCCGCCAAAGACAAAACCACCACCTCCGCTCCCACCGCTCCCGTCCAATCCACCCGATCCTACCTCTACTCCTTTATCCCAGGAACAGGCTCAGGAACTTCCACTCCTGTTCGATCTTCGATGGACGCCAACAACCCTCCCCACGCGTCCCTTTACGACCCTTCCTCCCCCAACTTCGATCCTTCCCTCCTCCGCACCGGAACAGCCGACTCCTCCTTCTCATCCTCTCAACCGCCTCCCAACCTCTCTCGAGAAAAAAATCGTCTCACCCTTCGTTCTTTCCTTCGTTCACTCCTTACCTCCCCTCACATCGCAAACTCGCCCATCCTTCGATCCTTCCTCCTCAGTGGACCTCAAACCCTCTCTGGATCAGAGGAAGCGGATGCGAGGCAGCGTGAGAACGCGGATCGGGTGAGGGAGGAGGGGAGGAAGAGGTTCAAGAGGGAGGCGGAGAGGAGGGTGGAGGATCTGAGGGGGAGTATTAGGGAGATGAGGGAGGAGATGATTGCGAGAGGGGGGATTAGAGGCGTGTTTGAGGTGGTGAAGAAGACGAGTAGGGTGGAGGATCTGCCGGAAGGGTATAGGAAGGTTTTGGAGTATGGGAGGATCTCGTGAGTCGATCCCTTCAACTCGTCGCGTCGTTCATTTCAGAGCTGACTTGTTTTCGTTCTTTCCTTTTCTTTTCTTTTCCCAGAATGGCCGCGACGGTCTTCCAGACCTTCGTCGCTTCGGACGATGCTTCGACGACGCTTCTTCAGCTCAAGAGACTTCACGGGTTGATGCCGTACTTCGTTCTCAAGGGGATTTTGAGAATCTCGAACCCGATGGCGATGATTCGAGGTAAGTTGAGACGCGTCGCTTCCTTTCCTTTCCTTCCTCTCCTTCCCTTTTCCCCCTCGAACCTGACCTGCTTTTCTCGCTTCTTAGGTATCCTCGAGCTCTTCCTCGCTCGTCCCTTCGGAGGTCAAAGTCTCGTTCAACGGTTCGTCGTTCCCTCCCTCCCTTCCTCAAACTCGACAACGCGAGCTCAAACTGACGGGACTTGACTTCTCGTTTCGTCGTTTTCCGCGGAAACAGGATGTTCTCGACGACGCTGAACGAGGATATTCGAGAAATCCAAGAACAGATCGAGATCATCAGCGAGAAGATTGGAGATCCTGATTTCTGCGAGAAGGTCAAGATGTTCGTGATCGCTCCTCTGGAGATTCAACAGATCTTCAAGGCAGATGCTGGTTCGTTCTTCCTTCTCTCTCTTTCCGATCCTCTCTCTGCCTTTCTCTCTTCTTTTGTTCTTCGCTAACCCTTCCTTCTCTTCCTTCCGTTTCGACCTTTCTCCAGAGGCCGAAGGAATCGACATCATCGCCGTCATCCTTCGTTCACCCGACGCTCCAGCTCTAGGTCGACCTCAGATGATGCGAGTGATTCGAGCTCATCGAGCTTACGCCGAGTACAAGAAGGAGAAGGACGATCTCGAAGATTCGGACGACGACGATGGGCCTGAGAAGGAGGAAGGGTGGCTGTTCATTGATTTGAACCAACTCATGAAGCTTTATGCGAGGTTGAGGGAGAAGGAGAGGATGGTTGCTTTGATCTTCGAGGTGAGTCTTCGATTTCCTTCCCGCTTCGAACTCTCGACGCGACTCGAAACGAGGCCGACCTGTTCTCCTTTTCCATTTTAGGGAGCGACTGCCGAGCTGCTCAAGGACATCATCACCATCTTCTACGCTCCTCTCGCGCAGGTCTACAAGGCTGCTAGCATCGCCGACTCGCTCAGCGATCTTCAGAATTTCATCAACGATCTCATCAGGACTTGCGATCAGGTCGAGGAACGTGAGTTTCTCTTCCTCCTCTCTCCTCTCTCGACGCGAATTCTGAGCCCTCTCTTTTTCTTCTTTCTTCTCTCGTCTCACAGTAAGCCAAGAAGACCCTCAACGGACCGTCCAAACCTTCATCGACCTCGTCAACCGCCACGAACAAGCCTTCTACACCTTCGTCCACAAAGTCCACTCCAAAGGATCCAACCTCTTCTCCTCTCTCATGTCCTGGATCGAACTCTTCCTCGACTTCGTCCGAGACGGTCTCCCTCCCACCTCCGCCGGAGGTCCTTTCAAACTCGACCTCGAGTTCATCCTCCCTCACTCCGGGCCCGAACGAATCGCTCTCCTCAAGGAAGTCGACGCGATCGCGGTCTATCACTATAAGCTCAAGGTCGCTCACGAGGGGAAGACCAGGAGGAAGTTTCTCCGCGAGGGAGGAGCGAAGGGAGTGGATAACGACGACGATGAGCAGGCGTTGGTGGATTCGATCGTTGATGGGTTGAGCTTTGGGAACACGATGAGAGGGGACGCGGCGGAGATTGCGGATGAGGAGAGTAGTAGTGGGGAGGAGGAGAGTGATGGGAGTGAGGAGGAGTCGGATGAGGAGTATGGGACTCCGGAGGGAAGTGAAAGAGGATCGATCAGGTCGACGACGACGAGACGACAACAACATTCAGCTCAAACTCCTTCTCACCTCGACCAATCCCAACTCCCTCCTCCTCCACCCTCTAACACCACCGCTTCTCCCAACTCCCCAACCAAGAAGAAGCTCCACCTCCCGCACGTCCATCGCTCTCATCGTCACGACAAGGACTCCCACTCCCAACCTCATCCCTCCTCCTCAAACGACCCTTCCTCCCCTTCCTCCTCCGCTCCCTGGGCAGACGCTCACCTCCCTCCTCCCAACCCCGCCACCGCTCGACACCTCCCCGGTCACCCTCCAACTATAGCAGGAGGTCTCTACGAGAGGAAGGAGCAAGGAAGGCATGCGAAGAAGAAGGGCAAAGTCACCATCGATCCTCCTGTGATTCGGCATCTGCCGACGTTGCTGCCGTTGTTTGTCGAGATGGTGAGTCTTCTCGTCTTCCTTCCTACTTTACAGAGCAGAGTGACTGACATTTCTTGTGTATTTGTGGCAGGTTCGGCCGCTGCTGGTGGTTTCGACGCTCGATGGGCCGGAGAGCAGTAACAACTAGACGCGTCGAGAGGGTTTCTTCTCTTTCTTTTTCTCTTCTTTTCGTGGCTTCCTTAACGATTTTTCTTTCTCAGTCTCCCGCTACTTTGGTTTTCTTGGGTACACGAGCTTGAGTTCGCGTTTGCATACACCATTTTCCCTGAGTTCGAGCCAAGAGAGAGGGGAGAGGGGAGCAAGAGAGAGAGTCGAGGAGGGAGAGTTTGAATCCCTGCCCATCTTGAGAGGAAGCGAGAGAGAGTCAAAGACGACGGCATCGAGATCTCGAAATGGAGCATAGAGTAAGAAAAGAAACCATCACTAGAAACTAAACGAATCGAGGAACAGAAGCTTCCAACGCGTCGACCTCCCTCTCTCACCACCCCGTCGCCTTCCCAGCCTTCAACCCACTCCTGATCACCACGTGCAACTCAATCCATCTGCTCCACCGATCTCCCTCCCCGAGCGTCTTCCTCACCGCCGTCCTAGCGTTCCCCCATGTAACAGCGACTTTGACTTTCCTCAGGCCAGGGCAAAGCGAGTCGAAGAGCGAGAGAAGGGTCGGCCGATACGACGCGACGGTTCCTCCCGTTCCACCGATGAGAGCGAGAACGCCAGACGTGGCTGTTCGGAAGGGAGAGGAAGCGAGGGGATCTGGTGGAAGGGAGGCGATGAGATGACCGTGATGGACTCCGAGGTCGACGTGGGTGATTCGATTCCATTGAGTGAGGGAGAGAAGGGTTCTCCAGCTCGAGTCTCCTTCCTCGTCGAAGGATCCACCGAGGGATTGCACGGCGAGGGAAGAGGGATTGAACCATGAGAGAATGGGGAGGAGAGGATCAAGAAGGTCGAGGTGGATGATGGTGAGACGGTCGAGGGGGAGAGGGTTGGCGGAAAGGAAAGAGGAGGGAGAGAGGGATGAACCGAGGTCGAGCGAGTTTCCTTCGTCTCCGAATCCTGCTCGGAAATCCAGAGCGAGACGTCTAACGAGACGAAGCTCCGCTCTCCTGTTCTCGACCCTCGAGGCGACGATCCCGTGATCCGTTGAGGGATCGAGGGAAGCGTTGAAGAAGAACGATTCGACCTGTTTCCACCCTCGAAGCGTAACGACGGCGTAGAGGAGGGGAAGGGTAGCTGAGTGGAAGCTTCTGGTCGTGCGAGCGGTGGAGGCGAGAGTGGAGAGGGGGAGGGAGAGGAAGATTCGAGCCTTGAGATCCGAGGGAAGGTCGGAGAACGTCGCGAGCTGCAAAGAAACAAAGGAAGGAAGGAAAGGAGAAAGTCAGCAACGGCGAAGGAGGAGCCGTAGAGGAGACGTACCCCTTCAGTTGCGATCTTTTGATGGAACAGTGCTGAACGCCAAGAGAAGAAGAAGATGCTGTTAGTGAAGAGTGAATGGTGAACGGATCCGTTGTGAGACGAAAGTACGAACCAGCCGCCTCGCTCACTGCTTCGACGTATCGACTGCTCAGGACCCGCTCCGGGTCCATATTGAAGAGGAAAGGGATGATGGACGAAGCCCCGAATGGGGGCTTGTACTCCAACCACGAGTGGGTGGACTCTCGCGTCTTCTCCTCGAACATCTGTCGAATCGTCTTGTGGATGATCTGACCCACCGACGCGTCGGGGAGGGGGTCGGTGGAGAGCACGAAAGTCTCAGGTTGGAAGTAGTGAAGGAGGGTGAGAAGAGGGAAGGGATCGCAGATGAGGGGACCGGAGGTTCTCCGAGGGAAGGAGGGGTAGAAGGAGGAGTAGCGAACCTCGAGCGTTCGAAGGAAGAGCGGTCTCGACTTCAGGGAAGGAGGGACGGGTCCAAAGAAGATCCATCCTTCGGGTACGTCGTACTCGCCCCAGTTTCAACCTGCCGGACGAGTCCTCTTGAAGCGGAGAGAAAGGTCCTGAATTGAGTCCCACTCGTTCCTCCTCCTCTCCTCGTGTCAACGGCGACGTCGGATCCAGGCGGGAGGATTTTCCCAGGAAGGAAGAACGACTCCAGCTTCGACCATCTCGTGATGGTGACCTTGGAGTAGAAGAAGGGGATGACAACGTCGTGAATTCGCTGGTTGACGGTGAGGCAGGAGACGAGGGAGGAGGTGAGAGAGAGGTAGGAGACGGTCTGAACGAGGAGGTCCTTCGAGAGGGAGTGAATGGTTGCAAGCTGGGAAACGACGACTCGACATGAATCAGCTTGAAAAGCGACAGCACCAGAAAATACGAAGCTCACCCCTTCCTCAGCGATGTGTCTATGAAGTCTCTCTACGAAGGAAAAGCCGGGAACCGAAATGAGCAGGCGTCGCGTGCAGAGGAACGACGATTGCAAGAAGCCAAACTCACCAACCGCGAGTCTTGCCGCCTCATGATACCGAGTCTCGTCGCTGAGGATGTATACCAGCTCGTCGGGATCCTTCTCCATCAGGTAATCGAGGACCGTTGGGAGACAGAAGTTGTGGATCGAGCGAACTCTCGTTTCCGCCTCCTCCCTCAACTGGGAGGAGAGAGTGATGTAGTGGTTGAGATTAATATGGAGTTCTCGAATCGATTCTAACTCGGCTCTCCTGCCTTCTCTGATGTCCGTGTCGAGGGGAGGGAGGAAGAAGGAGTGGAGGTGTTCCCATCTGTTGAGCTCGACCTTCCTGTAGAGGAGCCTGATCGAGACGTCGTGGAGATGTTGGGAGGTTCGACCGACGATAGAAAGGTCCTTTCGAGGGAGGAAGGAGAAGATGTCCGACTGGAGTTCGTTGGGGATGGAGAGGAGGGACATGGCTGGAACGAGGAGGAAGGAGGGAGGGAGAGAAGGAGGAAAGCCGAAGCGACGTCAGCTCCCTGTTTCTTGGACAAGGAAGGCGAGGGTATGCGATAGAGTTCACTCACTGGATGGATAGTGAGTCCTTCGGCGGTGATGCGATAGCGAGAGCTTGATTCTGAAAAAAGGGAAGGAGAGGAGAAGGTGGATGTCGAAAGGGAGAAGAGTCGAAAGTCGAGCTTCGCTCTTTCATTCTCTTCGCACCGCGCAAGGATGCCCTTGCCGAAAAGTAGATTTTTTCACGATAATTCCCAGTAGAACTTAAGAGCTGGAGGTCTTATACGGATGGTATTCGGCGTGAAAGATCAATTTTCCTGGAAGCTCGAGAGAGCCATGTCGAGCGTCGCGAGAGACTTGCGGAGACGACCGCAGAACGAGGATGGTATAAAGCATTAGATCCCAGATCACAACGAGAGAGAACACCCAAATCAAAGCTTAGAACGAATCTGGACCTTCCCTGACTTGAAGTCGGCGATTGCTCGATCTCGGAGCTGTCGTCGAAGAATCTTTCCGGCGGTCGACTTGGGGATCTCTTCGATGAGATGGACACCTGGGAGAGAGAGATGAGGCGGGCATTTCAAGTCAGTAAGCACTCACTTCGAAGAAGATCAAATTTGGACGAACCTCCTCGAAGTCGCTTGTAGTCGTTGACTTGAGTCGCGATCCATCGTTCAAGATCGTACTCGAGCTTTTGTCGACCTTCCTTTCCTCCCTTGATGCTGGTGTAACCTCCCGTGGGAACGACGTAAGCCCTGAGGAGGTTCAAAGACAAAGGTCAGCTTGAGAAGCGGGGAGAGAAAGGAAGGACGAAGAGAAGAGAAAGAAAACGGACCTGGGGACTTCCGTCGCTCGCTCCTCGTCCCAAACTCCGATGACTCCGACGTCGGCAACGAGCTCGTGAGCGAGAAGCTTAGCCTCGAGCTCGGCGGGAGGAACTTGGAATCCTTTGTACTAGAGAGGAGAGAAGAGGGAAAGAGAGAACAGCGTCAGGTCGCGTCGAAAGAAAACGATGGGTCGAGAGATGACTCACTTTGATCAACTGGAGAAGGCAGAGAGGGACGGAGTGTCAGTGGAAGTAACTAGCATGTGAAAGGTATCTTCTAGCCACTGCTTACCTCCTTCTTTCGATCGACGATGCTGAAGAGGAGAGGAGCAGGGAACGAAAGTCAGCTCGACGCGTCCTCAACTCTCGGCGACTCCGATTCTCTTTAAACCAGTAGGACGCAGGATTCGAAAAGCTCACTAAAAGAAACCTCGAGCGTTGACGATAGCGATATCTCCGGTCTTGAACCAGCCGTCGAAGGTGATGCTATCCCTCGTCGCTTTAGGGTTCCGCCAGTAGCCCTTCCTGTGGAACGAGGACGAGGGGTGGCATCAGCGATTCGAAAGAGACCAACAAAACGTAGGATAAGTTGCTCACATGACGTTCGTTCCTCGGATCCAAAGCTCTCCTCGCTCATCCTTTCCTGCCTCGATGTCCTTGTCGTCCTCGTTGACCAGCCTCGCCTCAAGGTTTGGCAGAAGGAGTCCGATCGATCCGTAGTCCTGCTCAGTCGCGTTGACGGGGGTGACGGTACAGAACGGGCTGGTTTCGGTGAGACCTGAGAAAAGAAGATAGACGCAAGCTGGGTTCAACGACTTGCGGCGAAAAAAAAAAAAAGGGAGGGAAGGGAGGAGACGAACCGTAAGTCTGCAGGATAGTAAGGTGAGGGATAGCTCTCAACACCCTTTTGGTCAGCTCCGGTCCGAGAGGAGCTGCAAGAGATAGAGAGGTATTCGATGGACGAGGATCAGCCGACGCGTCGCCGAGAAAGAGAAAGAGAAACCAAGTATTTTGAACTCACCGGCTCCACATACGACAGCCTTCAAGCTCGAAAGATCGTGCTTCTTTGAGATGTTGCCCTGAGAGAGAGAGACCAGCATGGGAGGAACGACGGCCGAGAACTGGAAAGGAAGGACAGCGAAGGTGAGCTCCCGTTTCTCCTCGAGTTGACTCGATGGGAGAAAAAAGAAGGACTAGGAAACTGACGTAGACATGATGCCTTGCGATAGCACCTCCGAACAAGTCAGGACTGAACTTCCTCAGGAAGACTTGGAGGACTTGAAGCTTGAAGCACGTGAGGATTGAGACGAGTCCGAAGATGTGGTAGGCAGGGAGGGGCTGGAGGACGTTCTGTTGTCCGGGGAGGAGGGAGGGCCATTCTTGACAAGTGACGGCGACGATGGTGAGGACTGCAGCGGAAGAAAAGAAAGTTGGAGGCGTGTGAGTTCAGCGAGACCGGAGGCACGACGCGTCGTTCCGAAGGCGGACGAACTGTTTCGATGAGTCGAAGCGACTCCCTTGCTCCTTCCAGTCTGCGATAAACGAAAGAAACAGTATCAGCCTCGGTCTAGGTCTGGATTCCGATCATTTCGTACTCACGGTTCCGGAGGAGTAGCAAAGGAAAGCGACATCGTCCGCCCGAGGTCGAACTCCCTGCCTCAACCTGCTTCCCTCCTCTCCTCCAACCCTGAGCTCCGAGAAGTCCTTGAATCCAGCGATCCTAGGCTCGTCAAGAGAGTCACCCAAGATGAAGACCCTCTCTCTCCATCCCTGCGCCTGGTCCTTGAGAGCTTCCTCGACGACGGAGAGCAAAGACGGATGAACTAGGACGATACCGGCCCTCGCGTCTTGCAGCTGGTACAGGAGGTCCTCGGCGTGATAACTTGAGCTGGCGAGAGTGGCGATGATACCCAAGGGGGAGGATAGGCAAGCGAGGAGAGCGAGGGCGAAGGAAGTCGTGTTGGGGGAGAAGATGGCGACGGAAACCTTCTCCTCCTCCTCGGAGGGGATGTAAGGAAGAGCGGCGAGGTCGAGGGGGTGTACGGGAGCGATGGGGGTGATTCCTTGGAGCCACATCTTGGTAAGACCAGCCCCGAGCTCACCCGAGAGTCGATAGACGTCTGCTTGGGATATAGAGTCGGAGGGAGGTCGAGCCGCGTCGACGATGGAGAGGTTCGAAGGCGAGTCGGAGGGTCGAGCAAACTCGGGAGCGAAGAGGTAGGTGTGGAGGTCGACGGATGGGATGTCGACCGAAGGCTTGAGAGAGGTGTAGATCATGGTTCTAGTTGTGAAGGAGGAAGGGGGAGGTGGTTGTTGGAGGTCAAAGAGCAAAACCAAAGCAACGGAAGGACAAGACCCAGGTTGAGGGTCATGCGGGAAGGTCCCAACCCGAGAAGCCTCAGTTCAAGCCTCGGTCAACTCAGGACTCGTAGGTTCGGTCTCTTAAGCCTTCGTCCTTGGGAGGAAATCCTTCGATGGGGAACTCGCCACGGCCTTCTTGGTTTGTGTTTGAAGGTTGGTGCTCAAGGAAGAAAGCGGGTCGAAAGGGCAGGGGACGAGCTGAAGCTGAAGGGAGGCCAGCTGACATCGAGGAGCTCTTCCTCTATCTTATCTCGACTCTTGGCGATCGACACGAGTCTCTTTCTCTTTCGTTCAATTTTCTCCAACTCTGGGTCTAGTGCCTTCTTCAGCCTCTTCTTCTAACCTGAAGAAAAGCTGGCATCTCAGCGATCAAGTCCGAAAGCCTTCCTGCAAACCACCGACGCTGTCTTTCATCTCTTTTCCTTTGCACCGACCACCACTACCCCTCCTTCTTCAAGTCATCCAGCTCCCCCCATGCCTTCTCCATCCATCTCCTCCTCAACCAAAGCCAAGCTGGACTCCATCCTCGAGAAAGCAGCCCTCGAGCTTCCAGGAGTCTTCTTCACAGTTTCATCATCCCACTCCGTGCTCTACTCTTCTCGAGCTGGTCGAGTCGACGTGCTCAAACCAGCCGGTCAGGGAAACGAGGTCGACGAGAACACCGTCTTGTGCTTCTTCTCTACTACCAAGCTTTTGACCTCTGTAAGCATCGATCCCATCCAGAAGCAGATGGTGGAGAAGAAAGAGGGAGGAAGGTGAGAAGCGCCGAGCTCAACCTCCTCCTCCTCTCGTTTTTCTTCCTCTTCAGGTCGCCATTCTTCAGCTCATCGACAGAGGGCTCCTCGCTCTCGACACTCCGGTATCACCCATTCTGCACGAGCTCGCCACTCCCCTCAAAATCATCGTTTCTGTCGATCCAAAGACTTCGCTGCCTGTTTACGGAACCTCGACGAAGGAGATCACCGTCGTTCGTTTTCTTCCCCCACCATCTTCCTCAAAGCTCCGCGAGTAACTCCGAGTTTTTCTTTCTTTGTCCTTCAGGCTACTCTCCTCAACCAATCCTCTGGCTTCGGAGCTGAATTTGGGCCCAAGGTTTCAGCTTGGAAGAAGCAGGCGACAGTCGGCGCTGGTTTCGTCAACTCCTGCAAGATCGCGAACCTCGTCAACACGCCTCCCTGCTACCCAGCGTCGAGCACCTTCGAGTATGGGAACTCTGCCGAGTAGCTCCCCACGATCTTCGTCTGAATCAGAATGCCTGACTGACGAGCTCTCGGACGCGTTGCAGATGGCTCGGTCTTCTCATTCAACGACTCACGGGAGCGCCGCTCGAAGAATACTTCCAGCAGAACCTCTTCGAGCCCCTAGGAATCACCGATACTACCTTTTACCCTCATCGGAATCCCGAGTTCAAGGAGCGGGTGATGCCTCTGCGCTTCTGGGACGCCGAGAGGGCAGAATTTCAGCCGTTCACCGACCAGTTCGACGGATTGAAACTTCCTCGCGAGTGAGTTACGTGCTCTCCTCTTCTCCTTCGTGAGTTTCTCACAGGCCTAATCCATACTTTTATCCCACCCACCAGAACCGAGGAGATCGAGTACCCCGTGGCTGGAGGAGGGATCTACACGTCTCCAAACTCCTACGCTCGAATCCTTCAATCTCTCCTACGCGACTACACCTCTCCTTCCTCCACTCCCACTCCCACTCCCACCCTCGGTCTCTCTCCCTCGTCCCTCGAATCCCTTTTCAAAGGAACTCTCTCAGAGTCTGCTCTCCCTGGACTCGCGTCGGCCATGGAAAGGATGAGCCCCCAGTCGAAGGAATGGAAAGCTGGCGACTTCGACTGGACCACCGGATTGTGCCTTTGGAACGAGAGGAAGACTGGAGAAGATGGGAAGCCGTGGGGGACTTTGGAAGGTTTCTGTGGATGGGGTGGAGCAGGGAACACGGCGATGGGAATCGATCCCAAGGCTGGCATCGCGGTGAGTCTGGAAAGCGA
This sequence comes from Mrakia blollopis, assembly GCA_000950635.1. NCBI lineage: Eukaryota > Fungi > Basidiomycota > Tremellomycetes > Cystofilobasidiales > Mrakiaceae > Mrakia > Mrakia blollopis. The sequence continues at coordinate 987,314 of BBPU01000023.1, read as the reverse complement.
CGCGTCGTCGCATCTTTTCTCTCGAAAGTGTTCTTCTCGCTGACCTCGTCCTTCATCTTCCATCTTTCAGATCGTTTGGTCCTCCAACTTCTTGCCTCCCAACGACACTCGAGCTAAGCAGGTCGCGCTGGAGATGGAGAGGGTGCTGTACGAGGGATTGGGACTTTGAGCGGGAGGCAAGAGAGAGAGGTTCCTACTCAACTCAGCATTTTTCGATAAGCGAGATCAAATCTACTATGATGTATGATGGTGAAACGTCAGCTTTGGACCCGAGATAAGTTTCGTCAAAGCAGGAGCGACCGTGAAGATCCTCGCCATCCGATGCCCGTCGTGTTCAGCGATAACGAACTGCCCATCCTTCTCTGGGACTCGCCCTATCCAAGGAAACCCGTCCGAACTCATCTCAGCACTCCACTCCACGAGTAATCACCCCCTCCTCCAGTTCTCGTATCCTCGTATCCTCTCCAACCTTCGAACACCTTCGAAGTGAACTGGATCGCGTCTTGGATGGAAACGAAGTTTGCTAGGTAGGCGGTCGTCGGCTTTGAAATTCGGGACTAGAAGCGAAAAGCTTGGCGAGTTGAGCGGATCCAGCGTTATCTGCCCCAAAGAGATTCTCGATTCCAGCGGTCTTGGATCGAGGATTGATGGCTGTCAAACAATGGGAAAGCGAGCGTGATGAGACGCGACGCGGAGAAAGACGGGGAAGGAGAAAAGAAGGAAGACCGAGGAAGCTGGGAAGCATCCATATAGGACAGGGCGCCTGTCGGAAGTGCAAGGCCCAGGCCTGAGTATGAGTATCAGGACCCGTGAGAGGGAGAACGTCGCGCCAGAGGGAAATCGAGGAAAACGAGCCAAACTTACTTCCAGGGATCTGGACTCCCATCGAGTTCTGCAGAGTTTCACTTCCCGAGAAACCGAGAGGAGGTACCATATTCGTGCACACGAACACTTGAGGATCGACCTTTCCATCCAGAAGAGGGAGAAGCCTCGAGACGAAGGCATTCGTCGCGTGAACAGCGCCCGACCTCTCCTCATTCGTTTTGCCGTCTCCAGCTCTCGCGAACACACAACCACGAGAGGGAAGACGAATCAATCATCTTCATCCTCATCGTCTTCGTCCCTTCCTTCCGCCCGTGCTCCTCCCTCCTCCTCAGCCACCTCCAGGGTCCCCATCACTCCCATCGCCCGAACGAAGAACGGTCGAAGCTCGTTGATTTCTAACGGGCTCAGGTTCGTCAACTGCAATCATCAGCGCGCCGTGAAACAAAACGAAAGATGATGATCAGTTCTTGCTCTCCTGAGAAGAACCGCGAAAGAAAAGGAAGGAGGGAAGTCGGACGAACCTGGAGGTACTCTCCGTTCAGCCCAGTCCCTTCGACTCCAATCTGAGGCATGATAGCCGTCCGAAGCTTGGCTTGACGGACCTCACGGATGTCCTTGAGCAGTGAGCGAAGTTGAGAGGGGGAGATGAGGTTGTCGGGAGCACTGTGAGGAGAGGACCGGAAAGCAGACGAGAAGAAGGGAGAAAGAAGTCAGCTCACGCGTCTCTTGGGTCGAGCTCATTTCCCTCCTTCCTTCCTTCCCTGAAACTCGCTCTCTATCCTTCTTTCCGTCCTCCGAGCCCAGATCGCGCATCCGAGACGACGAATTGATGAGAGCTGATAGTACTCACGCGTCCAGTAGCAGTTTTGATATCTCCAAGAACCTTCTTGATGGTAAAGGAGCGAGAGAATCCGTCAAGCTCTGTTCGGTCGCCAGTAGCGCTTGCAGCGATTCTGTTGGCCCAGCAGCGCAAGAACGAGCGAGAGTTAGACGTGTCGCTTCACTTCCTCTACCTTCCCTCGATTTCGATATGGTTCTTTCTAAAAGAGAGAGAGAGAGAGAGCTGAACTCACCGACGTTCAACCAATCTGGCGGGACGACATGGCACCTCCTCTTTCCTTTGAGATTCACAGCCAGCCAAACAGGGACTCGCGTCTTTTGTGGTGGTCGGAAAGGACCGTAGACTCCCTGTAAATCAGAGTACAAATAAGTAGGGGTCAGCTGGACGTTTGGAGCGAAACGATGAGCTTTGAAGAAGGAGGAGGAGGGAAGGACGCACGGAAAGCAATCGAACTGAATCCATTCCGAACAAGGGGACGATGGAGAGATGATCCTCTTCGGATATGAACTCCATCTCTTGAGGTGTTAAAGAAGACGCGTGGGTGGCGGGGAGAGCCATGGTTGACGAGTCGGAGGAGGGAGGGGTTGTTGAGGTCGCGAAGGGAGGGGAGGGAGGGACTTGGAGGAAGAAGGAGCTGGAAGGGGCTGCTTTGAGAGCGAGTTGAGTCGGCGAGGGGGATAGGAGGATGAAAGGGAAAGGTTGTTGAGCTTCTGAGAGCTGGAAAGGAGTTTGCTAAGCTGCTGATGGTAGGTAGGTAGCATTCAATAGACCAAGTGTTCCTCGAATGCAAAGCAAGGTGAAACGAGTCTGTAACGAAATCGAACCCGCAGTGTGATCCGCAAATGAACGACTTCAAGCAAGATATGGCAGGTAGGATAAGGCAAAGGGATAAGGCAAGGATGAGGCAGGTAATAAAGCGTGAGAAGCACTGAGGCGACTCGGATAAGGCAGGTTTACGACGCAGGAGCGAAAGGAGTTTGGTTGAACGAGGTCGACGGCTCCCGTTTCCTTCGTGGCCTGTCCGAAGTAGGGAGGCAATCTGAGAGGGCCTGGTAATACAACCGAGATCAATGAAGATCAAGGAGGGACTTCAATCAAAAGATCTGTTCAGGATCTGGAGGGAAGAGCCAATCCGTGGCTTCGTTGAAGCTCAACTTGGGAGTTGTCTTCTTGAGAAGAGCGTATAGAAGGGGGTCCACCCTCCTGCAAGCACTCGAGAGAACCTGGCACAAGCTATAAGACGAGTCTAAAGCTCGCGACTTTTCGAGGTCACGGCTTGTTAAGCTCGCTCGAGTAGAGAAGACGATACAACGATCCCTCCTTCCAAACAGCTCGACCGCCCCTCTCTCCTCCCCTCCCTCGATACAACCTTTCCACCAGATCACATCCAGTCATCTCCTCCCACATGAATCATCACACGTAGGCGATGCCTGAAGAGGGGTGGGTAGGCCGTTTTGGAAGAGGGAAGAGAGGTAGGAGCGTCGAAGGAGGAATGTTGAGTGAAGCGATCTTGTTGTTGGAGGAAGGAGGGAAGGAGGAGGAAGGAGAGGATGGAGCGAGTGGTAGACGATTCCGATGGAGCGAAGGGCGATGGTAGAGTTCCAATTCGGTTATGAGAGCGAAGTCCTGACAAGGTTGAAGGATGGTTGGGAAGGAAGGAAGGAGGCGACCTCGAAACTCCAAAGGGTCAGCTCAACGCTCCTTCCCTGCCGACTTCCACCCTCTCTCCCTTCCTCCCTTTTTCTCGAAATGGACTTCACTCCTTCAGACCTCGCCAAAATCATCGGAATCACCTCAGATCTAGACGGTCACCACTGGAACTTGCCTTCCCAAGAGCAGATCCAGAGCTTGAAGGTCAGACATTCTTGCATTCTCCCTGGCCCGCGAGCTCTCGTCCCATCCTGACTTCCCTTCTTCCCATCGCCTTGCTGCTACATAGGTCTGCGAGAGCAACATCTGGATGCAAAATGGTCCCTTTTGGGTAAGTTTTGAATGCAGACTCGCTCGGAGCAGCAAGCTAGGTTCAGCTTCAAAGCTCAGCTCAGCTTCCCTCTTGCTTGCTTCCAGATCGAGTTCGCCGCCAGCTATCTTCCTTCCTTCTTCAAGAATTACATCAGCACCGGATTCGACCTCGAAAGCGAGCACTTCAGCCGCCTTACGGAGTACCTTGCACACATGGGTCTAGGAGACTACTTTCCTCGTTTCGGAAGGGAATTTCCGGACGTGCTCGCATCGTCCATCGAAGTCCAGCTCTCAAGACTCGCTACGCTCATCCAAACAGGTCTCAACAAAGTGAGTCAGCTTTCGTACATCTATGCTCGTGCTTCTTGTTTCTGAGATCCTGACTGCAGATCGGCTTCCTTCCGTCTACGTTCTCCTTATTTTAGTCCTCTCACTCCCACTTCGCTCTTGCATGGGCTCTCTGCAACCTCGCGTTTTCCAGCGAGGCCTACCTTGTTCATCTCCTACATCATAATCCGTCCTCGCATCCTTCCACCAAGTATCCAAGGGAGTCCGAGAACTCCTTCGGCCTCTAACGTCCCTCCTTTCAGAACATCGACATCTCCTCCTTCGACTTCTGGGGTTCGGCTGATATCGTCTCGATGCTAGGACGACAGAAGGTTTTGGAGATCATCGACAGTGGGTCCTTGAAGAAGATGATGAATGTTGGTACCGAGTTCGTCAACATGTTCGAGAAACCATGGTGGATGTGCGATATCGAAGCTGTGAGCGGACCGGTGGGGATCGTCGTCGCGAAAACGCCCTGCTCTGGCGCTGTCGAGGATATGCTGGTCGGTTCGAGGGTGAGTCTTTCAGACTACTTTGCCCTTTATCTTCGATCTCTCTGACTCGCATTTCGTTTTTCAACAGTGTAAGATGGTTCGATACTGCTCGCAAGGTCCGTCGTCGTCGTCGTCTCCGTCTCCGTCTCTTCTTCGCTCTTCTCCTTTCCTTCCTGCCTCTGCTGACTTATTTTCCCTCTTCTACTTTACCACCGTCTTTTAGAACATCAACAACTCCGATGGAAGATCCACAAGAAGTACTGCTTCGAGCCTTCCTGGTGAAAGCTCAAGTTCAAGCTCGTCACGTCCCTCCCCCTCCTTCGTCATTCGGTGGGTCCGGGATCTTTCGAGAGTCTCCGTGAGTCTATCTACAACCTTTGTCTTTACTCTAGATGAGGAGTGAGTCCACTGACATTCGGGTCCATCCTCCTCTCCTACAGTGAAGATCACAAGGGCGAAGGTCGTTTTGAGTCCGCCTCTAGTTTTCTTCTCTGTGTAAGATAAAGACCCTCTACATACCCCAGCCCTTCCTCCAACGAGAAAAGCTCTCGATCAAAAGTCCGGAATCGGAAGAAACGAGCTCACGCAAGAAGTTTCCCTTCTCTGACTCTTCCTCTCTCTCCGCGGAATTTACTCACCAGACGCGTCTGCTCCCTCTTTCCTCCTTTCTGCTTTACCTCTCGCTCGCTCTACTCTGGAAACAGAATAGCCTGTGGCCATCCTATCTGCTAGCGTACAAGAAAAAAAAAAAAAAAAATGGAACAGCTCGTCCAGCGAACCTCGAATTGAAACCAAACGAAAAAGAAACGAAACCGAAAAAGCGAAAGCGCGAAACCGAACCAAGTAAGAACTAAAGACCGAAGTAGGACCAAACAAGTGGGTTGTTAAACGGAGTAGAAGAGAGAAGAGCGAAAGAGTCGTGAAAAGCGTGCAGAGGAAGAAAGGGAATGAAGAGAGAGAGAAAAAAGGAGGTGAGGCGACGCGACGAGGGCGATAAGGAAGAGTAGAGAGAGGAGAAGTACCGAGAGAAGAACAAGAGAGGAGTATGTAAAAAGGGAAAAGGTATAGAGAATGCAAAGCAGATCTAGAACCCTCCTCCAGCAGTCACAAGACTCATACTCGCCCTCTTCTTCATCCTCAACTCCTGCGCTCGATTCCCTCTCGGTTCAATATCCGCCGGCTTCACTTCCCTTACTACCCTCTCCTTCTCCGTAACCGAGCTAGTAGCACTCGTAGACGAGCCAGGTCTTTTCCCTGCTCCACCGTTGGAGCCTGAGAACGACTTGTTGAACGCAGACGGAGGAGGAGCTCCTGCCCCTGCTCCTCCTCTGAGCGTCGCTGCTCGATTAAGCCTGGGCGTGATGGATGGAGGTTGAACGACGTAGAGGGACTCGGCTCGTTTGTGACCTGGAGGAGGTTGGAAGGAGTTGGAGTTGGAGGTGGCGGATGAAGAGGAAGGTACGGTGGTTATGTTGGTCGAAGAGGAGAGTCCGATGCTTGAGGCTGGACGAGCTCGTCGAACTTGAGTGAAGGAAGATGGGGCTGCTGGATTTGAACCTCCTCCTCCCATCCTGAGCATCTGAGCTCGATTCTGTCGAGGGACGATATCGGGTTGATGGCTCGTCGACGCGACGGCGATGAATTGTCTTCGATGGCCTGGAGTGTTGGCGAAAGGGTTGTAGGGTGCTTCTCCTTCTCTCGCTGGAGCTTCGTGAGATCGAGAGACGGGAGGAGGGAGAGGTTTACCCTGTCGAAGGAGGGCTGCTCGATTGGGACGGGGAGTGACGGAGGGTGGACGAGTCGACGCGACGGGAGCTCGAGGAAGGGGAGGAGAGGGTTTGTCGACGTTGGTAGGAGTGGTGATATCCGAGTTGAAGGCTGAAGCGAGGGATGGGCGAGATCGTCGAAGGTCTGCGACGGAGGAGGGTCGACCGGAGGAAGCGTTGGATCGAATGGATCCGGTGGTGTTGGTCGCGAAGGACGAGCTGGATCGTTGATGAGCGAGGGAAGGTCTTGACGAGGTCGATGATCCAAGGGACGAGTCTCCTCCTCCTCCTCCAGTCCTGAGAAGGGAAGCCTTGGTCTGTCGAGGGGTGAACGAAGGAGGAGCGATGCTCGAAACCACTTCCTTCGCTCCCACAGGCATCTCGCTCTTCCTCCTCTCCCTCTTCAAGTTCTCCTCCTCCCTCCTCTCCAACCTGATCTCCTCCCCCGTCTTTTTCTGGAAAACCTTCTTCACTCCAACCGACTCCCCATTTCCTCCTCCAGTCCTTAAAGCACTCGCCTTCGTCTGCCTCGGCTCAAACGCCGGTCGTTTCGTGCTCTCGACGTCGATGACCCGTCCGACTTGTTTGTGACCAGGCGTATCGACGAAGAAGTGACCGTCCGAGCTTGGAGCTCTCTTGAGTCGAGGAGGAGGGACGTCGGATCCTTGTCGAATGAGCGAGGCTCGCGACTGTCGGACGGGGACGGCGGGAGGTCGAACGCTCGCGACGTCGATTTGGAGGTTCGACTGGGATCGTTTGTGACCTGGAGTGGCACTGAAGGTGGCGGGATCGGTTTCGGAGGAGGTTCGAGCTCGAGAAGGTCGGAAGGTGGAAGGATCGGCTCCTGCTCGGAGGAGGGAAGCTCGAGACTGTCGAACGGCTCGCTCGGGTTGATGAGTCGTCGCTGGTGCTGGTCGAGCCTTGAACGGGACTCCTCTTCCTGATCCACCTTCGAAAGAGTCCGTTCCATCTCGAATACCCAAACCGGCTCCTCCTACAACGACGTGGGGTCTTTGGAACGACGCGACGTGGGCGGATTCGGGCGTTCCAACGAAGTCGGTTTCGGCCGGCGACAAGGAGTCGTGCGGGTCCGTCGTGAGTTGAGGAGGGTAGATGGGATCGGTGGGAGTGGTGGTGATGGGCTCGAGGGAGGAAAAGAAGAGGTCGAGGAGGGGGTCGGCTTGAGGGAGGGAGGTGGGAGTCCAGAGAACGAGGGAGGAGGGATGGGATCCGTAGAGGGCTCGGAGGCTGGATGGAAACAAGGCAGAGATGAGGATATGTGTTAGTGTGAGACAGAAGAAGGCAGCGAGAAATAAGGCTGAGCGAGCTGGAGAAAAAAGAAAGAAGGGAGGAAAGCAGGAAAAGAACGTACGACGTCGGCGCGTTCTCTTTCGCGTGCTGGATGTTTTCGCTTCCCTATTTCACCCCGAAACAGACATCAAAGTCAGCTCCCACAACCTAAGTATCACCAAGAAGCGATCAGACTCACCACCAAAGCCGCCATAACCTCTACAACCCTCCTTCTCTCCAAACACCAAACGTGACAAAGCGTCCTCCTCTCTCCCTCCTCCTCTCCAGCTCCTCCCGTCGTCGCCGTTTCGCCAACGAAAGCGCTCTTCAACCCCTCCTCCTTCACCCCGAGATCCATCTCTACCACTGCCAAATCCGCATCCCAGGCAAACTCATCTCTAACTTCGAATCCAGCCTCTCTAAACCTTCTCACGATGTCTGGACGATGTTGAGCCGCGTGAGGGAGGAGGATGGCTATGGTCCTGGAGAGCGTGGGAGGGTTTGCAGCCAGGAGCGGGGAGGAGAGGGACGGGTCTGAGGTTATTCGGGGGAGGTAGGGAGAGGATTCAGGTTGGTTAGAGTTGTTGAGGAAGAACGGAGCGAGGGAGGGAGTGGGAGTCATGGGTGAAGGGTGGGAGGTGTGGCCGGGAGCGCCTGGGAAGGAAGGGTGAGTGGGCTGCAGGGGAGGGACGGAGGCAGATAAAAAACGAGTCAGTATACAGAAGAGAGCCCGAGGGTATAGATGGTGAAGAAAAAAAAATCGGGAAAAGGGAGGAGGGCAAGAAAGAGGACGCGAAGAAGGGGAAGAGGGAAAGCGAGAGAACGTAAACAAACATCCATCTCCCCTTTGATCCCTTTCCCATCCACTTCCAACCTCCATATATACAAGAAGAAAGAGAGGAAGAGTGAGCACTGACCGTAGAAAGATCATCGTGGATCGAATCGAGTTGGTCGGACATCTCGTTCTGGACCCAGCGGGCAGAGAGCAACCGGTAAGAGGGAAGGGGAGGGAGGGAAGCTTCGAGCTCGAGAAGCGGGAAGTCGAGAGAGAGAGGGCGGCTGAGGGGGAGGGAGGAAGATTTTCCTGAGGAAAATACGCTGAGGCGAGGGGAGGTGTCTCTCGAGTGAGAGGGGAGAAGAAGAAGAAGCGAGAAAAGGGGAGGAGAAGGTGACCGTTTGAGGGAAGGCAGAATCAGGAGAGATTCGACTCTAAGCTCGCAAGGGGGACCCTCATTCCCTTCCCTGCCTTCCTCGCCTGATATCTACTCCTCCAACCCTAAAATCTGACTCTTTTTTCCACGAGCATCCTTCTCAGACTCTTATCTTCCCAGATATACAACTTTCATCCCAAGAAAAACTTACGGAACGACGCGTTCGCTGCGGACTCCCAAAGCTGAAAGTTCGTCCACCTTGACCCTCTTCTCTCCCAACGACCAGCACAGAGCCAGCCCTCCCCCCGACCTTCTTCCCTTTCTCACCTCTCCTCCTCTATACAATGGCTCGAAGACGTAAAACCCGAACTCACAAGCCTGCCGCTGAGGATCCCGCTCTCGCTGTGAGTTTCTGAGCCTTCCTTGCGAGCTCTGGCGGTCCAAATTTGAGAATCCGAGCTCACCACCTTCCTCCCTTCTTTCCTGCCTTCCTTCCCTCCGTCTTGCAGGCCAAGTCTCCCAAATCCTTCGTGATCAAGGTAAGTATCTCCTTCAGATCTATAGATGGCAAAGCGGGGCAGAGACAGAGAGACAGGGAGCTGACGTTCTCGATTTTGGTGAGCTCAGTCTGGTCAAGTTGGTCCTTCGGTCGCTCAGCTCGTGAGGGATATCAGGAAGATTATGGAGCCTGGAACGGCTACTAGGTTGAGGGTTAGTCACCTTCTCTACCAGCTCTTGGGTCTTTGGTATAGATAGGAGAGCTCACTGAGCTTCGTTTCTCGTTCGTTCGTTCGTTTCAGGAAAGAGCTTCAGCTCGACTTCGAGACTACCTCACCATGGCTCCTGCTCTGTTCGTCCCTTCTCTCTCTCTCTTTCCCCTCCTCTCTACCATCCCAAGCTCACGCTCACGCTCTCTATCTCGGTCGTTCCGTTCCTACAGCAACGTCACCCATCTTCTCGTCCTCACGCTCTCAGCCGTCACCTCCTCCCTTCACCTTCGTCTCGCTCGTCTTCCCGCCGGACCTACTTTGACCTTCAGGATCGAACGATACTCGCTCATGAAGTGAGTCGATCCCTCCTCTCATCTATATAAACCCTGAGCTCAGCTGATGGTATCTTCGTTGGGTTCTTAGGGATCTCGTGAACGCTCGAACTCGAAACGTCGGTCATGCTCCAGGAGGAGAATTCAGGACGCCTCCTTTGGTTCGTTTCCCAGCTCTCTTTTCTTCCTGCTTCGGAGCTTGAGCTTGATTAGGAGGTTCCTGCTGACACTCCTCTTTCGTCTTGGTGTGCTCTTTTCGTTTTGATTCGGATGTCAACAGCTCGTCCTCTCCAACTTCAACCAAGCTCCCGATGCTAAACCTCAACCTCAGCTCAAGCTCATGAGCACCATGTTCCAAGGAATGTTCCCTCCTATCCAAATCGACAAGGTAAGCTTCCCATCCACGCTTCGCTGCTTAACTTTCCTTTCGAGCTCTCTTCCCTCTTCCTTCGTCCTCCTTTCGCGATCGTCGAAGCTCACCTTTCCTCTCCCTTCCCTCCCTCTCCCCTTTCCCTCCCGCTCTTTCGTCGACCCACCTTACCAGTCCGCCCTCCCCTCCTTCCGCCGAGTCCTCCTCATCTCCTACCACGCTCCCACCCATCTCGTCTCCCTTCGTCACTACACCATCTCCATCCGACCCTCCGGCGTCTCTCGTCGAGTTCGTCGCGTCCTCGACTCCACCTCCTCCACAGCCAGGAAACCCGTCGACCTCGGAGACGATCAGGATATTGCGGACTACCTTCTCAGAGTGAAGGGTGCGGGAGGGAGCAGTACGAGTGGGAGTCAAGGGGGTTACGAGACGGGGAGTGAGACGGAGGGAGAGAGTGAGACGGAAGGAGAGGGAGAGGATGGGCAAGGTGGGAGTAGTAAGGTTGAGTTGCCGGCGGATTATGTTGGCAGGGGAAACAGGTTCGTCTCATCATCTTTCGCTTTCATATCTCTCTCCCCGGCGAGGGGGGAGAAGTGGTCTCGAGAGGGTCGTTCTTCGATAGCCGAGTCGCGAAACCGAAACTCACCCTCCGCTCTCTCTCCTTCTCTTTTTCTTTTTCTTTCGTTCGGTTCTGGTACTTGGCAGGAAGGGAACCCACCGAGCGGTTCGTCTGATCGAGATGGGACCTAGGATCGAGATGAGACTTGTCAAGGTCGTCGAGGGAATCGTTGGATCGCTTCGAGGAGAGGGAGAGACTGTTTTCCACGAGTTTGGTGAGTTTAGGTTTCCTCGCCTTTCGCCTTTTGCCTTTCCCTTTCTCTCATCCTCCCTTTCTCCCTGCCTCGCATTCGACTACCTTCTCACAAACTCCTCTCCCACCTCGCTCAACTCGACCTCCTCTCGTCGCGTCCCCAACCAACCTCTTTCGATCTCCGACTGACTCCCCTTCCTTCTCCTCCGTTTCCCTCTCTCTCCTCCAGTCCACAAATCCTCCACCGAGAAGAACGCTCTCAAGAAAACCCACCTCCAACGTCAAACCGAAAAAGCCCAACGACGAAAAGAACAAGAATCCAACGTTCTTCGAAAGAAAGAAGCCCTCGCCGCTCTCAAGACTTCCAAGCGTGGACCCCGTCCCGCCACCACCGCCACCGAGGGAGACGCCGACGCCGACGAGGACGAAGATTCCGATGCTGTGGTTCACGATTACTCTGGCGACGAGGAGTTCGAGTATGAGGATCGGGTTAATGCTCAGAAGAAGAAGGGTTCGAAGGCGAAGGGAGGGGAGGAGGAGGTGTTGCAGATGAGTGAGAGTGAGGATGAGGATGGAGGGGAGGACGAGGAGGGAGATTTGGATATGGATGATGAGGATGAGGTGGGGGATGTTAGTTCTAGTGAGGATGAGGAGGAGGAAGGGGGAGAGAGTTCGGAGGATGAGGAGGAGGTGGTGGTGCCGGAGAAGAAGAGGAAGCTTGCGCCGAGACCTGTTGCTGGGAAGGGTGGGAAGGGGAAGAAGGGTGGGAAGTAGATGATTGATGATGTTGGTTTTGCTTTTTTTTCGGGCGCGGGGGGGGGGGGGGGGAAAGAGAGGAGAGGAAAGGAGAGGAAAGGAGAGGAGAAGAGAGGGAGTGTTAACGAGGCGACGCGACGAGAGCTTCACCATCCTGTGCTGGTCTTCTTTCTTTTTACAGTCCTTCTCGCCTTGTACACGGTAAAAGAGATCGGAAGAAGAAGAAGAAAGTGGCAAGAAGAAAGTGGCTGGGGAAGAGAGGAACCAGACGAAAGAGAGGCGGATGAGGCGACGCGACCTTTCAACTCTGCAACTTCGTTTGTTCTCAGCGAAAGAGCCGAAGAGCCTGCGTTGAAGGCGAGCCTCACAGGATCGAGGATGTTCGAAGGAGCAAAGATGGGGAGGAGAAGGCATAAAATCGACGTCGTGATGTGGTTAAAAAGGTACCTAGATTACCCAACCCTACTCCTTTTCCTCAGCCTTCTCCCCATCGTCCTGCTCCTGCTCCTCCTTCCTCTTCTCCCCAATCCTCTTCCTCCTCACTCGACTCATCCAGATACTGCTCTCCCGCGACGGACTGAGTCCACTTCACCCCCGTCCCGTCGGCCAATCGATCCCCAAGAAATCCAACCTCCCTTCCAAACCCCACGGTCCGTACTCGTCGAAAAACTGCGGCTCGAGGATCGCCTCCCACGTCGAGCCTCTGCCTGCGAATCGAATCGTCTTGAGTCGAGGGAACTTCGACCTCTCGACCAGCTCCTGAATCGCCATCGTCACCTTGTCGAACGCGTCGTCGTACTGGTCGTCCTCAGGGAAGTAGCCTTCCTGCGAGAGGCGAGCCATAATACACTCTTTGTGGAGGACGATGACCTCGACGGATGGATGACCGAGTCGAGCGAGGCGGGGAAGGTGGACGTCGTAGATTCCGACGGAGACGAGATTGGGGCAGAAGGAGACGAGGGGAAGGATGTGGTTGAAGTTGTCGTGGAAATGGTCTCGAACCAAAGGGTTGTACCATTCGGGGGGCTCTTCTTCCCAGTCCTCTTCGATGGACATCACGAGATCTTCTCCGAAGAGGACGAGCGAGGTGAGGAACGAGCCTTGAGTTTTAACGGAGCGAACGACGCGACCTTCATCCCTCGCTGCTCGATCTCGACGGAGTGGAGGTTTGGGATTGCGTGGTCTAGGGAAAGGAAGAAGCCCAACCGCTGGTCGGAATGAAGCTTGAGCTCGAGGAGGGAGGAGGAGAGGTAGAGATTGGCGTGAGGAACCTTCGACTCGTAATCCCTGTCGCCGTCGAGATCCAACATCAACTTCCTGAGCTTCTGGAACGAGGGTCCGTCGAATCGAAGAGGTCCTTCTTCGATGGTGAGAGATCTGACGATCTCAAGTCTCGCATCCGGATGCAAAGCGTCGACGAATGCTGGTCCAGAGATGTAGGGGTCGATGGAGACGTATCGGAGATTCCTGAGCGTCGAAAGGGATGGCAGAAGGACCTGTTCCGCCTTGACGTCTCGAAATCTGAACGACGCCTCGTAATCGCAATCGAATCGAACGAGGAGGACCTCGACCGCGTTCAAGAGCTCTGGGTGGGTGCGAGCGACGTCGACGAATGTTCTTCTTCCTCGACGAGTAGTAAATCTGGGGGCGAGGGTTGAGGGAGACGTATCGGAAGAGATGTCGAGAAGCGGCGTCCTATATGTCGTTGGTGAGGTGCACAGACAGGAGCGAGTCAGCAGGTAGAGAAAGACAGAAGCAAGAAGGCGGGTGAGTGGGAAGGAAGGAAGGAGACCAGCTTACGTTGCATCTTCGACTGACAAGTCTCAAGTTCGCGAGGTCCTTGTAAGGCTCCGACATGTCAGAGAAGTATACGATGTTCTCGAATCCCGTTCAATCTGCGAGCTGGCAGGCGATCTCATCGAGGACGTCGTCGAAGAGGAAGATGTTGGAGGGAGGAGCAGACGGAGGAGGAAGAGGTCGAGGTCGAGTGCACTCAGCTTCCCAGAGCTTGTCGAAGAGGAGGAGGATACGAGGAAATCCACTCACTTCGTCTGCGAGGCGCTCATGCTTGATTCTTGTTCGAGAAGGGGAAGGAAGAAGGAAAAGAAGAGAGGGGAGGAAGCAGAAGATGGTGGCTTCGAGCTCAACTCGGTTTTCGAGATCGCGATGCTGCTTTCTCTCTCTCGCTCGGCCACGTGACGGAAAAGGAGGAAGTTTTTCTCTCTCGGAAGCACGCAAGGAAGAAAGTGAAAGGGCCAAATCTCGTTATCGGGAAGAACGAGAGCGAGAAAGTGAAAGCGAAAAGGGAAAAACTGCGAAGTAAGGAGAGAAAAACGAAACGCGACTTTGAGAGTTCATGCTTGTAAGTCGGCTTGATTGGAGGGTTCCATCGACCGGAGAAGAGGTATATCAGTCGCAACGAGGAGCTGGGAAAGAAGAGCATAGACGAGAGGAGAGGACGTACCTTCAGAAAAGAGCATCGAAAGAGCAGCAGCTGTATCTCCTCCCAGCTCCCTCGTTCTCCCGAGAGCACGAGAAACCTGAGAAGAGAGCCGATCCTGGAGCGTGGAGAAGGTACCACTTTCCAAAACGGGCGCAGGACGACCTCCCGTCTTTTCCACTCTCTCCCTTCCGGGAGAGAGAGGAAAGAGGACGCGGAAGGGAGAGAGAGGAAAGAGGACGAGAAACGACTGAGGTTTCGATTCCATCCTCCCTCGCGAGAGGATCAGAACCAAAACGACCGTCGCCAAAGCTTGCTCCAGACCCATAGAAGTTGGCCATCGATCCCCGATCCTCAAGCCCTATGCCATGCAGCGCTCTCCACGAGCCGACGAGAGCAGGCTTTGGGGTTGGTGCGATGAAGGCAGGACGCCTTCGAAGAGCGCACTGTTGCAAGATTGGAAAGGGTCGAACTGGACCGTTGTGTAGGTAGAGAAGGGGGTAGGGAAGTGGAGGTCGAGCAAGCCACATGGGGTAACATGCGTCCTAGAGTGGTGAGCTCTAGACCAAGACTGTCGCGAGGCTCGTGGATACCATCCTAGAGCGCGAGAGGCTTTGATGTCGGGATGGGGTTTGATCTCTGGGGATCTACTCCTTAAGCCATGTCCCATGCGAGAGAGGGAGAAGGGGAGAGACAGAGAGACGGTTGAGCGTCGCATCTTTCCAAGGGGGGTGGCACCTAATCAACCCAAGGAGTTGGAGGAGAAAAGGGAGAAGGAGCTCGAGGCTTTCCTTTTCGTTTCGCCGTTTCCCCCTTGACGTCCATCTCCTTCTCTCCTCCCCCTTCCCCATCTTTCTTTCGTCCCCTACCCTTTCCTCCCTCCTCCTCTAAGCATCCATCAACATGGCTGCCTCGTTCATCGGGTATGAGTCGATTTCCTGTTGTCTTGGGGCTCGGAGAAAAGACGAAGAAGCTGACGATCTTCCTCCTTCTCCTTCTTCTTCAGAGCGACTGTGACTCTCACGTCCGTCAGTGATATTCGATACGTCGGGAGACTTCATTCCATCGATCACGCAGAGAGTACCATCAGTCTCGAGCATGGTGAGTCCTAGTCTTTTCGAAGGAGCAGGAGGCCTGGAGATCGGACGAAGGAAGGAACTCGAAGCTGATCTTCTCGTTCTCCCTCTCTCTCTCCGTCCCTCTCCTTCCAGTCAACTCTCGTGGTACCGAGAACCGAAAACCTCAGGATCAGTTCATTCCTCCGAACGATCACATCTACGACTTTGTAGTCTTCAGGTAAGCGCTGCAACCATCTCGCAATCCTCCTTCTTTCGCCCACGCCGCATCCAGCTCTGACCTTCCTTTCCCTTCATCACTTTTCTTCTCTTTCTTCCAGAGCTAAGGATGTCAAGGATCTTGGAATCGAGCAGGCTGCCGCTCCTGCTGCCGCCGTTCCTGATGATCCGGCCATCATGGGTGTACGTCCTGGGCTCTAGCTCTCGTTCCATCTTCAGCTCCTCCTCCTCCTCTCCTTCCCTCTCTTTCCTTTCGACCTTGGACTCACCTCTGCTTCCTCCTTCCAACAGACATCTGGACAGCCTCGACCTCCCGTCGGTCCTCAGTCTCCTCTCGGTCCTCCTCGCTACCCTCAACCTCCTCAAGGCTACCCTGGTCAGCCTGGACCCTTCGGTTTCGGCGGACCTCCTCCTCCTCCTCCTGGATGGCCTGGACAGCAAGGAATGTACCCTCCTGGACCTGGACCTTACGGAGGATACCCTATGCCTACTCCTCCTCCCTTCCACCAGCAAGCCTACCAGCAAGGTCCTCCTCCTCCTCAGCAGTCTCCCGTCGTCGTGAATGGCTCCGTCGGACCACCTCCCAACCCTTCCTCGACAGCTCCTCCTCCTCCTCCTTCTGCTCAAGCTCCCACCTCGACCGCCCCTCCTACCTCCACCGCCACTCCCACTGCCACTACCACCGCTTCTCCTCCCGCTCCTAAGGCTCAGCCCGTCCCAGCTGCAGCTCACGCTCCCGTTCCAGCAGGACCTCGAGCTCCAGCAGCTCCTCCTGCCGCTCCAGCTCCCGTCGCTGGAGCTGCCCAAGTCAAGCCCACCGCTCCCTCCACCTCCTCTCGACCTACCGCTCCCACTCAAACTCCCTCCCAAACCAACCTCGACAAGATCGAGCGAGCTCTCGGAGAGATGTCCGTCTCGCGAGGAGCCACCGGTCCCATCACCTCCCCTCCTGCCACCACCACCAACGCACCTCGATCTCGAGGAGGGATCCAACCTCCTCCTTCGTCGAGCAGGCAACAGCAGCAGCAGTCGACTCAGCGATCAGGACTCCCTCCCAACCCTTCAGCATCAGTTGGACCTCGAGGCATCGTTCCTCCTCAGGAGTTCGACTTCGCCGAATCCAACGCCAAGTTCGACAAGGCTTCCGTCGCTCGCGAAGCTGGAGCCATCCTCCACGACGACGATTCGGATTCGGACTCAGACTCGGATTCGGACGAAGAGACCACCACTCACTCCCATCACAACAAGAACGGTCGACGTCGTTCGTCGGCGGCGACCAGCCCGAAGGCGGAGGTTTACTACAACAAGGCCACCTCCTTCTTCGATTCGATCTCGTCGGACTTGAAGCCTGAGTCGGTTACCGGTGGACGAATGGGTGGAGGAAGTGGTGGAGGAGGAGCGAGAGGTGGAAGGCAGTGGAGAGATGAGGTGAGTTTTCGACCTTCCTTTCCTTTCCTTCCTTCTCTCAGCTCGAGCGAGAGCTCGAATCTGACCTTCTCTTTTCTCGTCCATCTTCTTCAGGAGCGACAAAGGAACATTCTCAGTTTCGGAGAATCCGGAGCCAGTCTGCCGAGCAACCAGATGCGAGGAGGTTACAGGCAGGGAGGCATGCAGCAGGGAGGTCGAGGTGGAATGAGGAACAACAACGGTGGAGAGCGACAGGGTCAGGGCCAGGGTGGAAGCTACTACGGTGGAGGAAGAGTGAGTCATCTTTCTCTCTATCTCTGTCGTCTCTCTTTCCCTTGCCTGCTGACCCGTTCGTTCTTCTCTCTCTCTCTTTCGCGATCCCTTTCAGCAGCAGCAACAGCAGCAGCAGCAGAACGATTACGCTCCTCGATAAACTCAACCCTCTCGATACATGCCATGCTCTACCTAAAGACTTTCTCCCTGTAGCCTAGTCTAGCTTTCTACGCACCTCACCTCCCTCCCCTCTCCTTTCCTTGCTCACTATTACTCGTCTCACCTTTCTCTTCTCTCCGGTTCTCTCGCTCTCTCCCTCTCATTTGTCTCTCTCTTTCCTCAAAAGTAACAGCAGTAGGCAGTACTCGTAAAACGATCTTGATTCTTGACTTCTTCTTGATTTCTCGTGGTTGTGAGAAGGGCAGGACGGAAAGTCGCGTCGAGAATGACAGAGATCGAAGGGAACGTCTTTCAGTGGACGAAGAGAGCGAGAAGGGAGAGAGTTTCATAAATATCCTGTGGAGAAGGGAGGCAATAAAATAATCTAAGCTAACTAAGCTAGGACACGAGCAGGAGCAGAGCAAACCAACGGGAGACTTGAAAAGCAAAGAGAGCAGAGATCAAGGGAAATCGAGGAACTAACGAACGAACAGACAGACGGGAGAACTAGACTACGAGACCCGCAACTCTCCTCGACCTCCCACCAGCCACGAACCGAACTTAAGAGCTGTCTCAGATGAGGAGAGATTTTAGTGACCGTTGCTGAGGTTGGGGAGAACCGAGGTGTAAGCAAATGCTCCAGCTGGAACGACTCCAAAAACGCGCTTGCTCTCCCTCTCTTGGAAGACCTGTTCTCGGCGAGCTCCTTCCTGTACAAATGTGAGGGGGGGGGGGAAGAAGAGGGAGAACTCAGTTAGCCTACGATCTCACGGGAGAAAGGGACGCAGAGAGAGAGAGAGAGAGAGAGAGAAAGAGAGCAAATCTCGATTCGACGCGACGACGAGGGTTTTTTGTTGAAAGGAGAAGGAGAACGAACCTTTCCATACCACAGAATCGTGTTTACCAGCTCTTCAAGATCCATCTGTCCATCTCCCATGTCTCCAGGTCCAGACTTGACGAGCACGACGGGCTCTCGTCGAACGGCTCCTCCGTAGGCGAACAGGGATGCGAGGGGATTGGTGGGTTTGGAGGAGGCGGTAGCGGAGGGAGAGCGTTCGGAGGAGGAGGAATACTGATAGTACCATTTGAAGGCCTGCCTGTAGACGCCAGTGAGTCACCGCGGAGGAGCGAAGAAAGGATAGAGGGAGGGAGGATCAGCTCGCGTCGCACTCCTCGTCGTTCGTTCGAAGAATTAGAAACTTGACTCGCACCGGCCTTGTTGTACGCTTTCCCACCTTCATCGACTCCAGTCCACTTGAACTTCTTCTTGATAGCTTCCTTCTCCTTACTCTCGTTCCCAAAGATTCCTTCCTTCATGTCCCACGCTTGAAGATGGGCCTCGACGGCTTCTCTCGAAGCGAGAGGTTCGTCCGAATGAGCTGGAGCGTATCCTTTGGGGTGGATGATCCAGATTCGGGAGGTCGAAGGAAGAGGAGCTCGACACTCAAGCTTGTGGGTTGGCCAGGCGTCGGTTTGGAGGCTGGAGAGCAGTAGGCCACTGAAGGGACGGGAGGAAGATGGGAGGAACGTGGTGAGCTTGAGAATGTTCGCTCGCTGCGAGAAGGGAGAGCAAAACCGGGGAGGCGAAAGAAGGACATACTTGTCTGGCACTTGGCGCATTTAGAAGAAGCTGGGGAGGAGCACTTGGCGCAAGTGGTAGCTGAGAGAAGAGCATGGAGAAAAGAAGGGAGGGAGGGACGGGATGGTGAGCTTCGACGTTGAGGAAAGGGGACCTTTTCTCGCCTCCTACATGTGCTGGGACTCACGAGTTTCGGCCATAATGATCTGTGTACGTAGATGGTAGACGAGAAGAGGTTTGAAGTTTGAGGTTCTGTAGAAAAGTCGTCGAGGAGGTGGCGAGAAAGAAGACGTCGGGAAGCATGCGAGGGAGGAGTTCAGCTCTTCAATATCGTGTGAGGTGGAAAACTAGGGATCTCTATAAAGAGGCTGACCTACTTGATAAGGGATGTGATGCTTTGCAGGGTGGTGGATAGAAGGAAAGAGTGATTCTCCGAGGAAAGGATGGTTGGAAGACTGAAAGTGAAGGTCACATTTGGGCGACAGGGCTGAACTGGGCTGCCATGCCTCCGGAGTTCAACTACTTCGAGAATATCTGCACTTTACTTCAACTAAGGAGATCTGATCATAAAATCTACATTTTTATTGTCGTGGTGCAGCGAGAAGGGGACTTTCAGCGAGAGGAACGAGTTGAGCTCGAACCACCATCATCTCCTTGCCTCCCCTCTCCTTCTTCCTTCTCCTCTATCCTTTCTCGAACCAGAACCAAGCATGAGCGCCTCTCAGGAGAAGTGAGCATACATCTGCATATTTATCTTCTTCCTTCTTCCCTATCTATCTGCTCTACAAGACTGACGGACTCGACTCGACCTCTCCTCCTTCCCACCTCCCTCCCTTTCAGCATCTTCCTTCCCGACGACATCCACGACGAAATCGCTTGTCAGCTCGCAGATCGAGTCAAATACAAGACTGTACCCTCGGATGCCATCATCTCGAAGCCTTACCAGGATCTCGCTTCCTTCAGACTCGTCAGTCGAAGATGTAACGTGAGCTCGACTTCCTCCCCCCGTTCCTCCTTCCCTCTCCTTTTCTCCATCTCACTCGACTGATCTCGGACTCTTTCTATCCACAGAATTCCGCAACTCGATACCTCTTCCGACTTATTTCCCTCCATGCTCGACCAGTCTACTCCTCCAGATCCAGATCCAAACCCTCATTCCCTCGATCCTCGCTCCAACAGTTCTCCGAGGTCGCCATCGCTCGTTTCGAGCTCGCAGCCATGGTCGAGGTCCTTCACGTCGATTTCGACCTCAGTTACGAGAGGTGCAGCAAGTTCAGAAACTTCTTAGCCGAAGGAGACCTTCTTCCCTCCTTCTCAAACCTCGAGAGACTTCGACTCGTCTCTTTCGCTCCTTACATCTCCGGACCCGCGTTCGTCGAGTTCCTCCATCCCGACGCGAGACCCGAGCTCGTCAGCTCCCTCTCCCTCGAGAATGGTCCTCTTCGGCTCGATGGACCTTCCTTCCAGAACCTCAACGAGTTGCGATTGGACCTCGACGGAGACCAGAGGAAACGTAACGCGAAGATCCCTCGCACCAAGCTTTACCTCCCCTCCTCCCTCTCACGACTCAAACTCTTCTCCATCGATCGAGGAGGCATCTTCCTCTCCCTCGACGCCGCCGTCCCAGCTCTCACAGCTATCGAAATCGTCGAACGAGGACTGGAGGCCCAGTGGATCTCATCGTTCTTCAGACTCCAAGGACCGTTCGTCACCTCCCTGGTTCTTCTCGGAAAAGACCTGGACCTCGCCGCCTCCTAGTACTACGAAGACGAGCAGCCCAAATGGTCCGACCCGGAGGTCCGAGACGATTACCACGACGACTTCAAATTGATCCTCCCCATCGTCTCGCTTTGCCTTTCCCTCGAGATCTACGACGTCCATCTCCCCGCTCTCTTTCAACTCGGTCACGGTTCCCTCGAGGTCATCATCCTGAAGGAAGAGCCTACTCTGGCTTGGATCGCTCAAGGGGATTTCTACGACTACGAGGAGGACAAACCGGTCCAGGTCGAGTTCGATTCGTTCGAGAAGGTTTCGATTGCGATTCACGAACTCGAGAAGTCGAAGTTCCCTCAGCTCAAGACGATTCGATTCGCAGGCAGAGGCTCGACGTGGAAGGCGGTCCTCGACTCGCAGTGTTCGAAGACTACGGACCGTGGGGTTTGGGGAGAAGGTTGGACTTCCTGGGGATCGAGTTGGTCGATGGAGCGGGAGTGAAGTGGACTCAGTCGGTCGCGAAGTACGTCGAGTATGCTGCTGAGGAAGACGGAGACGAGAAGAAGACGGGTGATGGGAAGTAGGCTCTAATCTTACGTACATTTTTGTTTTTTTGTCGATCCATGCCTCTCTTTCTGTTTTCCAAACATTCCCGTCTCCTCCTTTCTCTTTCCCTCGTCTCGCTCGCAGATCCAAACGCAGTAGAGTTACATAAATCCATCAAGAAAGCAGGCAGGCAGTCAGAAAAACGAATGTGGGTTTGGAAAGAACGAGTGAAGCAGGGGAGCAGAAGAGAGAACGGGAGGCGCCGAAGGGAAACGAAAGATAAACAGACGAAATGAAACGAACGGAGGTAGGGAGGTAGGGGGTGGCCAGCCAAGAAGAAGGCAGAAGGAGGTATGTAAGATTCCAAAGAAGGAGTTACTCGGGTAAGGCTAC
The DNA here is from genome assembly GCA_000950635.1 of Mrakia blollopis. NCBI lineage: Eukaryota > Fungi > Basidiomycota > Tremellomycetes > Cystofilobasidiales > Mrakiaceae > Mrakia > Mrakia blollopis. Next base: position 965,874 of record BBPU01000023.1, on the reverse strand, counting down.
GATAGGTCAAGATCGATCAGATGAACGAAGAAGAAGGACGGAGGGTGGTGTTACAAGCAAGACGTTAAGGAGTGGGAGAGAAAGAGAGAGAAGATACTACCAAGAAGGGAATTAACAAGCGAAACAGAGCGAGGTGAAGGAACGAAGAGTTCAAAATGATGCAAAAGAGAGAGGCAGCAAGCGACGTGAAGATGCGAAGGAAACGCAGGTTGAAGAAACGAGAGACGACCAAGACGAGCGATTCCATCCGAAGAAAGAGAAGATCCAAGTTGCGAGGGGTAAGCAAGAAGAGAGATCTGGACTTGAGGTTCTCTAGAGGAAGAGCAAGCTCGCTGCTCCACCTACTCCAGCGAGGAGGGCTCCGAGGAGGGAGAGGTGGGTAATCGATTCGACTCCAGAGGAAGGTCGAGCGTTCGCGACGGAGGTTGCTGTGATGGCTGATTGGAGGGTCGTGCAGATTCCGGATCCGTTGAGGATTTGAAGAGGGAGGGTGACCTGTTATTCGATAAATCAGAGAAGGGAGTAAGCGTACAGTTGAGGGAGGAAAGAGGAGGGAGAGGAGGGAAGAGAGACGAACGACAGGTCGACCACCTCGAACTCCGTAGTTGACGACGAACGAGTTGCCGGATCCGACGATGAACTTTTCACAACTGAAGATGTCGATAAGGACGGTATCCTTGTCCCATCCCGAGTCGTAGACCGCGAAGGACTCGTTGACGGGCGGAGATCCACGCTAAATCGTTCGAAGAAAAAGAGGAAATCGCGTTAGTTTCAGCTTTCTCTCTTTGGATAAAATACAGATAAAGGAAGTTGCCACTCACGCTCGTCAGGATACTGAGCATAGGTCCTTTCCTGATAGCGAGAGCCTTGTCATCGGCAGACAGGATGGTCGCTGAAGCGGCGTTGAAAGTCTGGCCTCTCCAGTTCGCTCCGGTCTCATTCAGCCAAGATCGAACGGAGTTGAGCACACCGATCCTCTGGAAGGTGGTGGTGTTCTCGTAGTTCGAAGGCCAGAGGGCTTCTCGGTTGGACTGGAGGAGGAACAACGAAGGCGAGACGGTCAGCTCGACGCGTCTTTCTCGACGAGATCAAGAGGAAGGAACACGATGAGGCGAGCACTTACAGGATCAGCGATTCCGTGGAAGCCTTGCTCCTGACCGTAGTAGACGATGGGGATACCGTCGGTGACGAAGGTGAAGGCGAGAGCGGTGAAGATGCTCTGAGGATCGACGGTGGTGTTGGCGAATCGAGGAAGATCGTGGTTCTCCATGAAAGTTCCAAGTACGTGGGTGTCCTGTAGAATACAAGAGCGAAGGGCCAAAATGAGGTCAGCGATGGATTGAGTAAGATGGGGCTCGGGGAACAGAGAAGAGAAGAGAGCCAGAAGGAAGAACGAACAGGCAAGGTCTTGTTCACTCCAGTCATCGCGCTCACGAGCGACGAGATGTTCGAAGGTCCAGGAAGCTGGAAAGCGTCCATCATTCCGAAGTAGACGGGGTAGTTCATGATCGCGTCCATCTTGGAAGCGTATCGAAGAGCGGTACTGGAGGGAAGGAAAAGGTCGAACGCGAGGGCGTCAGTTCCTTCTCGTTTCGTTTCGTCTCTTCCATCCTTTTCCCTCCGTCCGCTTCATTACTCAACGAGCAGATGAGATGATGCAGGTACTCACGGAAGGTCCTCTCCGAAAACCTCTCCGATGCAGAACACTCCAGCAGCCTCGCAGAAAGGAGGCCAGAATCCCTCGGGGACATGCTTCGCGGCGTCGATTCGAAGACCGTCGATTTTGTAGGCAGCGACGAAGTCTTTGATCCAGATCTCGAGCTGAGTGACGACCGTAGGGTGCTCGGTGTTGACGTCGATGAGGGCGAGTTTTCGATCTCCGAGCCAGCTGAAACGAACGAAGGAATCGCAAGGAGGGAGGACAGAGAAAGGTCAATTTTGGGCCGACAAAGAGAGGATCGCGGAAGAATCGAGAGGAAGAGAACGTACCAGTACTCGGCAGAGGTAGCGTTGTTATAGTCGACTGCGCAATAAGGATGGTACATGGCGGGATCGGTGAACCAGAGCTTGTGAGCGGCGAGGGTCTCTCCAGTGACGACGGAGGTTTCCGGGTCGTCCGTCGAAGGGACGTTGTTGACGACGATGTCGACCATGAGGAACCTGAGAGATGAGAGGTGATCAAGGAAGGAGAAGGGGTCAGCGAGAAAGATCTCTGGACGAGAAAGAGAGAAGAGAGGAAAGGAGGAAGAAGGACGAACATTCCTCGCGCGTGAAGAGCGTCCGACAGATCCATGAGATCCTGAGCGGATCCGAATCGAGGGTTCAGAACTCGTTGATCGGTAACCCAGTAACCTGCGAGGAGGACGCAAACAAGAAGAACAAGAAGGAAGGAAGGGCCAGAAGTCAGCGAAGTCTCCATGTGTCCTCGTCGTCGTGGGAGAGTCGTAACCGATCCGAAGGACGAGAAAGATTGAGGTCTTGGACTCACCGTGGTAGGCGAAATTGTAAGCAGTGAGACCATCGTAGTTCTGCTGCACAGGTCTGTAGGCAAAGAAGCGTCAGAAACGAGCAAGGTCAGGCTCAAGCTCGTCGTTCGTTTCCTGAACTCCCTCCCTCAGACTTCCTTTTGATCCAAGGAAGAAAAAGACTCACGAAATCCAAATAGCCGTCATCCCCATATCCTGAATGTAATCCAGCTTGTCGATGATGGACCTCCAAGTCCCACCGCACCACGTCTGAGCGTTGACGTCGCAAACCTCCGCGAGGGGAGTGGTGAGAGCAGGAGCAGAAGCGGAGGGAGGAGCGAATCGATCCGTCACGATCCTACGAGCGAGAAGAGAAAAGAAAGAGAGTCAGCATATATGCTGCATCTCGAACGATGAGAACGAAGGTTTCCAGGTGGTAAGGTGCAGAGGGAAGGCAAGCTCGAGCGAAACGATGGAGGGGTTAAGGTTCAAGGGAACTCGAGAGCGACCAGCATCGAGGAGGTCAAGCGTTCCCCTCTTTTTTTTCCCTTCCTTCCTGAGTGCTCGACGGATAGAAAGAAAGACTAGGACTCACTGGTAGATGGACCTTCCAACCCATTCGTCTCTGGTAGCAGCCTCTACGCTCCCGACGAGTCCGCTGGCGAGAACGAACAACGAAGAGAGGAGCATCGATGTCGACGACAGATACGACGAGTTCTTCCGACGGCTCGAGGGTGAGCTCGAAGACCGTGAAGATGAGGGGGAGGGGGAGGGGGAGGACGAGGACGAGGACGAGGCCGAGGTGCAGTCCATGGGTGTTGTCGAGGAGGGCGAGGGGGAGGAGAGAGAAGCGAACATGGTGAAGGGAGGAAGGAGGAGGTCGGGCTGGAGCGATTGAACGAGTGTGGCTTGTTTTTTAGGGAGGTTCAGGGTAGTATGAAGGCGGGGACCGTTAGGGAGATGTTAGGAGGAGCAGTAGCAGTAGGAGGGAGGAGTGTGGGTTCGAATCTTATGGCTAGGGCGAGTTTGAAGGAGGAGGGGAGAAGGAGGGAGAAGGTCGCGTGTTGTTTCTTTTCCAAGGCGAGGAGGGGGGACCTGAGGAGAAGGGCGGGTGTTCGGTGTATTGAACGAGGTGGGGGGGGGGTAGTAGAGTATATAGGAGAGAGTTTAGAAGATGGCGAAGGGAAAGGAGAAGGAGAGATGCGAGTGGGAAAGAGAGGGAAAGGGGGGAGGGAGAGGGTTGGAGAAAGGAAGAGAGCTGGAAAAACGGAACTCAAGCCGGAGGAGGGGAGAGAGCGGAGCTGGGAGACGCAGTAAATCATCGAGTCGTTGTTTCAATAAAGACTCCAAACAAAGCAGATCCGAAAGATCTACATCCTTCTATGCACATATTTTCCTCCTTTTTTCCTAGAGAGCGAAAGAGAGAGGAAAAGGAGGAGAAAAAACGGCTGCCTTCGTTTCAGCCCTCCTTCGATCGCCCGCGAGAACGCGTCTATTGAAGGCGTTCGTTCGAGAGTATCCGGAGGAAAATATACGCACGCTCCGACATTCACCACTCGAGACGTGTTGGAGCCTGAGGTACATAGGAGAGCTTGGTAGAAGAACCAAAGTGGCAAAGAAGCTGGATAGGCTTGCGGAAACTCATGTTCGGCGTCGCGGGTTTCGAGATGGTTACCTCCCACACCACCTGCAGGCCTCTTACAGAGCTACATCGAAACTTTGAAAAGTTTAGATGGCCGCAAAAAAATTCCAGCTATATCCCAGAGCACCAAAAGGAAAAGACGCGTCGGTGCAACTGAATTCGACTTCTGTAAGGATCGCCTTGTTGATCCCTTAAGGCCATTCAGAAGAAAAGTCTGCCCCGAAGATATAGAGGGAGGAAGGGGAAGAGCAGGGAGAGAGAGGACAGCAAAGAAAATGGACGACGGCGGGACGGCCTTTGAAGACTCCTAGAAAGAAGACCCGGCTTCGTCTCTGCAGTGAATCAGTGAGCGGCAGCAGAGACTCTTTCGTGGTCCTCGCAGGGGAAGTCAAAAATGCCTAAGCAGAGATATCGACGAGAAAACAAGGAAGTCACGGTGGACCGACGCGTCGCTCCGCTTTCGTTGGATTGGAGGTCGAATTCTCGCAACTGGAGAAGGAGCTCACAACCTTCACCCTACTGAAGAGTACAGACGTAGGTAGGGCCTCTCTTGAGGTCGTGAGAAATCAGAACCTCGTCCCCACAGAGCACAAAAACGAAAGGGAAACCCGATCGGATCGTTTGTTCGACGAAAGATCTCACGGGGAGCAACTCTACCGACTACAAGTAGAGCCGTCATTCAGGCATGAACTTATAGCTGTGAGCTCAATCCCGTGAGGACTGTCTTCTTGAGCTTTGAAAAGGAGGAAAAGATGGAAAGGAAGGGAAGGGTGCGTCGAATCGAGATCGACTGCAGCAGGACCGTCCTCCTTTCTCCACTCACTCTGCGATATCTAGGCTCGACAGGATGAAGGAGAAAGAGAACACCCAGCAGAGAGGATATCTCATCCGACGAGAAGCTTGAAGAAGGAATGAAAAACAGGGAGAAAGGGGAGAGAAGGTCGAGAGGACAGAGGAGGAGAACGTCGCGACCGAAATCAACGTTCAGCAGATCTGGTTCGATTCGGTCGCGAGTTTCTCCCCTCTTTACCTCAGCTTCGATAGGAACCTCCACGCCGTCCCAAGCATGGAAGGTCGAGACTTGAAAACGCCGGCATTCCAACGAAGAGGGACTCGGAGATCGCGAGAATCTCGTCGCGTCTTTGAACTTCGGCTGATGGATCGGAGGCTGATGATTTCGCATCCGACGCCAAGCACAAACCTGACCTCAGTGATATACATAGGAAAGGTTGGAGTCGAGGTTTGAGATGCGAGATGATCCGTCTTCGTTTGGAGAAGTGCAACGCGTCGAAACCTCGGAACTCCCGCTTTTGCGCTTCTGGTCTCATTACTGCAGATGACTCAACTGAGACTAGTCCTGTTACGAGTAGAGGTGCGAGCGCGAGAGCTTTGGGGGTTGAAGAAGGAGAGAGGAGAGAACAAACCGGGAGTTGAACGAGTGCTTGTCTGTTCGTCGCCGGAGTCTCGAGCCACCTCTTGCAGAGATCGGACGAGACCTCAGGATGCCGAATCTGATGAAGCACAAAGTGTAAAAAGGAGGGCTTCTGAAAGCTGTGGAAGAAAGGAAGAAAGCAAAAAAGGAGATGAAAGGGAGAAAGAGAAACGCGTCGAGCTGGAACGACTGCTTCGCCCTGAGTCCATCGCATCACTCAGTTGGAGGGGAGAAGCTCCGAAGGAATGATGCAAGTAGTCAAGAAGAAGAAGCAAAGGAATATCTCGATGTCCCATGGGAAAGGAATAGAAGGAAGGAAGAGAGGAAGTGACCACTCCATTTGCACGATCGACTCCTGGAGCGAGAGCGACGGGTCTCTCTCTTTTGAGAATTGGAGAGTAGATCCCCCCCAAAGAAAAGAGTCCCTCCTCCCTGTCCTAGGAGACAAATCCAGAACGGAATGAATGAGAAGGAAGGAAGGAGGAAGGAAGAGTGAAGGAAGAGTGAACTCCCGCTTCAACAGGGAGAAAGTCTCTCCTCCATGCAGAGACAAGAGGGAGTAGAGAAAGTTGCGTCCTATCAAACGGGACCCTCCAACAACCTCCTCAACATGTTTTCAGCCAAAGGGCTTGGACTGGATGCATGGGAGAAGAGAAGGAACGAGGGGTCGGGTTGGTGGAGCGAGAGGGAGAGAGAAGAGAGAGGAAAGGAACAGAGGAAAGATGGAGTGGTTGGAAGAGAAGAAGAGAAGAGGTCGAGAAGGGATGTACAGATGTGAGAGAAAGTAGAATGAGAGACGGAAGAGATGGAATGAACGGGACGGGAAGGAGTGAAAGCGCATCGTCTCGTCCTTCCCTTCTTGTCTCCAGATCGACGATACAGCCGTCTTTTCTTCAGCATGAGATTAGAGACCTCATAAGGTAGTCTGAGATCTGGTCTGTCGAGGTAGGTGGTTGTAAAGACGGAACAGAGAGAGAGGAGGAGGAGGAGCGAAAGGGGAAGGAGCAGTGGGCGAGCGAGGATGGTCGTCCTCCTCTCCTTCCCTACGCCCTTCCGAGAGAGTGTATACGAGAAGTTTCAAAGGAAAAGTGAGCTGAAGAAGAAAAAGGTGGAGAAGAGAAGGATGCGGTTGGAGGAAAAGGGAAAGAAGGGAGAGCGAGCGAGCGAGCTCCTCTCGCCTGCGGCAGGATTTGGGCGAAGGAGAAGTTCGAAAACCTGACGCTCTAGGTTTCCTCCGTCTCCCAGTTGCCTTTTTTCGTCGAGATGGTACGTAGCAGCAGCACGACACATGTCCCACCCACCACCCCCTCCTCCATCCCACCCTCCATACATCGGTCACAAAACGGAAGAAATCCATCCAGGATAGGACGAGGGAGAGAAGGAAGGAAGGGAGGAGGAGGAGGAAGGGAGTTGACGTTCGAGTCGAGTGGGAAGGACGAGGCTGAAGGTCGAGCTCGTAGGATTTGGGACAGGGGATATAGAGGAAGGAGGAGGGTATGATGGTGGAGAAGTCAGGTCTATAGAGGGAGAACCTATGACCCTACAGCTTCATCCATCGACTGCACCTTCCCTTCGACCTCCCTCCTTTGCCCCAGTCAAACGGACCTCACCTCCCTCCTCCCTTCCCTCCTCGGACACCTCATCCATCCTTCCTCGCTGCACCAACACCTTCTCGACACTCTCATCCTACACCACTATACCACCGCCTCGTCCATGCCACTGCCCGACACCCACACCCCCTTCCTCATCGATCGAAACCCCTCGACCTCAAAGCGAACACTGACTCTCCTTCCCCTCGTTCCCTCCAGCCTTCCCAAAAGACCTTCCGAATCAAGACCCGTCTTGCGAAAGCCGGACGACAGAACCGACCTATCCCCCAGTGGTTCCGTCTCAAGGCCGATACCAAGGTCCAGTACAACAAGAAGAGGAGAGTGAGTACACACCTTCCATTCACCTCGACTCTTCTGCCTCCTCCTCCCTTCGTCCAACCCAGTGCACTGACGCGCCTCGCTTCTTCGCTTTCTTCTTCTGCAGCATTGGAGGAAGACCAAGCTCAAGTTCGTCACTCCCTTCAACGCCGCCTTCCTCCTCCTTCAGCCCCAACTCGAGCTCGCCGTCCTTTCCTTCGAGCTCAACGCTGACCTTCTCCTTTCCCTTCTCCTCTCCCTCCTCCCACTTCCACCTCAACCCTCCTCACCACCACTCACTCCTCCCTCTCCTCTCGCCATCATCACCCTCTTCATCAACAACCAGCCTTTAAACGCTTCGAACCACACATTCGGAGTCGCAGACAGGGTCGAGGAGCTTTGGGGGCGTGTCGTTGTGGGCTGGCTTTCCGGACTCTCTCTCGCTGGAGGATCAACATTGGAGCACTCGAGTCGGATTCGATTTGGGGAACTCTACCTTTGGTTGTCGGGAGGAAGGAAGCTGCTTATGCGCATGTCGACGGTTGGATAGAAACGCACGAGACGACGGAGTGGGTTGGAGTTTGGGAAAGAGAGAAGTGAGTTGAAGTTGACGCAGAGGAGAGAGGAGTCGAGGATGTGGTGGGAGAGAAGGCGGGGATGAGAGGAGAAGAGAGGGAGAGGGATAACCGGTGTGCTGGAGATGGACGAGGGAAGGAGAAGGGATGTTGAGCTTGACACCTTCGAATTTACGAACCTCGCCGTCGTCGCGTTCCTTCTCCTGTCCTCGCTCACTCGCTCTCATTCCGTCTCGCGTGAACTGTCAGGGTTGCTGCTATTTGCTGAAAGAACGCTTCATTCTTCGTCTCTTTCCGAACCTCGAACGTCGACGCTCGAACTCGTGCTGAGACGAGACTGGCGCGAAGTCGAGTGACGTTCGATCTCGCTCGAGCGTCGCTCGTTTCTTTCACCACAAACGCGAAGAGCACTCACACGAAAACTTTCCACCTTAAAAACCATTGAAATCTCTCTGCATCAAAACTCTCCCACCAACTTCCTCTCCTTCTCCCATCAAACAACCCTCCTCCCAACCTCCCTCTCCCCTGCATCCCTCCTCTCAGTCTCCTCAACCTTAATCTCGTAGAAAACAGCCCTCTCCTCCGCCTCACTGGTCATGGTCACACTCCTCTGCCTCCCCCCATCCCTAGTCCTCGGATCCTGCCTCGTCGTCCCGTCGTGTTGGTGGTTTCGAAGGGAATCGAGCGAGAAGGTGAGTCGAGCGAGAGTGGTTCGCCAGGTTGAGAAGGAGAAGATCCCGATTTGGGGACCTAGGAGGAGGAGGGTTAGGAGATTGCCTGAGGAAGTGAAAAATGGGGGAAGGAAGAGAAGGGAGTTAGGAACGGGTTGAGGGAAGGGAAAGGAAGAAGAGGAAAGGGCGACGCGTGCCTCTCATGAGTCGCTCGTCGAACTCACTACAAACACAAAGCATATCCGGCCTCACCGTCGATCTCTCATGCGGCGAAGTGAAAATCAACAAAGCTTGAGTGAAAAGCATAAGTCCAAATCCCCAAACTTCAACTCCCATAAGAAGATCTTGAACGAGCGTCGAATCGTCGCCTGAATGAATGAGGTGAGTTCGTCGAGCGGCTGTTCCGTATTTGAGGTAGATCTCGAATCCGATGGCGAGGTCGAAAAGGAGGGAGATGAACATGGCGAAGAAGGGTATCCAGAAGCGGAGGGTCCGGAGGAAAAGGGCAGGGGAGGGGAGGGACGAGACGCGTAAGAAAGATTAGGTTGATGACGGAGGGAAAGAGGTGGTGAGAGGGAGGGAGGGAAGGACGTACTCCGAGAGTTTGATTGCGTACTACGCAGTACAGTTCTCGATATTTGACGGTAGAGGGTTCGTAAGTTGCAGTCTAGAAAAAGCACAAACGAGATCAGAGGAGATGAACGACGCGTCGAGAGGGGTGGGAAAGGAAGCGTCTCAATCCAAGAGCAGCGGTGAAGAGGACGAGATACATCGTCCATGGGATCGCGATAAGCTAGAGAAAGTATGGAAACGAGAAAAATCAGCCAAGGTGAAGGGGAGGGAGACGTGAATGTAGAGCTCACCAAAAACGTTCCCGTTCGAGTTTGTAGCCACGCTCCCAGCCGGTTCTTCCCCCTTCGACTGTTCGCCCAGACCTAAAAGAACGGTTCGAGAGTTAAATCAGGCTGGTCCAGGAGGGAATTACAGAAAAGAAGAACTCACAAAGAACGTATACACGGCGATTGTGAGCGAGAGAAGAGGAGAACCAGCCTCCATGTTTGCTGCTTGAAACAGACAGGCTCCATGTCCAGGTACTGCAGTCATCTTCCCACCTTGTGGGATCATCCTGAAAAGCCCAAGTTTCATCAGCTCGGAAGAAAGGGAAGGAAAGGAGAGACTGAACGGAAACTCACGTCCAAATCGAGTTGATCGCGTAAACGAGCATCGTCCAGAGCGTATTGAGCACCACAGGTTGAGAAGCGTCTCTCGCCAGGAGAGCGAAGCTTCCAAGAAAGATGAGAAGGAAGATGGAAACGATGGTGAGAGCAAAGAAGGGGAGGGTGAGGTCGGCGGAGGGAAGGTGATGATGGAAACCTCCGTGTGCGAGGAGAAGCGTTGAGGCTCGCTCGGAGAGGAGTTGTGGGACCATCGAGGTCGAGGCAGGGAAATCAGACTGTCCAGCAGTATGATTGAAACGGGAACGAGGGTTGTGGGGAGAGAAGATGGCTGTTGGATTCTTGGAAGCGAAGAGGAAGAAAGGGTACTTCAAACACGCCCCTTTGACGGAGCTGTTCAATGAATCAGACCCAAGGAGTCAAGGGGTATTTTGCCCTCACAACCGACAGGAGAGAGAGTATACAAAGCTGTGTGGTTGTGTCTGTTTACGCTCGTGCGAAATCTGTTGAGAGAGCTGGAGAAGAAAGGGAGATGCAGAGAGCGACGCGTCGCGAGCGCGAGGAAGACGGCAGCACTGATCTCCCCTACTCCTGCCTACCAGAGATCACGAGAGTATCCAGAGACGTTCCTCTAGACCATCGAGGTATTCTTCTCCCCGCCTCCTCCATCTCGAACGGAGACGAGAAAGGAAGCTGAAAAAAGAGCCGACACGACTGAACGAAGTCGATCAGGATTTGCATCCTTCTCGAGCTCCATCCTGAGCGTTCGACCTCCCGTCGTTCCAGCAGCAGGACTGGAAGAGGACGAGATACGAAGACCTTCCAGTGTGACTCCCTACGTCGACTTGTTCAGTCGCCCGTGGGATCCTCGCCGAAGTTGCTCGCGAAAGGTGAAACCGATAGCGACGCCCACCTCTCCTCACCCCAAGTCCAAAACCGAGCTGGGTCGAATGGATATGTGCGATGACTAGCAGAGCGCACGTACGAGGAGGAGAGACCCCGTTGCTCAGGCTGTCGCCGATTTCGAGTGGGGGTTCTGCGATCCCGCCTGATCGCAGAAGATCTAGCAGAGCTCTTCTTTTTCGGTTCGTACGGTTTTCGGGTCTTGTAGGTCCCTTAGCCATCTCCGAGCTGTAACATCCGGACCCGGGTCGGGAGCTTGAGGTAGATCGCCACCTTCCCGTCTCCTCCATGCCACGAGAGAGGGGAACGAAGAGATCCAGAGCTCGAGAGCTCTCCCTAATGGTTTAGGTAGTTTCGAGATCCATTCGAGCGAGTCCGGTCTCTTCTTGATGCGTCCAGTCTGTTGTCCCGATTCCGAGTCCAGCCTGGTCATAGAAGGTATGGGAGGGAAGGAAGGAAGGAGGAGCGGAGTGTGGACGACGTTCGACGGAGGAGATGGATGGACTGGATGCGGAAGGAGGGAAAGCGAGTGAGCGAACGTTGATCAGAGAGCGTGACTGTATGGACTAAAGATGATAACGAGATCGAGAGCGATTCCGAGTTGCCGAGATGCTGACGGTTGGTAGCAGAACGAAGGAGGAGGAGGGAGCTCATGAGCTCGATTTCAACCCCGCTCTCCCGTCCTCCCCAACGATCAGCACTGAACTTTTCTTCTTCCCTTTCCCAATCCCAGGAGAATTGTCTATCAGCTTCGAGCTACTCCCATATCAGAGTGAGTTTAGTGCGGAAATCGCAGCTGAGCGGAGGTCGAAGGCGTCAAGTCGAAGCTCACCGTCTTCGACGAGCCTAGAACTGAAGATGGTACGCGGAAGGGCAACAGCGAAAGGGTCAGCGAGCGCGAGGGGCGACCTCGGTTTTCTGAACGCTCTCACCTCGAACGTGTGAGCTTTTGTCTCCCAAGTAGGTCTGGGAACTTCGATCCTCATCCTTATAACCTCATGGATCAGAGCGTAGCTCTGAATCGCCCTGGTGAAGAAGTGCTCGAGATCTTCGAGAGCAAAAGCTCCGAGGCTGAGATCCCTTGGACGTGAACCGTATGATGTTTCCAGGGTACCGAACTTGGACAGAGCAAGCCGAGCGATCTCGAGGTTCCTGTATCGAACGGCGGTTTTGAAGATTCTGAGAGGATTGACGTGGAGTGTGGTGGAAGAGGTAGTTGGTCGCGAAGGAGAGGACGACGGTGGATTGGAACTTGTCTCCTAGTCGGAGGAAGCTTTGGATACGAGCAGAGAAAGACAGGTTGATTAGAAAGAGAGCTTGTTCGTTGTCTGAGATGGAGAATGAAGGATGAGCTTACATGGTTACGTTGGGGAGATCCACGAGCCTTGGGAGAGAGGTATCGCGATGGATGAACTGGATGAAGAGCAGAAGTTCCTTTCCTGTTTCCTGGAGTTGAATGACAGGAAGACCACGATAGTTTTTGAGTACCACCGACCCATCGATCCCTTCATACATTCCTTCGAAGACCTCGGAAGCAGCGGAGAGGTAGAGTTGTCTGAAAGGGAAGTCCAAGCGATCGACCGAACGAAGGACGACGTCTGACTTTGGATCGATCTTGAAGTCGGGGAGAGTGGGATGAGAAGTCATGGCGCCTGGGGGGGTTAAACTTTGGACGTGATGAAAGGAGGGACCGATTGTGATAGAGCTTGACGAGAAGAAAGAGAGAGGAAAGGCAGGGAGGGAAGGAGGGGAAACGAGGTCAGCTCGAGCTCATCGACTTCAACTCGAACCTCCCCATCTGGAGCTTCCGTCAGAGAGATTAACTTACAGGGGAAGTACGAGCCTGAGATGACTGTTTGGCGAGAGAGAAGGACGCGAGTCGAAAAAAGATATGGGGGGAAGGAGAGCGTTCGAGGGAAAGGAGGAAGGAGGGAGGCGAAGGTGAGCTCGATCTTCTTCTCGCCGCTTCCTCCCGCTCTCCTCCCCTTCTTTCCGCCATGAAAATATTCCCTTCCTACCATTTCTCAGTGAACCCCTCACCTCACAACTCGCATCGAAATACAAAATTCATCAAAATCTATACGGTTGACGCCTAGCCGATCTTTCGGCCTCTTCTTAAGCGGAGAGAAGATGCATGAGGAGGTCATTAGGTCGTTGCTGCCTACTTCCTTCCCTCCCCCCCAACACCCACCCACCCCCAACCACACTTTCTCGATATGCCCTTCTACAACCAAGTCTTCACTCCTGCTCGGGACCCGATCCCTACCGAGGCGTTGTATGGCAAGTTTCCCGCCGATTGGGACTTCAGTCAACCTCAAGCTGCCGTTCGTTCTTCAGCTCCTCCCTTTCGCTCCATCTTTACTCCTACAAGAGAACGAGCTTGACTGACTTCTCTTCTTCGTATACTTCTCTTTCCCCTCGCAATCTTTTCTTGCCTTCGAACTCTCTTCTTCCTTCGTGGTCGACGTCCTCCCATCTCTCTCGCTCCCCCTCCTCCACGGCCCTCCTCTCCCTCCTACCGGTTCTCTTCCTCTCCTCCTCCTTCTCGCGAACGCTTAATCCGTGACTATAGGAGGTTCCTGGGACTCGCCGAGCGGGCCAAACCGGTGAGTTCTTTCTTTTCTGCTGACTTTCAGCCCTTCTAGGCTGCTTTCGAAGAGAGAAGGGGAAGCTCGTCGAGCTCAACCGTGAACCGGCGGAGACCCCCCGGAGAGAAGAAGGGTCGAAGACCTCTATTTTTCTACTTCGAGCTCACCACCTCTTCTCGGTTCTCTCGTTTTCACAGGTCACTACAGGTCTAGTAAGTCTTCTTGACGTCTCTGCTCCGCTTTTCCTCCAGGCGGGCTCGCTTTCTGACCTCCTCGCTTCCTTCGTCCCTCTCCTCCTCCCTCAGCCATCTGGCCGAACCCCAACGAACTTTTCGCGGCTCCCAAGCCCCGAACTCTCTACGAGCTAGTCAAGCAGGGTACGTACTCCCTCATGTCGCATCTTCCTTTCCTTTGCGAACCAAGCTCACGTCTTCCTTGCCTTTCTTGAACCTGAAGTCACCAACGAAATCCCAGACGACAACGCGCTTGGATACCTCCCTGTCGTCTCAGCCAAAGGAGAGCGACCTGTCCGGTACGCGGACGAATACAAGTGGATTAGCTACGGAGAGTTGGAGAAGACTAGGATGGAGGTTAGCCTCAAACTTCAGATCTTCAGCCCTGGAAGTCGAAGAAAGCGCTCGCTGATCAACCTCTCTTGTTCCGCTCGTCGCGCGCTCGTTTCCCTCAGATCGGTTCCGCTCTGATTCACCTCCTTCGCTCAGGAGTTCTCGGTACGCCAGAGAAGATCGATGCCAACGCTCCTACCGATGGAGGTTGGGGAGTGGGTATCTGGGCCGGAAACAGGCCTGGTGAGCTTGACTTTGATTTTTGTTCTTGGACGTGTTTGAGCGAGACTGAGAGAGAGAGAGAGAGAGAGATGGCTGATGCTCTTCTCTTTGATCGCTCGAGTGTAGAATGGCAGATCACGGACATGGCTTGTGGTGCTTTCAGTTTGGTTTCGGTCGCTCTTTACGATACTCTCGGTCCTGTGAGTCGAGTCGGAAGAGAGGAAGAGAGGAGACGAGGTGGAGCTGACCCTCTCGCTCATGTTCTTGTCCGACTTCTAGCAAGCTACTGGTTCGTCCTTTCATCTCAAAAGCTCTCGTATACTTTAGCTGACACTTCACTTATTTTCTTCGAATCCTTAGAATACGTGTAAGCTTCGACCCTCCCATTTTTCCCTTTCGTCGCGTCTCGGCTCACGCTCCCTTTGCTCCTCCTCCCTCTTCCTTCTTTTCTCTTTTCGCAGTGCAAACCACGCCGCCCTTCCCATCATCCTTACCTCACTCGCCCATCTCCCCTCCATGCTCAAGCTCCTCCCCAAAGTCCCCACCGTCAAAGCCATCGTCTGTTACGAGACTCTCGAGGGAGCCGAGGGAGAGCTCGCTCGACTTTGGGCGAAGGAGAGTGGTGTCTGGATTGGAGATTGGAACGAGCTGAAGAAGATGGGACAGGATCACCTCATTGGACCTATCGCGCCTAGACCTGAGTCTGTGGCGACTCTTTCTTGTGAGTTGTTGGGGTTCTTTCGAGACGTTTTGACGAGACGCGTCCGCCGAGCGAGAGCTGACTTCCTGTTTTCCCCGAACAGACACTTCTGGAACTACTGGAAACCCCAAGGGTGTGATTCTCACTCACTCGGCGATGGCTGCTGCTGTCGTGACGAACGCGTACGCTTCTTCCATGCCCAACAGAGGTTGCGTCGTCGCTTCTTATCTTCCTCTCTCTCACGTTTACGCTCGGTAAGTTCTTCTCTCCTTCTCAGAAGCGCTTCCCTCCGGATATCTCATTGAGCGATTACTGACTTTTTCTTCCTCTCTCGTCTCTCAGTTTCCTCGATCTCGTTCGTGCCCTTTCTCGCCTTCTTCCCTTTTCTTCTAGAACACTGGCTGATTTCTTCCCTCTTTATTTTCTCCTTTTAGGTCGCCGTCTATGTTCGAGGATGCGCCGCCTACTCAACTGGAGACTCGACTCGTCTGCTTGCTGATATCGCGATCATGAGGCCTCACGTTTTCTGTTCCGTTCCTCGGTGGGTTCCCTTCCCTCCTTTTCTCTTCGTCTTCCTCATCACTAATCGTTCATACCTCTTTTCTGACTCTATCGCAGAGTTCTCAACCGAATCTACGCCGCCATTATGGCCCAAGCTTCTGCTGGAGGACTCAAGGGTGAGCTCGACGCGTCTTCCTTTCCTGCGACTTCGCTCGACTGACGGCCCCCCTTTTCCTCGATTCCTCGATCCAGGAAACCTCCTCAACCACGCCATCAAAACCAAGATCGCTAACTACCGAGCGACGGGAGTCTACACTCACGCGGTCTACGATCGAGTCATCTTCTCCAAGCTTCAAGCTCTGCTCGGAGGGAGGGTCGTCTACCTTTCGTCTGGTGAGTCCTTTCCTTTCTTCTCGGTATGCATCGGCCAACTGACCTGACGCGAACTCATCCTTCCTCTCCATAGGATCTGCTCCCATCTCGCCTGCTGTCTTCGAGACTCTCAAGGTCTGCTTCTCGGTTGAGATGATTGAGGTGAGTTTTTCGTCCACATCTCTCTCTCCCCCTCCCCTCTGCTTCGCGATTTACTGATCCGATCTCGTTCACCTCTCATCTTCTCTCTAGGGTTGGGGAATGACCGAGACTGTGAGTCAATCGTTTGTCTGTTTGATGAGACGAAGGAATGAGACGAAGGAAAGCGAATCTGACGCCGCCTTCTCGTTTGTTTCGCCTTCTAGGTCGGGACTGGGTCCAAGGGTCCGCCTCTCCCTCTTGATCTTGACTCTCCTGAAGCTTTGCTGACTCTTGAGCCTCGTCTGTTGCTTTCTTCAGGTCGAGGAAACGACCCAAACGCTACTGGATTCATCGGAGCTCCTGTGTGCGTCGCATCCTCCCTCTCTTCTTTCCTTCCCCTTCCCCTCTCTCGATCTTTCCTTCGCTGACCTTTCGATCGTTTCTTTTTCGACCTCTCAGTATCTGCAACGAGTTCAAGCTCGTCGACATCCCCGAGATGGGCGTGAGTGCTTTTTTCTCTTCCTCTTCGCGTCTTCCCTCTTCAAACGCTGACGTTCTCGTCTCTTGTTCCCCTCCTTTCCAGTACACGTCTTTCGACAAGCCATTCCCTCGAGGAGAGCTTTGTGTGAAGGGAGTGAACCTCTTCGTTCGTCTTCTTTTCCCCTTCCAACCTCATCTTCGAACGGCCGCTGACGAGCTTCTCTGGGTTCGAACGAACAAAACAGAGCGGTTACTACAAGGACCCCAAGAACACCAAGGAAGCTCTCGATGAGGAAGGTTGGCTGCACACCGGTGATGTCTGCTTGGTCGATCCTATCGGCCGATTCAAGATCATCGACAGGAAGAAGGTATGTCGCGACGCGCGCCCCTCCTTCACTCACCTCTCTCATCCTCTCCTGCTTCGTGTACCTGACCCTTCCTCTCCCTTCGCTCGCTTTCTAGAACATCATGAAACTCGCCCAAGGAGAATACGTCGCCATCGAAACCGTCGAAGGAGTCTACTCCCTCTCTCCTCTCTTCTCCTCCTTCTACCTCCACGGAGACTCCCTCCGAAACCATCTCGTCGGAGTCGGAGTGGTCGATCCCGTTCAGACTCTGCTCTGGATCAAGAAGTCTATCGGTGGGAAGCTGAGCGAGGAAATCCAGGACGAGGCGGATTTGAGGAGGCATATCGAGAGTGAGGAGGGAAGGAAGTTGAGGAATGAGATGGTCAAGGTGCTGAAGAAGCTGGCGAGGGAGAAGGGATTGCAGGGGTGAGTTTGATCTCTTCTTTCGCTTCGATCGAGGTGTGTAACGAGCAGGGCTGACTTTTTTGCATCTTGGTGGTCCGCGTCGCAGATACGAGCACGTGAAGGGACTTCATCTCACCGTCGAGCCTTTCCCTGATAACCTCCTCACTCCTACCTTCGTTCGTCCTTCCTTCTTTTCCTCTCTCCACTCAGCTTGTTCATCTCTAACGCTCTCTCCTCTCCTTCCCCGATTCACAGAAATTCAAGCGAAACATCGTCGCCAAACACTTCGAGAAGGAGCTCGCGACGTGAGTTCTCTTCTCTCGTCCCATACCCCGTCTTCCCCCCCTTTCATCTTCCAGAGACTGACTTCCTCCTTCTTTTCATACCGCAGTGCCTACGACGAGAGCGAGGAGCCGGTAGTGGACGACCACAAGACGAAGAGCAAGCTCTGATTGCGATCTGTTTTTTCTTGCTGGTAGGACGGGGAGGGTTCGACTCTGGAGACGTTGATTTGATTTCTACTGCACACGATGGTACGACATGCTTGCTTCTGTCCGTTTGCGGGTGGGAGGAAAGAGAGAAGGAGAAAGAACGAAAGACGCGTCCCGATGGCCGTCTTTCTCCTCTTCTTTCTTCCAGCAGCGATTAATCGTTGATGATGGGATCATTCCACCCTTCTAAGCTTCGAACTCATCTCTCGGACTCCTTCCTCATCATCTGAAGATTTTCTCGTTACTAACCTGATGACGAGATCCATCCAGTCTTCCAAAGCTCAACCCCGTGATTCATTCGCCTCTTTTCCTCCATGCACCATCTCCCCCCGTTCTATGCTCTCTCGCCCTCGAGCGCTCTTCCTATCTCTCCTCCAACAACCACTATCCATCCCAACCCTCAACCGAACCGTATCCATGTCTCCCTCCACCGCTTCGACCGTCTCTTCCAGTCCTCTGGTCCTTCCCCTCTGGCCGGGAGCCAGTTTGGATTCGAGGAACAAGGTCAGAGAGCTGATTGAGAGGAATCATCAGGAGCACCATATTTTCGAAAAGAACAACATCGTGAGTCGCCTTCGTCTGGGCTGGTTCTTGAGCGGGTGGACGGGGGGGAGGGGAGAGGGAGAGGGAGAGGGGAGGAAGGGAAGGGGAGGAGATGTTGAGCTCGACGCTTTCCGCTTCCCTCCTCGTCCTCATTCGCTCTGACTCGTTCTTTCTGCTTCTCATCCAGTTCCATAATCATCTCTCTCACCATCTCGTACGTCTCCTCCCTCTCTAACTTCAAGCCGTCCTCCCTTCTTGAGTTCTACAGCTCACCAACGTCCTTCCTCGTCGATTCTCAAGCTCGCGGCTTTCTCTCTAGGCGCTTCTCCTTCCCTCCTCCATCAGATCTACGACAGAGAATCCGTTCGGCTCGTCCCTCTCTCACCCGAGGAGAGAAGGAAGCAAGGCGCCAAAGTTAAGGAGATACCTGAGATCAACGAGGAGAACTGGAAGGACTTCTTGGGCGTGCCGGAGTGAGTTCGGCCCACTCGGCGACCCTCCTGACTGATCCTCGGTTCGAGCGCGAAAAGCTGACTGATGACCTTTCGCTTTTGATCTCGGGTCCTGCAGTGCATATGCGTCCTACTTGAAGTTCTTCCAGAGTGAGATTGGGAGGTTGGGAGAAAAGGAGGCGTTGGAGAAGTACATCTTCTCGAACGACGCGGTGAGTCCGACTTCCTCTCCTTTGCTTCGTTTCGTTCGCGAACTGACCTTTCGGTTGCTGGTTGGTGCGCCTAGAACGATGGAGGAGTCAAGAACGCCGATGGACCTCGAATGCTCATCCGCCTCGTGGCTGGTGTACTTCGTTCGTCCTTTTCTCATTCGACGCGTCTTCTTTTTTTTCATCGGCTCGTCGTTCATACCACTTTCTTCTCCACTCGTTCAGATCCCTTCATCCAGCTCGGACACGGAGCAGAGTTCTCGGATCCTCTTGTTCGTTCTGTCCCTCGTGTGCGCGACGCTTCGTTGCCCGACTTCTACATCTGACGTTCCTTCCCTCCAGCTTCTCGCCGAGGGACTCGCAGAGACAGCAGTTCACAACTCCAACACCATTGGACCTCTCTTCCCTGATAACTGGCCTCACAACTCGGATAGCTCAGATCATCTCAAGGGATTCTCAGCTGGTTCTTCAAGTGAGTCGACGCGCTTGCACGTACTTTCTCGCCATCTCGACCTGACTTCTCACTTTCCTCGTGCCTTCCAAAGCTATCTCGGACATCACATCTTCAATCTCCAACCTCACCTCCTCCTCTACTGCAGCCAACTCACACGGTCTCTCAGCCTTGGAGGTTTACTCGCAGCTTTGCTCCTCATCGGCCATCAGAATGAAAGCCTACGACGCCGACGCGCTAATCAACGCTCGATTGGTGAGTTCAACATCTTCTTATTCTCTCTCCCGACCGTCATAAGCTCTCGCTGATTGCAACTTCGCTCTCAGGTCGACGCTCTTGCCGGAGGAAACGCCGACGAACTTCGTCGACTCGTCTCTCTTTGGAATCTCTCAAGTGATTCCTCCAACTGGGAGACCTCTCGATCCGAGGAGCTCATGGTCTTCGGTGCTCTTCTCGCTGGAAGCACCGGTCGGCATGGGAAGGAGGTCGTGATCGATTTCTTCTTGGTTGGTTCCTCGTCCTCCTATCTCCCCTTCTCTTTCCTTTCCTCTTTCGCTGACCTTTCTTTCTTCACGCCGCTTTAATCGAGTAGATGCACGTCCTCACCTCCTCCATCTTCGTCCACCCCGTACTCGCCCTCCTCACCTCTACCGAATCCAAGACCGTCTTCCTCAAAACCTACTTCCTCGCCGCTCTTCACACCGCTCTCGCTCGAGGCCGTCCCACGATTGATCTCTCGATCCCGATGGGACATTCGAGTGCTCCTTCGAAGGAGGAAGGGAAAGAGGAAGGGAACCCGTGGTGTTCAATCGTAGAGGCTGTGCTCTTCGAGGACGGTGAGCTCTCGATATCTCGATTCGCTTTTCACTTTCTTTCGACGCGCGGGCGCGACTCGAGCAGTCCAACTGAACTCTCTCCCTCCCTTATTTTCTCTTCCATTCCTTTCCAGACTCCCACACCCCCAAATCCATCCGAACCCTCCTTCACCTCGCCTCTAACCCCAAGTTCGCTCTCGCTGCTCCTGGAGAGCTCCCTTACACCTCTTCCTCCTCCTCTCTCGTCGATGGAACGGTGTTCGTCCGGATCGCAGGGATGATCATGGAGGTGATCGCTGGGTGGGGAGCTGGGAAAGGGGAGAGAGGAGGGTGGGGAAGGTTTGCGTTGGGTTGGGACGAGGGTTGGAAGGAGAAGAGGGATGCGAAGAAGTGAGGAGAAAAGAGTCGTCGACGTGTGTTCCTTTCGATTTGTATTGTGAGTCTCCTTACCATTCAAGCTCGCGACGTTGTCTCAGTATCACTGAACCTATCCCTATATTGGCTTTTGAAGATTTTAGTGTTGTCGATCCATCTATGCTTTCCTTCCCTTGTGAGTTTCCGAAAGGGAGAGCACCATTCGATTTTCCTCGACTCTCCGTTCAATATTAGGTATTGTGGAGCCGCTCCTTTAACTTCCCAGGTCTAAGGGGACTCTGATTTTGTTCCCATCTATTCAAACGGGCCTCAACAGCTCATTTCTACCCTCTCGATGAAGAAGTCAAGTCGTTCGTCGCTCCTCGACCTCGTTCTTCCGCTTCCTCGACTTTCGGTGAGCCCGCTTTCCTCTATTCTCTCTATGACATCCTCTGACTCATATCTCTTTCTCTTCCTTCCGTTAGAATATGATTACCCTGCCGTCTCTCCCTCGACCTCGTTGGCTTTTCACAAGAAGTGAGCATACATCTGTATATCTATCTTCTTGAGTCTTCCCTATCTCTCTGCTCTACTGTACAAGACTGACGAACTCGGCTCGACCTCTCCTTGTTCCCTCCTCCCTCCCTTTCAGCATCTTCCTCCCCGACGACATCCTCGACGAGATCGCTTGTCAGCTCGCAGATCGAAAGAAGGTTCATAGCATCCCCTCGGCTCGTCAGATCTCCAAGCCTTACAAGGATCTCGCGAACTTCAGACTCGTCAGTCGAAGATGTAACGTGAGCTCAACCCTCACTTCCGCCTTCTCCTCCCCCCTTCTCTGTCCCTTCGGTGCCTCAACTCACCTGGAAATCTTTCTGGTCGACAGGCCGTCGCTTCCCGTCACTTCTTTCGATACGTCGCCCTCAATCCTTGACCGACCTACTCCTACATCGCCAGATCCAAACCCCCAAGTTCTCCGAAGTCGCCATCGCTTATGCCGAGCTCTCAAAGTTCGTCGAGGTCCTTCAAGTCATCGTCAACTACGGCTACGAGGAGGGCTTCAAGTACAGAGACGTCGATGCGGAGCAGGCCCTTCTTCCGTCGCTCTCGAACATGAGGAACCTTCGACTCGTTTCCCTCGATCCGTACATCTCAGGACCCGCGTTCGTCAACGCCTTGCATCCTGATGCGAGACTTGAGCTCGTCAGCTCTCTCTCCTTCGAGGATGGCTCTCTTCGGCTCGATGGCCCGTCGTTTCAGAAGCTCAGGAGAGTATCGTTGGATCTCGACGGAGACATGGACTACGAAGCAGAAACTCCCTTCACCGAACTCTACCTGCCCTCCTCCCTCCTCCATCTCAAGCTTTACTCCATCGACCAGAAGGGTGCCATCCTCTCTCTTCACACTCCCATCCCAGCCCTCCAATCCATCGAGATACTCGAAAGAGGACTGGAGGTCGATTCGTTCTCCTCCTTCTTCAGAACCCAGGGCTCCTTCGTCACGTCCCTCGTTCTCCTCGGATTGGACCTCAACCTCGCTTTCGACGACTTCTACGAGGACGGTCCTCCCGATTGGCTCGAGCCGGGGGTCCGAAACCAATTTCACGACGACTTCAACCAACTCCTTCCTCTCATCTCCCTCTGCCCCAACCTCGTCTCCCTCGAGATCTACGACGTTCATCTCCTCGCTCTCGCTCGACTCGGACACCCATCCCTCGAGACCGTTTCAATGCTGGGAGAGGGTACCTACGCGCGTCTTGCAGACATGTTTGGAGGGGACGAAGAAGGATTCGGCGACTCGTTCGAAAAGGTGTCAGAGGCGATTCAAGGAGACGCTTCAGAGGTCGAAGTTCCCTCAGTTGAAGACGATACGATACGGGGGCAAGAGAACGACCTGGAAGAGCATCCTCAGGGGACAGTATTTCGGCCGGTATGGACCGTGGGGGCTGGAGAGAACGTGGAAGGTGTTGGGGTTCGAGTTGGTCGATGGAGCGGGAGTGAAGTGGACTCAGTCGGTCGCGGGAGAGAAGTATATGGACGACTCGAGCGAGGAGGAGGAAGAGGAGGGGTACGATGAAGATGCTGAGGGAGAAGATGGGGAGGCTGGGAAGTAGGAACGCAGCTACTTTGTTTCGCGTTGAATCATGCCTTTCGATTTATTGCTCGACGCGACTTCCCTGCCCACGGCTCTCAACGAGCAAGCGAGATCGCTGAGTATTTCTACTGCTAGATTAACACTGAATGAAAGAGGAAGAGAGCGCAGAAAAAAGAAGATCTACAACAATACGAACGACACGAAACGAGAAGACAAGTCGAAGCAGAAGAGGTTTACTCGTCCTCGCCTATCTCCTCCAACGACTCAGGAAAGAGCGAAGGAGGTCGAGTCCCAGCGTAGATCCTGACAGCGAGTGCTCCGCACGAGAGGAAGCCAGCCTGTGAACGATTGATCGAAGGATGAGGAAGAGGTCAGTTTCGGGTCGCGTCGAGCTTCGAAGTTTGAATTTGCCGGCAGAAAAGGTTCGAAGCATCGTGAACTTACGAAAGCGAGCGCGGCATTTACAGGTCTAAAGTCTCCGTTGAGCTGCTCGTGCACGAGGAGGTCGAGAGGGTGGAGGAGCCTGAGGTCCCGACGCGACGAAGAAAGCTCAAGAGCGAGTGAGTGATTGAGTCGCTTGAACCAGAGGATGGGCGGGACAGAACTCACAATCCACAAAGGCCAGATAGAGTGTTGATCAATCCGTAGACGGTTCCGAAATTCTGGGTTCCGAAGATCTTCATGGAGACGTCGCTGAGAAAAAAAAAAGAAAAAAAAAAAAAAAAAAAAAAAAAAAAAAAAACGAAAAAAGAGAGATGGGAAGAGAGTGAGGGCGTGAGCAAAACGATTGGAGCGAGTGGGATAAGAGAATTAGAAGAAACGAGTAGAGATGATGCTCACCTAACATATGTATACATCAGCGGCCGCAGGAAACTGAACACTCCCAGTCCAATCCAAACGAGACTCTCCGTTTGAGCCATCGTCAGAAACCCAAACGCGACTCCGAGAGCCATGAGGACGAGGGTCGAAGCAAAGGAGGTTGAGTGGTCGAGGAGAATTCCGATGATTGGAATGCCTGGAGATGTGACAAGGGAGGGAAGCAGTTAGAGCGCGAGAAAGAAAGAAGAGGTGGGGGGAGTGGAAAGGGAACGGGACGAACCCAGGATTCCACCGAGAGGAAGAAGGACGGTGAAGGCTGTGGTGATACGAGCTGCTAGAGCTTCCGAGCCAGTGAAGTAGGCGAATTGGGCAAAACTGTTGGAGTGGAAGGAGGATCAGGGATAGTGAGCCACGGGCGAGAAAAGGAGGGAGGGAAAGGGAGAAGAGAACGGTCAGAACGAACGATGTCTGGATGAGCCAGTTGATCCGAGTCATATGAACGACGAGGAAAATGAGAACTGAAGTGAGACAAGCGCGATGATGAGATAAGATGGCGGTCAGTTACAGAACTCGAGCGACAGGATGAAACGACGGGAAGAGTTCGTTCTCGACGCGTGTTTCTTCCCTCAGCCTCTTTTGCCTTCCTCCCTTTCGACCACAGAGAAAATACGACTCACCAAGAGCAAACCAACTACTTTCCACCTGAGCTTTCACGCTCTCTCCAACCATCTTCCCCATCAACCTATCCGTCCGCATCATCTCCTTCTCCGCCTCAACGCTCGTCAACCTCCTTTCAAACCTGAAACTCGCCCTCGAGAACCCGCTCGAATAAGGATCGAACTCCTCCTCGTCGTCTTCTACGGCGCTGTTGTTGTTCGGCAGAAGCGATGTTGATTCGGTCGCCGGAGCGAGGGGAGGAGCGGCGGAGGTGGTGGTGGAAGGTTGAGCGTAGACTTCGGAGGGAGCGAGTAGGCATTGTTGTATGATGATACTGTTTAAGCGAAGCAAGGAACGTAAGGATATAAGTTAGTAGGGAGGAAGAGAGACGCAGCGAGGAGCGTGGTGGGCTGAGCCGAACTCACACGAGAGGAACGATGAGGTACGAGAGGAAGAACCTCCTCAACCCGACAGTGGATCCAAATCGATCGTAGGCGAGTCGATAGAGGAGGAAGGGGAAGGAAGATGAGTCGAAGGCTCCTGTGAGGCCGGAGAGGATGAGACCTGAGTGGGCTGGAAAGGTGTTGCTGACTGTTGTTCGAGACGCGTGAAGAACAAGGAGAATTCAGTGGGAGGTGAGCTGAAATAGGCGGAGAAGGGACTGTTTTGAGACGTACGATGGAACGAAGGAAGGAAGATCAAGGGACCTCCTAGAGCAAGAAGGAAGTAGCCGATCATGTACGAGTCGATGGCTGAAAAGTCGACGTGAGGAGGAAGAAGAAGGTCGTCGGTCAGCTTCACTCTCCCTCCCTCCTCCACCAAGCGGATGACAACTCACCACCACCCGTCACATCCAACGCCATACTCGCACATCCAGCCGCAAAGAACATCGCTCCCAACAAGCTCGTCTTCTTCGGCCCTGCTCTATCGAGACAGACTCCAATCGGCAAAGCAGCGACGTTCGTTGCTACCGTCGCATACGAGAAGACGGTGTTGAGACGGAGATCCTGAGCTTCGCAGACGTAAGGAGGTGGGGTGATTTTGCGCTCAGAGGGGGTGCAGAGGTAGGAGTAGACGCCTGGAATGAAGAGACGAAAGGGAGGGAGGGCTGAAGTGATCAGTGAAGGACTCGGAGACTGGAAGAGAAGGAGAAGAGATATGATGGACCTTCTTCTATGAGAACGGGTTTGAGAGCCTGGTAACACGGCGAAGAGAAGAGATGTCAGAAAGACGGAAGAGAGATTGAGAGGCGAGAGAAGAGAGGAGGGAAGAAGGAGGAGAGGTCGGATGTCCTCCGTCTCTCGACCTTTCTCCTCTTGCCTCCCTTTCCTGCTTGGACGAAGACATCTCCCACTCACAGCGAATCCAAATATAACTCCAGCCGATAGAAAACTGGACACTCGTCCAAAGCAACAACGGGAGGTGAGCTCGAGGAAGAAAGAAAGAAACGAAGAGAGCAGAGGTGATAAGCAAGCTCAACACTCTCTCTGAAAGATCGAGCTCACCAGAACAGCACACCAAACAGGACTTGCGCGAGTTTGCGGCGGAAAGAGAAGTCGGAGGGGGTGAGCATCCTTTGACTGAGCTTTGGCTTCCGAGCCGAGAAGGAGAGAGTCGGCGTTGGAGGATTGAGAGGGAAGAGGGAACAGGCGAAGAGGTCGACAAACATCTTTCGTCGTTTTTTTTGGAAGGACGCTTTGCGGCCGAGCGATAAGTCGGATGGAGGGCGAGATGGGTGGAAATAAATAGATGGATCTGGGAGAGAGTTGATGCGAGCTCAGATCGTGCAGGATGGGAAAATCTGCCTTCGAAGAGGGGAAAAGGGCAGGTGGGCTGAAATCGGTGACGTCTGTGCCTGGGATCTGGAAGAGAGCGCGTTTTTGATGAGCTTTTTTAGAAGAAAGCGCACAGAGGAAGGGAGTTAGGTTAGTATCCGAAGTCCAAGTGGTGGTTTTGAGGACTTTTTGACGGGCGAAAGACGGATGAAAGAAGAGACGTTCACGACGCAAAGACGGAAGAGGACGCGAACTCCCGTCTTCTCTCTTTGCTGCTCTCCCTTCAGCTCTACAGCTCTGAAGTTTTCAGATAAGAGTCCAATATACATCTCATCCACTCAAAGGCGTACCACAGAGCTCGAAAACTTTCCTGGCTCCAATCCGAAGGTCTTTCTCTCCCCTCCTCGCTGCGTGCGTCGCTCGTAAGTCTTTTCTCCCTCCCCCGTTCGTTTGCGAACGTCGTGCCAACCACCTACTCACTTTTCCACCCTTCAACTTCTTTCCTCTCCCCCCCTCCCCTCCTCCTCCCCTTCCTCCTTAAAGGTCCCTCCTAAACCTCTTAAAACCCACGTCATCGCTTCATCCTCAACCCAGATCCATCAGGTTTAGGCTAGGACAAGAAAAACGTGAGTTCACACCTCTCCTTCTTCCTCCCTTTCGTTCGAGCACCTTGCCTTTGGTAGAAACGGGGGACGAGATAGACCTCGATATGAGCTCTGGAAGGCTGGTTGTTGAGGTTGAGGAGCGGGGAAGGAGGAAGGAGAAGGAGGTGGACAGGAAGGAAGGGAAGGAAGGGAGAGCGTCCAAGGTCGTGGTTGGGCGAAGGGATGAAAGCGACCCGTTCGCTCTCCCTTCGATCCTTCGGTCCTTGAAAAATAGATCCGAGGGAGGAAGATCAGCTTCCAACCTTTCAAATACACCGACTTTCGAGTTGGGATGCTCATTTAACGGGAGGGAGAGAGCGGAAGAAGCGAGCTCACCTTTCCCGTCCTCGCTCGCTGGGCTTCCACCCGATTCTTCTGTCCTTTGTTCTCTCTTGGACTGACTCTCCTTCTTCCTCTCTTCCTCCATGAATTCCATCCCTTCTCTAGCCTTACAGTAACGACAACTCCCTCCCAAACCCCAAACTCAGAAAACCAGATAAAGATGTCCTCCGCCGATATCAGTTCGTTCACTTTCTACTCTCCCTTCAGAACGACTTTTTCTCGCGTGCGCTCGTTCCCTGACCTTTCTCCTTCTTCCTTCCCTTCCTCCAGAGACCGAGTCCACCTCCCCCAAGGTCGAGGCTGCTGCCCCCGTTGCCGCTCCTGCTTCCCCCGTCACCGTCGCTCCTGCTGCTCTCCCCGCTGTTCAGGTCGCCGCTACCGCTGCTGCCAACGCGGCCGCCAACCCTGCTCCCTCCGCTTCCCTCTACGTCGGAGAGCTCGACCCCACCGTCACCGAGGCTATGCTCTTCGAGATCTTCAACATGATTGGACCCGTCGCCTCCATCCGAGTCTGCAGGGACGCCGTCACCAGGAGATCTCTCGGATACGCCTACGTCAACTACCTCAACTCCGCCGATGGTCAGTTTCCTTCTCTTCCCTTTACTTCCCTCCCTGAAGTCCCTCGCTCGTCGAGCTCAACCCACGCATGAAACTGACCACTCCACACATCTTCTTTGCAATTTACAGGAGAGCGAGCCCTTGACTCCCTCAACTACTCCCTCATCAAGGGACGAGCTTGCCGAATCATGTGGTCCCAGCGAGACCCTGCTCTCAGGAAGACCGGACAGGGAAACATCTTCATCAAGAACCTCGACGAGGGAATTGACAACAAGGTACGTCTCTTTCTTCGTTCGAGTCTAGAGCTTCTCATTCAATCTCCCTGACTCGTTTCGCGACTTTCCTTCTCCGTTCAGGCTCTCCACGACACCTTCGCCGCTTTCGGAAACGTCCTCTCCTGCAAGGTCGCCGTCGACGACACTGGAGCTTCCCGAGGTTACGGTTTCGTTCACTACGAGACCGCCGAGGCCGCTGATGCCGCCATCAAGGCCGTCAACGGTATGTTGCTCAACGACCGAAAGGTCTTCGTTGGACACCACGTCTCCAAGAAGGTTCGTCCGAACTCTCCTTCCTTTCTTCTTTCGTCATCGACTCTCGAACACTCCCTGACTTCTCTCCTCCTCTGTCTCTTCGACTCTTACAGGAGAGGCAGTCCAAGATGGACGAGATGAAGGCTCAGTTCACCAACATCTACGTCAAGAACGTCGACGCCGGTTCGTTCTTCTCTCCTCTCGCGTTTCTTTCTTCTCGAACTCGATTCTGATCCCTTCCTCTCTCCTTTCTTTGCTTCACAGAGGTCACCCAGGAGGAGTTCACCGCTCTCTTCGAGAAGTTCGGATCTGTCACCTCCGCCGTCCTCCAGTTCGACGAGGAGACCAAGGTCTCCAAGGGCTTCGGATTCGTCAACTTCGACAACCACGAGGATGCTCGAAAGGCCGTCGACGAGCTCAACGACTCCGATCTCAAGGGCAAGAAGCTCTTCGTCGCTCGAGCCCAGAAGAAGTCCGAGAGGGAGGACGAGCTCAGGAAGAGCTACGAGGCTTCTCGACAGGAGAAGATGACCAAGTTCGCCGGAGTCAACCTCTACGTCAAGAACATCGACGACGAGTGGGAGGACGACAGACTTAGGTCCGAGTTCGAGTCCTTCGGATCCATCACCTCGGCTAAGGTCATGAGGGATGAGGGAGCCAGGTCTCGAGTGAGTTTCTCACGATTTCGCGTCGACGCGTCTTTCTCCTTTTTTTCCTCCCCTCTTTCGCTCGAGCTGACTTTTTCTTCCTCCTCCTTCTCTCTCTCATCTTTCTAGGGCTTCGGATTTGTCTGCTTCACCGCTCCCGAGGAGGCTACAAAGGCCGTCGCCGAGATGAACGGACGACTCTCCTCCAACGGAAAGCCCCTCTACGTCTCCATCGCCCAGCGACGAGACGTTCGACGATCCCAGCTCGAGTCTCAGATCTCCATCCGAGCTTCCCAGAGGATGTCGATGGTCAACCAGATGAACCCCATGAGTGGATACTACCCCGCTGGAATGCCTCCTCCCGGAGCCTACCCTCAGCAGCAGCGAGGACCTCCCATGTACGCTCAGCCCGGCATGGTTCGACCTAGGTACGCTCCCGCTCCCGGAGGATACCCCCAGCAGCAGCAGCAGCCCATCTACCCGTGAGTTCTCATCCCTCTTTCGTCGCTCGAGACTCAAAAGTCTCGTCCGTTTCGAGCAATCTCGTCGCGTCGAAACCGAAACTGACTCTCCTTCCTTCCTCCTCTTCCTCCTCTTTCTCAGCGGAATGGCTCCTCCTCCCGCTGGAGCTCTCCCTCCCGGTTACCGAGGACCCGCCGGACAGCAGAACGTTCGACCCCGAGCCCCTGGAGGACCTCCCAACGGCGTCGCTCTCCCCAGTGGAGGACCCCCTGCCATCCCTGGAGCCACCTCCCGAGTTCCTCCTCGACCCGTCGCCGCTGGACCTCGAGCTCCTACCGGACTCACCGCCGCTTCCCTCGCCGCTTCCTCGCCCGCTGAGCAGAAGCAGACCCTCGGAGAGGCTCTCTACCCTCTCATCGCCGCTATCAACGATCCTCTCGCTGGAAAGATCACCGGTATGCTCCTCGAGATGGACGTCTACGAGTTGCTTCACCTCATCGAGACCCCTGAGGCGCTGCTCGCTAAGACCAGCGAGGCTATGGGTGAGTCTTTCTTTCTTCTCGTCTCGAGCTCTCTTCGGAAGTCGCTTCGCTTTGTTTGCTGACCTTCGTCTCTCCTGTCCGTCCGTTCTTTCTCCTTCTTCAGCCGTCCTCGACCAGTGGGCCGCCGAGTCTGGAGCCGCTGCCGCTGCCCCCGCCGCCGCCGCCGCTCCTGAGCCCACCCCCACTGCTTAAACTCGGAATCCTTCATCAGTTTCTCGTAGTCTAGCGGTTTCCCTCCTCTTCCCCTCCCACCTTACCTTATCTCCTCCCTCCCTTCCTCCCTCCCCACCCCTAGTTTCTCCCTTCCCCTAGTATAACGTTTCTGGTAGTTCTCTGTTGGCAGTCGAGGAGAAGGAGGGCGTCGGTTGGCCCATCTTTTTCGTCCTTTCTCACTTCGCTTCGTCGTTTCAGCGGGATCTTCATTTGCGTTTTTGCTTTCCTTCTTCTTTCCTCTTCTTTGCCTGACTCCTTGTGGCTTATGTTTAGGGCTTTTTTTGAGTATTTTCTTTTTTGCAGTCTTTTTACTTATGCTTTCTTTTCTCAAACTCGAGTGTGAGAAAACAAGGGAGGAGGGAGGCAGGGAGGAGAGAGAGGGAGCGAAGAAGAGAGATGAGGACGCGTTCAGAGTGAAGGGAGGGTTGGCTTCGGAAGCTTGACGTAAGAGTTTG
The DNA here is from genome assembly GCA_000950635.1 of Mrakia blollopis. Classification (NCBI taxonomy): domain Eukaryota; kingdom Fungi; phylum Basidiomycota; class Tremellomycetes; order Cystofilobasidiales; family Mrakiaceae; genus Mrakia; species Mrakia blollopis. The sequence continues at coordinate 935,729 of BBPU01000023.1, read as the reverse complement.
CCTGTGGGAGCCGAAGATTCCGTCTGAGGTCAGGGAGAAACTTTTCGCTCTTCATGCAGGAGGAACGCGCAGGAGGAGCACGAAACGAGAAACGAAACCGAAATTGTCCCGACTGGGTCGATCCGCTTCTCTTCTTCGCTTGAACCACCACCATCCAAACGGCATGACTCCCTTTCCTTTCAACATCTTCCCCTTCCTCCAAAACCTCTTCCTCTACGTCGCTCTCCTCCAAGTCGGAGCAGCCTTGCTCTTCGCAGCCTTCGTCTACAATCAGCTCGTCCTCAAACCTCGTCGATTTGGAATCGAGAACGTTCCTGGGCCTCCCACCGACAGCTACCTCTTTGGCATCTTCAGGACTTACATGAAGTGAGCTATTTTCTCGTCTCTAATTCTAAGAGAGAACGAGGGGAGCGTGGGCCGTAGGAGGGGAAGGAAAGAAGCTGAGCTGACCTTGCTCGATCTCCTCCCTTCTCCCTTCGTTCGAGACAGAACTCCTCCTGGAATCCTCCACGAGAAACTCACCGAGATCTACGGTCCGACCATGAGATTCCAAGGTATCTTTTGCGATCAACGTCTCTACAGCTTGGATCCTAGATTCATCAATCAGTGAGCTTCCTCTCCCTCGCCGTTCTCGAGACGACTGAATCGGACGGAGCCGGTTCCTCCGCCTGAATCACTCTGCCTGCTTTGATTTCCTACTTCACAGCGTCTACTCTCATCCTGAGATATACGAGAAACCGGTGCAGCTGAGAGGTCTCATGGAGTCGGTTACCGGGCCTGGGATCCTCTCTGGTGAGCTTTCTTTGAACGGCGGAGACAACTTAGCTGTGGATTTTGGCCGCCGCCGGCCTTCGATTGAGCCCATCTCGTCTGTTTTTCCGTCCTCGTTTTCGCAGCCGTCGGTTCGTCTCTCAAGATTTCGTTTGGAGAAGAGCTTCGAGGGACTGTTAAAATTGACCTCCTTCTCCTCTACGCTTCCAGGGGACGTTCATCGCCGTCAGAGGAAGATCCTCCTTCCCTCGTTCTCACCCTCCTCCATTCGAGCTCTCGTTCCCGCCATGCTCGCCAAAGCTCACGAGCTCTCCAAGGCCATCTCGTTGGAGTCGTCAAAAGACCCGAAGAGGGAGATGGAGATCTCGCGATGGCTGAGTAAAGCTACTCTCGACATCATTGGGAAAACAGGTGAGCGTAACTTCGGTCGCGTCGCGCGCGTCTCAACTCCGTTTCGGTGGAGCCGAGCTTATTTTGACACGACGTTTTTTGCAGGCTTCGACTTCGATATGCAATCTCTCGATCCCAACTCAAGGAATCCTCTCTCTGAAGCTTACATGGAGGCTGGACTGCATGGGCTGAGGATGGACGCGAGACAGATTTTGACTTCCGTCTTTCCTGTCCTTCGACGTCTGGTTAGTTCTCTCCTATCTTCCCTCCGGGATTTCTTCTCAGATCGCTAGGCTGACTCCAAGCTTCCCATCTAGCCTTCTGCTCAGGATAGAGCTCTCGCAAAGGCGATGAAGGTCGTCAATGAGTTTGGTTTGGTGAGCTTCGAGTCTCCCCTCTCTTCCTCCTTCCGGAATTCGCTGTGAGTGATGAGAGCTGATTATTATCTTCAAACTTTGCAGGAGATCGTCCAGGCTCGAAGAGCAGCCATCCTCGCCGAAACCGGCTCCTCAACGCTTAAACGAGCTGATTTTGACGTTGCCGGACGCGATCTTCTCACTTCGATGAGTGAGTTCTTCTTTCCCGCTCTCTTATCCCTTGAGATTACTTTACAGTAAAGAGCTAACTGAGTCCCTCTTCAATCAGTTCGAGCCAATCTCGCTTCGGATCTTCCTCCCTCTGGCAAGTTGACGGACGAAGAACTCATGGCTGGGATTTCAACTTTCGTCTTCGCTGGGTAAGTTTGGCTCGGATTCAAAAGAGGATAGATTCTGACAAAATCTCTCTTTCCTATCAGAACCGACACCACTTCTGTCGCTCTCTCCTGGACTCTTTTCGCGTTGTGTGAGAACCTTGATGTCCAGACGAAATTGCGAAACGAGTTGCTGTCCGTTGCAGACGAGAACCCTGATCTGTAAGTTCGACTTCCTAGACAATTTGAGCCTAGTCTGACGCTCCTCGCTTGGTATTCCTACAGTGAGCAGCTCGAAGCGCTTCCTTACCTCGACGCGGTTCGTTCCCACTTCTTCACCGTCTTGTACTCGCGTCGCGTCCTGAGCAGCTTTGGTTTTCTTTTCTTCCCCTCGCAGGTCATCCTAGAATCTATCCGAGTGTACCCGAGCGTCCCTAACACTCAGAGAGTCGCTGTTCACGACGACGTTATCCCTCTCTCGATGCCAGTCAAGGGACGAGATGGAAAGGAAATCACGGAATTGAGGATCAAGGCTGGAACTCCTCTCTGGCTTCGTGAGTGATCCCTCTATCTGGCCATCGGAGCATACGGAGATTGAATACTATCCTGACCTTCTTCGACCTTCTCGCAGCTTTCGTTGCCTTTAATCGTTCAACTCCGACGTGGGGAGAAGACGCGAAGCTCTTCAGGTGCGTTCATCTCTTCCTTATCTTAGTTCCTCTTACAGCTGACTGAGAAATTCCCTATCCCTATTCTTTAGACCTGAGCGATGGTTCGAACAGATGCCCGACTCGAGCAAGGAACTCAACTCAGCTTGGGGACATGTCGCGACGTTTTTCGGAGGATCGACCGGGTGCATGTGAGTTCTTCTTCTCTCCTCCTTACTGACATTCACAGCTAAGAATATTTCTGGTTTCCTATGTTGCAGCGGGTTCAAATTTGCTCTCGCTGAGTGAGTACTTCCTCCGTCGACGCGTCGTTCCGCGGTCGTCCTTGCCTGATTTTCGTTCTCCTTTCCTTCGCTCACAGAATGAGAGCAATCCTCTTCGTCCTCCTTCGAAACCACAAGTTCTCCCACATCGACGATCATCCTCGCTACTTCGGAGGTCACTCGATTACCGTACCGATCTTGGTTGAGGGACGAGAGAAAGAAGGGTCGATGGTTTTCGTAAAGGTGGAGGACGTGAAGGAGGGATGAGCGAAGACGGGGAGCTCTATTTTGAATGATCAAGTCTACGTATCTTCGCGTTCGAGGCTCCGAGGCTAGAAGGCAGCTTCAACGAGCATGGCAGCCGGGCGGTGGAGGGCGAGCGCGTCAGTGACGTTTCGGCGGGCGGACTCGAGCGAGGTCGAGGAAGGGAATGTTGGCTTCTCGAAAGAAGTGTCTTTTCTTCACCGAGCGTGAGGAGGGCGGATGTCAGGAGCAAACAAAGTAAGAAACTGTGGTGTAGAGGGACGAAGGGTTGAAGAAAAGAATCAGGCAGCTTATCTAATCTTTTCAGCCCAAGGGGCGGAGTTGGGTTCCATTCGGCTCCGGTCTTGATCTTGAAGATCTTCCATGCGCTGAACCTGCTTTTGGTTTCCAAATCTGGCAGCTCGCTTGCGAGGAAGAATTTGGTCCTCCCGACGCAGCTAACTTGAGCGAAAAATTGACCTTCGGAACCCCCATCTCTCTCACGAAGCGAAGGTGACCAAAGGCTGGCTACAAATAGAGGATGATTCATTCTTCATTCCCCTTCCCATTTCCTCCTTTCCCTTTCCTTCCCCCCCCAACACCCATCCTCCCAACCTCACCTCCATCTCATCCCCTCCCCAATCCATGGTCTCCCTCCCTCTCCGTCACCGACACCGCTCTCCCGCGTCTGAAGAGAGGCATCAGCAGAAGAAGAAGGCGAAGGCGGCAAGGGCGAAGGAAATCCCATCGGGCTTCATCGACTCTGTTAAAACCTACAGCAAGGTAGGAAGCATGGAGGAAGCTGAAAAGAGTCAGGAAGCTCTGCTACGGTTAGTAGCTCTCTCTCTATACATGCCCGAGCTCGAATCTGACCTTGCTTGCTGCTTGAAACTCAGTCGTCTGCCATACTTGTTCGTCCTGAGCTCACTTTCCTTCCCTCCTCCACCTTCGAATGGGGAGCTGACTTTTTTCCTTCCCCATCTTCCTTGCACCTCAGCCGTCTTCCAGGAGAGCCCGATCCAGCCTACCCTTCCCTTGTAGCTCGACAGTACAAGCTCAAACTTTCTACCGGCAACGAGATCAACGCCATCGAGATCAAAGCTACCAGGCAGCCGGGGGAGGAAGAGGTCGTCGAGGAGGGCGAAGCCAACGTTTTACTTCACGGCTACGGTCTCGGAGCAGGGTTCTTTTGGAAGAACTTCGACACCTTTGGGAGGATAGGTGAGTGAGCTTTTCGTCTCGCAAAGCTGGCAAGTGAGAGGAGGGGGGAAAAGTAGGGAAGAAGAAGGGGAAGGTCAAGGAGACCGAGGCCGCACTTGAAACAGAGGGCTGACTCTTCCCTCTGTTCTCGCTTCTTCTTCCTGAATGAACACAGCTGCTAAGACTGGTCGACGAGCCTTCATTCTCGATTGGATGGGTATGGGTCTCTCTTCTCGGCCTAGTCCCAAAATCTTCTCTACCAAGTATCCAACGGACGCGTCGAGAGCAGACGCGGTGAGTTTATTCATCAGCCTGCTTCTTCTTTCTTCCTCTCTCCCTTCGCTCACGACCGACCGCTCTTCTATCTGCAGGCCGAGTCGTTCTTCCTCCAACCCCTCCTCGAGTTCTTCGAAATCAAGGATATCACCACCGCTCAAGTCGTCGGCCACAGTCTTGGTGGATACCTCGCTCTCGCCTTCGCTCTTCGATACCCAACTCGAGTCACCAACCTCATCCTTCTCTCTCCCGCCGGAATCCCTCGCTACCCTGAGTCCTCCTCCAAGGCCAAAGTCGACGGCAAGCTAGAGGAAGCGCTCGCTCAAGAGATCGGGACGGGCTCGCCGACTAGTGCGAGTGATGAAGATTCCTCGGACGACGACGAGCCTTCAACCAGTACACCCAAGAAGGTTCAGACGTTCAAGGGACCCACTGGAAATTCCGGATGGCTGATGAAGAAGGTCTACTCGTGGATGTGGGAGGTGAGTTCGACGAAGAGGCGTTGAGAGGCTGCGACGACGCGTTGTGCTTTCTCAAACTGACTTCGTTCTTCCTTCGTCCTTCTCAGTCGAACATGTCTCCGCTGGAAGTCGTCCGAATGCTGGGACCTTTCGGGCAGCTTCTTCTCGGAAAGGTTCGTCTTCTTTACTAGCTTCCGTTGTGCTTTCCCTCCCTTGCCGAGCTCATCACACCACTTTCTTCTCTTCTCGTCGCGTTCAGTACTCGACCCACCGCTTCGCCTCTCTTCCTTCTTCCGACGACCGATACGACCTCTCCTACTAGTCAGTCGTCTCTCCACTCCATTGTAATCACACCATCTCGTACTGATATTCCTCTCCTCTCTTCCAGCCTCGCCAACTTGATCGCTCTTCCTGGATCAGGAGAGTATTCCGTCGCCTCTCTGCTCCGCCCTGGAGCGTTTGCCCGATCTCCCTTGCTCGATCGAGTGACGTCTCTAGGATCGGATATCGGAGTCGTCTTCGCTTACGGAGATAAGGACTGGATGGACGCTGATGGAGGGAGGGAAGCTGTTAAGGTGAGTTTGACCTTTTCGACGCGTCGTTTTCGACTCGATCGCTCACCCTTCCCTCGATTTTTCAACCTCTCAGGCGATGAAGAGAGCTGGAAACCGAAAGGGATCCGTCTTCGTTTGCCCAGACGCAGGTCATCATCTCTACATGGACAACGCCGAGGTCGTCAACGAACTCTTTTGGAAACATCTCGCTCCTCCTCCGGGTCTCGAGGGTTTCCCCTCTGCTCCCAAATCGCTTCCTGGATCCAGGCGAGCGTCAACCACCGTGTCGGATGAGGATATCTCTGGGATTACATCTAGCCAGGTGAGCTCTATATCCTCTCACTCGCCTTCTCTCAAAAGAACGAAACCGTCTCGCTGACTGACGCGCGCGTCTCTCCTCCCTCTCTTCCTTCGTTTCGCCCTTCAGCTTCACTCGGCTCTCACTCCTATCATCTCCCAACTCGCTACCGGCCCCTCACTCGGACCGATCACCGTGTAGCTAGGCTTCTTGCATCCTTCACCTCTTCTACACTTTGAAGACCGAATCCATCTCGGTCGACTCTTGCCTTTCGACCTTCGTCCCTCCCCCCATCCCTCTGTCTTTTCTTCTCCGTATGATCTGTTACTCGTTGCGTCCATCGCTCTTACTGTTGTTTCTTTACGTTCTCTTTCGTCCTTCCGTGTATCGCTACTGTTTCTTTCTCACTCTCTCTCTCTTCTCCTCTCCCTTCGCGTCCCTTTCAAGCTTCGTCTTCTCTCGCTTAACTTTACTTACTTACGTACCCACCTCATACTATGTCTTTTCTGTTTCATTCTTCCTCTTCTCTCCTCTGAGCAAACCATCGAACGCGAGCTCATTCGACGCGTCGGGCACGGCTCTCTCCCTGTCTCTCTCTCTTTCTCGCTTCGACGATCAAGAAAACAACTTGTTCAGGTAGGATAAAACCAAGAAAGAAGCAACGAGACAAACTAGGTATCGCATGAGCTGAGGAAGAGGGATATAGAGAGAGCTACAAGAGGGAGACGAGAGACGAGAGGAGAAAGGTCCAAGATCGATGAGCAACAAGAGAGGGACGTGTAGAGTACGACGAGACGAATACGAGAAGGAGAGAGGGATGTAACAAGATCAAGAAACGAAAAGACGAGAGAGAAAAATATTTTAAGAACTGAAGCAAAAAAAGAAGAGGAAGCGAAAGATCGAACCCGATACCGACAACGACGCTCCCGCAACTCGACGGACCACCTCACTTCGCCCTCCCACCACCGTTCCCTCCTCCTCCACCTCCTGCGACCGCTCCACCTGAGGTCTTCCTCTGCTGATTCTGCTGCTGCTGGGCTCCCAATCCAGCGAGGAAGGACTCTCCTCCTCCTCTGACGGTGGAAGAGAGGTCAGATCCTCCGTCTGAGTGACCGTAGGAGGAACCGCCTGCGAGTTGGGAGGATTCATACTCGGCGATGGTTCGCATGAGTTTGATGACCTGCGAAAAAGGAAAGGAAGTGGGGAAGGTGGGTGAGGTGGGAACGGAGGAAAAGGGAGAGGAGAGGAGCGAAGAGGAACGAACTCGTTCGGTTTGGCAGAACTGGTAGAGGAGAGGAGATGGGAGGATCGGCGTCAAAAGCGAAGAAGTATTGAGGGAAGAAAAGGAAGGGAAGAGATAAGAGGACGAACCTTGGGAACGGAGTCGGTGGACATGCCCTGAACGAAACGACGCGACGGAAAAGGGTCAAGCGTCGAAGAAAGTCAGCGACGCGTCTCTTCTTCTTCCCTCCCCTACATTCCTGTCTAAATCTTGAACCCACCTTGAAGATATACCTCTGAGCCCTCTCATACAACCCAACGATCATCTGAAGCTGCGTCGCCTGATTTACCCTCGCTGAAGTCGTCGTCGCTCCTCTGGGATGAAGAGCCAAAGCTCCCCTCGTCGGCTGTTGGAATTGTCCGTTTCGAGATGCTGAGAATCCTCCGACGGTTTCGGAAGCCATGACGGCGGACAGGTAGGAGATGACTTCGTTTCGGAGGGTGGAGTGGACGTTGATTTCGGAAGGGGAGGAGGGAGCGAGGTAGGTCGTGTAGCTGCGAGGAGGAGGAGAAGAAGAGAAGCAGGTCAGCCGTATTTATCATGAAGATATAGTGGATAGATTCGCACATAATCAAAGCGAGATCCATGAGTTCCTGGAGAAGAGAACGAGGGATAAAGAAGTCGACGCGATCAGTAACCGACCGTGAACGAAACGAGAGGAGAAGGGAAGATTGACTCACTTGCTGGTGTTTCTGCAAGAACCAAAAGATGATCCTCGAGTCAGTTTCGAGTCTCGTCGCATCGAAAGGAAGGAAAGAAGGGAAGACGACGCGTCTCCTCTCGAGTCGTCGTTCGCTCACTCACCTCCAACTGACCCAACATCCCCGCTCCACCTCTCCCTCCTTCCGTAACTCCCGCCGAACTCGAACTAGCATATCTCCTCTTCAAATCCTCCACATCCAACCAGAAGCTCAGGTTCTCCTCGCAGAAGTTCTCCCTGAGGGGACGAAAGCGAAAGGCGAGAGGAAGTTTACGTCAGTTCGACGCGTTTCTCTCCTTCTGCTTCTCTCTCTCTATATCAGGAGGGGAGTAAAAAAAGGATAGGAAAAGATGTAGACTCACCTCATGTGCTGCCTGAACAAACTCCTTAGCGCCGGCTCCTCGAGGATCCTATGGAGTTTCGCAGCGTTCGAGTCCTTGTGAGCCGAACTTGAGCTCTGGATCGACGAGCTGAGGTTCTGAGGAGCGCCGCCCATATTTCTCTGGCCCTGAGGAGGAGTAGCAGTTTTGGATCCCGACGATCCCGTCGCCGAAGACTTTGAGGGTGAGTTCGCTAGAGAAGAGTTGACGGGGGCAGAGGGAGCCAAGGTGTTGCCCGAAGGAGGAGGGGTTCGAGGTCGATCGGGAAGATGAATCTCGTCGATGGAGACGGAGGAACGATGAGAGGAGAAGGAGTTTCGAGGGAGAAGGTAGGAAGGAGTTCGAGAGGAAGGGTTGCTGATCCAGGCTGAGGATGCTCCCTCGGGAGTGATTCGGTAGAAAGTCTTGTCCGAGGCTCGGAAGTCGGCCTGAATGGAAGCGGATACGGAAAGAAAAAAGAAATAGAGGAGGAGAAGTCAGCGAAGAGCGTGAGAACGGTGGAGGAGGGACGGAAGAGACGAGACGAGACGCGACGCGACGTCTAAGAAAAGGGAGAGGATTAAAAACTCACATCCCTCTCTCCCTTGTCCCTCAACCTACAGATGAACTCTCCAGCCTTGATCTTCAACGACGGCGCTCCATCCACCGGAGCGATCAAACCCATCCTAACCCAATGACAAGCCATCGTCGAAGCCTCCTCGATTCCGTGCAATGACGAAAACTCTTCGAGCCAATCCACAGCAGCCATGCTCGTGAACGAGTAGTCCGATCCCGACGCAGCATGCCTCCTGAGTGTAACTCCTGGAGGAGGAACGTACTCCAACTCTCCTCCAAAGTCGTTGTCGAGGTTCAGTCGAATCGAAGTCTCGCTCGACATGGATGATCGTCGACCTTGGTTGTGCTGCTGTTGGGCTTGAGCGTGACCTTTTTGAGCGAGAGTGAGAGCTTTAGTTTCTCGGAACTTGCGTGCGACGGGGAGGGAGGTGCTGTTGGTGAGGGAGGTTTGGCTGGCGGAGGTGAAGGAGGCGGGAGGAGTGAGGCCTGCGAAGCGACGGAAGACTATTGCCAGGGAAGAGATCAGCGATCGTTTACGATAGAAGATAAGAAGAGGCTGGGAGTAGCTTACCATCCTCGATCATGGCACGATGCTTGAAGTCGAGCGTATCGTCAACGGATCGTCGAGGGAGGTAGAGGATCGGTTGGGACGACGCGAAGGGCGAGCTTGCACAGAGAGCGACGAGATGAGGAGCGTGGATGTTGTTGGACTTGATGAAGCGAGAGAGGCTGAAGAGTGATAGGAAGGAGAGATTAGAGAGGGAAAGAGGAGGATGAGGTAAAGGCGGGACAGAAAGAGAGAGAGGGAGACGAACACGTCGAGACCCTTGAGCGTGAGGATCCAGATGGATCGATCCTTGAAGACTGAGATGGACAAGTCCGCTGCGTTCTCCTAGTAATCCAAAGGAATAAGAAGAAGTCAGATTGAACCGAAACAACAAGACGCGAAAGAACCAAACTCACAAACAGCTTCGCGTCGAGCATCTGACTCAAGATTCCCTTCGCCGCATCCTTGTTCATCGAGAAGCTCGTTGTGGTAGTGACGGTCTTGACTCTGGATCTCTCGTTGGGGTCGACAGATCGAGTTGACTGGGAGAACTTGAGCGAGGAGATGTTGGTGATGGCTTCGTCTCTGCAAGAGGGAGAGAGCAACGAGCGAAAGCAACCGAGAGACGGGTCAGCTCTCTGTTAAGTTTTGCTTCTGCGAGAGAAAGAGAGGAAGGAGTGATGGACTTACGAAGTGAAGGAGTTTGGGTACATCTTGAAAAACTGCCTGTTCGTCTTGAGAGTGAGGGAGACGATGAGGGTCGAGAAGAGATCATGGATGTGCTGAGGAAGAGACCGACGACGAGAGGAGGTGGTGAGAAGGCGAAGGGAGAGGGAGAGGAGGGAGGAGAATAGAGAGATCAGCTTCCTAACTATACGAGAGAGAAAGGCCTAAGAGCGGAGCGTGTGCTAGGAGCGAGAAGGAGGAAGAAGATCGAGCTCATCTCTCTCGAAGGGAGGTGGCGACTCGATCTCGTCCTTCCTCCCTCCTCCCCCGTCTCTCGAGAAGAAAATCTTCACCCCTCCCCCTCTTCCGCAGCCCCACCGTACTCCTCCCCCCTCATCCCGCATCTCAACCCAACCTCTCCCTCCTCGCAATCTCCCTGCTCGTTTCCCTCTTCTCCTTCGCCAGCTCGACCTCTCACTCACTCTGATGAACAACCTCCCTCCCGTCGTCGTAGGCAACGTCGTAGGATCCGTAGAAGCTTTGGAGAAGTTGGCCATGATCTTCTATACTCTGTAGTCGAACGGAAGGGGGAGAGGGGAGCTGATGATGGTTGGAAGGGACAAGGAAGGGCCGAGCAACCAGGGACGGTGAAGAGGGCGGGGCACAGGCAGGCACGCGATCTTCGGGAAGAAGAGAGAAAAACGTGCAAAAGACATCAGAGAGGGAAGAAGCTGAAAGAGAGAGAGATTGGTGCTGAGGGGGCGTGTGGTCGAGGGGAGGAAGGGAGGGGAGGCAAGGGAGAGAAGGAGGGAAGGGAACAAAAAGTGATTTCGGAAACGCGTGAGTTTGAACCCGAAGGAAGAAGACGCGACAGGTTTTCCTCACGACGGAGACGGTTTCCAGCTCTGATAGGAGATTACTAGGATCTCTTACCCGGAAGGAGTGAAAACCTTCTCCCAATCAGCACAGCTCTGCGAGACGTCGCGTCGTGCCTCATTTCCCGCTCCCGCTCTCGTCTCTCCTCTGTGTCGTGTTTCCTTCGCATCTCATCACTTCGTCTCCCCTTCCTCACCTCCCCAACTCTCCACTCCTCCATCAGCTCTCTCTTTGAGCCATCTGCATCGCAAACCAAAACCCAGCCGAGCGGACGCGTCAGTTTCCATCTCGATCTCTCATCCCTCCCTCCCTCCCTCCCTCTTCTTCCCTCTCGCTCTTCTCACCCTCCCTCTATCTCAATCATTCCTCGCAGTTCGTACTCACTCATACACAACCGAGAAATCCTTCCTCGCCTTCCCCTTGGTCTCCCCAGGAACGGGATCCCCTTCCTCGTCGCAAACGTTCTCGTAGAGCATGGCAGCCGAGTAGCCCAAAGGGAGAGGAGCACCGAGACTAGTTGCGGCGTTGAGAGCGAGTTTGATCTCCTGCGGTGAGCGAGCGAGGGAGAAGGAAGGAAAGAAGAAGAAGAAGAAGGGAGGGAGAGGGGAGGATGGGAGAGAGAGGTGAGGAGAGGAACAGAACGATGTCATCAGGAAGGAGGCCAGAGGAAATGAGAGAAGGAAGAAAAGGTTTTACTTACATTGAGCATATCCGACGTCGGAATACCTCCGTTGAAGCCGTTGAGAGAGGGAGGAGAAGCGGAGAGCGAGGCAGTCGCGGTGGGCGAGTTGGAGGAGGCCGACCAGGATTGAGCTGGAAGCGACGAAGAAGGTGTAGAAAATGAGAGATGAACGGAGAAGTAGCGAAAATCAAAAGGAGGGAAAGGATTATTAAAGTGACAAAGAGGGGAGGAAGGTGGGAGGAGGAAAAAGAAGGAAGAGAAAGAAAGTCGCGACGAACCTGTCGAAGTGTTGATGATCGAAGAGAGCACTTGAGAGTCTACGCCGAGACGAGAGCCGAGAAGGAGTCCTTCGGAGAGAGCGATCTGGTTGATTCCTGTTATCAGGCTGAGAGAAACAGCCAAATCGGGGAAGAGAGGAGACGCGTCGTTCAGCTCGAGTCTCGAAAGAGTTTGGAAAAGAAGGACTGAGATCCTGGACCCACCTGCTGATTAACTTCACACTCAAACCAGCTCCTGAAGCACCACAGTGGGTGACCTTGTTGCCCATGAGCTTGAGGAGGGGTTCAGCTGCTTCGAAAGCGGGCTGGGTTCCTCCAACGAGGAACTGAAGACGTGCGGATTTGGCCGCGCTGAGACCTAGAGGAAGAGACGCCCAACGGAGAGGAAGGAATGAGCTTCTTGCTTCTACAATTCTCGAGCTCATCAACTCTGACGACAAAGTGCAGAACGAAGACGAGCTCTCCGAAAACGAAACTGACCTCCCAAAAACGGAGCGTCAACCATTCCTGTTCCACCGTTCGTCTGCTCTCCCATCTGCCTCGCCACGCTCCTGAAGACCTCTACGTCGAGCGTAGAAGTATCGACAAGCAAGGTGTGCATTCCTTTTGGGAGGTGCTGGGAAGGAGGGAAGGACTGTCCCTTGAGGGTGGTGAGGATCGATTGAGGAGGGAGAAGGTAGGTCGATTGAAGGACCGAGGAGGAAGGTAGAGAGGTGATCAAAGTCGAGGAGAGAGTAGCGGCTCTGGCAAGAAGTGAGAAGTACACCAGGTCAGCGGGGGCGAGAGAGGAAGGGAAGGGAGGAAGAGCATAATAAAGAAAGAGGAAAAGAAGGAAGGAAGGAAAGGTCGAGCTCAACATCTCCTTCCTTCCCTTCCCTTTGTCTTCCTGCATTTTTACTCACTCAGCTCCACTTCCGACCCTCTTGATCCTCTTAACCGTAGCTTCTCCCAGTCCTCCACCCATCATCCCAAGCTCATGCATGAAGACTCCAAACTTTGCATCGTCCGGCTCGACGACAACGAGATCTCCTTCTCGATGCGAGGCGAGTTCCGTTGACCGCAGGAAGAGATTCGTCGCCATCGGGAAGGAGAGAGCATTCGGGAGTCCGATGAACGCGAGAGAGGAAGAGCGGCGAGCGAGAGACATGGCGAAGAAACGTGGTTTGGGGAGGAGTCGTGGGTTGCGGAGAAGAGAGGAGGAGGGAGGAAGGCGGCTCTTCCTCGTTTTGGACCTTCGACAGAAGGTTGACCTTCAACGTCCATCTTCGCTTCTTTTCTCGGGTTCTGCTATCGCTCAAGATGGCTCTCCCCAAAGCTTCGTGAGTCCGCCCTTCTCGTCCTGGGAGAAGAGAAAACCGCTCGACCTGACTGGTTTTCTACCTTGTCGACATCTTCCAGCTTCTCCTCCCTCGCTCCCGAGATCGTGGACGAGATCACTCGTCAAGTCGCCGACAGAATGGACGAGGAATGGGTCGTCTTCACAGAGTTCTCTCCCAAGATCATCTCAAACAAGGACCTCTACTCCCTCTGCCTGGTCGACAAGAGATTCAGGGTCAGTCTCGACCTTCCCTCTCTGCAACGCTCGTCCCTCCTCCTTCCTTCGTCTCCACCCCCCTGTCGCTCACACAAGCTCGTCTTCTACCTTCCTATCTAGACATCTGCCACTCCTCAGCTCTACAAATGGGTTACCGTCTTTCAGCACGAGTACTACCACGAATGGCTCTCCACCTTGGACCTCTTCTCCTCTACCGCCGAAGCCCGACCCGAACTCCTCCTCTCCGTCGAACTCTTCCACTGCGACCTTCGAGTCCAGGGAGGAGAAGGAAACACCGACGGGCTCACCGAATTCCTCCTTCCCCTTCTCAAACTCATGCCCAATCTCCGTCGAGTCGGCATCTTCCCAGAGATCGACTCCGCCGCCTTCCTCTCCTCTCTTCACCCATCCAGTCGAATCCTCACTCTCAAGACCCTGCACCCGGGGAAGGGATTTCTTCTCCTCCGAGAAGAACTCAAGATGGAAGCCGTCGAGGAACTCGAAGTCGAGGTCTCCCACCCCAGTTCCTTGAGGCATCGACGCGATCCCCCCTCCCCTCCAGTTTCAGTTCCCTCCTTCGCTCACCTCCTTGAAGGTCTCCACCAACAACGGGATCGGCCCTGACGTCGGCATTTCCCTCGTCGATCATCACCCGAACCTCAAATCAGTCAGCATCAGCGGAAGCGAGCTCGTCGCGTCGGAGTTCAAACCGTTCTTCGACGTCCAAGGAAAAACGATCACGTCCCTCGCTCTCCTCGCGAACGACCTTTCGAACGAGGCTCATCGAGACAGGACCTTCGAAGACGATCGACCGGACTTCAGGGACCCGGACCTCATCAAAGCCTACCACGCCAGTTTTCGACACCTCCTCCCTCTCGTGCCCCTCTGCCCCAACCTCACCACCCTCACGATCCTTGACGTCCATCTCTCCCGCGTCCTCGCTTTGTCCCATCCTACCCTCGAAGTGATCATCCTCGAACACGAATCCACCATCCCCTACCTTCGTCTAATCCTCACCTCCTACAACCCTTGCAACCACCCTCCTCTCAGGTCGAACGCGATCCTTCGTCTCGCTCAAGCACTGGAGCTGCTCCTCTGGGATGAAGACGATGAAGACGGAGATGTGGACGGAGGATTGAGGCGCTTCCCTCGATTGGTCTACATGGAGTACAACCAAGCGACGAAATGGAGCGAGCTCGTTCAAAGCCAGGAGGAGGATCCAAAGCGGGCGATGAAGGAGTTGACGGAGGTGTTGGGGTGTTTGTGGTTCGGGCTGTACGATGATTGGGGAACGGAGTAGACGGAGGAGTTGATGGAGGAGCTAGTGCAAGGCCTGGGAGCGAAGAAGAAGGGAGGGAAGAAGAGGAAAAAGAGAGCGAGCGAGGCCGGTCGACGCGTTTCGGACGAGTAGGGTTCGCTGGGAACAGAGCTTTTGATTTTCTTTACGAGACCACTTTTACACATGATATATAACGAACATTCACACTATCTCCTTTTCCCATCATCTCGAAAACTTACAACTCCAAACGAATACAGACGAAACCTCAACGGCTGCCTGTCTTCGCGAGCTCGCAGCCTCCCTCCCAACGACCATCATCTCTCTTTCCCTCCCCTCCTTCCTACTTCTCTCGCGATGCTAGCAGCGGCCTCCTCCTTCCTGCAGCGTTCCGCTCTCAACACCAACTATACCATCCACAACCCGGCCGTCCCTGGATCCTTCGCTGCTGCCACTCAAGAAACGATAGCTCGAGCGAGGGAAGCTGCTGAACGAGCTGCTTCGTCGCCAGCGTTTGGACGCTCTGGAGGAGGACCGCCGTTACCACCTCCAGGAAGTGAGGTGAAGCCGTTCAACGTGGGTTTGTGGAAGATCGTGAGGGCTACGAACAAGACGACGCATAAGGTGAGTGAGGAGAGAAGAGCAGAGGAGCAGAGCTTGAGCTCGCTTCCCTTCCTTCCTTTGTGCTGACGAGTCGTCGCTTCTGCTTCCCTCTTTATGCCTTCTTTCAATGTCATCGCTTGCTCGGATAGGTTGTCTCTGTGTGGATCTTTGAGAAGAAGGTTTTGGACACGCTCAAGAACGGCAAGGAGCAGGTGCTGGCTGTTCTCAGAAAGGAGGTGAGCTCGGACTCCTCCCTTCTTCCCCTTCCTCCTCCCCTCGTCACTTTCATCCCTCCTCAACCTCCCGGGCACTCGCTTTTTTACGTCGCCTTCTCGCTCCAGGCCACCTCCCTATCTCGTCTGCGTCACCCCTGCATCCTGGAGATGGTTGAGCCGATGGAGGAGACTAGGTCCGAAATCACCTTTGCGACTGAACCTATCCTCTCCTCTCTCACTGGAACCCTCGCTTCAGCTCGTCCGGGTGGAGTTCTCGACGGAGTGGATCTCGACGAGACGGAGATCCAGAAAGGGATCCTTCAAATCGCTCACGGACTCTCGTTCCTTCACACTCAAGCCAAACTCATCCATAACAACTTGTCTCCCGACGGCATCCTCATCAACGCGAAGGGGGATTGGAAGCTTGGATCGCTCAACATGACTACTTCGCTAGAGAGCTCGGAGAGGTGGACGTTCCCGGAGTATGATCCTCGGATGCCGGAGTCGGTGCAGGTGGGTGTTGAGCTCGGAGAAGGAGGAGGAGGAGCAAAGAGACGCTGACTGCTACTCGTTTTCATTCTTGCAGCGGAAGTTCGACTATATGGGTGAGCAGCACACAGAGATCAGGAGATAAGATTCGCTTGGGCATGTCATTGACTCGGCATCAACTCTTCGTCTCCTCCAGATCCCGAGTACGCCCTCGACGAGCGACTAACGACGGCTTCAGACCTCTACGCTCTTGGATGCGTTCTCTACGCCGTACACCTAGGAGGTCGACCTCCCTTCCAGAATCACAACTCCCTTCAAACCCTCCGACAGAACGCAGATCGTCTAGCTCGAGGCGATATCGGAAGCTCGACGGCGATGGCGAAGCTGGGAGGCGATCTGAAAGGTGAGCTCGCTGTCGATCCCCTGTCGTTCGCTCACATCAGCTGAGTGTTTTGTGATTTGGCTCGCTGTAGACCTCCTCTCCAACCTCATCACTCGAACCTCGACCAACAGACTCTCCGCTCTCACGCTTCCTTCCCAACCCTTCTTCTCCAACCTTGCCATCTCCACCCTCCTCTTCCTCGACCGGTCGACGTTCAGTTCGAAACCCAAGGAGGAGAAGGCTACTTTCCTGAGAGGACTACTGAGGGTGTTGCCGAGCTTTTCAGAGAGGCTAAGGAAGAGGAAGATCTTGCCTAGCTTGCTGGAGGAGGTGAGTTCAATCACAGTAGTCGCGTCGAGTCCAGACCCTTCCTCGTTTGGACTCGATCCATCCGTTTGAACGCTCGCTGATTGCTTGATCGCGTTATTTGTTCTCGAATTACAGATGAAGGACCCCTGGCTACTTCCCTTCCTCCTCCCGAACGTCTTCGAGATCGCCAAAACTCAAACGAAGGAAGAGTTCAACGCTGCGACGCTTCCTGCTCTTCAACCTCTTTTCGCTCTCACTGATCCTCCCCAGAACATGCTCAGTGAGTACCTTGCCTCTTTTCTAAATCTCTTCCATCCTTCCGAACCTCTCGAACTGATTTATCCCTCCACCGCTCTCTCGTCGCAGCCCTCCTCGACAGCCTTCCTCTCTTCATCGAAAAGACCTCGTCGACCGTCTTCCGAGAGCATATCATGCCGCTCATCTACAACTCGCTCGACTCGGAACATCCGGAGGTACAGGAGAGAGGTCTGAAGACGGTTCCTAGCTTGCTGGACGTGCTTGATGTTGGCTCGATCCAGGAAGTTCTGTTCGTAAAAGTCGCTGTGAGTTGTGCTTCCTTCGTTCCCGTCTTCTTCGCTAATACAGCGCTGACTGGCTCACTCTCTTTTCTCAGATTCTCTTCACCAAAACTCGAGTCCTGAGCGGTTCGTCTCTGCCCTCGCAGCTCCATCTCTTATCGCCCTCGCTTCTCGTCGCTGACTTCGATCCTTGTCGGTTTCGTTCTTGCAGTCAAGGTCAAGACGCTGGAATGCTTCCTTTCGATGATCAAGGTTCTCGATAAGGTGCGTCTCCTTCGTCAAAGTTAACTCTCGAGACGAAGGCTGATCCGTTCTGTGCGATTCTCCTTTCGCTCTTTCTCTTTGCCCTCGATGGCGCATTCAATCAGGTCTCCCTCACTCAAAAGCTCGTTCCTTTGCTCGCGAAGATCAAGACCAAGGAGCCTGATGGTGAGTTGGATCCCATCCGTGTCTCGCTATTCTTCCACTCGCTTCGCTGACTTCTTCGTCGTTCGTTTGCCTGTCCGTCTTGCAGTCATGGTACGTCGAGAGAAGCCGGTCGTTCATGATGATTCCACTGAGCTGACCTTCGCTTCGTCGCTTCCCTCGCCTCACTTTCAGATGGCCACTTTGGGTGAGTCTCCCTCGTCCGCATTCTTTAGACCTGCTTCTTCGCTGACTTCCATCTCTCTCTCGCAGCTGTGCACGAAGCCATGGGAGCTAAAGTCGACCGAGAAGCCGTCGCGACGCTCGTTCTTCCTCAGCTTTGGTCTTTCTCGATGGGTCCTCGTGAGTTTGACTGTCTCGAACTCGCTCACGACGCTCGAAACTGATCTTCTCGCCTGTGTAGTCCTCAACGTCGAACAGTTTGGTCGTTTCATGGCAACGATCAAGACTCTCGGAGCTCGAATCGAGCAGGAGCATGCCCAGGTGAGGACGTGTCCTCCCTCTCTTCTTCACTCATTCTCCCAGCTGACCTTCGCTATCCCCATCTCTCTCTTAGCACCTCCGTGAAAACCATAGGATCCAGAGCCAAGCCCCTTCCTACTCAGCGAATCAAAACGGAAGCTCGTCGAACGGAGTCGTCCAAGAGGTTTCTTTCGAATCGCTCGTCAACGGAACGAGCCGAAGCCAAGCTCCTGCTCAGGCTCCCAACGGTGGGATCGCCATCGCTTCCGATCCCTGGGGAGACGATCCTTGGGACTCCGTTCCTGTGGCTGTACGTACCTTCTCTCCGTCGAGCGAGCCTTGATGTCGAACTGTTACTGATCTCGACGCGTCTTTCGCTTCTTTCATCAGGCCACGCCTTCCATCCCTTCCTTCGCCTCACCTCCGACTCAACAGGTCTACGCTCCCCCTCCTCCTATACAACCCTCCCCTATACCTCCTCCTTCGTTCTCTCGGAACTCCTCAACCTCGACGCACGCAGCTCGAACCTCCCTCGGAGCTCGTTCCATCCCCTCCTCGACCTTCAACTCAGCGGCTTTCCCATCTCCCCCACCACCACCTCCTCTCTCCTCTTTCCAGCCTCTCTCCCCAACCTCAGCCCATCAACTTTCCCTCCCGACATCTTTCCCAACCCTCTACCCTACGTCCTCCTCCATCTCCTCTTCATCCTCATCTCAGCCTCAACAACTACAACCCTCGCGGCCAAACTATAACGTCACCCTCCCACCGATGGTCCCGAAACCAACTCCTCTCTCATCCTTCGCGCCCCCTCCGCCTCCTCAACTCCAAGCCACGAACTCCTTCTCCTCCCCACCTCTCACTCCGAATCGAGCTCCTCAAGCGGCCAAACCTCCTCCGGGATACTCAATGGGAGTCATGCAGCCTACCAGTACGGCGAAGCCGAATCTGTTTGGGTCGGCTGCGAATAAGAAGGCGGTCGCGGATGAGTTTGATCCGTTTGCGTGAGTGGAGGGAAGGGTGGAGGATTGGGAAGACGATCTTGATTTGAAGGCGAGTAGAGTCTAGTTTTACGATCTTCATGAGGTGAACAGATGGCAGTACGGAAGCGATGAAGAGAGCATAAGACAAGACCGATACGCGCTTATCGCTAGATCAAAGAACGAAAGAGAAGAGCAGACAAAGTCGGTCTAATCGACCAGACGCGTCGCCGACTGCTGTTTAGAGCCTGCTCCGGCGAATCAGGCTATCTCGCTCTCAGGAGATCTCCGATGAGAGAAAAATATCCAAAATTGTATGCGATCGAACACAACGAGCGAGAAGAGCACAAATAAACCAACGCGGCCTTCTCTTCTTCCCTTTCCTCCTTTGCGAAACGAAACCTAAGCCGAAACATCCACGCTCACCAACCCAGCCTGAGAAGCCAAAGAGTAGAAGATGGAGTCCTTTTTGGTGAGGAGAGCCTCGGGAGTGTCGTACTCGGCAACTTTTCCTGAGTCCATGACGAGCACTCGCGTCGAGTGCATTATCGTATCGAGACGATGAGCGATGGTGATGGTCGTGGTGGTAGCGAAGTCGGGTCCTCGAAGAATCTCTTGGACCTGTGATGAAGAGGAAGAAGATGGTGTCAGAGAAGAAAGGGACGGAGAGAGATGGAAGGGAAAGGAACGAACAGCCGCGTCGGTTTCGAGATCGATCTGGAAGAAGGAGAAGACGACAAGAAGTCAGGATTTGATCTTCGCAGTGTGTAGATCGAAAAGCCACTCACTGCTGAAGTCGCCTCATCAAGCACGAGTATCCTCGACTTCCTGAGCAAGGCTCGAGCGAAGCAGATGAGCTGACGCTGGCCCGAAGAGAGGTTTTGGCCTCCCTCCGAGACGGCTCCGTCGAGCTTTCCGTCCATCTTCTCCACGTATGGCCTGCGTGAAACAGAAAACGAGGGATGGTCAGCGTCGCGTCTATTTCTTGCTTGGAGGGAACAAGGGGACTGACTTGAGATGAGCGTGTTCGAGAGCTTCCCAGATCAGAGCATCAGAGTAAGCTCCGATAGGATCGACGTTCTCTCGAAGAGTTCCCTCGAAGAGCTGCAGAGAGACGAGAAAAGGAGTCAGCCAACGAAGGGATAGAAAGCCGAAGGCGGAGAGACAAACCTGGGGATCCTCTGCAAGAAGAGAGGAGGAATGGCGAAGTCAGTTGAAAAGTTGGTGGTCCGAAAGGAATCAACAGGCGGAATACTCACGAGGAATGATGCTGATCTTGCTCCTGAGGTCGTGAAGTCCGATGGTCGAGATGTCGATCCCGTCGATCCAAATGCTTCCTCCGGTCGCCTCGATGATCCTGAAGAGAGCGAGCGTGAGGGAAGACTTTCCAGCGCCCGTTCGTCCGCAGATTCCGATCTTCTCTCCTTTCTCGATCTTGAGAGAGATTCCCTTGATGCAAGGCTCGAGATCCTCTCTGTATCGAGTCGAGTAGTTCCGGAACTCGACAGCTCCCTAGAGAAAGCGAGAGGAAGAAACGGTCAGTCGAGAGGGAGATTCGGTGGAAGGAACGAGTTCTGACGCGACTTACTTGTTCAGGCCATGAAGCCGCGGGCTTGGTCTCGGGAATGTCGTCGGCAGCTTCAGGTGCGAGCTCAGCAAATGCGAGGACTCGCTCGACTGTGGAAGAAAGGAAAAGAGTGATGAGCGAGGCGGGAAAGACGCGTGGATTAAAGAAACGAAGACTCACCAGACACGATGTTCGTCTCGACCTCACTCGCGGATCTCACCACCCAGTTCAATGACCCAGTCACCGACACACTGTACGACATCATGAGTCCTACGAGACCGGCGTCGACGTCTTGGGACGTGACGAGGGCGAAGACGGAAACCAAAGCGGCAGCCAGCATGATGAGAGATCCTGTGAGACGAGAAAACAGATGTCAGAGAGGAAGATATACGCGATGAACGAGATAGCGAGGCTCACCAAGGAACTCAAGTCGAACGGCGAGCCTGGAGCGAGGGAGAGGGCGAAGGGAGATATCAGAAACGAATTCGTTCGAGTGAAGGACGGCTTTGGGCTTTTCGACGAAGCTAAAGGGCTACTCACCATCTGTTCACGCTGACTGAGGGGAGGAAGCAAGCGTTGTTTCGATCGAGACGAGCCTCGTTGTTGGCCGAGAACCGTTTCTGCGAGAAGGAGGAAGGAGACGCGCGGTCAGAAAACGAGGCTCAATGCGATTGAAGAAAGAAAGATCGAACGAACCTGCTGAGAGTATGCACGAATCGTGGACAATCCGTCTGAATGAGGAAGGGGAGAAGCTTGTTAGGAGAGAGATGTCAATTCGAAAGAGAAAAGACTCACTGAGGGTCTCTCCGAACCAACTGCGACAGAAGAGGAGGGGGAATTCGTCAGTTGAGATGTTATCTCGAGAAGGAGGTGAGATGGTGAACGAACCTGAAGATGGGAGCTCGGGAGGTCGCGTCCAACCTCTTGAGCTCTCGCGAGGTGGCGAGGTAGTACTTCATGATCGACCGATAGACGAGTCCGACGGGAATCACACCGAGCAGAACCACTGGAGCTCCGAATCCTATGATAACGAGAACTCCTCCAACGGAAGCGAGAGTCCTGAAGAATCCAGAGAAAGTTCGAATGAGGACCTCGTCGATAACGTAGATGTCTCGACTGAACAAGTTGAGGATCCTGATATGAAGAGGAAAGAAAGAAGATGATCAGCGACGACGCGTTGATATGTAAGAGATATGAAGAGATCTAACCTTCCCTGAGGAGTGACCTCGAAGAAGCTCATGGGAGATCTCATGAGAGCAAGGAAAGACGCGTCGTGAAGTTTCTTGGACGACCGGACTGAGGAAAGGAAGGTGGTCAGGAACGCGACTTCGATCTTCTGAGACGACGACGAAGTGTGAATCAACACTCACCAGCGCAGAATGCCCACAGCAGAAGAGAAGCAACCATGTTGAGGACGGAGGAAGAAAGTCCAGCGAGACCGTAGAAGAGGAGGAAGACTCCGATTGAAGCTAGAAGAGGTGAGACGAATCAGCCTCGCCGTTCTTGACGAAAAGGGATATTCGCAACTCACCAGTTTTGTGAGAGGCAAGGTTTTGCTCTCCCCAAGCTCGAAGGACCCTAAGAAGATTAAGCGACGAGGCGTCAGCTCCAAACCGAAGTGGACGAAGGTGGGGAAAGGAGGTCATCGACTCACAGATTTCCAGCGATGCTCGCTCCTTGTGCAGCAAAAGTAGCGAGGAGGAAGAAGATGACTCCAGTGGTCGAAGCTGCGGAGATATAGGACTTGTAGACTTTGGTCTTGACCTGTCCTTGCTGCATGACTTCCTTCGGTCGCGACGATTCCCTCATCTCCCTGATGGCGGTCGACTTCGCCTGCTGGATGGACCTGTGATGTGAGAGGAGGGAAGTCAGTAGGTAGAGATCGAAGTTGGGGATTGGAAAAAGACGAAGTGCGAACAGAAGAGGTGCATTCCTGAGAGAAGAGAGCGAGTGCCGTCTCTTTCGCTCTTCAGCTTCAGCGAACTTCTCCAAATCGAGAGGGTCCTCGACGGCGGTAGCAGAATCCGAGAGCTCTCCTGGGGTTCCAGGGTTGGAGTCGACCTGCTTTCCGAGACCGTTGATGAGAGTGAAGAGAGGCGAGTCTCGGGCTTCCATGACCTGAGAAAGGAAGCAGGAAATTAGCTCGGAGAAGAAGGCGGGCGACGAACGAGGAGAGGAATTTTTTTCCTCACCTTCTCGTACGTCGACTGCTCGACGATCTCTCCACCTCGGAGCATGAGGAGGTTATCGGTTTGGGAGAGGAATGCGACGGAGTTTGTGCAGAGGACTCGTGCCTTCCCCTTGAGAAGACCATTTGGACCAAGCACTTTGGCGAAGAGATCTGCAGTAGGAAAGAAGGGAAGTGAGCTCGCGAGCTGGAACGGACGCGCTCGGAAATTGATCACTCACGAGCAGCGACGTGGTTATCGACGGCACAGAGGGGATCTGAAAGAAGGAAGAGATGAGATCAGCGAGAGGAAAGGAAAGAAGGAAAGGAAAGAAAGACTGACCGTCGAGGAGGTAGATGTCGGCTCGAGCTGAAAGAAGAGAAAAGCTCATCAGTCCTCGAAGTCGGAGAAGAGGAGAAACGAAAAGACTCACCATAAACACATCGCGCCAACGCAATCCTAGCTTTCTGCCCACCTGAGAGCGAAACTCCCTTCTCTCCGACCTCGGTGAGGTCTCCCTGCGAAAGGATCGCGAGATCAGGACCGAGAGCCTGTGAAGAAAGACGCGTCAGTTCGATTTCCTCAACTAGACTAATAGAGAGGAGTATGGGCTCACACAAGCATCGAGAACTCGAAGATAGAAGTCGTGATCGTAGGCGTGCCCGAAGACGATGTTCTCCTTGACTGTGGCTGATAGAACCCAAGATTGCTGGGAGAAGTAGGCGACCTTGCCTCGGATGGTGACCTCTCCGGAAGTTCGAGTCATCTCTCCGAGAAGAGAAGCGAGAAGGCTCGTCTGCGGTGTCGAAGAAGAAGGCTCAGTTCGGACTCTCTCGCGCGACGCGTCGAACTCGCTTCAATGAAGACTCACCTTTCCGTCTCCGACCCTTCCGAGCAAAGCGACGAGCTCTCCCTTCTTGACGCTGAGGTTGATTCCTTGGAGAATAGGCTCCTCTACCTTCTCAGACCACTTGAAGGAACCGTTCTTGATCGAGATGAGCTCGTCTCCCTTCCTGGGTTCAGTTCCGTCGGCAGGCGTTTCGATAACGGTTCGAGCATCAGCCTGGAGTTCTTCAGCGTCGAGGAAGCTGACGAGTCGACCTTCGGAGACGATGGCTTCGACTGAAGTGGCCGCGAGAGGAAGGAAAGATCAGACTCGAGGTAGAGAAGAAGGGAGAGCACTCGAGAGGACGTACTGATGGACGAGATGATCACTGAGAAGGAGAGAACGGCGAGTCAGGACGGATATGACGCGAGAAGAGGAAGTAGAGAGATGCTTGAAGCTCACTGGAGAACATGGCGAGAGGGAATTGAAGGAGTGTGAAGAGGGAGATCGCTGGGAAGATGATGTCGCTGGTCAAAGGCTTATCGCTGGTGTAGGCGTAGGCAGCGAAGGTGGCGAAGGCGACCATGAAGGGGGTGCTGGCCCAAAAGAAGTTGGAGATGGCCTGGGTGAAGGGAAGAAGATGGAACAGTCGCGTCAGCTCAGTGTCGAACCGAAAGGCCGGAAAGGTACCCACGTTGACGACTCCAATACGTTTGATCATCATGAGCTCCAGGGAGTTCCTGACGTCGAGAACCTAGGTGAAAAAGAAGAGAAAGAGAGTTGGGTCAAATCGAGAAGACGAGGGTTTTCCGCACAGGGAACTACCGACCTTCTCCGAGAAAGCCTTCTCCCAAGCGTAGAGCTTGATCGACTTGATGTTGCTGAGGATCTCGTTCTGATAGACGTGGAAGGAAAGGACGAAGAGTAGTAAAGGAATCAAGTCGCGTCAGCTTCGTGTTGGGGGGAGGAGTGAAGAGGAAGGTTCGGCTCACCATCAACCGCGTCCTCTTATCCTTGATCTTCATCTGTCGAACCTGGAGCTTCTTCTGGTACCGAGCGATTGCTGCATTGAGAGGAAGGGAGACAACCATGACCGCGACTCCGCCTGTGGAAGAGGAACGGCAAAAGACGTGAGCTCTTCTCAGACGAAGAGTTCGAAGGAAGAAGAGGGAGAGGTCGATACGTACAGAACGCTGGCCAGCCGAGGAGGTTGTAGAGCGAAACGAAGGCGAGAATGATCTGAACAGGTCCGGACCAGACCATCTGTCCGTATTGGCAAAGGTCTGCGAGACGAAGAGCGTCGACGGATTGCAGATTCACGACGTCGCCTGTAGTTCGGCCGGCCTTCTCGCTGTTGGAGAGGACGAGGGCCTTTTCGTAGAGGAGAGTGATGATTCCAGCCTTGACTCGCATTCCTGTGCGAACGAGAAGGAAGAGAGATGCGTGAGATGGAGGAAGGGGACGGCGCGATGGAGACTCAAAGACGCCCGCTGGACTCACCAGTCGTGAAAGCTCGATCGAAGTACTGGTGAAGGAGAGCAGTCTGGAGGAGAGCGGCTCCAAACATGACAGCAGCGATCACGATCCCTCGGATAGCCTGGGAAGAACGAATACGAGCAGCGATTCAGTTTGTAGGTCGAGCTTTCCTCGACGCGTCCGCTCCTCCACGACTCACAGGATCAGGAGTCTCGGTCCTGTAGCTGGCAACGAACTTGAGCAAGAGCCGAAGGAGTTGAGGTTGGGCGAAGGATAGGCAGTCGTTGGTGAGTTTGAGGACGGAAGCCGTGAGGTAGGGTCCTCCGAAAGAGCGAACGAGAGCGAAGAAGAGCGAAGGTTTGACCTGCTTCTTGTCGGTTGACTTGGCGTGAGCTCGAGCTCGAGAGATAGCCCAGTTCTTGGCGAGTCGTGCACCGAGGACGTCGGCTTGATCCGTGGGGTTGACTGGTGGACGAGGGAAGCAAGGCCAGGCGACGAAGGGAAGGAGGAAGTCAGCTCGAGTCCTCTCGAACGAGGAGAAATCGACCTCCAGAGGAAACTCACGGTCGAAGATGTCGTTCTCGTCAATGAACCGACTAGCCCCGGTCTTCATGAGGGGTGTCATCCAGGAGAAGGTAATGATGGAGAACAGGTTGGCGGTCAGACTGGGGTTTTCCTGCCTCGTCTCCTCCTCCTCGGCCTTGGGATCCCTCTCCTCCTCTTCCTCGTCAAGCGCAATCCTTCCCTCGTTCTTTCCGAATCCCTTCCACTCGGGTCCCATGCATTCCAACGCGAACGATCCAGCTCCGACGACGACGAACGCGAGGTAGGTCGCGAAGATTCCGACTTGATTAGCGACGAAGGGTTTGGAGACGTAGCCGACGAGGACGAGCGTTCGAAGATGAGGAATGGAGAGAACGAGGAGGACTGTCCAATAGATGAGGAGGATGTCGGAGGATCGACGAGCGCGAGTGTCGTTCAAGTAGGTGAGCGGGATGGCGAGCGCTGAAGCGAGGAGGAGGGAGAGGGAGGAGATTGGATCGATAGAGAGGAGGGGAATGGACCTGGAGAGGGTGTCGATGATAGTGAGGACCAAGTTGGGGATGGCGGTTCCTACGAGGAGGATAAGGACGGCCTGGGAGGAGAGACCGACGGGTGAAGAGAGGAGGAAGAAAAGGGAAGGAAAGCCAGGGAATGAGCTTGAATTTCGATCCTGGATTCCTCCCTCCTTCGCTTACTCTCTCCTCCTGTAGAGAGAGTTCTCTTCGCGACTCACAATCTTCCACCAAAGCACTCTATCACTCGAAGCTCCTGATCTGACCCTCTTTTGCTTCCTGGCCAGCCAAAGAACCGCGAGACTTCCAAGGGCGAGGAGGAACAGCGCCGGGACGAGCAGGACGGCCGACTCGAAGCAGGGCGTGAGGTCCGTATCCCGCAAGGAGGAGTAAGGACCCCAACCTTCTCCCTCGTAACAAAGGGAGGAAGAAGGTTCCTTCGGGTGGGGTCTGGAGGAGGAGTTGGAGAGAAGAGATCGAGAGGAGAGGGAGGAGGAAGTGAAGGTCGAAGAGGAGGAGGAGGAGAGGTTGGCGGCTGCTTTGATGAAGGAAGTCGTGAGGAGATGGATATCGATTCCTAACGAGGACTGAGAGAGGTACTCCATCTCTTTTTCCTTCCTGTTCTGAGAGGAGGGAGGGTGGGCGTTGAGAGAAGGAAGGAGGAAGGACGAAAGGTTGGTCAACCACTTCGGATTTCACCGTGAAGGAGCGAATCGCTGACAGAGCGCTCGCATATATATTATATTCAGATCAACCTTGGGGAGGGGAAAGCAAATCCTTCAATAACGTTACTCAGAAGGAAAGCAGATTTTCAAAGACGGAAATTCAGGTGTTGCGCTGGCTTCTCCGAGACTCCCAGTCGCCTCGCCTCCCTTCTCCCTCCCACCCTCCATCTTTTCCCAGATCTCCAGCTTGCCGTCCAACGCCAGCCTCCCTGCAGGATGATATGAGCCCTCAACCTCGACTCTCCATTCTTCACCCCCTTCCTCACCTCACCGAGTTCAGCGTCAGTCCTGGTCGAGTCTCGACAAGCTCAGGTCGACTCCTTCGTTTGGGTCTCGTCGTCGGAGCAATCGCCTCCTTGGGCAGCAGGATCGATGTAGACCACTTACGAGAGGTTGGCTTTAGAGGTTTGGAGGACCAGGTGAGCTGTTCACTCTTCTTCGAGTCTCTGGAGTTTGAAGAAGCCCAAAGAAACGAGCTCACCACCTTCCTCGTCTTCTTCCTCCCTTCTCTCTCTCCGTTCAGAGCTGGTCCCTCCTTCTTTCCCTGCTCGGTATCGCTCTTCTCTTGCTCTACCTTCTCACCTTCAAGTCTCTACTATCAGGTAAGCATCTTCACTTCCCCCTTCAGGTCTTTTCACTGGAATCAAGCTCATTTTTCCACCCTTCCTTCGCATCCAGAATCCATCACCCCCCTTCCCTCCCTCGGCCTCCTCCTCACGACCCGACACGCTCGACTTCTCCTTCCCTCAACCACGACTCAAACTATGATCCCAATCGACGAGATCATCGACGTGTGCATCAACGAAGGGTTGAGGAGGTGGGCCGTCGTTGGGTTTCTTTGCGTGCTGAGGAAGGGGAGGGAGGAGAGCGTCGTCGTGTTCGAGGTGAGCTTCCTTCCTTTCTGTTCATCTCCTGCTTCCCTTGCGACCTTGAAAGAGCTGACTCTTTATATTGCATGCTTTTCCGACACCCAGGAAACGATGCCTAGGACGACGATGCTGATTCAGGTCTACCATGGCGTCAGGGAGATCTTGTTCGACGAGTTCGACGAGGAGGAGGGAGAGGTCGAGGGAGACGAGTCAGGTCATCCGAGCTTCGGCGCTGGAGTAGGAAACGGCGAAAGTAGAGATATACATTGAGTCCCGATCTTCCTCTTCCTGTCTGCTTCGGAGAGTAGTCGAGAAGGATCAAAGCATCTCGGCGCGTCGCAGAATCTCGACGTTGACTCTTTTTCGACTTCTCCGATCCCGAAGCTTCCCTTTCTCGACTCTGGACGGCAAGCGGCCCTCGCATACCCAGGAGCAAATTTGCCCACGAGTGTATGTATCCGGCACCGACATGCTCACCTCGGCATCTCTCCCTGTTCTTGACATGGATAATTGATTCGCGACGGGTCAATCTCCGCTGAGATCCGACGCAACTTGACCTCGACTCCTCTCATTCTCCTCCCCTCCCCCGCCCTCGTCGCTGTGAAGAACTGCTATTCGTCGGTCGAAGCCTTTATTTTTTCTGGGAAGGAATCGAAGGAAGTTTTTCCTCTCAAGCTTTCGCCAAATGCACTTTCATCATGACGCGTGAATGCCGGTTGAGACCGACGACCTTGGACCTGACCTTGGTACGATCTGCAAAGCTCCTTTGTGCTTTTTAGAGTCTTTTCCTCTTCCTCGGTTCTCCTCGGAAGGCTCCAGGTCTGGCGGGTCGTCCCGAAGGGACTAGGATGGCTGCACCGAGTAGAGACCGACAGATGCAAAGGCAGGAGGGAGGAAAGACGACTCGAAGAGGGACCGGTCCTTTCTTCCATTCCTCAACTACAACAACCCTCCCATCCACAACTTATCAACTACTTACGCCGACCACGATCCTTCAAGATGGGAAAACCTTACTAGTCAGTTCATCTCAGTTCATCCTCCTCTCCATATATCCCTGAAGAGTGAACGAAGCTCGAGACGAGATCGAACGCGTGGGCTGAAACGCTGAACTCCTGCTCTGGTTTTCCTCTTCTCTCTTCTCATCGCCACCTCTTCTTACTTCGGTCTCGTTCATTAGCGGATTCAGAGGGAAGGCGCTCAATAGAGCCATCGCTACCATCGCAGGACTCGGTTTCCTAGTGAGTCTCGATTCGATCTCCTCGATCAGCTCGCGCGACCTTCCCTTTCCCTTGCTAAACGCCGCTCTCTCTTCCTTCAGCTCTTCGGATATGATCAGGGAGTGATGGGTGGTCTGTTGACTCTTGATGAGGTGAGTCTCATACACTACATCGGAACTTCGACGATGGCGTCCGAATTCTAGCTGACCGTTCTCGCTCTGTTTTCTCAGTTCGTGCGAGTCTTCCCCGAGATGGACACTGTAAACACCGGGGGAGATTTGAGGACCAGGAACTCTAGAACCCAAGGAATTTCTATCGGTGAGTCTTCCTCGCGATCTCTTTCCTCTCGGGCGAAAGCTCACTCTTCTCCGACGTCTTGATGTCATTTCCTTCGACAGCCATTTATGAGATAGGTTCGTTTCAGTCTTTTCTCTGCACCAATCAACATCGCTCTGACCTTAAGATGATACTCTCTAACAGGATGCATGGCTGGAGCTCTCACTACTATCTGGGCTGGAGATCGTTTCGGCAGGAAGAAGTGAGTTCGCATTTAATTCTCTCGTCGCGGCTCTCGAGTTCTGACGCTCGTTCTTGCCAGGGTCATATTTTTCGGAGCTGTCGTCATGACAGCAGGTGCTATCATCCAAGCTGCTTCGTTCGGACTCCCTGAATTTATCGTCGGTCGAATTGTGAGTACCTCCTCGTTCGGCCTTTCGAATGAAGTCGCGTCTTGCTGACCTCCTTTTTCCTCCGCTCCCAGGTTACTGGTTTCGGAAACGGATTCATCACTGCCTCCGTCCCCGTCTGGCAGTCCGAATGTGCGAAAGCGGAGGATCGAGGATACTTGGTGATGATCGAGGGAGCCCTGAGTGAGTTTCTTCCTCTTCCCATTCTTTTTTACGTCGCCTGCGAGCTGACTTCTTCTTCTGATCTGCTCCTCCTCTTTTAGTCACCGCCGGAATCTGCATCAGTTACTGGGTGAGTAAACCGTTTCTACACCTCTCTGCGAAATGGAACGGGAAGGCGCGTTGAGAAATTGACTGAACTGGACTGGAACTTTCCTTCCTCTTTGTTCAGCTCGACTTCGCCTTCTTCTTCGTCCCTGGAGAGGCCTCATGGCGGTTTCCGATTGCCTTCCAGATGGTCTTCTCCATCGTCCTCATGGCGACGGTTCTTCAACTGCCCGAGTCTCCTCGTTGGTTGGTCAAGAAGGGACGACTCGAAGAAGCTCGAGAAGTTTTCGCTGCTTTGGCGGACGTCGAAATCGACAACCCCGCCGTTATGCTTCAAGTCGAGGAGATTCGAGCGACGCTTCCTTTGATCGAGGGAGGAGCCGTGAAGGATATCTTCACTTACGGGAAGGAGAAACATGTGAGCTTCGATCGAGCTCGTACGCGCCGAGGATGATTTTTCGTTCTGACGATTGACCCTCTCTCCTTTTTCTTTAGTTCCACCGGGCTTGCCTTGGATTCTGGGCTCAGGTCATGCAACAAAGTTAGTCGATTGTGATCTAGCTCGAGCGAACAAGGGCTTCGACTTTTCTCGTTTTGATCCGTTTCTGGTCCGCCGCGACTTTCCGCATCTCACAGTCACCGGAATCAACTTGATCACCTACTACGCTGCGACTATCTACGAGCAATCTATCGGCCTCTCTCAACTTAACTCAAAGATCCTTGCGGCCGCCAATGGAACTGGAAAGCATCTTTTCACTTTTATTTGCCTGCACAGACGACGAGACTAACCCCTCCTTTCCTTTGCCGCCCTTCTCCAGAATACTTCCTGGCCTCTTTCATTGCCGTCTTCCTTATCGAGAAAGTAGGAAGGAGAAAGCTCATGCTCCTTGGAGCCGCCGGACAAGCTGGGACGATGGCTCTCCTCACTATGTTCGTTCTCTCCACACCTCGACTCTTTCTCCCAGGCTGATGTTTTCCTATTTACTTCTGCTTCTAGAACTGCCTACCTGGCCGCCAAAACGACCGCTCTTCCTTATCCAGGAAAGGATAACGGAGCGGCCGGAATCGTGAGTAAAGAATGTTCAGTTCCAGAAGCGAAGAGGGAAGGAGGCTGATCGCGACGACTGCTTCTTCATTATGCTTTCTGCAGGTTGCTGCTATCCTGCTTTTCGTCTTCAACACGTGAGTTCATTTTCATTCGTCGAGTAGTTTGCTCTGGCTCTCTGTCTTGGTCTGTATGAGACCGAGGTGGGAAGAGCAGAGGGGGGAAGTCGAGTGAACTGGCGAATCCTTTTCTACTCCGTTACTGATTTTCACTCGCACACTCGCAAACAGCTTCTTCGCCGTTGGATGGCTAGGAATGACTTGGCTGTATCCTGCTGAGATTGTGAGCAGAACCTCATCTTCGCTTCTGAGGAAACAAAGGCTGATCACGACGCGTCTCTTCCTTCTCCTCTTTAGGTCTCACTTCGAATTCGAGCACCCTCGGCCGGAATCTCTACGGCCGCCAACTGGATCTTCAACTTCATGGTCGTTCTCATCACTCCCATCGCCTTCGATTCGTGAGCCTCCTTTCTTTCCTTCATCAACTCGTCGTCTTCTCCGTCGCTGACCGCGTCGTATCTTTCTTGCCTCTTCAGTATCGGCTACTGTGAGTGGATCCGTCCCCTTCACATCTTCCTCGCTTGCACATCCTCTATCTTCGCGCCGGATGGGTCGAAAACAACGTTGGAAAAGCGAATGACTCGAGTCGCGTCGCGTCGCTCGGTCCATGTAACTGACCGGTTTCCCCTCTCTTCCACAGACACCTACACCGTCTTCGCATGCATCAACTTCCTCATGGTTCCCACCGTCTACTTCTTCTTCCCCGAAACCGCTCACCGTTCCCTCGAGGAAATCGACGGAATCTTCCTGCACGCCAACCCCAAGACTCCCTGGGATGTCGTCAAGGTATGCATCTCCCCCCCGCTCTTTCTCTTCCTAGTCCTCGAAAACAGCTCGCTAATCACCTTTCTTCTTCTTCTTCTTTTTGGTGGCAGATCGCGAACGACCTACCTCGACGAATCCACGCCGACGAGCAAGCCCATGATCCCGAAGCAGCGTATGCCAACGCTCTTCGAGAGAGGAAAGGGTTCGACAGTAAAGAGGGATCGAAGGACGAGACCGAGCATGTCGAGCATCACGAGAGAAGGGATTTCACGGCGGAGGAGGAAGAGGAGAGCAGGAGGAGTTAGATTTCGACTTTATACGTTAGATTTCTGTGAACGATGAACGAACTTTCCCTATCTGTCTTGAATCTTGCGCAAGAGAGAGAGAGAGGCGGACGCGATCGAAAGAAAGATCATCTTTATTTCAGAGAATCCGCCTTCACAGAAAGATCGTCGAGTTTCTTCGTGACCGACGCGATGAGTTTCGATCTGCACGACGAAAGAGAGTGAGTGTGACGGTCAGCGATCCATTCTGCGATCCGAGACCTCGGCTGATACATAAATCGAATCAAAGACTCACTCAGCAGCAAGTTGCTGTTCCAACCTCGCGAGCTGATGTTTCCCCAAAGCCGCCGACTGCTGCTTCTTCTGCTGAGCTCGTTCGACGTCGTTCCTCGCGAGTTCCTCCAGTTTCGGTCGAAGGATCCGGAGATGGTTCTCGAGCTGCACCGAAGATCGAACCAAAACAAGATCCTCGTCAGCTTTCTGGAGGGAAGCTGATCCGGACGCGAAAGAGAACTCACCAAAGCAGTCCTAGCTTTCAAACCCCCTCCCTCCACCGCTCGTTCGACCTGCAACCCCACTTCCTCCTTCATTCTCCCCAGTTCTCCAAACCACTTCTGCTCGTAATCCGACAGCAACGGCTGATGATTATCCATCAACTTCTGCAATACCTTATCGACCCTCGCGATCAACGCTCCTTGATTTTCCATCACCCTCTCCACTCGATTCCTCAACCCTTCCTTCCCTCCCGCTCCAGCACCCACCTCCCCGTTCCTCAGCTCCTCAGCCATATCCGACACCGAAGCGAGTTTCGAGAGTTGTCGTTCGAGTTCCTTGAGTTGGAGGTCGAGTCGAGCTTGAACGGTTGATCCAGCGGAGAGGGTATCCCTGATGTGGGATCGGAAGGATTGAACGGTTTTGCCTAGGAAACGAAGATTCTCGGGGGAGATGGAGCCCAGAGGTTTCCCGTTGGATTGAGGGAGGACCACGCGGGGTTTGGTTGGGAGTCCGGAGCGGTCTGCTAGGATTGGAGGGATGGTGAAGGGTTCGAGGCCGAGAAGGGAGATGTAGTGCGACGTTGAGGAAGAAGAGGGAGTTGGTGGGAGGGAGGAAGGAAGTTTGGCTGGGGAGAGGGAGGGGGAGGGTGGTGAGTCGACTCGGAGGGAGAGTTCGAGACCGACTTGTTGGAGGGAGGAGGTGAGAGCGAGGAGGGAGTAGGAGAGGTACACGTCGGAGATGATGGCGACGGAGTGGATGGGAGCAAAGGTTCTGAGAGGTGGGAGAGGGAGAGATGTTGTCAGCGAGATCCGAGGAAATGATTCAGCGAGATTCGAGGACTCACCCATCCGATTCAGATCGCGTATCAACGACCATCACGACCTCCGACTGAATGCCGCGTCCGAAGAATCGATCCAGCTCTGTATCCCTCTTCTCCTCGTCCGTAATCGCGAGAGCTTCGCTCAACGCGTCCATCCATTTCCTCAGCACGATGCAGTGGACTCCGAAAGCGTGGTAGATGTAGATAGTGTCGTCGTAGAGAGGATCGACGAGGACGGTAGGATCGATGTCGAGGGAAGAAGAGGAAGACTCGATGGACGGGAGGATGTTGAGATCAATGGTTTCGTAGACCGCGAGCGCTGGATTCGACTGGACGGTTTCCTACGAAAGCCAAGACGTCGAGTCGTCAGATTTGAAGACGATTCGACGCGAAGAATAGTAGACAGAACTAGAAAAACTCACCTGTCGACCAACCCAAAGACCCTCCATCTTCTCGACCTCCAAACACAGATCGACCTTCCCATCCTCGAACACAAGTCCCAACACCGTCATCTCACTCTTCCTTCCACCCTTATCCTCTCCCTCACCTCCTTCCTCCCCATCCTCCTCGTTTCTTGAACCTCGCACTCCTCCTCCACCTCCCAGAAGGAATATATCCGTCGCTCGTGGGATGTCATCTCCGTCCAACTCCCTCGGTGCGGGCTGGAAGAGGAAAGGTCCTTGGACGAGAGGTTTCCTACTTCCTGTGCTTGTTGGAGGGTGAACGAGGACGGGTTCCGAGGAGTCGTCGACTTCCATGGTTGCTGGGTTGGAGGAGTTGACGTCGGAGATTTGGGAGAGGAGGGAGGAGAGGAAAGCGGTTTGAGCTTGGTAGCGCGTCAAGAGGAGGGAAGGAGCGGGTGTTGTTCGAGCTGGAGAGTGGGAGGTTGATTGCGATGGTGATAAAGGTGGTAGGGTTGAGATGTAGGATAGTTTGGAGGAGGCGAAGGCGGAGAGGGAGCGAATGTAGGCTTCGGGGACGAGACTGAAAGGTGGAAGAAGGAAGGAGGTGAAGGTGAGCTCGAGCTCGCTCCTTCGCCCAGACCTGCTCTCGTTCTCCCTTCCCTTCGGAAGAGAATAAAGGTGACACTCACGCGTTCTTCGGCAAGAAAGGGCAGACACCATAGATGTCTCCGTTCCCCATCAGAGCGTAAACACTCAGAGCTCCCCAATCTCCCTCTCCTCGTCCCAAACAGAAGCTCACCGCGTCCCTCTCCCCAGGCTCTTCCGCCGAAAGCCATCTTGATCCACCTTCTCGTGAAGGAACGACCGAAACGAGTTGCTGCGGTTCCTCTGCGTCCTGGAGAGGGTCGTACTCTCGCAGGAGACCGTCGAGGGTGAGGACCAGGAGGGAGGAGGCGTTGGCTCCCCAGGGATGCCAGAGAACTTTGGTGAGGGAGGGAGTTGTGAAGGTGGATGGAGAGTGGTGGTAAGCTCCTACTGGGATGGATCTGTTGATGAAAAGGAGGGCGGTAGATCAGCAGCAGCTCTGGAGGCAAGGGTGAGGTCGGAAGAGAGGAAGGAAGGAGAGGTGAGCTCGACACGAACCTGCATTCGATGACTGGAGCGACGAGATTGATGTAGCCCGGTCTTGGAAGTACGAGAACGACGAGTTGGTGAGCTCCTACGACGGCGACTAGCTTTCCAGTAGGGTTGGGGATGAGAGAGAGGATGGGGAAGGTGAGGTCGGGGGAGTTCAACGTCTGAAGGGAGGAAGGGAGGGAAAACAAGGTCAGGAGATCGCCTTTTGACACCAGGTTCTCCGTGTAAAGAGGATTCTGCAGAGTAGAATATATGCAGATGCTGCGAGATGCGGTTCGCAGCTTCAGGAGCTCGAAGAAGAGTCGAGGGGCTCGACTACCACCTCCTTGCTCCTCCTTTCCTTGCCCTCCCATCCCTCCCCGATCCCACCAACATCTATAAGGACTCACTTTGTACCCAGCCCTCCCCCCACTCTTCACATCCCCCAAACTACACATCCTAACCTCCTTCCCAACGGCAACAATGAGGTCTCCTCCACGAACGACCATCGTGTTCCTCTTCGCCGCGAAAGAAGAAGAAGTCGACGACTCGGCTCCTTCGTTGGGGGAAGGGAGCGTGAAGATGGAGTGGTTCGAGAGAGACGAGAGCCAGGAGTCGTGAGACGACATGGCGGGCGATATAGAAGGAGAAGGGAAGGGACGGCGGTGGTGGGTGGGAGGAGGAGGGAGGGAGGAAGTTCGAGCTCACGTCGAGCTTGCTTTCGGTTTCCTTCGCAACCGATTTTTTGTTGACGAGAAAAACTGGCAGTCTTAGAGACCGTATGCCATTGTCTCGACTTCAGAGCTCTCTATTACCGTAGAAACATTCTTAATTCTCACAAAGCCGTCCACAAACGATCTATCAACCCACCTCCCTGCACCTGTGGTGAGTTGACCTTCAACCTCCACCTCACTCCCTCCCTTGGGAAAACACTCGCTCTTCCATACACCCATCCCACCTATTTCTCTCTTCCCACCACTTCGCAGGTCGAAAACACACTCTCTCTCTCTCTCTCGTGAGCTTTCATCTGAGCTCGCGCTCGACCCCTCTCTCCTCCCATGAGTAGAGCTCATTCCCTTCCCCTTCCCTTCTCTCTACAGATGTCTTCCTTCTCTCCAACAACTTCTCCAATCTCGGAGCCTTCCAAAACCATCCGACCACCTCCCTCCGTCTCCGACTCTTCTCCAAACCTGCACAACAGACGACCTGCTCCGACTCCTTTGAGGCTCACTTCACCGACGTTGGTTCTTTCTCTCTCTCCTTCCCTCCCTCCTTATCTCTCATCAGAAGCTGACTCTCCCGTATCGTCTCCTAGAACCACTCCCTTAAGATCCCACACGAAACATCCCCTCCCTCTCCCACCTCCTCAGATCCACGTCCCCGAAAGAGCCGCAGCGACTCACTCGTCCACCTCTGTGAGGAGCAGAAGTTCCAGCAGTGCTGCTGCGTTGGAGACTAGTCCGGTGGAGGAGATGAAACTTTGGTACGAGGTGAAGAGGAGGGATCAGCAACAGGGGGTTATTCAGGTGCCCGAGAGGGTGAGGTGAGGGGAGGTGAGGGAGGCAGGGAGGGAGGTGAGGGCTGGGTTTTGGTTTTGCTTTCTCGAAGGGATTCTGTATATTAGGTGGGTTGGAAGTTGCTGGGTCTTTGAAGCTGGTCTTCGATCCGATGGAATGGTATAGACTGCGGTATCTGGATCCGGAATGGGAAGGAGAAAGAGAGAGAAACGACGCGAGAGATCAGTTCAAGTCGCGACGCGTTTCATCCCCTCCTCCATCTCTCGCTCAATCCTCCAAACTCCACAGAGAGCTCATCCTCTCACGA
This sequence comes from Mrakia blollopis, assembly GCA_000950635.1. NCBI lineage: Eukaryota > Fungi > Basidiomycota > Tremellomycetes > Cystofilobasidiales > Mrakiaceae > Mrakia > Mrakia blollopis. The sequence continues at coordinate 899,008 of BBPU01000023.1, read as the reverse complement.
TACACACACATATACACGCATCTCCAATTGCCCGAAAATCCTCCCTAATAAAAACTCATCTCCTCTCGGCCTTCCCCTGAAGCTCGGGCTCTTTTTCCCTTTGATTTCTCTTCATCCTTGTCCTCCCTCCATCTCCCATCCCCTCTCCTCTTCCCTTTGTTCCCTTCCTTTCGCTCGTTCGAAACTGCTAACCGATCTTGAAAGGATGGGCTGTCTTCTTCGCTGACCTCCAACTACAACCATCCTTCTCTCTTCTCTCTCTTTCAGGCAAAGCAGCAGAGCTCAACTCATCCCTTCTTCAACTCCTTCCTCGACCTCCTCCTTCGTGATATCAGCCCTCTCTATTAAAGCGAGAATGATATCGACAACAGCATCAACCTCAGCTCTCTTTGTAGGATTCGTAGGTTTATTACAAGGTCGGTTCTCTATATCTCTCCCAACGAAACGAAACCCAAAACGAACTCGAGCTCACCATCCTCCTTCCTCCCTTTTGATCCTCAGCCTCCTTGATCTCAGCAACAACCATCTGCTCCCCTCTCTCGTGCTCTCCTCTCCCCTCCCACCTCACCTTAACCCTCGGAGCCTCAACCACCACCTCCTCTTCCGACCTCCTTCTCCTCCCAGGTCTCTACAAAACTTCAACTCTCCCTTCCCAACTGCTCACAAACTCCTCTTCAACCTCCTCCCCTCTTCAATCGTTAGCGACGTTCAAAAACTACACCCTCTCCTCCCAAGCTTCCCCCTTCAGCATCACTCCCAACCAGGGGATCATCTTCTTCGATCAACCCAAGTGGGCGGGGACACAACATCGATTCGTTGCCGTAGGAGCAGGGGAAGCGATGAATGTGACGGATGGGAGGAGTGCGATTTTGGGAGAAGATGTGTGGGTTAAGATGGTTGTGGGTGGGGAGGAGAAGGTCGTTAGAGGACCCGGGGGAGTGAAGGATTTTAGGGAAGCTCCTTGGGGGTTGAAAAGTAGTAAGGATCTTGGGACGGCGGAGGTGAAGGATGTTCAGTCGTGTGAGTTCGAGATCGAGACGCGTCTTTTTCTTTCTCGTTCGTTTTGAACTGACCTTCCTTCGTTTGCGGTTGTAGCTCTCTGCTCCTCGCCATGTTCTTCGGGAGGATCCTGTGTTGCTACGGCTGGCTCGAGCACGAACGGGACGTGTGTGTGCCAGAAAGGGTTTGAAGGGGAGTCATGTCAGCGATGCGCGAAGGGTTACTTTGGAGGGAGTTGCTCGCGTGAGTCTCTTTCGTCTTCTTTTTCTTTTCTTTCCTATCGAGCTGCAGCTGATGGTGCGTTTTTTTCGTTGATAGCCTGTGCTGCTTCTTGCCTGTCTGGTCAATGCAACGACGGGATCACTGGAACGGGGATTTGCGAAGTGTCGACGACGAACTCGACTGTCGGTACGTTCTCGTTTCTCTCTTCTTCCCACCCACCTCCTCTTTCCCTCCTTTATCCTTTCTCACAATTATCTCTCTCCCTTCCTCTCCCTCTCCCTTCTCCTCCCAGCCTGCAACTGCCTTTCCGGCTCCTGCCTCACCACCACCACCTCCCCTTCCTTCATCTACTCCTCCTCAACAACCTGTCTCTGCTCTCCAGGTTTCTCAACCCCCTCCCTCTCAACCTCCTTCCCCGCCTACTCCCAAACCCACCAACAATGCTCCATCTGCAGCGAGGGTTACTTCTCCACCGCCGCAGGAGAATGTTTGGCTTGCTCGATCAACGCGAAGGAATGTAAGGACGCGGAGACGCCAACGAGGTGTATCGATGGGTATGAGATTGAGAGTGCGTCGGGGAGGTGTGTGGCTAGTGAGGGACCGAGTGGGAAGGGGAGTAAGTGCTCGGGGAGTAATTGGTGGGACGCGACGACGGGAAGTTGTACGCCGTGAGTTCTTCTTCATTTCTCTCGCTCTTTCCCTCGTTCGCTCTCTCGCGTTTTCTCTCGTTCTCTCGCTGACTTCTTTTTGGTTTCCCACAGTTGCTCTCCCCTCTGCTCAACCTGCTCCGGCTCAACCTCCACCACCTGCCTCTCCTGTCCTTCAGGCCAAGCTCTCCTTCGAGGAGTCTGCGTCGACCTCGATTCCTCAACGGGAGAATGCGATTCGACTACCGTTCAAGCGGGCAGGAAGGATGGCGCTGGGTGGGTTTACGATAATGCGAAGAAGGAGTGCGATAGTGAGACTTTGCTCTTCTCTTCTCTCTCTCTTTCTCTCTCTCTTTTCCTCGTTCGTTCAACGAACGTCCTAACTCCGTCCCTCGTCTCGTTTCGTTTCTCTTGCCAGCCTGCCCACCCAAATCCACAGGCTGCTCCATCCCCTCCTTCAACTCCACCTCCACACGAGACAACCTCCTCGCCAAAGGATGCGTAGACGGATACGTTCTTTCCCTCGCTGGAGTTTGCGTGACTTCGTGCCCCGATGGACAGTTCGCGAACGACGCGTCTGAAGGAGCTTGTCTCGGTGAGTTTCCTTTCTTTTTTCTCTCTCTCTCGTCTTTTCTTCTTCTCCTCGAGCTGAACCTTTGACGCTTCGCTCGGTGGTCTTGTTCAGCCTGCGACTCCTCCTGTGGAACCTGCTCAGGCTATTCAACCTTCTGTACCTCGTGTGCTTCGACTTCGTCCCACGTCGCTCTCGGAGGATCCTGTCTTCAGTCAACGTGCCCTTCGACTACCACCAACGTGAAGGGAGAATGCTTGACTTGCCATCCGGATTGTAAGACTTGCTCGGGGACGGTGAGTAGCTTCTTCTATCCTTCCTTCTCAAACTCGAACGACCTCTCGCTGAACTCGACGCGGTCTTTGTCGTTCTACAGGACTTCAACCAATGCAGCTCGTGCCCTTCCGATCGACCTATCCTCGATGGAGATAGATGCTTGCCTGTCTGCTCGTCCGGACAGTTCCTCGATCCTTCCACTTCGAAGTGTGTGGCTTGTGATGGTGAGTTTCGATTCGTTTTTCGACGCGACGCATCTCCGTCGATCTCTCCGCTGACTTCCCTCTCTGTCGATTTCTCCAGCTTCCTGCTCCGAATGCCTCTCCTCCTCCCCCTCCTCCTGCCTCTCCTGTTCCTCGTCCGACCACCTCCCCCTCCTAGGCCTCTGCGTCTCCTCAAACTGCACTTCCTCCTTCGTCCCCTACCTCCAAATCTGCCTCGCCGACCTCCTCACTCCCACCTCCAACAAATCCAAATTCCCCATCTGGGCTATCATTCTCCTCCTCCTCATTCTCTTCGCTCTGTTCATCCTCGGAGCGTGGTGGTACATCAGGAGGGAGAGGGAGAAGACGAGGCAGGCTACGCTGAGGTTTGCGCATGGGTTGGATGAGGTGACGGTTCAGAGGAAGGTTTTGGAGGTTGGAGTGGAGAATGTGCTTGTGTTGATGGGGAGGGCTAGGGAGGGAATGGAGGGGAGGTGGAGGGAACGAGGGGAGGGAGGTGGGTTGAGAGTTGGAGAGGGAGGAGGAAGGAGTTCGAGAGGAGGTGGAAGTTTGAAGCCTTTCAAGTTGGGGACGGGATGGCAGGGGGTTCAGGTGGATGAGTTCGACATGGCTATGGAGGGAGGAGCGACGATCTATCGAGATGGATCGAGAAGAGGGAATCGTCAACAACCTCCTCCTTACTCCCCTTCGTCCTCGTCCAATGGATCCTCTCGAACTCCCAAACTCGACGCGAAGTTCCCATCCAGATGGCGTTCCATTCGATCTTCCACCCACGAGGATCTCGACCTCGAGGATTCCTCGATCCCTCCCTCTCCTCCCTACTCTCGAACCTCCTACGCTCCATCTCAGCAATCAACCTACACCCTCGACGACCAACCTCACTCCCACCCCGCCAACGATTTCAACAACTCAGCTCCTTACCGACCCTCCTCCTTCTCCTTCGTATCCACCGACCCTTCCTCCAACCTCTCAACAATCATCTACCCTTCCCTCGCTCCTCCTCCCACCTCCCTCGCTCGTCCATCCATCTACAAATCCTCCCGTACTCTCTCCGAAACTCCCCAAACTCCCTACACCGCAGCTTCCACCGCTTCTTCCTTCAACTCCTGGCAGACTGCAGCACCCAAAACGGATCGAACGATCGATACGGAGATCGAGGAGTTCCCAGACTTTCAAAAAGATTACTCCTCCTCTCGAACGACGACGCGTCCAACTCTCCAGACCCACGGCTTTCCCTCCTCTTCCTCCTCCTCCTCCTCTCGCCAGCCCATCAACCAAGGTCGTCGAGCAGCAGCGAACCTTAACTCTTTAGCCTCCGCTTCAAGTCGGTTCGCAGAGGACGATAGCAGTGACGAGGAGTCGACTCCTGTCGTTGAGAAGGGGAGCTACTGGTTGGCCAGTGCGAGGGAGGAGGGAGGGAGAACGGAAGGGGAGATGAGTTTCGGTGGGGCGGAGTTGAGGAGTAACAATCCGTTTAGAGGTGGTGTTTCGGGAACTGGAGCGGGGAGGGGGAGTAGTCCGGCGAGGCAGGAGACGACTTGGATTTAGGTTTTTTGTTTTGGACGTGTTTTTCGGTTTGGTTTGGTTTGTATGTTTGCTTTTCGCTGCTTTAGTTCGGGTCGATTTGCTGTTGTACTATCTACGATGGATTGGGTGTCGTTTATATTTCGTCCGAGACGTAGCGTGGAAAAGAGAGAGCGTGGGAGAGAGGCAGAAACAGAGGCGAGAAGACTTGGGCGAAGAAAAGAAGAGGGTACAAGTGGAGATCGAGATTCGTAAAGGAAGACGGTAGCTGGAGTAGTTGTAGCGTAGAGACTCAAACGAGATGGCCAACGAAAAGTCACGGAAGAGATAGCGAGTCGGGCAGTGGGATTCGGTCGTCACCACCAAGGGAAGTCATCGTACGGAAGAAGGTTAGAGGTATCATTGTCGATTTCCTCCTGTGGATCACCAGGCCAGACCGTCCTCTCCGTAAACGCGTTGAAGTAAACTCCTTCTCCGACCTCGACGTCAACGACCAATCCCTTGAACTTCCCTCGTCCTCCGTACTCCTTCTCGACAAACACCTCAATTCGACCCTTCCACTCATCGTCGGGTGCCACGATCCTCAGCGATGTCAACCTTGGACAGAACGACACGAATCGTTCGACGATGGGAAGGATCGATTGACCGCCGACGAAGTCATTGGCGTCTGTTTCCGGCTCAGGGATGAGCAAAACCGCCTTCTTGACGTTCTTGAACGGAGTAGACTTGATCGACCTTCCACCCAAGGAAGCGATATTCCACCTCGGACAAGGGAGGTACGCCGAGAACGTCCACTCCTCGACTCGATTCCAAACCGACGCGCCGAGAGAGAGCAGAACTCCGTAGTCTGCGTCGGGCCCTCCACCGGTCCATCGATGGAGATAGAGCTTCCTCGGGTTGATGGCCTTAAAGATCCTTGGGAATGGATGGAGGCTTCCTGAGCAGGAGAGACGGAAAGAGTCGAGTTGGAGGGGTTGGGAACGGAGGGAGAGGAGTTTGGGAAGGGAATTGAAGGCCGAATGGGTTCCGTGCTTTGGTTCTGGTAGGTCGAGGATAAGGTGATGGATCGAGTCTAGATCTGCTCTTCTGGCTGTGGCTCGTTCGAGAGCGAGGGAAAGGGAGAGGTTGGGGATGGGAGTTGGGACGAAGAAGTGGTCGAGGTGCGTCCAGGAGGTGAGGGTGACGGTTCGGTAGAGGGGAGGGATGGAGAGGTGACGAAGACGCTGGCAAGTCTGGGAGGTCTTGGCGAGGGAAGGGAGGTCTAGGAGGGAGAGGATCATCTCTGTGACTTCGGTGGGAGCCGAGAGAAGCATCGTCGACGAGCTGGAGGAGGAGGAGGAGAAACAAGGGCCTGAGCTCCCTTCGTCTTGCTTCCTTCTGTTTATTTGAAGACTCACGGTTAACGCTGATATGCAGGAGGAAGTGGAAGCAGGTGAGATCCTCGAGGTCTGCGAGGGGCGAGGCAGACGAGCGATCTGAAGACGGAGGGCGGAAGGAGAGAAGGTGGAGCGGAGGAGGGAAGGGGAGGAAGGTCAGCTCGCCTCAGAGCCACGGAGAGCCGAGAGAGCTGGAACTCACGAAGGTAGTATTGATAAGGAATGAACTTCTCGAAAAGAGTGTCGAAATCGGAGAGAAAAAGGTTTGAGCTGGCGTGATCGTCGAAAGCAAAGGAGAAGAGGGAAGGTCGACGAGCTCGATTTCGACCTTCCTTCTGTTCCCCTTCGAAACGGTCACGACAGCTCAAACCAACTCTCGAGACGATCTTCATGGAAAACGTCTTCGTCTCTCGACCAGAGATGGGAGACATGCTACCTGGAATCCCAGTTCCCTTCCAGCGATGCGAGAAGCTCCGCTCGGTCAGGGTCGTCGTAACGAAGGAGGATCAAGGAGGAGGATCGCTGTACTGGGGAGGCGACGAGCGAAGAGGATTGCTCGACGAGATCTTCTTCGACGTACCGATCCGAAACCTCGACGAGTTTGTCAACTTTGAGAGGTTCGAGGTGGCTGTGAGGGGAAGGAAGAGGTTGGAGGGGTTGAGACGGTGGCAGGAGGAGAACGCGAAGATGTTGCTGGAAGAGTGGCAGGATCCGGAGAGGTGGGAGAGGTGGTTCAGGCTGGAGCTGTTGGAAGGAGCTATTGAGAAGAGGGAGCTCGGGGAGGATGACTCGGAAACGTGGTCAGGGGAGGAGAGCGAGGAGGAGGAGGAGGAGGCGGAGGAGGAAAGTGAAGAGGACCTGAGCGAGGAGGAAGATGTGACTGAGGAGAGCGAGGAGTACGGTACTGGGAGTGAAGAAGGAAGCGAGGAGGATGATGAGCCGGCTCCTCGGATGCAGATGGACAGCAGCTGGTTGTAGATCGGTGAGCCTTTCATTTCCCCTGCCTTCGACGCGTCGTGCCTTTCGTGTCCCTTCTCGAGCTGACCATTCCTTTTCACGTCGTCTTGCAGATGAACATCGACCTGATTTCCAACTCGATGGCCTGGGTGCTATGAAAGTGTCCGCTCGTCACTCGCTGGATCAGGTGCGCCCGGAGAGAAAATTGTGCCGCGCCGTGCTTTTCAAGACTGCGCGGTTCGTACGACCAGATCTCGATGAAGAAAGATTGATATCAAGAAATGACTCCCACTTAGGGTAAATTGCAAAGACTAGAAGGCAACGAAAGAAAGAACCCCTCCATTCTCTACTCAAAAACGAAGAACCTCGACGCGTCTTCATCCTCTCGTCGACTCCATCTCTCCCCTCACCTCGAGACTGAGGGATTCCGCTTTCTTCCCCGAAGCGCGGATGAACGCGTTGATTTTCCTCCTCAACGGATCCTGACGACGATCCGAAGACCCATCGATGAAGCAAAAAAAAAAAAAAAAAAGGAGAGAAGAGAAAGAAAGAGAAAGGTCATGAACCGAAAGCGAGAAAGAAACGCAAAAAGCAAGTTGTATTGTGTTGTGTTGTGTGCGTATTGAGCGAGAGGGGTAAGTACGTAAAGCGAAACGAAAATGAGGAACGAAGCAAGACGAAACGGGAGAAGGGAGGGAAGGAAGGAGCTGAGAGGGAGGAGGCAGAGGTTTAGGCGAGTTCCTCCAGAGATCCGGATCCGAAGACGTTCTCTCCCGAGTAGGTGATCTGTTGAGAAGATGAAGGAAGGGGAGAAGAAATTGGTTAGTGATGGGGAAAGGAAGCGAGGGAGCTGATGGAAGGAACGAAGCGGGGAGTGGGAGCGAGCTGAACGAACGTAGAGGAACCCATCCTCGTCCTTGTGCTCCTCGTAGATGGCACTCATCAGTGCGGCTGTTGGAGGAAGGACCTGCCGGAAGGAACCAACCCAAAGGAAAAGAGTCAGCTTGACAGCTCCAGAAGTCGAGCTCGAAGAGGAAGGAGGCAGGGAGATGGTGAAGGTGAACGAACCTCATCGACAAAGATGAAGATGGCCTTCTCGGCAGGGAGCTTGATTCGTTTCCTGATGACGTACACGAACTGGCCGACGGTGAGATCCTGGTATGAAAGCAGAGAGCCGATCAGCTTGAAGCTTCGAGGAGGAAGGGTCGAAGGGTTGAAGCTGAACGGAAGGGAGGGAGGGAGTGGAGAACGAACAGATGGGACGAGATATTTCCTTGGAGAGTTAGGACGAGGAGTGAAGGTCAGCTCTGCAGTTTCAGCTAGCTGATCAGGAGCAGAAGATAAGCTCACTTCTTGTCGATGGTAGGGATATCTGGAAGTGGAAGAGGGAGACCTCGTCAGCACTTGCGTTCGTTCAAGCGAGCTCACTTCGATGCCTCTTTCCCTTTGCAGCTCAGACTCAACCGCCGCGAAGAAAACGAGAACGATTACACTTACCAGTCTTATCTCCCTTCTCGCAGATCACTACGATTCACCAAGACGCAAAGGAGGAAGGTCAGCTCTCGTCTCTCTCCTTCGCTCTCGTTCCGTCCGGTCTCAGCCGTTCCCTTTCTCTCTTCCCTCCCTTCTCGCTCGGACCAAGCGTCCCTGTGCCTCCCTACAACCTCTCTATATAGCACTCTCACTCACCAGGAATTCTGTGAACCCAGAGGGAAGAGAAGCAACAAAGCCAGCACAGTCGTCAGCTTCCTATACCTACCCCTCCCTCCTCCCTTTCCGAACGCACCTATCCGAGTACTTCGCACGAATCCTCTGAGCTTCAGCTTGTCGCTTCTCTGCATCCCACACGAAAGAGCGGGGAAAGAGTGTGAGTTGAAGGGAGAAGAAGAGCGAAAGAGAGAGCAAGGTGAGAGGGGAGGGAGGGAGGAGGAGGAGGTGGAGTTGCGTACCGAAGGGATGCTCGTCTTTGAACTTTGAGCGGACCATTTCCTAGATAGATCTGCTTAGCGGAGGATGCGTGAGTGAGGGGATATAGATGAAGACAGAGAGGGGAGAAGGAGAGAGAGACGAACGAAGGTGGGTGGTGGAAGGGTGGAAGGGAGGTCGGTCGGGTGATCTGGAAGGAGATGTCGTCCAAGCGAGGGAGCAAGCGATAACGAGAGTCGTAGTAGTGAAGAGAGAGGGTGGATGCGTTAGTGGACAGGCGAGTGATGAGGGCTGAGGAGAAGAGGAGAGGAGGGAGGAGAACGAACGAGTGGATTTGGGCGGGACGATGGGTGGGATGGGTGTTTGGGGAGACGAGGGCCAGGCGGAGGGAGAGCAGTGGCGGAGGCTCACGTCTTTCGTTGTTTTCTTTTTCCATGTTTTGTTTTCGGGAGAGGAGCGCCGAGCAGAAATATAGAGATGTAGTGAAAGCAAAGCAAAGAAAAAAGAATACCCAAAGAGAGAGAGAAAATCTAGTCGAACGAACCCCGACCGCCCCTTCGCGTCCCTTCGTCTAAGCCTTCTCGTTCTTAGGCAACCCCTCCGCATTCAACAAACTCTCCACCTCCTCCAAAACCCTAGGCCCGTCCCCAATCCTCGTATGAATCAACCTGCTCACACTCCCCTTGTTCCAAACTCCACCACTCACTCCCTCCCTGAACCCTTCCCTCAACGCTCCTCCAGCAGCACTCGCCTTCTCTCCCAGCCCGAATGGATCCTCGAACGCCTGTCCGACAGGGAAGAACCTCTGCACGAGCGAGATGATCTCACTCATGTTGGCCTCCTCAGCGTAGATGACAGCGTTGGGTCCGGCGTCGAAGGTGTAGGCTGCGACGTAAGGACCTCCAGAGGCGAGAGAGACTCGGTTGAGTTCGGTGACGACGGCGATGATGGCTTTGGAGACGTCGTTGAGGTAGAAGATCGGGGGGAAGGTATCGAGACACACGGCGTGGAATTGGTTGGAATCCTTCATGGTGAGCTGAGCGAACGCATCGAAATCCTTGGTCTTGATGGCGGTGATGATCTCCTCCATCCTCCTAGGAACGACGTTCTTGATCCTGTCCTGCAAGAGTTCCGACGTCTCAACGGTGAGTTGCATTCCAGCGGTGGAAGCGGTGGTCTTCTTGACGTCCGAGACGACGCAGATGAGAGCATGGAGGGAAGGCCAGTGGGATCGAGGAGCGATTTCGACGGCGTGGGAGTCGAGACCGGTAGGGAGGACTCCTTGTTCCCAAGCGACGAAACCACCAAAGAGGGATCGACAGGCGGAGCCGGAGCCTTGACGGGCGATGAGGGAGAGTTGGGAAGGGTTGGTGGGGAGGGAGTAGAGAGCGGCGAGGGAGGAGACAAGAGCGGCGAGTCCGGAGGCGGAGGAGGCGAGTCCAGCGGCGGTGGGGAAGTTGTTGTAGGAGGCGATGTGGACTTTGAAGGTTGAGAGCTGGTAGGAATTACGGAGAGGAGACGAGACGAGGAAGGGAAAGTCAACATGAAGGGAAGATTGAAGCTCATTCTCGTGTCGAGCTCGACACGTTCTCCCTTCCTTCCTCCCAAAACTCACCTTCTCCAACTTGGGGTACTTCTCCTCCTCCTGAGCCCTAAGCTTCTTCATCTCCTTGATGCATACATCCAGCCTTCCTCCCTCCTTGATGAGCTCCTCCTCAGCATTCAACCACAGACGGTCCGTCTCGAACGTCGCGTCCGTCGCGGAGGAGGTCGTCGAGCGAAGGTGATCTTGATCCAGAGTCACAGAGAGCGACGAGTTGGTGGGGAGGATGAGCTTGGTATCTCGCTTGCCCCAGTACTGTACATTCCCAGGATGAGAAAAGAAAGCAAGCATGTAGAAGAAGAATCAGCATGAGTCGAAAGAAGGGAGGAGAGACCGAGGAGGAGCTCAGAAGAAAGTGGGACGATGGGGAAGGAAGGGAGGGAGAGCTCGAGCTCAAGAAGAAGCTTCTGGGGTCGACCTCTTCGGAGGAGAAGATAGGGAACTGACCTTGATGCATGCGATGTTGACGGGGGCGGAGGTGGTAGCAGTGACGACCATGATGGTGGGAAGAGCGAAGAGGGAGGGGAAAAGAGGGAGGGAAAGAGAGAGGTCCGTGAGGTTGAAGAAGGGAAAGAGCTGCTGGGAGAGAAGTAAAGAGTTTGAGATATCAGCAATTCGATCCTAGGTTCGATAGAGTTACAGGCTATACGTACGAGGTTGAAAGGAGTGTGCTTGGTAAGTTTGTAGAAAGAGGGAGAAGCGGTTGGGAGGGAGGAGTCCAGGGAGAGAACAAGCTGAGCCTCAATCTTGAGCTCGACATTTCCCTCGCAACGCCGACTCGCTTTTGAAACCTTTCTTTCCTCTATGTCGGTCTTTTGGAAACCAGGAACAGCAGCTCCAGGTAAGCACCGTCATACTTCTCGACCGAGCTCGAGCTGATCTCTGGTACCTTCTCATTTACTCGCAGGAAGCACCGTCGACCGAGAGACGGAAGCCGAAGGCACCCTTGTCCAGTCCGCTCCCAACAAGCACGCGAGCTTAGGTCTTCAGGGCCAGAGGCAGAGACTTCCCATATACAAACATCGTGAGTCCTGGATCCAACTTTGCTCGAGGAAGAGCGCTTAGTGGATTCCACGACGAGTGTTGAGCTCGAGCTGACCTCTCCTCCTCCTTCCGTCCCCTCTTCGCTCCCTTTCCTCAGGCGACCATCTCCTTTATGCCGTCGAGAAGTATCCAGTCGTCATCGTTGTTGGACAGACTGGTTGTGGAAAGACAACTCGTACGTTCAAGTCTTTCTCGGGTCTTTATGGGTGGAGAAAGAGCTCAAACCGTGCAGCTCACCTCCTTCTTTCCTCCTCCCTCCAACTTTCATCTTCCCAGAACTCCCTCAGTATCTCTACGAAGCGGGATGGTCGGCAGATGGCCGTGTAGTGGGATGTACCCAACCTCGAAGAGTAGCTGCGACGAGCGTGGCAACTCGTGTGGCGGAAGAGATGGGTACCGTTCTGGGAGACGAGGTCAGCTCCGACCATCTTTCTTCCTCCTCCCTCTCCCCTTCGGTTAAACTGACCAGGCACGGCACCTCTCTCCAACAGGTCGGATATACGATCAGGTTTGAAGACAAGTCTTCGCCGAGTACGAAGATCAAGTACCTCACGGACGGAATGCTGTTCAGGGAGACGATGCTCGACCCTTTGCTTCAGAAGTACAGCGTGATCATGGTTCGTTGCCTCTCTCCCGTGCAACCTTCTACGTGGGCTGATCTCCTTTCTCTCTAACACTTGTAGATCGACGAAGCTCATGAGCGAGGAGCGTACACGGATCTGTTGCTGGGGATCCTCAAGAAGTGAGTCGACCTTCCTTTCCTCCTCTCTCCTCGCTCTCCTCTCGATATCAACCCCGCTGAAGCTGACTATTCCACTCTTCACTACTCACCAGGATCCGTCGGAAGCGTCCAGAGCTTCGTATCATCATCTCTTCGGCCACCATTGATGCGTGAGTTTGTCTGTTTTCCTCCGACTTCAACTTCGCTTGCACTGACGCGTTCGTTTCTTCCTTGCCCTTGCTTTCGACCTCTCAAGCGAGGACTTCCAAGAGTACTTCAACTCAAACGTCGACGGAGAAGGAAAGGAAGCTGAGGAGAGCATCAGTGAGTACCGTTCTCGCTCTCTTGCCCTCCGACGACGCTTCGGAGCTGACCTCTTCCTCTCTCGAACGCGTCTCTTGTTCTTCAGTCATCAGTCTGGAAGGTCGGATGTACCCCGTCGAGGTTGCCTACCTGTCGGAACCGTCATCGGATTACGTCGAGGCCGCTGTTCAGGCCGTGTTCGATATCCACGCGAAGGCTTGTTTCATTCCTTTCGACGCGTCTCATCGACTCGAGCTGACTTTCATCTCTCTCTATCTTTCGATTCTACTCTTCTCAGGAGCCTGCAGGAGATATCCTCGTCTTTCTGACTGGTCGAGAGGAGATCGATAGATGTATACAGGAGATCGCCGAGCGGATACCAACGTTCGTCCTGAACTTCCTCAATTCGTCGAAGCCAAACTAATGTATTCGGTCTCGTTCGTCTCTTTCCCACTTCAGAATGCCGAAAGGGATGCCTGGACTTCTACCTCTTCCGTTACATTCAGGTCTCACCGCCGAGGAACAAGCTGAGATCTTCGAGCCGCCTCCGAGGGATACGAGGAAAGTCATCGTCTCGACAAACATCGCTGAGGCCTCCGTTACCATCGAAGGAATCAAGTTCGTCGTGGATTGTGGATTCGTCAAGGTAATCATTCAGCTTTCTACCTCTTTAGTCGGTCGTGCAGCGCCTTTCTTCTCTGATGAACGCGACTCTCGACTCTCTTCCCTTCTGCTCTCCAGCTCCGAACCTTCAACCCCCACACCGGAACCGATCTCCTCTCCGTCGTCCCCTGCTCCGTCGCCTCTCTCAACCAACGAGCGGGTCGAGCAGGTCGAACCTCCCCAGGGAAAACCTTCCGACTCTTCCCTTCCTCCGTCCTCTCAACCCTCCCTCGCTCGACCGTCCCCGAAATCTGCAGATCCGACATCTCGCTTTTCGTACTCCAACTCAAGGCTTTGGGAATTGAGAATGTCATTCGAGGCTTCGACTTCATGACTCCTCCACCGAGCGACATGATGAGAAGGGCCTTGGAGTTTTTGTACAGCCTGAAGGCTTTGGACGAAGGAGCGAAGTTGACGCGACCGTTGGGCATGTGGATGGCTGAGATGCCGGTGGAGCCGATGATGGCTGCGATTGTGAGTTTGGAAGTCTTGCTCGGTGTGTGGAAAAGTAGGAGGGAGCAAGGGACGACGATGCTGCTGACAAACTGACACATAACGAGATCACTGACGTTCGTTCTTGGTTCGATCCTCGCAGCTGCTCAACTCCCATGAGTTTAGGTGTGGAGAGGAGGTCCTCACTATCGCTGCTATGACTTCGGTTCAGGTGAGTCCCGAACTCATCCTTTTGAAGAAAGGACTGCTTCCGACGTTCTCTTTCGCCTCTTCGAACAGAACGTCTTCATCACCGGCGATGGTCAAGCTGGGGCACTTGCCGAGCTGGAGAAGAGGAAGTTTACAGCTGAGGAAGGAGTGAGTCGCCTCGTCCTTGGTTCGTCTTCGTTGAACGAACGCTGATCCGACCTTTCTCTCTTAGGATCATCTCACGCTCTTGAATGGTACGCGTCCCCAAACTCTCACTTCGCATAGATTTTAGCTGACCCTTCGACTTCTTCTCGACCTCCAGTCTACAACGGCTTCACCAAATACGGTTCCTCTTCCGCGAAATGGTGCTCGATCCATCGACTCAACTTCAAAGCCCTCTCTCGCGCGGTCTCGATTCGACAACAACTTAAGAAGTACCTACTTCGGTTCGGAAAGCAGCCTGTGCGGATAGAGAGCTGCGAGGGAGATCACGAACGGCTGAGGCGATGTCTTGGTGAGTCTCGTTTCTCTCCTCCTTTCTCGAGAAGATCGAGCTCATCGCGCCTTCGTCTTTGTTCATTCTCTTTCCATAGTCACTGGCTACTTCAAGAACGCTGCTCGCTGGGTTGAGGGAGAGGGAACTTATAGGAGTGTGAGGGAGAACGCTGTGAGTCGCGTTCGTCCACCCTTCATCAACGCGTCCGAATCGCTTCTGACTCTTCTCTCGGTCATCCCCGCAACAGATTCTCCACGTCCATCCCTCCTCAGTTCTCTTCACTCGAAAACCCTCGACAGGCTGGGTCATCTACCACGAGGTCGTTCAGACAACGAAGAGCTTCATGAGAGACCTCACGGTCGTCGAGAAGGATTGGCTGGGAGAACTTGCGTGAGTCGTCTTTCCTCCTTCTCTCCTGTTCGTTGTTATCGTCCCCGAAGTGAGGAGCTGCAGCGGTGATCACTGACTTCATTGACATCCTTGCGTTTGCTCGCATAGGCCGGACTACTACGAGATCAAGCAGAAGAAACGGATCTGAGCTCGTCTCGTCGCGTCGAGGAAGACCTCTTCGACGAGAAGGGAAAGGGAGGAGAGGAGGGAAAATATCTTGTCTGTTTGCTACTCTTGATAGATCATCTATGAAATTTACGACTTAACCGCTCTCTGCGTTTGATTGAATCAAAAGCTGAGATGAGAGACGAAGGCAGAAGTCGATTGTACGATTCCTCGAGCGATGATGGGCAGGTCTCCCCCCTGGTAGACGATATGGATGATGAACGAAGTGAACGAGGAGTGGAGATCGACGATTCGAAGGATTCTGAGTAGAGAAGGAAGGTAGATGGTCAAGAATTGAGCCTGGACGAGACGGAGAGACAAGGGGAAGAAAAAGTTGACCGCCCCAGCTCTGGAGGCCAGGGCGAGACATCAGCATTGACTCACGACGAGAGAACCCCACCCGGAATTTTCGGAAAGCATCTGGACAGAGAAGAAGTAAAAGAAGAAGCCAGGGACGAGATCGATGGAGGAGGAAAATCTCAACAGCTCGTTCGCGGCTTCCTCGTTGGTCCCTCACAAACTCCCATCGAACAGATTCTTCTTCTCGTACACCAAGAAGCCCATAGAGCAGAGTATTAGGGGCCATCTTCGTGGGAAGGAAGGCGGAAAGAGAAAATCGACGTCGAGATCAACTTCGCGAAATGAAGTTGAGCTTTCGACCTCGGGCCCTCCCTTCCCCCCCGTCGCCCGCAACACCATCACCTGCACGACTCTTTCAACCAAATTTACGTCCAAAAGACTTCGATCCTTCCCTTTCTGCTACTCCCATCCCTCCCCCTCTCTCTGGATGCCCGTCAAAACCAAATCGAAGGCTTCCTCCTCCCGAGCTCCCGCCGCCAAACCTCCTCCTCCTCCTGCCGCTGCCTCGACCACGAAAGATGATCCAGAAGAGGCATCAGGATCGTCAACCCCCGCTCACGTCCTCGATACACCTCAAGGCGAAATCGTGCGTTTGTCTGCTCTCGCTATCCCTCCTTTCGCTCGCGTTCTCTTCAACTCTCATCCATCGAAGCTCACCTCTCCCCTCCCTTCCCTTCCTCCCTTCCCGCCTCTCGCTTTCGTTGAATCGATGTACGGCGTGACCAGGCCCTCTTCCGAGCTCTCACTCGCCATCGGCCTGTCGGACCTGAAAAGCATTTCAAGATGGTTGGACTGCTCAACGTCGTCAACAAAGCTCTGGTCAACATCGAGGGGGAGGGAGGAGGGCCTGAGGGAGGAGTGACGAGCGAAGAGATTTGGGACAAGCTGGGCAGGATGTTCGATCTGGAGAAGCTGGATATACTAGTGAGTCTCTTCCTCCAGTCCGGGGGTGAGCTGAGAGTGCTGGGTGGCTCGAGATCTTGGAGGGAGGAGAGCGCAAAGGTCAGCTCCGCGAGGCGTTGAGCTCGAGCTCAACGAAGGAGGCGACGTCGAAGTCGCTCAACCTTGATGAGCTTCGGACTTGACCTGCTGGAAGTACCCCGCTACTTGAGGTTACACCTGTGAATCAGTTTAGAGGAGAACTCTCAGGTCTGTGCCGTTGGAGAGACGAACGACGAACTCGCGTCTCCCTTCTCCCTCCTCGATCTTTCTCCACCACAGTACCCTCCTCCGACCTTCCCCAGCTGTTCAGCTGACTCCGAACCTACAATTCTCTCCGTCAGAACTCTCCTGCCTCCCCCTCTCAAGGCTCGCCCTCCGCAACTTCCTTCAACCTTCCCTACTCGCCCTCCTTCAACCACCTCGTCGACGGTCGACGTCTCCACGGTCCCGACTCCGTCTCTCCTCCCTCTCACTCACCCAAATCAAAAACAGGACCTTCGGAAGTCTTCAAGGATGATGGAAGTGATAGCACGCTGTCGCAGCAGGACGAGGACGAGGAGGCACCGGCTGAGGACGATGAGGAGGCTGCTGCCGAGGAGGATGAAGAGGAGGAAGGAGAAGAGGAAGAGGAAGAGGCTCCAAAACCGAAGAGGAGAAGGAAGAGTAACAGATGATAGTTACAGTGAGGCTTTTTTTGCTGCTTTATCTCTTTGTTTCGATGGAAAGATCAGTGGAAGGAGATGGGAAAGGATGGAGGAGAGGAGAGACGCGTCGCGCGGGGAGACTTGTTCGAGTTTGACTGCTCGGCCGTTGAAAAACGACTGAGACTGTCAAAATCTTGAGTCCTCTTGAAGGATACCTTCTTCTACATGGCAACCGATACTTGTTCTGGAAATCTCTTCGTCAAACAGCAATCAAGCGCAGCTCAGGAAAGGGGACGAGCTCAACTCGTCGTCTCCTCCTCCTTCCCTTCATCGCCGACGAATCACCTCCCTTTCCCCATCGCCATGGCTCCACCGCCCCCACCTCTACGCTCCCGCCAGTCCACCGGCTCTCGTACTAAAGAATCTCGAGCCTTCGTCTCTCTGTTCAAGGCGTTCGACCTCAAACCACCCATCAAGCAGCTCGCGGATCTGAGCTCGGGGAGAGCTTTCGCTGATGTTTTGGCTTTGGTGTGAGTGTTCACCTTCGTCTCTCTCTATCGCACACAACCAGACTCCCCGACTTAATCCTGCCTTCACCAACTTTCGTTTCCTGTCTCGGTTTGATGGTATCAGGGACGGCGAAGCCTTCGCTCTCAAGAAACTCCCAGCCCTACCTCCTCCCTCCTCCTCTTCTGCCTCCTCCTCGTCGGGAGATTGGGTCTCTCAGTTCAACACCCTCAAGACTCTTCATCGCAATCTTGTCAAGTACGCGATGGAGGTTCTTCCCCAGCCTCAGGCCAAGTTCGAGACACCGGATCTGCACAAGATTGCGAAGGGACAGGACGAGGTTGAGATTTTGGCGTTCTGTAGGATCGTCGTCGCTATCAGGTGAGTCCAACAGACCCATTTGGGCCCGGAGAGCCTTGATAGAAGTGCTAGTCTGCGTTGAGTGCAACCTTCTGGGGGAAGGGGGGGAGGCGAGCTGAGGAGCTCGGAGAGGGGGAGGGAAGGAAGCGAGCTCGGCTTGTGGAAGAGAAGAGCTCGTTCATTCTCAGATGGGATCGTAGTAAAGCTCGGCCATGCTTTTCCTGGGTCCCACAGTAGCCACTTATATGGAACTGATCGCTCGGATGGACTTCAAGCGTCTAGCAGACCGTCGGGCGCTCTCCGAGGCTTGGGGTCGAGCTCAGCTCAATCGAACCTCGTCTCCCCTCCTTTCCCTGCGCTGCTGTCGCTGACGATCTACTTTTGCGCTTTCTTCTTACTCCCAGCGTCCAAGCTACCCCCGGAAACGTCGTTATTATCGAAAAGATTCAGACTCTGGAGGAGGATGCCCAACAAAGTCTGATGATCGCTCTCGGACCCGTGCGTTCCCAACCTCCTCAGTTTCTCTCCTCCTGAGTTCACGAAGCTGACCTCTTCTCCAATCTCGCCTTTGATCTCTGCCGCTCAGTTCCTTCCCAAAGCATCCTCCGACCTTCCCAGTCCATCGAGATCCTTCCCTCCTTCACCGGTTCTCGACAACCACGACCGGAACTCGTTTTCCCCTGGAGAACGCGAACGCATGCTCGACGACAAGGCTACGCTAGAGAGCGCCTACAACACTCTGATCGAAGAGCACACTACACTCAGGGCTCAATTCGTGAGTCTTTTCCCTGCTCAAGAGTAGAAGCAAGGAAGAAGGTCGCGAACGAAAGCTGATCGCGTTTCTCTCCGCTCTCTTTTTCTCCCGTTTGATCCCATAATCTGCAGGACAACGCCAGCATGGAACTCGAGAACGCCCGAACAGAACTGAAGGATATTGGGAGTGGGAATGGTGATTCCGTGTTGAGGCACGAGGTCGAGCGACTCAAGGACGAACTGTGAGCAGACCTCTCTCCTCGTCCTCCTTCTCTTAGATGTTCCGTCCGTCGCTGCCGTCGCTGACCTCGTTCCCTCGTATCATCTACCTCAGTCGCAAGAGCGAAGACAACCTCGGAGAGACGGAGGCTGCTTTGGAGAAGCAGAACAAGAACCTGGAGAGCATGACTAGACGAGTGAGCTCAAACCGAACCGGGCTCTTCTTTCTCCTCGAAAGGATCGCTGACCTTTCTCCTGTCCCCTTTTGATCCCCTTGGTAACAGATAGACGAGCTGAACGCCAATGCATCGGAAGTCACCGAGCTTCGAGATCAACTAGACGAGTTCGTTCTTTCCCTCCCTTCTTTCAACATTACCGTCGTCGCGTCGTCTCCTCCTCGAGTTTTCGCTGACCAAGTTCTTCTTCTCTTTCTCTCTCTTCTCTTCGTAGGTATCGACACGCTGAAGATCGGTTACAGAAGAGCGAAAACGCCAACAAGAAGCTCAACAAGAAGCTAGAGGAGTCTGCTGATCTCCGAAGACAGATCAAGGCGCGTCTTCTTTCTGCTCGACAGCCTCACATCTTCGATTCTCGTCGAGCTGACCTCCTCCTTCTTTTTCTCTCCTCTGTTCAGGCTTTGGAAGACGAGAACGCCAACCTGGTGGATAAGAACGCATCGCTGGAGGAGGATTATCGGAAGGTGAGCAGCGTCGGCGTCGAGTCCTTCCGGGAGAGTGCAGTCGAGCTCATCCTTTTTCGTTCTCTCTCGACTTGGCTTTCTCTGCAGGTCTCGTCGCTGAAACGTAAGCCATTTTTATCTTCACCATACCGAGAAGACTACGGACTGATTCGATTTCTCTTCTCCGCTCACAGCGCTCGCCGACAGCTACAAGACCCAGCTCTCGGATCTTGAACTTCGCGAACGAGCGAGGTCGAAAGAGAACACTGGTCGGTCTTCCTCTCCCTCTTCACTTTCGCCGTTACTCCCACTGACCAGTTTTCCACCCACTTACGACCTTTTCAGAGCTCAAGTTCGAACTCGATCAGGTTCGATCTCAACTTCACTCCGCTGAGATCGAGCTCGCCAGCAATCGAGAGGAGATCGGACTCAACCAAGAACGCGTTCGAGAGCTGGAACTCGTCTCCCCTTCTCGTCCTTCCAGATCGAGGACAACTACCAATGGAGAATCAGGATCTGGGACGATGCTTGAGGAGGGTCACGAGGGAGACGATGAGCTTTTGGGTTCGATGGGAGGAGAGCTGGACGACGCTTTGCAGGGCACGACGAAGACCGAGTGAGTTCGCTTCTCTCTTTCCTCATTTTCACTAGTTCGAGGTGTAAGTAGGCTGGCTAACTCGTATCATCTTATTTGCTACCATCAGTCTCAAGCTCCAAGTTCGTCGACTCCAACGCGAACTCGACGCTGCTCGAAACAACAAAGCCGACGGCTCTCGAGTTTTGGTGCTGGAGAATCTTCTCGACGACGCCAAGAAGATGAAGGAACGTTACGAGCAGGACTACCTTGGAGCTCACAAGGCTAACCTCGGGCTCCAAGTCCAGCTGGAGGCGATTCGAAGCGGGAAGGCTCTTGGAGATGGGTGAGTCGACTCCCTCTCGACCTCCTCCTTCCTCTTCATCCCACGTCTCGACACTCTAACGAGTCACCTGCTTCATCTACAGACCCGAAGCTACCATCGCTCTTCGTCAACGACTCAATGAAACCGTCGAGGAGCTGGATCTGGTCAAGATTAAGCTCGCCGAACTGGAGGTTCGTTCTTTCCGCCTCTTCTTGCCGCGTCTGATCCGAGCTGACCTTTCCTTTCCCTTCCCCTCTCCAGGTCAAGCACTCGTCGATATCCGAAGAGCTCGTCATCGCTAAGTCTGATCGTGAGTCGCTCCTACTTCTCCTCCCAACCTACCAAACCGAATCTGAGGCTCACGAGTCACAATCCGTCTTTCTTCGTCCCGCTCCAGTCACGCTCTGCAACAAGGATCAGATCGAGATCCTCCACTCCCTTCGAGAATCGGTCAATGAGGACAAGGCTGCCATCCTCCAGGAAGCCAACCAGCTGAAGGTCAAGCTCGCAGGACTCGAGCAGAAGAACAGGATGCAGATAAACCAGATCAACGGGTAGGTCTCGTCTCCCTTTTTTCGAAGAATCACGACTGACTCTTCTCCTCATACTTTCTTTGCGACCTAGACTCCTCATGGACAAGGTCGGAATGCAGACGAAGGACATCGGACATCGAGAGAGGATGATTGAGAGAGAGAAAGCCTTCGGGTTCGTTTCTCTTTTCCTTTTTTTTCCCCCTTCAAGGTGAGACTTGCAGCTCAGTAATGATCTTTTCTCCTTTTCAGTGATCTCCGAGTCTCGCTGGCCGGTCGAGATCTTCCGGAGGACGTCAAAGCTCGACTGCTCGACCTTCAGGACGAGAAGCTCGCCGCTGAAGCTGAGGTGAAGCTTTTGACGACGAAGCTCAAGGCTGCTGAGGATCATGTTCAGAAGGCTAAGAAGGTACGATCACTTCAGTCTTCAATCTTCTCAGCGTATAGGGACAACGATGAGAGCCTAGAAGAGCTGACTTCCCTTTCCTCCTTCGATTCACAGTTCATTCGGGAGCAGGATGGAGTCATCAAGGAACAACGAAAGAAGTCCACCGCCGCTCTAGGAGACAACTTCGCCGAGGCTCAGCAGAGCTATGAGACTCAGATCACTGCTCTGAATGAGGAAATCGCTCGACTGAAGGTGAGTCCAGGGAACTTTCTCTCTCTTTGTTCGACTGAAGCTGACCTTTGTCTCCTTCTTTCTTCTTCTTCTTCTTCTCTTCCTTCAGTCGAAGCAGAAGGAGATCGAAAAGAGATATCGGATCGAGTACCAACTCATGGCGTCGACTGTTCACGACATGGGAATGAAGATCAACCGAGGACATCTGGGAAGAGGAGGAAGGCAGGACATGCAGCCTTCGAGTTGGCTCGCTCAACAGAGGAAGCAGGTCAGTCTCTTCTCTCCTTCTCTCTTCTAATTTTCGACTACCAGAACGAGAAGATAGCCTGCTGATCCTTCGGTTCCCGTCTATGGCCGGTTTACTCAGCTTGGAGGAGGGCTGCGTCGGTGATGAGCTTCGAGAATCGTTCGAGCTCGCGTTTCATGATCCCCCACTTCTTCTGCCTTCTTCTCTCCAGCACCTTACCACACACTCCCTTCGAGAACTCGCTGAAACTCATACCTCAATCCTCTACTTCACTTCCTCTCCCGTTGCCCTCTCTACATCTCTAGAATCACTCATGACTTCACGACTTCCCTCCGGCTCCCACGTCTGCTTCTTCCTCTTCCTTCTGCCTTTCCCGTTGGACCCAAACCTTCTGCTCAGCCACCCAAACCTTCCATTTAAATCCGCCACCTGTCTGTTTCTCAGGTATGTCTACATCTTCTGACTTGACCAAATAACGTAGACGACGTTGGGGCTCGGTGATCTTTCAATTTTTCTCTTCGCTCTTTCACCCAGCTTGGCTCAAGCCCCCTGCTGGGATTTAGGTTCGTCGGAATCTTCGGGAGCTTCACGGATGTCGAGAACACTCCCAAAGTTGTATTCCAGCGGGGCGAACGAACGAGCCGAATCGCTGGTCCAGACTCCAGGCTGAACGCGTCCATCGCAATTTCGAGAGAGCCCAGCCCCTTCTTGTCTCCCCACAGCGGGAGCTCCTGCTCTCGCCGTCCCATCTTTCGAGGCCTTTGAACATATAGGTCGTAGTGTGCCGCCACGTCGGGGCAAAAGAGAGACAAGGGAAAGGATCAGAGAAGAAGGAGCTCGCGACAGCCGAGACGTCGTTCTCAAACGCGGTTTGTTTTTTTCTCCTCTCCTGCTTCGTTGCCCGGAAATCTATACGCGTGCTGTGGGATGCAGATATATCAGAGTTTCGAGCTAGAGAACAATGGATGAGCGATCAGGAGAGGGCTTCATCAAGGGGAAAGAAAAAAGAACAACGGCGTCGAACGTCTCGATCTTTACTCGCCGTTAAGGTTCGTTGGGTTCTTTTGTTAAGTAAGCATCTGCCTTCATGTCTTACTCAAGAAATCAGGGAATCGTAATCTTGCCACGCCTCCAAATCTAAACAACACTCTAGGAGTCCGGAGCAGGTCTCGCATAGAAAAGAAAGCTCAACGTTCTCGTCTTCGAAGAAAGCTAGGAAAGCGCGCACCACGTTCGTTCGTTCGTTCGTTCCCGCGTTGCCTCTGCACGCAGTGAGGGGAGAAGGGAGCATGCGGAGACCTTTGCTTGTCTGTGGAGGAGCTGGGAGAAAACGGGATGATGACGGCAGAGAATGAGGCGTCTTTTTTAACCTTTGCCCTACAAAAGATGTTGCGAGACATCGGTTCATGAAAGAGGCTAGTCCCAAGCTTCGGGACTGTTCTTGCCTCGTCCCGGGTTTCCCCTCTTTGTATCTTGACTGAGCGTTCCTGGTTGAGGCGAAGGAAGAGAGGATCGAACGGTGAGGGAGAGAGAGCGAGAGGGCCGAAGCTCAAACCCTCATACTGCTTCCAAGCTCATCTCCTGAAAAAAGGGTCGAAGATCTGTTCCTCTGGCCTCCTTTTTAGCCGGCATCGCTTGTTTGAACAGAAGAAAAGGGCCTGCGGAAAGATGGCTGGCGAAATGGGTGCCCTTCGCTGCCCCCCTTCCTTCTCTCCTGCCGTCGATCTACCAACTTTGATTCCACGTTTGCCTCCCAACATCCACCTCCTCGCTCATCCACGTCCATCCCACTAGACCCATTCCAGTGAGTCTCCTTCCCGCCCTCTCTATACCGCTCCCCGTCGGACCACCCCGAAAACTCTCGTCCTTCCCTCCCTCCGCTCTTCCTCTGGCCCATCCCTCCCTCCGATCCTCCTTGTTGTCGCCCCATTCTTCTTCGTATACTGACGATCCCCCTTCTTACCCCTCCCTCCCTCCCTTTTTTTCACCTCTCCTCTCGTCGATCCTGTCGCTCTCTTCCCTCTCATCCTCTCCATCTTTCTTCAACCTTCAACCTCCGTCTTCTCTGCGGTCTCTCGTCCTCCCTCGCAGACTACCCACTTCCACAACCTACCCTTCTTCACCACTACCTCACTCGTAAGTCTAACACTCCCTTCTCTGCTTATAAGTCCAGCCGTTCAAAGAATCTTCGCTGACAGTTTCCCCCTGCGTTCCTTCCTCTCCCTCCTCTTCCCCTGTCGCGCTTCTTTACCGTGCCTCGCCATTGTCCCACCTGATCCACCACCTTCTGCAAAACCTTCATCTCGCCCTTATCCTACACCACTCAAACTACTCTCTCACCGCATCCCCGCCCAAACCTCGGACCTGTGCCGACTTCAACTTCCGACGACCTCCAGACAATGATCTTCCCCACCTCCATCGTCCTTTCCGTCCTCTCCATCGTCTCCGTCGTCTCTGCCGCCCCCGTCCAGGTCCGAGGAGTACGTTCCTTCCACTAGCTCAGAGAGACATGGCTCGCAGGAGTCTCTTTCAAAAGAGAGAGCGAAAGAACTCGAGGCAGGCGACGCGGTCCCCTTTCGCTCTTTTGCTGACTCCTCCGTCCCTCCCTTCTTCCCTTTCTTCGCTGTTTCTTCTTCTAGCTTCGAAACGGAGCCAACCCCTTGTCGGACGAGGTCTCCTCCCGAGGAGTGAGTCTTTCCTTCAAGAAAACGAGACGGAGGCGACGCGTTCCTCCCTTTTGACTCGAACTGACTCCTGTCTCCCTCCCTTCTTCCCTTTCTTCGCGGTTTCTTCTCTTAGCTTCGAAACGGAGCCAACCCCTTGTCGGACGAGGTCTCTTCCCGAGGAGTGAGTCTTTCCTTCAAGAAAACGAGACGGAGGCGACGCGTCCCTCCCTTTTGACTCGAACTGACTCCTCCCTCCCTTCTTCCCTTTCTTTGCGGTTTCTTCTCTTAGCTTCGAAACGGAGCCAACCCCTTGTCGGACGAGGTCTCTTCCCGAGGAGTGAGTCTTTCCTTCAAGAAAACGAGACGGAGGCGACGCGTCCCTCCCTTTTGACTCGAACTGACTCCTCCCTCCTTCTTCCCTTCCTTCGCTTTTTCTTCTCTTAGCTTCGAAACGGAGCTAACCCCTTGTCGGACGAGGTCTCTTCCCGAGGAGTGAGTCTTTCCTTCAAGAAAACGAGACGGAGGCGACGCGTCCCTCCCTTTTGACTCGAACTGACTCCTCCCTCCTTCTTCCCTTCCTTCGCTGTTTCTTCTCCTAGCTTCGAAACGGAGCCAACCCCCTCGACGCGGAGATCCAAATTTAAGTCGTGAGTCTTCCTCATCGACCTGGGGTTTGAAGCGAAGGACGCGAGCTGATTTGGTCTTTCTCCTCCTCTTCCTCAGTACGGCGCTGCTTCCTTCCTCCTCCTCAGTACCTTCCTACCGATCACCGGTGAGCTGAACTTCACTTTTTTCTCTCCCATGTGACGTCCTTCTGACTGACGATTCGTCTTGCTCGCTCGCTCTCAGGTCCTCAAAACTCGCCTTCACCCACCCACCAATCCCCCATCGCTTTCTCTTACCTTACGACCCCGAGGTCCATAGATTAATTCTAACCTCCCTAGTTTCTCTACCGCCTGCATCTCTTTTCTTTCAGACTCGATATTTCCCCGTCGAATCTCATCTCACGCTCTTTACGTCCTTTAAACGAACCCCCCTCCCAGTCTTCTCTGCCTTCCTCTTCTTCGTTTTTGGGTTCGTGTGTCTATCTCTTCCCTCCTTCTCTTTTCGTACTCCCTTTCTTGACCTAACATAAACCCCTCGTGTTTTCATTACTACACTCCTTCACCTTTGTTTTCGTCAGCACTCCCCTTTTCGTTCCTTCCTCCCCTTTGCTCCAACTTGCTTGCTCGTTTAGCTGCTTCAGTCCGTTTTGCTGCTCATCCTTCTCCATCTACCTAGTTTGGCCGTCGCTATGGAATAGTCTTGGTTGTCGAACATCGTCTCGAGGGAAAGAAAGAAAGGGAGTCGCTCGCGCCGACTGGAAAGAATTCTGCAAGCTGCCCTTTCGGCAGCCTTCGCCTCTTGTTCTTTTTCACCGGTCTGCTTTCAGCGCCTCCTGGAGAGCTTCAGAGAATCGTAGACTTGATTCCCGATCGATATCACAATCGAAGCGAAGGCTGAAGCTGGAGAGATCGGGAGGACGCGTCGGATGCTTTCTTTCAGGCTCAACTCTGCCGTCCTCTCGATCATCTCACGATCACGATTCCCCTTCCCCCCGTGAATTCTACACTCAATTCGATTATCATCTCGTCAAGTCGGGATTTTGAATTTTCAACTCGTCTCGAAACAGTGGATGAGAGCCTGCCCGACCGAAGCTCGAAGTCGAACGCCCGTTTGAGATCAAACACCCACCATCGAGGCAGCCCTTCTCTCTGTCTGCTCTCTTTTAGGATACGCAACTTACCCTCAGCCTCACTCTGGATCTCCAAAAGTGAGTTGGTGGAGAGCGGAGAGCACAGAGAAGAGGAAGACAAGGCAAGGGAGAAGGGAGAATTCGGCGAGCTCAGCCCCAGCTCCTTCCCTTCCGAATCCTTCCTTCTCGCCTGCCTTCCGTTTTCTCGAGCTCTCGGGACGTGCAAGCTATATCCTTGCATGATCAGACGATGCTGATCTTGTCCTTTGGGTTTTTACAGGTCGAACGGTTCTTCAACAGAGCGAGGATGACTTTCAAAGTCAGCGACCTCAGAGATCCGCGAGCTTCAGACGACAAAGACGACCAGTGAGTCCGTCAATCCTTCATGGCTCAGTGAGCGATCTCTGCAGTCGAGGTCTACGAGAATCCAAGCCTAGCTGCTCTGCGATCCCAAGCTGGGGAACTGAGTCGAAGAACGTGGAAGCTAGATGCTAAACGGAAGGAGCGAAAGCTGACCTTGTTCCCTTTCTCCTTGTCCGTGCTGCTGCTGCTTCCTTCGTCGCAGTCCACTCGGAGGGGGAGAACATCACCCTCTTCGCCACGACAGGAAGACTTCTGCGTCCTTTGGAGACGAGAAAAGACCTGCTTGCAACCACGACGACAGGTGAGCTCTCGTTTTAGGATTCAGCGCGCTCGCGACCTTTCTCAGCTAACGTTCACCTCTTCCTTCTCGTCAATCT
Organism: Mrakia blollopis; assembly: GCA_000950635.1. Lineage (NCBI taxonomy): Eukaryota > Fungi > Basidiomycota > Tremellomycetes > Cystofilobasidiales > Mrakiaceae > Mrakia > Mrakia blollopis. The sequence continues at coordinate 872,359 of BBPU01000023.1, read as the reverse complement.
GCAGTCCTTACCTACTCGTGAGCATCTGATAATCTCCGGTTGACCTCTTCAAACCCGTAGACCGACCTAGACTTCTATCTTCCAGGTTCGCGGCACGCTGAAAGGTCGAGCAATCGGTCTCGACGAGGTTCGCTCTCTCTTCTCTCCTCAGCCCACCACCCACTCCCCTTTCAAACTTCGCTCATCGACATCTTATAATTCATCTCTTCATATTCCAGGACACTCTCTTCCATCTCTCCGAAGGAATCCACGCCGTCGTCAACGCTTCCAAGTGGTCCTGGCCTCTTCGTTCGAAAGGTCCCTCTGGCGACCGTCCTCCCACTCCTCCTGGACCTAAAAGACCATACACTACTCCTCCCATCACTCCAGGCTCAGATTACGGCTCGGCACTCAGCTACTCTTATCGCGCAGAGGACGAAGGCGGAGAGTGGATCGGAGGGGAGGACGTCGACGATGTCGGAGGGCTGAGAGGTTGGGTTGTCGGGAAATCGGTCAACTCGAACGAGAACACGAAGATGAAACCTCATGATGTGAGGAGGGAGGCAAGGATACTAGGCTATCTCAGTCATCCAAATGTAGGTCTCGTGTTTCTACACTCATTCTTCTGGTGCTCGTCGAACGCGTCGCTGACCTGCTTTCCTCCCTCGCGACTCCCTTCTCTGCCAGATCATTCCACTCCTCAACGCCTACTACTTTCCCTACGAGTCTACCTTCACCCTCTACCTCCCACTTCTTCCTCTCCCACTATCTGCTCTCCTCAACTCTCCCTTCTTCTCACCTCGCCTTCCTCCCGTCCCCACGATTCGAGGCCTTCCGGATCCATTGGCTTTTGCGACGGAAGATTCAGAGTTCCCCAGGAACGATACCTTCGGAGTGCTTGCGACGAGTCTGATCTGGCAGATCGTGTTGGGAGTGGAGTACCTGGAGAGGAAGGGTGTAGCTCATCGAGATTTGAAGCCAGCGAACATCGTCGTCGGACCTGGAGGCGAGGTGGTTCGTCCATCTTCCTTTGCAGCGAAGCCAAGGAGTTTTTCGAACCAACGATGCAGCGCTAACAGCATTTCTTCTTTCGGGGTCGCCGGAAACAGAAACTCATCGACTTCGGGACGGCTTGGGAGAAGGATCGAGATTCGTCGCGTCTGCTGGATGGCGAAGACGACTCGGAACAGGAGGAGAAGATGATCTGCGACGTTGGGACTGAGTGAGTACTTCTTTTCATTACCTCCAACGATATCTTCTCGCGATCATACTAATTTCCGAATCACTTTCGCTTCAGATCCTACCGAGCTCCTGAACTTCTCTTCTCCCCTCCCTCCTACTCGTCGATCGCCGTCGACCGCTGGTCACTCGGTGTTCTACTCTCCGAGTTCTTCACCCCACTCATCTTCTCGTGCTCGGAAGGAGGTCAATCGCCAACACCGTCCTTTACCTCCTCCCTCATCGACGACGACGACGCGTCGAGTCCTTCTTCGAGCTCGGCCGTCGGAAAGAAGGATTGGAAGGAACCGTTCGAGACGGGAGATTATGACTTGGATGGAGGAGTTGGGGGACGATCTAGGGTTAGCTATTTCGAGACGAAGAGGTGGGAGAGGAGGAAGCTGTTCGATGGAGGACGAGGAGATATCGGTTTGGCTGGAAGCATTTTCTCGATTCGAGGCAGTCCTGGGAAGGACAGCTGGCCTGTGAGCGACCCGTCTCCTTTCTTTCAGGTTTTGACGAATGTGTCGGAGACCCTTGATCTGACTGTCTTTTCTCCTTTCCTCGCTCTCACAGGACTTCGACTCCCTCCCGGATGCGCACAAAATCCCTTTCCCTTCAACGCCCTCCGCCATTCCTCTTCACCTCCTTCTTCCCAACCTCCCTCACCCATCCATGGCCCCCTCCTCTGCCTTTTCCTCTTCGACCGACCTCCTCCTCCCTCAAGCTCATCCTCTCCTTCCAGCTCGAACCATCACTCCTCGATCCGCCAACCCAACCCTCCCTTCGCTTCTCTCCTCGCTCCTGGCTCTCTCGCCGGAACGACGAAGCTCAGCAGCCGAGGTCGCGAGACATCCCTATTTCTGTGCTCAGGTGGAAGGGGTTCTGCTCCCGAGAGGGAGATCGGATCCTAGGATTGAGGGAGTGAGGGGAGTTTGGAGTTGGAAAGGCAAAGGGTTGAGGGAGTTGGTGGAAGGCTGGGTTGCCGGAAGCGTCGAAGAGCTTGATGGGGATATGTGAAACCACTGGAGACGGATTCCGGTGGTGGTGGGGGGATGTGGTCGTAATCTCCGGGGTGGAGAGGCGCCTCGAAGAGCGAGAGGGAGGGAGAGAGAAAGATGAGGACGGACGCGTCGGCTTTTTGGGGGTTTTCTGCGTTTGGGTCTAGGGTAGCTTCGTAGGGTAATAGCTTTTGGGTCTTTATTATCGTTTTTTGTCTTGGGGCTGAGTCTATCACGAATTTTACGAGCTTTTGACCAGAGGGAAGGAGCCTGAGCGACACGGACCTCAGAACGCTTCTCTTCTCTTTTTTTCAATCCCAAGGAAAAGAAGAAGAAAAAAAGTACAAGCATGCGTGATAGCAAAGCGAAGCAGCAAGAGAGCAAAAATAAGCAAAAAGCGACGAGTCAGGTTCATAAAGAAAAGATAGAGATGAGCTCCATATAGTGTAAGTGGGAATCCGTGTGGAGAAGAGAAAGATGCAGAGAGGACGAGCGGTACAAGAAGTAAAAGTAAACTAGGAGTTTGAGAAAGGATAAATATGTGGGAGTAGTCTATACGACGGACACACGAAAAGAACAAAGAGAGAGAGAGAGCGGAGAACGCGTCTCCCTCTCTCACACCCCGCCAGGAAGCCCCTCCTCGACCTCCAAATCCAACTCCTTCCTACTCCTTCCACCACTCTTCCCAGGCGTATACAACTTCACTCGATAACTCCCACTTCCACCACCAAACCCACTTCCGTTGCTGGCAGACTTCGAGAGTCCAAACCCTCCCCCCGCTCCTCCCTCCTCTTCCTCTGCACCATCCCTTCCAACCAGCGCATTCTGCGAGAATTGCCTGACTAAATCGCACACCTCCGGATGACTAACGCTCCTCGATCTGGTCTTCGGCGGCGCAGGAACCAGCTCCTGAACGTTGACGTTGAAGTTGGAGGGTTTCCTTCTCAACGAGCCCGGAGCAGCGGGACGATCTCGATATTGGTTGCCAGTGGGTGGAAGGAGAGCAAAGGGATTGGTTGGAGAAGAGGAGACGGAGGAGGAGGAGCGGAGGCGAGAGGTGAAGGCTGCCGAGGTCGTGGAGACGAAGGCTGTCACGGCTCGAGTGAGACGGGGAGCGGTGGGTGGACGGGGGCGGGAAGGGGAGGTTGTGGAGAGGGTGGGAGTTGAGGTTGGTGAGATGGAAGAGGAGGAAAGAGGCTCTGTGATAGTTGAGAGGGTTGGGGGGAGACCGAGGGTCCGCGAGCGTGGTGTTCGGAAGGTCAAGTCGTCTTCTTCCTGCTGGAGAGCGTATTCGTCGTCGGTGTTGTTGTGATGAACTCCCTGAGATGATTTCGATGGTAGCGATGACGACGACGACAGAGGACCCAATCCCAACCCAAGCAACGAGTTCGAAGCAGCAGCTCCCTGATCCGTCGAAGGAGTCCGGACCAGCTCCTCGTCCTCCGTCGACGAGCTGCTCCCCGTATCCAACCGCTGCATCCTCGCCACCTCTCCTTCCTCTCCCTCCTGACCATTCCTTCGATCTTGCTCGTCTTCCTCCTCCCAAAGCTGCCTCGTCCTCTGCTCGTCCTCCTCCGAGAGCTCGGCTCCGTCTCCTCGAACGACCTTGGAATCGGCGGTTTGGATTTCCGAACCGAGAGCGGCAGTCATTTCGGGGGCGAGAGGTTTGGTAGGAGCGGTGTGGAGAGGAAGGACGGAGAAAACGAAGTCGTGTTGAGAGTCGAAGGCGACGCGAGTGCTGGAGGGAGAAAGAAGAAGAAAGAGACGCGTCAGGTCAAGAGAACGAAATTGAGGAGAAGTAGGAGAGATTGAGCTCACGCTTCGAGGAAAGGGAAGGTCATGAAGACGTGAACAGCATCTTCGAACATCTCGTGCATGACGAGGACTCCAGCGCTGAGGACGAAGAAAGGAAGCGAGGAGACGAAGGTCAGTCGGGATTCGGAATTCGAACGGGACGAAAGGAAGGGAGAAAGCGAAAGGACGAACAGAGTGGCCTTGTGAGCGAGGAGGATGTGTTCATCTCGAAGAACCTCAGCCTCTCCAGACTGAATAAGAAGAGGTGGGAGACCCTCGAAGTCTCCGAAGAGGGGAGAAGCACTAGAGAGACGAGCGACGATTGGAGGTCAGCTTCGAAACGATTCTCGACGCGACGGATTTCGAGGAGCTTGACTCACTAAGGATGAGTGAGGTACTTCTTAACTCCCTCCTCTCCGAGGTAGCAGAAGATGGGATTGAGATGATCGTTGGGTTCAGGTCGAGGCACGATGTCGAAGGGAGCTGTTGAGGCGGAGAAAGAGAACCGGTCGTCAGCCATCTCGCTACGATCAACGCTCCCAGGATCGCGAGCTTTGCTCACCATTCGAATCCCACGAATCACAACTCATCGTCAGATCGACCCAAGGGCTCATCAAGATCGCTCCAGAGGGAAGAGGGTAGCCTGATGTTCGACGCGTCAGTTGAGCTCGGAAAGGAGAGAACGACGCCACAGATCCGAAGGTAAAGGAAAGTCTCGAACTCACCATTATCCCTCAGATACATCAGCAAAGCAAGCGAAAGTCCTCCTCCTGCCGAATCTCCAGCGAAAAGGATGTTCTCAGGAGGGATCTTGAGATCGTCGATGAGTCGGAAGTAGGCTGAAACGGCGTCGTGCAGAGGTCCTGGGAAGCGAGTTTCGGGGGCGAGGCGGTAGTTGATGGCTACAAAAGATGGGAAGAGGGAGGTTTGGGTCGTGGGTCGGCGAAGAGTTCGCGGGAGGGACGCGACGACGACGTACCGAAGACTCGTGCTTCACACATCTGAGCGACTTGGATCGTAATCAGACGATGACTGGCTGCTGAGGCAGTATAGTAGGCACCTGTGAGGGAAATAAATGAGTTCGTTAGTATTCCAAGAGTCGACGAAGTTCAACAAACGACGCGACTGGTCCTTCAGTTTGTTTCGCTCTCCTCTTTGCCCTCTTCTGCCTCGTCCAGCCCCACCCAAGGTTCCTCTCCATAAACCCAGAGGAACAGCATCCTTGACTCACCTCCGTGCAGATACAAAACGATCCTATCTCCACCCTTCATCTCACCCTTCTCCTTCGTCTCCTCCTGCCCACCCCTCTCCTCCCTCGCCCTCCTCCCCTTCCCCTGCTGCTTATACTCCCTCTGCCACCTAGCCCAAAGCGTCTTATCCACGATCCACTCCCCCGTCAACTCCCTCCCCTTTCCTTTTCCTCCATCCTCGTAGAACGGACCTCCTCGCTCGTGCTCGTCAAACTCCTGGAGGATGCCTTTGAGGTTTCGGAAGCGGACGCGGAAGGAGACGGGAGTGACGAGGGCCGAGGGCGGGAGAGGGGCGTAGGAGGTTAGGGCGATGAGGGCGCGAATGAAGGTCTGCGAATAGGAGGGAGAGAGAGAGGGAAGGAAGGTCAGTCTCGCGTCGTACCACACGTTCGAGCGTTCGAACTCTCCCTCCCTTCGACGCGAGGAAAGAGAAGGTGAGGTTGAGAAAATAAATAGAAAGAAGCGCACGATATCAGTGAGAGAGCTATGTTTTCCCATATCTCGCATGAAGGAGGTGATGATTGTCATTCTAGCCGAAGAAGAGAAGAAAAAGAAAGAAGGAAGAAGCGAGGCGATCAGCTGACACTTTCCCGTCGACTAAGAGGGCTGAAAGTTGAGAGCTCACTCTAATCCCCAGGATTTCTTCCTTGGACCGTAGATGGTATGGGTTACGAGCTCTCTGGCTAAGTGATTGGCTGTAGAGAAGCGTAAAAGTGGAGAGAGTTGTGTCAACGTTTGAGAGAGTCTTTTGGAAGGTGTCGACCCAAACGAGGAGGCAGGGGAGGAGGTGGGGTCCTTGTTCGTTCGTCCTCCTTTTATTTAATCTTCCCACTTTTCCTCCGAAAACTCCTCCCAGACAAGTATAGAGAGAGTTAAGAAGATACTTACCTCTATCAGCTACGAACCAACCGGCTCTCCATAGCTCTGAGATGCCCCATCCAAAGATGAATCGTTTTCCGACGGTCTGCGTCGCTTGTCGGTCGATTCTCGAGCCCTTTGGAGCCTCAGCCGTGGTTCCATCCTGTAGAGGAGACGTATAGGCGGAGAGGAGGTCGCTGAGAGGTGGAGGAGCGATGACTAGCATGGCGGGAGCGGATGGTGGAGCTGTAGGGAGGTCAGGGGTGGGAGGAGGAGGAGGAGTTGACCTTCGGAAGGGTCGAAAGAGGTAGGAAGCCATCCAGGGCTAGGCGAGCACGGAGAAGAAAAAGGACTGCAGTAGAAATAAGGAGGAGATCAAGAGTGGAGTGGAGGAGGAGTGGATAGTCGTAAGGAGAGGATATGGGGGATGGGGGATGGGTGGGAGGGGTTGGGAGGAGAGGAGAGACTGGTTCTCCTTTCGGAGGAGGAGTGTTTCGGTTGGGAAGCTCAAAGCAGCGCCGAGTCGGCGTTTTTCGCAACTTTTCTGGCAAAATGATCAGTGGATTATCTACATCTAGATGGAATTGATAAGGAGAGATAGACAAAATAGCGAAAAATCTGAGCGGGAAATCGGGAAGGAAGGAAGGCAGAGGGTTCAGGGAGGAGGAGGGGAGGGCTGAAATCATGGAAACGTCGGTGACGACACCTCTGCGAGATGAGAAAGCGGAAGATTTTTCAAGCAAGCCTGGATCAGATCAAAGACAGTCTCAACCACTGATTTGTGAAAATTTCAGATCAATTTTCCGTCTAGATGGTCTTCTGGAGGGCAGGGAAGCTGGAGCGAAGGGATCGAAAGTCGAAACTGTCGAGCTCACCTTTTTCCTCCTTCCACCTCTCACCCTCTCCTCTTCACTCCTTCCCCTCTCAAGCTCCCTCTCACTTCTCTACACCCTTCAGTGAGTCACTATCTTCTCCTGCGGTGTATGTATTTGCTCAGATCTAACCCGAAACTCCTCCTCGTTTGCCTTTCTTCTTCTCCAGCTCCTCCTCCTTCCTTCCTCTGACTCCGAGCTCACCACCCTCCTCCTCCCGTCTCTGGCCTCCTCTCCTCCCTCTCGGTCCGTTGTCTCAACATGGTCCGACTCTCCCTCCCTCGTCGTTTCCCGAACTCTGTTCCTCCCAACCCAGCATGGAAACCTCCTCCGCCTCCGGATCATGTTCCCTTCCCTCCTCTCCCTTACGCCGCAACCCAAGTCTACTCCTTCTCGTCCTCCTCGCCCCTCAACCCGGTCTTATCAAAAGCAAATGAGATCGCAGTGGTTCGCACTGAAGAGGAAGGAGGCTCGATAGCGACGGTGAATCGAACGAGGACGGCAGTGTTGGCGAAGAGAAGGATCGTGAGTCGGGAGGAAGCTCACCTCTCTCCCTCAACCGACCGACGTTCTTTCGTCTTTCTTCTCTCTCGCTCGAAGCTGATATTTTTGTTACGGTGATTTGAAAACAGAGCGGAAACTTCTTGGACTACCTACATATCTCTCTTCGTGGTGGAACCGGTGGAGACGGTGCGATCGCCTTCGAGTTCGTCCCTCTTTGTTGAGCTTTTCGATTCCTTCCCTTTCTCCTCCCTCCTTTTTCGTCGAGCTTACTCCTTCGTTTGTTTTGTTTAGGAAACTCTTCCATCGTCGTGACGGTCGAGGATCTCCTGCTGGAGCTCAAGGAGGAGCCGGAGGGGATATCTACATCCAAGCCGACTGGAAGGTTCACTCCCTCACCGACATCCATCGAAACATCGTCGGTCACAGAGGAGCGAACGGGAAGGGAGATGCTCAGAAGGGGACCAAGGGAGCGGATACTATCGTGAGTGGATTCTTCTCGAGCTTCGTATACACTCTTGGAGAGAGAACAGTCGAGGAAGTTGCGCGAAACCTCGAGCTTACCTCCCTCCTCTCCTCTCTCCTCTCCGCCTTTCCCTTCAGATCAAAGTCCCCCACGGCACTCGGATCCGTCAAATCTCCCGAGAAGTCTACCGTCCCCTCTCCGAAACCGAAACCCTCCTCGACCCCATCGAGCGCGATCCTCTCCTCGTCAGCAGACTCCTCCTCTGCCACTCCCTCGCCCGAGACGACGAAGACAACACTCCTCCCTTCACGCCAGCTCAAAAGTACAACACCACCATCCACGGAACTCCCCAGCCACCTCCGCCGCCGATTGATTTGGATCTGAGGGATATGGGAGAGGAGAGGGTGTGTTTGGTGAGAGGTGGGAATGGAGGGGAGGGGAATATCACGTTTGGGAGGTATGATGAGAAGACGCAGCATTTCTGGGCTAGGAGAGGGGAGACGCCGGATTTGGTGAGGTTGGAGTTGGAGTTGAGGTTGTTGGCGGATATTGGGTTCTTGGGTGCACCGAATGCTGGGAAGAGGTGAGTTCTTCTTTCCTCATTCTCGTTTCGTTTCTCGACGCGTCGTCCCGGTCGCGTCTTTCGTTCGCTCGACTCACTTTTCTTCTTCCTCCCCTCCTTTCTTTCTTTCCTTTTTCTCAGTACCCTACTCCAAGCTCTCACCTCCTCCACTCCAACCATCGCTTCCCACGCCTTCACAACCCTCAATCCTCAAGTCGGCGTTTGTCGTATCCTCGCCGACGGAACCATCCTCTCCTCCCCTTCCTTCCCCTCCCCTCTCCAAACCCCCGAATCCCAACTCTCCTTCACCCTCCCCGTCCTCCCAACTATCCGCACACCCCTCGACCAACCCCTCCCCCCCAAACAGAACCAAACCTACTTCCACGGCTCCCGACCCCGTCACGCTCGAATCGACGAAGCTCTCCGGTTCCGAATCTGCGACAACCCAGGTCTCATCGAAGGATCCCATCTCAACAAGGGTTTAGGTCATCAGTTCTTGTTGGCGGTGACGAGAACGCCGACGTTGGTTCTGGTGTTGGACTTCTCGTTGCCGTTGAGGAAGTTGATCGAGCAGGCAGAGATGTTGGTGAGGGAGGTGGAGTTGTTCGAGCCTGAGCAGAGGTTGAAGGAGAGGATCAGGATCGTCGTAGGGAACAAGGCGGATCTCGTCGCCGATCCTGTTCGAGGACAGAAGAGGAAAGCTGGCTTGGAGAAATGGATTCGACAAACTCTTGGACCGAAACGATCTCGCTCTCCGCCTACCATCGACGAGGAAACCGGCGAGCAGACTTCACCAGGAGGGGACGTTCAGTTCGAAGGACGGGAGGTTCCTCCGTTGAAGTTGATCAGTGGGATGTGGGGTCAGGGGATCCGAGATTTGGCGTTCACGATGGGGGAGTTGGTGGTTCAGGAGAGGAAGACGGCTGCTTGGGAGAGGGAGGAGAGGAAGAGGACGCAGAGGGAGGAGGAGGAGGAGATGATCAGGAGTTTGCAGAATAGGAATAGGGTGTTGAGGATTGAGCAGCCGATGGAGACGGCGCCGGCGTTCGGGTTGAAGAAGGAGTTCAAGGGGTTGTTGGAGGATAAGTAAGGAGGAGGAAGGGAGGAGGTGATTTATGTTTTTTTGACTTTTTGGGACGCGACGAGGAGAAGAAAGGGAGGAAAGAGGGAGAGAAGTGAGATAAGAAGCGACGGGATTAGACAAGGTTTACGAGTGGCTCAAGTCGTAGGGAGCGGAAGAGAAGAGTGAGCAAAATTCAGGAGGACAGCAAAGAAGAGCCAGCTCTCGACACTTTCCCCTCGGACCGCATCATCCTTGAGGACTCGGTGAGTTTGCGAGAACTACGAGGAAACTAAGAGAGTGGTATCTTTGTAGGTTCATCGGCGATAGAAGTGAGAAAAACGAGGAAAGAAGGAAGACTCGCCGACACGACGCGTCACCTGTCGACCCTTGCGAGATTCAATCGTCTGCGCCCTTACCCGACGAGGTCTGAGAAGTAAACTGAGACAGTTATATCGCTCTGGGGGGCTCGAAGATCGTTTAGAGGGAAGCTTGGTCGCTGAGAGCTCGAGGAGGGGAGGCTGCTCCCGAGCTTCAGCCTCGAGTCGAGTTTCTCGCCTCTCTGGCAGGGGAACCGCTCTGCAAGCAACGAGCTTCGAGAAAGTGGTAGCTACTAGACTCAGTGAGAGCCCCGTATCCGCAAGAAGAGCTAAGAGTCAAGACTCTTGATGGCGGGGAGAGACCTAGAAGGAAGGAAGGTCGCCCGAGCTCGTTCGAAAGTTGAGTCTTGGTGAGCTCTCTTCTCCCTCCCCGAAGAAAGAGCACGTTCCGAGATCTGGTGGCAGGATATATTTTGGGGGGTGGGGCGCAGCTGACTGAGAGATGCGAATCAAGCTGTGTTGAGATGAAAAACTTCCCTTTCGCGCTGATGGGCGTTCATGGAAGCCGAGGGAAGCAACCACCTTCGAACCCCGCGTTGAAAGAAAGCTCTTTCCAGGCGTCTTGGTCACTCGACTCTGCAACCACCACCACAGACACCTTCCCCCCTTCTTCCTTCTACACTAAAATGGTTAAAGAGACGTACGTCCTCCCTTCCTCTCCCTGCTAGAGCCAGATCTGACCTTGTTCTCGCTCGTCTTGCCCTTCTACAGCAAGTTCTAGTGAGTTTTCCCTCTCCCTCTCCTTCCCCTCCTTTCCTTTGAGAATCGAGCTCGTTTGCTGACGTTCTCTTCCCTCCCTTGACTTCGGTTTGCTTCTGCTAGTGACCTGCTGGATGCTTCTCCCGACTCTTCTGAAGATCAGCTCAAGAAGGCTTACAGGAAGAAGTGAGCAGCTTCCCTTCTTCAAGACGCCTTCGCGAGCTCTTTTCACTGACTTCCTTCCCTCACCTCCTCCCTCGTCTTGCTTCCTCTCAGGGCCCTGAGACTTCACCCCGATAAGGGAGGAGACCCCGAGGCGTTCAAGGAGGTCACCCATGCGTGAGTACGATCTCTGGACATCTGTAGAGAGCTCGTCGAGTCGAAATGGCGGCCTTTTCAGCTTCCTCTTGATGCGCTGGAGTGGGAGGAGCGTTTGATTGGGGTTCAAGCTCGTTTCTTCATCTGTTACCAACCTCAAGAGGGTCTTCCAGCACTCTCCGAGGACTGCCAGACTCGATGGGGATAGGGATACCAGAAAGCAACATGTCCAGGAAGAAGGGAAGACGCCCGAGCTGACTCTATCGTCCTTCGTCTTTCGCGCTCGGCCTTCAACCACACAGCTACGAGATCCTCTCCGACCCTGAGAAGAGGGAGGTGTACGTCCTTCTTTCTCTCTTTTGAACTCGTCTCACCCTCGAGATCATATCTGATCGAAACGAGATCTCTTACTTTCGTTATCGCAGCTACGACCAAGCTGGAGAGGCCGGACTCGCGAACGGAGGTGGAGGAGGAGGAATGGACGCTTCGGACTTGTTCTCTCAGATGTTTGGAGGAGGAGGAGTACGTCCAAGCTCTCGAATTAATCCCTCTTGCCCTTCGAAACAGCCGAGCTGACTCGGCTGACCCTCTCTTTTGTTTCATGATCGCTTTCTCCAGTTCGGAGGAGGAGGATTCCCCGGAGGAGGACGTCGTCAAGGACCTCGCAAAGGAAAGGACCTCGTTCACCGAATCAACGTCTCGCTCGCCGACCTCTACAAGGGAAAGATCTCCAAGCTCGCTCTCCAGAAGCACGTCATCTGCAAGGGCTGCGAGGGTCGAGGAGGAAAGGAGGGAGCCGTCAAGACGTGCACGACTTGCCGAGGTCAGGGATTCAGGATCATGTTGAGGCAGTTGGGACCCATGATGCAGCAGGTGAGCCCTTCTTCCTTCTTTCTCGAGATGGGAGGAGCTCGATGGAACGTTCGGAGGGGTTGTGGTAGATGGAGGGAGGGAGAGGCTTGAAGGAGGGAGTAGGAGCTCGAGCTGACTTTCGTCTTCTTTCCCTTTCCCTTTCCTTCCTCTTCTCTCATCTCTCAGGTCCAGCAGCCGTGTCACGAGTGCGAGGGAACCGGAGAGAAGATCGATCCCAAAGGTCGATGCAAGGTCTGCAACGGGAAGAAGGTCACGTCGGAGAGGAAGGTCCTCGAGGTCCACATCGACAAGGGAATGAAGTCCGGCGAACAGATCACCTTCAAGGGAGAGTCGGATCAGACGCCAGGACTGGAGCCAGGAGACGTCATCATCGCCATCGAGCAGAAGCCTCACGAGTACTTCCAGAGGAGAGGAAACGATCTCGTCATGGAGCAGGAGATCGATCTGTTGACCGCGTTGGGAGGAGGAGAGTTCACCGTCGTTCACCTCGACGACAGGGCCATCAAGGTCAACATCAAGCCGGGGGAGGTCATCAAGCCTGGTCAGTCTACTTCCCTACTTTTTCGCTATGCTCTCGAGCTTCAGAAGTTGGATTCTCGAGTCGCTGACCTCCTCGTTCTCTCGTTTCGTCTCCCGTCCCACTCCAGACCACCTCAAGCGAATCTCCGGCCAGGGAATGCCTTCCCTCCGTCATCACGAGCTCGGAGACCTCTACATCAAGTTCAACGTCGTCTTCCCCGATTCGATAGACCCTACCCTCATCTCTGGACTCGAATCCGCTCTTCCTCCTCGGACACCTGCCAAGGACGTTCCCAAGGGACTTCACGTCGACGAGGTCGAGCTGTCGGAGCCGAGCGAGAGGGAGAAGCATGTTACGAGCGACGCTATGGACGAGGACGACGAGGGAGGACAGGGTGGACCCGGGGTCCAGTGTGCTCAGCGTGAGTCCTCCGTTCCTTTCTCTTCGAGAGGAGGATGAGGAACGCGAACGCGAAATTGAAGACGACACGAGCTGACCTCTTTTCCCTCTCTTCTTTCCTCCCCATCTTCACAGAATGATCGACTTTCGCACTTGTTTACGTTTTCTTTGCTATCGCCGTTCTGGTTTCATCAGCTTTTGCTTTATAGATCTTGCTTTCGCACACGACCCTCAGCTTCGTCGAGTTCGAAAGCGCGATCTCAAGTCCACAATCTTTCACTCAAGGCGACCACCACCAGGACTCGACGAGCCTCAGACTATGAGACGCTGGTATCCTCGTCTCCATATTTTCTTTTCTGTACGTCTCGTTCAACCAACATCGAGTCTGGGCTCTCACCTAAAAGTCAAACGCGACGCAGGCTCCCCCTGTCAAACATCCGCTCACTCCCTCTCTTCAGGCACGAACCCCTTGAAATAGGTCAGAGACACACTTCATAGAAAGGGAAGGGAAGCAGGTCGCCGGTTGCCCTTCTCTGCCGAGCCTGGACCAAGACCCACACAATCGAGAGAGCTCAACACTTTTCGAGCTTCTCCCTCCTCCTTCCTCTCAAACCACCACCACCCCAAAGACCTTCCCTCCCCCGTCAGCTGTCTTTCAGCCATGGGTCGCCTCTTCGGAAGCTTCGACGAGTTCCAAACGGCTCGACTTCCTCCTTCTTCCATTCCGCGTCTCTACCTCCTCCTCACGATCCTCTCCCTCGCCTCGCTCCTCCCTCCTCTCGTCCTCGCAGCCTTCTCTAGAGACAGCAGTCACCCAGTGCTCGTCAACTTGCTGGTATCTTACTTCATCTACCTCGTGGTGTCTGGACTCGTGTAAGCAAAGCACTTCTGCTCTCTCTTGGGGGGAAGACGCCGAGGGACAGCTTCGTTTTACTGACAGCGCGTCGTTCCCTCTTCCTCCTTCGTTCGTTCTTCCATCTCCTCACAGCGTCTTCAGCCAAGGTGGAAAGATCGAGCACTTCCCTTCCTTTGACCTCTGCCTGGTCCAGGGGAGTTTAATGGTCGCTGGAACTCCCGCTTTGACGTTGGCGGCGGCGAGCTACGTCTTTCTGGTCAGTGACTCTGTACCTTCTCGGTCGAAGGTATGGAGAAAGTAGATCCCTGAGCTTACACTCTTGTGCTTCATAGCTGTACGCTAATCTGCAAACCTCCAAGAAGTGGCTCACGTCGCTCGTGATGAGCAAGACGGGGACGATCGTGGTGAGTTCGCGAGTCCTTGGTTCGGCTTCGTTTTATCCTGTATCTCGAGCGAAGATAACCACCGAAGTCGCTGATCATTATCTTTTTCGTCCTATGCAGCTGGTAGTCCTCCCTTGGGTGATCTACGTCCTGGTGTTCGTTCTCGCTCTCGTTGTGAGTCCGTTCTTCAGTTCATCTCTTCGTCCTCTTTCGCAGTACTCTGACAGCCCTGGTCATCCACCCAGATCGGACATCGCAACTCGGACAAGGTCTTTCTTCGCGACCTTTACTGCGTCGTCTTCGTGGACGCTCTCGCTGTGAGCTCAACTCTCAGACGCGTCTTTACTTCGTTCGATCTCCGCTGACTGAACGATTCGTTCTCCTCCCCTTTCAGGTCATCAGGTTCATCGGCTCCCTAATATTCCTGATAATTGCTCTCACATCAGCCGGTGAGGCTCTATCACTTCTCTGTTTCCGAAGGCTGGATCTGACGCGTCTGATCGCTCTCTCCTTCGTTCTTTCTCAGTCGCCGTCACCGTCGTCGTCTTGAAGAAGTACGCGTTGGAACACCGGGTACTGGAGATATCACCCTCGCCTTCAGTCAATCCTCTTCGTCTGGACCTGTGGATCCTCTTCGAAGCGTGGTGGATCGGAGCCTTCTTCCTCACCGTCGCCATGTTGCTCGCGCGAGCGCTCAAGGTTCACGCGTCTATTTCGGCTGATATGATGGCTTCCACTGGTCAGTCGACTCTCTGCAACTCTGTCCTGGCAACTGTTCCTGACATCTCGCTCTTTTACATCGATCAGGAGGAATGTTCCTCCTCCTGCTCGGAAATCAATGGGGCATGTACTCCTCGTCTACTTGGAAAACTCTGTTCAACTCAATTCGAACCTCCATCTCCTTCTTCCGAGAGGAACTCGCAGACCGCCGAGCTGGACCTCGAACGAAATCCCTCCTCTCTAGACTGGACACTAGCCGGAAGTCGGACGTTGGACCAGCAGTCTCGACGTCAACTTTGGGACTCGAACGCGACGACGGGCTGG
Source organism: Mrakia blollopis (assembly GCA_000950635.1). Taxonomy (NCBI): domain Eukaryota; kingdom Fungi; phylum Basidiomycota; class Tremellomycetes; order Cystofilobasidiales; family Mrakiaceae; genus Mrakia; species Mrakia blollopis. The sequence continues at coordinate 857,326 of BBPU01000023.1, read as the reverse complement.
GGACCTCCTCGATCGTTCTCGCTCGACAGTTCGACGAGGAAGGAGGGATGAGTGATCGGAGTGCGAGTGAGCTGGGGAAGGATGAAGATGGGGAGTCGATCGCGATGGAGGACTTGGAGAGGGACGTGAAGAGGAAGAAGACGATGAAGATCAAGGTGGAAACGGTAGCTGCTTCAGAACTCGGTGCAGCGCCGCTTCCGAGTGGTCGGCGATGTTATCAATGAATGAATCTTCACGATCTTACAAACTGGTAGCACACGAAAAGCGAGAAAGGAAAGGAGAGACCGATCAGGCGCGTCGCGTTTTATCGAACACATCCGGCAGTCGACCTCCTCTTCCGACACCACAGCGTGAAAAGCATTCTTCCCCCAAAGATAAATATGTTGTAGTTATAAGAAGGAGCGAGCTAGCTTACTACTCAACCCCTTGACCGCTCGAACTCCTCATCAACCCGAGCTCCCTGCCCACACCTTCCACCAATCCCGCCAACTCAACTCCAACCAATCCTCCTCCATCTCCCCTCTTCCCAAATCCAGTGCGAACCTCTCTCAGAGCCTGGACCAAGATCTCTCTTGCCCACATCAACCTCCTCGCAGGCTCGTCTGGAATTCCGGTTCCTCCCTTTCCTCCCCCGAACAGCTCCTTTGGAACAACGCTCTTCCTCGACGAAGCAGCAGCCTCGGGAAGCGGTACGACGAGGAGTTTCCCGAGCTCAGCGAGAGCAATTCCTCGAGCTGGGTGTCCTGGGGGATAGATCCCGGGAGTGAGGACGGCTTGAGACGCGAGGTAGGTAATTTGAAGCGCGTCGTTGAGCAAAGAAGAGGAAGAGGGGTCGGTTGGCGGTGTGCTGGAGAAGGCGGAGATGAGGAGGTTAGAGAAGAGGCGAAGGAGAGGGAGGAGGGGGTAAGACGAAGGTGGAAGGTGCTGGATGAGGGCGATGAGGATCGAGAGGGAGGGTGCGTGGGAGAGGAAGACCTCAATAGCTGAAGGAAGGAGCGCGCAAGCGAGAATGAGTACACGTCTCAGGGAGAAAAGAAACCTACGCGAGGATGGAAATCGTAGTAGAGTACTCACAGCTCAAGCGACCTTCTTCCTCCATCTTCAGGAGCTTCATTCCCTCCTTCACCCAAACCTCGAGACCTTCGCCGCCGGTCGCAAGTAACCTCGACTCTCTCGGATCCACCCAGCCAGGCTCGGTCATAGGTTTAGAGCAGAGCGTGCAGCCGCAGGTGAAGAAGTATCGCTTGAGTAGATCTGCTTGACGAAGAGCCCGAGGGAGTGAGATGTCGATGTAGGAAGTGAGGATCTGCTTGGAGAGGAGATGTCACAGCGGAGTCAGCTGAGAGAGAAAGACAGAGATTGCAAGAAGACGTTTGGACGAACCTCCTCTCCCTCGTAAATGTCTGCGATAGCGACGACCTCCATTCCTTTCCTATCGTTCGAACGACCTTGACCGCCGTGAGGGAAGACGACGACGGCGTTCGGCCAACAGGAGTGATTGAAGAGAGCGACGGTAGGTGAGATCGAAACTCCGATGGGGGTGAGGGAAGGTGAGGAAAGGGTGAAGGTGTTCGTCGTGAACTGAAAACGGCGAGACGAAAGGAGAAGAGTCAGACACGAAGGCAGAAGAAGAACGGAGAGAAGTAGACTCACAGCAGCACACAGATACAGAACCTCTCCAACATTTCCAAATCCAAAGGAGCTCATGTCGGCGGGTGCGATCTCTTCTGGACTTGACGACGAGGAAGGAGAAGGGGAGGGAGCGGACGAAGGGAAGCAATGGCCAAGGTAGACTCCGAGCGAGACCGCTAGCTGCGCGTACGGCGAAGGCATCCCCTGTTGAGCTGAAGATATCGTAGGCATTGAAGCGCGATGTGACTGAAGCGAAGCGATTTCCTTCCACTGAAAGGAGCACAAGAGAAGAAAGAGAGATCAGCTCGACGCGTCTCTCCACTCGGTCGCCACCGAACTCATCTCGACTCAAGCTGAGCCAGACTCACCCAGACTCCATCCCGAACATTCCCATTCGCATCCCTCTCCTTCTTCCTCCTCATCACCAATCTCCCCAAAGCTCTAACCGCCTCTCCAGGAACCCAAGCCATCCCGTCAAGCTCTTCCGGAGAAAGCTTGTCCTTCCCTCCTTTGGCTCGAACGTAGGACCGTCGAAGGGAGGTGAAGCCTTTGCATTCGGCTTGATGAGATGGCCACGAAGCAGTTTGGCACTCCTGAGTTCAATAAAGTACCGAAGAGACCGCTCAGGTCAGTAACGAAGGCGATTTATGGAGAGAAGGAGGGAAGTGGAGAAGGACGAACGCGTGAACAGAACCGAGCAACTCGACAGGCAGCACATCGAGAGAGCTTGACGTCGATGGTGGTGGAGGTCGAAGCTGCTGATCTAGAGCGTTGCAGGGCGATCTCAGGTGGTGAGAGCAGGCAGTTCGAGCAGCAGCTGGAGAGGGAGGAGGTCGAGAGGGCTGCTGAATGAGGTTGGATAGAGAACACGGTCGAGCCTGATGAAAAGAGGACGAAGTCAAGGAGGGAAACGAGAGCACGAAGAATTGGTGGAATCCACTTACCAGCGGTATACACAGGTCTCCGAGTGGAAGACTGGACCACAATGGCTCCATCTTCGTCGAGCTGAGGAGGAGGAGCTGGTGTGAGCTTCCTCTTCTTCGTCCAGACTCCTCTGCCTCTGTCCGGCCCGGTCCTGATCTCCACCTCGGGCGGGAGTGATGCGTGAAGGGCTGATTGGCTGCTGGACGAAGTGATACCGCTCGAGGACGAGCGCGAGGAAGGTGGTGTCGACTCGACGACGGACGAAGGAGAGGGAGGAGGGGGTGTCGAAGGAAGGATGGTGGGCTTGATCTCTTGAGCTGCTGGCTGCTTCTGGGTTCCCAAAGATGGAGCTACTGATTTGGAGAGACGAGCGTTCCTCGACGAAGAAAGAGCTGCGAAAGAGGCCATATCGGCTTCTGCGGTCGGATGGTGTTGGCGACCAAAAGAAAGGATGAAGATTTCGAGCTCACCTTCAGCTTCCTCCCTCCAAACTGCATCTTCCTTCCCTCCTCCTTCTCACCATGAACGCTCAAGCATCTTCTTCCTCCTCCTCGTCGGCCGGTACTCACCTCTCTCTTGACCTCCACGGAAAGTTTGACCTCTTCGCCTCGGACGTAGGACCGATGGAATCCGCCGTCGAACAAGGAGGTCCTCCAGCCGTCCTTCAGCAAATTCGAGCTTGTCAGCAGAACGGAGACAGGACAGGACGATTCGCTATCAACTCTGGAGTAGAGAGCGGAAGCTGGCTGAGTGTGGAGAACATCGCTAACGTGAGTTTCTTTCTTCCTTAGGCGATGCAGACGAGTGAGCTCGAGCTGACCTCCTCTCTCTCCTTCCCTCTCTTCTCTTCGCCTGCAGCCCTACCTCCTCGTCACTCAAGGAACAGGACAGTTCCGATTCATCTTCTCCACCCCTTCTTCATCTTCTCACCTCTCCCCGGAAACGACTCCTCTCTCCCTCCTCCCAACAAGCTCAACAGAAGGCTGCTTCCTCCAACCTGGAACTCCCTCACCCTCCTCCCTCACCCTCTCTCCGGTCGACGGCGTCCCAGGACTTTGGCAGGGGTTCTTCCGAATCCTGATTGAGTTCAACGAGGATCTGAAGAGTAAGCTCAGGGAGGAGGATTGTGGAGAGGAGATGTACGTGGAGGAGTCGTTCTGGGCCGCGAAGAGTTTGAGGCAGGAGGAAGAGCTGGAGGACGCGGTTGATTGGATGAGGGAGGAGGATGAGGATGAGAGGGGTAGTGATATCGAGGAGGAAGATGAGGAGATGGAGTAGAGTTCAAAGGAGTAGATTATGTGGCCGACGAGAATGCCATGCCGTTGGGACTTCTTTCGGAGACGCGTCGCGTCTCGCAGGTTTCGATCGTCTCTCGACGACTTCATCCTGGCTCGACCTGACGTTACTCGCCCTACTGGAGAGACAGACTTGGGATCTACGGATGCTGATCAAGCACAAGCACTAACATCACGATCAACTAACGATAATTTTCAACTCTCCTCCTCCTCAAAGGTCTCCCACAGCTCCCTCAATCGCCTTCAACAAGATAGCCTTCTCGTTCTCCCCAAAGATCAACATAGGTCGAAGTCGAACCTGTTTCGAAACAACAACAAACTCAGTTCAGCTCTTCTACTCTCTCTCCCATCTCTCCCTCTATCCCTTCGACCAACCAAACCCCAAGCGAAAACGAAACGAGACCTCTCGAACTCACCGTCCTCTCCCCACACCCACCAATCAACACTCCCCTTCCTCTCATCCCCTTCACGAACGAGTCCCTCAACGCAGGAGTCTTGAAATCGAACGCGACAAACGTTCCTCGATCCTTTCCTCGCAAGTTCTCGACGACCTCGGAGGAGGCGAAGAGGGTGTCGAGGGAGGAGTAGAGGGAGGAACCGATGGAGGAGGTGTGGGAGAGGAGAGAGTGTTCGTTGATGAAGTTGATGATGGTTCGAGCTTGGAGAGCGGAGGTGGGGGAACCCATCCAGGTGTTGTCTGAGCGAGAGGAGAGAGAGAGAGAGGGGATCAGCGAGAGGATGGAAGGAAAGGAAAGACGCGTCGAGTGGATTTGTTCGAACGACAAAAGATAGAGAGGTTCCCGGAGAGAGAGAGAAGAGAAAGAAAGACGAGTAGAGAAGTTACGTACAGTTCCTGTAACCCTCGGTAGGCGTAGTCTCCTTTCGATGGTAGAATCCACTAGCCTGAGCCTTCTTGGAGAAGGAAACGAAATCGGGGAACTCGTCCTGTCCCTCGACGAGACCCCAGTTGTCGTGAGCCCAGAACTGTCCAGTAGCTCCGAAACCGGTTTGAACTGCACGAAAGGAAGGAAGTCACGGATGTTTTCGCATCAGTCGGCGAGTCTTCCAAGCGAGAGAGGAGAGGAGACGAGGGAGAGAGAAGAGAAGAGAGGAAACCAACCCTCGTCGACGATGAAGAAAGCAGAGTGCTTGTGGGTGAGAGCGATGAGGGACTTGAAGAACGCTGGAGAAGCATGCTTGTCTCCACCTGCAAAATCAAAACCCAAGAAGAATGCCGATCAGCTTTCGAGCACGAAGGAGAAGAGAAACGGAAGAAGAGGAAGAGAACGAACCCTCGCTGAGAATAGGCTCGATGATCACAGCTGCGACGGGAGACTTGACCTTCCTGTAAGTCGCGAGGTACACAGAGAGACGAGAAGAAGTGGACGAGATGTCAGTGATTGCGAAAGGAGGGTGATGAATCGAAGGAAGCGAAAGGAGGGGAGGAAAGACGCGTCAAAAACGCACCACTCTCCCAAGATCTTATCGACCTCACTCAAACATCTCTCCTCCTCAGCCTTGTTCTCCTTCTCGTACTTCTCCAAGGGATACTTGAGGTTCGGGAAGGGAGCTACAGGCCAGTCGAAGGCGGGGATGTCGAGCTGATAAAGACGGAACGGAAAGAAGGGACGTCGCGTCAGGTTTCACGCTTTTCTTTTCCTTCTCTCCCCCTTCTCTCCCTCAGTCCGGAAAGCACGACTCGACAGCTGATAGAAAGAGAAGCTGAATGATGAATCACTCACCTTGTGAATAGCCTTCGACCTCGTAGCAGAAAGAGAACCGAAGAGTCGTCCGTGGAAAGCAGAGGTGAAGGAGAGGATCGAGAGAGCTGGAGAACCTGGGAGTTGGTTCAACATGCACGAATCTGTGTGGCGAAAGAAACCAACCAATTCGAAAGGTTCAGCCTCTTGCTTAAGAAGGAAGTACGATAAGATCCAAAGGAAGGTGGAAACTCACCGACTTCCTCCGTCGTAAACCCAGCAGGCTTGCTCGAATCCAACGCTCGCTCCTTCGCCCTGTACGCCATGAACGAAGCTTTGAAGGCGTTCTCTGCAAAAAAAAAAAAACTCAATCCCCAGTCAGATCTCCATCGTTTCGTTCCACCACCGAAAGGAGACAGACTCACCATTCGCACTGGATCCACACAAAGTCGTAACGATCTGATCCAACCCTCCTCTCGGTTGAACGGTCATGAGTCCCGTTTTAAGCCACTCGTACCACTGCTTGGGAGGGAAGGATCCCAAGGCAGGTCGGTTGGTGACGGCGACTTGGAATTCCCTCTGCGGAGAGGAGGAAAGAAAGAGGGAGGGAGGGTGGGAAGGAGGAGGAGGTGAGCTCGAGCGTTTCTTTCCCTTCCTTCTTCTCGGTCTTTGATTTCTAAGGAGGAAACTCACAGTCGAAGCAAGTTCCAGGAGAGCAGGATTGTTGTACCCGATAGCGATAGAGGCGATTTGCTAAACCAAAGAAAAAGAAAAAAAGAAAAAGAAAAAAAAAAACGCCCGGCAATCAGCGAGTCAGAAACGAAAGGTGGTTGAGCTTCGTCCTCCCCCTTCCCTCCTTCCTCTTTCTCTTCGCTGATTCCTTCGAGTTCTAGATTTCGAGATTGGTCGAGTTGAACGTACAGCAAAGACATCCAGAAGGACGTTCCCATCCGCATCAACGATAAAGTTCCCCTCCGACTTGTCGTAATCTCCCACGAGAGCGTACGTTCGAGAGTCGATGATGGAGGAGCTTTCTTTGATCTATAGGAGAGGCATTAAAAGAATAGACTGTCAACAATCGTCGTCTCTACAACAGTTGAGGTTTCCCCATCTATGTTCGCTGGGCTTGATTAATCGATTCCCGACTCTCCAAGCGCGTTTCGGAAGGTCGAGACGAGGAATAAACGATAGCGCTTTACTCGGAAGGGAGGGGAGGGAAAGGACGACGACTTACCATCTTCGCAGCCTCAGGACCAGGATGCGCCACCTTCACCGTGGGCGAGGTGGGCTGGGAGGGGAAGAGCGTTTGGGCGTTGAAGGTCGTAGCGGACATTTTTCGTTCAAAGAAGATGATGGTCGTTAAGGAATGAAACTGAAAAGAGAGTGAGCTTGAACTCGACTCGTGAGCTCGAGCTCGAGATTTCGAGAACGGTTTGCCGCGCTGATTTCGAGTCTGCCCGCGGGCTTTCGGACCAGAATCCGAGTAAAATTCTTACGGGGTGTTGTGTTTGAGAGAGTGATATAGAGAGACAGAGAGAGAAGGAAGAGAGTTGGAGTTGGGGGATGGAGCGAGCGAGAAAAGGAAGGGATGGATGGATGGGTTTCGTTCGACGCGTCTTTTTCTCTCGTTTCTTTCATTCGTGGAGGAGAGAAGCACAGAGGAAGGTGTGTGGAAACGAAAGTCGTAGAAAGTAGGACATACATAGTGCATAAGGTCAGAATCTGGTATGTGGTGAGTTGTGTGTGTGTGTGTTCAAGCAAAAAGCGAATCGAATCGACCCCCCCCCCCCCCCCGCCCTCTTCTCCTCAGCTCCTCCAACGCGTCTCGTCTTCCTTCTCTCCTCTCTCTCCCCACCCACTCCTCTCCTCTCCCTCACTGTCCCCCCATCCCCAGAATCCCAGTCCCATCCCTCGCCATAGCCACCTCCCCAGGACTCATCCCTCCCTTCTGACTCCTCAAGAACGTCTCCCAAGCTCCCTCCGCATCCTCCTCCTTCGCGTACTGCCCTTTTAAGAACTCCAGCAGGTTGATCCAGAACTGGGGATTGGCGAGCGTTGGGTGAGGGGAGTGGGAAGGGGAAGTGGAGGTTGGGTGGGTGAAGAAGGTTGAAGCGTCGGGCGAGGGAGTGAGGGTTAGGGTTGGGATGGGTGTGAGGGGACGGGAGGAGGAGGAGGAGAAGGAAGTGGTGCGTTGGTGGGTTGGTTGGGGTGGTGTGGAGGGAGTAGTGGTAGTGGCTGTTGGGTTGATGGTTGGGGTTGAGGTGTCGATTGCTGGTACGATGGGAGCCGCGTGAGATGAGGAAGAGGAAGAGGATTCTTGAACCCAACCGGCTTTGACCATCAGGTTGATGGTGACGGTCTCTCCTTCCTTAGCAGGAGTGGAGATGTACTCCTTGAGGAGCTTGGTATCTGCGAGGGCTTTTCCCTTGAGGAGGAGACGTTGGTGGGAGGGAGGAGGAGCTGTGGAGGGGTAGGTTGCGAGGAGGAGGTCTTTGAGAGAGGCGATGGTGTCGGAGAGACAGACGGAGGGGAGGGTGAAGGTGAGAGGGGGTTTGAGAGATTTGATGAGGAGAGGGAGGGTGTCTAGAGGAGTGAACGATGGATGGAAGGAAGGAAGGAAGGAGCAGAATCAGATGAGAAGACCGAGACGAGTAGAGGAACGAGACGAAAACGGAGTGAAAGAGAGAGAGAGCTCATGAGCTCGACCCACCTGATGCTCCTCCTCCTCCACTGCTGCTCCCTTCTCCCTCCAAGATCTCCTTCTTCTTCTCAGGCAGAGGAGTCACAGGAATCTATACATTCAAACCCATCAAAGAGTCAGCTTCGAAATCCAGTCAAGACGAACGAAGAACGGCGAAGGGAAGAAAGGCGGAAGGACAGGGAGGAGATGGATGGGCTTGAACTGACCTCTACGAGGTGAGGTTTCCTCTGTTTCGTTCCTTCAGGAGTGACGAAATCGTCGCCGAACTTGACGGGGAGGGAAGCGAGTTTGGATACTTGAGCTTGGACGAACGCGAGCTCGTCCGATTGAGAGGAAGGGATAGAGGACATGGCGATGGATGGAGGTCGTTGGGGGTCAACTCGTTTTCTTAAGGAAATCTTGTAATGGATTTGGGGTGCTCCAAAGGTTGAAGGTCCTTTTCCTTTCCTTCACCTCCAACAACCAACTCGTCCTCCTCTCCCCTCCTCTTCTTTCTCTCTCTTTAGAATGTCTACGGCTCTCAACGTGAGCATACACTCCTTTCCCGTCTATCCCGCAACCTCCAACTCCATCGAATCCATACCAGCAACCCCCAACCCGATTTCGAGAGAGAGATAGAGAGCTGACTCCTCCCTCGCTTCCTTCCTCCCTTCTCTCCCTCTTCTCCTCCTTCCTTCCTTCCTTCTTCTTTCGTACGCCTTCCAGGTTGTGCGGTGGACTGTTCTCGTCGCCGGAGTTGGTTACGGTATCGCTCACAAGCGAACTCTGCAGAAGGAGTGGGACCACACTCTCGAGTTCCGACACAACGCTTGGACCGAGGAGCAGATCAAGCACGCTCACCACCTCTACAAGGAGAAGATCTCTGGAAAGAAGAACACCGGTGAGTACTCTCAGATCTTACACATCTATCGTGAAGATAGTTGAAGTGGAGAGGATGAGATAGGAGAGAGGAGTAAGGGTGCGAGAGGAAGGGAGAGAGAGAGAGAGCTGAACGGAGGAAGGAGCGAAAGAGAGCAAGACGACTCGGAGGTCGATCTTCCCTTCATCCTTCTCCTACAGGTCCAAGAGGAGCTTGATATACATACGGGGGGAATCTGCTTCCTACCCGATCTCTACTAGAGCTCCCACTATTTCCTTGGAGCTCTCTCTCTCCCCTCAACCTCAAGCTCTCGACCTTCCTCCTCCCTTCTTCTTCCGACCAAGCGAGCGAGCGAGCGACCTCATCTCTTCTCCCTTCCCTCCCCATCTCGAATCCTGCCCTACTCAACTTGCATACACTCCCTCCACTCTCATCATATCCTCTTGCACCAATCCCGAACCTGACACCCTTCTCCCTCCCTTTCCCTTTCCATTCAAAAAAGGACCCATCTCCGACCCCGAAGACCCCAAGTTCGTCCCTCCCAACCACCACGCTCTCTCTCTCTCTCTTCCACAACCCATCCCTTCTCATCAGCTCACACCTTCTTCTTCTTCTTCTTCTTCTTCTTCTTCCGTTCGTGCTGCTGCAGGTTCGACCTGGACAAGTACGTCGAGTGGGCTACCGCTGGATCGCCTTAAACCGGTCTTCGATTCGATTCGGAAGGGACGGGAGGGATGGGTTTAGGAGGAGGTGGAGGAGGGGTTTTCTACTACATATCAGAATCGCTGTTTCGTTGCACGAGCAGTACGAATGGAAACGAAAGATCTCCAAAAAAAAAAAAAAACTGGAAGAGATAATAAAAAAGGAGAAAGAGGCGAGCTCGTCAAACGCGTCCGTCTACTTTCCCTTCCTTCCTTCTCCCAACACCGACTCACCCTCCCAACCCTCCTCAACCCCTCTCCAACCCCCCTCCCCCCCCCTCTCCCTCCCCTCACCTCCCCTCTACCAACCCCCCAAAAAAAGAGTTCTAGATCGTTCGCGTTAATGGCCTCCAGTTCGAACGCGATCCAAGTGGTGGACGATGAGTTGGAGATTGATCCTTCGGGGGAGAATCAACTTGTTAACGAGGTTAGTCCCCGCGCTCCGCTATGCTCTGCTCGCGATTATATATATATGTGTATCTTTCTTGGACCTGCTGGGTGAAGGATGGGATGGGATGGGATGGGATGGGGGGAGGTGAGGAGGTGAGGAGAGGAGAAGGAAGGAAGGGAGGAAGGGAGGGAGGTGAAGGAAGGGACGCGCGATGGAGCGAGGTGCCCGAGAGCGGAGAGGAGGGTTGGATGGATGGGGAGAGGATGGTAGGGGTATTGCGTTCTATGGAGAGTAGGATTGTAGGGGAGGATGGGGTTGTGAGCAAGGGATAGAGAGGGAGGGAGATCCTCCTTCCGTCCCTCCTTCGCGAGCTTGTTCTTCCTTCCCTCTCTCTTATTTCACCCATCCTTCCCTCCCTAGCCCGATGATATCCCTGCAGTCTCCATCTCGCTTGAATCCATAATCCAGAGCTGAACTTGTCTTTTTGTTCGTTTTCTGTGCTGCCCTCAGGAGTACAAGATCTGGAAGAAGAACACTCCCTTCCTGTACGACACCGTTCTCACCCACGCTATGACCTGGCCGTCCTTGACTTGTCAATGGTTCCCGGATGTTGAGTCGTGAGTTCATTCGCTCTCTCTAGGACCGAGGAGGCGAGAGGGAAGGAGGAGGAGGAGGAGGGAGCGATGAAGGAAGGAAGGGAGAGTGGAGAGAGATCACGTCCTTCTTTCTCTCCTTCCTTCTTCACCTTGACACGTTCGGAGCTCGTTTCTGACAACTTTCTTCTCTCCCTTTCTTCCCTCATCTTGCTCTCGTTCTCAATCGTCGTCGGCTTGCGATCTCCGTAGACCCCCCGGAGCAGACTACACCATCCACCGACTTCTCCTCGGAACGCACACCTCAGGTCAAGCTCAAGATCATCTCATCATCGCCTCCATCCAGATTCCCAAGGCCGTAGAGGGAAAGCTCGCTGATTACGATGACGAGAAGGGAGGTTAGTAGGAGCACGACTTTTCCCTACTCTGTCTTTTGGTGAACGAAGGAAGAGGGATGGACGAAAAGGAAGGGAAGGAAGGAAGGAAACGGTTCTTCTCGTTCGAAGCTCGCAACTCACCTCTCCTCACCTCGCCTCCCCTCCCTTCCCTTCCCTTTCCACCTTTCAATGATCACAGAACTCTCCGCCCCAACCCTCGCCAACGCCCGAATCAAAACGATCCAGTCCATCCCTCACGACGGAGAGATCAACCGAGCTCGGTACATGCCTCAGAACCCAAACCTGCTCGCGACAAAGACCGTGTCCGGAGACGTCTACATCTTCGATAGGACCAAGCATGCGAGTGAGCCGGCGGCGGATGGGGTTTGCAGACCTGATATTAGGTTGAAGGGTCAGGTTAAGGAGGGGTGAGTTTTCGAGACGAGAGGTTGGGTTTTCTTGGGGGTTGGTGGGGGGGGAGGAAGGGAGGGAAGGAGGGAGGGAGGGAGAGAGAGAGGAAGGGAAGAGAGGCTGATCCCTTGTCGCTCGTTCTTTCTTTCGCTTTCGCTTGCAGTTACGGACTGAGCTGGAACCCTGTCAAGTCGGGACATGTGTTGAGTGCTTCGGAGGATACGACCGTTTGCCATTGGTGAGTTCTTTACGTCCTCTCTTCCCTCCCTCCCTCCCATCGCCTCGAGCTGATCATCACCGCTCTTCTTTTGCTCAACAGGGACATCAACGGATACTCGAAAGCCAACAACTCGCTCGATCCTCTCAACGTCTACCGAGGTCATACTTCGATAGTCGAGGTGAGTCTTTTCTCCTTTCGTTCGCGTTTTTCGACCTTCTCTCTTTTCTTTTCAACGAGCTGACTTCTTTCGTTTCTCGGTTCCTTCTTGTAGGACGTCGCGTGGCACAACGAGTCCGACTACCTCTTCGCTTCCGTTGGAGATGATCGGCAGCTCATGATGTGAGTTCTTCATTCTCCTCTTCGCCCTCAAGCTCGCTCCGTTTTCGACGCGTCTTCCCTCTTCGAAACAGTCGACCACTGACCCGTATTTTTTGCTCTGTATTCGATGATCGCTTAGCTGGGACACGAGGGAGGATGGATCTTCCAAGCCCAAGCAACAGGTCGAAGCTCATCAGGCCGAGGTCAACGCCGTCGCGTTCTCTCCCTCTTCTCCCAACCTCCTCCTCACCGCTTCGGGAGACAAGGTTCGTTTCCTTCACTCTCTCCACTTCCATCCCCACCTCTTCCACTCACCTCTCTCTCTCTCTCACACACTAACTCTCCCTCCCCTTCCTTTCTCACCAGACCATCGCCCTCTGGGATCTCCGAAAACTCTCCACCAAACTCCACTCCTTCGAATCCCACACAGACGAAGTCATCCAACTCGCCTGGTCCCCTCACTCGGAAACAGTCTTTGCTTCCTCCTCCTCCGATCGAAGAGTAAACATCTGGGACATCTCCAAGATCGGAGAAGAACAAACGCCTGACGATGCGGATGATGGACCTCCAGAGTTGTTGTTCGTGCATGGAGGGCATACTAGCAAGCCCGGGGATATCAGTTGGAGTCCGACGTTGCCTTGGACGATGGCGACGACGGCGGAGGATAATATTGTGATGGTTTGGCAGCCGAGTCAGAATATTTATGCGGGGGAGGAGTGAGTTTTTTTTCGCGTTTTCTTTTCTCTTCTTTTCTTTTTTCTCCTTCGTCGGCTCCCGTCTTCTTCTTCTGCTTCTTCTTCTTGAACGCTGACTCTCCTTCCTTCCTCCCCTTCTTTCCTTCGCTGCTGCTTTCACTCTCCAGCATCAACGTATCGATGGACGATCTCGAGTAGTTCGTTCGTTCGTTCGTTCTTTGAAGAGGAGTCGCTGTCGTTCAGGATCCTTTGCTCTCCTTTTTTCTTCTTTCCTGTCTAGTCTAGTGTTTTTTGGGGGGGGATCTTTATGCGTCGTTAGGGTATAGACTATTGAGCTCGGTCCAGAGATTGTCTTGTGAGGAGATGTCGAGGGACGAAGAAGAGAGGAATCGAAAGGAACGGGGGGGTTTCGGTCATTCGCGACGATGGTGACAGCAGTGAAGTTGTTTATCTAGCGGTGGGTATAGATCTGAGGGCTTCGAGATGGGGAGGAGATGGTCCCGAGGGAAATGAGGAGACGGAGGAAGAGAGAAAGAGGTCGCGAGGACGACGCGTCGCGGAGAAAAGAGAAAGCATCAAAGAAAGGACTTCATCAAGTCTAGAAGCTAAGAATATCGTAAGCGTACATACTATCAGATATTATTCCTCAAGTTTGTAACATCTTCGACATCATCCCCAGGCCAGATCGCTCTCGTCGAAGTCCGGTCGAACAGGACGGGCAGACCCACTTTCACTACCAACGAATCAGACCTTCCCGTCCCAGCGTACTCCCCCTTGAGAACAGCATCAACCCTCACTCTCAACTCCTTGTCGTAAACCACGACCTTCAAAGACTTCAAGGCCGGGTTGAACGCGATGAAGCGTTCAACGGTAGGGACGATCGTCCTCCCTCGCACGAAGCTGGGATCCGACAAGGCAATGAAATCGAGTCTGGGATCGGGTCGACGAAGAAGAAGCGTCCCAGTCGTAACGTTCTTAAACGGTGAAGACCTGACCGTTCTTCCTCCGAATTAGGAAGACGAGGACATAAAGTCAACTCCTCGACTCGATTCCAAACCGACGTTCCCATCGACAAGAAGACTCCCCATTCGGAATCGTTGCCATTTGATCCGTCCCAGGAGAGTTCCAGTTTTTGAGGATTCAGGGATTTGACGAGGGTGAGGATGGGGGCGAGGGAATCGCGGTGGGAGATTCGAAGAAAGTGGAGATGGAGGGGTTGAGCTTTGAGGGAGAGGAGTTTGGGGAGGGGACTTGGGGAGAAGAGACCTCCTTTTCTGAGGGGGAGATCGATGATGAGATGTCGGATGGAGTCGAGATCTGCTCTTCTGGCTGTGGCTCGTTCGAGAGCGAGGGAAGGGGAGAGGTCGGGGATGGGAGTTGGGACGAAGAAGTGGTCGAGGTGCGTCCAGGAGGTGAGGGTGACGGTTCGGTAGAGGGGAGGGATGGAGAGGTGACGAAGACGCTGGCAAGTCTGGGAGGTCTTGGCGAGGGAAGGGAGGTCTAGGAGGGAGAGGATCATCTCTGTGACTTCGGTGGGAGCCGAGAGAAGCATCGTCGACGAGCTGGAGGAGGAGGAGGAGAAACAAGGGCCTGAGCTCCCTTCGTCTTGCTTCCTTCTGTTTATTTGAAGACTCACGGTTAACGCTGATATGCAGGAGGAAGTGGAAGCAGGTGAGATCCTCGAGGTCTGCGAGGGGCGAGGCAGACGAGCGATCTGAAGACGGAGGGCGGAAGGAGAGAAGGTGGAGCGGAGGAGGGAAGGGGAGGAAGGTCAGCTCGCCTGGGTCATCTTCACCACGGAGAGCCGAGATCGCTCAAACTCACGAAGGTAGTATTGATACGAAGAAGATATACACTTCTCGAAGAGGATGTCGAAATCGGAGAGAAAAGGTTTGAGTCGGCGTGATTGTCGAAAGAAAAAGAGAGGGAAGGAGAGTCGACGAGCCTTCATTTCGACCTTCCCTCCTCGTCCTCTTCACAACGGTCACGACAGCTTTTGGCCACCGTATCATCTCCTCTCTAGGACTTCAGCTCTTACAGTGAGCTCCCACCTCTCCTTGGTGCTTGAAGAATTTGTTCCCGCTGCGCTGAAGGAAGACCTTTGGACGCGTCGATTCGATGCATCCCCTTTTGAAGGGTCCGTATCGAAAAGGAGACGAAACACGACGGGGTTGGAGGTTTTCGAGGGGGAGTCTTGATAGGCTTTCGAAGGAAGAGATGAACGACACAGCCTTTGGTATAGAGGGTGAGGGTTTTGACTAAGGATGAGGGAAGAGTGATAAGGAGGGGGAAGGGAGGAGTCGAAAGTTGAGTGCTGGTCGAGAGAGAGAGAGAGAGAGAAAACGAGATTAAGTAGTAAAACGAGAGGTGTCAAAGGGAGCTCCAAAAGGGAGCGAACAAAGACTGAAACGAGTAGGAGGGGAAGGAGCTTAAGAAAGGAGTTCGAGAGCGAAGGTGAAGGGAGAGAAATGAAAGGGACGCGTCAAAGGGACGACGAACGACGAGGGGAAGGGAGCGAGAGCGAAACAGAAAGAGAAACAAGAAAGTGAAACGAAGGCTGGGCCTTTAGGTAGGAGCGGGAACTGGGGAAGAGAGAGGCCGAGGGAAAAGAGGGGCGAAGGTATCAGAGACGTCCTGGACTTTACACCTTTCGCTACCTTTCGCCCTTCCTTCTCGCTTCCTCCTGCCATAGGCGGATCTCTCAGATCGCCGATGAGGAGGCTGGTGTTCGATGGGGGCCTTGGGGGAAGAGCCGCTGTATGTAGACTTTCCCTCCTTCTCGCGACCTTCCAACTGTCCAGGGTCGTCTTCGTCCGGAAGGCTCCTTCAACTTTGTCTCGACCTGTCGCTATCCGTGAGTGTTGAGCTGCTCCCTCGGAAGCATCAATCGGATCCGTCAAAAAAAAGAGACAGAAGGGTGGGGCCGTTCCGAGGTCCCCGACCTCGCGCGTCTCACGTTCTCTTCACCTCGCGATTAGCTTCCGCTGCTGGGAAAGCCAAAAAGGCCAGATCCTGACAGAGTAAGGTTCCTTGCGATCGCAGACCTATTCCTTAGGCTGATATCTACTTGTTTCGAAGGTGTTGAACGAAACTGGAGCGAAAACAAACGAGTTGGATCTGATTCTTTCGCGTCCTGCTCTCCCCTTCCTTGCCTTTCCTTTCTTCCTGCTGCTTTTTCTCTTCGATCTTACCTTTTTCCTGCAGTGATCGCTCCTCTCTTTTCTTCCGATTCTGTCGACCACTGTAGAAAAATATACTGCGCAAAACGTGGGAGGTCAACTCCGACCCCAGGCCCCTTCTCCCCTCACCCACGACTTCACCTCCCCTCTCGAGCTTCTTTTCCTGGCCTCCTCTGGCGCTCTTCCGTTCTCCTCTCTTGGACTCCTGGCGTTCTAGATGAACCACCCCTACTCGATTTTCCCTCACCTCTTCCCCCCACCTCTGCCTCCCAATCCAGACGGCATCGGCTCGCCCACAGGTTCAACCTCAACCGACGCTCCCTCCTCCTCCTCTTCACCCTCCACCCGTGGATCCAACGCCGCTCCTCCTCCTTACTCCTCACCACCACATCCTCATTCAGATCTACTCAAGATGCATCAGAGAGCAGGCTCTGGAGGAGCATCAGCAGCCCCCGCCGTGCTCGTGAGCGGAGGAGGAGGAGGAACAGGAGGAGGAGGAGCTGGGGTGGGAGGGACCTACAAGGCTCCGATACCAATGGGGAAGTCTCCCTATCCAAGGTCAGACGAGCTCGCAAGATTTGAGGTCTTAGAAACTCTAGGTGAGCATCTTTGTCTCCGATATCTTCTCTGGGAGGGGGCAGAGAAACAACAACGGAAGGAGATCGAAAGGAGAGAGAGAGAGAGCGAGCAAGCTCAGGACGAGCTCAGCTTTCTCTCGAGCTGAGTGCAGAGATCACACTCTCAGCTCATTGGGGAGCTGCTAGATCTATCGCGCTATCCCCACGGCGATGGCAGGGAGGATTTCTCGAATCGAGGAGAAGAACAAAAGAAGGGAAGGACAGACGAGTCGTTGGTCAAGGAAGCCCAATCTGAGGGGCCTCAGATGTCTCTCCCACCCTCGACGACGACGCTGCCATTTTGAATTTGATCTCAACATTCTCAGAGGCTGTGAGAACCTGCTGTGGGAGCAGATTTTTCCCAGAGCCCAAGAAGGAGAAGGCCAGCTTCGGCCCTGCCCTCTCCTCTCATCTCTCTGAAATCAATCCGACATCTTCACCGAGAACGCCTCCCTCGCCCTCTCCCCTTCCTATCGTCCCGCTAGCCTCAAACTCTACATCAAAAAAGCTTCTTTCGGTTGTTCTTTTGCCCCTGTCGGCTGCTGACCAACTCTCTTCTGCTTCCTCTCCTCCTTCCGGCAAACCTCAACAGGAACCGGTACCTTTGGTCGAGTCCTCCTCGTTCGACTCCGTTCACCTTCGACTCCAGCCAACACTCCCCATCCCATCTTCCTGCCTCAACCCTCCATCGCTGCTTCCCCTACACCTCGCGGATCAGAATCCATACCGAATCCACATCTCCCCGATCAACCCAGTCTCCTCGCACGTCCAAAACCTCCCTCGTCGACGTCTCAGCCGATGCCTCACTTCGCGCTCAAGGTGCTCGCCAAATCGGAGATCGTGAGACTGAAGCAGGTCGAGCATATCAACAACGAGAGAGCTATCCTCGGACAAGTGAAGCATCCGTTCATCGTCGAGCTGTGAGTTCATCATCGTTCGAGCAAGGAAAGAAAGAGGGAGGGAGAGAGCCGTTGAAGCTGAAGCTGGTTTCACGCGTCCTCGTCCTCTTCTTCTCTTTCCGGATCAAGCTACCAAACCTATCAAGACTCCATCAACGTCTACATGCTGCTTTCCTACGTCCCGGGAGGAGAGCTCTTCTCCCACCTTCGTCGAGCAGGACGTTTCACGCCGGACGTCACTCGGTTCTACCTCTCCTCCATCATCCTTGCCGTCGCATGTGAGTTTCCGGAACCCACCTCTTGCTCTAGCAGTCTCAGTTCTCAAGAACTGATATATTCTCGCTCGATCTTTCGCGTTCACTGGCAGATCTACACTCCCAAGATATCATCTACCGAGATCTCAAACCTGAGAACCTCCTCCTTGATCGCGAAGGATATCTCAGGTGCGTTTCCTTTCCCTTTGCCCTCCTCAACCCACGGGTCTTCAGAGATCGCCTTTCCATCTCTCGTCGCTCGTGGATCGCGTTGAACGCTCGGTACCGAGGCGGAGAACAGTCGGAATGTGGAGGGAAGCGGGCATCAAAGGGAGACAGAAGGACTGATCGACGTTCCCGCCCTCCGGCTCTGCTTTAATCTTTGATTCCGCAGGATAGCAGACTTCGGATTCGCGAAGGAGGTGGGAGACAGGACGTTTACGCTTTGTGGAACGCCGGAGGTGAGTCCTTCTTCTGCGTTTCGTTGGAGTCCACGACGCGAAAGCTGAGCTCCCTTCTGCTCGTTTCCTTATCAGTACCTCGCTCCCGAGATCGTTCTCTCGAAGGGACATGGGAAAGCTGTGGACTGGTGGGCTCTGGGAATCCTCTGCTTCGAGATGCTTGCTGGCTACCCAGTAAGTTTCAGCTCGTTTCAGCTTTCGTGCTCTTCGCGTTCCTCGGCGTCGCCCTTTGCTTACCTCTTTCTCTTCTTCTCCTTTGCCGTTTTCAGCCGTTCTTCGACGACAACCCGATGGGAATCTACGAGAAGATCCTAGCAGCCAAGATCGCCTTTCCTCCTCATATCGACTCCATCACCAAGGATCTCATCCGTCGTCTCCTCACCGTCGACCGATCAAAACGGCTGGGGAATTTGAGAGGAGGAGCCATGGACGTGATGATGCACCCTTGGTTCTCGGGAGTGGATTGGGGAAGTTTGGAGAGGAGGCAGATCCGAGCTCCGATCATTCCTTCGGTTGCTGATGTCGGTGAGTTTCGCGACGTGTCTTTCGCTCTTCAGACAAAGAGATCTGACTTTCTTCTCGTTCCTCTCGTCTCAGGTGATACCCAAAACTTCCAAAAGTATCCACTTCCTCGGCCGGACGACCTCCCTGGACTGTTTGCCGTCGCGCCAGCGCCGGACGTTTATGGACAGACCTTCGAGGTTCGTCGACGCGTCTCTCCTTTTCTCTTTCTCGATCCTCAACCCTCGTTCTTACTCTTTTTAAACCTTTCTCTTTTTCAGGACTTCTGATCACCTCTTGCTCGTCCCTCCTCGGCTTCGCACCGCAAAAGACTGGTTCTATCGCGTCGCGCCGTCGTCCTCGTCCTCCCTCGTTCTTTCCTTTCGCATCACCCGTGTTGTTTGTTTGCTTTGCCTCGCTTCCGAATCCTTAATCACTTCCTTCGTTTTCTCTGCTTCGCTCTACCTCTTTCCCTGCATGGCTCGCAATCCTTCCGTTTCTCCGTAACCCATCATGCCCTTCCTTCCACTTTCTCTCACTCACTCACCTACTTCATCCACTCTCTCGACTACATTCAATCGTTTCTCCTCCACTGCATAGTCTCCTTCTTCGTCCTTTTAGTCCGTCTACCTCTATAGTACCTTCTCCAGGCTTTTTTGACTCTTCTCATTCGGTTTCCTCGTTTCTCACACCATCTCCTCGTTTTGGAGGATTTCGGTTCCCCTGTAGCGCTGTTCCGTTTCTCTTTCTCCTTGTTCGCTGGTCTACCCTTTTCTCACTCTTGTCTCGAACAATCGCATGCTCGCTGGTCTTTTTCTCGAAATGCGGTCCGGAGCGGGGAAGGAGGTTGAAAGAAGAACGCGTCGCGGAAGAGAGGTCGTGAAGGTCATGAAGAGACGAGCTACAACGAAACTGTTGAGGAGTGAGGAAGCGAAGATGCAAAGGGTGGGAGAGAAAGATACAAGTAGATACGTGAAGGAGAGCCTAGAAAGATGTGAAGGGAGAACGATGCGAAAGAAGAAGAAGAAGTGAAAGGGAAGGCATGGGTTGGTCGTAAAAGGAGGGGTAAGATGCGTAGGAACGAGAAACTAACGTATAGATAGAGAGAAAGCGAGCGAGAAGGGGAGAGTGTGTCTACTTGTACTTATCGCTCTGCTCTCCCCTTGCATCCGGATCGAGGGAGTTTCTCAGTCCGAAGAGAGTCTTGCTGACAGCCTCGCTCGCCCCGATCATCGGTTTGAGAACGGCGATAGGGATAGCTCGAACGACGGCTCGGACGGGTCCCTACATGAACGAAACGTAAAGGAGATCAGTTCGAAGAAAAACGAAGAGTGAAGTGGAGAGACGTGAGAAAAACTCACGTTCGTTCCAGAGCGTTCGTAAGCTTCCGCGGGAACAGCGAGGATCGTCTCAGCAGCCGAGTTGATGTTCCTACTGAGACTCTTGTAGGCCGTCGAGATTCCTTCCTTGACGTCCGCAGGCTGATTGGCGTATCGACTGACTTCGTCCGCTTCGTCGTCGCTGCTGCTGCTGGCCGTCTCGTCTCGTCGATGGAGTCGATCCTCTCCTCCTCCAAAGGTCTCGGTCGTGATGGTTTGGCCGAATCGACCTCCGATGACGGTCTCTGCCTTCTCGAGGATGACTTGAGTTCCAGTAGCGAGTCGAGCTCCGAGTTTGATAGCTTCCAGAGCGGTGGACTTGACGAAGGAGGTCGTTCCTCGCTGAACTCCTCGAACAATTCGACCGTCCTTCTTGAACTGCTCGATGGGGAGGAGGATGAGATCGGCGACTCCTGAGCCTACGTTGACGAGGGAACGGATGGGAGAGACTCCAGAGATGATCTCCGCGAGCTGGTTGGCCTTGACGTCGGGAGTCCAGAGATCGTTGAGAGTGTCGAAGAGACGAGGCCAGCCGGTGACCTGACCAGAAAGGAAACTCGTGAGCGGGCTGGAAGTGGGAGGATAGACGAGAAAGAAGGCTCCAAGCTTACTCCTGAAAGAGTGATCCTTCGAAGGGTCATCTCCGCTCCGTCGAAGTGGAAGAAGTTCATCAACTCCATCGTCTTGCCTTCTCGAAGAGCTCGGTAGTCGACGCGTTTCGGCTTGTAGTCCAGCTTGAGCTCGATAGGGAAAATCTCGACGTGTTCTGCAAGAGAAATTGTTCGAGTCAGTCAGATCTGAATAGTGTGCGAAAAGGCGTGAAGATCGGACTCACGAAGGTAGATCTCCTTGCTCTCGGAAGCAGGAGCTGGAGTCGACGCGACTGCTCGACCATCCTTGAAGCTGAAGAATCGCTTGAGGAAATCGAGAGCGTCCTGGTCGACGTGAAGACGAAGGGGAAGGATTTTGGCCTGACGGGTAAAGCGAGAGAAAGAGAAGAGTTAGCCTCGCGCCTTAAGGGTCGAATTGCAGAGAAAGAGAAACGAGGATCCACTCACTCTCAACCTCCCCTCCTCCGTCTCCCTCTCAGCAATCGGTCTCACACTCTTCAACTCGATCGTCACCATGTTCGAATCCGCCTCCCTCACGTTCCCTCTCGAATCCGACCTCATCTCCGTCAAGAACTTCTTCCACGTCGACGTCTTGATGTGATCCAAGATCTCGAGATCCTTGACCGTGATCTCGAGTTTCGACGCCAGTTCCTCTCCCATAGGATGGCTCTTCATCTCCACCGCAATCCCATGGAGGTTGATCTCGATCCTCGCGTGTCTCGACCTCGTGAGTTTCGGACGACGATGCTTCGAAGACTTGCCGGAGGAAGGGTTGGGCGACGATCCATCACCTCCTGCTCCTCGACCTTTGACGGACTGGAACGACGTGGCTTGGCTGGTGTTGTCTCCTCCAGCGAAATCGAGAAGGTCTTCGTCCCCGAGAGCGGCGAGGTATCCACTGGCGTCCATGTCTGCTTGAAACTGGGGGACTCCGATGTAGATAGAGTTGAAGAGAGTCGTTCCAGCCTGTTCAATGCTCTCGTCGGGAGTTTGGCCGCTCGCGAGGAGTTGGCGGATCTTCTCGAGTCGACGACGGACGGCTTTGACTTCGTCTTCGATCGATTTTCGAGTATGATGCCAGTCGAAGCCATCGTGAAGGAGGAGGGAGACGTCGCAGTTGGTGATTCGGACGTGAAGAAGGGTCGAAGAGGAGCTGAGAGAAGACGCGGTGAAAGGAAGATGTCAGCTTCGCGATTCTCTTCTTCCTGCTCATGCCCCGATCAAACTCACCTGCTATCGCTGTCCTTCTCCTGTTCCGAGATCAAGGTCGACCAGTAGTCCTCCACGATCTGGATTCCATCCGGATCGAGCAGTCGAATAGTCTCTCCGTCGACCTCCGAAACGATCCCACGACGAGGAAGAGGATTCTTGATGTCGACCGACTCGAACGCGCTGAGAGGTTCCGGGAGGCCAAGTTCTTGTCGGTGAGTCTCGAGGTAGTCGACGTTGCGAGGGAGATCGTCGGCGATGAAGTCGGCGTCAGAGATGAACGATGGGAGTCGACGGAAGGTGTCCTCTTCGAGACTCGCTGTAGAAGGAGAAGGGTTCGCGTCAGTCTCGTTCTTCGATCGAATAGGAGAAGGTCGAGACCATACCCAGAAGATCGGTAGGTTCAGGCGGTGTTGAAGAAGCGGGTGTCCGAGAAGATCCAGCGGGAGGAGGAGGGTCGGGTCTGTCGAAGAAAGGAAGGATCAGCTTCAATCCTCGAATCTCCGAGAGGGCACCAAGAACTCACGAAGAAGAAGCCAGCTTTGAGAGGTCTCCAGCAAGTGCTCCGAGGGTGATGATCGAATCCGCACAGGCAGTGATCCGAAGCTTGACTTGAGAGATCTCGACCTGGAAGCGAAAACGGACGAAGTCAGCTTCGTAGATCAGATCGAGCTCGGAAAGGAAGAACACTCACCTCAGTCTTCGGATCTTCCTCGGGATCATTCCTCATCGTCAGAGCAAGCGTCGAAACCTCAGCTAGACTCGCGTAGCCTCGTTGCTGCAAGCGGAAGAAAGAGAAGGGAAGCTCAGTCTCAAGCGCGTCTTCTCCTCCTTCTCCTCCTCGAGAAAGAACAAAGAGATCCAACTTACCTTCCAAAACTCCATCCCCGTCAACGGTCTATGACTCTGTCCCTTCTCAGGCAACGGAGCCTTCAGATCATCTACAAGGAACACCCGCAACCCCGTCCCGGAGACCTCCACCATCTTCCCTGTCGCGTCGCTGACGAGTTCCGTCGCGAGCGAGAGCTGACCGATGGAGAGGACGATAGCTCCTGGGTGAGTTGGAGCAGCGACGTGGATGGAGGAGTCTTCGATACGGAGGGAGATTCGAGTAACTTCGGAGGGGACGACGTCTTCGAAGGCCTGGCAACACGAAGGGAAAAGGAGGAAGAATCAGACGAGGAAGAGAGAAGAGCACATGGGAAGACGAAAGAGGGAAAGGTAGACTTACTCCTTCAGGAGTCTTGGCAAACGAAGCCAGATCAGCGATCCATGTCGAGTCGGACGTAACGAAGAAGGTATTGTTGTAGAGGGAGAGTTGGACGTCGGTTTCCTTCGTCGATCCGTCGAGATCTGAGGAGGAGATAAATCGGAGGGAGAGGATCGGTTTGGGAGCGAGTTCCTGTAGATGAGAATCCAAAGGAGATCAGCTATCGCGCTCGAGAAAAAGATTCCAGTTAAGGAAGCTAGAGACGGGAAAAGGACTCACCAAACTCCTCGAAAGCGTCTTCCCAAAGATCTTCGCAACAGCAGCACTGTCCGACACGTCCTCGAAAGATGCATCGGCCATAGAGACGCAGAGAATCGTTTCCTTCTACATAACCACCCAACAACCCAGAATAAAAACGGCGTCAGTCGAGCTCTTCAAGAAGAAGAGAGTGGAAAAGCGACGCGACCAAACGAACCTTCTCATCCACCACCGTCTCTCCCGATACCTCGATATCACTCGCTGAGAGATGCATCACTCTCAGCGTAGCCATCTCTTCTCCTATAGCCGTCCGAGGAGTGTGAAGGAGGAGATCGACTGCCGGACCAAACGAAACGAAAAGGTCAGCTTCCTCTTTCCCTCCCTTCCTCTATTCTCCACCCACTCCCCTCCTCTTCGCGGTCTAAGCTCACCTTCAGCAACATCCAAGCTCAACAGCACACTCCCACCCTCCTCCCCTCCCTCTCCCCGCTCTCCTCCCAATCCAAGCCCATCTCCCCTCCCTCCATCCGACCATCCACCCCCACCCTCACTCGAACTCGCCGTACTCGTCGCCTTGGGTCCGAAAAACCTGCTCCCGATAAGTTTGAGATCATCTCTGGGCTTAGGTTTGCTCCCATCCTCAAACGCTCCATCCAACCACTGAGTGATGTCGTCCGCGAAGTACTGGAGGCCTTCGATGGTGGATTCGTGGATGTTTGCTCGGATGGAGGGGATGCGGATGTCGAGGGTTTTGGTTGCTGCCGAAGAGGAAGGGGAGGGAGAGGAGCGATGAGGAAGTTGGAAGGAGTTGGGAGGGAGGTTGGAAGGTTGATGCCGAGTTGAGGCTTGTGTTCGACGTGAATTCAGGAAGGGGTGGATACCTGGTAGAAGCTGGATCCGAGGGAGAAGAGGAGGACCATCGAGGAGCGGGTCGTGCTCGTCGGCTGCTGAAACTAGGCCCACGACGACGAACGCTTTGGCTCGAGTGTCGGAGACGCGTGCGAGGAAGAGTCCCAGTTTCCTCCATTCTGCTCTGAAGATAGGCGGCTCCCTCTCCTTTTCCCTGCTGTTGAATCCTCCTCCTGATCGACCTGATGATCCTTGAGCAGCCATTCGAACTCGTTGATGAGCCAGCGTAGGCGAGTGCCCGATACCGTTCGAACTTCTCGCGACTCCCGAAGCAAGTTTTACGTCGTGGATATCGAGGATGACGATCCCTGAGCGGATGAAAGATCCATCTCCAATTCCTCTGCTAGAGGCTGGAGCGGGGCAGCGGATCTCGGCTCGGATGAGAGGGCAGCGGAGGGAGAGGGCGGGTGGATGAGGATCGTCGGAGAGGTGGAGAGGTGGAGGGGAGTTTGAATCTTCTGCTTCGAGGTCATCCAGGACGGCGGAGAGGTTTCGGTTGAGGGGAGGAGCTGGAGTAGCGGGTGGAGTGAGGTCTTCGGAATCGGAGAGATCGGAGGCGTAGGTTGCGAAAGGAGAGGATGTCGAAGAGGGAGGCGTGAGGGATCGAAGGAAGGGAAGAAGTCGTTCGACTAGGGAAAGGTCGAAGAAGAAGTGGATGGGGAGGAGGTCGACAATGATGCCTACATAAAAAAAGCGGCGAAACAGAAATAGAAGGTTAGATCTTCCAAGAAACTCGAAGAAAGAAGAAACGAAGCTCACCACCAGCCCCACCCTCCTTCCTCAGCTTCAACACGCCTTCGACCGCGCCACTCTCCACCCCAACAGGAGCTTTCAACACCCCTCCAGCTCCACCGAATGCACCACCAGCTCTCGACCTCCCCGGTCTAACTCTCCAACCCTTCTCCGCCGAACCTCCTCCGGCTCCCGCTCCTCGTCTCGGTCGTCTCCAATCCTGATGCTCAAAGTCCGGGAAGGACGTCGACTCGGCGAAATCGTACTGGAGGGGAAGATTGGTGTCAAAGATCATGATCGGCGACGTCGTTGGCGTGGGAGAGGAAGTGGTGGTGGCAGCGGAAGAAGGAGGAGGGAGATGTTCGAGGATCGAGATGTCCTTGATCGTGAGACTCAGCGGGGGCGAGGTAGTCGCCGAGATGGGAGCGAAGGATGGTTGCTGGTGGGACGAGCTCAATCCTGAAGCACTCTTCCTTCGACTAGTGAGAGGACCTGCACCTCCAAACGACTCGACGTTGCTCCAGACTCCCTCGAGCTTCTCAACCTTCAACTCGAGTTCTCCTCCCGGCAGCAGCCCACCTCTTGGCTTGGTCCAGAACTGATCCTCGAACGACAAAGGCACTGAGTCCTCCGTGTATACGAGGATAAAGAGGATGGACTTGAGGTGGACAGACGCGTGAAGACCTCCTGCTGGCGACGAGGAGGGCGGAGGAGCGACGGAGGGAGGTATTTTCCGAGTTGATGAAGGAGGAGATGGAGAAGTTGGGATAAAGGAGAGAAGGAGGTTCCCCATGAGGTAGAGAGATCGTGCTTGGGAGGGAAGGAGAAGTAGGGAGAGGTTCGGGAGAGAGACGTCGATGGAGAGGGTGGGTTGGGAAGAGGGAGGGCTGGAAGTCGAGGGTTTGGATTGCGACGACGAGGAAGAGGATTTCGAACGATCCGTATTGGCCGACGGGGTATTCGAAGAGGAGGAAGAGGAAGAGGGAGGAGTTGATGATGGTGCTGTGGTCCGAGAAAGCGACGAGATCCGAATCACAACCTCCTCTGATCCAAACGACGCGAGAGTCTTCCATTCCTCCTCCACCTCCACGTCCTCCTTGGGTGACTTCTCCTCCGATGCCGCTCCAACGAAAGACCCTTGTTGTTCCCTAGGAGTACTGGTGGCATCCTCTCCTCGTTCTGTCCCAGTCTCCGAAGCACTCCCAAAGAAACTCCCTCCCGTCGCGCTCTCATACACGCTACTCCCTCCGTCCTCGCTTCCACCTCCCAAGATCGTGCTCTCCCTGAGATCCACCACTGCCTGGGACATCATCATCTCCGCCGCCGAGTCTCCTTCGTCGTCGTCGTCCTCGGATGATGATGAGTCGAAGAGAGAGGACGAAGTGTTGGTTGTTGATGCTCGACGCGTTGGAGTCGAAGGAGTCGACGCCGGAGGAAGAAGTCGCGTGAGGATCGCGATGGATGAGATTCTCAGAGTCTTGACCGAAGAAGACCCTCCTGCTGTTCCAGCTGCCGACGACGAAGCCTTCGACGGTGCCTCATCCCTATAACCAACTCCTCCGACCCTGAACTCAACCTCCATCCCTCCCTCCCCTTCGAACCTGACTCTGACCCTGATATCCTTCACCTCAACCTTCAACCGACTCAACAACCCTTCCACCAGTCCTGCCAACAACGTTTTAGCTCCCTCCTGATCTGCTCCGCTCCCAGCTGATCCTTTCGACCCTCCCTCCTTGCGACTGAGGAACGGTCGAATCGAGCCTGGTGGGAGCCATTCCTCCTCTTCCTCTTCCTCCTCCGATGTCCCATACGAGCCAGGATGGTGTTGATGAGCGTCCGGAGAAACGAAGGGATCCAACTCCTCGTCCCTTCTGATGGTATGGACGGAATGAATGAGCTCTCGTTCCTCCCTCTCGTCGAGCTCGTGTCGAACGAACTCGTCTGCTTCGGAGGCGAGCGATTCAGCGAGATCGACGACGGAGTGATGCGTTTCGGGTTGCTTGGAGGCTGAAGACGAGTTGGGAGAGAGGACGAAGTTGAGGTGAAGGTGGGTGAGAGAGAGGGATAAGGGTGCAGCGGAGGAGGAGGAGGACGAGGGAGGGAAGGAGGTTGAGCTGGAGGCCGTTGGGTTGGCTGTCGAGAAAGGAGTTGACCAAGGAATCTTTGCTGAAAGGATTCCTAACGAGCCTGATTCTAGTCGTAAAGGTATCGAGGAAGGGATGAGATCGTTGAGGGCCTGGCAGAAAAGACGAACGAATCGAGAAGGTGGTGAGCTTGGAACGATCATGACCTCGCACTCCTCCGCCTTCCTCCCCTCCCTCCCTCTCTCACGGACATCCACAAGAGGGACGTACCTGCTCGTTCAGCTCCGCGCCCTTAATCTCCACCGTCCCACTCCCCACCTGAGCTTCCAACCGTTCTGGATCTAGAGCTCCTTCCTTGACGAGGTGACCGAGAGACCGCTTCAGGAGGAACGAGAGGAAACGACGTTGGATGTTCTGAGGCAGAGAAGGGAACGACGGCAGAGACGGGAGGGAGGGGAGAGTGAAGTAGGAAGAGAGGGAAGAGAGGAAACTCATCCGAGCATGTAAGAAGAGGTGGTGGAGGAAGGGAGGGGACTGTTAGGAGGGAAGCGAAGGCGTCGACGCCTGAGCTCGGTCGTCGCCTCCTCTGTTTGGAGATTGACTACGGAGGAAACGCGTCGAGGAAAGTCAGGGTTTCGTAGAGATGAAGTTCTTGGATCAGCGTGAGCTACAGATGGACAGATCGTGAAAATTTAGCTTCTCGAATCTACTTGCAGCGACAGCGAGCGAGCGTTCTCATACTCCCTCTCCTCTCGTTCAGCCGCGAAACAGATGGAAGAATGCGTGATTGAATTCAAAATCTCGTTAAGCAAAAAAAAAAGTCAAGCATGTGTACGCAAAGAAGAAAGAGGAGCGAAATAGGACTACTGTAGGGAGAAGGAAGGAAATGCAAAGGCGAAAGCGACAGACGATCAAGGACGAGTCGCGTCCGGGGGTGGTACAGAAGAGGAAACGAAGGAAGGAAGAACGTAGGAGAGGAAAAGGAGAACGAGGCCGTAGCAGTAGAGAAGGTAAATTGGGTCTAATACAGTAGGTGATTAGTAAAGAGAGGAGCAAACCGAATCCGAGAGAGCGAGAGCGAGAGCGAGATCAAGCTCTTCCTTCCACCCAAGTCAACAGTTTCACGATCCCATCCGCTCCCGCCGAAGCCAAGATTTTCCGTTCCGGGTGCATCGACACAGCGAGGACTCCCTGGTCCTTGTTCCGACGATGAAGCGTGATCTCCTGCACGAAGGACTTGGTGCTGAGATCCCAGATCCGGAGCGAAGAGTCGTGACCCCCTGAGACGAGCGTGTTGGGGACGAGAGGGGAGATGGCGAGAGAGGTGACGGCGTCCGAGTGGGCAGGGAGGACGTAGGTTTGCTCGCCTGAGAAGGACGGAGAAGAAGAAGAAGAGGGTCAGCTTGGGGTTGGTGAGAGAAGTGAGGAGGGAAGGAAGAGGGATGAACGAACCTGACGAGATGTCGAAGAACCGAATGAACTTGTCCTCATGAGCTGAGACGAGAAGAGGAGCTGTGGGATGAGTGACGATGGCATTGATTTGGGTCGCTGGTGTTCCATCTGAACAAACGGAAGCAAAGAGGAGTCAGTTTCGAAGGAAAGGAGTCGAGACGACGCGTCGAGGTTTCCATCGTCGACGTCTCTTCCACAGAAAAGAGAGACTCAAACTAACCATACGACTCGTCACTCTGCATCCTAGCCATCTCCTTGCCCGTGTCCACGTCAAAGATCTTCACCACCGCGTCCGAGAACGAGACAGCAACGAGGCTCGAATCCGATCCTACTGGCGACAGCGAAGTCGGGACGATCCTCTCTCCATCAGCCGCGACCTTCTCCCCCTCCGTAGACGTCTGCTCTCCGTTCGACTCTCCTTCAGGATCCAAGCCCAAGTAACCCCAACTCGACACCAAAGGAGTTCCAGGAGACTCTGTATCCCACACCTTGATGTTTCCGTCCGAACTGGCCGAGACGAGGCGACTTCCGATGAGAGCGAGAGCCCAGACGGAATCCGAGTGACCGACGAGGGTAGAGATGCAGGAGTCGGGATCGTAGTCTGAGTAGAGCTCGTGGTCGGGGGAGGGGAGCTTCCAAACGCGGATCGTCGAGTCTTGGGAACCGGAGTAGATTCGCTGCTGAGACGACGAGATGACGACCGACGTGACTCCGTGGGTGTGGCCTCGGTAGGTGATCTGAGGTTCGGTGTCCTTGGAGGGTGTTGTCCTAGTAGAGGAAAAAAAAAAAAAAAAAAAAAAAAAAAAAAAAAAAAACTCAGGATCGAGCTCGTCGGAGGAGAAGGAGAGGAGAAGAGACGCGACGAACCTCTCAGGCAAGAGCTCATCAGGATCGAGTCGCCAGACTTTGACCGTGCAGTCGTCCGAAGCGGTAGCGAAGCAAAGATCCGTCTGGTGGAACGCGACGGCTCGAACAGCATCGAGGTGACTGAAAGAAGAAGGAGTCAGCGATCGAACGATCACGGAAAGAAACGAGGAAGGGGAATCGAAGCTCACCTCTTCAGCGTCCGTCGGGCTCTCCATGCTCCTCCCTCGGCTGTTGTCCCTGTTGATGGAGACTCCTCGTCGTCAAACTGATCATCTCCGAGAGTGAGATTGGCGAGTTGATCTTCGTCGTTTTGGGTTGCTGGAAAGGGAGAGGAAGGAAGGTGAGCTTCTGAAAAGAA
Source organism: Mrakia blollopis (assembly GCA_000950635.1). Classification (NCBI taxonomy): domain Eukaryota; kingdom Fungi; phylum Basidiomycota; class Tremellomycetes; order Cystofilobasidiales; family Mrakiaceae; genus Mrakia; species Mrakia blollopis. Next base: position 827,529 of record BBPU01000023.1, on the reverse strand, counting down.
GACCGCAACGCGTCCAAGGTGGTTTGAACTCACTCGCTGTCGAAGGCTCGTCGTTTGGTGTGGAGACGACAGCAGACTGGATAAAAGGAAGAATAGAGTCAAATTTGATCCGTGTTGACAGAGACGAAGTTAACTCACCTTGATGCTCGCTCCAGCAGCCTTCAAAGCCTCCTTCCACTCTCCTTGATCTTGAGGGCGAAAGATCGCGGTCAACCTGTTCCCTCCCTCCTCCTCCTCCTCCTCCTCCTCTTCTTCCTCTTCTTCCTCCTCGGTCTTCTCGCCCACCTCCTGATCCCTCTCTTCCTCGATGGAAGGCTCGTCTAGGGGGACGGCTTCCAGCGACTCCTCCTCGTCGTCCTCCTCCTCCGGATTCTCGTCTTCGAATGGATCCGACTCGTCCGAATGAGCGTCCTCGAAGGCTGAGATTCCGTTCGTAGTGGGCTGCTCCTTGGAGAGATGGATGACCGTCAAGTCTGTTGGGTGGTCTTCCTCGTCTTCTGGGCGGGACGAGGGAGGGCTTGAACTTGAGCGGTCGGCAGAGGAGGAAGACGAAGGGGAGGAGTGGGTTTGGGATTCGACTGAGGAGAGGGAGGTGGAAGGAGATGGGTGGGAGGATGATGGCAAGGAAGGACGATTTTCCGAAGGGAAAGATCCGTTCTGTGAGTGATCCTCGAGATCGGTTGAGGGAGGAGGAGGAGGAGGAGCCGACTCAAGGGAAGATGCTGCACGAGCTTCCTCCTCTGCCGACGGTCTCGATCTCGAAGCCTCAGCTTCGGCCCTCTCCTCGTCCTCCCTTCTACGATCGCTCTCTCGCTGCCTCTCAGCGTTACTCTCTCTCTCGGCAGCGATATCCTGCTGCTCCTGGATGGTTGGAGGGACTCCCTGGACGGGAGATGGAGGGACGTGCTCGGGGAGGTGTTTCCGAGGACGCTGGAGGATGGTAGGCAGCTGAGGATGAGGTTGTAGCTGCTGCTGCTGCTGTTGGTCGAAAGGATGCTGCTGCTGCTGCTGATTTTGGGATGGAGATTGCTGGGAGGGAACGGAGTTGGGTTGCCTAGATTGAGGGAGGTAGGATGGGTCGATGGTGGGAGGAGGAGGAGGGAGGACGACGGGTCGGTTGGGAAGAGGGTTGAGAGCTCCTGGGGAGGTGAGGTAAGTGATCTCTTGGAGACATCTGGAGAGGAGAGAGAGTTGGGACGATCAGTACGGGTCGCGCCCCGACGCGACAGCGATGGGACTGAGACGAACTGCTTGAGGTAGTCCCTGCTTCGTTGTCGACTCTTCGGGTCTCGACCTGCTGCTGCTACCCCAGTCTTCCAAGCAGGTAGGGGGGCTCCGTTCACGAGAGGAGCGACTGATCGAGCTCCAGAGAGAAGGGGTGGTGATGTTGAGGCGCCGTTGAGGAGAGAGGGAGGAGCTGCGTTGAAAGAGGAGGGAAGGAAGGGTCAAACGAGCTCTCATCGAGAGAGCCAGCTCTGTAATCGCACACTCACCTCCGTCATCGCTGCCGCCTTCACTACTCGTGCTGGTACCCTCCTTGCCTTCCGTCTCAGCTTGCAGAGCGGCAAGCTTGCCTGGAGGGATCGCAGCTGCTGGCGTAGCCGAAGGAGGAGCTGAGGACGGAGGAGGTGCAGTGTGTTTTGCCCTGGAAAGAAGGAAGGAGGTCGAGGTCAGCTTCGGCGAGACTTTGTCGCCTACGAAGATGCAAGTTTGTGGGCGTGTTGTGCCTCAGGTATAGAGGATCCCTCGAAGAAGATGCCACAGGAAGAGCGAGAGAGAAGACTCACCTCTCCTGACGAAGAGCGAACTCAAGCATCTTGACTCTACGAGAGAGGTCGAGCTTCAAATTCTCAGCCGACCGACGTTCTCCTTCGAGCAGCGCTATACGAGCCTGTGAAAGACCGCATGGAAAAGGAGGAGATGAAGAGAAGGGAGTCAGCTCGAGGAGATGTTCAGAGAAGGAAGGGAAGGAGGGGGGAGCTGGGAAGGAGGGAAGGAGGTGATGACGATGGAGCATGTGAGAGACGACCAGATGTTCCCTGCCATCAAAGAGGGTTTCTCGAGATCAAAGGTATCTCAACTAGAAGTCTGGGTATCCCCTCTCTTCCAGCAGCGAAGAAACGGGTCTCTCGTTGCAGGAACGACGAGGGGAGGAGGTCGAGCAAGCTCCATCTCTTGCCTCCTCTGCGTCCGACCTCCCTTCTACCTTTGGACCGCCTCGTCAAGCCCAAGAGAGCGGGCTAGGCCTCGCTCACGCGACACAATATATCCCGCATCATATCTGCCACCCCATGTGGCTCGAAGTCTCTCAAGAAAGCGAGCAGACGACGGGCCGTTCCTCTCGCTTCCCTTCGAGCTCGTCCCTTCTTTTGGAGAGCTTTGCTGATGGAACTCACCCTCATCTCTGCCCTCTCGATCTCCCACTCGTTCCTATCCCGCTCCCACCGTCTCCACTCAGTCTGCAAGAAGTGAAGCACTCCAGCGAGAGTCATCCCTCCTTCGGGCGTCGTCAATCCGTTCACAGGCGGAGGAGGAGGAGGAGTAGGAGCGGGTCCTTGGTTTTGTTGCTGCTGCTGTTGCTGTTGAGGCTGCTGCTGTTGCTGTTGCTGCTGCTGGTGCTGCTGAACCTGATAATTGTTTTGATTCCCTGGGGGAGCCGGCATCATGCTTTGGCGGGGGACGGGAAGGGAGATAGGAGGGAGGAGGTGGGAGGTTGAAGGAGGAGGAGGAGGGGAGAGGAGATCACCTCGAGAGGCGAGGAGCTTTTGATTCCACGCTCAAAAACCTCGGTACTTTTCAACATATTTGATGCAGAAAAGTCAATGAGAGGATGGATCTCTATATCTTTCTCAGGTTGATCGAGCTCGAGAACTTTCAAGGACGCGTCGAAGAGCGACCAAAAGAGGTCAGCATCTTACACTTCTGCCTCCTCCTTCAACTTCTTTTCGTGCTCCGAAACGCGCTCAGATTTTAGTAGATCTCCTCCCAGCTCAAGAGTTCCTCAGAAGAGACACCGAAAGCTGAAAAGAGAGCCGTTTTTCCCCCTCAAACGGACACCCGTCCTAAGGCAGCGTCCGTCGAAGAAGAGGGAAACACGACCTCCCGACGTCGTCCTTCTCTCCAAGGGTGGTGAAGAAGCAAAGGACGGGATACGAACGATGGAACATCAACGATGTAGCCATACGCTCGCCAAAGGGTTGCAGCTACTCCGGCAGAGAGAGCTCTCTCCCTACCCTTCTCGATCCAATCTACCCCAAGCCCAGTCGAGCTTCGACGAACGAACGAACGAACAAAGCTCGACCGGGAAGTCGAGAACGAAACCCCGAAGGAACGGAGGAATCAAGAGCACGAGTACGAGGGGAGACGGAAGGAGAAACTGGAGGGGGGTTGGAAAGGGATGAGATGCATGCTCGTGGGTAAGACGAGAGACGGAGAGAGACGAGATGGAAAGAAGAAGCTCGACCCTCCTCTTCCTCGAGCGTGAGCAGGAAGTAGAGGAGAGAGACACCCCCTTCTCAGAGCACGACTACAGTTCTCCTCATGTGGGAGCCTACGGTTGCTTCCGTTGGGTCGCTCCGTAGGAACTCCCAAAGAGTGGGGATAAGGACGGTCTCGACATGACCCTCCTCCGGCGAGGATTGGTCGAGCTGCTGCATCCAACCCGCTCCCATCTGCTAGCCCAGACTCTAACGAGCCGAACGAAAAGGACAAGCGAAGGAGGAAGTGAAGACGATCGAGCCTCTCGATGGAGTGCGACGACCAGCAGCGACCAGCGACGTGGTAAACGAGCGGGGGACGAGGTGAGGCAGAGAGAAGGGAGCGACCCTTGTGCTCTCGCGATGGACGGGGGGCGGTTCTGGCTCGAACACCGCTGTGGGTGGAGTAACTGCGCAGCCCCCGTGGAAGTACGAGCCTGATGGCAAGGAACCTGGACCTGAACCCTGGACGGGGAGGCGGTTGAAGGGAAGGGAGGGAAGAGGAGGGACGAGTTCGGTTGACCTTCGATTTCGGCCTTGCTGTCTGAGTCCCTCCCGACGACCACAACCCTCAGAACACAGAGAGATCTTAGTTCGCGCCCCGTTCGACCCGTTCGCATATCAGCACTCAAGGAGAGAGTCACTTTAGTAAGTATCTTGCCGCAGGAGGAACGATGGAGCTGGAGAGTCGAGCTTCCATCTCGGCTCGAGTCGAAGCGTTCAGCTTCGTCCCTGGGCCGCTTCGTCGAGGCCCTCAAGTCACTCTGGAGTACGCTCAGTCGAAGCGAGAGCAATGGGCTGTCATCATGGACCTTAGTATCGATATACGAGACTGGAAAGGATCCTCTCAGCTTGGACTTCTCCCTCCTCCACTCGACCGCAAGAAGGAGCAGGTCTCGAGCTCGACCGTCTTTCCCTCATCTACGCGGACAATCTTCGAACCCTTTGCCCTTTTCTTCGATGCCTGAACCCCATCGAAATCGGAGTTTCTGAGTCGGCCTTCGAAAGACAGAAGGGCGAGGGACTTTGGGCCCTTGCCGGGAGCAGCGGTTGGACGAGATTTCGACACTTCACCTTCCTTCGCGTCGCAAACTACTGCATTCCCTTCTCCCTTCACCCAGTTTTACTCCCACCTCGGCTCCCCCTTCCGACAAGTCACCTCGGCTTTCCTCATCCTCGAAGTTGATCCGTTCGCGACGAAGAAAGTGCTCAAACTCCTTCTTCGTCTCCTGAGAGGAGGGGGGCGGGTTCGACGCTCGCCTGCCTGTTCGGTTCGGTTTGCTGCTTCTCTGGTCGTTGGCTTCTGGGTTGATTTTGACGACGATGATTCTTTTTCCTTTTCTTCCTTTTTTTGCTTTTGCGCGCGAGAAGCAGAGGTGGGAAAGAGATGGATTCATTGTCGACCCCTTCATCCCTCAAAGCCCTGTCTATCAAGCTACTGAGTCTAATTAATCACATCTCGACACATCTCCCCACCTATCACACTCCTTCGCCCGCGTCGAATCCTAGCTAGACCGTTTCAGGTCCAGATCGAAGGTCGTTCGAAACGAGACGCGTCGACCGTTTGTTTTCCTTTACTCAAAGACTGATCAACCCTGAGCCTCCCGTCGTCTTTGCAGCTCCACCGGCTCCAGCAGAGTTGTTCGCAGCTGATCCTTGACTCCTCCAAACTCGACTGTCGCCGTCGAGAGCTCGAGCGTCCCTGATTTGATTGAAACGTCGCGCGAAAAGAGAAAAGAGAAGTCAGCTCTTTCGTTCGCCCATCCCTTCCCGTTCCTCACGATGAATTCGGATGGATGGAACCAGTTAACTCACTCGTCATCATCGTCACTATCCAATCCGAACCTCCCTACCAGACCTTCCTCCTCGTCGCTATCTCCAAGCTCGTCGTCCCTCGCGTCAGCAGGCACTCGACCATATCCATTCCCACGACGCCACGATCCCCAGGGACGCGAGGAGGAAGAGGAGCGTTTGAAAGGGTTGGAGAGGGATGGGAGGGAGATGGAAGGTGCTGAGCAGGTGAAGTGAGGGAGTTGGGCTGATCCGGTAAGTTTGAGGATGTATCGACTGAGAACGAAGAAGGAGGAGGGGATGAGATTAGGGATTGAGCGAGAAGATGAAGGGTTTGGGATGGGAGGGGCAGGAGATACGTACTTGTAAAGGATGGTCCCGAGGAAGTAGGCGAGCAGGATGAGAAGAGACCTTGATGTGGAAGAAAAGGGAGGGGGGAAGGAAGGGAAAGAAAGTGGTTAAGCTCAACGATCTCCCTTCCTCCTTCGGTCGATCCCGCTGATCCCTTTCCTCCCTTCCTCTCCACTGCAAGATCCTACTCCGCCCGCTCAAGCTCTGCGATGCACTCACAATCCAATCAGAACTCCTACAGCTCCCCAATCACCCAAGATGGCATGGCTTCCGACTTGAGAAGGACAAGCTGCTGGCGTCTTCCACTCAAACACGTACGCACACGCCTTCCCTACGTCCTCGCCTGGAGGGAGACTACCCAAGAGCTGAGGTCCAGGTGTGCTCTCAGCTGCTGTCGAGCAGGTGAAGTGGATAAGAGTCGAGGAGAGGAGGGAGGAGGAGCCTGAGCAGGAAGCTCCGTTGGGAAGGAGGAGGACGGGGGAGGGAGGCGAGGAGTTGGTAAGGGTTAGGTTGGAGAGGATGGATCTGAAAGCGACGAAGAGGTTCGAATTAGGCATGAGCTTTAAAGCAGAGCGCACGGATGCATAGTAGAGAGGAGGAGGAAGGAGAAGAGCGACACACCCAATACTTCGATCTCCTTTGTCTCCTTGAATGAAAGCTCCAACTTGGTCTGGATCATCGATTCCAAAGACCTCGGTGACGATAGAGCGGCATACGTTGAGAACGATCTTCTCTCCAGAGAAAGCAGTCCAGGTGTAGTCTTCTCTGATGGTGGCGAAGAGGAGAAAGGGAAGGAGGTCGTCAGCGCAAGCTCATCGTCGTCTCCTTCCTTTCTGTCCCCCTCGTCCAAGCTTAGAGGGAAGAACGAAAACTTACTTGTTGTTGGCTAGGGATGAGAGATCCCATACTGTGGATCCTGACTGGACAGAGCACGAAGAGGCCATCGCGAGGGGAGGGGAGGAGGTGGAGAGGAGGGGAGGAGTAAGCGAGTCTGTGAGGTCGACGTTGGAGGAGATCGAGGGAGAAAGTCGCAGTTTGGATAAAATCGCTTCGAGGAAATCCTTCTGAAATCGAGTTTCTGGTTCGGATGATAGAGTTGTGCTTTGGATCACTCTCTGGAAAAGTCTTGTAGAATTCTCACCTCTTTTGCGTGGCCTGTTGCAGTTGTTCGCGCCGGTCGTCCATGGGAGAGTCGCAACCCTCCGCTTCCTCCCCGACGTCCATATCTTCCTCTTTACTTTGACACACTCTCCCGTTTCATCATAGCTGTAACTCGATATCGACTTTACCATCGCGTGATACTACCCTTTCTCTCGATCTGCCTGGAAGAAGCCGTTCGTGATGCTGTCGGCTACCACTCTCTTCCTTCTCGAAGCTTTTTTTGAAGGTCGTTAAAAGGGAGATGAAGATCAACTAGATACTAAACGTTTCCACTTGCAAAGCGAAAGAGAAGACGAAAGAGCGAGCGAGCAAACCAAAGGACGGGAGAGCCTTGAGTGGTTCGACGCGACGAGAGCTTTTCCGCAAAATAGAGAGCAACGGGAGAGGAAGACACGCTAAGTATGAAGAAGATAGGGGGTGTTAGATGGAAGCGGGGGGGAGAGGGTGTGGCCGTAAAGAAAAGGAAAGGCGTAAAGGAGTGACGAAAGAAGGGAGACCGAGCTGAGAGAAACGAGCGGGAGGGAAGAGTAGGCGGCAGATCTGGAGTGAGGGATGAGGGAAGGCGATGTTGGAGGCGGTCGGATTTCTTGGGGTGCAGGGTCAGAGTGACTGCTTAGAGGGCTGACGGAGGAAAGGAAGGGGGAAAAGAGAAGAATCAGCGGAACGTCCGACGCGATATTTTTTTGACGAATGATTACTCACGGTTAGCTCCATTCCGAAGTCCCTCGACCGAAGATTCCAAATCCAAGGGATTCGCACCATTTCGAAGCTTTGGGCGAAGGTGAGAATGAAGGGAGAGAAGAAAAGGTGAGCTTGAGCCGTCGCGTCGAACAAAGTCTTTGACTCGAAGCACTCTCAAAGCACTCACTCCTCTCTTCTCCTTCTCCTCCCCTCCTCCCTCCCCTCCGACTGAAAGTGGGTTCGCCCCATTTCGAAGCTGGAGAGTGAAGATTTGATGAGAGGGACGGGAGGGAAGGTCAGTTTCATCGCTCAACCTGAAACAACTCGAGCTCTCTCCTCCCTCCTCCCTGCTGCCATGGAATCCATCGAAGCGCGACGAAGATATAGGAAAGTAAGAAGATGGACTCACTCCTCGAGCACCGAGCTCAACTCCGGTAGATCCAGAGAGAGGAAGGGCGAGCGCGACGGAGGCGAGGGAGAGAGCGATGAGGGTCTTGGAGAAGAGCATGATGATCTGGGACCAGGCAAGTTTGATGGAGGAAGGGGGTGATGGTTACAGTTGAACACAGAGGGTAGAGGTGTTGGATGGAGAAGTAGGGATGATGAGGGAAGGGAGGAGGCGGAATCAGCTTGGCCGCGACAGAGGAAAGGGCATGGAGCACTGGGGACGCGCAGGGACGATGTGACACGACCGACATCTCTCAGCGATCGGTGAGGAGGAAGAAGACTCACGAGTTTCTTGAAGTTGTAAAGTTGGGGGGGAGATGGTGGTTGGAGGGAGGATGAGAAAACAGAGGAAGTCCGCCCTTTAAGGAGGGAACAGAAGGCGTCCGTCGAGTCGGGCCAAAAACAGACACGTTCTTTGAGCCCTCCACGATTGATTCTAGAGCCGAAAAAGACACCTGTCTTCAGAGGAAGTGAAGGAGACGAATATTTTCTTATTCTCAAGATCTTTGAATCCCTATAGCAGGCACCAGAGCTCTGCAAAACTTGCATCGGAAGCAGCTTCGGGGTCGGTTCCGCGCCTTTAGCTCCCTTTCTTTTCTGCACCATGCGCGACACTTCCCCTTCTTTCTCTTTTTTCTCGCGACCATGCTGTCTCGGGTAGGTTCAAATCTTCCCTGGGGAAGGAAGGTTTCGACCTCATCGAACAGAGACGATGTCGAGATGCATGCTCATCCAGAGAAGGATCGCAAAGGACGCGTCGAAACAATTTCTTCTCCCTCATTTCGCCGTCGATGCCATCTTGATCCCCCTCTTTACGCTGCCCAGGGGTGATCATGAGGAGCTTGGCCTTTCGGCGCTTGAGGAGGAAATGAAGCCGAAAGCAATCAACCATCGGGCGTCGAGACTCGAGAGGCCGTTTTGAATCCGAGATCTCTTATCTTCAGCTCGTTCCAACTCAGACTGCTGAAGAAGAGCTTCACCGAAGAAAATGTTCTACTTCTCTCTCTCTCATCGTCTTTGTGTCCAACCCTCAGAGCCCATAACGCTCAAGAGGACCGAGTTCGATCCGGATGGAGTCTTTGACAGGCCAACGCTGCCCTGTACCTCCTCTCGTCCTTCCTTCCCTTCCCCTTCTTTTCAGTGTTTAGCGTCAAACTCAAAAAGGCTCATGTCCTGGTAGAGCGTTCGCCACGAGAGCAAGGGAACACAGGCGAGAGATGACCGTGAATTGTCGACGCGTCGCGTCAGAAGGCGAACGAAACCTTCCACCCTTTGTTCGACTCGAATTTCACAGCGACACACGCATATAATTCAAACCTAAATCGACTCTACTGAATCGTTGTCCTGGAAGGGAGCGTAATCCATCCCAGCTCCTCCTCGAGCGACCTTTCCCATCCACTCCTCGTCCGCGTCTTCTGCTTCAAATCCTTGCCCACCGAAGTACGAGAGAAGGACCGGGAGGAGGACGAGTCCGTGAAGAGCTCCGGCGACGATGAGCGAGAGCCACATTCGGAAGAAGTAGACCTGTTCGGAGAAAGAGACCAGGAGTTCAGTAGGCGGAAGAGGGTGGTAGAGGGAGGGAGATGGAGAAGGAGAACTCACCTCGAGAAGCTTCGATCTCGTGAAGGCGAGGACGGATACTCCAATAAGTTTGGTCATCGTAATTCCCGAGAAAACCTGGCGGAATAGGAAAAGAAAAGAGTCGTAAGCCATCGCGTCGAAGCTCGAGGAGGAGCGGATTGCTCAACTCACCGACGCTCCCACATCCACCAAAGCCGACCAAGCTCTCTCATCCCTCTCTTTGGGTCCCGAAGGATGGTCGAACGGCAGTCCTCCTCCTCCAGCGCTCATGAAGGCTCGCGCGACGTGCGAGCAGAACTCGACGGCGATTCCAAGCGAGATGACCAGGTTGACGAGGGAGATCGCGTTGAGACTGATTCCCCAAACTCCCATCATCCCCATGACTTCGAAGACGGCGAGAGCGCAGGTGATGGTGACGACTGCTCCTGTTCTCCACGATCCGAGGAGGAGGGAGGTGACGAGGAGGATGGATACGAGAGCGAGGGAGAGGACTTGAACGGTGATGGAGACGACGTGGGCGTACTAGAGGAAGAGATGAGAATAAAAGTTGAGTTTCCGAGAGTGCACAGAAGAAGGTGGAAGAAAAGAAAAGAACCTACCTGATCAAAGAACACGTAGAAGAGAGAGTAGGGGTAGACCGTCGTTCCCGTCCTCCTTGAAAGATCGTCGGCGACCCTTCTCGCAGCCGCGAGAGCGTTGATGAAGTCCTCCTGAGTCTTGAGCGGAGTGTGGTACGTTCGGAAATGAGAAGCGACCACCGACGAGTTGTCTGCCGACAGCGAGATCGCGTTACCGTACGAAGCCTTCCCTCCCAACGGACATTCCTCGTCCGTCGGACTGACGAGCCAGTGTCGAAGGTACTTCATGAACTCCTCTCCTTCTGGAAGTCCTCCCATGGTGATATCGAACGGTGGCTCGTGGTCGAGGAAGCAAGGCTTGCATCTTCGCTCGGGATCCCTCGGCGTGCAGAAGACGTCTGGGTCGTCGATCCTCACTCGACAGCAGGTTTCGAGGACGGGGTTGAGCCAGTTGAGGAAGTCGTCGATCCATACGGCGGGAGGATTGGCGAGGAACGAGACCTCGGGCCGTTTTCGTTCGGCTTCGAGGGTGTTGGCGATCGAGAGGTCTTGACATGTCGTGAACCTCCCGCAGAGAGCTTGTTGGCCTGACCGAGACGAAACGTCGACGTGATCCGCGATGAAGTAGACTGGAGGTCCAACGTCGAGGTATTCGTTGACGGCGTCGAAGTAGGGGACGAGGTAGGAATCCGAGGGGAGAGCGAGTCGTTGATCTGCGGAAGAGAGAAAACGAGTCGTCAGAACAAACGTCGCGTCGCAGGGAAAGAAAGAAAAGGGGAAAGAGAGCTCACCCAGACCGAGGTCGATCCTTTGAACACCCATGGTAGCGGCGAGGAAGAGTCCGGCGAAAGCAACGACAACGGCGCTCTTGACTTCCTTCTTGAGCAGGAAAGGAGCGTAGGTCCGACGAATGAACCGTGAGATCATGCCTTCTCCGGCGTGGACTGGTGCTGGAGCGTCGTAGAGACCGATGGGAGGTTGAAGTCTGATGCAGGGGAAGCAATCCATTCGTGTGGCCTGAGGAGGAAGAAGAGGAGGAGGAGGAGGATCAGTTTTAGAACACCCGAAGAGAAGGCGAGGATAAGGAAATCGAACTCACCTCGACTCTCTTCAAATCCAAAGTCATCGCACTGACGAACACCGTAACCTGGAGGATCGCGTCGAGAGCCACACTCCCGGCAGCATAGAGCGCGAAGTTCCTGACTGCGGGCATGGGTACCAAGGCTCCGAGAGCGAACGCGACCGTCTCCGTCAACGAACTGAGAAGGATCGAAGGTCCCATCTTCGCGAGCGTCCTAGCGACTCGTTCCTCCGCCGAAAGATACGACGGGCTGGCATCATCATCCACTTCATCGTCATCATCGTTGACTTCCAGATCGTCGGCGAACGAATCCTCTCCGGGATGGGAGATCGGACCTGCTTGAGCGACCGAAGTTCTCGACGCGCCGGGACCGTGGATGGCGTTCTGTCGGTTGAGTTCGTGGACGAGGATGAAGATGTTGTCGACTCCGACGGCGAGGACGAGGAAAGGGATGACCTCGGCGATGATGAGGGTGACCTTGACTCCGAGGAAGGAGAAGAGACCGACAGAAGTGGAGATGGCGATGAGGACGAGAGCGATTCCGAAGAGTCCGAGCGTGAATTTGGAGTTGACGGAGAGGAGGGTAGGGAGGAGGGAGAAGAGCCGGGCGAGTCGTGTTCGGAATCGAAGGGTGGGTGGAGGTATGGTGGAGGAGGGACGAGAGGGGTCGGCGGGAGGAGGAGGGACGAGTCGAAGGAGGACTGGGATGTGGAGGAACTTGTCCCAAAGTGAAGGGAAGACGCCATCCTCTCCGAAGAAAAGAGCCGAGCTGGATCCTCCTGATCCTCCAAGGGTGAGCGAGATGTAGAGGAACATGACGACGTAGCTGAGAACGACGGTCTTGTAATCCGTGTTGGTGCTCTTGTTGAGTTCCTCCTCGAGACTGACTCCGGTCGAGAATGCGATCCACGCTCCTCCTTCCTCCTTCGCCGACTTGGATAAAGCCTCGAGGTATTCTCTCAGCGTCCTTTCCCACTCCTCGGCTCGTTCGAGAGCCTCGGGATCCAGCGAACCGTTGACGACGAAAGTAACGACCATGCTCTTCGCGTCCGTCCATCCCTTCCCTTCCTCAACTCCTCCGAGGACGAATTTGGGCTCGATCGGCTGTCCGAAGTCGGGAAGACACTCTGCTGGAGCCTTCGCGCATCCCTCGACGGTATCCTCCCACGTATCCTCGTCGAGGTAGCCTTGAAACCAGGCCGAGACCGATTGGATGACGCAGGCGGTTCCTGGACCAGCTGGAGAGAAGCAGACGTCCTGGAAGGTGTAGCCGTTCGGGTAGGATTTGAGAGAGGTAATAGCTTCTTCGTGCTCGAGCCACCATCCGAGGCGGGAGAAGGAGAGGACGGGTTCGGTGGGATTGGGAAGGGCGAGGAGGTCGTCGCGGTTCTCCTCGTCGTCGTTCGGGTTGAGAGATGATGGAGATGAGGAGGAAGAGGATTCGACTGGCTGGGTGAGGGATGAAGAGGAGGAAGAAGATGCGGTGATGAAGATCTGTTGAGGTCGGAAGAAGGGACCGAAGTTTTCGTCGAAGTGGTTCTTCTGAAGGACGGCCTCGGATCCAGGAGCGACCCAGAGACGAACGGGATCCGTTTCGATGGCGAAGGACTTCCAGCCCAGGTTGAGGAGGGTGATGACCATGCATGCAATGATGAAGGTAGGGACTGCGAGGAAGAAGAGAGCGAAAAGAGCGAAAGTCAGCGAAGAGCTCGAGGAAGAGACGCGTCGAGATTAAGTCGTGACTCACATGGCCTCGTCGCACAGAACAAGCCGAGATGGTAGAAGAAGCTTCGAAGAGCGACGTTGATCTTGCTCTGCCTCGGCTGGAGAGCGTCGATAGGATCCAGAAGACTCGCTCCTCGTCCCATCCCGAAGTGACTCGATCCGCTCCGTCCGCTGTTGGGATACGAGTCTCGATCTCCAGCTCCCTCGTCATCCGCCGACCTATCCCTTCCTCTGTTGAGTCCATCGACGATTCCCATCCTCGGCTGCGACGTCGTTGGCGAAAGAGGAGCCCCCTCTCCGTCGATATCCTCCTCGAGATGACCTCCGTCTTCTCCAGCGAGCAAGGCGAGTCGCTCGTACCTTCGTTGACGAGCTCGAAGAGTGAGGTTGAACGAGTAGGCGAGGAGGAGAGCGAGGACCGAAATTCCGTAGATGAGGATGAGGATGAAGGAGGTGCAGGACATGGAGCCGATGTGACATCTTGGGTGGTGGGGAGGTCGAGGAGGAGGGAGGTAGGGAAGGGTTGGGCAAATCGAGGGACAGTCGACGCAGGTGCAGCGAGCTGAGATCATGGACGAGTCCGAGCACGAGAGTGGGTTCGGGTCGACTGGTATGATTTCCTCCTCGTTCCCTACTGGTATCGATGTCGAAGGATCTGGGAAGTTGATCTGGAAAGGACTGCCGAGTCCTGGACGCTCCGTTCCCATGTACTTGAGGAAGCCCAACGAGGTCTTCGCTCCTCCTCCGATGAGATCCATCGCGAACGAGTTGGTAGCTCCGAACTGGACGTCCTTGCAACTGTCGTAGAAGCCGTCCCTGAAGGTGTCCGAGACGAAAACGTCGAGCTCCTTGACGGCGATGGTTTGGGCTGAACCGATGGGTTGGGTTTTGACGACTCGCAGGAAGGTGGATTGGTCGGGAGAGCAGGTGAAGTGGCAGTAGAAGGCTCGGAAGTTGTTGCGGCAGGCTGGGCAGGAGGCGATGATGCTGTCGAAGGAAGAGAAGGAAGGGGAAATGAGCTTGAGAGTCAAGGATGAGAGGAGCAGGAGCTGAAAGAAGGGAGGAACGAACGGTTCAGCTTGGAGGAGGTTGTCTCGGAGAGCTTCCACTTGATCCTGGGAGCAACAGACGGTATCTGGGACGTCGAAGGAGGGTCCACAGACGGTGGAGAGGAGGGTGGCGAGTTCGGCGGTGGTCTAGAAGCAAGCGAAAACAGTAGGAGGGGGGAGGGAGGAAGGGAGATGGTCAGCTCTCGTTCGATTCTGTTTCGACCCAACGAAGGCCTGGACTCGAGTACTTCTTTCGACCAGATAAGCCTGCATATACACGCTTTCCACGTCCTCGTCAAAGAAGAAGGCCGTAGCAAGGAGGAGAGACTGTGAAGAGAGCAGGAAAAGGATGAGATCGATGGACTGACCTCGCCTGCGTCGCCGTCGTCTGGGCAAGGAAGCTCGGGTGTAAAGATCGACTTCTTGCCGCATCCTCCTCTCATGGCGCAGATCCCTGGACCATGGCGAGTAGTCGAATTCATTGGAGCCGAGGAGGAGAGCAAAGAAGGGAAGGGAGTCGTAGGTGGTGGAAGAACGAAACAAGGAAATCGACTCCAGGCTCGACCAAGCTCGACTCCACCCCTCCTCCCCACAGGAGCTCCCTCCTCCTCTCTTCCCTCCCAACAACCACAGTACCCATCTACAGATGAGGGTCGCACCAATTCTTCGAGCAGGTCATGGACCGGCAAAGGCTCCCTTCAAGTTCAAGAGCGAGTTTAGAACTCCGAAAACCTCTTACGGTAAGTAGAGAAGAAGAGAGAAGGGAAGAGAGGGCTGGAGAAGGCCATCTCGCTGACCTCCGCCTTCCTCCTCCCTCCCCCACAGTACCCTACATCGTTCGTTCAATCTCGTTCCTGCTCTCCTTATCTCTTCTCGCAAGCATGGAGCAGCTTCCATCTTCGTCCCTGCTCTTGCTCGTGGTTTAGGGAGAAGAAGACTCGCATCCAACCGAGATCAACCTGACCTTCCCTCCCTCTCTCTCCTTCTTCTTCTATCCCTGCTCTCACAGCCCGATCCAGCTTGGGAGAAATGGGCAAACATGAAGAAAGGTACGTTCATTTTCTTATTCTCCCTATCTCCTGCTTCGAAAGGCAGTTCGAGCGGAGGAAGCGGAAGGTCTGTTCAAGGCTTGGAGGTCGAGCTGATCCCTCTCCCTCCCTCCCTCCCTCGTTTCGTTTCTCATTCGCCACCCAGATTACTACAAGGGCTTCAAGTTCGGCAAAAAGAACATCTTCTTTCTGGTCTGCATCAACATTATCATGCCGGCTTCCATCATCCTCGTCAACAACTGGGAACAGGTGAGAAGCAACGTCCACTCGAATCGCCTCCGTCCTCCCTCGTTCTTTCCCCTCCTCTATCGTCTACCCATCCCTTCATCTCAACCCCCCACGTCAAACTACCATTCACTCAAAAAGCATATATGTAGTTCACATCTCGTGGAAAAGCAGCGCGCTAACTGCTCTCCTCTCTCTCCTCTCTTTCCCCTCTCCTCTCTCGTATCACTCTCGTCCTCTACTCGCAGACTCGAAACTACGACAACACCGCCATTGAAGGGATGATTTTCGCTAAAGCCGACAGGAAGCCTGAGGATCTCTGGACCAACCGAGCTCTGATGGAGTACAAGATCTACGACGAGCCGCCCATCAAGATCTCGACTTGGAAGGATTGAAGCTGGCGTTCGTTTCGGTTCGGTTTCGTGAGGGTTTATAGCTCGAGTTGTATTTAGTTGAGGTGATGTTCATGGTTTCTTCTTGTTTTTCTCTTGTTCTCGGCTGGGTCTAGGGAGGAGGGAGAGACAGAAGAGAGGTGACGCGTGAGAAAGCTCGATGCTGGAGGGCTTCTCTAAAATTTCCCATTTCTGAAGTGTAGCTATGTCCGGAGGAGTTCTCCTTCTATCCTGAGTG
The DNA here is from genome assembly GCA_000950635.1 of Mrakia blollopis. Lineage (NCBI taxonomy): Eukaryota > Fungi > Basidiomycota > Tremellomycetes > Cystofilobasidiales > Mrakiaceae > Mrakia > Mrakia blollopis. The sequence continues at coordinate 811,704 of BBPU01000023.1, read as the reverse complement.
TGAGGTTTTCGAATGCGGAACCCATCGCAAACGTGCAGAAAGGGAAGAGAGCTGGAGACGCGTCGTTGTCTCTCGATCTTCCTCGACCGCTAACCAGGAAACCATCGGAGCTATCGATGATAAAACTATCACGAGTCTAGATCTGGATACAAACTGTACCCTCGAGCGGACAGAAAGTAAGTGCGCCTCCAAGAGCTGCTTGTGAGGCAAGGTTGTCAAGGCGAACCAAATCGAAGAGTTTCGAAGCTCACCCTTCGTTCCTCCCTCCCTCCTCACGGTCATGTCCTCTTCTTCCTCCGCCATGGCACCTTCTTCCATCTCGCCTGCCACCCTCATCACCAAGATCTTCAACACCAAGATCGCTCCTTTGTCTCTCGCTGGATCGTGGGACAACGTCGGACTTCTCGTTGGTGAGCTTTCATCTCCTTCCTTCGCTTCTGCCTTCCTTCTCTTCCGAGGTCGCTCTTTCACTCCAACATCCCCCTCGAGCTTGGAACTCATTTCGGAGAGCTGATAATCGCTTGTTATCTGAGTCGCGGTGATCCAGAGGCTCCCTTCCCTCGTCCAGGAGCCAACAAGGTCCTCCTCACCATCGATCTTTCCTTCGCCGTCTGCAAGGAAGCTGAGGCCATTCAGGGACTCGGAGCTATCGTCTCTTACCACCCACCTATCTTCTCGGGTCTCAAGTAAGTCATCAGCTCGTCTTTTCTCCTTGCTTTCTCTGAAGGGAGGTGTGTGAACGATCAAGGAAGCTGGAAGGAAGGAAACGTCGAGCTCACCTCTTTCGATCTCGAGCTCAGCACTGACTTCCTCATTTCTCTTCCTCTTTGCTCCCTCGTGCCAGGTCTCTTACTCTCTCTAACCCCCTTCAAAGCTCTCTTCTCCGTCTATCAGCTCAAGGAATCTCGGTCTTCGCTCCTCACACCTCGCTCGACGCCGTTCCAGGAGGAATGACGGATTGGTTGGCTCTGCCTTTCAAGGTTCGTTTGGTTGCCTCTTTCCCTCTCTTCGTCGCCTCTTTCGCCCTTGATGGATATAGAGAACTGACCGGATGATCTGTGTGCAGCCCTTCACCTCAAGCAAAGCCTGCCAGCCAGAGGAGAACCCTCCTGCTGGATTCGAAGGAGCTGGATCGGGACGAGTCGTTGAGCTCGAGGGTGAGGGTTTGGAGCTCGAGGAGGTTGTGAAGAGGGTCAAGAAGCATCTGGGAATGGAGACGGGTGAGTGAAATACTTTGAGATTTTCTCTCGAATTCTTGTCGTTGCAGGAGGAGGCGAGCGAGGAGCAGAAGCTGATCTCGTCTCTCCTCTCTTCCACTCAGTTCAACTCGCTCGTGGTCTTGGAGAGTCCAAGAAGATCCGCTCGATAGCTGTCTGCCCTGGATCTGGAGGATCCGTTATTGGGAAGATTAAGGCTGATCTTTACTTGACTGGAGAGTGAGTTTACCTTCTAACACCGAGCTGCTCGATCTCGACGCGTCGAAGCTGACCTTGCTTTCTTTCTCTCTCTCTCTTCCCTCCCTCCCCTCAGGATGTCTCACGTACGTTCTTCCTTCATTCTCCCATTCGTTCTTTCCTTCTCTGACTTGACAATATTTCCTCTCCTCCAGCACGAGATTCTTGCCACCATCGCCAAAGGAACGACCGTCATCCTCTGTTCGTTCTCTCATCTTCTTCTCTCGCTGTCTCTTCCCTCTCTCTTCGCTCTCTCTCGGTCTGAATCCCCCCTCTCGTTCTGTTCTGCAATCTCAGGTGGTCACACCAACACAGAACGAGGCTTCCTCTCCCACACCCTCAAAGCCCAACTTGAACGCGAACTCGCTGCTTCCGAGGACGCGTCGACGTCGGGACCCTGGGAGGTCATCGTTTCGAAGGAGGACAAGGAGCCTTGGGTGTTTGCGTAGACGATCCTAACACCAGACGATACAAATTCATATGAAGTACGTACGGATACGGATAAGTGGTTTTGGGGGCGAGAGCGAAAGGGAGTAAAAGCGTAGAAGAGGACGAAACGAAACGGACGCGGCGGAGGATGAGAACTCCAAAAACAAAGCACGAAAATACGCTCAACCTCTCTCAGGAATCAACATCTTCCGATCCTCCAACACCTCGTATACACCCCTCCCCGCACCACCTCTCCTCGCGTCCTCGAACGAAGGAGGCAGCTCTTCTCTCCTCCCTTCACCACTACTCCCACCTCCTCGTCCTTTCCCACCTCTCCCTCCTCCCTGCGAAGTCGACGGGAGACCGTAATTATACTCCACAGTCCCCAACACAGCCCCCCCAGTCCCTTCATCCCATCTCCTAATCTCGTTCCCGTACCCTTGGTCCTCAGAAGTGGGCGTCTGCCAATGAACTTCCTCCTCGAACGACGAAGGTGAACGTCGTTGATCCTCAGCTGAGTTGGACAGGTACTCCTTCGACGATCGGGCGTCTTCCTCCTTGATGGAGCCGAGGAGTCCTCGAGTGCTCTTGCTTGCGGAGACTGAGAGGGAGGAGTACTGAGGTTGGGAGGTGTTGGAGAGGGAGGAGGAAGAAGGTGGGTTTCGTTGAAGGGAGGAAGGTCGAGAGGACGAGGAGTGAGACGGTTTGGAGGCTTTGAATCTCCTCCAGAAGGTGAAAGCGATGACTGCGATGACGAGGAGGGATACAACGACGATGATGGCTACGAGGAAGGTTTTGGGCTGTTTGGCGGCGGCGACTTTGTCGGGGAGGGCTGAGGAGGAAGGGGAGACGAGGGAGGAGGAAGAGAGCTGGGAAGCGAGGGAAGCGGCCTGGGTGGGTGGTGTTGCTGCTGCTGGATCGGAGATTCCAACGCCAGGGTTGCCGTCGGAAGTGGGAGAAGACTTGGGTTGACTCTCTTGAGGGAGTCTGTGTAGGCAAGAGATGGAAGAAGCAAACAGGAGGAGAAGGAAGGGAGAGGTCAGGTCCCTCGAAGCTGAGCCGTCGACAGCTCGAGAGCCGAACAGTAAAGAGGACGCTGTTTCTTCACTCACGGGCTCATTTTCGCTCTAGTTGAACTCCTGTAGACTTCTTCTTCGATGAAGCAGTGTGATGTAGGCTGCTTTCTGGATGCGCAAGAGAGGAAGGGAGCGGGTGATGGTTGGAGGGCAGGAAGAAAGAGGCGATGCGAATTCACGACGCCTCTTTCGGGAAGCCTGTGTCGTCGAGGGAACAGGGACCAAAAGAGCATGGAAGGAAGGTTTGTCTTGCTTCCAACGAGAACCAGCAGCTTTCGATATCGGTGACGCGTCCGCGAAAGCACTGATGAAGAAGCTGAGCGAAGAAAATTAGAGCGCGACGCTCTTCCTTCACCCTTCGTTCCTTGCGCAAACGCTGAGCATGAACGGTTCGAAAGCTGGATCGTCAAAAGCATAGGCAAGGGTACGGGTGAGGAGAACGGAAGGGGTATGTAGGCGAAGCGAGGGTAGGGAGAAGAGATTCCTGGTAACGAGCGAAGGGGAGCGAAAGCGAGAGAAGAAAAGCAAAGCAAGAGGGACAGGGAGAGAAAGACGGGACGGGAACAGAAAGGGATGCGTTGCGTGTAGAGAAGCTAATCGAGATGGATCATGACGGGAGGGACAAAGGCTAGTCCGGCTGTGAGTACAAAGAGAGAAAAGAGAAGAAAGGCCGGGTCAGTTTGAGAAGAGGAGGGAGAGGAGAGGACGCGACGAGACTACTGACCTGACGCGCCGAGATCGATGGTCCACATGTCCTGCGAAGGAGAATGAAAGAGAGGTAATGTAAGTATGAGTGGAGAAGCGGGAGTAGAAGAAGGAAAGGATGGTAATCTCACAGAAAAGAACGTCGTCTCATCACTTCCTCCAAGGAGAAAGATCCTTCCATCCGCGAACGTCGACGAGTGATAGCCTCGACCTGGATAGAGATTTCCAGCGAGGTGTTTGCTTGTCCATTTCTTACGACCTATCATGCGAGCCAGTTGCAGAGATGAGAGTGTTAGAAACAAAGAGGGAGGAGGGAGGAGAAGAAGAGCAAGGACTCACGAAGGTCAAAACAAAGCAAGTCCGAGCGGTAAACCTTCGAATCGTGTCCTCCGACGACGAACAGGAGGTTTCCGATCACTAGCGCAGAGTGGTAGGCTCGTTTCCGAGAGCGAGATGGCTCGGGAGGTGGGGAGACGTTGTGCCAGACCTTGGTTCCTGAGAACGGTGAAAGAAAGGGAGAATGAGCTTCTCGACGAGGGAGAAAGCAAGGAAGAGAAGAAGAAAGAGGACTCACTAAGATCCAGGACCTCCACCGAGTCGAAAGTCTTCTGACCGTTCCCTCCACCAAAGATGACCAGCTTGCCATCGACGACGTGTCCGCTGTGATATCCTCTTCGATCTGGAACAGGACCTCGTCGCGAGACATCTCCTCCTCCTCCCTCGCCGTTCTCGTCCTTCGCTGGCGGCGAAATGATCTCTGTCCAAGAGAGAGTGACCGTATCGAAGATCCAAGTATCGTTGAGAGCGGTGTGGCCGTCTCCTCCTCCGAAGACGACGATGGACGAAGGAGCGAGGAAGGAAGCTGAGTGAGCTCGACGAGGGACGGGTTGAGGAGAGGATGGGTCGAGTTTGGGGAGGGACCAAGTGTGGGTGACTGAAGAGAAATAGAAGATGGTGTAGGAGAAAGCGAGAAGTGTCAGGGGTGAAATGGAGAGAGGTTGAGGGAAAATGGAGAGAGAACGGACGCGTGTTGAAAGTGAACATGTCGGCCTGGAGAAGATGCGAACGTTTCAGCTCGAGAATGACTACGAAGCAAAGCTAGACTGGAAACTCACCGAGTATGTCATCTCATCTCCACCTCCAAAGACCCAAATCGTGTGACCTATCGCAGTCGACGTGTGAGCTCGTATCGGCGGAGGAGATTCTCCTTTGAGGTCCTTCAGCTGATCCCATCTCATCGTATCTGTCGAACAAGCGAACGAGACCGAAGGCGGTCTAAGGTCAGCTCTCTCCTCGTCCTCTGGAAACGAAGAGAAGAGGGACTCAGGCGACTGACGAATGTTGAAAGTCGCGACTCCTCCGAAACAACCTCCCTTCGAGGATGACGCCCCTCCGATCACGTAGATCTTATCTCCCACCAGAGTCGACGTATGGGCTTTCAGGACCGGCGGAGGAAACCCGTACATGGGAGTTAAAGAGCAGTACAAAGCTAGGTCGAGGAAGAGAAGAGGAAGAAAGAAGTCTGATCAGCTTCTGGTCGTGTGAGCTCGTTCGTTCCTTCCTCGAGTTTGACAGAGGACTCACAGCTCGTCTTTGCCACTGGCACGTCCTTGCTCCCAGGATGGTTCCAAGGTACTGTCGGCTCCTTGATCTGCTTGGGCATAACAGGCTTCCTAGCAGGTTTCGACGAGGGCTGATGAGCTCCTGATACATCGAGTCGAGAGGAGCGAGATGATCGCATAGAACCTGAGGGAGCTGGTCCTGAGCGAAGATTCGAAGCAGAGGAGGAAGGCTGTATGCCAGAAGATGTATTAGGTGTTGATATGGAAGGCGAAGAGGTGTGTTGGGATGGGGAGGAAGTTGATGTAAGGGGAGGAGGGTTGGGAAGGGCGGGCATGATTGAGCTGGAGTTGGAGGTCTCTGGGAGGTCGGCGGAGGTGCTGAAGGTGTTCTCTGACGCTGAGCGAGTTGAATAGCTCGGTCGAGAGAAGGCTGACGCGAGTTCTGGGGGAGCTGGAGAAGAAGAGATGGCGGGTTAGAGAGAGTCCAGAAGGGGAAGGGGAGGACAACGAGGGAGGAGGACGAACTCGGGAGGGCCTGGAAAGGAGAGGGTTTTCGCCGTCAACTCTGAGCTCTCACGGGATGATACGACTCTACAGGTACGTACTGAAGCTGCTCTTGGATGTAGGGATGTCGAAGGAGCTGGTTTGGGAGGGAGAGAGATCAGAGCTAGGTGAGTTGTCTGAGCTCAACGGAGAGCCCCTCTCACCCTTCCCTGCCTTCACTTCACTGCAGATCCAACCTTCTTTTCCCTTTTCCCTTCAAACCATCACCATCCAAACCTTGACCTTCAGCCGCACTCACCTTTACTGCTCCCAACGGCCATGCTCCTCACGCTCATCCTATCCTCCTGCTCGTCCTGGACTCTCTCCCTCTCCCTCTCTCCTGAGCTGGTCATCCGCCTCGCTCGAAATCGGGGTCTCTGCTGGTACTCGCTCGCACTCCGTCGGTCCTCGTGCTGCTGGGCGGGGTGGAGGGCAAAACTCGGGAGTCTAGGGAGGGGTGGGAGAGGGTTCGTCGGTGGGGTTGGTGGGAGTTGACGGAATGAGGGAAGAGGAGGAGCCGGAGGGAGGAATCGTCGAGACGAGCTCGCACTTCTCGACGAGAGAAGCGAAGATCGAGCGCTTCCTGACTGAATAGAGGGAGATCTGGGATCCATTCCTCGTGCTGGAGAGTCCATCGTAGTTGCGGTGTGAGAAGGGTAGTGAGGGGATTGGGAATGGTTGCTCCAAGGAGTAAGCAGCGAGGGAGAGAGGGAGCATCAGAGAGAAGGGGGTCGTTGTTGGGTCGAGAGGGAAGAGGGGAAAGAGGCTCGTTTCCAGCTCCTGGACTCATCTTCTTTCTCTCTCCTCACGGAGAACTCCGACCTCTGCTACATGAAGGGGAAGAAATGATGGGGCGTGTCTGCTTTTGGATGCTGAAGCGGTCGAGGGAGGTCGACGCGATCGTCGGGGGAGAGTGGATTGAGCGTCGAAGTCGCGCGAACCTGAAGAAGGACCGAGCTCGAGCTCGAGTCGAGATGCTTAATTCTAGAGAGTACTTGGAAGCATACATGCGTCGGAGCTCTAGTGAGTTTTTCTTTCTGCAGGTGAGTCGAAGGAGAGCACTTGACTGACCGTTCTCCTCTTTCTTCGACGCGTCGTCGTTTCTCTCTCTGATCTTCAGTCGCCGCCTCTTGAGCTCGTCAAGCACTTCCAGTGGGAGTGATCGCGGCTCATGCTCCCCTTCGTATTCATTACCCTACGTCCCTCCGAGGCGCTCAATTGTCTGTTCCGTCAGTACGAGACGCTGGTTTCCAAGTTACTCGACCCACGACGCGTCGGCTCGGCTCTTCCTCTTTCTCCGGTCTGTTGTCTCCTTCACCCGTTTGCTTGTTTCCACAACTACAGGAGAAAGCCCACCTAACTTCCTTCCTTCACCTCTCTGCTCTTTTCACCTTCCCTCCAAACCATCACCTCCTCCCTCGTCCGACGTCCACCATGCACTCCTTCTTCACTCGACTCCTCCCCTCCTCTCAGCAACCGCAACCCTTCCAAACTCTTCCCTCCCCTCCCAAAAGTCCCCCACCCTACTCTCTTCCCTCAACCCTCGTCGTTTCAACCTCTCCTCCCTTGCCTTCAGTCTCCAAACCGTCGACGCGAACTTTCAGCTCGTCCTCCTCTTCTTCTCGACGAGCAACTTCATCGGAGAGGGAGGGTCTGATTTCGTGGTTGGAGCAAGCTCTCAGGGAAGATGGGGTTGCTGAGAGAGCGTTCTTGCTGGGGAGAAGATCAGCAAGCGAGAGGCCGGGAATGCAGCTGGAAAGGAGCGGAGAAGACGACGCGAGGTGAGTTTACAGCAGTTTTCTGTTGTTCCTATCTCGCTGAACCGGTCCTCCATTGATCTGAACGTCTTAGAGGTCCGTCAACATCGCTTGGTGCCCCTTCCGGAGACGAAGGAAGGAGAGGGCTCGGACAGAAGGCTGCAGCTAGCTCGGCTCAAGTTGAAGCGGCTGAAGGCTCGTCGGAGCTGGGACTTTCAGGAGCTCCAGGGTTGATGGAGAAGGATGAGCTCGGCTCGGAGGATCTGATGGCGTTTCCTCTCGTACTTCTCTGTTCGAAGGCGAAAGCAGCGACGCGACTCGGCTGATCGCGAAATCACATGGGATGAGAGCTCGAATTGAACGAGGAAGAGTGCTTGGAACTTCGGAGCTCGAGCGTGACAGTTTTTTTTTAATCTGCCTGCGAGTCTCGCGATGTGCAAGTCGGAATCTGGAAGAAGAGGTCGGATCCAGGGAGCCCTCGACGAAGAAAGAGACGCGTTCGACTTTGTCGCAGCTGTTTCGACGCGATTTTGCCGTCTTGCGCTTTCCAGAGGCGGCAGCTCGTTGCGTAGCCCTATCTAAGAGGACGCTGCTTTGGATCTTCATCCGTATCAGAGGGCAGGATTTGGGCGGCCCAAGGAACGCCTTTGGAGATGAGGTCTTAAGACACGTTTCAACTGTTCTTCGGTCCGCCCTCGTTCAATCCTTCCCTCCCATCAACCACCACTCCCTCCTCGGTCAGCCTGTATCACTGATACACTCCATATCAAACGTGGGTTTTCTCACCTGCCAGGTTCCTTGCCGCTTCTCTGAGTCGAGAGCGGAGGATTGTCGATCTGAAGAAGCCGAAACGTGCGAGCTCACGAGCTCACACTTTCCTCCTTCCCTCGCTCTTTTCTCTTTTCTTTCAGCTCTTCTTAGCACCGGCCACCCTCCCCGCTACCTCTCTCCACACCAACACTTCCATGCCCTCCTCACCATCCCTTCTCGCTCGAATCTTCCTTCGTCGACGCTCGTCGGAGACTTCTTCAGGCTCTTCGACACTCTCCGCTCGGGAAGCTCAAATCGCTCGACTGGAAGAAGCTCTCCGAGCATCACCACGCAAGAAGAAGTCTTCCGAGGCTATAGAAGAGTTCTCTGAGCTGCTGAGAGAGCAGGAGAACCCTCCACCAGTCTACGACTCGGTTGAGAACTGGAGGAAGAGTGAGTCGGGCCGCACAGTCGAGTCTTCGTGTTTTGTTCGAGTCTTTTTTCCTTTCGCGAACCGGAACCGAAGCTGATCCTTACCCTCTCCTACTTCTCGGATTTTCTGAGCTGCAGGTTTGTCTATGTGACTGGTATCTACTAGTAGAAGGAAGGGAGGGAGGGAGAGGGAGTCGAATAGGCAGCCTCATGGTTCAAGAATTGGTCGTGATCGCATGGGTGGCTTTTTCTCTCTCTTCCCTGCCCTTCCATCTCCTTAAGGAGAGAACTCTCTCTCCCCTCTGTTGACGAACGTCTGCTCATCAAGGCTCATGTCGCGAGGAACCAGAGCAGAGGAGCACAGACCACTTTATTCAGGGGTCAACAACGCAGTTCGAGCAGACTTTGTTTCAGAGTTTTTGACTCCTCTCTTCCTTTGTTGAGCTCGCCGTTCCTTCTTCCTCCTTCACTCCAACACCATCTCTCACCAAATCAGCTCATTCCTCTCTCCTCCCTCATCATCATTACTACATCATGCCGGACGAAGCAGTGGAAGCAGCTTATGCGCGACGCCCTCATCTGGATCCTCCCTCGAACAAGCTCCCTTCCCTCTTCGGCGACAGAGCCAGCGTCAGCTACGAACCCACCGAATCGGGTCGGACCCGACGAGTCTTCGAGCGAGTGGAGCAGCCCAAGAGGTCGTGGTGGGGAGGAGGAGGTGGATCGACGTCGGGTGGGTCGAAGTCGGGAGCTTTGCAGTTCAAGAAGGAGTACGAGAAGGAGCAGCGTGGTCTCGCGAAGGAGAACGAGAAAACCCAGAAGAAGTTGGAGGAGGAGGCTGCTGAGGCTTGGAGGAGGTACTACAAGGAGCAGGCTGCTTTTGATCGAGAAGAGAGGAAGAAACAAGGGGCGATCACCGAGAAGCAGCTGAAGGCTTTGGAGAAGGAGGAGCGTAAGCAGGCTGAGGCATCTAGGAAAAAGCAGGAGAAAGAACGGAGGGATGAGAGTCTACGGCAGTCGTTTGGGCTGAGGCCAACGGAGTCAACGCTCGTCGCTCCCGTGAGTTCATGTTTTTTTTTTCGATCGACGCGTCGCGGTCTTTCTCTTCTCTTCCCTCGCTCTTCCTACCGCTACAAACGCTGACTTAGTATCTCGTATTGAACAGAATCTCTACTCCTCCTCCCATCCCGTCGCTCCAAAACAATCCTTCTTCCGCTCATCCTTCAAACCTCCCAAACGACCTCAGCTTCTCAAACCTCCTCCCACCATCCCCGCCAAATCAGCCTCCAAACCCACCCTCACCGCCTCCAAGATCTCGCCCAACATAACCTGTCGAGTCATAGACTCGCAGACTCATTCGAGAGTCTTCCCAGGGATGTCGAGATCGGCAGCCTACGCGATCATGAGCCTGGAGGAGGACGACGCGAAGGCGAGGGCAGTCCCTGGATGGAGGGATTCGGGGTGGCGATGAGAATTAGGTAGCTCTACATGTCAGTTTCGGATCCGAAGCACCGCACTTGGTCACCGCGAGCAGAAAGGAGCTTGATCGATCAAGCCTGAGTTGCGTCGCGACTCCTCTCGAACGATCTTACGTCGCATTTCCCGTCGACGAGAGACGGGTGGGTTATGGCATCAGTACAGTAGCTAGGCCAACTTGATCTTCTAAACCTGAGGTGGCTGTCTCCAGAAAACTCAGCTTCTGGAAAAGGAGGAGGAGAAAGAAAGTGCCAGCTCCGTCGCACGCCGTCTTCGTTTGGCCCGTTTCCACTTCCTGGTCTAGAGAATAGCAGGACTTCCCTTAGATTAGAACAAAGGTATCGGGGAGAAATGGGAAAAGGAGCAAGAAGGAGATGGATGTCGAGGGATGAGAAAGATCGAGCTCAGCTTTCACCACCTCCTCTCCTTCGCTCCTCTCATCTCTCCTACCCGCAGTCTCTCGCCAACTGGATACCTATATCGCCGCAAGACCTCAAGTTGTCTCTTCTCTTTCCTCGACTCCAGCGCTCTCGGACTCGCTGCACAAGAACGACCTCGAACTCGCGAACCCTGTCGACGGTGCGTCCAACCCCCTTTCCTTCCCTCTGAGCCCGTCTCCCTTCTTCTCAAGTCTCACATGACTACCATGCTCGACCCAGATATCGGAAGGCTCAGCAGAAGGTGTCGGCATCGCTGATTCCTTGAAAATAGCCGAACGAGCAAGGTGTGCCCACGTTTTCTTTCGCCCACGCGTCCTCGTTCTTTCTCACACCGGCAATCACTTTATTTTCTTTCCCCTTTGCAGCTAGCACTTGGCTAGCTCTCGCTTTCGTGCTAGCGGAACTCTAGAAGTCAGGTGAAGAACGTGCCTGCACTCGTTGGAACCCCAGTCAAAAAGAGATCGCTGATTCCCTCCCCATCTTCTAACCACCACCACCACTTCTTCTCCCCTCCCTTCTCCCTCCCTCCCTTCGTTCTTCTCTCAGCCTCCTCCTCTTTCTACTCAAGATGCTCGCCTCCCACGCCCTCGGCCTTCTCCTCCTCGTCTCTGGAGCCGTAGCCGCCCCTGTCTCCTCCTCTCCAGCTTCTGAGGTGGTTCGCACCATCCAAATCAGAGCTAACACAGCTGCAGTTTCTGTCCTTTCAGCTTCTGCCAAAGCTGAGATCGCAACCTTCGCGGAGCTGGCTCGGTAAATCCTCAGCTTTGATCTTCTAATCGACCGTCGACTTTTATTGACGCGCCTTTCTTTCCTTTCCTCTCCATCACAGAGTCTCTTACTGCTCGGCCGCGTCCATCACCGCCGGCACTGCATCGAGCTCTATCGTGGCTATCGCCGCTGGAGGACATGATCAGCTCATCCCAGGCGTGAGTCGAACGAATTCGAGATGGAGGAGAGGGAAAGAGAACCTCGACCAATCTGACCGTCGATCCTTTTCCCGTTTTCTTCAGTGGTTCGTCGCCTACTCGCCCAGCTTGAACGCCATCATCGTCGCACACCAGGGAACCAACACTGAGTCCTTCCTGTCCATCCTCGAGGATGCCAACTTCGTTCCAACCCCTCTCTCCGAGTCGATGTTCCCAGGTGAGTTGAACTCTCGAATCGAACGAAGCACACGTTCGCAGATCTCCACTGACTCCCGCCCTCTTTCCCTTTAGGTGCCGGGGCCGCTGGAGTTAAGGTTCACAGTGGATTCCAGAACACTCAAGGATACACTGCTGCGAAGATTCTCGCGGCGGTCAAGACGGGAGTCGCGAAGTACTCGACAAGCAAGGGTAAGTTCTACGCGTCGATTCGACTCTATCTCGCAGACACATGTCCAAAACAAATTTCACTCTCTCCTCGCCACTCTACACAGTTATCACTGTAGGCCACTCTCTCGGAGCTTCCATCGCTGAGCGTGAGTAGTTTGCTTTCAGCGTCGAGTCGATTTTTGATTTTCTTCTCTTCTCGTAATTCGCCTCGCCCGCTGACGATCACCTTTCTCATCGTTCTCTACAGTCGACGCCATCTACCTCAAGCTTCAAATCCCCTCCCTGACCGTCTCAGCTCGACTCTTCGGTCTCCCCAGGACAGGAAACGACGCCTTCGCTCCCTTCGCTCTCAAAGTCGTTCGTCGCGTTTTCTTTCCCACCCTCTTCCTTCCCCTCGCTGCCGCTCAACTTCCCTCCTTCCCCCACTCTTTCTCTCGGTTTCAAGATCCCCGACTCCACCCACACAACCAACAAGAACGGTACGATCATCTATCCTCTTCTCTCCCAACGCGTCCAGCAATCTAACTTCTTCTCGTTCCCTTCAGACGTCGTTCCCCGTCTTCCCGGTCAAGCTCTCGGCTTCCAGCAGATCAACGGAGAGGAGTGGATCTCTCCCGATGACGTCTACGAGTCTTGCCCTGGTGTGGAGAACTCCAACTGTGCTCGCGGGTGAGCTCCATCTTTTCTTTCAAGCTCATTCTTTCTCGACGCGTCGAGCTCGACCTCCGACTGACCGTTTATCTTCCTTCGCCCCCGTTTCGAACAGTCAATCTATCCTCAAGTTCAGCACTGGTGATCACCACGGGTAAGCACGATTTCGACTTCCCGCTTTGGAGTTCCGGTTGCACAAATACTTACTTGGCTCCCAACGATGGCGTCGACTTTTCTTTCTTGTCGCAGACCTTACAACGGCATCAACGTTGGAAGCAGTTACTGCACGCTTTAACTCAAGCTTGACATTTTTTTCTCTCTCTCTTCCTATTATTCGCTTTGTTCTCTTGGGCTTCTGGAATTCAATAATGTTCGCTCTTTTTTCCGTTTCGTGGACGCGTCGAGAGACCACCGAGGTTGGTTTCCTGCTCCTCGTTCTTTCGCAGCGAAGCATCAACATTGCTGCCGAGACCGCCCAGCATCAGTTTCCAGGGCGAGGAGTCGCAGTGGAAGGCAAGAGGAAGGAGACTCGACGCGACGACGGAGTTGTTTATCGTTTGTGAGCTCAGCTTTTCCTTCCTTTGAACGTCGCGAAGGATTGTCATCTACTCCTCGCTCTTCTTCTCTCAAGGTCGAACACACGACACGCTTTCTCATCCAGAAGGAGGTAATCTCGTTAAGGCATGCATGGCATAAAGGGATAAGAGAAGAGCAGAGACATCAAAAACGAAGGTCGACCGGGATGAAGCAGTCTAAAGGGTAGGGCGACGAGGCCTTGTACGAAAGCACGAACGATAGAAACAGGACTGAGAGTCAAATTTAAACCTCCTGGGACTTGGATCCCTTTCCGGGCTTCGAGCTCTTAGCAGGAAGAAGCTCGGGCTGGATGGAAGGCAGAACTCCTCCCTGGGAGATGACGACGTGACCGAGAAGCTTGTTCAACTCCTAGAACACGATGAAAGGAAAGAGGATGTGGTCAGTGAGGATGTTTTTTGAAGGTAAGTATAGTTGAGTAGGAAGAGAAAGACTCACTTCGTCGTTTCGGACGGCCAACTGCAAGTGTCGAGGAATGATTCGAGACTTCTTGTTGTCTCGAGCAGCGTTTCCAGCCAACTCCAGGATCTCAGCGGACAGGTACTCGAGGACGGCGGCGAGGTAGACGGGAGCTCCGGATCCGACCTGGAAGTGGTGAGGAAGGGAAGGAGGAAGAGAGTCAGCAAGGGAAGAGGAGGAAGGGACGCGAAGGTGAAGATGAAGAGAAGACTCACTCTCTGAGCGTAGTTTCCCTTCTTGAGAAGTCGGTGAATTCGACCAACGGGGAACTGAAGTCCGGCCTAGAGGAGGGGAGAAGAAAAAGAGAGGGGAGAGAGTCAGGATGAGGTTGTGGAATGGAGAAGGGGAGAGGAAGGCAAAGGAAGGGATGGAGCTGCTCACCTTAGCGGATCGCGAAGTGGTCTTCTTCTCAACATCCTCTCCTCCGGTCTTTCCAGACTTTCCCTTTCCTCCGGTAGACATACTAGGAAGCAAGGATGAAGAGAGAGAAGAGAGTCAGCTCAAGTGCTTCGAGAGGAGGGGGAAAGGGAAGGGGAGAAGGTGGAGCTGTTGATCGTGCAAGAGCTCAAAGGAAACGAGATGAGAGAGAGAAGATGTATAGCACTCACGTTGATAAAGTGGGTTGGGTGGGGTGGTGGTGGTGGTGGTGGTGGGTGAGTGGCGAAGAAAAGTGAAGAAGGATGTGGTTGGAGGTCAAAGGAAGGGGGAGGGAGGGCTGAAAAAGGCAGCCCACTTCGTTTGGTCTTCCTGCCTCGAGACCTCGTGTAGCTCTGCCGTGTATGTGGAGAGACCTGATGAGATGATAGACTTTCTCCCACTGAGAGACCTGGTGAGAGAATACTAAGCTCCCCAATCCTGGACTCAGAAATGTGAAAATTTGATTCAACTTTTCGGAGAGATGGAGGGAGGGATTTCTCAGATTTTTGTTTTGAAGGTACGGCTGAAAAGCTACAGCTCAAGCAAGTACTCTCGAAGTCCTCTTAGCTCATGAAAATTGAAAGGGAGATCGTAGAAGCAAGAACCTTCAACGTTCTACACGTGGACTCAGCCCCAGGCGGGCGAGTTTTGAGCTGGTCGCCCCTCCCCTTCCCTTCCTTCCCTCCAACCACATCCTTCACCTTCAACTCTCCTTCTCAACTTCACCACCCCCTCACCCTCTACTTCACTCTCTCAACATGGCCCCCAAGCCCGCTTCCACCACCGCCTCCAAGGCTCCCGCTCAGAAGGCTCGTGAGTATCATCTTCTCTCCTTCCTCCCTCCTCCTTCCCCTTCTCTCTCGCCTCCACAGCTCTAGAACACCCATTCTGACTCGCTCTTCTCTTCCTCTTCGTCGTCTACAGCCGCCTCCAAGGCCCCTGCTTCCAAGGCTCCCGCTAAGAAGTCCACCACCTCCAAGGCCCCCAAGGCTGAGGGCGACAAGAAGAGGAGGAACAAGAAGCGAGTCGAGACCTACTCTTCCTACATCTACAAGGTTCTCAAGCAAGTTAGTCCTTCTTCCTGTCTTCCTCTCTGCTTTTCTCATCTGCCTTCTCGGAGAAATTTGGAGCGGATCGGATGATGGTGGTAGAAATGGCGACCGTGTTTATGGTTTCCCTTCCTTCAAAAAACACGAAGCTGACTCTCCCCTTCCCTTCCTCTTCCCCCCCTCCTCAGGTCCACCCCGACACTGGTATCTCCAACAAGGCCATGTCCATCCTCAACTCCTTCGTCAACGATATCTTCGAGCGAATCGCTTCCGAGGCTTCCAAGCTCGCTTCCTACAACAAGAAGTCCACCATCTCGTCCAGGGAGATCCAGACCGCCGTCCGACTCATCCTTCCCGGAGAGCTTTCCAAGGTTCGTTCTTTCTTTCCTTTCATCCCTTCTTTCCTTCCTTTAGTCTCCTCCCTCCTACACACGAACCACGAGCTGACCTTTTCTGTTCCTCTCTCTTCCTCTTCTCACAGCACGCTATCTCTGAGGGAACCAAGTCGGTGACCAAGTTCTCCTCTTCCTCCAAGTAGAGTTAGAGTCTCGTACTCGCTTGGTGGATGTTCGTGAAGGGGTTGCTCGCTCGTTCTGGCTATTTTGGGAGGGAACGGGGAGTCTCTTAGGGAAGGGATCCAGGAGGAAGGAGAGGTCGCCCGCTTTGTTGTGTTTTTCGCTTTTCGCTCTTCTACCTTTACGATTCATGTCGCAACGAAACACAATCTCTCTTCTCTGGTTTCGAAAGCATATTCAAGAAAGATGAAGGACGATGCGATGAGGTTGGTTCGTGAGGGGGAAGAAGGGAGAAGCCCTCTCGTGTGAGAGGTTCGAGACTGAGACGCGTCGTCGCTCTCGCGACAGAGGGAGGAAGAGAAGCTTGAATATGAAAAAAGCTTTCAGCAGTCAGCTAAGCTGCTCAAAGAGCTTCTCGGGAGACTACTGGATTCATCCCCTGACAATCTCTTCGATCTAAGGTCTCGAGGAACGAGGGGAGAAGGGGACGACTTTAGAATCCGAGACTACCTAGCGAAAGGGATGAGGAGCGGCGGCACCCTGTCGAGACGATTAAGAGAGAAAGAGGCATCGCGAATAGAAGCCGAGGAGAATCCTTTCAAAGCAGGAATTGGTCCAGGGGATAGAGGGAAAGGCCGTCGGAAAGGAAGGGAAGAAGAGAGCAGGTGGACGTTCAACCTCTTCGACACGAGCCTCAAAGCCTCAAGACCCTTTTAAGACCACCTGATCCGTTCCAAACGCAACCCAACTCGATTCTGCATATCCAGAGCGTCTTGATCGAGAGGCTCTGACGGGATCTGGTCGACGAATCCACCAGGGACGGTCCAGAACCTGAGGAGGGAAAGAAGAGGGAGCGGCTCGAAGTCAGTTCCAGCTTCGAAAGCAGCATTTTTGTAGCCACATGAAGACGTGAAGACCACCCACAAGACTCCGATGTGCTTATGTCAATCCGAGAAGTTGAGGAAAAAGAGCAGGAAGTGGTTGAAGGTCGAACGAGCTCAGCCCTCCTCTCCTGCCTTTTCGTTTCGTTTCGAGCTCACGCTTCCCTTCCTCTCCTCCAACTCACTCCTCCTCCTCAGACATGGCTTCCCAAATTCTTCCTCTAGGTAGGTGTTTCTCTCTCTACTCCATCCCTTGCGAACGCTGACGCCCGTTTTCGCTCGGGGTTGATCCACAGAGCTCATTGATCGATGCATCGGATCCAAGATCTGGGTCGTGATGTTCGTCCCCCTCCTTCTCCTTCCCCCTCCCTCTCTCCGAGCTTCAGCTTACCTCATAATTTCGGGGATCTTACAGGAAGGGAGATAGGGAGTTCGTTGGAACCTTGACTGGATTCGACGACTACGTCAGTGAGTACAAGAGCACGAGTTGAAGAGACGGGGAAGAAGGAAGGAGACGTCGAGCTTCTCGCTTGAGCTGACCTTTGCCTTTGCTTCTTCTTCTCGTTCTCGTAGACATGGTGCTCGAGGATGTTACTGAGTAGTGAGTCTTATCTCATGTCCTATTTGACCTGCTCAGGCCAGAGGACGGACTCAACAAGAGGTTGAAAAGAGAGAGAGCTTGAGCTCAAGCTGACCTTTCCTTCCCTCACTCCGTTCCTCGTCCTCGTCCTGCAGCCACTCGACCCCGGAAGGACGAACCACCACCCACCTCAACCAGACTCTGCTCAACGGAAGCAATATCGCTATTGTGAGTGCCGTTCCCTACTGGGGTGGGATGGAGGAGGGAAGGAGGAGGAAGAGAGAGAGCTGACCTCGAGCAACCTCTTGCTTCCTTCTCAGCTCGTTCCAGGAGGAGAGGGACCTGAAGCTTCGTCCTAGAAGGGCGAGATGGAATAGTATTACGAACCAAGAATCATAATGGACACGACTTCGATGCTTTCTTGGAACGAAAGCAGGGAGAGAGGAGCGGGAGGGAGGGAAAGGGACAGCTCGACGAGCTCGACGTCCGACGTCCTCTCGATCCGTCTTCCTTCCACTCCTACCTCATCCGTATCGTATCTGTTGCTTCGGAAGTGGATCTAGACGAGCCTGAGGTATAATTACACAGTTTCTCGTCAACGACCCTTCCTCCCTCCAACACCCATCTCTATCTCTCCTCCCTCCCTCCCTCCCTTTCCCTCCCAACCACCACCCCACCTCCACGCAGCATGTCTTCCCCCCACCCCTCCCTCCCCTCCCCAACTCTCCGCCTCCACACCCTCTCTCTTACCCTCCAAGACCTCCGAACCCAACTCGCCCAAGCTCTCTCCCTCCCTCTCCCCCCTCCGCCTCCCCTCTCCAACGCCCTCACCCCCGGTTCCTCAGTCTCTCCCTCGCTCTCGAACGAGACGGACGAGATCGATAGGAAAGCGAAGGAGATTGTGGAGGAACATATTAGGTTGTTGCATGATTTGAATGAGACGAGGGATGCTGCTGACGTGAGTGGAGTGTGGCGAGGGAGGGGAGGGGAGGAGGGAGAGAGAGAGAGAGCTCACCGTTCGTTCTTCGTTGTTGGGTTTGACAACAGAGCTTGATCCAGAAGGTTCGTGCCTATCGATTAGAGTGTGGAAGGCGGGAGACTGCGAGCTGATTCTTGTCGGATGGGGCTTGGATGGAAGCAGTACTGCTTGATGGTCCGACGAAGCGAGGAGGACGTGAGGGAGATGCTTGGATTGGAGAAGGGAGATTGATTGAGGAGAGGTGTCCGTCCTTTGCTCGTAGGGTATAAAGTCAGCTGGAGGTGTGGATGCATGTAGCTCACCTCTTCCTTTCTGTTGTTTCTCGCGAAGGACGCTGAGTGAAAGGAAGACGCGCATACACGCTCGACACCCGGGCCTTTCCTCCCCTCTCTCTTCCTTCTCGTTCCGGTCGGGGTTGTATTATGTAAACGCGGTTGAATACGATTCGTTAAAAGAGTTGTGTCTGAAGAAGTCTAGCATGAGAACGTTATGTTATTGAGGTTGAGCGAAAGCAAGCAAAATGTGCGAGGGAACGGAAGGGAGGAGGGAGACCGAGTTGAGCGGGATGCGAGTGGGGAGGAGGGAGGAGAAAACTAAGCAATAGAGGAGGTATGTATTTAGAGGATCTGAACCTTGGGGAACTTGAACTGAGGGCCGATCTGTGAAGGAAAAGGAAGGGGATCGGGAGAGAAGGGAGGGATCGCGATCAGCGAACGCGAGACTGGACGAGAGAGAGAGAGAGAGACAGCGTGTGTAGAGAGGGAGGTCGAATAAACTTACCTGTCCAACGCAGATCTGTCCCAAAGAGTGTCCAGCCTCAATCGACTGAGTCAAAGTCTTTCCCTGAGCGAAAGCTCCCAAGAATCCTCCGGCGAAGGCATCTCCAGCTCCGTTGGTATCGACGATCTCGTCGTCGGCCATCTTGGTGACGGGGAAGGTCTTGGGGTTCTCCTCTCCGGCGTGAAGGTTTCCGGGGGCGTCGGTGAGGGAGGAGGAAGCGACGAGGGTGGAGGAAGCTCCCTGGGTGATGATGACCAGACGAGGTCGGGACGCGTTTTGCTTGGGCAGGTTGGCGATGGCGGTGGCAACGGAGGCGGGGTCGGTGGCCTGTAGAGAAACGAAACAAAGATAGGAGAGGAATAGTTAGAAGTTGGGTTGGGAGGGAAGAAGAGGAAAGGGAAGGAAGGAGATGAGAGGAAGAGAGAGAAGGGAGAGATGAACGAACGGAAAGACCGTGAGACTCAGCGTAGGCAGCGGCCTCGGACTCGTTTCCGATGACGATGTCACAGAAGGGGAGCATCTGGTCGACCTGAGCCTTGAAGAACTGGGGGATGAAAGGAGCCGAGAGGTTCATGGCGAAGGTCTGGCGAAGGAAACGAAAGACGCGAACGGAAACGTCAGCTTGAGCTCTGTGCTCCTTTCTTCGTTCCTCGACTTCGACTACAAAGTTCGAGCTCGAGGAGATGATAGTGGACGTACCTTTCCAGACTCAGAAGCAGTCTTAGCAAGCTCAAGAGCAGACTCGATTCCGTGGGTGAGGAAGAATCCTCCGAGGTAGAAGAACTTGGCCTCGTCGATGAGAGCCTTGACCTCAGGGGTAGCGAGGTGGGAAGGAGTGAAGGACTCGGCGGCTCGGAGGGTGGTGGTGAGGGATCTAACGAACGAAAACCCGACGGAACAACAAAACGAAGTCAGCGACGAGAGAGCGTCGAGAGCTCGAAGGGGAAGGAGAGACTCACCGGTCGTGACCAGTGATGATGACAGCACAAGCTCCAGTCTTCTGACCATCGAAGACCTGGTAGGCGGACTGGACTCCCTCCTACAAGAAGGGAAACGCGAAAGAAAAGGAAAAGCTCGTTCAGCGAACGAGGAAGACCAGAGCTCAAAACGAGATCGCTGGGCTGAAACTGACCTTCTCGTTAGCAGCTCGAAGGGACTCGGAGAGTTCGTCCTTTCCAACGGCTCCGATGTAAGCGACGGATCCCGCGGGGAGGACGTACTAAACCAAAAGGAGAAAAGAAGGGAAGACGGTGATGAGCTTGAGCAGCTCGAAGAAGGGAAGAAGGGAGGAAGGAGGAGAGTGAGGACTGACGGCGGCTCCTCGAGCGGCGTTCTGAGCGGCTCCACCAGCGACGTAGACGGGGAATCGGGTGATGATCTCCTCGTAGCTGTGGGATGGTCATAAAAGGCAAAGATGGGGAGGGAAGAGGGAGGAGGGGGAGGGAGGGAGGAAGAGAGGGAAGATGGTCAGCCCCAAAAAGTCGAGCTCGCTTTCGTTTCTCCCGGTTGAAGCTCTCGGACAGAAGCTGAATGAGGCAAACGTACATAGGCCTGTATAGACGATGGTACAAGAGAGATAGATAGAGCGTGTGAGAGTCAGCTTCCATCCATCGTAGGGAGAGAAGAGAACAGCAGAAAGGTCAAGCTCGTTTCGTTTTACTCACATGTGCTTCTCCTCAGCAAGGATAGCATCGTTCGCCTTGAGCTCGTACTTAGCGAGCAGATCCTCTCCCTTGGAGATTTGGATGTCGAGCTACAAGTTCACCCAGACGAGAATAGATCGAAGAGGAGAAGGAGGGAAGGTCAGCTTGAGCGGTCTGATCCGCCATGCTCGTAAAAGAAAGCCAGTCGAGCGAGGTTGGATGGACGTACGAGGGGGTTACCCATGCAGACGAGAGTGATAGCCATTTTAGAGAAAGAAGAAGAAAGGTAGGGGGAAGGTGGGAAAAGAGGGGAAAGGAGTGAGTGAGGGAGAGGGAGAGAGAGGAAGGAACGAGCTCGAGAACGTTTCTCATCGTTCGAGATTCGGCGAGGGCGTAGTCGCGCTCTTCACGACGGAGGCGATCAAAGAGGGGAAATTGGGCTTTGCAACATATATAACGAAGCGTATTAGCTGTAGACCTCAAATCAAAACCCTCCTCAGCTCATCCCTCCTCACCCGCATCCCACTAACAGGACATCTCCCTCCTCCGACTTTCAACCCATCTTCCTCTCCTCGTTCAACCTCCCCCTCGATACACTTCCAGCAGTAAACCCACCCGCCACTCCCCCCGACCGTAGCTCCCTTCCATTTCTCACCACACAAGGGACAATCCCCCCACTCCTTCACGTTCGAATCCAGCAGGGCCTGACCGGAGGTCGTCGGCGCGACGCGTGGAGGAGGAGGGAGAGGAGGGTGGTGCGCTTTTGAGGAGGAGGAGGAGGAGAGAGGGGAGGAGAGGGAGAGGAGTTGGAAAGGAGAGGTCGGGGAGTGGTAAAACTCGAGGAATTTGAGGGAGAGGAGGAGGAGGGGGAGGATTCCTGGAGGGGAGGGGAGGTACGAGAGGAGGGAGTTGGACGATGTCGTTGGAGACGCGGGTGAGGGAGGAGAAGCAGATTCCTAGAACAAGAGCAAGAACCAAGGATCAGCCTACTCCCAAGGAAGAAAGATGGTGGTCAAAAACGAGATCAGCGCGACGCGACGCACCATATCCTCCCTCGTAATCCTTCCAACCCTCATCCTCCCACTCATCAACGCCCAACTCTCCAAACTCCACACCTCCGTCCGATCAAACAGATAGGCTACGTTCCAGAACAGACTAGCCACTTCCCACCCCGTGTTGACCCACGGATACAGCAACAGAAAAGTCTGTTTGAGACGAGAGAGGACGCGATGGCGACGTGACGAGGAGTTGGCCGAGGACGAGGAGGAGGAGGAAGAATCCGGAGCCAGGATGGAAGGATCTACGCCTCCTCCCAAGGAGAGGAAGAGCTCGTGGAGTTTGAGCCGAAGGTAGGGGATCAGAACCTACGAAAGGAATGCGAAGATGGTCAGAGAGAGGAGCTAGAGGGAAGGAGAGAGGTGGGAGGTGGGCACGCACAAGTTGAATCAAGCTCAACCGGATATCCTTCTTCTTCAACCCGGTACGAGAAGGAGCAGAGGATCCTCCTTCGAAGGCGTCTCGACGGGGTGTTTTGAGAGGTGGGATCCGACGTCTTCGGAGGCCGTAGAAGTATTCCGAAAAGGAGGCCTCTGTAGAGAGCGAGCGAAAGGTAGGAGGAGGTGAGGTGAGCTTGGACGAAGATGGTTGAGCTTGACGGAGGAAGGAAAGGACAGGACTTACGGTGGTGTTTGAGATGATAGCGCTCTACCACGAGCATAAGAAGGGAATAGAACTCCTCGTGTCGGTTCACGATGGGGATGAGGTAGCGAGGATAGCTGTGGGCGAGCACCTGAGAAGGAGAGGAGAGGAGGGGAGAGAGGGAGGGAGGAGAGAGCATGTCAGCTCCGGCTACCGTCTCTATTCTTCCCCTGTATCCTTCTACATCCAAAATGCTACGACAAGAGAGAGAGTGCACTCACATTGACCACATATCTGACGGCCGGCTGGAGTAGACCTCTGAGTTGATCCTGAGCGAGGAGTTCAAAGAGGGAAGGACGATCCGGCGAGGTCGCGAACGACGAAGTAGCGAGCTCCATTCAAGGTCCAATTGAGGTTGAGGGCGATCTAGACACCAAAGATGAGTTGGATTCGGTAGACGGAGATCTATAGGGTTCTGCGAGGAGGTCTAGGCTTTTGATCTGAGGTCGAGTGGAAGGTTGAGGGTGAAACGAGCTCAAGCGAAACTCAAGCGAAATCATCCTTCGGTCCAAGGCGTTGAGCTTCCTCTCTTTGTTTCCCTTCCCTCCCAACCATCACATCGCGGACTTTTCACTCATCCCTTGACCTCTTCCTCTCCAACACAGACATATCCTCGAACATATATTCCTGCTCCGACTCACGGCAAGGCTCAGGGAGAGGAGAAGAGGGAACAATGGGCGGAGAAGATCAAGAGGCGTTGGAAGCTCAACACCTTTCCTCCTCGAGCTCGTTCCTCCTTTAGGTCTCAAGTCCCCTTGATCCTGTCTATCCTCGCTGTGATCAGAGAGTCGGCCCACGGCCCCACGGCCCAAAGTATAGCGACATCAGATCGCCCAGGATTTCCTCTTCTCCAACAACGACCGCCGTTCGCTCGTTCTCCTTCTTCGGGCTGCTCTTGACCTTCTCCCTTCCCTCTCCTTCTCCCTCTCTCTCGCCCACCGATACCCAGAGGTCCCACCTCCTCCTTTGGAGTAGCCAAGCTCTAGACTCAAGCACCCTCCCCTTCCCCGCGAAGGCCTAGCTTCCCACGTTCGTTCCTCATCATCCCCGATGCTCTCCTCCTCGTCGACGCCCTCTCTCCTCCTCTTCCCTTTCATCCTCCTCGTCACCCTTCTCGCTCCCCAGCTCGCCCAAGCTCGCCAGA
Organism: Mrakia blollopis; assembly: GCA_000950635.1. Taxonomy (NCBI): domain Eukaryota; kingdom Fungi; phylum Basidiomycota; class Tremellomycetes; order Cystofilobasidiales; family Mrakiaceae; genus Mrakia; species Mrakia blollopis. The sequence goes on along the minus strand of BBPU01000023.1, from coordinate 788,377 downwards.
CTCCTTTGCGACTCACCCCCAAATCTCTCGACCCTCAGCTCGACCGCCGAGCTTCAGCGTGGATATCAAAAGGCTGCTGGACGGACTTCGGCACTCGCGTCCTCCCGAACTACTTTTGGGACGACAGCGCTATGACTATCGACAAGTGCACTGCCCGGTGCGCTTCACTGGGATATAAACTCGCCGGACTAGAGTATTCCAGTGAGTCTGTTTAACCAACGAGGGCTCGGAAGAAGAGAATCGAAACTGACGACCTTCGCCTGATCTTGTTCTTCTCTTCCCTTCGTTCAGCTCAATGCATGTGTTCGTCTACCCTCGGGAGCACCTCGAGTGCAGTGCCTGCTACGGACTGCGATTCCAAGTGTGCTGGTGAGATCACTTCCCCTCCTTTCAACCGTTTCTTGAAGACGCGAGGCTGAAGCTGATCTTCGGATTTCAACCACTTGTCGCGAGCAGGAGCGACCTCGACGTCCTGTGGAGGAGGATATCGCATCAACCTTTACTCCTTTGAGCCTGTGAGTCTCCCCCTTTACCTCGCTCCGTCGATGCCGAACGTCTCATTGACCTCTTCGCGTTTTCTCCTTTCAAAAAAGGTCACCGTGAGTCTCAGAACAACTCCTCGCTCTCTCTCGTCGAAGCTCGGTCCTCGACGCGATTCGCCTTCGCACTCGCTGCTGACCATCTTCTGATCCCTCTCGCATCGGACAGGTTGCTGCCGCTACTATCTGGGTTGATAAGGGGTGTTACTCGGACTCGTCGTCGCCGAGAACGCTGGCTTCGACCGTCTTCCAGTCGAGCTCGATGAGCCCGACGCTTTGCAAGGCTACTTGTAAATCTGCTGGGTGAGTTTCCTTCTTCCCTTCAACTTGACAGAGTTCCGTTAACATTTCTTCTCTACCTCTTCAGCTACACCTTCGCGGGAACGGAGTACTCGACGGAGTGTGAGTTTCGAGACGCGTCGACTCAGCCTGCCAACTTCGTTCCTCTCTTGTCCGCTCACCCTTCTCGTTTCGTTTCTTTTTCACAGGCTACTGCGCTAACTCCATTGATCCAAAGGGAACTCTTCAAGCTTCGAGCTCGTGCAACATGGCCTGCGGAGGTGGGCATTCTTCCTTCTTTCTCCTTTCTCTCTCCTCCGATGTAGCTCAACATCGTTTCTTCTTCCTTTGTCTTCCTCCAGGATCCAACTCGGAGAAATGTGGAGCGGGGTACTTGATCTCGATCTATCAACTCGTTCCCTTAGTCGCGGCAACAACTAGCTCATCGACTTCCCTCCTCCCTTCGACCTCGTCAACCTCCATTCAGTCCTCCACCTCGCTTCTGAGCACCTCTTCCTCGGCCAAACCTAGCTCTTCTTCGACTTCCACAACCAAGTCCAGCAGCTCCTCCATCCTTTCCACCTCCTCAAGCTCTTCGTCGACCACGCGATCAAGCTCTTCCTCTTCGAGCGCGGTCTCCTCAACCACCTTGAGCAGCTCGTCCTCCAAGTCTTCATTCTCTAGCACGGCTCCATCTACTACCTCGGTGAGTCCTTTCACGTTTACTACCTCATTTCCCTCTCGATCTGACGTCGTTTCTCTCCCATCTCAGTCGCGAAGCAGCTCGGCATCCGTCTCCTCCTCCTTTAGCTCTGCCGTAGCTTCAAGCACGAGTTTGGTGAGAAATTCCTCATCCTCTCCTCTTTACTGCGAACGCTTGTTCTGATGCTTTCTCTTTCTCTCGCAGGTTGCTCCTCTCTCGACTGGAACCTGGTCGTACTCAGGGTGTTTCCTCGATGCCAACGTTCGAACTCTCCCTTCCTACTCCTTCACTTCAACCTCGATGACCATCGAGATCTGCCAAGCTGGTTGCCTGACTAAAGGCTACGTTTATGCTGGGCTGGAAGCTGGATCGGAGGTGAGCTTCGATCTTCCCCTTCCCGAATTCCTTTCTTTCTTCCTTTCGACCCGACCTGACCCGCTCTCTTCTTCTCGTTCAAGCAGTGCTGGTGTGCTGCGGCTATCGCCTCTACCGGATCCAAACTCTCCGACTCGGTCTGTGCGACCAGCTGCACTGGAAACTCGGCAGAATACTGTGGAGGAGGATGGGCGATTACAATCTTCAAGTACACTTCTGTGAGTTGGCGTTGCTCTTCTAGTGAAGGAGGGGGAGTCACTAGCTTACATATCACTTCATCCGACCAGGCGGGAGCTACTCCTACGCCGACAACGACGTCGGTGAGTTCAAATTGCAGTCGAGGCGCGTCGAACGACACCAGCGCTGACAATCTCTCCTTCCTCTCTTCAGTCCAGCACCACTGCTTCTTCCTCGAAGTCGACAACCGCCATCACCTCTACCTTTACGTCTACTTCGACCACATTCTCTACTACCACCACCGCTTTCGTTCCCGCCGCTACGACCTCAGGGAAAGCCGTTTACGCTCACTTCATGATGGTCCGCTCAGCTCGCTTTCCATCTTCCTTTCTTCCCCCCTCTCCCTCTCGAAATCTGACTCCTATCCCTCATCCTCTGCAGGGGAACACCTACTCCTACACCTCCGCAACCTGGCTCTCCGAAATCCGACTTGCCTCGGCAGGAGGAATCGACGGCTTCGCTCTGAATCTAGGGACTGATTCCTGGCAACTGGCAGGCCTCGATCTCGCCTTCGCCGCCGCTGCTTCAAGTGGAACCGGTTTCAAGCTCTTCCTCAGTCTCGACATGACCGTATTTGGATGCTCCTCGTACGGCCAGGCGGATCAGCTCAAGAGTTTGGTGACGAGATACGCGTCCCATCCAAATCAAGCGAAGTACGCGTCGAAGGTTCTCGTTGGGACGTTCGCTGGGTCGGATTGGTGAGAAGTTTTGCGTTTCTTCTCTTCCGAAGAGTGTGTAGCGAAGCTGACGTGCTGGGGTTTTGACTTGGAACAGCACGTTCGGTCAAGGAGGAGGATGGAGTTCAGCTTGGACGTCGGTGTTCAAAACTCCTCTTCAGAACGCTGGCATCCCGATCTTCTTTGTTCCTGCTGTCTTCGTCGATACCTCGACCTTTGGATCTGCTTCGGTGATGGATGGGGAGCTCAACTGGAATGGAGGTGAGTCGTATCAACTCTCTGTTCTTCGACTCGGGATCATTGTGACTGAGTCCTTCTTTCCCGTTATCTCTCTCTGCTCAGGCTGGCCGACTGGGAACTCCGGAATCGACTTCTCGAGGGATAACACCTACCTCTCTGCTCTCGGATCCAGGTCTCAGGGTTACATGGCCACGGTCTCCCCGTCGTTCTACACTCGTGAGTTCCTCTTCGACCTCGTTCCGTCGCGTCTTCTTTGCTTCGAGCTCACCTCTCGCTCTCTTCCCCTCTCCAAGATTACTCTCCATGGACGTGGAACAAGAATTGGATCTTCAAGAGTGACGAGTGAGTATAGATCCGTCTTCGGAGCCTCGTGAGCGGTCGTTGATCGACGGGTTATTTTCTCAGTTGGCTCTTTGCTCGACGATGGCAGCTGCTAGTTGAAAATCGGCTCAAGTTCGATATGGTCGAGGTTTTGACTTGGTACGTGTTTATTATCCTTTCTTTCATCCATAGATGTCGCTGACCTACTTTACTTCCCTCTACCTTAAAGGAACGGTGAGCACTGGAGTTTCTCAATTTAACCTCCCAGCTCGGCGACGCGACTGAGCATCTCTCCTCCTCCTTTCTCTTTTCTTCAGACTACGGAGAGTCAAGCTACATCGGAAGCATCCTCGCTGATCAACCCAACTCTCAGAATTGGGTCAACGGCGTGAGTTTCTCCTATCAATATCTTTCTCCAGCAACCCAGCGACGACGCGACTGACCTTCTTTCTCTCCCTCCCCTCCCTCCAGATGGATCATCTTCGTTCGTCCTCCCCTTTCCCTCCCTCTTTTCCCTTCCTCTGACTCAAAATCTTCTCTCTACAGCTCTCCTCGAGGTCAACAAGTACTACGCTACCGCTTTCAAAACTGGCCAATACCCTCAGATCCTGACGGACCGAATCTACCTTTCCTCTCGACCTCACTCCAACACCGCCAACGCCTGGGGATCAGGGGAGTTTGATCGACCTACAGGAGGTCAAAATGGAGATTCGAACGGATATCTCTGGCCTGCCAACAACTTCTTCGCTCTCGTTTTCGCAAAAGCACCTGGAACGGTCGTTCTTTCGAGTGGGTCGATTAGTAATTCGTTCAGCGTGGTTGCTGGAGTCAACTTCTTCACCTCTGGGCTGAGTACTGGGTGAGTAACTTTTTTTTTTCCTGTAGTCGATGAGTTCGAGCTCCTACTGATCCTTCTCTTTCTCTTTCTCTTTTTCCTTTCTGGTTCGAGCAGGAACGGAATGAAGGCAGTTCTCTCGCGATCTGGCTCCAACGTCCTCACCTTCCAACCTTCCTTCACCTTCACCCAAGATACACAGTGAGCTCACTCTTTCTCCTCCCTTCCTTTGTCTCGACTCCCTTCCGTTCTCGCTTGAACTGATGGCACTTCTTTACCTTTTCTCTTCTTTTCTCCTTTCCTCCTTTCCTTTTCTTCTTCTCTTTCTCTGCAGATGGTTCAACTTTAACTACATTTTCTTCGGTGCGTTCTTGACTTCCATCTCCTCATCTCCACTTGGAGCACAAGCCGAGCCACGGCGAAGATGAGGCGAAAGCAAGAGACGCGTCGTGACGTCGTGCTCTTGATGTATCGCTGATCTGCATCCTCCTTTGTCCCTTCCTCCTTTCCCCACAGCTTCTCCGGCCTGAAAATCGAGTAATATTTTGTCGCCCGTTCTCTCTGCTTATCCTCAGCCCTCTCTTTTGCCTCGTTTAGATCTCTCTTCGTTTCTTCATTTCTACGACTCCTTCGCGTCTCTTCGCCAGGATTTCACTAATACGCATATATATATCTCCCAATCTGGAATGCTCCATTCTCACGAGAAACATGTGAGCTTTGCTCTCTCCGAACCAAGGAACTTCGCCCGATATTTTAAAAGGAGCGACCGGGACGCGTCGAAAACCAAAAACGAGCAGCTTCACCTGACTGCGTCTCCTCTTTCACTCTTTGTATTGATCATGAACGGTCTATACCCGAGAAACTAAAATCCCAACTCATCTAAGCTAATCCTCCAGCTCTCCTTCGTCGCGTTTCCCTTCGTCTTTCGATCTGAACCTTTTTCTCCCCCTTTGGCCTTCGTTCCTCCTCATTGTTTTGGGTTCTCGCATCATCGGTCTAACCTCCCCATAGCTCTACCTCTTGGATCTATCTAGACTTCTACCTCTCGCTGGGACTGGCTCGGCGACTGGAAGAGCAGCGAGAGGAACAACTGCGACGCGAAAATTCAGCTCGAGATCGAGTCGCCTTCAATCGATTTATTACCGCAACTCGGTTGAGCAGAATCATTCTGATTTTGATCTCTCGAAAAGGGCGAGAACAAATCTGCTTCCGAACATTACCTCCCTTACCATCTGCTATAGAAGGAAGGATAGGAAGAACCGCGTCGCCTCGGTTTCCCTCTCCGGCTCCTCTCCCTTTTCCTTGGTCTTCTCCCTACCTCGGACCTGTCCCGTCCCATCTTCGGCCAAGCGACCGTACACACAAGCTTTTTCTTCCTTGAAGAATATCTGCGTTCCAAATCCTCCTTCTCCCGGCCCACCTCAGAGAACACAAGCAATGATCGACAACCTTCTTGAACGCAACAGAGCCTTCGACCTGTCTAAGACGCGCCTTCTTCATCTCTCTTTTCTTCGCTGCTCTTCCGTTCTCGGGAGGTTCTGAAAGGGAGAGGTGCGAGGGAGAAGCGAGACCTCCGAATGTTTGTTTCTGGCGGCCCTGGTTGAATTTTTGAGGAGCCAGCTGGGGCAAAGGGAAAAGGAAGAAAGACGAAGGAGGGGAAAGGATGGGGGCGTGCCTCCTTCTCATCCCTTCATCCTCCCTGCCGCCTTTCGTTTCTTCACCTCCAACGTCCTTCACCCCCTCCCTCCCTCAACCGGGTTCAACTCCCTCTTCTCCCTCTCCGTCGCACCCTCCCGCTCTCCTTCCTTCGCTCTCGGTCTAAACCACGTCAACGGACAAGAGGATAGAAAGATTTCGACCCCAACCGACTCCTTCGTGCGTTCCTCTCACCTTCCTTCTTCGCTTTCGCAAGGGACGTCTCCCTGCTGTCCGCTGACCTCTCCTCCTCCTCTCAACTCTCTCAACGCTCCCTATACATTCTACTACACACGGAATCCAACTCCACCTCGAAATCTATACTACTCTCCTTCGTATACACGCTCTCTCCCGTCCCTCCCACCCGTCCGTCATCCCTCCCCCCTCCCTCGACCTCCCTTTCCTCCCTATCAAGTCCGCTCTCCTTCCCTTCACGAGAGACAACACCCAACCTCAACTGCTACCTCCTCCTGCTTCTCATCCTCCTCCAGGATTCCACCTGTGAGTTCTCTCTCCCTTTCCCTCCTTATGACGTCGGGCGGCGAAGGACGAGCAGACGGGAGAGAGAGAGAGAGAGAGTCAACCTTCCAGTCAGCAGTCGAGCATCAGCATCCTCTGGCTCTCTTCGACGGCTCTTCTCTTGACGAAACCTCGTATGGTAGAACAGGAAGATCTTCCTCGTCCTTCCCCGATTGCGACTTTGATGGCGAGGAGGAGACTTGGACGCGATAACGAGCGGCTTGTCCTTCTTCTCTCGCCCGCGAGGGCGGAGAGAGAGAAGCGACGATCAACTCTCTCTCTCGTTCCTCTGGGGTAATCCCTCGCCCCAATCTCCCAGTCCAAGACGCGCTCGGTGTACAGTTTCACGGTCATCTGGCCCATCCTTCTTACACCCGATCAACGACGATGTAGAACGTCCGTGAAGATTGAGCTGACCCGGCGTTTGTTGCACAGACCGTCTCTTCCCAACTCCTGCAAAGTGGAACATAGAACTCCTTCTTCTTGAGCTTCTAAACCCCACTCTCTTCCCAGCCAAGTGAGTCCAAAAATCTTTCCTCTAGTCTGCTTCTTTCGTCTCAGTCCTGTCTACGAACAAGGGGACGGGAGGAGGGAGCGACATTTAGGGTTAGGTCCCTTGGTCGGAATCCTCATCCGAGCCGAGGCCTGATAACGACAGGTTGTTTCGAAAGCTCCTTCCGTTGCTCCTTGCTCTCTATATGAGCCAGGGGTGCGAAAGGAGGACATCTCTTTCGTATGCAGAGACCTATGAAGGTCATCTGTGTCGGTCAGCTCTTTGGAGAAATGGCGTACTGACTTGGGTCCTCTCTCGCAACTTCTAGCAACCTCGAACGCCTTCCGCCCAAGCCTCTTCCCTCCCTCGCTCATCTCCCTATTCCTCCCCAACCGAACTCGACCCACCTCCCATCTCTCTACCAACCACATCAAAACGGAGAACGATGCCTTACTCGAACCCTTCCTCCCCAGCTGCCGTCGACTCGGCTGCGACGACTCGCGCTCCTTTCTCCTTCTCCCACCGGGCAATCCATCGTTCTCATCACCAGTTCCCTCACCATCCCCACGATCATCCCTCAAGTTCCTCCTCTGGATCCTCCTCCCCGAGTTCGTCGACGTCTTGGTCTTCTCCTCAACCAGGACCGATGCCAACGGTTCCTCGACGAGCCTCGTCGACCTCCTCGACTTTGAGAGCAGGAGTCGTCTCCCCTCCCAGCGCGCCTGGTTTGGTTCTTCCTCGTCGCGCAGAGAAGAGTCCGAGCCCGACTCCTCCTCGACGAGGTACGCCAGCGGAGGCGGAGAGCTCGTTAGGTCTCTCGGTGGGATCATCCTCGTCGTCGTCTTCGTCGGATGGAAGAGCCTCGGAAATAATCGCGTCGTCGTCCTCCTCAACCCTCGTCGATCTTCAACCCTCTTCTTCGACGCCAGAATCCTCAACCATCCCCTTCCCTTCTCCCTCTCCTCCCCTTCCATCTGCTACCATTCGTCGAACGGAACCCGCCAGCAAGGCCGCTCTCTGTCGAGCAGGATCTCCCTCCCTTCGCGTCGACATCCCTCCTCCCAAACCTCAACCCCAGCACACCCTCCACCACCACGCCCGTCACCACTCCCACATCGGATCGTCCAACGCTCCTGCACCTCGACCTCATCCGATGATCAGGAAGAAGTCGGGAGAACTCGTCAAGCCTTCGCTCAAATCTCGAACGTCCTTTTCGACTCCCAACTCGGCAGGTCCCGAAGACGAGGAGGAGGGAACGGAGGATCGTTGGGCGATGTCTCGTTCAGCACCGACTACTCCTTCGGGAGAGTCTCGCTTCGGATCGGAGAGGAAGACGCTTCGTTTCGCTGGAGGAGAAGGAGAGGGAGGTCAACTCGAGAGAGTCGTTCTCTTCAAGCGAGAGCACAAGGTCACCGCCGTCACTCGAGTTTTGGAAGGAGAGGACCTCGATCGAGTCACCGATACGGAGACTGAGGGAGAGGGAGCTGGGAAGAATTCTTTCGGGAACGTCTGGGCTTCACCCAAGTACTCGAGGTCGTCGTCGTCGACGGGAAGCAGCAGCAGCAGCGACAAGGAGAAGGTCGAAATTCACCAGATCGAGTCGACGAAGGTTCCTCGCGTTCCCGGTCTCAACCTGGACAACAGTCGAGGACAGCCCATCCTCGTTCCGGAGTTCGATCAGGTTATGCTGGAGTCGTTGGTGTTGGTAGATGAGGGAGCTCCTTCGGGAGCGTTGACGTTGAAGGGGACGGTGGTCGTTCGAGACATCACTTACTCGAAATGGGTCGCGATTCGATTCAGTGAGTGCTTACTTCGTTCTTTCTTCTCTCCATCCAACTCTCGAGCTGACCGTTTTTCACTTCTACTTCCCTCTTCAGCCTTCGACGACTGGCAGACGGTCTCGGAAGTCTCAGCAGTGCACGCCGTCCACATCCCTCCTTCGGCTCTCGGACCCAAGAACGCGAACGGTCAAGGATGGGATCGCTTCACCTTCTCGGTCAAGCTCGACGACGTTCGAAGGAAGATCGACGAACGACAACTCCTTCTCGCCGTCAGGTACTCGATCGAAGGAGGAGCTGAGTGGTGGGACAGCTGCGACGGTTCGAACTACAAGGTCCGCTTCAAGAAGACCAAACCCGTCGTCGCTCCTACTGTCGTCGCGAGATCAAAGTCGGCCGACAACGGAGGAGCCTTCCTTCCTCTCCTCGAGGCCAAGCAACACCACGTCGTTGCTTCTCCCATGTCCTACCACTCAGCTCAAACCCACGCGAGCGGACACGGGAACACCCACCTCCCTCTTCCCAACCGACTGCCCTCCGCTCTTCACTCCTCTCACGCTCCCAACCACTCCCAATCCTGGACGTTCCCTAATCAAGTCTCGAACTCGGACGCCCACGCCATCTCTCCGAAGAACGTCTCCATCCCTCTCACTTCCAACGCTCCTCCGGTTCGACCCAAGATCGGCGCGTCGAACTCTCCCTCTTCCGCTCCGATCAAGCTCAAGAACTACTGCCCTCCCACCTCTCCTCCTGCTTCGCCTCCGAAGCAGACAGCTCCCATCGATCATCTAACCCACGCAAGGTTTGGGAAGCTTGCCGCCGTTGCTGGTCCTGCAGGATCAGGAGGAGGAAGAAGTGGAAGTGGAAGCGGGAGCGGGAGCGGTTCGTCGTCGCCGGTTCGACAGGGTCACCATCGCTCGAAGAGCTCGATCTCAGTCGGAGGAGGTTCCAAGGACTTCGGATTCCTCCCTCCTCCAGCCTACATGCGACCAACCCAGTCTTCGTTCCCTCCTTCCTCCCCCACCCACACCTCGCCGTCGAAGAGGTCGACTCTCATCGCTTCGTCTGGTCCTCTCTCTCCTCCCGTCTCGGCCTCTCACTCCCCTCCCTCGCCAACGGAATCCCTCCTCGCTACTCCTCTTCCCAACACGGTGGAAGTCAGTCCTGCGGTGATGACGTTCGATCTTCCTGATCTGGGCGTCGAGGCTTCTGGGAAGCCGAAAAAGAGAGTCTCGCCGATTCAGAAGGAGGTCAACCTTCCCTCTGACTCGTACGCCGATTTGTGAGTCTTTCTTTCCTCGATTCCCTTCTCCTCTACAAGTCCTGACTTCATCCCTCCTTCTCTTCTCTTCCAGCATCGCGAAGTACTGCTTCTTCCAGGGATCCGACGCCATCTCCCCTCCCTCCTCTTCCTCCTCCTCTCCTCTCGATCGACCCACCTACCTCCCTCTCCCCTTGCACTCTCTCTCCTCCCCTCCTCCCTCGGCCATGTCCTCAGGTCAAGTCACTCCCCAGCAACAAGAATCTCCTCACGGACTCACGCAAACTCTCTCGTTCCTCCCTCCCGCTTGGAACCAACCCTCTCCCTCCTCGTCGAGCGACAACGCGACTACTCCTACGCTTACTCGACCAGCTGGAGGAGTCTTCTGGGGAAGCGATACCATCTCGACCTCTCCCACGAAGAGGTCTCCTCCTCCTGCGGCTGGAGGAGTCATTGCTGCGATGAGAGATGAGAGGTTGACGGGCAGGTGCTTTGGTTGACTCGCTCATGGTCGATTTTCTCCCTTCCTTCTCTCTTGCTCGCCTCATCTCTTTTACAAGCCTCTTCGTGCCAAATATACCCCTCCACCCTTTAGATCCCCTTTCTTGTCTACATACTCTTCCTTCGCTTTTTCATCATTATCTACCTTACACTCCTCCTCTCTCCGGCCACCACTCCACCGCTCGCTTCCTCTCTCTCTCTCTCTTACGTCTCTTTACTCTATCTTTTTTTACAAAAAAAAAAGCTCAAACACTACACACGCCGTTTTGTCGCTCTTCTCTCTGCTGTACCATCCCTGCTTTTTTTTTCTCCCCCCTCGTTCACGATTCTTACTTTTCCTCTCCTCCACTCTCTCACTCTGTTTACGACATCGACCGCTTCACGTTTCTTCTTTTCTTCTTTTCTCTTGTCCCTACGCACTCACTTACCCGTAGCGTCTTTTCTGCTTTCTCCCTTACGTCTTGTAGTACGAACCTCCTGACCGTTGACTCGAACGATTGATGCTTTACTGCTGTTTTCATTTCTTCTTCTTTCACTTACCGAAATCGAAAGGAAAGAGAGAGAGAGAGAGAAAGATGAGAAGACTGATACAGGAGCGTGATATGCGAGAGAGGTTTGGAGTGGAGGATGTTTTTCGAAGGTGACGACAGCAGAAGGGAATGGTTCCCGCGACGCGTCTGTTTCCCTTGATTGTCAGCGGGGAAAATTCGAAGCTGAGAGAGCGACGACTTCCTGACCTTCGAGGCCCACTCAAAATTCTTCCTAAGAGAGTAGATGATGCCGTCAGAGATTGAATCATTTAGTATTGAAGAAGAAAGGAAAATGCGAGTGAGCCTCGAACTTCCTTCCCTCCGTCTCCTTTAGCTCCCTGTTGGAGCTTAAGTTTTCAGCCGCGAAAAAAGAGAGCCTCTTCTTTTGTCCCTAATGAGCGACTGGAAAGATTCATATTGTCATCCAAGATAAGAGATGAGGCTGCCAACGGATAACTAAGACTAGCGATGTTCAACGACGTCTCGAAGTCCTCGACGACGAACTCCCGGTCTCCTCCAGATCCTCAGCGGCCGTTGGTCGTCGTCTATAGCTTCAGAACCAATCAATTGGAAAGAAATAGAATGAAGAAGAAGAGAGGGAAGAGAAGGAGTCAGCGAGGCGAAACGAGCGCGTTGAAGCTGAAACGTGTCGATGCAGAAACGAAGAAAACGAAAAATACTCACATCTCAGGCTCCTCATCTTCCTCCTCCCCACCCTCCTGGATAGTCTCACTCCTGCTCCCTCCCTCCCTCCGACTACTACTCCCATACGACCTCGACGACCCACTCTTCGACGACGAACTCTCCCTCTCTCCACTCCTCCTCGAACTCGAGCCTGAGCTCCTACTGCTCCCCTCCTCCCCACTTCTCCTCGACGAGCTGCTACCAGACCCCTCCTTCCTCGAACTCGAACTCCTCGAACTCTTCCCATCCCTATCTCTATCCCTATCTCGCTCCCGATCTCTCTCCCTATCCCTGTCCCTCGCACTCCCACTCTCTCTATCCCCCCTCGGCGATCGACTTCTACTCCTATCTCTTCCACTCCCACTCCTTCGACTAGAAGAGCGTCGCTCCAAGTCGTCTCGACTATCTCGTTCGGAAGAGCGAGGATCCGAGTGATGAGGAGATCCATTGGGAGTAAGACCGTAATCGAGTCCGTCGACTTGAGCGGAGAAGTCTCTATCGAGGTCTTTTTTGGGTGCGTTTCGAGGTCCTTTGGGGACGTTGGGAGGAAGAGCTCGGTTAATGATGGCGGCGGGGTTGGGATTGGAAGGGGAGGGAACGACTCCAGGTTGTTGTTGACCGTTGTTGAGAGCAGCGTTGGGAGAGCCGGCCACTCCTTGAGCGGCTGCGGCAGCTCCGAGGTGAGAGGAGGGACCTGTTGGTGGGACGATGCCTATCGATCAAAATCGAGAAGGAAAGGAAAGGAGAGAGAGAAAGAAAGGGAAGAGAAACGAACGCGATCAGCGACGATCTCTCGAACGACTTGCGACGAAAGACGAAACGACCCAAACTCACCAGCTCCCCTTCCTCGGATCGCCATCCCAGTACCAGGTCCAAACGCTCCTCTCCCTCTTCCACGGAAGAACGGAGCAGCACCTCCTCGAGGAGCTCCAGGAGCTCCAGGTCGAACTCCTCCTTGTTGCTGCTGCATCTGCTGTTGCTGGAAGAAGTTCTGCTGCTGCTGTTGTTGGAGTTGTTGTTGCTGCTGCTGCATCATCATCTGGTTAGGATCACTCTGCGAGATTGAACGAACGAAGGAAAGAAGAAAGGAAGAAGGAGGGAGAAGGAAAAGTCAGCGAGAAAGGTTTCGAAACGACGCGGTCCTGATCGAGTTCTTGAAAGAGGAGGAACTCACCAACGACGCCGAAGGATCAAACTCTACACCACCACCAGCGTTCGGAGTTCCATCTCCAGGCTGCTCTCCCTGAACAGACATGTCGGCTACAGCACGAATTTACCCAGCAGCACAAACCACGCGGACGAAAAGCAAGAAAAAAAACGTCATGTCGTCAGGTTCGTCGTCTTCGTGAATACATCCCTTCCCTTCCCTTCCCTTCCCTCCTTCGCCCGTTCGTTATAGAAAGAAATCCTGGTATGAACCTCTAGGACCCGTAGGCATTCCCGCCTGCTGCTGCTGCTGCTGCTGTCCTCCCGCCATCATTCCTCCTCCCGATCCGTCCATTCCTCCGAAGCCTTGGCCGCCGAAGTTCTGGCCACCAGGGAATCCACCTTGCTGCTGCTGCTGCTGTTGTTGTTGCTGGTTGAACATCATCATCTGCTGCTGCTGCTCCAGGGAGAGTTGTTGTTGTCCGGGGAACTGTTGAGGTTGGAATTGATTGAAGCCTTGAGGCATCATTTGTTGTTGTTGAGACATCTGTGGGCAAAAAAAAACGAGCGACGAAGAAGAAGGTGTGAGTTTGGTTTCTTCTTGAGAGGCTCTCGAAACGAGCGAAGAGATAATGGAAAGCGAGGAAGAGTGGAAGACGACGCGAAAGAAACGACTTACCATCCCCAACCCATCCACCATCTCATTCATCTCCCTCCTCCTACGCACGTACGCCGTCCAGGTCACCTCATCAAACCCATAGTTGAACCAATCCGAGATATCCGATCCAGGAATCCTCCAATCCTTCTTGTCGAGCTGATCCAAATCGATCTCGAAGATGGATCGTCCGTCGGGGAGGATCCCAGCTGCTGTGAGATCGATGGGTTGGTCTGAGGCTGGTGCGAGAGCGACGGGGAGGTCGGCTAGAGGGTTGGATGAGCCAGCTCCGTTGATGGGAGCGACGACGCCGTTGGTTGGGATGGGTTGAGGGTGTGATTGAGAAGGGTCGGGAGGAGGTTGACCGGCTGCTGCTGCTGCTGCTAGAGCTTGCTGGTGAGCTTGGTAGGCTTGCTGGGCTTGGAGGTGGGGAGGGAGAAGAGCGTACTGCTCTTGAATCTGTTGTTGACTCTGAGCGGGAGCATGGACGACTGAACGGGGAGCTGAACCTGGGAGGAGAGGAGTGGCAGCGGAGGGTCGAAGGGAGGGAGTGTATTCGGTTGTGGGTTGAATACCGGTGAGGAAAGCGGCTAGGAAACGAAAGTGAAGGACATCAGGATCAGTAAAGTTTGCTCGAAGGTGTCCAAGCTCGGAGGAATTGAGAGGGTAAAGGGAACGAAGAGAAGGAAAGGAAGGAGAGCTCACTTGAACGAGGAGGTGCTCCTGGAACGACTTTTGATGCTCCTAAACCATGTCCTACGATCACAGCTTTGGCAGCAGATGGATTCCTGTGTATATAGAGAGAAGAATATAGGCTCGAATTTTGTGTGGGCACGAGAGAAGGCAGACGTACCGAAGGTCGAGCACTCGTCCTGCTGTTGGGTCGAGAACGATCTCGAGGTCCTGAAGGAAGGGAAGGAGGGAAGAGCTCAAGTCAGGTCAGCTCTGAACTTCCGAGCTGCCTAAGGATAGCCAGTACTCACATCGTCTGAGTCGGACTCGTCTTCCTCATCTTCCTCCTCCTCTTCTTCCTCCTGGGCTGGAGTGTCTGTTGGTTGAGCTCCCGTTGTCGAGGTCGAAGAAGCGACGAAAGAGTCGACGTGAACGACGTCCACCCCTCCTGCCAGAGTCGCAAAAGGATCGTCGTCGTCTACAGGAGCAAGAGAGCCAGCAGCCGTAGTCATACTCGTAGCTGGGGGAGGAGCGGATCTAGAGAGCAGAGAAGAACGCGAAGGGAGGAGGGAAGGAAGTCAGATCGGCCTGTTCCAAGAAAGGGATCAAGAGAAAGACGAACGTGGAGGGTTTGGGTGCCTCATCTCCGTAGAGAAAAGCGTCGTCGTCGTATTCCTCTGCGTCGCCGTCCATCGTGAAGGGAGAAAGGAAAGAAGGAGAGGGAGGAAGGGGATGGGGTTGCGGAGGAGGCGAGGGTCGGCTTCGACGAGCTCAACTCAGCGCCTCAGCGACTCGACTTTTTAGACCTGTTTCGTATATTTATTCAGGTCGTGCTACGACCATGTTCGGTGAGCTTCAGCAAATAGTCAGAGGATCATAAGACAAAAAACCTCCTCTCTGGAGAGCGTCAACGAGCTCGTAACGAAGGAGATGAAGATCGCGTGTCGAGAAGTAGATTTGACGGGTTTCCTCGCTGATATCGCGGGAAAGAGAACAAAAATCATCGGCAGCCAAAGGATGAGCTTTATAACAGTCGGCTCGAGGTCGAAGTGAGCGAAAAACTTGGGTAGACCAGCCAGGAGAGAAGAAAGAAACGGGTCGGGCGACCTTTTTGAGGGTCTCGCTTGAGTCCTGGCCGTCTGAACCGACATTTCTGGAAGTTTTTGAGCGAGATAGCTTCATCGTATACTGTCCGTACCTTCCCGCTTGAAGAGGGCAACTTTTCCTAGTTGGCGAAGGTGACTGTCGCAAGCACGAGCTTTGTCCTGATTCTCTTGCCTCTTTCGACGAGTTCGATTCCCTTCCACCCTTCACCTCCCTCGCTTCCTTCCTCTTCCTCCCCTTCCCCTTCCCCCCTCTCCCCTCGCTCTCTTCGTGGCCCCTCTGTAGCCCATAGCATAACGCATACCACAGGAATCCCATACCCCTCGCTCCCCCCAAAAGCATCCCAAAGGAATCGTCGTCTCTCGCCGTCCTTCCTCTCCTTCCTCCCTCCTTCGCTCCTCCCCCGTAGATCGATGCTCTCCGCCATCGCTCGATAAAAACAACAAGACGGAAACAGCCATCTATACATCTACGCCCTCCTCTCCTCACCCACCCCTCCCCACTTCCCACGCTGCCTCCTCTTCCTCCCGGCCTCGCTCCTCCTCCCGGTTTGGGAGGAGGAGGTCCTCCTCCAGGATTCACTCCAGCTCCCACCGTCAATCAACCATCCAACAACAACTCATCCAGTCAGGGAGGTGGTGGAGCCAGCAACAACTCCAACCTCGTCACTATAGTAAAAGCTCAGATAGTATTCCTCTTGAGCTCCATCAACGAGGACAACTTTACATCCAGAGTAGGAGAGATCAGAACAGTTCGTCTCCTTCGCCTCCTTCGCTTTTTCAACCCTCTTCCTCCCTTCGGCGGCAGCATATATGCACTTCCTCGACGTCCCAAACTCTCCGCTGATGGTGCTCTTTCGTTTTCCTCCTTTGTAACTGCAGCTCTCCGACCATCATGGACCCGAAACCTACCACCACTTCCTTCGCCGCCTCATCCTCACAAACGCGCCATCTCTCACATCTCCCAACCCTCCTCCAACTCCCTCGGCGCCAGGTGGCATGGTCTGGAAGCTCCTAGAGGTGGAAGGTAGACGAGTAGCAAGGGATGTCCTTCTTGGTGAGTTCCTACCATCCTCTCGCGACCCATCCTTCGTTCTCCTTCCATCGCTGAGCTGTCCTTCGCGAACGACGAGAAAGAGCTGACATTCTCCTTCCCTTCCTTCCTTCCCTCTCACCTCTCCCACCTCCTCCAGGACCTCACTTCGCCACCGCTATCGACACCGCTGGAGAATCGGACATCTTCCGAAACTTCACCTTCCTCAACTTCGCAGATCGAATCAACCTCTCCCCAGGCGAACGTCTCTCCCTCGGATCAGGCATCGTCTCAGCCTCGCCTCTCTCTCCTCGCCTCCTCGAACAAGGTCGTCAACTCGTCAGAGACAACCTCGATGCATCCATCGACCTCCTCGGATCCTCCTCCCCTCCTCTCCCCTTCTTCGACCCAGAAACAGACATCAGTCCAGGAATGGGAACCCTCCTCCTCACCTCCCTCCTCACTCCTCAATCGCCCACTCCTCTCATCTCCCAGACTCAACGAGCAGGTCTCATTTCAGCTCTCAGCAACAAGTTCGGACCTTCCTTCATCGCTTCAGCCATCACCGCTATGCCTCTGCCGATACCGGGACTCGCGTTGGCAGACTTCCTCCTCGAGTTGGGAGAGGTTTCCGAGCCGGCGGCGCTGAGGCTCGTGATGGAGCACTGGGGATTCATCGATGGAGAACCTGGGTTAGAGGAGAAGGTTGGAGAGTTGGTTCGAAGTGTGATCGGCGGTGTTGTTGAAGGTCAGGGAAGCGTGGACGGACATGCTCTGATTCAAGCTTTGGCGTCTTTCGTGAGCTTCCCTTCCCTCTTTTTTGGTCGCATTCGGCGTCTCCTCGACTTTTGTGCAGCATCTAACCGCCTGCCGTCTCGGTCTTTTTCACTCCTTCAGGATCAAGGAAGCATCCGCTGGTCTCACATCGTCCAATCCTTCGACTCCACCGGCAACCCACTCCTCCTTCTCTCCCCTCTCGGCTTCCCTCTCTTCCTCGCCCTCCTCCTCAACCCTCCTCAAGCTCCCAACCCTCCTATCGCAGGTCTCCTCTCCCACACCTGGTCCAACCCTCTCCCTCAGCTCGTCCTCATCGATCGTCTCCTCTCCCTTCCCTCCGACACCTTCAACTTTTCGGCTCTTCCCTCGCCTCAGAGGATCATCACCAGAGAGGACGTCGCAGACGCTCCTCAGGCGTTCGTCAACAGTACCTGGAACTGCAAGGATATCTTCGAGGTGTGCGGGAAGGCGGCGGCGAGCGAGGACGCTGGAGTTAGGGAGAAGAGCAAGGATATCATCGACAAGGGAGTGAAGGCGGCTCCGGAGGTTGTCTTCTTGGGAATGGTTCAGGCTTCGGTGAGCTCTCTCTCTCTCCTTTCCTTGCTTTCCACTTCTCGTGATCTTTCTCTCAAATTAAAGCTTCGAACGCTGACACGAGCTCCTCGCATCCTTCTTCAGAAACCATGGCCTCCCGCGTACTCCGAGACGGTCGTTCGACTCCTCGACATGCTCTACGAGCAGTACCCAAGTCACACCGTCGTCTTCACTCGTCTCTGGCAGCTCGACCAAGGTCTCGTTCTCAGCTACTTCGATCGGCTCTACCAGAACTCGGAGATGAGCATCAACGCGATCGTCGACATCGCTCAGGCCGTTCAGGTTCGTTCTTACTCCCTCTCCTTCTCTTCCCTCTCGCCAGAGCTCGAAGACGCTTAGACTGACTTGATTTTTCGATGCACAGGGTCTTGACGTTCTTCTCGGATCTCGACGAGTCGAACTTGCTCTGGACGTTGCCGCCGTGGCTTCGAAGCGAGAGCTCATCAACCTCGAACAGGTTCGTCTCCTTCCTCCCTCTTCGAGCTCTTCCTCTGCCAGTCCTCTGACCTTTCGCTTCCTTCTTTTACTTCTAGTGGATCGAACTCTCGTTGAACCTTCCTGGAGCCGACTTCCTCCCGCACGCTCTCGCCTTCTTCCGTTACAAGATCACGTCCGAGCTCGACCGACAAGATCAGGACGCCGACGCTCGAACGGTCGCCCTCACCGCTCAAACCATCGCCACCTTCCTCCGATCGCTCTCGAGAGCCCACCTCACCGAGGACGAAGTCGCCAACCTCTCGGACATTCGTCTCTCATGCCTTCAACTCCACCCTCGATTGATGAGCCTCGTCCCAGGATCTCAGCAGGAGCATGGATTCGCCGTCGTCACGCTCCCGGAGGACGTCGAGACCGAGGTGGATGAGATCTACCACAAGATGTACGACGACTCGGACGAGATGCCCGTGGACGAGGTCGTGGACTCGCTCGTCGCTTGGAGGAACTCGCAGGATCCCAGACGACTCCAGGTCTTCGCTTCGACGCTCTACACCCTCTTCGACGAGTACAAGTTCTTCCACACCTACCCGCCTCGAGAACTCGCCCTCACCGGTAAACTCTTCGGATCCCTCATCCTTCGTGGACTCGTCGAGAACGTTCCTCTCCAGGTCGCCATCCGATTCGTTATCGACGCGCTCAAGTCTCCTCCCGAGTCGGCCACGTCCAACTTCAACTTCGGAATCATCGCTCTCCAGGCCTTCCAGACGCGACTCCCAGAGTTCCCCGAGGTGTGCGACGCCATCCTCTCGATCCCTCACCTCCATGAGAGCCATCCTCACCTCATCGAGTTCGTTCGAACGACGCTCGCGGATCGAGACACCGAGCTTGGAGGATCGAGAGGAGGTCAACCCGTCGTCGAGGAAGTGCAGTCGCCCACGTTCAAGGCGTTGAGGCTCGATACGTTCGACATTTCGGAACCGTTCGACGATCCCGACATGGATACGCAGGACGCGATCCTCTTCATCGTCAACAACCTCGATTCCAACTCGTTCGAGACCAAGACGCAGGAGATGAGGGACGCGTTCCAGCTTCGACACTCGAGGTGGTTCGCCCACTACTTCATCCAGGCTCGAGTCTCCGCCGAGCCCAACAACCACCCTCTCTACATGCAGTTCCTCGAGGCTCTCAACAAGGGTTCTCTCGAAAAGCACATCCTCTACGAGACCTTCGCCAAGATCCACACGCTCCTCAACTCGGACAAGACGGTCTCGCAGGCTCCCGACCGAGCGACGCTCAAGAACCTCGGATCCTGGCTCGGTCGTCTCACCCTCGCTAGGGACAAGCCCATCAAGCACAAGAACCTCTCCCTCAAGGACCTCCTCATCGAAGGATACGACGCCAAACGACTCATCGTCGCCATCCCCTTCGTCTGCAAAGTCCTCGAGCAGTGCTCTCGATCCAAGGTCTTCCATCCTCCCAACCCCTGGCTCATGGCCGTCATTCGTCTCCTCGTCGAGCTCTACCAAGGAGCGGAACTCAAACTCAACCTCAAGTTCGAGATCGAAGTCCTCTGCAAGAGCTTGTCCATCGATCTGGCGACCATCACTCCCACGACCATCATCCGAGATCGACCCGTCGACGAACCCGTCTCGGCCATCGCTCCTCCTCCTACTCTCACTCAGGATCTCGAGCGTCTCTCGATGGGACCAGGCTACGGAGCTTCCGGAGGAGTCGCTGGAGTCGGAACCGAAGCCACTCAGAGGATGTCGACGATGCAGCTCTACCAGAGCGAAGCCGTCGCCGCTGCTGCTCAGGCCGCTCTCAACAGGAAGGTCGACGAACTCATCTCGGAGCTTCCTCACTTCCTCGTCTTCCACTCGGATGCCATCCCGTTCAACACCAACACCACCCTGAAGAGGATCGTTCACGTCGCCGTCGAACGAGCCATCCGAGAAATCGTCGTTCCCGTCGTCGAGAGATCGGTTACCATCGCTGGGATCTCGTCGAGGGACCTCATCACCAAGGATTTTGCGACGGAAGGGAACGAGGAGAAGATGAGGAAGGCTGCTCATCTCATGGTGCAAAACCTCGCTGGGAACCTCGCGACGGTGACGTGCAAGGAGCCACTCAGGACGAGTATCACCACCAACGTTCGAGCACTTCTTCAGCAGAACGGATTCAGCGATGTGAGTCCTCGGTTTCTTTGCCTCTCCTCAAATCTCTTCGATCTTGATAGCGAGCTCGAGCCGAAACTGACGTCTTTCCCCTTTCGCTCCTCGTTTCTTCTCACTTCGCAGACCACCATCTCAGCCGAATCCGTCACCGCCGTCGTCGCCAGCAACCTCGACCTCGCCTGCTCCGTCATCAAGAAGGCTGCTCAGGACAAGGCTATCTTCGACGTCGATGAGACTCTCGCTGTTGCGTTCAACGCTCGACGAAGGCATCGAGAGGTGAGCTGCTTCTCCTTTCTTCGCTCGTTCGTTCAATCTCTCCAAGCTGACTCTCGCTTCTTCTTCCCCTTCCTCAGCGATCCTCCCAACCCTTCTGGGATGGAACTCAGTCGGCCGTCAACGTCAACATGCTTCCGGATCTTCTTCGAATCCGTCCCAACGGCCTTCAGCAGGAGCAGCTCGACGTTTACGAAGAGTTTGGAAACCAGAAACGAACTCAGTCTACCGGTCCTCCTCTCATTCCAGGTTCGTTCCCTTTTCCCTCTTTCCTCTTCTCTTCTGGTTCGAACTGACCTTCGTGTTCGCTGTTTCTATTCGCAGACATGAGGCAGCAGCGAGGAGGAATCGTCGACCGAGCCATTCGAAACATCTCCGGAGCTCACCAACGAGTCGCGTCCCCAGCGAGCGACGTTGCTCCCGAATCGATTCCTCTCCCCTCCCAGCGAGCTCCAGATGGTCCTCTCCAGCACCAACAGGCTCTCGAACTCCTCGCCAATATCCTCATCGACATCGACCGATACTTCTCCCAACCGTCCTCGACGTCGTTCCTCTCCCTCCCTCCCAACCACGACCTCAGGATCGCCGTTCGACAGATCCCCATCATGGCCGAATCCTCCATCACTCCGGAACCTACCGCCCTGGCGTTCTCCCAGAAGATCGTCCAGGTCCTCTACAAGAGCGAATCGCCGTTGAGTCGGGAGGTGTTCGTGATCGTGCTGCATCGACTTTGCGAGGTGTTCCCTGGAGTGCAGAAAGAGGTCGCTCAGTGGTTGATTTTCGCCGACGACGATGTGAGTGTCTTCTTCTTTTTTCGTTCCTCTACGTCGTCTCGAAGAACTCGTCTTCCTCTGTCGTTCGAACGCGCGCTGACTTCTCCCCCTCCTTTGTTCTTTCTCCTTCCTCAGCGAAAGTTCAAGGTCTCCGTCGCCGTTGCCTTGATCCGAGCTGGACTCCTCCACGTCGCCGAGCACGACGTTCAACTCGGACAGTTCATCCTCAGCCGAGAGAACCCCTTCCGACCCAACGTGATCGACTTCGCCGCCAACCTCATCCGAGAGTGTCTCCTCCAGGAGGTTCCCTGTGCTACTCGAGCTCAGATGGGTCACTCGATCGAGGCGTTGGGACGAGCTGCTCAGAGTGGAAAGGCTACCGAGAAGTGAGTTCTTTCTTCGACGCGATCCGAGTCGATTTCGAAGTCGAAGTCGACGCTGACCTGCGTTCCTCTTCTCTCTTCTTTCCTTCCAGTGCCATCCGAGTCCTCGACGAACTCGTCGCCGCTTCGCAGAACGGGCATCAGCAACAGGTCGAGACGGAGGTCGCTCTCCGAGAACGACTTGCCTACTACTTCCTCGAGTGGGTGAGGATGTACCAGATGTCTCCCTCGCCGGAACAAGCCTTCGTCGCCATCGTCACCAACCTCCAGGCTCAAGGGATCCTCAAGGGAGAGGAGGTTACCTTCCTCTTCTTCCGAGTCTGCGCCGAGACCGCCATCGAAGGATACTCTAAGGCCAAAGCGAACGATCCCGTCGGCGCTCTCGTCCCTCTCGACGCGCTCTCCAAGCTTTTCGTCCTCCTCCTCAAGAACTACGGAGATCCCAACGGAGCCGAGGCCGACGAGTCCAAGGTTCGATACCTCAACAAGATCCTCTCCATCGTCGTCCTCGTCCTCGTTCAGTCCCACGAGCAACTCGGCCACGATTTCGATCAGAGGCCGTTCTTCAGGTTCTTCTCGAGCATCCTCAACGATCTCCATCACATCGAGCCGAGCATTCCCACGGCGTACCTGGGTTGCTTGAGGGCTTTCAGGTGAGTTTTCCTCATCGTCTTGTACTTCGTTCTTCCTTCGTTTGTACTGAGACCAGCTTGTCGGGTTTCCAGCAGCAACACCTTGAGCATGCTCCAGCCAACGCTCCTCCCAGGATTCGCCTTCTCGTGGATGTCGCTCATCTCGCATCATCTCTTCATGCCTAAGCTCCTCGGAGCTGCCGAGAAGGAGAGGGTAAGTCGTTTCTTCTGCTTTGTTTCGAATTATTCGTCGCGTCTCAAACGCTGACTTCTTCCCTTCGTCTCTTCTTTTCTCACAGAACTGGTCCGAGTACCACACCCTCCTCGTCGCCCTCTTCAAGTTCCTCTCCCCCTTCCTCACCGCCCCAAAGATGCAGGAAGCGTCCCGAGTCTTCTTCAAGGGAGCGATGAGGATTCTCCTCGTCCTCCTCCACGACTTCCCCGAGTTCCTCGCCGAATACCATCACTCCCTCATCGAAGCCATCCCTCCTCACTGCATCCAGTTCAGGAACGTCATCCTCTCGGCCTTCCCTCGAAACCACTCCCTCCCCGATCCCTTCACCTACAACTTCGCCGAAGGAGACATGGACAAGCACCGCGTCCCAACCATCCTTTCGGACTACGGATCGGTCCTGCAGTCGAGGGATCTTCGAGCGGCCTTGGAGGACTGCGTTTACTCGGATCGATCGATCCCGGCTTTGGTGCCTGCTCTGAGAGCTAGGATCGCGGTGATGGGCCCACCTGGAGGAGATGGATCGGCCCCCGTCGTGAAGTACAACCTCGCTTTCCTCAACGCCGTCGTTCTCTATGCTGGAGCGTTCGCCGTTTCGGTCACCTGCAACGCCGAGGGACTGGCCAACTTCGAGTTCGATCCTGCGGCTCCCATCATCAAGTTGTTCGAGCTTCTCGCTGCTGATCCCGATCACGAGGGTGAGTCTTGCGTTTCCATCTTCGACGCGTCTTTCTCTTCCTCGTTCCTTCCTGGTTTTCCCTCGCTGACTTCTTCTTCCTTTTCGATCTCTCGCAGGACAATACAACCTCATCTCCTCGATCGCCAACCAGCTTCGATACCCCAACGCTCACACCTGGTTCTTCTCCCACCTCCTCCTTCACCTCTTCTCGTCGGCCTCCCCTCACCCTTCCGTCGAAGGAGCCGTCGCCAACGGATCGTCGCCGGAGTCGTCCAAGTTGCCAGAGGTGATCACCAGGGTCTTGCTCGAGCGAGTCGTCGCTGCTAGGCCTCAGCCTTGGGGAGTGATCTCGACGTTCATCGCTCTCCTTCGACAGCCATCGTTCTGGTCGCACGAATTCGTGAGTTTCCTGTCTGTTTCCTTCCTGCTCCTTCGTTCAAGCGAGCTTCGGACCTAACGCTCCTTTCCCTGCCGCTTTCGTCCCTCCAGACCAAGTCCTCCCCCGAGTTGACGACCCTCTTCAAGGTCTGCGGTGCCTAATCGCGAACACTCTCTCCCCCTCTCTATCTCCTCTCTCTGGGATGTTTCTTCTCGTTTGTTTCTCGGTCTCGTTTATAATATCTCTCTCTCGTTTAGCCTTCGCTTGCTTAGATCTCCGTCGTCCTTGCTGCTAGCTCGTACGCTTTCTCTCTTTCCATCTCTTCTCCTTCTCTCTCTGTTAAAACATTGTCTACCCACCACCCGCATCGAAAAGCACTTCTCCTTTTCTCTCTCTCTCTCTCTTTTCTTCTCTTTGTTATGTACTCTGTCGATCGAAAATGAAACGAATCCTCTCTCTTTGGATGGTGGGAAAGGAGGAAGGAAGAGAAGCGAGGTGGGCTCTTTTTTGTCGCTCCTGATCTTCTCGCCTGTAGTGTTAGTTTGATAGACCAGCATCGTATCACTTTGATCGAGAGTCTAACTAAGCGACGTAAAACCCTTCGAGTCGAAAGAAAAGGGAAAGAAAGGAACAGAAAGGAACGAAAAAGGAGAACTAACGAGTCCATTGTAGGTATGAGAGAGAGCAGTTCGCAGTTCCCAACGGGGGACTCTGACTAGAGAAGAAAAGAGGTAGGTGTCCTATCTACCTAACCAAGTCGAGTGAAGTTGTCCGAAGGGAGGGAGAGTGGTTGAAGTCGCAGACGCGAAATTAACGTCGCGCGTGGAGGTTTGGGTTGAGAGGGAAGACCGTGTGAAGTTTCCGTACGAGGAAGGTTTGGGTGTGTGTGCTGAGTATGAGCAGAGTGAGAGGTTTCTGCTACAACGAGGGAAGAGAGGAGGTCAGTTCTTGGGAAGGAGGCGAAAGGGGAAAGGAAAGGAAAGAAAGCGCGTTCAACTCACTCAAGAACTCTTTACGATCCTCCCTCTCTCCTCTTTCCTGCACCGAACAAAAGCTTTTCCGCCCACTCCAACTTCATCCTCTCCTCCCTGGCTTCAGCAGCATCCTTGACCTCGACTCCCTCGACCTTGATGATGAGGAGGGCAGAAGAGGGAAGCGAAGTCGGAACCGAGACGGATCGGCGATGGAAAGGTGAGGACTCGTCCAGGATGAGCTTCGAGGACGCGAGTCGAGTTGGGATGGGTGCTGGAGGGACGGCTCTACCTTTGAGAAGGGAGAGGAGGGGAGGAGAGGTGTCTGGGCAAGGGAAGACAGCAGAAGGAGTTAGAGAGACAGGTCAGGGAAGGGACCAGGTTTCGGCTGTGCCAAGGTCACCGACTCACTCCTTTGAGATCTCATGGATTGACGTGAAGAACTTCCTTGAGTGGAAACTGAAGAGCTGGAGGAGAGGTTTCGAGTGAGAGCTGAGAAGAGAGAGATTCAAGAGAGAGAAAATCAGCAAGAGGGAGCAAGATGGGCGACGTGGAAGAGAGAGTCGAGTCAGAGGCAAGGAAGAAGGAAGGAGATTCGTCGACGAAGCTCACCAGGACGAGGGCTGAGAGCAGAGAGAGAAATGGTGGTGGAGGTGAGAGTGGAGCTGGCGTTCATCTTTGAGTGTAGATAGAGAGGCGAGGAAGGGGGTTGGGTAGGAAGTAGAGAGGTTGTGGTGGTTCGTGGATGCAAAAGAGAAAAAGAGACAAGCCGTCTTTCATTTCTGCGGCCGGCGAAGCGAGATCGCGACCGAGGGCGGCGTCCGAGCTCGCATCGCCGATCCCATAGAGAAAACGGGGAAGGGCTGTTCGAAAGGCTGCGAAGAAGGCAAAATTAACGAGGCCCAGATGGAAGAAGTGAGATAAACCAGGGAGAGGAAAGGAATGAAGACCATTGAGCAGAGCAGCAGGACGGGAGCCGAAGCCTGTTTGAGCTCTGTCACTCGCCGTCGCAAAGGAGAGAATTTTGAACGGAATTATTAACCAGATGCATAGGATTGCATACGAGGAAATCATACAAGTATTCGTCTGAGACGCGGAAGGAGGAGGAAGACCGAGTGAGAGCCGGACAGGAAGTCGCGACGCGTCTGATCTCGCGTTCTCTCTGCCGAAAAAAGAAAGGCGAGCTCAGAACGGAGGGGTCTGCCAAAGCATATGGCGGCTCTTCTCGATCACGATTCAACGTGGGAAAGGTGCTCTGTGCAATGATCTGAAGCACGAGAGAAGAATCGAGGGATCAGATCAGCTTCCGCGATCTCACCGTCCCTCGCCGTCGCGTCTGATGGAGGACTCCCAGAGCACTTCACTGGGAAGAAAAAAACTCCTGAAGCTCTCCGCGGAATGCCACAAAACGGACAGGCTCAAAGATGAGAGCCGAAGAAGGCGATCAATCGAGCGAACGAGACGTGCGTCGAAGTGATGCTCGTCGAGGTATCTGCTTCCCTGAATCAAAGAGCACGACGGAAAAAGCATCCGCTCCCCCCCATATCGCTTCCCAACGTCGCTACCGCTACTGCTAAAAAGGGGATGTACTCCCTACAATCATTCATCGTCGTCCAACGTCCCCGAATCGTACAACTTCCTCGTCCGCATCTCACTGATCAACGCTCCCTGTTTCCTCTTCTTATCCTTAAGCTGCATCACCCACCACCCAGCTCCCGCAAACCTGAGCAAAACAAGCGCACGAAAGACAAGGATCAGCAAACCACCAAGGAAAGCGAAAGCTTAGGGAAGGGAGAGACGTCGACGTCGCACTCCTCCTTCCTTCCTGCTCCTTCCCCCTCCTCCCACTCGTCCCGTTCATCCTCTCTGGAAGATCGCCGTCCCGCCAAATCGACAGAAGATATTGGGATAAGAATGAATACTCACAATGAGATCCCAGCAGCCCAAAGAAGCTGTTCATCGGTAAAGAGAACCTTCTCGACCTTGTCCTGAGCCAACCTCTCCTGGTCTGAAATCGGTATCGGAGAATCCGGAGCTCGAGGAGCGAGCTCCTTGTTTCTTGGAGGTAGAGCGGGGTATGTTTTTCCCGTGCGAGTGACGACGAGACCGCTGGATTCGAGAGAGGAGGGAGAGGCGGCCAGGGAAGGGACGGAGGAAGATGAAGAGGAGGAGGAGGAGGAGGAGGAGGAGTCTGTCGATGCTGGTGCTGGTGGAGGAGGAGGTGGAGGAATGGTGGTCGAGTTGGAACGGAGAGTCTGCGAAGGAAGAAGAGAAGGTCGAGAAGAGAGTAAGTATGCGAGAGAAAGAGTGAAGGGAGGAGGAAGAGGAAGAGACGAACAGGCATAGATCGAGAGGAGGAAGGGAGGAGGGAGGACGCTCGCGAGCTTGATGCTCGAGCGAGGAGACGGAGAGATGCCATTCTTTTGGGGAGGGAAGAGGAGTAGAGGGGAGGGTAATGAAGGCGTGAGAAGCGGTCGATCCTTTCCTGGAGGTTGGGGGAGAGACGGTGTTGGGGTTGAAAGAAGGATGAGGAAGACGAAAAGGCGAGCTCGAGTTTCCCTGGCTGCCTCTGCGTGACCTGAGAAGGAGAGATGGGACGAGCTCACTCGTCCATCTTGCTCACTCACGAGAAGATTCGCGCTCTAGAAGAGAGACAGAGAGAAGCGTTCATAATGTACTTTCGTCGTATGTATGTAAGTACAAAGCTAGCTAAGCGAAGTAATACACCCTCAGCCCAAACGAGTCTTCCCTCACTCCATCTCGCTCTCCGAGTTCAAAGGGATCGAGATCCTCTCCCTCTTCCCCCCCTGGACCTCCTCCCTTTCCGACCTGATTCCACCCTCGACGGTATCACTCTCCGAGCCCGAGTTGAGTTGAGTCTCGTACTTGGGAACCCTCCCTCTCGACCTGCTTCGACTCCCTCCTCCTCCTCCACTTCCGATAAGCCTTGCCCCCGACCTTCCCTCAGCCCTTCCACCCAGCCTTCCTCCAGCCGCCGAATAAGCCTCCGGTCCTCCGTCGGTGTCCGATCCGGAGTTCAAGGCGATGGATGCGATGGATGCTTGGTTGAAGGAGGCATCGTCTTCAGCCTCACTCGTCGAAGCCGATGTGGTGGGATCCTCCGACTCGGAGTTGATGGGGAGAGCCGTTCGAGGGACGTAGGAGGGTTGGTTCAGCTGGCTTCCGGGTCCTCGACTTCTAGACCTGGACGAAGCTCCTCGGGGGGTCTTGGACCTCGAACGAGCTCGAACGTAGGGCTTCCTCAGTCCCCCTCCATCTCCCCGATCCTCCTCTCCGTCCGACTCGTTCCCTTGGAGTCTGACTCGTCCTCGTTGCTCGAAGTGGGCCTGAGGTTGCTGGGGAGGAGCTTGTTGCTTGGTGGTAGTGGTCGAGTAAGGAGAGTCCGACTCGGATTCGTCGTTTCCTTGAGGGACGTAGGAGGCTTTCTCGGTGAAGGAGGTGGGATTGTCCGAGGAAGTGATTGCTTCGGGCTCCGATTCAGAGTTGAGAGGGAAGTGGGAAGGCATGAGGGATGGTCTGGGAGAGGAGGTTTCGATGGGTTTGGGTTTCGGGGAGACTGTTGTGGTTGGGGAGAAGGAAGAAGGAAGTCAAGAGATTTTGAGCTTCACAAGGAATCGCCATTCGTGGTCATGAGGTTCTTCTCCGAGTCACTTTTTATTTCCCCTCCTTGATAACGAAGGCAAAAAAATGCGCTCAGACTGCTTAGTAAACCTATTCCGAGAGCTGCCTGGCAAAATGGAAGTTTTTCTCGCCGTGGAGGAGGGCGGAGTCGGCTTTGACACGTTCAAGAAGGAGGAAAGAGCCGAGGCAAGACCCAGTTCAGTTTCACTTGGTGACTTGTTTATTCTCTCCTCTGGTATCTCTCTCTTCAATTTTCCGAGCAACATCTATCAGAACTAGAGATACACCAAATACGAATCGAACCAACTCCTCTCAGGCCGAAGTCTTCTTCCTCTCCCTCTCCTTCTCGAGCCTCTTCTCGTCGAGCATCGACGCGCCAGCTCCCAGCGCC
The DNA here is from genome assembly GCA_000950635.1 of Mrakia blollopis. NCBI lineage: Eukaryota > Fungi > Basidiomycota > Tremellomycetes > Cystofilobasidiales > Mrakiaceae > Mrakia > Mrakia blollopis. The sequence goes on along the minus strand of BBPU01000023.1, from coordinate 759,766 downwards.
GGACTCATCGCTGCGACCGGGATCTTGGGGAAGGTCATAGAGCTAGCCGAGCTGAGGGTCCTTCCGTTGACGGGGCTCTGGGAGAGAGAAGGGTGGAAGGCGGATGGGGAAACGTCGAGAGGAGCCGAGGAGATGTGAGGAGAAGGAATCGCCACGGAAGAAGCCATCGCAGCAGCGCCCTGTAGAATCGAGAAGGAAGAGGGTCATCAGACTCGATTATTGTACCTACTAGGAGGAAACCAGCTCACCACATCGCTATCCTTCGTCGTCATGACGGGTCGTCCTCCAACGCCGTTCGAGAGAGCAGCACTTCGGCCGACGACCTTCTGTCCTTCCTGCGAAGCAGCGAACGAGACGCCAGCTCCCGTAGAAGGAGCAGGAGTGGTGGAAGAGGCGATAGGTCGGTGTCGGTTGATGAGCGAGCTGCGAGTTTGGACGGATGGGAGGTTCAGCGACGACGGGAACGTGAGGGAAGCAGAAATGTGAAGGAAACGCGACGAACAGTTCTTCGATGAGAGTCGAGTTTCGGTATTCCAGTCGGATGTTGGGGACGTTGGTCTGAGTGTGAGAGAGAGACGGATCAGTGACTGCGAAGCTCGAGCTAGAAAGAAGAAGAGAGGAGAGACCAGACGCACCTTCTTGATATCGTTTCCTTCGACTCCTGGGTAGAACCATCGATCTCCGAGCCAGTGTCGCTTGACCTGCATCTCCCATCCGGACTGAAGTACAGAGTTCCTCGCGAGCTCGCACATGTCTAAGTGAACGAGAAAGAGAGAGGAAGAGGTCAGCGAACCAGGTCGACCGAAGACGAACGACGCGAAAGAAAGAGAAGCGAGAAGTTGAGGGTACGAGAAAGACGAACCTGCAGGAGAGAACTTGTAGATCTGAGCGGCACAGGAGTATTCCTCGAGAAGAGGCTCCTTAGTGAAATGGAACTGAAGGACGAAAGAAGAGAAAAGGTCGGCAAGAACTTTGGGAAAGATGAGGGCGTTCGAGAACGTACTTGGAGAGGATCGTCCGTCGACAGAGAGACGTTCATACCAATCCGGAAGTAGTCCTTGATCCTGTGAGGAGACGCAATAAGGAAGAAGCGATCAGCATGGCTTCGAAGACTCGCGAGAAGGAGATGGAGAGAGAGACCACGAACGGGTTTCGGTCGTAGGTCAGGAAAAGAGCGTTATTACTCAAAGGACTCATAGCGAGACCAATCTGCTTGAGGTAGTAGCTGGAGAAGGAGGGAAAGAGGTCAGTTTTGAGTCGAGCAAGTGGCAGGGAGAGGGAAGAAGGGCGAAGACGAACAGGTATTGCATGACCGGGACCTTCCTGAGGAGGATTCCGTGCGAGATCGAGTGAGCTCCCAGGAAAGCAGCAGAAAGATGATCGGTATCACCAGCTTCACCGCAGTGAGGTCGAAGAACAAAGGTGTCTGTGAGAGAAGGAAAGAGGGGAAGAAGCCGAGTCAAAAAGTCAACTTCAGACGCGAGAGAGAAGTAACGAAACAGAGAGGAAGAGACGAACTGAATCCTCGATCCTTCCTCCAAGCGTTGAGACTCGCGATGTTCGCCCACATGTAGTAGAGCCTGGAAGGAAACGAAGATGAATTCAGCTCGAGCTTTCGGATGGAGGAATCAAAAAAAGAGAGGCTCACCAGTACGAGTAGGGAGGTGAATCCTTGACGTTCCAGCTCTTCGCGTTGGGGAACTTCTTGTACGTCCTCCTCTCGGGCTTGGACTCGTCGTCGACACTATCGAACCCGACGATCCTCTGGAGGAAGATGTGAAGCTCGGGGTGAGAATTGGGATCCTTGGTGACTTCGAAGAGAGGCTCGAAGAGGTCTGTTCGCGACGAAAGGCAATCAATCACTCGAGTCAGAGTCGTTGTGATGCTTCCCAAGGAACAAAAGAAAGAGAGAACTCAGAGGAAGCACTCACTTCGAATGATGTCCTGGAAATTCTCGATCACACCTCCAGCCTTGTAGATATCGTAGAGACGAGGGACCTGGACGAGCCATCGGACGTTGTGAGAGACGAGTTTGTTGTTGACGATCCATTTGGCGAGCTTGTCCCATTCGTTGACGTTTCTGGAGAGCAAGAAAAAGAGAAAGAGAGCGAGAACAGTCAATAACTTGACTGGGAATGAGCGATTGCGAGAGGAAAGAGCAGCGACGAACCGTCCATAGATCGAGATCCTCCACTCGCAGTTCTGCATTAAAAAGAGGAGAGATCAGCAACGAAGCAAACCTTGGCCCGTGAGACAGCGACGTACCTGGTACTTCGTCTGCTCAAGATCACTCATCAACTCTGCAGGAAAGAAGGAGGAACGAATCGAGGTCAGCGGACAGACGCGTGACGAGAAGTGAAGAAGGCGAAACAGACCCTTGGTCAACTCCGCGAGGTATCGTCCCTCGAGGTAGTTATCTGTCTTGAGGAAAATCTCTCGAAGACGAGAAGACCCAGTCGGGTTGTACTATAGGGGAAAAGAAGTAAAGAAAGTCAGCTTGAGATTCGACGCGCGCGAGGGATTTCGTTTCGATGAGCTCACCTTCAAGTTGAACTTGTCGAAACCTGGGGATCAAGAAAGAGATAGTATCAGAATGTTGTACGCTAACTAGAATTTCAAGGAGACTTACGGTGGTAGTCTCCGTGAGCCTGACGATGAAAGGGAAGAAGAAGAGTCAGCTCGACGCGTCGAGTCTCCATTCTCGTACCGACGAATTGGACGATCGACTTACGTGCATATCCATGGTGTCGATACTGAGCTCATAGGCACTGAATCCAAGACTCTCGAAGACCTCGTTGAGAGTAAGAGCCTGCCCGTCTCGAATGCAGACCAGCTCGTCCGGCGAGCGCTTCATCTTGGACTTGATGAATCGAAGCAGATGCTTCTGGTTCATCGACGCCGAGTGGTGAACGTGAGTGTCGACCTGATAAAGAGAGTAAGATTGAGTGAAAGAGTACGATAGAGGTGGAAGGGACGTCAACGGACCTTTCGGACGTTGTAGAAATCACTGAAGTCGAGAAGAGATAAAGTCAGCATTTCGATTCGAATGAAGAACGCGAAGAACGGGACCGAGGGAAGGGAGAGAGAGCGAACGAACCGATGAGGAACCCTCTTCATATCCGCGAGCTCCTGGTACTCGTTGAGGAGGGTGTAGAGGTTCCACTTGGAAGCGAGATACTTCAGTCGTCGGAACGCGAACGATTTGGCGGGACCGTCCGAGCAGACTGAAAGGACGTATTCGAGGTCGATGAAGTACTCCCTGAGCGTAGGAAGGGTGACCAGAGGAGTCTTCTTCTCGTCTGGGAAGGGTCAAGAAGCGTTTATGAGTCCGAAAGGGTGATGAGCTCGAGCTCGAGAGGGGAACGAGGGGAGGGAGCACGAGAGGGGAAGGAGAAAATCGAGCTCACCTTTCGCCTCAAAGACCGAATAAACTCCATCTTCTCCCAAGACAAAGTCTCTAGCCGTCTCTCCGCTTCCCTCAGCCTCTCCAGGGATCTCGCAAGCCTCCTTCTCGAACACCTCGTCCTTGTCGAGCTCGTGGTTCTCTCCGTCCTCCTCTCCACGGTTCGCCTTGCTTCTCCAGTGCCAGTGGGGAGGAGGAGGAGCCGGGTAGATCTTCCAGGCCTTCTTGGACTCGGAGGGAGAAGGCTGCGCGAGGTGAGCGGTACCAGGCTTGAGCGATACGACGTCGGCGTTCTAGAGAAGAAAGGGAAGGACTGAGATCAGCTCGGAGGGAAGGGAAGGAGAGAGATCGAGGTCGAGAAGTGAGGACGAACGTGAGAAGTCTCGGGAGTGAAACCAGCAAAGTCTCCATCGTGGTCTCGAGGGTTGTCTCCAAGTCGTTGGAGCGAGGCCGACATGTACTTGTCCCGAAGATCGAGGCACGTTTGGAACGAGTTGTAAAGAGCTTCGAGCTCAGAGGCGATTCTGTTTGGTCGAAGGAGCCACAGATCAGGAATCGAAGAGAGTCAGCTTCGACCAAGAAGGAAGTACAGTCCTCCCACTAATCTCTTGGGGGTGAAAGTTCAAAGACCTGGGACTTACCCTTCGTGCATGGAGTGACCTCGTTCGTGATTCGGTTCAGCCGACGCTCTTCCTTCTCCTCCTCCCCCACTCGTCCCGCTAGGTCCAGCCTGAGCGTCCTCCTCCTCTGCTTCCTCAACCACGACAGATTGCTGCTCGAAGGTGACACCTTCCTCCTTCAAAAGGAGCTCTTCCTCCAGGTCGAGAGCATCGGGACCTTGGTGAGAGCGGCGAGTGGTGAGGAAGGGAGGAGTGGGCTGCTGAGGTTGAGGAGAGAGGATGGGAGTCGTAGGGGAGGTTCGGATTTGATGAGCAAAGAAATGAGAGTCGGCCTGTAGCAAGAGAGCTCCAACGAGGTCAGCTTGAGTTTGCAGAAGAAGAAGAAGGAGCAAGAGAAAGAGAGAGCCAGCCCAACTCACCGACTTGAGTCGATGTTCCTGCTCGTAGTCGAAGGTCGTATCTCGAGCAGAAGGAATGGGAGTTCCCTCAGGCGAAGGATCTCGAGAAGAGCAGTTTGAGTGGTCGATGTGACGAAGATCGTCGGGGATATCTCGAGAAGTGCACATCGTGGGTGAAGGAGAGAGGCAGGTAAGGATACGAAAGTCAGATTCGAAACTGGACGAGCTCGCGGTCGGAGGAAACGTGCGGCAGCGGGCGAGCGGCAGTGAGGCTCGACCGAGAACAAAATATGACTCGATTATATCAGAAATCAGAAGAGATGCAAGTCTTTTTTTGCGTGCTGAGATATGGGATTCAACAGGACCTGAGAATACCTAGAAGGAGAAGCGGAAGTTGAGCGAAACCCAGTCTCGTGCTTTCTCTGTTTTCTTCTTCTCTCTCTCGTGCCTTCACTTCTTCTCCATCGCGCATAGTCCACTCCGAGGAGAAAGAGCAGCAGTAGTTAGGTGGGAAAGTCATATAAATCATAATCGTTTCAAGGTATCTATCGAACTACAAGGGGAATTGCGCAAAGAAAGAGAGAAGGAAAAGAAAGAGGGGTATCGCAGGCGAGCGAGCGCGAATCACTGCACACTCCGAGAGAGCAAGAGATAGAGAAAAGGACAGGATGATACGCAGCCGAAAGGAAGGGAAGTGGACGAGGAGAGGGAGGAGAGACTCTAGTAAACCTCCACAGCCTCGATTTCCGACTCTTCAACGGCAACAAGATCGTCGTCTCCCTCGTCCTCGTCGACGAGTTGGACTCCGAGCCAGTCGTCTTTGATGGAGCCGATGGCGAACTGAGGGGAAAGGATAAGGAGGTGAAGAGGAAGGAGAGAAGGTCAGCGACGGGAAGAAACAAAGAAAGAGGTCCCAACCGACGACCGATCAAAACGAAGAGGAGAGTTTTTCTTCTACTCACAATCTCAGTAGCATCCACACGAGTACCAATAAGTCTACAACGCAGTTTAACTCCCTTGACGATCACACCTTCCGTTTGACCGGGGATGATGAAGGAGGGAGGGTTGGACGTCGAGTCGAACTTCATTTCGGCGGGGAGATGCTTTTTTTTGCGAGCGGACAGAAAAATAACAGAAGAGGAACAGGAAGGGAGTCAGTTTTGGTCTCGAGGAAGGAAAGCGAGAACGAGAGAAGTGAGGGTTGGGAAGAGAAGAGGTGTGGGTGGTGAAGGATCAGAAATGTGTAAACGAAGCTACTAAACGACGTTTCCCAAACATAAATCAACATTCCTCCGATTAAGGTAGGTCATGATGTCCCTATGCAAGTTTATCATCACGTAAGGCGGTGGTTGGCGGTGGAGAGGTGGGTGGGAGGGAGGGAGGAAGGAGAAGAGAGGGAAGGAGGAAAGCGGCACTAACATGAGTAGAGATGAAGACTGATAGAGGTCCTACGTCGAGGAAGACGCCCATCTGAGAGACGAGACGAACAAGAAGAGAATGAGTTGGTTAGTTTGGGAAAAGGCGGGAGAAGGAGGGGAGCGAAGGAGCACGGCGAGGGCTGAAAAAAAGGAGGGAGAGAAAGAACTCACCTTCGACACGTTATTCACAACTCCATCGACGTCCTCTCCCTTGAAAGGCTTCATAACAATCGCAGCTGCTCTCCTCCGAAGAACTAATCAGCTCTTCGACTTCAGAAGAGCAACCACGAAGATCCCCGTTGAGGGGAGGTTTGAGAGGATACCCACAGTAGGTCGTTCGAAACTCTGCCTCGCCCGTGCCGTTGAGAACCTTGCCGTTTCCGTGGTCGAGGATGGAGAGAACTTTGATGATGTAGCTGTTGCGCGCGAGGGGAAAGAACAGAAGAAGGAAAGTGAGCAACAGCGTTCGAGAAGGAAGGGAGAACGAGATGGAAGGAAGGGTTGGGTCGAGACGAAAAAGTTGTAGAGGTGGGTGGTAGGGATCAGATAAAAACAATGTTCTCATGTTCAGGGCGTTACTCCGTCTTCGAAGAGCTGAGTTTATAGTTTCGGTCTGCGACCTTTATCATCATGTCAAGGTGGTTGGTTGAAGGAGGGAAGGGAAGGGAAGGAGGTTGAGAACGCCTCGCTCCTTTAGAGCTCGACGAGCTTCCATCCTTTCGAACCCGACTCTTCTTTTTCGATAGAGTAGAGTGGTAGAGAAGAGGTGTGCGTGGATGTCGTAGGGAAGGGTGGATGGGCAGAGAAGAAGTATGAACTAACCCTAAACGACCTGAACACGTCCCTTGGACGTCCGAGTGAAGTTTTGCCTCGAGGTACTCGGTCATTTGAGGACCAAAGTAGGAAGGATGAAGCAGGATCGTTTGCGTGAGTGTTTTCTGTGATGCGAGAGAGGACGAGAACGTGGTCAGCTCGAAGGGAAGGATGGAAAAGGAGGATGAAGAAAAGAAGGAGATGGAAGGAAGGAAGGAGGGACGAACGATGAAAAACATGCTGGCGAGAAGAGGATCGAGCTGGGAGAAAGCAAGAGAGAGAGAGAGAGAGAGAGAGAGAGAGGCTTCAAGCCAAGAGTGCTCTTGGGGCGTAAGTAAAGAGGGAGAAAGAGAGAAAGAGAAGAGAAGGAGAAGGGACGAGAGAGAGAGAGAGGGTGATGGATGGAGGGCAAACGAAAACGAAACGAGGGCTGAAAAGAGAGAAGGGGCGCAAGGGGCGGGACTGCGACGAATAAGGAGCGTGATGGAAAGCGAGAGAGCTCAACTCAACCACGACCATGTCCACCTCTGCTTCCTCATCAGCTGTAGCAGCTCAACCAACACGAAAGTGAGTACACTTGCAGATATATATACTATGAAAGAGAGCTCCAAGCTGATCTCTTGGTTGGTGGGAGCAGACTCCGACCTGCTCGTCGACAAGTCAAGAAGGGAGAGATCGCACCTCAACAAGACCTCCAGAGTGGGAAGGAATACAGTAAGTATACTTCCTTTTACCTCTCTCTTTGACGTGAATGTATGCTGACCTCCTGTTCCTCGCTTTTCTCAGATATCTGGTGAGTTTGGAACGGATGGATGAGCTCGAAAGGACAGAGAGACGGTCGAGCTGACCTCCTCCTTCCTTCCCTTCCTTCCTCCCTCTCTCGTCGCTTCTTCCAGGTACAACAAGGTTTGTAACCTCCATCCGTAGTTCCCTACATATCTACTGTGCTGACTCCAGCTTTTCTCGTTTCCTCTCGTGTTTTCTTCTCGCAGTGGTAAGCCTCGAAACCTCCACCGTCGTCCACCACCTCCTTTCCTTCGTTCGAGCTCACCTTCTTCCTTCCTTCCTTCCTTTCCTTTCTTCTTCCAGGGCTGGAGGAGACAAAGAGGATGGCTACAAGAGGTACGTCTCTCTTCATCTCTCTCCCTCCTCGCTCGCTCGCTGACCTTAAACTCTCGCTTTCCTTCCCTCCCTCCCTCCAGTGCGACCCTCTCCCTCACTCGCTGCGTCCTCATGCGCGACGCTGGATACACTCGAGCAGACGCCATGGGAACGAAATACTGCTGTCTCTACTTTGCTAGAGGTTGCTGTCCCTTAGGGTGAGCTCAACTTTCTCCTTCCCTCTTCTCGGCCTTCGAGCTTGCAAGAACGAACGAACCAAGCTCACCTCACCTCCTTCCCTTGACTCTTCAAGATCCGACTGCACCTTCCTCCATCGACTTCCTCCTCCGTCCCACGTCCTTCCAGATGCCGCTCTCGACTGCTTCGCTAGGGACAAGTACGCCGATTACAGGGACGATATGGGTGGAGTGGGTTCGTTCGGGAGAGTGAACAGGACGTGAGTTTGGAAAGCGAGCTTTCTTTCCTTCCTTTCCTTCGTTCGAAGACGCGTCTTTTCGCACAGGTAGAAGCTGACTTTCTTTCGCTTCGTTTTGGGTCTGGCTTAGTCTGTACATTGGTCGAATCCGAGAGAGTGGAACCAAGTCGGACACGGAAGCCATGATTCGACGACACTTCTCGGAATGGGGAGAGCTGTATCGACGTGAGTGTTTCTCGCTTTCCCTCTCTCCCTCTCTCCATTCGATCGTCTCGTTCTTTCTCTTCGCTGCTCGCCGTCGCGTCTCTCTCTTTCGCTCTCTATCCTCATGCTCGCCTCAGCAAGCTGAACTCTTTCCCTCTCCTCTCCTCTTCCTCCCTCCTTCCCTCCTCCCACCTCCTCCCCACCACCAGTAAACATCCTCCACACCAAAGGCGTAGCCTTCGTAACCTACACCTCGGAACTCTGCGCCCAATTCGCAAAAGAAGCAATGTCCAACCAATCCCTCGACTCCTCCGAAATCCTAAACGTCCGTTGGGCAACAGAAGATCCCAACCCTGGTCAGATCAAGGCGGAGAAGAGGAGAGTGGAAGCGGTGGGGAAGAAGGCTATTGAGGGGAAGATTGAGGGTGGGTTTGCGGAGGCTGCGTTGACAGTGCAGGCGTTGGAGGAGGGGAGGGTGGGGGAGTTGTATCCTTTGGAGGGAGGAGGAGGAAGTGGAGAGGAACCGTCGAAGAGGAGGAGGATCGCTGGGAATGAGGAGGAGGAGGGGGTGGAGGCTGAGCTTGGTGGGAGAGAGGAGGAGGAGCAGGAAGAGGACCAAGAGGAGGAGATTGTGGTGGCGGAGGATCGAAGTGGGTTGTTGGATCGGGATGCGTTGGAGGGGATGAAGTACTTTTTGCAGATCAAGAGGTCGAGGGAGGAGGAGGAGAGGAAGGCTGGTGGAGGTGGGGTGAAGAAGACTGCTGCTGCTGCTGTGGTGCCGAAGGGGTTGGGGACGTTGGGTGGGTACGGGAGCGGGAGTGAGGATGAGGAGGAGGAGTAGAGAAGAGAGAGGAGACTAATGCAGTTTGTTTTGATCTTGTGTGTTTTGTGGAGAGAGAGAGAGAGAGAGAGAGAGAGAGACAGAGGGTTGGAGGATGAAGCTTGTTTTATGCTTTGGGGGAGGGTGAATGAGAAGGAACGAGAAAAGAGGAGAGAGAAGACTTCGACTTCGACTTGATCTCTCACGAACGATCGATCTTGCTTCAGCTTCGACGATGACAATAGAATCGCAGACGTGACTCTTCATTGCATTGCGTTACGTTAAACATTTCCAAAACAGACAAAACCCAAAAACCTGAAGCCCAAAAGAAGAAAAGAAGATGAGAGGAGATGAGAGACAACAAGAGAAGAGAGGGAGAGAAATCCGTGAACAAGAGGTCGTAGCAAGCACGTAGCGAACGAAGCAAGCCTAGATGAGGCAAGTTCCCATGTAAACTCCGTTGTAAGGACCAAGGTGATCAGGCAAGATGGTAAGGAGGTTGAAGATTTGACTGAAAAGAAACCCGAAACGCAAAAGATGAAAAGAAAAAGGAACAAAAGAGAGTCAGCGACGGTCTTCGTTCGTTCGCTCGACGCGAGCTGGCCTGGATCGGAGAGAAGGAGTGGAGGAAGCGAAACTCACCCGAGAGCACAGTTGGTGTTCTCAACTCCAGGGCACGAGTTGTAAGCATTGGAGGGAGAGATGTACTGCTCTCCGGGGATCTGCTGGAAACCGAGAGCTTGTCCTGGGAGGCGGGGGACGGGATCGTTCTTGTTGGTGGTATGGACGGAGTCGGGGATCTGAGGTAAGGAGAGGGAAGAACGAGTCAGATTGAGGGAGAGAAGGGAGGAGGGAGGAAAGAACGTGTTGTGTTTCGAACGCACCACGCTGGCAGCCCAAGGACCGAAAGCAGGGTTTCCGGTTCTGGGAAGACCGAAGAGACGAGAAGAGACGGCGAGGGAAGGGATTTGGAGCTTGAGGTAGATGGCGTCGACTGGAAAGAGAGGGAGTGAGTCGGGGAGAGGAGATCAGCTTGAGTTTTCTTGGTTCTCTTCTTTCTTTTCCATCGACAGAAGAGAAGTACTCACGCTCAGCGATAGCAGCTCCGAGAGAGTGACCGACGGTGATGACTGAACAGAGAAAGAGAGAAAGGAAAGAAGAGATCAGCTCGCGAGAAACGAGAGTCGAGTCTGGATAAAAAAGTCGAGCTCACCTTTCGAAGTCCCGTACTTTGAAACTCCAGTCTTGACGGCAGCAAGCACTCGAGCAGCTGTGTATCCTTGGGTGTTTTGGAATCCACTGTGAACCTTGACTCCAGCAGCAGCGGCACCTGTGGGAAAAAAGGTACAGATCAGTCGCGAGCTCCGACGCGTCGAGACCCGATCCGATCGAGAGAGCTCACCAGGGAACATCGACGCTGGGAGAGAGGACGGAAGGAAGTTGGCGTCCTCAAGGATAGAGAGTATAGAAGTCGGGTTTGTGCCTTGATGAGCGACGATGATAGCTCCCAAGCTTTTGCTGTATCCAACGAACCACCCTGAGAAAAACGAGAGATCGGCGAAGGGTGTCAGGTTGGGTCCGTCTTTTCACTTTCCGGTTCGAACGAAGAACTCACCTGGGATCAGCTGATCGTGTCCTCCAGCATCGATGGCGACGATGGAGCTGATAGCAGCTCCAGACATGACAGAGCCGGCAGAACAGTAAGCAGCGCTGGAGGGAACGAAGGAAACCAAACGATTGAAGGCGCGTCAGAAACGTATTCGGGAAGACTGGACGCGATTCGCGAAGGGAACGAAGCTACTCACGAAGCAATCGTAGCGAAAGTGGCGATATCAGCTTTCGCTGATGCTGAGAGTACCGAGACTGCAGCTGTATTCGCTCTGGCCTCGAGAAGATTGAGGTCGGGAGAGATGGCGAGAGGGGCTGCTGAAACTGATCCTGCGACGAGGACGAGGAGACCAAGAGCGTGGGAGGCGAGCATTGGAGTAGAACGGCGAGAAGAGAAGTTTGAAGGGTGAAGGGAGGTGGAAGAAGCGGAGGAGGTAAGATGGTGGTTGAGGGGGGAGGAAAGGGTCGAGAGCGAGTCGCCTTTTTTACGACCGATTTCAGCGAGAGTAGGCTTCCACCTGATCAGACGCGAGAATGGATGGCTCGGAAGTAGACCGTATCTGCTAGCTGCGAAGTTCGTCCATTGCCGGTCGACCAAAAGAGGCAAAGGGAACAAAAAGTCGTGAATCAGCCCATTCGCGGCCGGGTAACCCTCGGTTCCTTCGTCCCGAGCGTTTTCCAACCTCTCGTCTCCTCCTCAGGCTGCTATCTCCAGAGGGTCACCTGTAGGTGAACCGGTAGATCGGTCTCAAAGTTCAGAGGAAGGGTCAACGAAGAACGGGCGGATGTTCGACTCTTCCAAGGTTGAGTGTCAGATGGTGCGTTCACGGCGTTTCCTCCCTCCTTATCGAGTCCGACGCGCTTGAATCTTGGTAGAAGAGCGCCTGAGAGTCTGCTGATGTGATATGTACCGCGAGGAGCGTGAAAGGGAGGGAGGAAGGAGCCAGATCTGCTGAGACATGCGAAGAAAGAAGAGAGGGGAGTTGAGCTTACCTCGCGCCACCGCCTCTTCCTCTTTCTCGAGAGGGTAGGAAGTCTACCCAGATAGTATCGAGTAGGGTCGATAGCGATAGGAAGAGAGGAGGTACATAGCTCACCAGAAGTCGCACCCGCTCCTACTTCCCAGATCGCCCCAAGCTCGGTTGAGTCTTAACTCTCGGAGACTGCGATTCTTTGGCGGGGACGACGTCTGCTAGTTCCCGAACTCCACTAGAAAGACCTCAGAGGCGAAAGCGGGAGCGGCCGTGTGAGATGTATAGAGCGATGCACCTTCGTCGAGGCTCGAAGGTCGATGTCGTTTGGGAGGAACCTGCTCATCTGTTGGTTGAGTCGACCTGTCCTCCTTCTTTCGGCGCAGCTTGAGCTTTGGTCGCGCAACAGGTCTGTTTGCTGCAAAAACGTGTCAAGCAGGAGAAGTCGAAGCGAAGGAAGGCAACCAGCAAGAGCAATATATTTGCACGCGAAAGAGCTGACGACCCGAAGCGGAGCGCAGGAGGGAAGGAAGGGATGTGAAGCTCACCAAATTGAGGCCTCGCTTCGTCGTCCTCCCCCCCCCCACCTACATCTTTGCCACTTAATCCACCTCGACCCTCGTTCCTCGTCCAGACATGGCTTCTTCCATCCCTTCTGACTCTCCCGACTTCCGCGATCCCAAGGCGGATATCGTCCTTCAATCCCAGGACGGCGTTGTTTTCCCCATCCAACGACTCTTCCTCCTCGCTTCCTCCTCCGTCTTCGCGGACATGTTCCTCAGCGTCGACGGACCCAAGGATGGAAGACTGCCAGAGATTCAGATGGAGGAGAAGGCTGGAGATCTTGAACGATACCTCAGATTCCTTCATCGAGATGTTAGGCGACCTACGAGACTCAGTCAAGAGGACGCTCTGAGGTCAGCTCGCACTCCTTCTTCAGTTTCTTTCCTCCCTCATCCTCGACGAGAACGCTAGAGATCTTCTTTGACGCTCAGGTTACTTGATGTCGCAGACAAGTATCAGTCTCCTCTCGTCCTTGAGCTAGGCCTTGCTCGATTGCAACCTTGGGTTCAAACCAGCCCTGCAGTGGTCTTTGGAGCAGCCGTCGCGTTCGGAAACCTGCCTCTCGCCAGAGAAGCGCTCAAGCAGTTCGACTACCCAGTCATCGACCGTGTAAACGCAAATCCTACCAGAAAATCACAGTCTCTTAGCCTCGTCGGGCCGATGATCTCTCTCGATCCGAAGTCGATCTCGTCGAAGCGAGGTCGAACTCTCACCCTTTCGGACGTCCCCGCTCGATACCTTCGTCGCTTCTCAGCCGAGACGATCCACAGCTTCACCAGCCTCCAGAACGAAGACAGATCGTGGTGGTCTGAGAAGTACTCTGCCTTCCAGGTGCGTCCGACTTTTCTTCTTTGCGTGCGCTCGACGCGACGAGCGTTCTCTGACCTTAATTTCTCTTCCCTCGCACTTCATCTCCACAGATCGTATGATCACACTTCCAAATGAATACCTCGTCCACAATCACAGTGGAACCTCCATGCTTTACCTTGAGCTCACCTTCGAGCTCGCTTTGTTCACGTCGATCAGTTCACTCCCACACCGTCTTCATTTCTTCTTCTCGCGCGAATTTGTTTCTTTCATCTGTACTAGTACAGTCTCTCTACGAATATTCTCTTATGAATCGATACGATCTCTTCCTTGTAGGCCTCCCACCCGACCATCAAAAGATAAAAAGTAAACTTCGCGTCGGAGCGCGTCGAAGGGCTCGAGCTTTGAGTTCACCACCTTTCCTTCCTCATCCACAACTTCCTCAAACCCATCCATCTTCGTTCTTTCGATCTCTACTTCTATCGCCACCCACATCCTCATCAGTAGCCCCCTTCGTACTCTCAGCGCTCACGTCCTCAGACCTTCAAACGACTCGAACGAAAGAGGAGAAGAAGAAGCAGAATGCCTCGAGAGATCATCACCATCCAGGTCTGTCCCCTCTTCCCGCCTCCTCCCTCTGCTCTTCGAGGAAGAAAAGCTGACAAGCGCATCTCCTTTTTCACCCACACAGGCTGGGCAATGTGGTAATCAGAGTGAGTCAGCTTGGTCTCTTGAAGGAGGAAAGGAAGGAGGGGAAGGAGGAAGAGCTCAAGCTGATCCCCTACCGATTTCCTCTGATGCTCCTCTCAGTTGGAACCGAGGTGCGTTCAAAGCTATTTCCTGTGATTAAAACACTCCGCTTATCGTCTTCTTGCTTCTCTAGTTCTGGCAACGGCTATGTGCAGAGGTTCGTCTCCACCTCTTCTCCTCCTTCCCTTCCTTCCGAGCTCGCGAGCTCACCACCTCCCTCCTCCTCCCCCTTCTTCACCTTTCTTCAGCATGGAATCTCAAAGGATGGAATACTAGAGGACTTCGCTACCGAGGGAGGAGATAGGAAGGATGTCTTCTTCTACCAGGCGGACGACGAGCACTACATTCCCAGAGCGATCTTGGTCGATACGGAACCCAGGGTGAGTCCTTTCCCTTCGCTCTTCTCCTCCCCTCTGGCCCTGGAGATATACTACTCTCAACTATCTCAGGAGGACTTACGTATATCTTCTCCCATTCTGACTCTCATTCTTCCTCGTATGTTCTCCTACTCGCCCTCGGCAGGTCATCAACAACATCAAGAACTCAGCCTTCGCCAACCTCTACAACCCCGAGAACATCTACACAACATCGGACGGAGGAGGAGCAGGGAACAACTGGGCGATGGGATACAGTGCAGGAGAGAGGATATACGAGGAGCTGTTTGACATGATTGACAGGGAGGCGGATGGAAGTGATTCGTTGGAGGTGAGCTCGAGTTTCCTTCCTCAACGTCCCGTCGCGTCTCCGCTGACTTCTCCACCTTCAACCCAAACAGGGCTTCATGCTTCTTCACTCGATCGCCGGTGGAACGGGATCTGGTCTTGGATCCTTCCTTCTAGAACGACTCAACGACCGTTTCCCCAAGAAGCTCATCCAAACGTACTCGGTCTTCCCTTCTCACGACTCCGGCGACGTCGTCGTTCAACCCTACAACTCCCTGCTAGCCATGAAGAGGTTGACCAACCATGCGGACTCGGTGGTGGTGCTGGATAACGCTGCGTTGGCGAAGATCGCGGCGGATCGTCTGAATCAGGATGGAGCCAGTTTCGTGCAGACGAATCAGCTGGTGAGTGCTCATTTCCTTCATTCGAGACCAGCGTCCGTGCTGAGAGTTCGAATAGGTGGTAGGAGATGACAGAGGAGAGAAGAGACGAGAGACAGAGAATCAGGGTCGAAGAGGAGTTTGGTCGCGACGGAATGAAGGACGATCCCACTGACGCGTCTCCGTCTCCGTTTCGTTCCTCCACTCCATCTCCTTCCAAAATCTAGGTCTCGACAGTGATGGCTGCCTCTACTCAAACCCTTCGATACCCTGGCTACATGAACAACGATCTCGTCGGAATCATCGCCTCTCTCGTCCCAACACCTCGCTGCCACTTCCTCATGACCTCCTACACTCCCTTCACCAACGACTCCATCACCAAGGTCAGTTCCTCCCTCCTTCTCGTATCACTTTCCATACAGCTCCCAACTTATCTCGACTCTGACGCCTTCTCTCCTGCGTTTCCTCCCGTTCATAGGCGAAACCGATACGGAAAACGACCGTCCTCGACGTGATGCTTCGACTCCTTCAACCTAAGAACCGCATGGTCTCGACAACACCTACGAAGTCGAGCTGCTACATATCATCGTTGGCTATCATCCAGGGAGATGTTGATCCTACGGACGTGAGTTTGGTCCTCTTTATTCATCACTCCTCTTCGCTGATTGACGTCGAGGCTCCTTCGCTGACTTCGTTCCTCTCCTTTCACTTTCTCATCCATTTCTTCTGCTCAGGTCCACAAATCCCTCCTTCGAATTCGTGAACGTCATCTCGTCAACTTCATCCCTTGGGGACCAGCTTCGATCCAGGTCGCTCTCACGCGGAAATCACCTTACATCCAGACCTCGCACCGTGTCTCTGGACTCATGCTTGCCAACCACACTTCGATTGCTACAGTGAGTGGGCGATCTTCTCTCATCGTTCTGTAAATCAGCTTTGAAGGAGAATGAAGGAGAGAGACGACGCGATCAGAACTGACCTTCTCCTCGCCTGCTCGCCTCAGCTCTTCAAACGCACGCTCGACCAGTACGATCGACTTCGGAAACGAGGAGCCTACATCGAGCAGTACAAGAAAGAAGATATGTTCAAGGACGGGTTGGAGGAGTTCGACGATTCGAGGTCAGCTCAATTCTCAGCCCACTCTTTCTCACTTCTTTTTCGCGACTCGAGCTGACTCCCTTTCGATTCTCTCTCTTGCAGGAACGTCGTCCAAGAGCTGGTGGAGGAGTACCGCTCTTGCGAGCAGGCCGACTACGTGGATTACGGATCACCAGCGACGGGTCCTGGAGAGCGAGAGCCTCCGAGAGGTTGAGGGAAGGTGGACGCGGTGGGCGTGTCGGACGAGATCTTGGGAGGGTTGCGTTTCTGTTCTTCGATTTCTTGTGTTTTGTTTTCCTTCTTTTTGGTATGTTTGGGCTCGCTCCTTCTCTCGATGATATCCTATACCCCTCCACCCTTTCCGAAGCGACCAAAACTCTACGAAAGGATATAAACCCGAGGTTCGGCGGCGAGTTTCCGATCCAGCTTGACCTTCCTCCCTTTCCCTTCCATCCACCACCCTCCCCCCCCCCCTCCTCTTTCCTTTTTCTTTCCGATCATGCTTCCCCGATCCTCGAGATTGGTCTTTGCGACTACCACATCTCGGTCTTCTTCGTCTTCCTCTCTTCTTCGCTCAGCGACAAGGATCGGACGACTCCCCACCGTCCACTCATCGTCGGCCTCGCCCTCCCTTCCCTCCTCCTCTTCTTCCTCCCGATCGTTCTCCTCCCGAAACTCCCTCCTCTCAGCCAAGCGATCGTGGGAGAACCCTGTTTCCAAGGATGGGGAGGGAGAGAAGGGAGCTGCTCCTGCTGAACGCGAGGAAGGTGGGGCGATTGAAGGGAAGGAAGCTCACGAAGGCGAGAGAGGGGAGGACGTCGTGGAAGGAGCCTCGAACGAGTCCTCGACGAAGAAGCCATCGACAAAGTCACCCAAATCATCCAAATCAGACGTCGCAGAGGTAGAGCACGAGTCTATACCTTCCCCAGCAACGGAAGAAAAGTCAGCCTCTGCTCTTCCCGAGGACTACTTTGTCAAGAACTCGGTGAACGAAGGAGCAAAGGAGGACCTCGATTCATCAGCACCAACCCAACCTATCGCCTCTTCCCCTACTCCTTCCTCAGCAACAGAGTCTGCCTCTCCAGATACTGCTACTCTTACTCCTCCCACTCCCCCGAAATCAACATCCCCTCCCTCCCAAGGCCGAACCAAGCTCTCCTCTCGACTCTCCTCTACTCCTCCTCCCCATCCTCGAAACACGACCACCTCCAACTCGGATCTCGCTGGCTCAAGCAAGGCCGAACAGGCAGAGGAAGCAGCTAGGTTGGCCGAGATGAAGGAGATCTTGATCTTACCAGTCGGGATGTTGGTTTTGCCTCCCTTCAAGAAGAGTGAGTCTCTTTCTCGATCCATGGCGAGTTGAGCTCGGTCGCGGGATTCTTTTCCCTTCCTTCCCTTTCCTCTGGAAGCTGACTCCGTTATCCGCTCTCTTCTTGGGCTATATGCGACTTGCAGACTTCAACGTTAAGAACACTGAGGTGATCGCTGCCATCCGAGGCTTGGTTGCGAGGAAGCAGCCCTACCTAGGAGTCTTCCTGTTCGTCCCGACCTTTCCCTCTCGCTCCTTCCTTCCTCACCTCTCGCTACTTCACTCCTTCCCTTACCCTGACTGACCTTCCTCTTTATTTGTAATCCACAGCTACAAGGGAGAAGATGCCGACACCATCGCTTCCACGTCCGAGATTCACTCGACGGGTCTACTCTGCAAGATCGATTCGTTCGTCCCCGTCGACTCCAAGGATCCCACCGGACGATGGACCCTCACGATCGAGCCCAAGCATCGAATCAAGATCGAAGAGTTGATTCAGAGTGGGAAGGAGGTCGTGGTTGCTGCTCCTGAGGGAGTCGAGGCGGAGGGAGCTGTAGAGGCGAAGGAAGGAGAGGTCGTCGAGTCGTCCTCGTCGGCTGAGGCTGAGGAGGTGACGAGTTTCGAGAAGGTTGAGGAGAACGAGGCTGCTACTAGTGAGTCTCAAATTCCCTTTCCTACTCTCTTGTCTTGGTTTGTAAAGCCCGGGACGGCTCGAGGCTGGTGGAAGGAGAAGAAGGAGAAAGAAGGAGAAGGAAGCTGACAGTCTCCTTCGCCTTTCCTCCTCAGCCGTCGAACCCACCTCCCCTCTTGAATTCCTCCAAACCCACGCCGTCTCCATCGCCAACATCTCCCACTTCCTTCCCAAAGCCACCTCCCTCACCAACGACACCCTCAAGTTCCGCTACCAAGCTACCGTCGGACTCTTCAAGGAACTCGTCGGCATGTCCCCTACCCACCACGAATCCGTCCTTCGAATCCGTACCACCATGCCCCTCCACGCCTCTTTCACCGAATCTGAACCCGATCTCTCCGTCGACATGATGGCAGCCATCTGCGAGACGGCTACCGCCGAGGAACTCCAAACCGTCGTCGACGCGATCGACCTGGAGGAGAGACTCGTCGCTGTGGTTGGCTTGCTGAGGAAGGATATCGGGACGATCGAGGTCAAGCAGCGTATCACGCAGAACGTGAGGAGTTCGATGGAACAGAGGCAGAAGGAGATGATCCTGCATGAGCAGATGAGGGTCATCAAGAAGGAGCTGGGAACGGATGGAGCGAGTCAGAAGGAGGACGTGATCACCAAGTTCAGAGAGGCGGCGGCGAAGTTGAACATGCCGGAGGAGGCGAAGAAGGTGTTTGATTCGGAGATCAACAAGTTGGCTACGATGGAGTCGACTGGAAGCGAGTACTCGTGAGTCCTTCGCTGCTCTCTGTCGCGCGCGTCTCTGCTTTCCCCTCCTTTGTCCGAGCTGACATCTCCCGTTCTCTTCTCTCTCCTTCTCTTCTTTCTCTCTCTTCTTATTCTCCTCGTCCCACAGCGTCCTCCGAAACTACCTCGAATGGATCACCTCCATCCCCTGGGGAATCCACACCGTCGACTCCTTCTCCATCCCTTCCTCCACAACCATCCTCGACGCCGACCATTACGGTCTCCAAACCGTCAAGGATCGAATCCTCGAGTTCCTCGCCGTCGGGAAACTCCGTGGAACCGTTCAGGGCAAGATCATCTGCTTCGTCGGACCTCCTGGAGTCGGAAAGACCAGTATCGCCAAGTCCATCGCTCGAGCGCTGGAGAGGAAGTTCTACAGGATCAGTGTGGGTGGGCTGAGGGATGTGGCGGAGATCAAGGGACATAGGAGGACTTATGTTGGGTGAGTGCGATTTTTTTTTGCTTCTTTGCTTCGTTCTTGGCCCCAAGCTGGGAGGTCGAGGGATGAGAAGAGAGCTGACCGACGCGTCCGTTTCCTTTCGCTCCCATCGTTCTTCAGTGCTCTTCCTGGAAAGCCGATCCAAGCTCTCAAGATCACTGGTTCGGAGAACCCTGTTATCCTCATCGATGAGATCGATAAGGTCTCGGGAGGTGGAGGAGGCTGGGGAGGAGATCCTTTGTCGGCTCTCCTCGAGTTGCTCGACCCTGAGCAGAACTCGTCGTTCAGCGATCACTAGTCAGTCTTTCTCTTCCTATCTTCCTCCTATCCGACTCTCGAATCACTGATAATTGACTTTGCTCCCTTCTCTCGCAGCCTCGACATCCCCGTCGATCTTTCCAAGGTCCTTTTCGTCTGCACCGGTTCGTCTCACCTCCCCTTCCTCCCTTTTCTTGTTCGCTTTCTGGAGCTGACCTCGCGCACCTTTTCAACAGCCAACACCCTATCTACCATCCCCGCTCCTCTCCTCGACCGAATGGAAGTTATCGAGATCTCTGGATACGTCTCGGCGGAGAAGCAGGTCATCGCCTCTCGATACCTTTCTCCCCAGGCGAAGAAGGCTTCAGGACTCGAGACGGCAGATGTCGTTATCGACGAGACAGCAGTGGACGAGCTCATCCAGTTCTACTGCCGAGAGAGTGGAGTCAGGAACTTGAAGAAGAAGATCGAGCAGGTGAGTTCTCTCGTTCTTCGTTCCGACTTCGCTTTGATCTCGACGCGTCGAGCTTTCCTCGATCCTGACCAACCTTTCTCCTTCTTCGTCCCGCTCCAGATCTACCGGAAGGCAGCCTTTAACATCGTCACTGACGTCGAGTCCAAAGCACCAGCAGACGCGGCCGTCGAGCATCAGCCCGTCGAGGTCCTCCCAGGAATCCCTGAACCCGCTCACAACCACCTCGGTGAGGTTCCTCCTCCAGCTGTTCCCGAATCAGCATCTACCTCCGCCTCCTCCTCGTCGATCCCTCCTCCTACCTCATCATCCTCCTCCCCTTCCGACAACTCCACCTTCCCCAACCCTTTCGCGGATCTTCCTCCTCCTCCTGCAGCCGTCGAGCCGATACCTACTCCTCCTCCAGCAGCATCCTCCTCTCTCCCCGCCGGATCCTCGACTCTCCAGGCTGTCAAGCCTATGGACATCCCAGCAGGGGTCTCGCTTCGAATCACCAGCCAGAACCTCAAGGACTACGTCGGTCCCGCTCCTCATCAGAAGGATCGAATCTACTCGAGCGCTCCTCCTCCTGGAGTCAGCAACGGTTTGGGATACACTGGGAACGGAGCTGGTGCTTTGATGCCTATCGAAGTCAGCGTGAGTAATCACTTCATCCTTTTTTTCTTCTTCGTTCGATCTCCCTCTGCTTCATCGCGTCGACTTGAAAGCTGACTTCTTCCCCTCTCCTTTTCCGTTTTTCCTCGCAGGTCATGCCCGGAAAGGGAGCCATCCAAACCACCGGAAAGCTCGGAGACGTCATCAACGAGTCCATCAAGATCGCCGTTTCCTACCTTCGAGCGAACGCGTTCGCTCTTGGAATCACCTCGAAGGAGACGGACATCATCCTTGGTGGAAGCTCGGATCAGGATATCCATCTTCACATGCCCGAGGGTGGGATTGGGAAGGATGGACCTTCTGCTGGAAGTGCGATCTTGGTCGCATTGGTCAGTCTGTTGACGAAGACGAGGGTCGATCCGGATATTGGTGAGTCGCGTCGCGTCGTTTCTTCTCTCAATCTTCCTCTTACCGCAACTGACCTCTTCTTCCTCGTTCGCTCGTCTTCTTACCTTGCAGCTATGACTGGAGAGATCACTCTCAACGGTCAGGTTCTTCCTGTCGGTGGATTGAAGGAGAAGATCCTCGCTGCTCATCGTGCGAGCATCAAGAGTTCGTTCCTTTCCTCCTCCTCCTCTTCTCCTCCTGTCCTTCGTTTCTTCTTCTCTCCCTCTCACTCGTGAACTAACCCTCTCTTCTTTTCCGTCTTCTCTTCTCCTCTCACAGAGCTCATCGTTCCCCTCGGCGTCAAATCTGACATTGAAGCCAACGTCCCCGACTCCGTCAAGGAAGGAATCGAGTTCGTCTACGTCTCCAACGTTCGAGAGGTCCTCTACGAAGTTTTCGGGACCCTTCCTATCGCCGACCGATGGAAGGACGGAAAGTACCCTCTCGAACTCCTCGATCTCTACACCCTTCCTGGACCCGCGAGAGGATCGTCGACTCTCGAGGCTTAGACAAACTAGCTAGCTCGACTTTCTTTGCTTTTCGTCTCTGTATTATCTACTCGCGTTTTCTATCTCTCTCTTCTCTTTCTTCGTTGGCGTTCATCCCTGCTGTTTCCTGTTGCCCCCTCACGTCTTTTGTTCGCTTTTCTTCTCCCTCCCTCGATTTCCTTCACGCCATCTCATCTCTTTTCGGTTCTCATCTCATCTCACCTATCCTCTTCCACTTTCATCGAAACGTCCCGCATGCAACGAATCTTTCGAAACACCTTCTCTCTTCTGTCGGCAAGAGCAAGAGCAAGAAAGTGGAACGCGGATGGAATGTCGAGCTCGACGCGTCGAAGTAAAGTTGTTCCGCTCCGCACGTCGGCGGGAAGAGCTGTCCATGTACGCGACACTAGAACCCAAAGACTATGTTGACGAGACTCCTGTATAGATCCGGAAACGCAAAGAAAGTCTACGACATTACTTAAAGAGAAGAGAAAAAGCTATCTTGCGAAGTCCAGCTTAGCACACCTCCCCTTCTCCCAACCTTCTCTCTCGATAGAACCAGGCGAGCCAGAGCCTCTTCCGTCACATCGTCCGATCCATCCGTCTCCAAACGACGAAGAAGAGGAAATCCCTTGATAACGAACGAAGATTTGGGGAGCAGGCTCTCCAACCAAAGGAGAGAGGGACGCGTCGAGCGACAACCTCTTCATCGAACGAAACGAGAAATTTCAGTCAGAGATCATGAAGAGATCGGAAGCACACAAGAAAAGCAGTCTATGGATGAGCTACCTAGACAACCAAAGGCAAAGGAGAAAAGATCGAAAAACGAGAACAAAACTACAGGAACTCCTTCCACTCATCCCTCAACCCCTCTCTGACGATGTACCCTCCCTCATCTCCACCCAACCACCTTCTCACTCTCGCTCGATCCGCCTCCTCTCCCTGCATCCCATCGTCCAACACTCCAACATCTCCCTTCCCTTCCAAAGCCAGCACCGACCATCCGATGACCATCATCCCAGGAGGTCTCTGATCTCCCACCCTCTCCAACGCCGCCGCGATACCCGAGAGCGTCGACGCGACCATCCGTTGATCTGTCGAGGAGGCTCGTTCGATGATGGCGATGGGAGTCCAAGGTGGGTAGGCTGCTCCGAGACGAGATCCGATGTCGTAGGAGACGCCGGCGGAGGAGGTCGCGGGGATGGAGACGAAGGTCGAAGGGATTGCTGCTGATGAGTCCGAGAAAGAGGGAGTGGTAGTGGTAGAGGAGGAGGAGGAGGAGGAGGAGATAGAGGTGGTTGCGGTGACGATGGGCGATTCCGAGTAGGATGAAGAGGGCGAGGGTTGCTGAAGGACTTGAAGAACCGAGTTGAGACGCGCGACTCCCATCAAAACCAACAACGTCCGACTCCTCTCGTAGCCAGGCAACTGGACAGCCTTCCCCTTCCTCCCCACTCCCGTACACAACACCATACTCTCCGCTACTCCCCTCTGCGTCACAGGAACTCCAAACATCAACGGTCCAGCCAACGCTGAACTCACTCCCGGAACCACCACACTCTCAAACCCTTGCTCCCTGAAGAACAGCACCTCCTCTCCTCCTCGCCCGTAGATGTAAGGATCTCCCTGTTTCAGTCGAACGACGCGTTCTCCTCGACGAGCTCCTTCGAGAGCGAGAGCCATCATCTCGTTTTGAGCTCCTTCAGCGTTGCCTGGGAACTTCTTCGCGATGTGTAGAGTCGTGGTGGAGGGGATGAGAGCGAGGATCTCTGCTGGGACGAGCTTGTCAGAGAGGACCAGGGTGGCTGTAAGGAGGGATTTGTGGGCTGCGATGGTGAGGAGGGAAGGATGACCTGGCCCTGAACCGAGGAGGTGGATGACTCCTTTCTTTGGGAGGGAGGGAGGAGGAGAGGGAGGTCGGATGGAGATGGAGTGGATAGGAGAGGGATTGGAGTTGGAAGAGGAAGACGCGTTGGCGTTGACGTTGATCGAGGAGGATGGTGTAGAGGTAGAAGAGGTGGGTGCCGGAAGTTGAGAGGAGGTGGGAGTAGTCGAGTTCGAATCCTGAGGCGCGTCTCCTCCTCCGTCGACAGTCTCCGAGAATCCCTCATCGACGATTCCCTTGCTCGCGTACCTCCCCAAGATCTGATCCATCTCCGGCTCCTTCAGCCCGGAGAGGTACTCGATAGGCCAGTACTCCGAGACCTGAGCGACCCATCTCATCCTCCTCTTCGTCTCCTCCTCTTCCTCCTCGACCAGCTGAGCCGCGACGACGTAAGAGTCGTCGAGTTGACGAACGGGCGAGTTGAGAGGGATGTGAGGTGTGGATGAAAGGTCCTCCTCCCCTGCTCCTGCTCCTGATCCGACGACATCCAAGTACGCTCGAGTCTTCCTCCTGGCCTCTCCTTCTCGAGCGGCTGAAGCTCCGAGACGCGCCTTCTCCCTCATCCGCCCGACGTTCTCGACGGCTCCTCCTACTGCTCGAGGAAGACGAGCGACGATCTCCCTCTTGATCCTGGTTGCTAGACGACATCCTCGACCTGATGTGGAGACGGCGATTTGAAGGGTGGACATCTTGGAGGAGGAGGAGGACGGGTCGAGGGCGAAACGGTGGGAGGAAGGGAACGAGAAGTCGGAGAGGGCTGGGTGATCCGAGATGTTGACCGGTAGACGAAGAGCGACGCAAGCTGATCGAATAGCCTTGATAGAAGCTAAGGATCGGCGAGGTTTGGAGGTGGTAGAGTTGGTAGAAGCGTCGAGAACGGCGTCCGTAACGCAGACAAGAGCGAGGTCCCTTCCCAGAGCTCCCAAGGTTTCCTCCCAGAATGCGCTCGATTCCTCCTGAACCGACGAAGTTCCCTCCATATCCAGCCAGTCAACCTCCTTGTTATCGACTCTCCACTTGATCTCGTCGCAAGCTGAAGCGAGTCCTGAGGAGGAGGAGACGACGACTCTGGCGTTGGCGTCGAGACCGAGGAAAGCTCTTGAGGCGGCGATTCTTGAAGAGCCGAGGACGAGGATGGTTCGATCTTTGGGAGTGAAGGAGAGGAGGAGGGATGCTGAGCCTGAAGGGGAGGGGAAGGAGGAAGAGGAGGATTGGGTAGAGGTGGAAGCCATGGCGAAAGGGAAGGGACGAGGAGCTCGAGCTGATAAGAAAGACGGAATGAAGGACCGGGGACGATGTTCAGCTCTAGAGGTCCTCAAACTTGATACGAAAAGTCGAGAAGCTGCTGCTATGAGCTCACCTGATCTCTCAAGGGTTTAGCAGAAGCTGAAGGAACCCGATCGGAGTAGAATCGAGGCGACGAGGTTGAGTGGAGGGAAGGGAAAGGTTGGTGAGCTCGGTTGAACTGAGCGGTCGAAAGAAAAGAGCTTCGTTCAGTCCTCCCTCTTTGTGCAAACGTTCCTCCTAGGATATGAGTTATACTCACGAGATGGCTACGATGCTTGATGTGGGTCGGAGGAAGGAGTCGATGGGTGTTGGCGAGAGAAAGCAGGAAAAGAAAAAACGAGTTCGCCATCGATTCGGAGGATGAGAGATTGGTCTCGAAGGCGAAGCGAAGAGAGGGCTGACCAAAAGGGAGACGGCTGAAAAACGGAGGCGGTTTGCTGGCTCTACGAGCGGGAATGGAAGATAACGATTGAGTCAGAAATTAGTAGTAGGCAGTCGAAAGAAGAGCAGTCGTTCAGATTTGAAAGGGACGGACGATTGGCGAAGGGGAAGAAATCGACAGAGCCGCGACGCGTCGAGGCGAAACGTCTTCATCTTGCTCGCAACCAGTCCATCAGGGGATCCAGCTTTCAGACAGAGAAAGCGCGTACAGCAAACATAAGCATGGATCGAAGAGAGCTAGAATCCGAGCGAACTGAAACAGCAAAAGAAACCCGATGCGTCGAGGTCTGATCCATCTTCCCGTCCTGCTAGTGGTCGAATCCAAACCTAGAAAAGTCCGCGAGCTCAACACTAAACAAAGTAGCCTCCTTCCCTCTAAAGCCATGCTTGAAGAGAGCCTGAAACTTGCTCTTCCTCTCTCGATCTCTGACGACGACGCGAAGGTGTTGGAGGGAAGGGAAGCGTAGGAGGACGAAGCTGATGATCTGCGATTCCGTCCCTCCGTCTTGAGTCCATTGATGATGCTCGAGGACGATCGTTACCGAGGTGACTTCCGATACCGGAGAGTCTCCGACGAATCGGTAGGCGAAAGCGTTGAAGAGGCTCACCCTTTGGCTGAAGGTGACTTCTCGAAGACGCTTCCACGTCCCACCAAGCCCGTCGAGAGAACGAAGTCCCCCACTTCGTTCATACGGCTGGAAGATGACGATACGTTCCGGATCCAACCACTTGAGGAGAGGGAGCAGGCCGACGATGTCTCCCCCAACGCGAAGACGCTCGATCTGGAGTGTTTCGAAGTCCCTGTCTCGAAGCGAACGAGCGACGGAAGGGTCAGGAGCTGGTAGAGAGCGTGATAAATCGATGGTGAGGTTCCTGATCGTCTTCCACTGTTCTCTTCTCGACTCGGCGTGCTTGACGGCGCCGGCAGATCCGAGAGGAGGGAGGAAGAAACTGTCGAGTGGCGTCCAAGATTTGAGTTCCACGTTGAGATAGAGCAGCCTGCCCGCAACGGCGTAGAGACGGCGGGAGAGCCGAGCGACGACTAGGAGGTCTTTCGAGGAGAGGTCGGAAAATATCTGAGACTGGAGCTCGGTTGGGATGGAGGAGAGCATAGCGAGGAGGAGGAGGTCGAGCTGAAGCCAGGAGAAGAGAAGAGAGAAGTCAGCTCGCGCAAGCGAGACAGATTTTGGAAGGATTAACAACGTACTTGAGTGTCTGAACGATAATTTGAGATCGGCCGAGGATGTGTACGCTGTGAAGGAGAGCTGAATAAAGGCTGAGCGGAAAGAGGAAGGAAGGAGGATTGATGAGCTCGCCGTTTCCCTCTCCAATTCCTTCGAGGCCGGCAGGACCAAGAGAAAAGTGCACTCACAAGGGAGCTGGTTGAGAGAGCTGGTACTGGAAGGGACGCTGAGAGAGAGCACGGTGGAGAGCTGGAATGGGGAATGGAGGGAAGGGAAGGGGAGGAGGGAGGCGATGGTGAGCTTGATTCAGTCAGAGCTTCCTCGTTCGACGAGCCCCCCATCTTGCCGGAAGGAACTCACTCTGCTTGATCTCTTGACGCGTTGAGAGTAGACTTTAAAGGTTGGGAGTTGAAGAGAATGGAAGAAAATCTGTGTGCTCGTCGTTGGGAGGAAGGAGGCAAAGCGGGGTCGAAATCGTCCTCTTCAGCTTCACCTTCCTCCGCTCCCTCCCTCTTCCTTCTCCCATCCACCATCCACTCCCTTATCGCTTCTTCCTCTATACTTCACCATCTCTTACGATTCGATCAGCAGGGCTCTTAAACGAATCCCATTCGGAAGTCTTCCTTCACCTCTCGATTGTCCCTCCTTCATCATCTCCTTCCCTTCACCTCCTCCCTCTGCTTTCCCTGCACCTCCATCTCCCATTCGTTCTCCCACTGCCCACTGCCCACTTCCCACTCCCACTTTCATCCCTCCTTTCCACTTCCATTCCACTGCCCACCCCAAAACTCCAAACTTCATATTCCACCCTCCCTTCCCCATCTCGTCTCCACTCCAAATCCCCTTCCATCTGTCCGTCAGAGACGATCCTCGTTCTCGTGGCTCTTCACGCCTTCTTCGGAAAACTGGGGCCATAGCGAGAAAGTCTCGTTCTGGGCTTTACAACCCAGGATGGCTTCCGGACCCCTTCCCTCTATCGTACTGATTCGAGGGCCTCTCGTTCCGTCCAAAGTTTGCGCTCTTGGTTTGCCCGTCGTCTGGCTCTCCACTCGCAACACCTGCTCTAGCTTAGGGTTCTTCGGATACCGCTGGGCGAGGTACTCCTACTCAGAAGCTCCTCGGACGGCGTCGATCTTATCCTCTGGGGAGGGTGTTGGTCGGACGCGTCCCGTCCTCTTTCTTTCCCAAGGAGAGGAAAGACGGGTGGCCGAACGTTCTGGGATCAAAGCTTGACTTTGCTTCTGGTTGTGTCGGTTCTCTTTCCAGCTTCCTTCTATCCTTCTCGGACGAGAAGGAAGAGGCTGGTAGGAGATCAAGGATTCAAGTCGCGTCGCGATCTCCAGCTCGAGGGTTCCCCTCCGTCGCTTCGCCCCAGTTTCTTCTACTTCTCAGCTACATCACTTGCGCCTTCAACTCCATAGTTTTCTTGCATACATCTTTTGTGAAAACCTTCATCTTCCTTCTTCCTTCGGTCCCTTTGACAACCTCACAACCTCACCGCGACGCTCGACCCCTTTCGATCTCAGCCAGCCCTCTCTTCGTTTTCCACCTTCAACGACCACCACAGCTGCTCTTTCCCACGCTCTTTCAACCACCCACACTCTCTCAGATCCCATCATCAATCGCTGGACGAAACCTCGAGTCTTCTTGTACGAATTCACAGCAGGAAGCAAAGACCAGGTGTGTCCAGAGAGGTCACCCCTGTCCCTCCTCTCTCGTTCCTGCAAGCACTCCGCTTTTCTCTTCCTTCCTTTCCTAGTGACCTGAAACGGCTATCACCTTTTTCTTCTTCAGGCCCCAGCTTCGATCTTCAACTAGAAATCTTTCGACTCGATCCCCCTGTAGCCAAGCTCAACGGACGATCTCTCCCTCCTCCTCCCTTTCCTCCTCCTCTTCCCCAACCTCCTCCTTCCTTCCTCCTCCCCTCTTCCTTCTAGAACAAACACCACCAAGACAAGCTTAGGATGACCAGCTACGGTGACTTTGGATGGATCTGTGAGTACCTATACCTCCTCCTACCTCGCAGATTCCTTTGAGAGCTCTTGTTTTCGTCTTGATGTCCAAACACACTTTCAGCTTGACCTCTCCTTCCTTCTTCCTCGTCTCGAGGAAGGAGACCGAGAAACAACATGATTCCTATACATTACTTATCCTGAACCCTTCGCCTCATCAACCCACTCTCTCTTCTCCTCGAGCGCACAGAGAGCTAACCTTCGTTCCGTCCTCTCTTCTTTTTCTCTGGGATGGTGCGTTTCAAGGCTCTCACGTCCCCTCCTTTCCAACGTGTAACATCTTCGTCCGTCAACTCCTCCACACCGACTCCTCAGCAGGCGAAGCTCTCGTCCTCTCAACTCCCTACTCCAAAGACGTGCGGACGGCTTCCATCGGCGTGGCTCCTCTGTGCGGCGTGGGAAGGATTGGAGTGGATGGAAGCTTGGGTGGGATAGCGAACCTCGTGGTGATTTCGGTCTCGATCCCGGTGGTGCTTGGACTGCTGCTATTGATCTGGAGAAGGAATGCTGCTGTTGGGAGGTCAGAGTTTGTGATGCTTTTTTCGGTGAGTCCTAGAGAAGAAGAGAAGAGGAGGAGGAGACTTTTTTTGGGGGGGAAGAAAGACCGCGACGGGAAGAGGGGCGTTGGTTGTTTCATTTTCTAACAACTTCCTTTATGCCGCCTTCTCAAAACAGATCTACCTTCTCACTCTCCCGCTGCAGCTGCTCGCCAACACGGGGATCCTTCAACAAGGGTGAGAAGCCCTTTCTCTTCTTTCGAGACGCGTCGAACGAAACTGACCTTTTCTAAACACGGCTTCAGATCAACCGCTCTCGCGATTCTCACGTCTGTTCTCCTGGGAGCGATCGTCGCTTTCTTTGGTGTTCTTTTTGGCAACGCGGTGGTCTCTACTCAGGTAAGTCAGATCGAGATACCCGTCGACGCGACTCAGCTCATGACTTCTTTTCTTTTTTCTTTTCGCAGGTCGTCGAGGACGGAACCATGGCCTCCATCGTCCCTCTCACCATCTTTGGAGCCGCTTTATTTGCTCTCACCACCTATATCTCCATCGATACGTCGTTCAAGCTTGGAGCGATCAGCGGAAACCTTCCCGACCTCAGAAACCTCGCGTTCGTCCCTCTCGTCTCTTTCCCCTTTTCTTCGACTTCCCTGACCTTCTTCTCTTCCTTCTGCAGCATGTTCACTCTCACTCTCGTCGTACCAGCAGCCTTCGCCGTCTTATGGTTCATTCTCACCATCTGGGTCGTGGCTGGAAGGCTGAGGGAAATGAAGCCCGCTTTCTTCTTCACCGCCGTATTCGTCGTTTGTGCGATAGGGAGCCAGCTCGTTTACTGGCTCGCTGGGAAGCCTCTTTGCGAGGTGGGTCTTCTCCATCCAACCTCCCCTCTTCAAACCATCGGTCGCTGATTTTTTTGTTTTCCGTTGTCGTTCTTCCTTTTCAGGCGAGCAACGGAAAGGTCGACGGAGCGTTCTTAGCAACCTTCTTGGAGACAGCAGGGATGGTTGGACTCTACTTCTGCTGGACAGGAATCACGGAGGATCGGTGAGTTTCCACGTTATCCAGAATGGAGCGAAACGCGCGCGGCGGATTTCTTCGACTGACGAGTTCTCGTCCGCTCCTTCTTCCTCTCTTACCTTCAGCTGGGACGACAACGATATCGACCGCTACGATTAGGCCTTCTCGTCTCTTCTCCTTCTCCTCAACCGGATTGCATCTCATTCTCCAGGGTTTCCGTAGACTATCTTTCATTTTGGTTCTTCACCTTTAAGGCTTTGCTCTGCTTTGCATTCTTATCGGATCTCCTTCTTCTCCTCTATCCTATACCTTTCACGTTCTTATACCACCCTTTCCGATTTACGATACCGCTCTGCACGGGTGGAAGGTTTGGCAGTTCGCGAGAGATTGACGCGACGGGAGCACGACGAGATTGAAGGACTCGAGAGGGATCGGATATCAAGACATACTAGCAGACATGAGATAGAAAGAAAGACAGCAGAACCCTACGAAAAAAGGAACGGAACACACGACAAAGTAAAGAAACCCAAATCTCAAGCCTCCTCCCTCTCCCTCTTTAATCGCTCGTCAACTTCTTGATCATCCTCTTGTCCCTCTCTCCCGTGACCTTCAAAGCTCCCTCGTGCTGCAAGCCGAAATATAACAGGAAAGAAGCGAGTCAGCGAGACGCATTTCGAAAGGAAGGAAGAGAGGCGTCGAGTGGAGCTGTCGAAGAGGAGAGGAAGGGAAAACTCACCTCCAACGTCTTGATAACCTCGGCAAACTCAGCGTGATCGATCGAGATGGATGACTGTTCCTCGAGCCTCTTGATCGCATCGGACCACTTGTATCCCTTGTTTCCCGACGACTCGAGGAGTTGAGAGATCGCTCGTTTGAGATCTCCGACCATTCGTCGTTGTCGTTGACCGGCTCCGGTGTTGACGAGGTCCATGTCGATCTGGCCCGTGGTAGGATCGGTCTGAGTCAATGAAGGAAGGGAGTCGAGTCAGCGAAAGCTCTTCCTCGTCGGATAAAAAGAGAGAGAGAGCGAGAGACGGAGAAGAAACGTCAGGACTCACCGCACTCTCCCTGATAGCCTCTCGAATCAACCTCCCGGCCTCCTTGACATCCTGGAGATCCACCGTCTCCGAGAACCTCATCCTAGCATGAGCCTCACTCAACCTGATCATGCTCTCGAGCTGTCGAGTAGTAGCTGTGATCCTTCGCTCAGACGATCGAGGGTCCTCTCCGACCTTCCTCATCTCGACGTAGGAGTTGACGAGAGCAGTGGAGGCTTCTTCGGTGAGAACGGGGTGGATCTTGGATCGGGAGTAGGTGATGTAGGCGGTGAGCATTTCGACGGCCTGAAGACGACGAGAGCGAAAGAAGGAGACGGTCAGCATCAAGGTGGGAGAAGGAGAGGAGAACAGTTTGAGAGAGAAAGAAGGACGAACGAGAATGTCTTGACCTCCCGTCTCAGGCTTATCCTCGAGGTAGAGTCCGACGAGATGCTTGGCGAGTCGACGATCTCCACTCTCGTCAATCTTGTCTAGAACGAGGTAGAGGAGATCGAATCGGGAGATGAGTGTGGGAGGGAGATCTGCGACGTGAACGGAACGAGTCAGCGAAAGGAAAAGGACGCGTCCAGAAGGCGATTCTCGAGCTCGACTCACCGATGTTCTTCGTGATCGGCCACTTGGGGTCTGGTAGGGGGAAAAGGGATGCGAAGATAGGTCGTCAGAGTCTGCGAGAGGGTGCAGGAAGGAAGGAGGGAAGAGAGAACGATCTCAAACTCACTGTACTTCGATCCGACGGGGTTGGCAGCAGCGAGGATGGAAGTTCGAGCGTTCAGGGTGGTGATGATTCCAGCCTTGGCGATGGAGACGGTTTGTTGTTCCTGAAAGTGAATTTCGAAAGTCAGCCGAGCGATTTCGACGAGAGACAGAGAGGAACCGAGCAACTCACCATGACCTCGTGCAGAACACTTCGAGTCGCGTCGGACATCTTGTCGAACTCATCGATACAGCAGACTCCTCCATCGGAGAGAACGAGAGCTCCACTGCAAAGGCAAAAAAAAAGGCAGAGAAAGGAGGTCAGCTCGTGATGGAAGGGAGGGAGAGGAGAGAGGAAAAGGAACGCACGACTCAAGAACGAGCTGCTTGGAATCGGGATCTCGAGTGATGTAGGCGGTCAGACCGACGGCCGAGGATCCCTTTCCGGAGGTGTAGACACCTCGAGGAGCGATCTTGTTGACGTACTAGAAAAACGCAACGAAAGAAGAAAGAGAAGAAGTCAGCGAACGAACGACTTCGAAAGACGCGTCGGAAAGGAGGAGTCGAGCTCACCTTCAAGATCTGCGACTTCGACGTTCCTGGATCTCCCACCATCAACACGTTGATATCTCCTCTGTACCTCGGTCCTCCTCCTCCTCCACCCTTCGCGATGCTCTTGTTCGTCCCTCCAAACAACTGCAACAAAATCCCCTTCTTCACATCGTCCATCTCCCAGATACTCGGCGCCAAACTCCTACTCAGCAACTCGTAGATATCCTCCCTCTCACTCAACTCCAACAACTTCCTCTCCATCTCCACGTTCCCAACGTTCTGCTCCTCTCCAGCCGCTCCGGTCCTCCTCGCCCCGTTCGCGAGCTCCTCCTCCTCGTCCTCCTCTCCTCCAACTCCAACTCCAGGAGGCTTTCCTTCTCCTTGACGAGTAGTAGGGTCGTAGCCCATTCGAGTGGCGTTGGTTCGTTTGATGTGGACGACGTCGATGTAGGTTTTGAAGAGGGCTTTGATGGTTCGCATGCGAGGGTTGACTCGGACGGGGATGGAACGGAAGATTCCTGTGACCATGACGCGATCTCCGGGTTTGGTGAGGTCGACGAGCTCGTCGTAGACGCAGAGGGAGACGGTGTGGGGAGTTTGACCGTCGGGGACGGCGTCTGAGCGGCGAGAGAGGAGGAGGAAAGGAGGGGAGGGAGGGAGGAAGCGAGAAGGGTCAGTTTCGAGCGAAAGAAAGAGAGAGTGAAAGAGAACGAAAGAAAAGAGATGAGAGAGGATGTTAGAAGGACTGAAAAGAGAGGAAAGATTGATCTCACCAGGAGTTTCCTGCAACCTCACGACCTGCTTGTCCGCGAAGACGCATCGGTTGTGAATGATGCTCATCGTTCCTTGGGATTTACAGAGATCTCGAGGGCAGACGTCGGGTTCGGCGATCTTGCCTCGTTCGATGTCGACCTGGAGGGTATGGGAGCAGACGAGGCATCGGAAGAAGGCTGAACGACACGCGAAAAGGAGGCAAAGAGAACGAGGTGAGTTTCGCGACGCGTCGGGAAGGGAGCAAAGGAGAGTTGGAGGAAGCAGAGTTTGCTCACCAGTCTTCATGTCCGGGATAACAGGAGTAGCACGAATGACGAGACCTTTGATGCAGACGAGCTTGTCGGTATCTACGCGACGGACGAAGGAAGAAAACAAAGAGCAAGAACGAGGTGAGCTTCAGCCCATCTCCCTTCCCTCCCTCCCCTCCCTCCCCGTCCCGCATATCCCGCCATCAACCACCAACTCGACCTAGTACTCACCGTTAGGGTTCAGCTCCCTCATGTTGACCATCTTCTCCGCCCCAAACGGTCTAACCTTGTACAAATTCGCTCCAATCTGCCTCAACTCCTCGTCTCCCAGCTCGCCCTTCATGCCCTCGCCCCTCCCCTCATCCATATCCATCTCGGCAACCTTCAACATGCAATCCTTCAACACCTGATCCATCACCGGAATCACCTCCTGCGGGTAGTTGCAAAGCTGGAAGTAAAGCTTCTTGGTCGGAGGGAACGCTCGAAGGTTGTCGGTATCGAGGTTGAGGTTGGTTTGGCCTGTGAGTCGCATGAGACGGAGGAGGTGGACGTAGGTGAGGGTTTCTCCTTCCTGCGGGGTGGTCAAGGGACGGGATTTGAGGGAGTGAGTGCGGTCGAAGGCTTTGCGGTACTTGAGCTTGAACTCTCGAAGGAAGGTGTCGAAGGCGTCCATGGTTTCCTGGATGATGATGTTCGTTCCCCAGATGACTCTGACCATGCCGTTGGGATCTGCGTTGGGGTCAGAGGAAGGGATGGCTTGGGCGGAGAGGAGGGGATCGTTGTTGTTGTTTCCTGAGGAGGAGGGAGGGAAGCGACCTGCTGGGTCGGAGGAAGGAGGGAGGGAGGAGTCGGGTCCTCCTCCTCGTCGACGAGCTGCATCTCTGTTGGGGAGGTCGACTAGACGACGGTTGAGGTTGGAGGAAGGAGACTGGGAAGGGAGGGAGGAGTGGATATCGCCTCGTCGAGAGCGTCGAGGAGTCGATCCTCCAGCGTCAGATCTGAACGAACGAGGGGAAGGAAGGGAAGGAGGTCAGCTTCGAAGTGAGATCTCTCCGCTCGATTTTCTCGCCCTTCTTCGAGTTGATATATAGAAAAACGCGTACCCAGGGAAGAAGAGAGGCTCTCCACTCCTAGCCGACGAAGAAGGGACCGCTCTGGCTCTCTGGTTGGCGGATGCTCGAGGAGTTCCTCCGGCGGACGAGGTAGGGAAATGAAGAGGAGAAGAAGCGGAAGCGTTGGCTTGATCTACACCACCGATCCAAAGATGATCAGCTCTTGGATCTATACGAGAATCACCCTGAGGTATAGATCCTTAGGACTCACTGGCTGAAAATCTCGAAACTCCTAGCCCTCGAAGAGGCGAGCTCATCCCCGTAGAGGGAGCTCTCAAAGCGGCTGCTCTTGGAGTTCCTGCCACCGAAGACGAAGGAAAGTTGAGAGGAGGAGAAGATGATCGAACACCACCACCACCAGAAGGTTGGTCCGCTTCCATCATGTCCACGTCGGGGTCGTGTGCGGGAGGGGAGGATGCCATCGCGAGAAGAGAGGCGGGAGGGGAAGGGAGGGGATGGGAGGTTGAAGGAAGATCTCGAAACGCGTCCAGAACTCGAGGAACTCATTTCGCTTCTCTTTTTCTTCGCGTTTCCTAAGGGAAGAGAGGTTTGTAATGAGAGAGGGCGGAAAGTATTAGGATTTGGGGAAAGTCGATTTCCTTCGTCCAGGGCTGATTCTCTTTTCGAACCGAGCAGATTTTCTCGCTCTCATTCGGCTAGACGGCCGAGGAGTGGAATCATGCCATACCGGAGGGACGAAAAAAAAAGCAAACGAGACCCGATTGCAGTACAGCAGAAAGCGACACCGAATTAAAACTCCCTCGCTCCCTTCGCGTCGTCGACATCTCCTTCCTCTTCTAAACCTTCACACAGAAGAACCCTAGCCCCTCCCTCGCCACCGCCACCTCTGCCTCCAGTTTCCTCTCATCGTCCTCCATCCACCTCACCCCCTCCGGCAACGCTCCCCCAGCAGCAGCTCCCTTCTTGAACGCCGCGTCGAACACCTTCTTCTTCTCCTGCAGGGCAAGCATGGGACGAGGATCGGCGTGTCCGGTGAAGATGATGAGAGCTGAGCGGGCGGGGAGGGAGGCGTGGATGCGGGCGAGGTTGGCGTTGAGGGTGGTGAGGACGGAGGAGGTGCTGGGAGGAGGGGCGGCAGGGAAGGAGGGATCGGTGACGGGGGTGTTTTTGGCGGAGTGCCCTGTAGGAGAAAAGAAGAGAGGAAAGAGGAGGGAGGAGCGAGTTAGGGACGAGAAGACAGAGAGAGAGGATAGAAAGGAAGAAGGCAGGGATACGAACATCCAAGGTTCTCAGAAAGAGAAGTCAAACGACCGAAAGTGAAGTCGTGCTTGCCAGCGTTCTCGACCAACGCGTCGACGACCTGTAGACGAGAGAAAGAAACGGTCGATGTTAGCTCGTGATCAGAATGTGGGAGAGGAAAAGGAATACTCACCTCCTCATCGTTCTTGCAATCTCCACACATCGTGAGCTCGTGAGTGGTGGCTCGGAAGTTCGAAACTCCCTTGTCGAACATCGCTGTCGTGAGGGTTCCGTTCTTGGGAGCGGCTCGAGGTTGCCTCGAGATCCTTCGGAAGATCGATTCGGTTTCCTCCGAGGTACCGAACTCAGGTCCTGGGGGAGGAGAAGCGAAAGAGAGAGAAGATCAGCTCAAAAATTGACGGGACGGGTCTTTCCCCTCTCGTCCCAGCGTCGAGGTCTCCTGCGCCTCTTCTAGAGAGAAAGAAAACTGTGACTTACCAAGCTTCAACTTCATCTCCAACAACTCCAAACACGTCCTAGCATCCTCCTCCGGATCGTGACCTCCCTCTCCCGTCTGAATCTCCTTCTCCAGCAGCGTCTTCGCGAGGTACTTCAATCCAGGCTTATAAGGAGGTCCCTTGGGGTGCTTGAACAAGACAGCCGTATCGATGCACCACGGATGACGAAGTTTGAGCGCCTTGAGATCGGATTCGAGCGAGTGACCGAGGAGGATCGTTCGAGGGGTGATGAGGTTGGCGAGGAGGAAGGTTTGGACTTCAGCGAGGGTGAGGACGGCTTTGGAGAGGGCTTCGGGGGTAATTCCAGACCATCTGAAAAGGGTAGAAGAAGGAGGATGAAGGGTGGTTAGAAGGGAGGTGGTGAAGAAAGACGCGTCAAATGACGAAAGGAGAGAAAGGACGAACTTGGTGAGATAGTCGGTAACGACTCCTGGAGGCTTAACGACCTCATCGTAAACCTTCTTTCCAGAAGCGACGTCGATGACGGAAATCCTGGCCAGGAAAGGTCCCTCGGCGGTCATGCACTGGAAGAGAAAAGAAGACGCGTCGAAGTCAGCTTCAGCTCGCTCGCTTGCCCCCTCCTTCATACCTCGCCTAGCTCTCCTAGTCCCTTCTCTTCCTGCTGATGACAATGAAAGGTGCTCACCATCTCACAATCGACAGCCAACACGTTCATCTCTCCCTCCTCAGGTCCTCCTCCCTTCGCGGTCTCGACCCAACCGATCTCTCCCTTCTCTCCCTTCGGCAGAGGATCCTTCTGGACGAACGCATCCTTGTAGGCGAGAGTGACAGGTCCGTTTCCTGATGTCGAAGCTCGGGAGATGATCTCTCCTTCGTCCTCGGCAGCTGCTATCTCTTTGAGGGAAGCGGGGATGGGGTAGTCGTTGTCGAGCATTTGCTGGAGGGTGAGAAGGTATCGAGTCGCAGAGGTAGTGGAGATGGTGGTGTTCCCTGAGAGTGATCAAGACGCGTATGGAGGGTAAGGTGAAGGAGTGGCGGTGGGTTCGAGAGGAGTCAGAGAGAAAGGAAGGAGGGGAGGAGGAAGAAAGGTGAGCTTGACTGCTCGTCCTTCGCCTCTGATGTAGGAAAACAAAACAAGAAAGAATTTGTCCCACTCACTCAGCAGTTCCCTCCTCTCGACCTCCCTCTTCAGCTTCTCCTTCGGCGACAAAGGAGCACTCATGAACATCGAGAGAGCCGAATGCAGCTTCATTCTGTCTCCAGGACACTTGACGGGACAGGCGTGGCTGAAGAGCTGACCGATGATGGGGAGATCGGTCGACGAGGTAGGGGAAGCGGCGGCGGGGAAGAGAGGGAGAGGGAAAGGGAGGTTTTGCGAGATTGGAGGAGTGGCCATTCCAAGTAAGGAAGGAGTGATTCCTTGGACGAAGAGGACGGTAACGGAGGTGATGTGAGGTCGATGGTTGGTGACGAGCCATTCTGGGGACTTGTGGCCACAGAGGAGATGGAGGAGGAGGTCTCGGAGATGCTGATATAAGCAAGGAGAAAGCGGGAAAGGTCAGCGACGACCGAGCGAAGAGAGAAGGAGAAGCTGAAGTTGAGGAGGAAGGAGGAGGTGAGGAGCAACGAAATTGTTGAGCAAGACTCACAGCGACTCCGACCTTCCTTCCTTGGGAGAATCCACCAGTGTTGAACTGGAACGTAGGAGCCTGGGCCTGTAGAGTAAACGAAAGGGCCCAAAAAGGAGGGAGTCAGTTCTACGGAGCTCTCCAGGTCAAGGTGAGCTCGAGCTCAAGCTCTTCCTTCCTTCCTCCTCCTCCTCCCCTCCTCCTCCTCTCGAACCAGCTCAATCAGACCCAAAGTCATACTCACAGCAGCCTTGGTCTCCTCCTTCCGTCTCTTCTTGTCCTTCCTCCTCTCCTCTCGGCTGATGGTAGCGACCTCTCCTCCCTCTACGGCGACGACGGCTGAAGGAGCAGCTGCCTCGGCGACGTTGGCTGAGCTCGCCTTCCTTTTGAGCGATCCTGCGAGATCTGGAGAAGTGGTGGAAGAAGATGCGATGGGTTTAGAGGTGGACATGATGATTTTGCTGAGAAGGGGGCGAAGGGACATCCAACGGTGGGATGCAGTTGGGAGGAGAGCTCAACAAAAGGGAGGGCGAGGCAAGGCAGGTCAGTCGAGCTGAGAACTTCAAACGCGCAGTTTCGAGGATTTTTCTCTCCGAAGGAGGTCGAAGACAGATTTCAGATTGCCAGGGAAGGAACCTGGTATATACCGCTAGATGAGACTCTGAACTTCCTAGATATGTGGACTCTGCAGGAGGGAAACGAGGCACGTCGCGTCGCGTTCTTCGACTCACCCTCCAAAGTCCCATTTTCGGTCTCTCAGTCCTGTTATCGCCCGCTCAGAGAACGGAAAGGGTTTGAAGAACTTCGCCTGATTCGTACTCGTCAAACCCAATTGCATCACAAGATCTACATCAAATGCTGACCTCTCCGGCCACGACCCAATCCTCCACCTCCACACCCTTCGTGCTCACCACGCTCACACGATCACACCTCGCTCCCTTGACTCCTTCACCCAAAGATCCTACCTTGCCCTTCTCTCCAGGCGCGAACAGCTCGACTCCTCCGCCTCCTTCGACCGAGCGCGCGAGACCTTCGTCGTAGAGTTGAGAGACGATCTGATCCCTCTCCGGAACGGCGACGTTGCTGTAGAGTAACGAGATGTGCGGGTAGAAGGGTTTTCGCTCCGTTGGTGAGGGAAGAGCGAGGAGCAGGTTCTGATGAAGAGCGAGGAGGAGCGGTGTTTCTGAGGAAGAGAAACGAGAGAGACGAGAAGGAAGTCAGTGCGTGCGAGATTCAAGTCTCTCGTCCCTTCACCGTAGCAGCGACGATCATCAGCCACATAGGAGAAGAAGATATATGCTCACCCTTCAGCTTCACCAGAACACAACGGAAAAACTCGAGGCCTGTCCTGACATCCAAGAACTCGACCTCCAACCCTTTCCCTCGCCCCACGTTCTTCTCCCCGTCCATCGTCTTCGCGACCGCATCCTCGATACTCTTCAGGAGGTCCTTGAGTTTGGTTCCGGGCGGTACTTCTCCGAGCAGGGTAGCATGGGGAGGGAACTTTGGTCCTGGGAGATGGGAGATGAGGGAGGAGATGGTCGAGGTCGCCTCGTCGGAGAGAGCAGGGGAGAGCCAGAGCGAGTAGCCTTCGTTGATAAAAGAACGGAAGGGAGAAGTCATCAGTTCTAAGCGGAAGATTCTTCAGGAACTACTCGAGATAGAGGGACGTACTGGGTTCGGAAGGAGGGGACAGGATGAAGGCAGGAATCCAAGGCTCGAACCAAGCGTCGAACCGTTCGTTGCCCTTGAAGTGAAGGGAGTAGAGCGCTACGCAGAGATTGTAGGCTGAGAAGAGAGTAACGGCGATCAACCAAAGGTAGTCGAGCACCAAGAAGGGCATCAGGGAGGAAGGGAAGAGAGGAGGAAGGAGGATGATGCGGTTCGAGGTCACCGACGAAACCTTCCCCTCTCCTCTTCTCTTTCTTTTCCCCCACCCACGACCCCCTCAACCTCACCCAAATGCGATCTTTCTCTTCTCGAACCCTTCCTCTCTTCCTGTCCTTCGCAGCCGTTGCGTTCGCTGCTCAGTCGCCGCTTTTGATGCAGGAGCAGGCAGCCTTCCCTTCCTTCCCTCCTCCTCCACCCTCGAACACCCTCCCTTGCCTCGCCGACGTCCTCACCACGACGAGGAAGCTTTCAATCTGGTATGATTATGCTAGAGATGTGGAGAAGGTGGTGAGTTTACCCCTCTTGTATGATTTTGCGTCGAGGCTGGGTCCCCAGAGACTGATGGTGAGCTCTGGCTTCTCCTTCTTCGTTCAAGACCGAACGGTTGAGCTCGTCGATCCAGCAGACCACCCTCCTCGTTCCTCTCAACTCTGCTATCCTTTCCCTTCCTAGGAAACCGTAAGTCTCCTCCCGTGCATTGCTTCTTCTTCATCTCGCTGAGCTGACCCTCACCCTCGCGTCTACAGACACGAGTCCGTCCCGACTACTCCTTCCCTCCCCGACTCTCTCACCATCACCCAGCAGGACGCTCTCACCGCCAACAACGTGAACAGGTTCATCTCAGCTCACGTCATTCCTGTAGGTCTATCTTCTACCTCACCCCCGACCTCTTCGTTCTAAGCTCAACCCGTCTCTCTTCGTCTCGCAAAAAAAGGAATCCATCGACCTCTCGGCGACCTCCTCGCTCACGTTCTCGACTCTCCTCGCCGATCACGAGCTCAAATTCACATCTGGAGAAGATGGAAGATGGACCGTTGGAAATGGATTGAACGTCGTCGAAGTTCTCGAGGCCAGTAACGGGAAGGTGCTCGTTCTCGACGGCGTCGTCGAGTTCGCGTGAGGAGCACGTCGGCCCGACTCGCTTTTCTTCGTCTACTCTGTAACCAGTGTATCTCTACTCTCTGTCTTACCTTCCTATCTACTACTTCTTTTGACGAAATTCTAGGATATATGACAATCTCTGCCTGAGCCTCAAAAGGAGTGATAAGAACAGCGAAGTCGGTGAGTCGGTTCCTTTGACTTCTTTCCTTATTTGTCCTGACCAGAAGCCTCTGTTCTTTTACACGACTTTCAGACTCGTTTTGCACTGCCTCTGCGGAGGAGACCTATCTTGCTATTTCGCACGGCCTCGCCGACGCACGAGATGGCGGGAAGCGCAATCGGATCCGTCCACGCTCGCTCCTTTCACCATTCCATTCGCTTCGACTCACCTGGTCTCGGAAGTTCTATACGTTGACGAGGTTGGGACCTGACCTCTTTCTCTTAACGGTGCCTGAAGTCTCAGTGCTCCGATTAGCTCACCTGCGGCCCATGCCTTCAAGCCACGAAACCCTGAGCCAAACGACGCCCTCCGCGAGTCGCCTCCCGTTCCTTCAACTCCCACTGTCGACTCCGTCCCTCCCTCCTTCCTTCCTTCCCCGCATCATCCTCGTTTGTCTAGATAAGCAGAATGGCGCTCCCATCCTCAAGTCGCCCTGCTGTAGACGGTTGGCTTGGGAACGTGGGGAGTACGAGGAAGGGATTGAAAGGGAGCGTGAGCTTGGATGAGGTTCTCGGGGCTACGACGTGAGTTCTTCCTCTTGTTTCTCCATCCTTATGAACTCTAAGAGCCTCATCCTCTCAGGTTCGCTTCATTTTACTATTTTACTGACTCCCAGCTCTTCTTTGCGTCCTTCAGATGCTCACCTATATCGTAAGTACACCCAAACTTCCTTCCCCCCTGCGTCGGCTGTTCGAACACGAATTCGTGCCTGATTTCCCAAATGCCTACTGATCGCAAACCTTCATTCATTCTCGAACCCCTATCTCTTCCTCTTTTCTTTTACAGACTGAAGAACTTTGAGTCCTTCCTGATTCACCAGGAGTTCTCTATCGAAAACCTCGTGAGTAGTTTTCCGTCTTCGTCTCCCGTCGCGACGTGTTCTTCGTTCGGTTCTTTTTGACCTGACTCCAAACCGTCGCTCATTTTTGGTAGCTCTTTATCACCTGGTTTGGAAGCTATACCGCTCGGTTCAACAAACTCTGGCCCTACCTCCAATCTCAGGCGCTCCCCTCCATTCACACTACTTCCCTCAACCGTCCTCCTGCCTTCGCTCGAAACAACTCTACGACGTCGTCGGCTGGCTCTTCCGTCTTCCTTCGAACGCCAACCCAGAAACTCACCCCGCTTCCGTCAAACCTCGACTGGACGGATCCTTCAGTACCCCCGGCTGTGGGTGAATGTGCAAAGGAGGAAGAAGAGGAGCAGCTGAGGGGGTCGATGGGGGCGAAGGCGGAGGGGGAAAGTTTGGAAGGTCCACTCTCGCCTGAATCCTCGCTCTTCCAGACCCCAGCAGACTACTTCACTACTTCGCAATCCATCGCCTCATCCCTCTCTCGAGCCAGCAACCCCTCCGCTATCATCTCTCCCTTCTGCTTCGACACGGACAACCCTTTCCTCCCAACCTCTCCGAGCTCACCTCAATCTCCCACCTCCCCGACGACGAGTCTTCCTTCTCCCACCCAATATGCAAATCGTCGACGGTCCTCCACCACCGCCCACCAAACGTCTCGCCGACGTGAGGACTCAACAACCTCGACGACTCCTTTTCTCAGATCAGGCAGCATCACATCGGAGGCTGGCAATACGAAGGGAGTGAGGAGCGAGGAGGATGTCATCGAGGAGATGAGGGAGGAGTGCGAAATGGTTTGGAGAACGTTCTTCGTCCCTGGAGGGTCGAAGGAGTTGAACTTGGAGGAGACAGTGAGGAATGGAGTTGAAACGTCCTTGGAGTCGGGAGGTCGGCGTGAGTCGCGTCTTTCTTTCTCACTTCTCTCTCTTTCGACATCAGAGCTGACAGAGCATATTTATCTGCTTCTCTCTGCGTTCCATAGATCCCCAGGTCTTCGCAGCGGCGGCCAGCTCTTGCAGAATGATGCTCGCGACTCACAGTCT
Organism: Mrakia blollopis; assembly: GCA_000950635.1. Lineage (NCBI taxonomy): Eukaryota > Fungi > Basidiomycota > Tremellomycetes > Cystofilobasidiales > Mrakiaceae > Mrakia > Mrakia blollopis. The sequence goes on along the minus strand of BBPU01000023.1, from coordinate 717,322 downwards.
GCCTCACTTCCTCAGCCACGCTGGAACGAACATCAATCGTCCCAAGCAGGTGAGTCTCGTTCATCTCTTCATTGTCCCTAGTAATTTCTTGTATACTGACTTCGTTTCTACTTCCTTCTCTTGCAGGTCTTTTGCTAAGCCTGGCCTCTCGTCGTTTGAGGCACGTCGCGTGTCGTCGTTCTGACTTCTTCGTTTTCCGTCCTCCTACAGGTACATCGTCGGGGCCATCGATCTCGCTATCTCCCTCCTCATCTTCCTTCTCTGTATCTTCCTCGCTCCCAGAGGGATGGGCTGGAGATGCCTTCGACTCCTGGGAGTTCTCTTCGCGAGCTTCGGGGCGATGTGAGTTCCGTTTCTCCTCACCCTTTCTCTTCTTCTCTCTCTTCTCTCGAAACTGATGCGTCTGTTCCCTACCATCCTCAGGCAAATCTTTTCCGCCTACCTCGGCTTCTGCACCCAAGTCTACGGTCGAGCATCTCGTCAACTTCATCCCTGGGAGCTCGATTCCTCCTCCCTCGACGTCGAGGCGGCCTCCACCTGTTCGAATCCTCCCCTCGGCTGGAACACCACCGTCCAACAGATCCCTCTCTCTCCTATCACCCCAACGAGCGACTTTTCAACGACCACCCCTCCCACCTCATCATCAGCCCTCTTCTTCCCTCCATCCTCCCTGGAATCGAACAGGAAGACCGCCGACGACGGCGCATCCTTTCGGAAAGCTCCTTCGATCTTCGGTCCTGAAACCCTGGTGATGGAGCCTAGAGTCAAGGAGCTGCAGGCGAAGATGGTGCGGGATATCTTGGTGGTCAGAGTCTTGTGGGCGGTGATGGGAGCAACGGTCGTGCTCGGGACGAGAGGAGTGAAGGGATGAGGGTTCGCTCGACGCGTCTTCTTTCTTTAGGTGCTTGTTTCGGTTCGGTTCGTTCGTTCGTTCGTCGCCCTTTGTCTCGGTCTCTCATAGGCCTAATATGTATCGTTTCTATAATAACCTCCTTGCTGCATCGACTGCAGCATTCCTCGCTTTCCTTGTCCGTATCACCGTAGTACGGCTCGTCCTTTCACTTTCCCCTCCTTCCTTGCTCTTACCCTTATTCGGTCATCATCGTGCTCTCTCTGACTCAAATCTATATATCACATTCGCTTCCATCACTCACTGCAGATATGGAGGACTGGCTTTCCTTCGCAACGAGGCGTGGCTGCAGGAAAAGGGAGGAGATCGAGTTTCTCGAAATCGTCGAGCTCAACTTTCCTCCCTTCCCTCCTTTCTTCCTCCAACATGCTCCTCCGATGCTTCCTCTTATCCTCCTCCTCTTCATCTTGACCCCTCCCTTAGCTCTCTATCGCCTCTGGTCCATTCGACCCAGCAACGGACCTTCTCCGGCCTCTCGAAAACGGAAGGACGGAGAGACTTGTTCGCTGGCGGTCTTCTTGGGATCAGGTTCGTTTCCTTTCCTTTCCTTCTGCTTTGACGACTCGTCCCCTCACTTCTTCTTCGCCCAGATCAGACGGGGTATCACGCTCGAGACAAAAGCTGACATTGATTCGTATCTGTATGATGTTTTTCCCTGCAGGCGGTCACACCTACGAGTCCCTCGCTCTGATCTCGACCTTGCCTCTCGAACGGTACACGCCGAGACTGTACATCTACTCGGAAGGAGACGAGATGAGCAGGAGGAAGGCTATTGAGCTGGAGGCTACGATAGCTGCTTCCTCTACTTCTAGTGATGGAAAGGTGCGTTTGAGTTTCTTCATCGCTTTGACTCTCCTGCCTTCAAACGAGTTGAGCTCACATCCTCCTGTCCTCTCTTGCTCTCGCCAATTCTACCGCCAAGCAGCTTCCTTATCGTCTTCAAGTCATACCACGAGCTCGGAGGGTTGGTCAGCCCATGCTTTCCTCTGGTAATATCTCACCCCTTTAATCAGAGTCAAGGAGGAAGGAGACGAGGGAAGGAGAAGTCGAAGCTCACCTCAGCCCTCCCTCCCTCCCTCCTTGTTTTCGGTCCCTCCCCCAGTCTTCTCAACTCTCTACACCCTCCTTCACACCCTCCTCTCCTTCCTCACCTTCACAAAACCCTTTGCGGACGTCGTCATTCTCAACGGGCCTGCTTCTTCAGTCTGTCTCGTTGCGACCGTCGTGGTCGGGAGGGTGAGTTCAACGACGTCTCTTCCCTCTCGTTTCTTTCTTGCCCACTCAACTCTCTCTTCGTTATCCATCGAGTATAGATGACTAGACTAACCTCTGTTTCTCACTCCGTCGGTCGTCGTAACAGTTCTTCGGCTTACCGACGCCCAAAGTGATCTACATCGAGTCGTTCGCTCGAACGAGGAGGGTGAGCGCGAGCGGAGCGATTGTACGAGGGTGGGTGGATCGGTTCTTGGTTCAGTGGGAGGGACTATTAGAGGAGGGGAAGAAGAAAGGAGAGTTTGTTGGGGTTGTTGTTTAGAAGATCTTGGTTGGGTTGTAATACTGTAACGAGACGAAACGAAACGCGCGAGAAGGGAAAGAGGCAGCTTGGGTTGAAGAGCTCAGAGCGATCCCTGGAGGAGGGCTTTGGATCTCGAAGCAAGACTCCAGACTGATATCAGGGATCTTGGGGTCATGTGAACTCTCCTCGATGCTGGAACACAAGCGAGAGCTTGACGGAGAAGTCTCTTTCCCGACGCGTTTCCTCCAGGCTCCTCCCTCCCTCCCTCTCCCTTCTCTCTTCTTCAATCCAAAAGTTTCATCATACACCCAACCCCTCTAAATCCTTCCCATCTCCAAAAGCACCTTCCTCGCCCCCTCCACAATAATCTCATGCTCAACACTATGAATCCTCTCCTCCAAACTCTCCAACTTCTCTCCTTTAACAATCTCCACCTCCCTCACCAAAATCGGTTCCCCTCCATCCACCTCCTCCACAACCCTATGCACCATTACCCCCGTCCCCTTGATCTCCCCCTTCTCAAACGCCTCCAGAGCTCTAGGAATCGCGTTCGCTCCGTCGAAGGCGCCAGGTAGGGCTGGATGGAGGTTGATGATAGGGATTTTTACGCTTGAGGGAGTAGGGTGAAGGAGGGAGAGGAACGTTGGAGAGAGGATGTGCATGAAACCTGCTAGGATGATTAGATCTGGGGAGGTGGAGAGGACTAGGGAGGCGAGTTCGATGTCGTAGGTTTCTCGCGTTCGAGGGGTCGTGGTGGGTTGTTGGGAGAGGTAGGTTTTGAGGTTGTGGATGGAGGTTGGGATGGGAGGTTGGGAGAGAGAACACCGGGTGAGACCGTAGGCTTTGGAGCGGTTGGAGATGACGTGGGCGATGTGAGAGTTGGGAAGGGGAGAGGGAGTAGAGTGCGTAGCGTCGATGAGCGCTTGGAGGTTGGAGCCTGAGAGGGGGAGGGAGGGAGGAGGCGAAGAGAAGAGAAGGAGGAGGAGGAGGAGAGAAGGAGGGAAGGTGAGCTCGCGAGATTTTGGAGGAGATAAAGGGTCGGTCGGGGGCGATTCCTGCTAGATTTTGAGTAGAGGAAGAGGTTCGAGAGTAGACTTACCTCCTCCCGAGATGAGAACTACGATCCTGTTGAGCTTGGGGGTAGAATCTGAAGACATAACGAGACGAGAGAGGAATGCAGTTGGAGGTCGAAAAGCACGAGTTCAAGCTCGAAGACATCTTGGTCTTTCTCAGGGAATCTTTCCTCGAGCTCCAGAGGTTGCGCTCTCATGTTTATGGAGCTAGGAAGGGAATATAGACCGAGGAGAAAAAGTCAACCTTTTTTGTACCGATTCTCTTTCTACGTTTCCTTACCAGACTCCTAATGATTCCTCGTCCTGTTTCCTTACCGACACCCTCTCTCTCTCTACACTCTCAACACCCACCAACCCTCCGCTCTCGTTTCTCTTCACCTCTTCCTCTTCCCCTCTCTCTTTCTCTCTCTCTCCCTCCTCCCCTCGACTGCGCAGGTGTATATCGGTCTCCTTCCTCTCTACTTGCGGACCCACACGACTTGGACTCTCTGTCTCTCTTCGAAGCAGCGTGGGAACAACCGGAACCTCTCTGTAGAAGGAGTCTTCTTCAACAAAGTAGATGAGTAAGGATATAAGGGAGGATGGTAAGTATTGCATCTCTTTATCTCTCTCTCTCTCTCTCTCTCTCTCTCTCTCTCTCTCTCTCTCTGCTAGCTTGGAGGGGATGAGGAAGGAGGAAGGGAAGGAGGGAGAGGAGGAGGAGGAGAGGTCGCCGAGTCGGGAGGTTTGTGAGAACGAACAAACTCCTACGCCTCCTTCAAGAAACAACCAGCTCGACTTGGAGCTCTCTATACTCAGAGAGTCGTCTTCGGATGGTCTCTAGTAGAGCTCGGAGTCGATCTCAGGCTTTCTCTGGGACGACGAGGGAATCAAAAGAGGGAGGAGAGACTCCCACGACGATCGTCAACCTTCCTCCCTCCCTTCCCCCCCGTCCCTCCATCCTCCCCTCTCCTCTCTTCAATCAGAGCTCCACACTCCCAATCGAGGCAGAGAGAACGGCTCCGACTCTCCCTGTAGGGTCGAGCTGCGATGGGTTTCGAGGGTTGGCTGGAGGAATCGAAGGAAGCGAACAACGTTCAGCTCTCTCCTCTCCTCCTCCGCTTACGCTCGCCTTTCTCGCCCTCGTCGCCCTCTCTTTCAATCCACACCCCCTCTCCATCTTCTCGCGGCTTCTCACTCGCAACAAGCATTCTCGTGATCCTCATCGATCTCCGCATGCAATCTTCTCATCCGTCGCTCTCCTGTAGCATCTGAAACTGACTCTTCTTCCGTCGTCACCTCACCTCTTTCCCTCCTCTCCCTCCCAGTCCCTCCTTCCCCTCCTCCTCCCCCTCTCCCTCCCTCTGCAGCTTCCTCTTCGACAACTGCAACCCCAACAACATCTACAAACTCTCCCATACCCTCCAGTCCGACCATCTCACCAACCTCGTCCTACCACTCCGCTCACTCGTCGTTCGTCGCCAACACCGGCCTTCCTCATCATCAACACCCTCCTCTCACCCACCACGCTTCCTCCTCTTCCTCCTCCACAACCTCGAGTCTCTCAGAACCACCCCTCCCTCCTCCAGGATTTCATCCTCCCGTGGCTTACAACCCTGCGGCAAACTCGATGAGGAAGACTGGGAGCTCAGGAAGTGCGTCGGGAAGCAGCGGACGAGGGAGTGCTGGAGAAGCAGAGCTGGGTTGGCTCAGAGGAGAGGAAGGAAGGGATCTCGTTTCACCGTCTGGAAGGAGACGTTCTACTGAAGGTGAGCTCGTTAATTCTTTTCGGTAGCTAGCCCGCCGGGCGTGATGAGGAGATGGAAAAGGGTCGTGGGACACGCTCGAGAAGGAGGGCGAAGATGGAGAGCTCAACGCTGTTTTCCCTTCTCAACGTCTCCTTTCTTCGAGTCTGGTGCCTTATCTTCTTGCATTCGAGGAACTGATCTATTCTCCTATTCGTGCTCTGTCAGAATCCTCGCGGACGCCTCCACTGCACCTCGCTCACACCTTCTCAGGCCCGGGAGGAGGCTCCCGCATGTCGTCTCCCTCCTTTGGACCAGTCCTCGAGCCACCGCTCCCTTCAGCAACCTTCAACCCTCCTCCAGCCTTCTCCCATCACTCGAGCGCATCGAGCTCAAGCTCCTTCGTGCTTTCAACATCGGGCTCCTCCCTCACTTCGCCTAAAGGTCCACTCTCCCCATCCACCGAAGGCAACCCTTTCTCGAACTCGCCAACCGAATTTCGAACAGCTCCTTCACCATCTCCTCCTGCGCTGCCACACTCCCTTTCCTCCTCCTCAGCCAACTCGTCCCACTCATCCAACACCATTTCAAACATGCCCCATCATCCTACAGCCCTTCGGATGCCGTCGTCCTCGAACTCGGTGACCACGTCCTCGTCGCCCACTCCTCACCTCGAACTCCTCTCCCCTTCGATCTTCTCCCTCTCATCAGGAGGTTTCATTCACCCAGCTCCTCCAGTTAACCAAAGATCGAACTCGGAAGCTTGGGACTCGGTCTGGCCAGCAACTACCCCTCACTCGGTTCCTCATCTTCCTACTCCCTCAGCAGCAGCGATCAAACGCAACCAGGACGTCTTCCCTGCCTCCTCGCCGAGCTCATCTTCCAGCAGTCCTCACGTTCATCCGACTGGATCATCACCAACGAGCGCTGCCCTCTCTCCTCCGCCGAGAGCTAGCGCGGCCAGCTCGTCGCACCGGAGAAACTCGTCGCTGAACTCGCCTGGTCTCACAGCGGTCGATATCCACTCGCATCTGAGGCATCAGCTCGACGGAGGAGGACATGGATCGCCTGGACCTGGGACGAAGCAGTCGAGTCCTTTCTCTTCGCCGAGAGGAGAGGGAGCGACGTTGTCAAGCTCGTCGAGCTCAGGAGGATCGCAGGGGAAGGGAGGAAAGGGAAAGGGGAGGAAGAGTTTGGAGTCGTCGTCGGTTGTTACAGGGTCGACGGTAGCTGCTGTGACGCCTTCGTTGGTACTGGGAGCGATGTCGAATGGAGGAGGAGGGAGGGTCGTGGGTGGGCAGGGAGATTCATCTTCAGCGGTGGATCTCTCGGAGGGGTTGGATTCGATTCGGTCGCCACCTCCCTCCTTTCCTTCTCGTCGTCGTCGGTCGTCGGTTTCCTCGGCATCGTCCTCGGCATCCGCTTCATCGTCGACAGCAGTCACTCCCCGTCCTCCACCTCCCTCTCGACCTTCACGACGGTCTTCCCCCCCTCGCGTTTCATCGTCCTCGTCGTCGCGAGCTTCTTCCAGGATCGCCTCCTCCTCCTCTCAACGCTCTTCCTCAACATCCTCGACGGGTTCTTCGACCGCGTCGACATCAGGAAGAGAACGCTCGCCTCCTCCCAACTCAACACCTCGCAACCTCACTCCTCCTCTCGCTACTCCCACTCTCGGTCGCTCCAGATCCAACTCGTCGGCATCCAGATTCAATCCAGACACGACCATCCCATCCATCTTCGTTGCTCCCTACTCGTCAGTAGGAGATGGAATTTCTCCGATCTCCTCTCCACCTCAACAACGAGCTCCCGTCCTCAAAAGTCCAAGGCCGATGCCGGCTTCGCTTCCCTCGTTCCTCGCCGACTTCGAAGAGAGTTTCGACGCTTTGACGCCCGCCGCAGAGCCGCTGTTTGGGTCGCTGGGAGTTGCAGCTGAGAAGCTCGAGGACGAGGAGGAGATCAACTCGGGAGGAGGAGGAGTGAGCATCAGCGTCACGACCCCGAACGACAGCATCTCCACCATCCACTCTCCCTCTCCACCACCCCTCCTTTCCAACGGTCGCGATCGCTCGTCCTCCGATCCTCAATTCCTCGAACACCCCCTCTCCTCCTCCTCCAGCACCGACGCGTCTCCCTCTGCCGCCGTCACTTCCTCCAACGACGCCTCCTCCCCTTTCGACCTCGAAGATCCTCGCGACGCGCTTCGAAGGAAACGAGAAGCCAAAAATCTCACTCCCTCCCGAACTCCCAGTCCCATTCATCCTCTTCCTCCTTCCCCAGGAACCTTCTTCGGTCAAGAAGCGCTCGAGCGAGAACAAGAGGAGATCGCCTCTCTCGGCGAGACTTCTTCGAAATCAACGACACCTCGTCTGTTCGGTCACGGACTCACTGAGTCGGATGAGGAGGACGCAGGAGAGCAAGCTGAGGGGATGTGGAAGGCTACCGTCGTGATGCCTGTGGATTCGGATAGTTCGAGAGACGGAGACGCGGAGGGGGAGGAGGGAGGAAGTTCGTCGGAGGAGGAACGGGAACATCAACACCACCCGGAGAACCACTCCATAGATCCAGACGAAGGTGTAGAGATCTGCAACTCTCCAGAAGACACCGACGAGTACGATCTCCCCTCTCCACTTTCCCCTCCTTCCAACGTCGGTCGTCTCCCTTCTCCTCGAACTCGACCTCCCCATCCATCGTTCTCCTCCCCTTCCGGATCTTCCTCCTCTTCCTCTTCTTCCAACTCCTCGTCCACGGCCGCAGCAGGAGAACCTACCCTCATCGCCGATGCTCCGTCGTTCTTCCCTCCTCAGAACGGTCCCTCCCCACCTCCGAACGAAGACGAGATGATGATCGGAGGAGAGGATGGGTACGGAGGACAGCAGGATGGGTTCCTGCCTGCTGTGGCGGATATGGATCTGGAGGATGAGAGTTTGACGACGTTGGAGAGGATTTTCTTGTTGAGTAAGAGTGAATTTACGCATCATCGGTGAGTCGCTCGCGTTTTTCGTTTCGTTTCGTTTCGAGTCGAAGAGAGAAGAGAGGAAGCTGACTTCGCGCGTCTCTCTGTGCTTCTTTTTTTTTCGTAGAACGTTCATCTCGAAGGTCATTGGAGACTGGGTGGAGGATGTAGATCCCTGCGAGACGGTGGAGTACGTGTTGCCGTTGTTGAATAGTTTGGGGACGGATGAAGGTGAGTCTTTTTCGAGTTTCGAGAGTTCGAGGAATGGAGCCGTCGCTGACTTCTCTTCTTTTCGTGTGGGCTTTGTAGACGAGGCTGTGAGAGAAGCTCTCGCTCCTGGGCTTCACAAGATTCTGTGGTTCTTCTACTCTGTGAGTCTTCGCGTCTTTCCTCGCAGACCCCGTCGCTCGAGATCTCTCTCGCTGACTTCTCTCTCTTCCTTCTATTCCCTTCTCTTCTCCCAGTCCTGCCGACTCCTCACCGAAGAAGACGATCCTTTCGAAGCCGAACCAGAATCCGTCGCTCATGACCTCACAACCACAACCGTCACCTCCGAGGGAATCCAAGTCATTCGTCGTCCTACCATCGACGATCTTCAAAACCTCCCCGCCGTCGGAGGACCTTCCACTCCCTCTGCCCTCTCCGACGCAGCCGGACCTTCCTCAGGAGGATCTCTCGCCACCTCGACGGACAGCTCCACCAACACCCTCTGCGACACGCCAGGCTCGACTCTCGCCTCCGGAGAAACCGAAGACACTACGGTCTCTCCCAACGGAGCCGATCATCCCTTCGGATACGACTACCAACCTACCGAGAAGGAGGAGATGGAAGCCTCCAAGATTCCCGTCCGAATGCCTCGTCCGGTCATCAGCGTCCAAACCTTCACTCCCCTCATCGGTTCTCTCCTCATGTCCCAATCCCCCGTCGTCTGCGATTCAGCCAAGGTCGCCATCATCGGGATTCTCGCTCGTCTACGAGGAAAGGACTTGCCGAACTACGATCCGTTCCCGGAACGACACGTCGAGGTCGGACAAGCGAGGACGTACTTCAGCCAGACGGGAGTTCACATCCACGAGATCTCGGCGTTGAGTGAGGCGGAGAAGAAGGTGGTGGAGAACGAGCTGGTGCAGGCGATTGTGATTGGGATGGCTAGGTTGGACGAGACGCAGAGTCCTTACGAGGAAGAGGTGGAGGGAGGGATGGGGATGGGAGGAGACGAGTACGGAGGAGAGGATGGAGGAGGAGGAGGAGGCGGAGGAGCGATGGACTCGGGGATGTTCGAGAACTACCAGTGGCCCGAGAGGGAAGAGAGTCAGCTCCAGGAGGAGGGAGAAGGAGGCTACGTTTACGAGAACGAGAACGAGCAGCAGCAGGATCACTCCCGTCCCAACGATTCGAACGCGACCACGATCTCCTCCTTCCCAGCACCACCACCACCTCCCTCTTCCGAAGCGGAACCTGGAGCTCCCTCGCCGGGATCTATCGTTCTCTTACTCCCTCCAACTCCTGCAGAAGAAGAAGAAGAAGAAGAAGAATCGCAACAACTTCCTCTCACCTCCGAACCTCTCTACTCTCCAACCCTCGCCGCATCTTCCAAAGACACCCCTCCCACCGACGAGGACGAATCCTACCTTCACGAACCCATCCCCACCTCCCCAGAAACTTCAACCTACACCGAGAACGTCATGCTCGAGCAGTCCCTCCACGCCAGCTCCGACTACGACTCTCCGAACGCTCCTCCCATCGACCATCGAACGGACGACGAGGAATCCGCTTGGGCCGCTCAGGAGTCTCAGTACACTTTTGGAGAGAACCAGTTCCGAGACGAGCTTGCTGTGGAGGCGTCGCATGGGAGGCTGCTTTCGATGAACTTGATCGCGGCGGTGTTGGAGTGTGGAGTGTTGGAGGGAGAGGAGGTGATTGAGAGGCAGTTTGTTCCCGAGGTGGTGAGGATGAGGTTCGATGATAACTTTGCTGTCAGGAGGGAGGCTTGTGGTGCGTTGGCGGAGTTGGTGAAGGTGGTTTCGGTGGAGATTGTGATGGATAGCTTGGTGAGTTTGACGCGTCGCGACTCTTTTCGTCCTTCCTCGTCGCTGATCCGTTCTCTCTGGCTTCCTTCTCCCTCCTTCAGCTCCCTCTCTTCGACGTCTTCGCCTCCGACGAATCCCCTCACGTCCGTCAATCAGCCTGCCTCGCTCTCCCAGCTCTCGCCAAACGACTCTCTCCTCCCTCCTTCCGACGCGCCCACGCCCTCAAAGCCATGAACGGCTTCTTCAACGACGAGTTCACCGAGATCCACTCCACCGCTCTCGAGGTCCTGGGAGAACTTATCGCGGTGTTCGTCGACGATCCAGAAGGAGCTCCTCCCGACCTCGTTCGACACTTCCTGGGACCGCCGAAGGAGGAGAGACCGGAGGAGGTCGAACAGCCGACGTTGAACCTCTTCGCGTCAGGTCCTCCGATCATCACGATGGAGGACAACAACAGGCCGTTGGTTTGTGCTTTCAACGTGCGTACTCGTCTTTTTTCCTTCTTCGGCGACCTCTTTTCCGTCGCGAAACTCGCGTCCTGACTAGGCGTCTCCCTTTTCTCTCTCCCTTCTTTTCTCCTCAGTTCCCCGCCGTCGCCCTCACCTGCGGTCGTTCCGGCTGGCCCCTCCTCCGAGACTACTACCACGAGCTCTGCTCCTCCAAACACATCCCCGTTCGACGCTCCCTCGCCGCTTCAATCCACGAACTCGCCGTCATCCTAGGAGACGACATCGCCTCCGTCGACCTGGTCCCCTTCTTCCGAGCCTGCCTCGAAGACGTCGACGAAGTCCGAGAACGGCTCTGGGAGAATCTTCACACGTTCATGAGAGCGCTGGAGCAGGCGACGGCTTGGCCTTTGATCCACGAGATTGGAGAGCTGTTGGTGCAGGGGAAGTTGAGCAACTGGAGGTTGAGGGAGAAGTTGATGTCTGCGTTGCCGGATCTGGCGGATGGGATGATCGAGGCTTCGAGAGGGAGGTACCTGGTGGTGTCGTTGTTGCAGGTGGGGTTGGTAGATGCTGTGGCTGCTGTGAGGGAGGCGGCGATTCAGTCGGTGAGTCTTTCGCGACTTCCTTTTCTTTCTCTTCTTTTTCTCCCTCTCCCTCTCCTCTTTTTCCCTTCTTTCCTCCTTTCGTACCAGACACAAAGTAACTGACTCTTTTCTTCGATCTTCGTCCCTCCTCTAGGTCGTTCCCGTCTACGGCGCTACTCGTCGAGTCGACGACGCGGAAGCGAGAGATGCCCTCGACGCGGTTCTCGTTGTCATGTCCCGTCATCCTCGATACCGTCAACGACAAACCTTTGTTCGGACCATCGAATCCTTCCTTGACCACAAGTACAACCCGGTCCTCACGATGAGAGTCATCTCTTACCTCCTTCCCTGCAACGAGGATCCCGTCGTCGAGGTTCGACTCGCGTTGGCGAAGGTCGTTTCTCGTTTCTTGGCACCTGGTGGGTCCCTCTCTCTCTCTCTCCGCCCTCTCTCCCTTTTTAAAGCTGGTCTTTCTCCCTCTCACACAAACTGACTCCTTCCTGCTCCCTCCGTTCATAATGCTCCTCGAATCATCAGACGGACTCTGCCCCGTCTTCGCCGAAGCTCCCAAGGATCTCCAGACGATGGCCACCTCCCTCTACAACGACTCCTCCTTCGACGTCAAAGCCCTCATCGCTCCTATCTACCCTTCGGCCGTCATTCCTCGTCGACCTTCCTCCGTCCCCTCCCAGGAAGGAAACTCCCCTCGTCCCCTCACTCGTCGTACCTCCTCCTCCAGCACGACCCTCTCAGCTTCCTCCTCCACCGCTCCCTCCACGTGTCGATCAGGATCCCTCTCACCATCTACCGCAGAAGAGCTTGCTCCCGTCACGGAGACCACGGACTTCGAGAGTGCTCTTCAACTCGAGAACCTTCCTTCCCCGAGAATGAGCCCTCGCGTCATCCCTGGCTACGAACTCGGAGGATACGCCTTCCCAGCGGATCTGGAGCGAGCAGCAGCAGCTTCAGCCGTCGCGGATATCTCCTCAGGACGTCCTGATCCCTTCCAGCACTACACCGGAACAGGAGGATCGGGTTCGTCCACGAGTCCAGGAACGACGACTGGATTGGATCTCAACGTCGCGTACGATCCGTCCTCTTCTTCGGTCAGCACTCCAACGATGGAATCGATCGTCGCCACTCCCAGGCCTCGTCAGAACCCCAACGACTCGTCGGAATCAACGGACTCCTACTTCCCTCAGGTCGAGTCCTCGTCGACCTCAGTTTCTTCGCCGCCGAGGCCTTGGACTCAGGAGGGACCAGGAGACTACGTCTCAGTCAACGTCAACTCCAAGGTTGCCAACGGAGCTGGGAAGCACTCCTCCTCCTCGGATGCTCAGTCGACGGTCGCCTAGTCTCCCTCCTTTCTCTCTCCCTCCCATCTCCCTTCATCTCCCCTCTACCTAGGCTTTGAACCTCCTTTATCTATCTCTTCGTTTGAACGAACTCTTCACTCTCGCCCCCCTTTTCTTCGGTTCGTTTCGTCTTTCCTACTTTTGTTTGCTTCTCTCTCGTTCTTTCGTTCGTTCGTCTCTCTGTCTCGTTTCGTAATTCGTTTTCTCGAAATCTGTAGCCTTTAGGTTGCCTCTGTCCCATCCTCCCTCCCCCAGTCACGCCAACTTGGAACATCTCTTTCTCGTACTCTCTACCTCTCGTACCCTCCTCGCTGTATTCGTTTTGCTGTTTCCCTTCTGCTCTCTCTCTCTCTCTCTCTCTCTCTCTCTCTCTCTCTCTCTCTCTCTCTCTCTTTCTTTCTTCCCTTTCTTCTCTTCTCTTCAACCTCTTCCTTTCCTACCTATCCTAGAGCTGTGTCCTTCTCTTTCTCCTCTCTTCTTCTTTCTTTCTAAATGAATGCTCTCAACTTGAACTCGAGCGGGGACTTGCAAGTCAGAATGGCCAAAAAGGAGATTGATCCGTCGCGTCGGGTGTCGAACCAGGGAGGGAGACGCGAGGAGGGCTTCAAAAGAAGGCCCTTGACTTGACAAGAGAGTCAGAGGGAGGGTTGTAGACGCAAAGAAAACAGAGAGCAGAGGGAAGAGAGAGCGTGACGGAGGCCGAGCAAAGAAAGACGACTCTCACGAAGAAAGCCTACAGAACAGGATGAAGGAATCGGACTGCTATAGAAGGGAAGCGGGGTTTTTCGAATAAAACAGATGCCAAGGATGAGTACTGTAGCAAAGATCAGAGAAAAGGGAAAGGAATGAAAAGGCGCGACAAAGAATTCCAGAGGATGAAGTACGGTTCAGAACCGTATGTAGCTCCCATATGGTTGAAGATGGCAAAAAGCCATTAGACCGACCTGGGCTGAGTTGGTGGAAGTTGGGAGGTTCGGAGGCTGGGGAACAAGAGAGGAAGAGCTCGAAACGACGCGCTTGTTGTTGGGTCGTCCACTTGAGCTTAGGGATGTCTGCAGGATGTGGTTCAAAGCTTATTGTATAAAGCTAGCTACTCGAAAGGTTTATATACTATGGAAATGGTCACGTGATCTGAAGGTAGCTTACAAAGCCGTTTACGAAGAATGGTTACTAAAAGGGGACCGAACGAGACGCGTTACTAAGCTACTACGTAAGACCTCTCTGCGAGTCGCCACCTTCCAACAGCGCTGACCTTGTTCCTCTCTCCCTTCTCGCAGTCCAGTCTCGGTTCGCCCCATCGACAGTCTACTTCGACTCTTTCCTCAGCTCAATCTCTCGTGCGTGATCTCTATTTCTCCCTATGGCTTTCTTCGTGTTTCTCGGATCCGATCCTGACGCGTCGCTTCCTCCTCCGCTTTTCTATCCCCAATCAGTTCTTCCCCGAGTTGTACTCCAGAAAATCCATCACCCTCTCGTGAGTTCTTTCTCTCTTCTTACTCACCTCCTCCTCTCCGTCTCTCCTCCAAACTGACTCTTCCACTTTTCGTTTCTCTCCCTTTGTTTTCTCTTTCCAGCGCGCTCGCTTTCATCTTTCTCGTTCGCAGTCATGTACAGACGACCTTTCAGCTTCCCATGGAATATTCTCTATCAAACTTGGAGGCTTACTGGTGACGGAAAGGAACTGAAAGACCCGGGATGTTTCGCGACGACGCTCTTCTTTTTTGAAGACGGCGGGGGATTGAGGTCTGGATTTATAACAAACTCGGGAATTGTTGCTGAGAGAACTCTAGATAATTCATCAGGAAGATTGCTGGACCGATACTTGAGTGCCGTGGACAATTTGCAGCGGTACTTATCCCTCCTCAAAGAGAGCTTTGACGCGTCCAGCCTACCTTTCTCTCTTCGTGAAAATCGCCTCGCTGATAGAGTTTTGATAGAGAGAAGGAAGAGTCTAAACTCGCAAACCATAGATTGCTGGCCGAACAAGCTTCTATATCACACAAAGGCGAAAGAGAGAGATGAGGCGAGGGGGGGGGGGGAGTGTAGAGGAGAATGATCACCTCCCTCTGCGGTCCTTCTCGTATCCTTTTCGCCTGTATAATAGCGTATGTTGAGAGTAAAAGAAGGCAAAAATAGAGCTTGCAGGTGGCAAAAACCATTAGACCGACCTGGGACTCGAACCCAGAATCTCTCGCTTTGTATGTACAATCGTAGGCGAGCACCGCTCGTCGAGATTGAACCCTTCTCTCTCTCTCTTCCCTTCCCTTCCACTCTTCCTCTTCCTTTCCTACCTATCCTAGAGCTGTGTCCTCCTCTTTCTCCTCTCTTCTTCTTTCTTTCTAAATGAATGCTCTCAACTTGAACTCGAGCGGGGACTTGCGAGTCGGAATGGGCAAGAAGGAGATTCGTCGCGTCGGGTGTCAAATCAGGGCGACGCGACGAGGGCTCCAAATGAAGGCGCTGGACAAGAGAGTCAGAGGGAAGGTCGCAGACGGAGACCGCAAAGAAAAAAGAGAGCGTGACGGAGGCTCAGCTGCCGAAAGCAAAGAAAGATGACTCCACAACCAAACATGAAGAAAGCATACAGAACAGGATGAAGGGATCGGACTGCTATAGAAGGGAAGTAAAGTGGACGAGATGAAAGGAGGAAGAACTCCAGAGGATTTGCGAGCAAAATGAGGCAAAAAACTTTAGACCAACCTGGGACTCGAACCCAGAATCTCCTGTTACCGAACTTATCGATTGTAAGAATCATTCGAAAAATCGTAGACAGGCGCCTGAGGCCATTAGGCCAGCTGGCCGTCAAATTCTGATTGTGATATTTGGTTCGCCCTAGAGGATATGTACCTGAAGGTGAACCAAAGAAGAGTCGCTCATGCGTCTCAAACAAGTCCGAAGAACTGATATCATTACTTCCCTCAGATCTTTCGATGGCTCGACGTCATCCTACTCCCCAGGAGAGCTTCTCAACACCTCGACTCAGTTCTACTCCCATCTCTACCGCCACAAACCTACCACTCCTCCCGACCACGAACGACCGCTCTCCTTCATCGACAACTCCCTTTCTTCCTCCGCTCAGCAACGACTCGAGGAACCTTTCGATATGGACGAGCTTGCAACCGCCGCCTTCAAATCTAGTCGAGGAAAGACCCCAGGAGTCGACGGCCTCCCCTCGGAGTTCTACAAACTAACTTGGTCGGAAACAGGTCCCATCCTCCTCGAAATCCTCAATCAAACCGCCATCACAGGTCGACTCTCCTCCTCCCAATCGATCGCTCAGTTTCACCTTATCTACAAGAAGGGTGACAAGGACGACATTCGGAACTATCGGCCCATCGCTCTCATCAACACCGACGCTCGGATCATTTCTGGAGCCATCAACTCACGTCTCCTCGAACAGATCCACTTAGTAGTACATCCCGACCAAACCGCCTTCATCCCCAACCGATGGATCGGATCGAATATCGCCCAGCTCCAGAGTCTCGTCGATGAGGAGAAGACTCACCCGGGAATCATCGCTCAGGTCGACTTTGAGAAGGCGTACGACAACGTCTCCCACGACTTCATCGAGCCATGCCTACGTAAGATGGGATTTGGCACTCGATTCATCAACACCATCAAATCAACCTACTCTCACCAGTTCGGAAGAATCTGCTTGAACGGCTGGGTCGGTGAGTCTTTCCCCCTCCTCTCTGGCGTTCGTCAAGGAAACCCTCTCGCACCCTCCATCTTCTCCCTCATTTTCGAACCTCTTGCTGCGATGCTTCGAGCGAGACTTCGTGGTATCCCTCGACTTTTCTCTCCCTTTAAGGTCTCAGCTTTCGCCGACGACCTAGGAGCGGGTTGTCGAGACTACGACGACGTCGACGTCCTCGACCTTTCGCTGGAGGAGTACGAGAAGGGAACAGCGATGATCGTCAGCAGGCCCAAGTCTTTCCTTCACCCCATCGGAACCTTCGCTACCAACCCTCCTCCCTCCTACAAGACATGGGCTATAACCACCGAAGCTTTCACCTCTCTCGGAGTCCCGATCGGAAGGAACGTCGACGCGAACGAGGTTTGGAACGAGAAGGTGAAGAAGGTCGGTAAGCGTCTATCCTCCATCCCTTTCCATGACCTCCCTCTGGCTTCCAGATGCAGCATCATCAACATCTACTGCTACTCCATGATCGTATACCTCGATCGATTTCTCCCATGTCCCGGTCCCATCCTCGATCAACTACATCGCGCGTCCCTCGACGCAATCTGGAGAAACTCATCATCGGTTTCGGTCAACGATCATCGCCTATGCACTCCTCAGGTCCATGGAGGATTCGGCCTCATCCCCCTCAAGAATCGACTCGCTGGTCCTCGAGCGGAATGGATCTATCGCCTCCTCACCATCCCAGAATCCTCCAAACCCTTCGTCGTCGCAATTCGTGGTCGCCTTCAAAAGTACCTTCTCCTCCACCCCGCTCACCAATGGAACTACGACCCTTTCTCGTTCCAACGAGAGATTTCTCCCTCTTTTCAGTGGACTGGTATCTTCTTCCAACCAGGTGCGTTCTCGGGAGGTTGGCCAGGGACGATGGGAACTATGACCTCTCTTCTTCCATCTCGCTGGAAAGACTACCTTGCCGCTTGGAACTCGATCATCACTCTTACCCCCTTCGCCAAGAAGAACTGGAACGATATAGCTCTTCGCCCTCCTCGGTCCGCCATCTCTCCCATCACCACCAAACACTTCCTCGGACCCGACCAAGAACGCGTCTCTGCCGATATCGGAAAGGACTCGGTAAGGATTCTTCTCAAGAAGTTTCGTCTTATCATTCCTCCCGGTTGGGCGGATAGGTTTCCTGGTATCACTTCTAACCATTGGGAGGAATGGTGGAGGAAGTTGAAGGGCCTTTCGAGTCACTCTCCGGAGGACGTCGATCTTTCACATCGTCTTTCTCTGTACGCTCTTCACCCAGGTTCGCAGGTCGGCAACAATCCTACCCATCGCTTCATCAACAACAGATCCACCTCCTGCATCCTCTGCCTCGATCCCTCATCCACGGAAGACTTTCAGCACCTACTCGTCGACTGCGAAATCGCTCGGAGAATTTGGATCCTCGCTTCCCCTCGACATCTCCCTCCTCCCCCTCATCCCAGCCTTCAAACCCTCGTCTGTCCGTCGCCAATCCCCCGCCTCCCTCATCTCATCCAAAACATCGTCTTCCTCGGTCGTATCTGGAAACTCTCGCGATCTCGTCGTTGGGGGAAGAAGGACGCGGCGGTCGAGAGGGTGACGGACGAGGCGATTGTTGGGGTGGTGAGGGCGATCAGGAAGGGAATGGCGCGTGTGGACTCCGGGAATGGAAGGATAGGAAGGGAAGGACAGGGATAGCTGGTTGGGATGGGTAGGGTGTGAGAAGGATGGAAGGTCGGCGGTGATCTCGGTTGTTTTCTTTTGTCGCGTCGTATTGCTCTCTCTCTTTCTCTCCCTCCCTCTCTCTTCTCTTCCCACCACTTCTATACTCTATACTCTTCATCTCTCACTCTTTCTCTCTCCACTCTCTTTCCCCCCAACATCGTCTTCGGTTAGTTCTAGTCTAGGTGATACGATGGATCAAATACAAAAAAAAAAAAGTCGCTCATTTCTCTCGCACGTCCGCCGACATTTTTCTTCTATCCGAGGTCTACTGTAGATCAGTCGTCCAAGCCCAGGCTTGGACATCAGACTGTGAAAGAGCTGGACTTCGAGCCATCTTCACCCCCAACTCCCAAACAGCCATTCTTTGGCGTCCCTCCTCTCGCTTCATCTCTCTTCCTCCAGACAGATCAACTTCCTCACCAACCGCTCAACTTCTCACTCGGAAAGTGTCAGAGCTTCAGTAGCTTTGCGTCGTTCGCAGGAGCAGCTCAAAGTCGAGAAAACACGCCCTGAGGCGACCTCTCCTGCCTTTCGCCGCGACCCTTTCAGCCCTGAGCAGCCTCAAGCGCCACAACGAGGCTGTTGAGCTCCCTCCTTCTCAGCTCTCTCGCGTCGATTCAAACACAAAACCGCTCCTCACTCCGCCAGAAATCATGGTGGAGCTCTGAAAGTTTGCGGATATGCGAATAACTTTATTCTCTCCGATCTGGAAGGTTTCGAAAGTTTCTCGAAACGAGCGACGAGCTAGGGAGGCCGATCCAGTCGCGCTCGATAAGGAGTTCAGAATAAAATTTTGAACGGTTCAAAAGTTCCGCTCAAGTTGTCCGAGCTCAGATTTTCTTTCTTCAGCTCTCAGCAAAAAAATGGATGGCTCTGAGAGTCGTTTTACAAGTTCGCTCAGACCCAGTAGGGGCTCTCTCAGACTAACTCTCGCCCCAGTCCGAGAGTGGGTCCCAGCGTCGCTTCTCGATGAGTCGCAATTGACGGAGAGATCTACATCTAAAGGCGTCGACAGTGGGGTCGTTGGAAGGCTAAGAATCCTATATCTTGATTTCTGATTGAACAACATCATTCCTGATGGGGGAGGAAGATATACGTGGGAGTTGAAGGGAAGGAGTCAGCTTCCCTCCCTCCCTCCCATCCTCCAACCACCATCTCTCTCCTAACCTCCCCCTCTCCCCCTTCCGCCCTTCTCTTCCCCTCCAGTCGTCTCCCCCTTCTTTCTCCAACCAATCTTCCATCACATCCTTCTTCTCCCGTAGACCGAATCCACCCTCGTCCTCTCCTTCCTCGTCCAGGACGGTCATGCAGGATCCCCTCCCTTCCTCCTCCTCGTCTTCCTCCGTCAAGCCTCTTCCAGCAGGACTCTCCCCTTCCGCTCGTCCTTCCAAGCTGGGGAAGATGACATCAGCAGCATCCTCCTCATCTTCCACCTCTTCCATCTTGTCGACCTCCTCGAAAGCCCGCGCTCTCGAGCTTCCTCCGATAGCTCAGTCGACCTCCTCCTCTTCCTCCACTTCCTCCTCGACCCGCAAGATGGCTCCCTCTCCTCTCAAACAACAACACTCCCTCCCAAACCACCTCTTGTCGGCGGAGGATGTGAACGAGTCGTTGGAGGATAGATCGGACTCTCAAGGTCGAAGGGGAGCAGGAGGGGGAGAGAAGAGGAAAGGAGCTGGAGGAGGAGGAGGACTCGCCTTCTCTCAGAGGTCGGCGGACGAAGGCAGTGGATCTGGAGACAGTCGAGCGAGTGCTAGGAAGGACAAAGGGAAGCACCGAGAGTCGCCTAGGAAACAGCAGAGCAGCAGAACTTCCCATCCTTTTCCAAGACAGCTCGACCTTCCTCTCCTCCCCTGCCAAATCGCAGGTCGGCTCCACCTCCACCTTCCTCTCCCGTTCGAACCAACATCGCTTCCACCTCCTCCATCGCTTCCACCTCCTCAACATTGCTTCCACCTCCTCCGTACTCGCCAAGCCTCACCTCGAACTCAGATTATTGCGGAACCAATCCGAAGAGAGGCGGAGGAGGCCGTTCAGAAGGAGGGTGAAGAAGCTCCCGCTCGATTCAGACAGCGACTTCGACACCGATAGCGACGCTGCAGCAGTGGTAGACGAGTTGAGTGATGATAGCGACGAGTTTGATAGGTTGGAGAGGGAGAGTGGAGTGGGAGTGGGAGTGGGTTAAGGGAAGGGTGTGTTAACGGAGAGGAACGGAACAACTTGGTGAGCTCACGCGTCTTCCTCCCTCCTCTCCCTCTCTTTTCTTTCTCATATGGCTGACTCTTTGGTGTCCCTTTCCTTCAGAGAATCAATATTACATATCAAGTTCATCCTTCGATCCAAAACTACTACCACCACCGCCTCCGTCCTCGCTACACCCTCCCAATCCACCTCTGCTCGTGCCTCGCGATCAACAACCATCGGTTCCGTCCCTCGCTTCAAGGCTCCCACCCCAGTCTCGAAGAGCCCCTCTGCTCGACGACACAGCTCAGTTTCATCGGACGACGATTCTACTTGGTCGGAATCGGACCAGAGCGTCGAGGAAGAGACGGAGGAGACGACCGAGCTGCTGGGAGAGGATGCGGCGGAACAGATCAAGGAGTTGCTGGGGAACGATAAGTCTGAGAAGAGGGCCGAGAAGAGGGAGAGGAGGGTTGGGTGGATGGACGGGGTGCTGGGCCTGGGGGAATGGGAAGATCAAGGATTCGGATGTGAAGTTTGTCGAAGAGGAGGTGAGTCCTCTCGATTCCTTTTCGTTGCGTTCTTCGCGCTTGCTTCTTGCTCACTCGCCGACTTTTATTTTGTCTTTCAGTGGAACTACATCCGACTCGAGGGTCAATTCGAGGACGCGGCGTTCATGCTGTTGATGCAGGCCGTCGCTCTTCAATGTGCGTTTTCTCGACCTCGATTTCTTCTGATCTTGAATCGAATCTGACCTTCTTTCTCCTCGTGCGAACAGACGAACGCGCCTTCGCTACCTACCTCATGTGTGGAGTTCTCACTCGATGCCTTCGTTCGATCCAGGATAAGGAGCAGCTTCTCATCTCTCTCATCGAGACCGGTTCGTTCTTCCCTCTAGACTATCTTTCTGCCCATCTACCCTTCCCTCACTTGACTAAATCCGTTCCCTTTCCCTTTCCTCTTGCAGCCACCCTCACTCCCAACCACAACCTCTCTCGACTCACTCTCGCTCCAGCCCTCGAGCTCCTCGCCGAATCGACCTCCGACGAACATCCATTCATCGGCTCGAAGAGAACACGCTCGCTCGACTTCTCATCTCGGCCTTCAAGTCCATCGGGATCAAGGCTGAGCTGCTCGCCAGTCTCTCAACGACGAGTAAGGCTCGAGTCAAAGCCCAGGGAGATCCCGTCGCTGCTTTCGCTCAGGGATCGAGCGATCAGCTGCTTGACTCAGATCATCGAGGCTGCTACTAGGCGAGCCTCCTTCCGTCCTTTCTTATCTATCGGTGTGGAAAAGTCGTGAAAGGAGCGAGAAATCTGACCGTTTTTCTCTCACATCACGTCCAACAGATCTCACCTCCCTCTCGACCTCGGCCGTCCAGCTCTTCATCCCTCTCCTCGCCGTCATCTCTTCGAGGGTCTCATGGCTGCTCTCTTGCCTTTGTCGAGGAGTTTGGAGAACGTCTTGTATGTGAACGATTGGTTGGGGACGGATGAGGGTCATAAGTGAGTGGGACGGGACGGTTTCATTTCTTTTTGGATGAGGAGGGGAAGGAGGGAGGAGGGAGGAGAAAGCGAGAGAGAGAGTGTGTGTGAGAGAGAGAGCTGACTTTTCGTTGTTTGCTCCATCATTTGCGGTGGAGGCTAGTGGGTTCGGCTAGATTAAATCGAGCGAGGGAAGGGGAGAGAGAAGAGAGATGGGGGGGGAGGGCGGGGAGAGGGAGAGGAGATCAAGCTGACCTTCCTTCCCATCCTTCTTTCTCTTTGTCGCTTGTTCATTCACGCGTTGCTACGTAGCTGTGGAGGAGTGGAGCTGAGGGAGGACCCAGTCTCCCCTCTCTTTGCTTTCGCTTCTTCTCATCATCACCTCGACTCGACTCACCCGACCGTCCGACCTCTCGAGGCTGTTCATACATGCTCTTGCTTACTCGGTCTGCCTCTTTCGCTCCCATGTAACGCCAGCAAGGGAACACAGTGCGAGTTCCATCACCGTCCCTTCGCCCTGCTCTGGCCTAACCGACCCTGTGCTTTCCAGCCTCGACCTGATCCCAACCCGAAGCGTGCGTGAAAAACATCCCATCCAAAAAGAACCCAAAGCTGAAAAAGAGAGAGAGAGAAAGAGAGAGAGAGAGAGGTGGCGTTTCCGGTTCCGTCTGTCTGTCTGCTTTTTACTTCTTGCCCGAGGACCTGGAAGGAACGAACGAACGAAAAAAAAGGGGGGGTACGCGAGGAGGGGGAGGGAGGGAAGGTCAGCTTCGTTTCGTTTTGCGCGTCCGTTTCTTCTTCTTCTCTTGCTGCCAGACCCAGACCCAGTCGATCCGAGAAAGAGGTATAAAGAGGCAGAGATGTGCTATATACTCACTTCTTGATACCTCCTCCAGGGGGTCCTCCCTTGGCGGCTGGGAGAAGGAGAAAAGGACGAGGTCAGCTCGTCGGAAGGAAGGAGGGAAGGGAAGGGCTGAGCTCGACAGGATGCAAAGAGAGTGAGGGGGGGGTGGGGGGGGGGACGTACCCTTCTCCTTAGCAGCCTTCATCTCGAGAGCATCAGCCTTACGTCGCTCGAGAGCGGCTTTGTCATCCTGGGGCGTTGGTTGAGGGGAAGAGAAAGAGAGAAGGAAGGCGAGGTCAACAGGTGAGCTTTCGCTGGTTTCCTATTCTGGACGACGTTCTCTTGAGGAGGCGAGAGGAGAAAGAGAGGGAGACTACTCACATCATCGAGCTCAGCGGCGGGTCCCTTCTTGGGTGCCCTAGAAAGGGGGAAACACAGAGAAGAGGTCAGCTCGAGTTCTTGAAGGAAGGAGGAGGGCGAGAGAGAGAGAGACGAGACGAACTTCAATGGCTTCAGCTTTCCTCCTGAAGAACAAAGCAAACGGAACGATCAGCGTTCAAGCTCTCTCCCCAAAAGGATATATATATATAGAGAGAGAGCCGTACCTTGACGTCCAGACATAGTTTGAGATTGATTTGGTTGAGGGTGGGAGAGAGAAGACGACGACCGATTAGAGGTCGCCTGAAGGTTTCGAGCTCGCCTGCTCTTTTCGTTGCTGACGTCGTTGAGAACTCGAAATCGAACGGTCCCTTCTCT
The DNA here is from genome assembly GCA_000950635.1 of Mrakia blollopis. Classification (NCBI taxonomy): domain Eukaryota; kingdom Fungi; phylum Basidiomycota; class Tremellomycetes; order Cystofilobasidiales; family Mrakiaceae; genus Mrakia; species Mrakia blollopis. Next base: position 694,068 of record BBPU01000023.1, on the reverse strand, counting down.
TCTCCTCCCCCCAACACCCATCATCTCCTTAGAACTCTTCTTTTGAACAGTGAGTAGACTTTCCCTCTCTCCCAAGCGTCTTCCCTCCCCCTCGACTGGAGTGAAGAGGAGAAAAGACGAAAGCAGAAGCAGCAGCGATCTCACCTTCTCTCTCTTTCCTTGCCACCTTTCTAGCCCTCCCTCCCTCTTACACCTCCAACACCCACCCCCCCTACCTACCCCCTTCCACCACTCTTTATCAAACATGTCTGATTGGGATTCCGTCACTGTGTGAGTTCCCCCCGTGTTCTTGTGAAGGAAGGAGGGAAGAACGATTGAGAGCTGACCTCCTTCCTCCTCCTTCCTTTGGTTTCTACGTACGACAGCATCGGTTCAAAGGCTCGTCGTCCGGCGGTCGCCAAATCCGAGGGAGCTCTCAACGCAGCCCGACGAGCTGGGGTCGCTATCGATTCCACTTCAAAGGGTGCTAGCAACAAATCCAACGGTGGTGAGTTCTCTTTCTTTTCAAGGAAAGAGAGAGAGAGAGAGATCGTGTGCCGGCTTGGAACGATGGAATAGAGCTGAACTTTGATTCGTTGATACTTGATTGCAGTCCCTGATCACCAGAGGATTGCTGCTTTGGATCGAGACGACGAGGCTAAGCCTCCTGCTCACGTTAACCCTTCGTCAGTTCTCCCTCCCTCTTCCTTCAGCTCGCTCTCCTCCTTCCTTCCTTCTCCTCGCCATCCTTCCCCCCAGCTTCCCCTCTCTTCTCCGCCATCTTCACCTCCTCATACTGACCACCACCTTCCTCTCCCCTTCTCCCCACGCACTCCCCTCCCACCTCCAATCTCGCTCCTTTCCCTTCTCCTCCTCCCCTCGCCCATCGTCATCTCTCCTCCCTCCCGTTTTTCTTCAACAGCGTCGGAGTCGCCATGGCCAAAGCTCGAATGGAGGCCAAGACCGCTGATGGAAAGTCTATGACCCAGAAGGAGCTCGCGACCAAGGTTAACGAGAGACCTGGTGTCATTCAGGAGTACGAGAGTGGGAAGGCTGGTGAGTCTCTCTTCCCCCCCCCTTCCCCCTCCCCCTCCTCATCGCCTCGAAACAACTCCCAACTTCTCAGCATCGATCTCTACGCCAACAATATACTCTTTCCCCCATCGCCACCCATGCCCCCTCCCCCCCCCCTTCGATTCTCCGTCGACTCTCGTTCGATCCAACCTCCTCGCTGACCTTCTCTTTCTTCCCTCCCAGTCCCCAACCCCGCTCTCCTCGCCAAGCTGGAACGAGTCCTCGGTGTCAAGCTGAGGGGAGATCCCAAGTTGATTGGAACTCCCCTCAAGGGACCTGGAAAGAAGTAAAAGCCCTCGAGTTGAACTTTCGCGTGAGAAGGAGATGGAGGAGGGAGGAGGAGGAGAATGCTGTTGTGTCGTTCGTTCGTTCGTTCGGTTGTACGCTTGAATACGATGGATCTGTTCTCTTGATTTGCTTGGTTGTTGGAGGGATGGGTTAGAAAAAGGTTGGTTGGAGTTGGAAGGACGAAAGAAAGAGAGAGGGAGAGAGGAGAAGACGCGTTGCGGGGATGCTTTGCTTGCTTAGCTGGGCAGTGGGAATGTTTGACCATGGTGGAGAGGTGCGTCCACAACGAAGACGACGACGAGATCGCTTCCCGCGTCTTTCCTCTTCCCTCTCCGGAAATCTTCCTGATTTTTTTTCTCTTCGTAGATAAGTTACGCTACATTCTCTTTCATCTCACACAACCATCTTCACCCGAACAAGGAATCGAAAAGAATAGTAAGATCTCGACGACTCCACGACTTCCACGCCTAGCGATCTCGCAAGCTCTCCTCCTCCCTCCAACCTCATCAGCCTCGTCCTCCTCTTTCTCCAACCCCCCATCTCCCCCCAACCACCCTTTCCCTCCCCCTCCACACCCTTTCTCAAACTAACTACACACCATGGGTGAGTCCAGCCCTTCCACAAACCTTCTCTTCGTAACTCTCTCTTCTCTTCTCTAGGAACGCAATCGAAAGCTGACATCCGTTCGCCCGTCCGTCTTTCTGTTCTGAAGCTGAATGTTCCTTCGGTATCCTCGGGAAGGACTACGTCCTCATTTGTACTGATTCTACAGCAACTAGATCGAGTGAGTTTCTCGCTCTGCGTCCCGTCTTTATTCTCGCCGTTTCCAAAGTCCTGAAGGAGAAACGAGAGCTGACCGAACGGAACTCGTCGGACGTTTGGGAATGGATGGATGGATGGGATTCAGTTGTCAAGATGAAGAGCGATGAGAACAAGACCAAGATCTTGAGTCCTCATTTGTTGATGGCTTACTCTGGAGAACCTGGTAAGTTTTCGCTTTTTCTTTCCTGAGATGGAGGAAGGAGGAGGAGGAGGGGAGGTGAGGTGGAGATGAAGGAGGTGTCGCGAGCGAGCGAGATAGATCGAGCTCAGAGGGTTGCGAGGCGGTATATCTCTGGAGATGAGTGTACGTGGACATCGTATGCTCATCGTGTATGGAGGGCGAAGGTGGAGATGGTTGGTGAAGGGTGGACGAGGGGGAGAAGGAGGAGAGGTCGAGCTGGCGATGGAAGGGAAGGAAGGAGGAGTGAGGTGGATGGTTCCTTCCCTTCCTCGTCCCGTTTCTTGACTCCATGTCTGCTCGACACTCCGCCGAGTGGTCTGAGCTCGTAGCTACGAGTCCTCCTGTGCTCAGATCGCTCGACGTGCGTCAGGAGATGGGAGGGTACCTCGAACGAACTCGACACAGATCAGCTTGCTCACCTCCACGATCTCGAGTTGAGCTGACCTTCCTCCTTTCCGTTCTTCTTCTTCTTCCTTTCAGGTGACACCGTTCAGTTCGCTGAGTTCGTGGAGAGGAACATTCGACTGCACCACATGAGGTTCGTTCTCGCCTCTAACCCCGACGGACAACGAGATCTTGTTTCGTTTCGAGGCTCTTCAAGCTCACCTTTCTTTCCTTCCTTCCATCTCTCCTTCCTTCCTTCCTTCCTTCCCTCCACCACCACACCCCCTCCTCCCATCCACCCCAAACCACCTCAGAACCCACGCCGAACTCCGCCCTCCCTCCGCCGCTTCCTGGATCCGACGTTCCCTCGCCACCTCCCTTCGATCCAAAAACCCTTACTCCGTCAACCTTCTCCTCGGAGGGTTCGACGTTCCTCTCTCCTCCCCTCATCTCTACTGGATCGACTACCTCGGAACGCTCGCTACCGTTCCTTACGCAGCTCACGGTTACGGAGCTTACTTTGCGCTGAGTACTTTGGACGCGCATTGGGAGGAGGAGATGGAGAGGGAGAAGGGGTTGGAGGTGCTTAGGATGTGTTTGGCGGAGGTTAAGAAGAGTGAGTACAGCACTGAACTTTTTGGGCGCGTCTCTGGACTTCGCGGGAGAGGGCGTTTGGATGCGAAGGGAAGGAAGTTGCAGAGCTTGGAGGCACGAGAGCGATTTGGAAGGAGACGATGTGCTGACTCGCGTTCTTCTCCTTGCTCTGGTTCTTGCATCAAATAGGGTTGGTGGTTGATCTCGGAGACGTGAGGGTGCAGCTGGTGGACAAGGATGGTGTTCACAACATCGACATCGGAGCGTACTAGACGAGGAAAGGAGGACGAGGAGGGAGGGAGGTCGACGACGCGGTCGGTTGAGGCAGCACGGTCGGTCGTTTGGACGGAACGAAGGGCTTGATTTGATTTGCATGACTCTACAAACGCATAAGTTCAGTATGTGGAGTGGTGAAAGTAAGGTGTAAAAGGTCTGGATCGCGATGAGGACAGGAATAGAGAAGGAGGAGAGAGGAACTGAAGTCGACGCCGTCGCTTGGTGGGTTTCGTTCCTCGATCTCGAGGATTGTAGAGGCCGAGGTTGAAAAATATCCCCTGTAAGAGCCATGAGCATGGCTTATCAACCTCTTCACGAACCCCAAAAAATCAAGCTCGATATTCTTTCTGAGAAAACAACAAGCCCAAAGCTCACCAACCTCTCTGAACTCCCCGACTCCTCCTTCCCTCCCTCCCTCCTCCAACCCCGACTCCCTCAGACCAACTCAGTCCCCCCCCCCCCCCCCCCCCCAAGCCCTCCTCGTCCCTCCCGCATGTCAACAGCTCTCCCCCGCGCGTTTCGTACGCTCTCCCGTCGGTTCAAAGCTCGTTTCTATCCAGCCAACGATCCTCGTCCTCTCTCGAGAAGAGAACCCTTCCTCGCCGTCGGGCTGCCGTTCATGATCGTCATGGTGGGAGCGACGGTTTTGTTGAGTAATTTCACGCAGCTTAGGTGAGTCGACGTTCTTCCTTTCTTTGCTCTAACGCTGGGGAGCACGAGGGAGAGGGAGGGAGAGGAGGAGGAGGAGGAGGAGGAGGAGGAGGAGCGAAAGAAGGAAGAAGGAGGAGGAAGGTGAGCTCGACGAAGCTGACTCTGACTTTGGTTTGCTCGTTTTGGAAAGGTACTCTCAATACGATGCAAAGACCGCTTTAGTGAGTCTTTCTGTGCTTCAGAGATGGAGCAGACGAGGTCTGACGTAGAAAGAACCACTTCCTTTGGAACTGTAGATGTCTGCAAAGGACCTGAACAAGATCCACGCCAAATCGAAGGACCTGGCGAAGACGGACGTTCGAGAGCTCTACTTCGTAGGTCCCTTCCCTTTCCCTTTCTATATACAACTCTTTCAGGCTCAGGCTGACCTTTCACTTCCCACCTTGGTTTTTTCTTTCTTGCAGCAACTGACCGAAAACGCCCGGATAACGGACGACTGGGACTCGACTCCTTCGACGGTTCCGAAACCGATTCCGAAAGCGAATCGACGAGACAAGGGCCGCAAGTTCGAGGAGGATTTCCAGCAGTCGAACAAGAAGGATTTGGACGATTGGGAGATCAAGAGGGTTGAGCGACCGGCGGGGTTGGCGGAGTGGGGGGAGGCTCCGTTGAGTCCTGAGGAGAAGAAGAGGGAGAGGGAGAGGAAGTTGGTTTGAGAAGGGTTTTGAACAGGGCTTGGAGGTCCAACTTTTCAGCTTCTTGGGGGTTGGAGGGATCTAAGGGAGCTTTCTGAGCTTGGAGGGATGGCGTAGACGTCGAGGGTGATCGGCGGGATGGGGAGAGGATGCGTTGGACGGACGAGACGCGAGTTTCTCGACGGCGTTGCGAGGACGGCCTGTTCTCAACCATTGGGCTTGGGTTTCATGATTTTTGTAGCTTAGCTGTATACTACGACCTTTCTCTACTTCTTAGATCGATATTTTCTTGCAAAAAGTACCACCATCAGCTCCATCTTCCGTCGCCTGCGGCACTTTCATCGCCTGGTCCTCACCTCCTACCCTCCGGGTTCCCTCTCTCCAACGTTCATCTCCTCCCCTCCCCACCCTCCTTTCCCTCCCCTCGCAGGGTCCCAACCCGTACTCCTCCCTTCCTCCCCTCCCTCCCTTTCACGACTCGTATGCAAAGGGCCTCTGCAGTCGGCTCTTCTTCTTCTTCTTCGCCTCAACGTAATCTCAACTCTCAACCCTCCTCCTACTCTACCACTCCTCTTCCTCCCGGTCTCCCTCGTCCCGCCAACCCGGAAGGCTTAACGTTCTCATCTGACTACGAAGATCCTTTAGCTCTCCCTTTGCACCACAACGCTCATCCTCGACGAACTCAAGGTCCAGGTCAGAATCAATTTCAACAGCAGAGTTCGACATCGTCCGAGATGGAAGTTCATACCGATCCAGCAGCAGCTAGGAGGAGAGGAGGAGGAGGAGTAGGAGTCACTGGAGCTCAAGTCAGCGAGAAGGGTGGGGTTGAGGGTGGAGATGGAGGAGAGAAGAGTGCTTACGGTGCTGGAGCTGGAGCTGGAGGAAAGGTCGGAGGAGCAGGAGGAGGAAGGAGAGATCGTCCCGCCTACAGACCTCCTTCTAAGACTTGGGTGAGTCACGTCTTACGGTCTTGCTTCAGTCTATTCGTCGTGTAGGAGGCAAAGATGAGGTGCTATGGAGCTGGTTTGGGAGAGGTGGTAGATTTGATGAAAGGGGCAGACGAGCCGTGAGCTTGAGGAGGGAAGGAGGAGAGGTGCTGGCGAGGAAGAGCTCATCGCTCTCGCTAGAGCTGAGGTCTTACGAGCATAGACTGCATCCTGGCAGTGCTGGAGAGCTGTATATTGCTCAGAGCTGTCGACGAAATGCGAGCGAGCTTGCTCTGAGGTGTTGAGCTCGGAAAAGAGGAGGGAGGGAGCTCGCCGTCAGGTGCGAGCTCGACTCTGTCGTCCTTTCGACCTCATTTCCTTTCCTGCTCATCGATGTCAACATGCATATCGTAGCTCGTAGCTATGTGGAAGAATCTGACTGATATCTTTTCGTCCTCGTTCTCGTTCGGTGCAGAGGGAGTTCGCCATCAACAATCAGGAGCACCTCTGGCCTCTCATTTACCTCTTGCTCTCCATGCTCACTCGATACTGGAGGATCGGGAAGGCCAACTCGGTAGTCTGGGACGAGGTGAGTCCGCGTCTCTTCGTTGGTCTCTTGTTCCCTGGCTCTGGCTGACCTTTTCTCGCTTCTCCTTTTAATTCTCAGGCTCACTTCGGTTCGTTGAGCTGAGCTCCTCCATCCCTTCTCCTCTTTTGCGCCCTCTAACGAGCTCTTTCCCATCATCGCAGGTAAATTCGGATCTCACTACATTAAGGGAGAGTTCTACTTCGAGTGAGTACCGCTTCCTGTTCGATCTATCGTCCCAAGCTCGACCCTTGAACTTGTCCTTCGCGAGCTCGAGCTCACCTCTCTCGCGTTCCTCCCCCTTCCTTCCTCCTCCTCAGCGTCCACCCTCCTCTCGGAAAGATGCTCGTCGGTCTCGCCGGACTCATGACTGGATACGACGGCTCCTTCGAGTTCAAATCCGGAGCAACCTACCCCGACAACCTCCACTACACCGCCTGGCGCGTGATGATGGCGACCTATGGAGTCTTGATGGTTCCCGTTGCTTGGTACACGGCGAAGGGATTGGGCTGGAAGTTGTGGAGTGTGCATCTGGTGACGTTGATGGTGCTTCTTGGTGAGTTCCGCGTTCTCGAGGAAGGGTGAAGGAAGGTCGAGCTCGAAGCTGACCTTCTCGTCTTCTTCGTTCGAACGAATAGACGTCGCTTGGTTGACGATCTCGAGGTTCATCCTGTTGGACTCGATGCTTCTTCTTTTCACTTTCACAACGGTGCTCGGTCTGGTCAACTTCCACAACCAGCAGAACGAGTGAGCTTCACCTCGACCTCTCTGATCCCTCTCGCCGATGATCTCGCTGACCTTCATCCTCGCTTTCTTCCTCCAGCTCCTTTTCGGACGATTGGTGGCTCTGGCTTGTCTTTACGGGTCTCTCGATCGGTTGCGTACTGAGGTGCGTCGACTCATCTCGCCGAGTCGCCTCGATGTCGCGTCGCGCTCGCTGAGCGTTTCTTTTCTCTCTCCATCTTTCCTCTCTTCTTCAGCGTCAAATGGGTCGGATTCTTCGTTACTGCTCTCGTCGGACTCTACACTATCGAGGATCTCTGGGACAAGTTCGGAGACTTGTCGATGCCTTTCGTGAGTCACCTCTTCTGTTTTCTCCCTTTGAACGCGTCTCTCGTTGGAGCTGACCCCGATTCTTTCCTTCGCAGCGAACCTACGTTCGGCATTGGATCGCTCGAATCGTCGGATTCATCATCATCCCACTATCCGTCTACCTCTTCTGCTTCAAGCTTCACTTCCTCATCCTCCGAAACTCGGGTCCTGGAGACTCGCAGATGAGCTCGCTCTTCCAAGCCAACCTCAACGGAAACGACTTTGCTCAGAACCCTCTCGGTTCGTTCCCTTCGCACTCTCGCGTTCCTCTCCTTCATCGCTGACTACTTCGTATTCTCCTTCTACAGAGGCTGCCTACGGGTCGAAGCTCACCCTCAAGAACATCGGATACGGAGGAGGACTTCTCCACTCTCACGTCCAGACCTATCCCGTCGGTTCGAATCAGCAACAAGTCACCTGCTACCACTACAAGGACGACAACAACCAGTGGATCATCACTCCTACCTGGGAAGCCGAGCCTCTCTCCGATACGGGCGACATCCGATTCCTCAAGGACAACGACATCGTCCGACTCGTTCACGCCTCGACAGGACGAAACCTCCACTCCCATCCCATCGCCGCTCCCGTCACCAAGCTCAACAACGAGATCTCGTGCTACGGAAACGCTACCATCGGAGACTCAAACGACTACTGGATCGTCGAGGTCGTCGACGATTCGGCTCAGGGAAAGAAGAAGAACGTCAAGAGGATTCACTCATTGACGACTCGACTGAGGTTCAGACATCAGAACTCGGGATGCTACATCCGAGCGGCCAACACTGTTCTTCCTCAGTGGGGATTCAAGCAGATCGAGGTCTCGTGCGACAAGGAGAACAACGTCAACGACGTCCACACGTACTGGAACATCGAGTCCCATTGGAACGAGAGACGTGAGTTGTCGGTTCATTTCTTCTCGATGCGACGAGCTCGAAGCTGATCATCTTCTCGACTTTCTTTCCTCAGTTCCCTCTGGATCGGCGAAGCTCTACAGATCTCCTTTCTTCTCCGACTTCTGGCATCTCAACGTCGCTATGATGACCTCGAACAACGCGCTCGTCCCCGATCCTGACAAGGAGGATATCCTCGCCTCGGTTCGTCGTCTCCCGCCTTCCTTTTCCGTCGATTCCTTTCCGAGGCTGACTTCGCCCTTCTTCTCCTGATCAGCAACCCTTCGACTGGCCATGGCTCTACCTCGGACTTCGAATGAACGGATGGGGAGCTGTGATGGCCAAGTTCTACCTGATCGGTGAGTCGAGTCGTCCGTTTCTCACCTCGGTTGTGAACAAACAGCTCGACTGACAGTCGCCTTCTGCTCTCTCTTTCCAGGCAACCCTGTTATCTGGTGGTACGTCTCTACCTTCTCTCTTCTGCAATCACGCAGTGACTGATCTCCAACTCCCGTTCTTCCCTCTTCAAGGTCGTCGACTGCCAGTCTCTTCATCTCGGTCTTGGTCGTCGGAGGATACCTTCTTCGTGGACAGAGGAGCTACGTCGATTTCGCTCCTGGTCCGTTCATCTTTATCTCTTCTCGCGGTAGCAGGTCGCTGACTTGTTTTTTTTTCTCTTCGCAGGCGAGTGGGACAAGTTCATCTTCGGAATCAAGGTCGCGTTCGGAGGATGGGCTCTGCACTTCCGTGAGTCTCCCCCGCTTTTCCTTCCCTTCTATCCACGAGCTGATCCTTTCATTTCTTTATTTAGTTCCCTTCCTGATCATGGGCCGAGTCACCTACGTTCGTCCACTTCCCTCTTCGTAGCTCTCTCTCGTTCTGACTCCCCCCCTTCGTCCTTCTCTCTCACAGCTTCATCACTACGTTCGCCTCCAATTCCTTCCCTCCCTCTCGCGCTTCATATCAACTAACCGTAGCTTCTCTTCTTTCAATTCGCTCCCTCCAGCTTCCGCCACTCTGGTTCGCCGTCCTCATGGTCGGTCACCTCTGCGACCACTTCGTCTTCTCGTCGCGTCGACTCACTCGGAACGCCAAAGCCGCCTTCTTCGCCCTCTTCGCCGGAGGAGTCATCTTTGTCTTCTGGTGGTTCAAGGGAGTGTCGTTCGGGATCGAGGGACCGATCGAGGAACATTGGGGACTTCAGTGGAGGAAGAGTTGGAACGTGAGTCGAAATCTCCTGCTCTCTTCTCTTTCATCACGCGGTCTCTTTCCTTTTGAAAAGGCTGTAGCAGCGGTCCGAAGAGAAGATGAAAGCTGACTTTAGCGTTTGCTTTCTCGGCTCTCAGATCTATACGGCTTGAGGAGGAGGTTAAAGATTGGAGAGAAATGCGAAAGTCGAGAGGGAGGGGAGAAAAAGGAGAAGAGAGACGAGGTGGTAGTCGTGTGTGTTCATTCTTTATGAAATCTGCTGCTTCATATCTATACCCTCGTTCAGCTTGCATTTCGGAGTCGTGAAAGTAAGTGTCGGCGAGGTCTTTGTGAAGCGTTAGAGGGTAGGAGAAAGGCAAGAGCGACGAGCAGACGACCATCGGCGCCTTCCCTTTCACTGATCCAAATTTGCCTCTCAATTATGTTTATCCCTTTCAGCGTCTCTCCACTCGTGGGCAAATGTTTCGTGCATCCCGAAAGTCAGAGAAGCGAAGAAAGTAAGAAATCGCGAGCTGGGGCGGTTCTGCCGCCGCTTTCTGGGAGGGAGACTAGATTTTCGAGGAGCCTGTCCAGCGAGCCCTCGCATTCTTCTTTCCCCTCTCGTCAACTCGTCCATAGTAAAGGTTCGGCCCTCAGCTTTGCCTCCTCATGTCTCTCTAGAGCAGTATACTGATCTCTACACTCTCCCTTTTCTCCCATCCTCGTCGTTGCCCTCGTTCGTTCAAAAAACCTCTTCTTCAACCGGACTCCCTCCTCTTCCTCCCTTGTCGACCTCTGCTCCTCCTTCCCCTCCCCTTCCTCTGCCCTCTTCGCTCCTGGAACCTCTCATTAAATCTTCAACCTATCCCTCTCATCACCTTCAACTCCTCCTCCTCCTCCCAATCCTATCCAAACCATACAAACTGCTGGATCCATCCCCTCCCCACCCTCTTTTTCATCCGACACCCCACCTCACCTTCACTCCTCCTTCGACACTTTACAGTCAAGATGGTCAACGTTCCCAAGACTCGACGTGAGTATACTCTCCAACAGCAGCTTCTCAAAGGAATACGGATGCGGTGGAAGGAGGGAGGGATCGAGAGGAGGAAGGATGCTGCAAAGAGGAGGGAAGGGAGGGAGAAGGGTCAGCTTCAAAGGATGAAGGAGGGAGAGGTCAGGCTCGTACACCCTGCTGAGGCAGGTGGAGGAGCGCTTAGACCCTGGGGTACGGCTGGAGAGGTGGTGGAGGAGCGATAGCTGGTACAGGGGGAGTCAGGTTGAACGAGAGGAAGGAGCCAGGGGAAGGAACAGATGGCGACCTCGACACTCCCTTCGCTCAACTCTCCTACCACTCGTCCTGCACCACCTTTCGGCATCGTTCAACCCACCATCATACGCATCCCCCGCACAGCTGTCCATCATCGAAATAATCCACTCGCTCGCTTCCCTCCTTCGCCCTCTACGCTCAGCTTCGTTTCGCGCGTCGATCAAGCTTAAATCCGTCGTTCTGACCTTCGTTCCTTCCCTCCTCCTCTCCTCCCTTCTCCAGGAACCTACTGCAAGGGAAAGGCTTGCAAGAAGCACACGTTCGTCCTATCTTCCCTTCCTCCTTCTTCCTCCATCCTCGCTCTTCTCATCCTCCCGTTCTCGTCCGTTCGCTGACCTTCACTCCTCCTTCCCCTTCAACTTCCTCAGCCAGCACAAGGTCCGTTCCTCCCCTTCGACTCAACCCATCCTCCTTACGTTCTACCACTACCTCAAGCAGACGGCGCGTACGCACTCACGGGACATGAACTGATATCTTCTCGTTTCTATCCTCGCTCTCACAGGTGACCCAGTACAAGAAGGGAAAGGACTCGATCTTCGCCCAGGGAAAGCGTCGTTACGACCGGAAGCAGTCGGGTTACGGAGGACAGACCAAGCCCGTTTTCCACAAGAAGGCTAAGACCACCAAGAAGGTCGTCTTGAGGCTCGGTGAGTCTTTTATCTCCCGTCCAGATCTAATCTCGAACGAAACGAACGAAGCTCGCGGGCTGACCTTTCCTTCCTCTTCTCTCTCCTTCAGAGTGCACTTCCTGCAGTTCGTACACTCTTTCGATTCGGTTCTCAGCAGGACAGGAGGTCTGAAAAGTAAGCCGAAGAACGATGAGCTGACCTTCGTTCCCTCCCTTTCCTCTGGTTCAGAGTACAAGATGCAGATGGTCCTCAAGCGATGCAAGCACTTCGAGCTCGGTGGAGACAAGAAGACCAAGGGTTCGTTTCAACATCCTTCTTCTACCATACGATCGCACGACATATCTCTGCGAGACGCATCGCTAATCTCGCTCTTTGTTCGCGTGTGGGTTGCTTCGTCGTTCTCCAGGAGCCGCCATCTCTTTCTAAACGTGTCGTCTTCGACGATCTCGCGTGTTTGGGAGGGTTTCTGTTTTCGCTTGGCCTGGAAGGAGCGGGGGTGGTGGAACGTGGATACGTCTTCGTTTTATGCGCCATGGATGTGGTGTTTTCTCTCTTACGAGTCTGGAGTGAAAGGGAAAGAAGAAGAGAGAGAGAGAGAGGGAAGAGCCAGCCCTCCGTCGTTCTCTACTTAACTTCACATCAAGGAGATCGCTAGAGTTAGTTGTGGGCTACTTATCGAGAATGAGAGCCACGAGAGATTCAAGGTCGGACCTTCTTCAAGGAAGTGTTACAAAATCCTAACGAAAACTCAAACTGTAACGAACCCTCTCCGCCCTCTTCAGTTCCCCTCCCAAACCGCCATCTCCACGTCCTCCCCTCCTCCCTTCCCTTCCCTTCCCCCTTCCCCACCCCTCCCCTTCTTCTCTTCTTTGCGTCAAGAATGAGCACGACCGACCCTCTCTCCTACACTGTCGTCGCGGACGACGGCCGTGGTGAATCTCCTTCTACTCAAGAGTTGAGACAAGCTCTCGAGAAGGGTTCAGACGAAGTCAAGCTCGAGACGCTCAGGACTATCGTCGTCGCTACCCTCAATGGAAACCCTCAGGTCAGTAGACGCGCAGATCATCATGTTAGGGAGTGCTGGGGAGCTGGAGCAGTGGAGAAGCGGGGTGACGAGGGAGAGAGCAGAAGGAAGAGGGCCCATCTCTAGAGGAGGAAGCCAGCGAAGGGAGGAGGGACGAGCGAGAGCTGAGCTGACCTTCTTGCCCTTTTTTCGATGCGTGCAGCCCAACCTCCTCATGCCTATCATCCAATACGTTCTGCCTAATCGAAACAAGCAGATCAAGAAGATGTTGGCTTTCTACTGGGAGTGAGTCCAATTTCCAGCCTTCTCCCTCCTCCCTCGCCTCTCGCTTTCGCCAGCTCTGCTGAGAGGAAGCCATGCGCTTGACGGATTCCTGACGCTTGTTTGCTACTTTCGGTGCTGTTTCTTAGGGTATGCCCCAAGCTGGATGAGAACGGCAAGCTGAAGCAGGAGATGATTCTCGTTTGGTGAGCTCTCCCTTCCCTCCTTCCCATCCTTCCGTCGACCGCGATTTCGTTCGCTTCCACCCTACGAAGGCCTGGTCGCTGACTTTTGTAACTGGCTTTACGACGACACAGCAACGCTATTCGAAACGATCTGGTGAGTTTCTTTCCAGGGGATGTTCTGGGGAGCTCAACAAAGATGGAAGGAGAGCTGATTCCCATCTCGTTCTCTCTTCGCGTCCGTTTCCATTCACAGCAACATCCCAACGAGTACATCCGAGGAGGAACCCTTCGTGCAGTCCAGAAGATCAGGGAGGCAGAGCTCCTGGAGCCTTTGGTTCCCACCGTTAGGAGTTGCATGGTCAGTCTTGAGCTCGAGAGGAACAAGCAGGGAAGCGTGGGCTGAACTTACTTTCCCTTCCCTTCGTCGCTTCTTTCAGGACCACCGACACGCCTTCGTTCGAAAGAACGCTGTCTTCACCGTCTACTCGATATACAAGCTTCACGAGCACCTCATCCCCGATGCTCCCGAGCTTCTTCTCACCTTCCTCGCTGCCGTACGTTCCTCCCTCCCCTTCCTTCCTCGCGCGCTCGAGCTGACCTTCTCCTCCTCTCTCTCCCTCAGGAATCCGACCCCACCTGCAAACGAAACGCCTTCGTCTCCCTCTGCAACATCGCCCAGCCTCGAGCGGTCGAGTACCTCCTCTCCATCTACGACTCCGTCCCCACCCTCGACGAACTCTTCCAACTCGCCGTCATCGACCTCGTCCGTCGCGAAGCTAGAACCGAAGGTCCCAACCGAGCCAAATGGATTCGAACCATCTTTGAACTCCTCAACGCTTCGTCCCACACCGTCAAGTACGAAGCTGCCACCTCACTCACCACCCTCACTCAGAACCCCGCTGCCGTCAAAGCCGCGGCGACGTGCTTCATCGACCTCTGCGTCAAGGAGAGCGACAACAACGTCAAGTTGATCGTGCTGGACAGGATCGATGGACTGAGGAGCAAGCACGATCATGTGTTGGATGGGTTGGTGATGGATGTGTTGAGGGTGTTGAGCAGCAACGACATGGAGGTGAAGAGGAAGGCGCTTGGAATCGCGTTGGAGATGGTTTCGAGTAGGAACGTAGAGGATGTGGTGCTGTTGTTGAAGAAGCAGTTGTCGAACACTTTGGAGGATGGGCAGTATGAGAAGGTGAGACTTTCGAATCTCGAACTCGACGGAGGAGGGAAGGAGGAGGACGAAATCGACGAGAGTTCGCGAGCTAACTTTTCGCCTCCGTTCCTTTCTTCGCTTTCTCAGAACCTCGAGTACCGGCAACTCCTCATCCAGTCTATCCACTCGTGCGCCATCAAATTCTCGGAAGTCGCCGCCTCCGTCGTTCACGTTCTCATGGAGTTCATCGGAGACTCTGGAAACTCGTCGGCTGTCGACGTGATCTCCTTCGTTCGGTTCGTCCCCTTCCCCTTTTTTTTCTCCTATCGTCGCTCTTCTCCTCACGCCGAGACTTTTCTGATCATTGCTCTTTTCGTTTCGCCATCGCTTCTGCAGAGAGGTCGTCGAGAAGTTCCCTGCCCTTCGACACTCCATCACCGAGAAGCTGCTCGAGACCGTGGGAGACGTCAAGTCTGGAAAGGTCTTCCGAGGAGCGCTTTGGATCGTTGGAGAGTACTGCACTGAGGTTGACGGTGCGTGTACCTTCTCTGCTGTGGTCCTAGAGCTCCGAGACTGACTCGCCTTTTGTTTCGCCTCGTTTCGTTCAATAGACATCACCGCCGCTTTCCGTGCGATCAGGAAGATTATCGGAGAGGTTCCCATTCTCGCTTCGGAGCAGGTAAGTCCCCTCTCTTGATCTCATCTTCTGCTCAAGCGAAGCTAACCTCCGTGTCTTCTTCTTCGCAGCGCCTTCTCGACGAAATCGAGGTCGCGGAGGACACCAGCAAGCCCGTCGAGCACAAGCCTTCCAGCACTACTCGAGTCCTCGCCGACGGAACGTACGCTACCGAGACCGTCTACTCGAGCACCGTCCACGAGAAGGAGAAGATCGCCAAGATCCGTGCGGCTGCGAAGGCTCCTCTGCGAGGTGAGTCGCGTCTCGATCCTCTTTCTCTTCCCTCGATTGCTGACTTTCGTCCATCTCTTCTGTAGCTCTCCTCCTCGCCGGAGACTTTTACACCGGATCCGTCCTCGCTTCGAGTATGACCAAGCTCGTCCTTCGATTCCACGCCATCTCCAAGGACGCGAAGGCCGTCAACGCTCTTCGAGCTGAGGTTCGTCTTTGCTTTAAAGATCTCACATCCCTCTCGTTCTCAGTTGATCCTGACTCCTCTCTCTTTTTTCTTCTTCCTCTCGCAGGCAATGCTCATCATGGCCTCCATCGTCCGAGTCGGTCAATCCAAGTTCGTCGCCGTCCCCATCGACGAAGACTCCCAGGAGCGAATCCTCAACTGCGTGCAAACCCTCGCTCAACTCGAGGACTCCAAGCCCGCTCAGGAGATCTTCCTCGAGGACACCAAGGCCGCTTACACCAAGATGGTCACCACCGCTGAGAGGAAGGTCGCCGAGAAGAAGGCGAAGGACAGCAAGACCGTCGCCATTCAGGCAGACGATCTGATCTCGTTCAGGCAGTTCACGAAGAAGGTCACCGGTGGAGATGCTGATGAGGTGAGTACGAGAGAGTGGGCAAGGTGGGAGCTGAGCTTAGGGGCGATTGCTGACTTTGAGCCTTCTATCAACAGTACGAGGCCGATTTGGTTCGAGCGACGGGAGCAGCTGAGGTCAAGGACGACTTCATCTCCAAACTCAAGCGCGTCGTACAGCTTACTGGTGAGTCTTCTCCCTCTTTCTCTCTCGCTACCTCGATTGATGCTGATTATTTTTTGCTTTGTCTCTCTAGGATTCTCGGATCCTGTCTACGCCGAAGCCTACGTCAACGTTCACCAGTTCGACATCCTCCTCGGTTCGTCCCTCCTCCCTCGTCGCTTTCCATCGCTTCGTTCTCTTTTCCTCTCCGTAGCTGACCACTTTCGATCCCACTCCTCCTTCTCCCTGCCACAGAGGTCCTCATTGTCAACCAAACCTCGGAAACCCTCCAAAACCTCTCGATCGAGTTCGCCACCCTCGGAGACCTCAAACTCGTCGAACGTCCAGCAACCCACACTCTCGGTCCTCACGCCTTCCACTCCATCAAAGCGACCATCAAGGTCTCGTCGACGGAAACGGGAGTCATCTTTGGAAACATCGTTTACGACGGACAGGGAGTCAGCGAGGTTTCGTCGACGGTCGTGCTCAACGACATCCACATCGACATCATGGATTACATCAAGCCCGCTTACTGTAACGAGGCTCAGTTTAGGAGTATGTGGACCGAGTTCGAGTGGGAGAACAAGGTTAACGTGAACACCAACATCACGTACGTGTCTTCTTCCTCGAGGTCGCGTCGAGCGTCAAGCTGACTTTCTTTCGTTTCATTGTTCGTTTTTGCAGCGACCTTCGACCTTACCTCGAGCACATCATGAAGTCGACCAATATGTCGTGTCTTACCGCTGATGCTGCTCTCTCCGGAGACTGCTCGTATCTGTCGGCGAACCTTTACGCTCGGTCGCTGTTCGGTTCGTTTCCCCTTCCTTCCTTCTTCCCCTCTCCCTTTCCTTCCCTTTCTCTTTGTCTTCCCTCTTCTCCTCGTCGCTGACTTCTTCTCTCTTTCTCTTTCGTTTCGCAGGCGAGGACGCTCTGGCCAACCTTTCCATCGAGAAGACCGACGACGGCACCGTCCAGGGTCACGTCAGGATCAGGTCGAAGACTCAGGGAGTTGCCCTCAGCTTAGGAGACAAGATCACTGTTTGTGAGTAGATCAATTTAGCTCCAGAACGAGGAGGGAAAGGTAGTGAGCAGAGAACACGAGCCGTTCTCTTCGCTTCGTCCCTTCGCCCTCCTCTCCAACCCTGCTTTCGTTTGCTCTCTCGCTGGCTCGTGGCTGACCATGGCTGCGTATCTTCTCTTCTTTCTCTCCAGCTCAAAAAGCAGCAGCCAACACGATCAAGGCTTGATTTGGTCCCGTAGCCTCTTTCGCTCGTCTTGGATCTCCCGTTTCCTTTGCTTTCTCTTCTCTTGGTTGGGTCTTCTCTCTTCTCTCCTTTCTCGATTTCTTTCTTTCTCTCCTTATCTACTTCATTTCACTCTCCCTGCTGGTAGATAGATCTACTCTCTTATATACCTACTCCATCTCTCTCCCTCTCTCTCATGAAGAGCTTTGAGAACGAAAGGAAGTCGTGCGAGAAAGGAGAAACGCCAACGGATCCTCTTTCTTTGTTTGGGTACCGTTTGCTGAGCTGACTTCCGTCCACGAAAGTCGACATATATGATCCTCGCGAAATTGTATAGATCTATCGCTCTGGTTTCCTTCAAAGCTTCTCTCCTCCAATCTTCTTCTCGACCGTCCCGACGGCGTTGAGGAACATGGACCAGAAGCCAGGGTTCTGTAGACGAAGATTGAGTCAGCTTTCCAGACTCAGGAAGAACTCAGGCTTTGGCCACGACGAAGGAGAGGACGAGATGCTCACATCTAGTTCCTCCAAAACAAAGCAGTTCCCTTCCCTCTTCTCGAAGTCTGCACCCTTCCACTCCGTTCCCTTGATCAACCTCGTCTCTCCTCGTCCCTCGGCTCCTTCGGAGACAGCTCCGACCTCAATATCGGCCCAGCGACCTTTGAAGAGGGAGGGCTTGGCGAGCCAGGCGATGCAGAGAGCTGCAGAGAAGACGAAGTGAAGAGAGAATGAGGGGAGGAAGAAAGGTCAGTGGGAGCAAGGGAAGGGAGGGAGGGATTAAGGAGATCTATGAAAGAACGAACCATCGTGTAAAGGAGGTCCATCCAGGAAGTTGAAGACCTCGAGGTAGGTCTTGGCCTGGGGAAGGAAGAAGGAGACGAAGTCAGCAAAACAAGAACGGGACGAGGCGCTCGCAGCGGTGTGTGCTCGTTGAAGCGGAGTCTCGTGGGAAGAGATCCAAAAGGAAGTAAAGCTCACAAAGAAAGTCAACAAAGTACTCAGCATCCATCTGACTTCACTCTCCTCAGACTTCTTCATCCAGTCCTGAACTGGCGCGTCGACAGCGTGGATTCCTGTCGGGTCGAGAAGCTGTCGATGAGTCGATTCTCGGAAGATGGCGGTGTGGGTTACGTTGAGCTGGAAGCCGCGAAGGAAGAAAATGAGAGGAGTAGTGTTAGATGAGAGAGAAAAGCTAGATAAGTCTGAAAGGAGAGAAAGAAGAGGGACGAAGAAGACTGACAGGATCGAGAACGACGGGAGGGAAAGGAGCGGGTCGAAGGATAGCTTGGAGAGAGGCAGGATCGGTGTGAACGTTGAACTCTGCTACAGGAGTCCATTGAGGAATGCCTTGAGAAATGCGAGATCACGAGAAGGGAGAGGTCAGCGAGAGAGGTCGAAGCGTCCGACGCGTTCCTTCCTCCTTTGCGTTCAAAATTCTCCCTTGTGAAGCAGACTCCGAAAACGTTCAACGTGTAAGACTCCCGAGGTTGAACTCACCAAAGCTTCCTCCCATCACAACCCACCCAGCAACAGCGTCCTTGACAAGCTCCTCTTCCTTCTTGATCAACTCTGCCGCATTCGTGCAAGGCCCAGTGACGACGACCCAAGACTTGGATCCCTTCCCAGAGGCCCAGGTATCTCGGATAGCCTTGGCCATCCCCGCAACAGCAGTGTTGCCGGCCGAAGCGTCGGCTTTTAGATAGTAATGCTGCACGCGAGCGTTGTCGAGGGAGGGAAGGAGTTCAACGCCGTCGAGACTGCGATGAAGAAGGAGGAAAGAGGCGAAACCAAGTCAGTACGATTCTGGCGAGCCAATGCGGTGAGTGACGATATGGAAGAAGGATGCAGGATATCATTTGGGGGGGGGGGGGGGGGAGTAGCAAAGGAGGAGCGACGGTGGGCTGAACGGGATCGGAGGAGAAGACCGCGAGACCCGAGCTGCATCACCCCCTGCTTGCACGTCTCCTACTCTGTCGACCGAAGGAATCACTACCGATAAGGCAATCAGTTCTTCTGGAGTCCTCGCTCGAGGCTGGGGAGCAAAAAATCGAAGAGCCAAGCTCCTCGAAAGAAAGGGTTCGTCGTCCTTTGCTCCTTTGAGAGCAACCCATGCTCCTTCCCCTCCCTCCCTCTGCAACCTGGGTACAGAACAGAGTAGAGACTGCAGACTCACCCGCTCGCACCGTGGATAGTCTCGGCAGCACCCTCGTCGTAACCAGCGTCTCCTGAAGGTGTCGCGTTTCCTCGATGAAGGGGGATGTCCTGCCTCGCTCGGAAGGTCGCCAGTAGTTTCGCGGCATTCCGAAAAGTGTTCTCGAGGGATGAATTTCCGTTACACTGTAGAGCATGCAAGGAAGCAAGATGGTCAGCTTCCGAGCCTGGAGGGGAGGAAGGAGAGGCGGAAAGGAAGGCGGAGGGAAGGAGGAAGAGCTCACGGTCGAAACGCCGAGGAGCTCAATCTCAGGCAGCTCGAGAGCGAGGAGGAGGGCGATAGCGTCGTCGTGACCGGGATCACAATCGAGCCAGACGGGGATAGAAGGAGACATGGTGGGGTTGTAGGGCGAGGAAGGGAAAGGAAAAGAGAAAAGAGAGAGGGCGATGGATGTCAGGAGGAGACCGACTTCATTTGGTCGAACGGGCCAGCTCAACCGATGCGACGCGTGACTCAGTTTTTTCTTTTTCTTTTTCTATTCGATGAGATAGAAGAAAGTTAGAAAGCGAAGATTTCCACGTCTGACTGAGGTGCTTCAGATTTGGGCGAAGGGACCTCGAAAAAGTAGCTAGCTAGAAGAGAGAGAAGTTGAGCTTCAGCCCTCCTTCCCTCCCCACCATCTACAACATCCTCGTCGACTCAGAGAACCTTGATTCCGCTCTCAAGTCGTAGGCCACTTTTTCTCAGCTAGGATTTCTTAGATTATGAAGAGAGCCAGGCAGAAAACAAAATACCGAGGAGGAGGAGGTTGAGCGGGCGTCGTCTCGCTCGAGTCGTCTTTGATTGATCAAGCCCAGCACGCGTCGGCCTCCGTCCTTCTTCTCCAAGGGATCTTAAACCGCAGCCTTGATCACGGAGCCGGGGATTCATCACGACTACTAGGGGAACGGACGAAGATCGAGAAGGGAAGGCCGGCGAGCGAGACGCGCTGCCCGCCCAAAACGGACTCGGCAGCTTCCCTCTTTCTGCCCTCCGCTTCTCTCCTGCTTCTCTACATCCAGAGAGATTAATTTCTGCAACAGAGCCAGAGGTATACAGACCCTCCACTCGAGCTATAGATCAATCATCTGGATCAATCAGCGAGAGAGTCGCTGATAAAGGAAAGCATCGCGCTGATAAACCGTCCTTGGGCTGTCTTCCAAGGATGACCGAGCGAACGGAGACGGCCTCCTTCTTCCTGCTGATGGATATAAATCCTGCTTGGGTGACTCCACCTCTTCCTTCCCTCCAACCACAACTCTCCTCTTCACTCATCTACCAACGAGAAAAAGCCAGACAGAAATGATCGCTATCCAACCTCAACCCACTCGAGCTTCGACTCTTCCATTCGCGTCGTCTCACTATCAGCCTCAAGCGTCTTCCTCCTCTCGACCTCGTCCAACCCGAAGGGATTCGCCTACTCTCCCGCCCACTCTGCATCGATCTCCATCGAGTGAGTTCTCTCCTCGTCTTCCAGCCTCGGATCTTTCCCAGAAAACTGACCTTCATCCTCTCTCTCTCCTCAAGGCTCCTCCTCCTCGTCCCACCTTCTCTCCCTCCTTCATCCCATCAACGCCCACCCGGCTCCCATCCCTCGCCGACTCCAAACCTCTCCTCTCATCCTCTGTGAAGCCTCCCCCTTCCACAAACGATCCCTCTCGATCTCCTCTTCATCCTCCTCGTCGTCGTCCTCGGATCGATCTCCGTCGAGCTCTCCAACTTCGAGGATGGCGTCGCTGCCCGAGGTTGGGGAGGAGGACGAAGTTGAGAAGACGGGAGCTCTGAAGTGCAATGGGAGGAGTGCGGAGGAGATGAAGAGGGTCTTTGAAGGCTTGCTGTTCCCCATCAGGGAGGAGTCGAGTGGGAGGAAGTTCGATTGAAGAGAGGTGGATGGGGGTAGGAGGAGGAAGTAGCTTTTAACGACTTTGAACGACATCTCGATTAATAACTTTGTTTGCGACTTGACCGATCGAAAGGATAGCAAAAGACGAAATGAACTGGAGTAGAAAGAGAGGAGGAAACTGAGCGAAGAGTCAGTGAGAGCTTGCCGAAAGAAAGAAGGGAGGAGGGAGAGGATGGTGAGCTCGGCGGAACCTCCTCTTCTCCTCCTCTACAGACAGAGTTTCCTGACTATTGAATCTCGCGATATACTCACAGCTACTTTCGACGAAAGTGACGCCTCTGAGATCAACAAAGTCAGCCTCGTCGACAAAAACGGACGAAAAGAGGTTGTGGCCGTGTCAAGGCAAATCGAAGCTCGTTCTTCCTTCCCTCCCGACACCCACGACCGTTTCAATTCGACTTTTTTCGATGTGACAGGATGTCCTTCTCAATCAACAACCTGCACAGGATACCTCCTTCATCATCAGCTATCGGAAGAACAAAGAGAAACGCTCTCAGATCAGCTATCGGGGAGGAAGGCTTCCTGTATTCGACGTGAGCTCGACTATCCTCTCCTCCTCCTTCGTCCCGCTCTCCCTTCACAGGGATCCGAAGCTGAATTTTCACTCTGATGGACCAACAGCCAGCTGAAGGAGCATACTGGATGCGTCAACGCTATCGCTCTCTCGAACGGGGAGGGACGATGGCTCGCAACGGGAGGGGATGGTGAGCTCGATCATCTGTCTCTTCCTTCTTCTGTCGCCTTCCGCTTTCGCTTCGAAGCTAATCAGCACCCTCGTTTATCATATCTAGACCTTGAGGTACTTCTATGGGACCTCCACTCGGATCTCTCACCTCCTCCACCGGCGCAAGCAGCACCTTCGAATCGATTTGCTGGACATCAGGTGCGTCGAAGCTCATTTCCTCCCTGCACTCTTCTCTCTCCTCCTCTTTCCCGTCCTTTCCACCTCGTAGCTTTTCTGAGAAGAAGAGAGCGAGTGCTGAATCACTCTTGTGGTCTCGTCCTTTTCAGGCAAACATCTTCGGGATCAGCTTCGACAGCACGGACACTCACCTCTTCTCCTCTGGCCTTGACGGTCTCGTTCATCGTTACGATCTCTCGCGATTGGGCTCTTCGGCAACCCCAGCAGCTCCTGAAGGGCCTGATAGGACGGTGCATATCAATGATGTGAGTTCCGGGCTCTCCGTCTTCATGAACGAGAGGAGATCCTTCGCGATCGAAGCTGAGCGTTTGATCTCGTCTCTGCCTTTCAGTCGGCAGTTCGAGGTATCAGCTCTCATCCTGAGAATCCGAATCTACTACTGGTCGCAAGGTGAGCTTTCACTCTCGTTCTCGTTTGACGAGCTGAGCCGAAGCTCACTCTCCGTTCTCGTTTCTTCCTGAATTGAAGAGAGGACAATCGCTTGTACCTCCACGACTTCCGCCTTCCTTCGACCGTCGTTCACAAGCTCGCAAGTGCCGATTCGTGGTCTGGAGTATCGTGGTCGCCTGTGGGAGGACATCTGTTCGCTGGGTGCGACGAGGGAGGAGCCTTGAGGTGCCTTTCTTTCTTTCCGATCAACACGCGAGCTTCGAGCCCTGCTGATCTCGCTTTTCGCATTTTCTAGACTCTTTGACGTCCGTAAAAGCTTTGAGGGGACCTCTTCAGCTCAGTACACTCGTATATCGGCTCAGTCGTTCAGGAACGCTCTCGTCGACGTAAGTTTTCTTCTCTCTGTTTCCTTTCGCGCGCAAAGCTTCTGACGTTCTCCTTACTTGCTGTGCTCAGTACATCACTCCCAAAGCGATCTTCTCCGACCTCGCTGGTGTTTCTTTCTCTCCGAACGGCAACGTCCTCGCTACCAACGTCCTCGTACGTTCAGCTTTCTCCCTTCCTGATCTCGAGCAGTCGTCGCGTCCTCAGGCTGACCTTCCGTTCCTCGCTCTGGTAGGGCTACTACCCAATCGTCTACTCCGTTGGAGAACCCAAACCACTCGCAGTACTTACCACGCCTCCGAAGCAATACAGGAATCGAGTGACGGTCAAGGTGAGTCCGTCTTTGACGAACGAGCGAAAGGAAGTCCGATTCCGATCCATCCAACTTTCTCCTTTTCGAACAGCATGGAGGCTTCGGTCCCATCGGAAAGAACGGAGAGACTACCTACGTTACTGGCTCGGACGACTACTACGGATACGGCTGTAAGCATCGTCTCCTTTAATCCTTCTCGTTCTTCGTTCGACCCCAGTGGTTCTGATTCGTCTCGCTTCTCTTCTTTTTATACACTCAGGGACGATACCAACCCCGGACGCTCTCGCGGAGGAAACCTCGCAAGTATCTGAAGGACCTACTACGGTAGAGAGAATCGATCACAAGCAGAGTCAGTTTTCTACCTCTTCCCTCTCGCGTCGAAGCCGCTTTCGCTGACCTTCCCTCCTTTCCTTTTTATTCCTCTTTCAGTTTGGGCGAATCAAAACGTACCCGAAGGTTTCGCACCTACCGATCTTCATCAACCTTCGATCCGAGTGGGAGGTGAGCTGCCTTTCTCTCCCTCTTCGCGTCGTCGCCCAGCCTGACTTTCCGCCCTTTCTCTTCTTCTTCGATCAAGGCCACAACTCTATCGTCAACTCTGCTCTTCTCCACCCTTACCTACCTCTCCTCATCACCTCCGGAGTTGAATCAGTTCGTTCTCTCTCTCTCTCTCTCTCTCTCTCTCTCTTCCGCTCATCTCAATCCCTCGCTCAGCTCATGCTTTCTTTCGCTTGTGGTCTCTCCTTCAACTCCAGCGCGTCCATCTCCACTCCCCGTTCCCTTTCCCCTCCTCCTCCTCCGACACTCCCACACCCACCCCACCCTCTCGCATCCCTGGAGGTCCTTACACTCTCGAATGGCGAAACGA
This sequence comes from Mrakia blollopis, assembly GCA_000950635.1. Taxonomy (NCBI): domain Eukaryota; kingdom Fungi; phylum Basidiomycota; class Tremellomycetes; order Cystofilobasidiales; family Mrakiaceae; genus Mrakia; species Mrakia blollopis. Next base: position 670,004 of record BBPU01000023.1, on the reverse strand, counting down.
AACGAATGACTGGGAAACCTTGCTCTCGTTCGATCGACTCGTCGGCGATGAGGAGGACGACGAGGATTACCAGTACTTCAGTGAGGAGGATTTGCTTTCGATGGAGGATGAGGAGGACGGCGACGACGACGACGACGAAGATGGACCTGAGGAGGAGGATGGAGAGGAAGCTTTTGGGGCGTTGGGGAGTTGGTTGGGACCGCTTTACAGGAGGGATGTGGAGAGGGAGAGGGAGAGGAGAGGCGTCGATGGGGAGGGAGAGGGAGGTGGTGGTGGTGATGGGGATGGGCAGGAGATGGATCTTGATCTGGATGCGGGCTAGGAGGTGGGTCGCTTGTATCAGGTACGATTTCTTCACGATTTGCATGGACTTCTCATCTGAAGTGGGAGAGAGGCGAATAGTTTAATAGCGGTCGGCTTTCGTTCCCGTCGTTTCCTCTCCAGACCGTACAGCAGCATCTACCTCCATAGAACTTTCTCGCTGGGGGAAGCTTCTTTCCTATGCAATCTTCTCTTCCTCTCTCTGTCGCAGGAATCATCCCAAGGGAAGCGAAAGGGACGACGCGTCCCCTTCTCGACTCTCTCACACGTGAGGGCTTCTCCCTTCTTCCCTCGCTCACGAACCAACCTCATCGTCCTTCATCTTCGCTGAGAATGCTATCGAAACCAGAGAAGAGAGATTGTGTTTCGTTGCGACATGAATCGTAAAGGTAGAAGAGCGAAAAGCGAAAAACACAACAAAGCGGGCGACCTCTCCTTCCTCCTGGATCCCTTCCCTAAGAGACTCCCCGTTCCCTCCCAAAATAGCCAGAACGAGCGAGCAACCCCTTCACGAACATCCACCAAGCGAGTACGAGACTGTAACTCTACTTGGAGGAAGAGGAGAACTTGGTCACCGACTTGGTTCCCTCAGAGATAGCGTGCTGTGAGAAGAGGAAGCGAGAGAGGATCGGAAAAGGTCAGCTCGTGGTCCATGCATCCGAAGAGAAAGACTCGAAAGGAAGAGAAAGGAATGGGAGGGATAGGAGGGGGAACAAACCTTGGAAAGCTCTCCGGGAAGGATGAGTCGGACGGCGGTCTGGATCTCCCTGGACGAGATGGTGGACTTCTTGTTGTAGGAAGCGAGCTTGGAAGCCTCGGAAGCGATTCGCTCGAAGATATCGTTGACGAAGGAGTTGAGGATGGACATGGCCTTGTTGGAGATACCAGTGTCGGGGTGGACCTGAGGAAGGGAAGGGAAGGGAAGGAGAGTCAGCTTCGTGTTTTTTGAAGGAAGGGAAACCATAAACACGGTCGCCATTTCTACCACCATCATCCGATCCGCTCCAAATTTCTCCGAGAAGGCAGATGAGAAAAGCAGAGAAGAAGACAGGAAGAAGGACTAACTTGCTTGAGGACCTTGTAGATGTAGGAAGAGTAGGTCTCGACTCGCTTCTTGTTCCTCCTCTTCTTGTCGCCCTCAGCCTTGGGGGCCTTGGAGGTGGTGGACTTCTTAGCGGGAGCCTTGGAAGCAGGGGCCTTGGAGGCGGCTGTAGACGACGAAGAGGAAGAGAAGAGCGAGTCAGAATGGGTGTTCTAGAGCTGTGGAGGCGAGAGAGAAGGGGAAGGAGGAGGGAGGAAGGAGAGAAGATGATACTCACGAGCCTTCTGAGCGGGAGCCTTGGAGGCGGTGGTAGAAGCGGGCTTGGGGGCCATGTTGAGAGAGTGAGGTAGAGGGTGAGGGGGGTGAAGTTGAGAAGGAGAGTTGAAGGTGAAAGATGTGGTTGGAGGGAAGGAAGGGAAGGGGAGGGGGCGACCAGCTCAAAACTCGCCAAACGCGCCTCGCCCGCCTGGCGTTCTTCACGTGTACGTGTTGAAGGTTCTTGCCTCTACCATCTTCCCGCGATATTTTCATGACCTGAGAGGACTTTGAGAGTACTTGCTTGAGCTGTAGCTTTGCAGCCGTACCCTCAAAACGAAAATCTGAGAAATCCCTCCCTCCATCTCTCCGAAAAGTCGAATCAAATTTTCACATTTCTGAGTTCAGAATAGGGGAGCTTAGCATTCTCTCACCAGGTCTCTCAGTGGAAGAAGGTCTATCATGTCATCAGGTCTCTCCACATACACGGCAGAGCTACACGAGGTCTCGAGGCAGAAAGACCAAACGAAGTGGGCTGCCTTTTTCAGCCCTCCCTCCCCCTTCCTTTGACCTCCAACCACATCCTTCTTCACTTTTCTTCGCCACTCACCCACCACCACCACCACCACCACCCCACCCAACCCACTTTATCAACGTGAGTGCTATACATCTTCTCTCTCTCATCTCGTTTCCTTTGAGCTCTTGCACGATCAACAGCTCCACCTTCTCCCCTTCCCTTTCCCCCTCCTCTCGAAGCACTTGAGCTGACTCTCTTCTCTCTCTTCATCCTTGCTTCCTAGTATGTCTACCGGAGGAAAGGGAAAGTCTGGAAAGACCGGAGGAGAGGATGTTGAGAAGAAGACCACTTCGCGATCCGCTAAGGTGAGCAGCTCCATCCATCCCTTCCTTTGCCTTCCTCTCCCCTTCTCCATTCCACAACCTCATCCTGACTCTCTCCCCTCTCTTTTTCTCTCCCCTCCTCTAGGCCGGACTTCAGTTCCCCGTTGGTCGAATTCACCGACTTCTCAAGAAGGGAAACTACGCTCAGAGAGTGAGTCTTCTCTTCATCTTCACCTTCGCGTCCCTTCCTCCTCTTCCCTTGCTGACTCTCTTCCTCCTTCCCTTCCTCACCACTTCCAGGTCGGATCCGGAGCTCCCGTCTACCTCGCCGCCGTCCTCGAGTACCTGTCCGCTGAGATCCTGGAGTTGGCTGGAAACGCTGCTCGAGACAACAAGAAGTCTCGAATCATTCCTCGACACTTGCAGTTGGCCGTCCGAAACGACGAAGTGAGTCTTTCTCTTCCTACTCAACTATACTTACCTTCAAAAAACATCCTCACTGACCACATATCCTCTTTCCTTTCATCGTGTTCTAGGAGTTGAACAAGCTTCTCGGTCACGTCGTCATCTCCCAGGGAGGAGTTCTGCCTTCCATCCAGCCCGAGCTTCTTCCTGCTAAGAGCTCGAAGCCCGGAAAGGGATCCAAGTCCCAGGAGGTTTAGATTTCTTCCTCTGGTTTCGTTTCGTCTTCTTTAGCTCTTTTAGGCTGCTCTCTTCGCGGAGACGTGGTCGACCTTCGTCTTTGATGTCTCGTCTCTTCTTTTATGCCATACATGTCCTAACGTATCACCTTTCTCGTTCTTTTCCTTTTGAGAAAGAGAGACACGACCCGAGCGAGTGAAGAAGTGAACTTTCAAAGCTTGAGATGAACTCCTTCGCTTCGAAAGTCGCGCGTCTCCTCCCAGCCTCCTCAACGTCTCAAGCAGACGCGTAAAGGAAGCAGAGAAGAGAGCCAGCACATCTAAGCATAGAGACCATCCTACTCTTCAGCAGAACAGCTTGTCTAAGCGTCTGACCTCCCGTCGTTCCGCGAAGGAAGAGGACGAGATACGAACAACCGCGTCTTCTTCAAGGGAAAGGAAGAGACTGTCACGTCGCCGCAGAAAAAAACAAGCTCCTCCCCTTCCCAACTCGACCTCAGGTCCGCTCCCTTTTGCCCTCCCTCCCTTGCGAGAAGAAGAAAGGGGAGTGGAGATGCCACGAAGGAGAAACAAATCCCCAAGAGCGCAACGTACGAGAGGAAAAGAAGAAGGAAAGGATTCGAAGGAGGCTGCACGTCCAAGTACGAAACAACTCGTGCATCCAGCTCGTAAGAGACCAAAGCGAGGACTTGTCTCGAGCTGTACCTCCTGAGGAAGTACAGAGCACAAGAAACCTCTAGATGTTGAGCGCTCATCACCTTCCTTTTCCTCTCCCCGACCTCACGAAAGCGAGAGGGAGAGCAAGGGTGGGAGAGAGCTGCGATCAAAAGAGCTCGTATGTCTCGTCAAGACTCCAAGCTCCCACGGTATCCTCCTTCAACAGACGATTTGAGGGTTAACCCCACCCTTGACGAGACTCCAGTGAAGGTGAATCGAGGCAGGAGGAGGTTGAAACAGTGGCGGATGCGAACATCCTTGGGTTGGAAACAAAACGAACGAAAGCTCACCTCTCTGACAAGCTCGCTGTCCCCCTTCGATCCTCCCCTACCACTCCCACAAAGCATAGCGAGAAAGATCGCGTCCGATCCCAAGCTTGCCGTCTCGGGTTTTGTGTCGTAGCGCTAGTTTACAAAGCCTTTGGAGCAAGGGAGGGACCTGAGGCTGAACTGCCGTTGAGCTGGTGGTCGGAGGGGAAAGGAAGAGGAGCGAGCGATTTCGCTTCAAGATGAAGGGTTTAGGATCGCCTTGGTGATTTTTTTTGGTTCCGATATCTTTCTGGTGGATAAAAAGCTTAGAATGCTGTCGTGTCGTGGCTGGAGATCTTTCAACATAAACGAGCAGGGAGAGCGTCGAGAGGAAGCTGTGAGCTCTGGCTCGAGGTCGAACTTCGGACTTGATCCGACCCTTTCCCTCTCAACCACCAGCATCCTTTGTCACAGGATCTATAGCCCCCCCCCCCCCCCCGCTTTCTTTTCTTCTGTCGCCCTACTAGAACGAGATGTTCTCCTCCGTATCCAAAGCCGGAGCGTCTGCTCTGGGTCTTCTTTACAACAGCGCAGAAGATGCCAAGCTGGCTTTCAGGACGAAGCAGGGAGGAGTAAAGAGGTTGCAGGGCGGAGAGGTGAGTCCCAGAATCTACTAACAGCGTCGTATCTATGCTGGGATGGAGTGGAATTGAAGCTGGAAGGTCAGGGAGGAGGTGGGAGGGAAAACGAGAAGAGGAAGGTCGAGCTCCTCATCCTCACGCCGCGGTTGAAACGAGAGCTCGAAGCCGTGGGACTCTAGGGACGGGGCGAGGTTGGAATATATAGCGAGGAGAGGCTAGAGGAGGGTGCCGATTCTCGAGATGGAGCTGGGGGCGCGGGGGAATCTCGGGTCTCGTTGACAAGAGCTCAAAGAGAAGGAGCGAGGGAGGGAGGAGCTCGCTGTCGTTCTTCCTTCCCACTTTCGCTCTCTTCCCTTCTCCTTCTCAAGACCAGAGCTCGCTCGTTCAGAAGAGCATACACTGACCTCGCTGCATGCGCTTTTCTCTACGCTTCTGCAGACCATCTCTCCCAACGACGTCGCCTACTGGTCCCAAGTGAGCTCACCTTCCATCTCCTCCCTCGTCACTCGAGCTCGAGCTTTCGTCGCTCAACTCCTCTCTCTCTCTTCTGCGTCTTCTTTAGTTCTACATGCTCTTCGACTCAGCTTCCGAAGTCTACTCTCTCATCACTTTAGAAGACAGTGAGCTCTCTCTCTCTGAGATATCTCTTCTCTCCTTCCATCTCGCTGACGACCGCTCCTCCTCCTCCTCCTGCCTTTCCTCCCCTCCCAGTCCGCCAAACGCTTATCCTCAACCCCGTCAACCTCCAATCTCTCATCACCTTTCTCTCGAACCATCTCTTCTCCCTCCTCTCCTCTCCTCTCTTCCCCTCCCCAATCTCAACCTCAACCCTCACCTCGCTCCTCCCCACCTCTCGCTCCTCCAGCTCCTCCTCGTCCACCTCCGACCCGACAGCCGAAGCTCTCAACTGTCTACGCGTCCTAGGTCGCATCTTACCAGTTCTGTACGAAGCTGAAGGTCTCGAGGGATTGAATCTGGGGGATGAGGAAGGGAGGAGGTTTGTTCAGGAGGTGCTTTGGAGGAAGGGGCAGGCGGTAGAGGAGGAGGAGGAAGAACGAGACGGAGGAGAAGATCAGTTCGTGATTGACGACGATGAGGACGAAGAGGAAGAGGGAGAGGGCGGGCTAGGAACGGCTGAACAGCCTTCGACGCCGGGGAAGCCAAAGAGGAAGAGCAGGGTCGTGGAGGTGCCTAGTTTGGCGGATAAGCTGTTTCATACCGTCGTCGACTTGATGTTCACCGAAGGGTTCACGCTTCCTCCTGGAGTGGGAGGAGCTGGAGGGGATAAGGTCAACTACTGCATCTGGTGAGTCGAAATCAACCTCTTCTATCGTACGAGACGCGTCTCTGATCCACGTCTTCCGTTTGACGCGTGCAGGGAACGAGGAGTCGGCTCAACCGTCAACGTCGGATCGACCGCTCAACTCGACGAAAACAAGGTCGAAGTTCTTCGTTCGTTTCTTCCTCTCCTTTCCCATCTCTCTCTCCTCTCCTAGCTCTCTCGCTAACCCTTTCATATCCTTCGTTCTCACCAGGCTTCTTCCTCCTCCTCCTCTCCACGCCCATCTACACTCCTCCTCCCCTTCTCCCCTCCCTCCCTTCCCTCCCACTCCTTCTGCTCACCCACAACACAGAACGTCGCCTAGTCCTTTCCCTCCTCTGCTCCTTCCTCAACACAGCCCTCAACCCCAACCCCGTAGCTCTCCTCGGAGTCCTCCCTTACTCGCACTTGCTCGCGCCGGGAGGGAAAGGGATCGGTGGGTTCGGAGGTGGGAGTCACGGAGGGAGGGAGGGGAGAGAAGGGTTGAGGAAGAAGGCGCTTCAGGGGCTGTTGGCTGGGTTGGATTATTGGTGTGAGGAAGGGACCGGGGTTCGGTCGTTCAGGGAGAATGGAGAGGAGGAGGAGGTGTCGAAGAAGGGGAACGCGTTTCGATTCTTTGTTTCCAAGCTGGTGAGTTTGCCTTAAAGGGATGGGCTCGGACGGATGAGCGGGGAAACTTTGCTGACGAGCTTAAGCTGTATTTGACGAGGGTCTGCAGCACCGGAAAGACGATCTCGCTTTCATCCTCGATGGGATTCTTGCGATCCTGGCTCAGCATCTCGAAGTCGCGAACGGATTGCTTCCTGGGAGTACGAGAGCTCCGCCGATGTTGTTGGAGATCTGTAAGTCTCATCATATCTTTCTCTTCACTCTCGTAGCGCCCTCGAGCTGATCCGAAACATCTTTTTCGTTTTCGCAGTCATGCTTCTCTGGAGGTTGATCGACTTGAACAAGGTCGGTTTCTCGACGCGTCTCTGTTCTCCCTTCCCTCCTGCTTCCCTTCTCCCAGCTGATCTTGAACGCTTTTTTGCTTCTGCGCTCCTCCAGAAATTCCGAGCCTACATCCTAGCCGACGAGAAGAGGACGATCGACGTCATGACCTACACGATCTTCACTTCGCTTCAACTCAAGGACAACATGGGTGAGTTTTCATCTCTCTCTCTTCTTCGTCTCCGAGTCCGTCTCTCCGCAACATCCAAAAGCTGATTGTTCTTCGGTGAGTCGTCGCTCGTAGCTCACCACGGACTCCTCAGGATGTGCGCCTATATCCTCCAAACCCTCTCGGCAGACCGAGCTTTCGGAATCGCCATCACCTCGTCGCCCGTCACTCTCACGCTTCCAGCAAAGTACGTCGTTCCAGGAACGGCTGCTGATTTCCTCATCACCGTGAGTTCTTCCCTTCTCCTATCGGCTTTCTTCTCTCTTCTCTCTCTCACTACTCTTCTCCCTCCCTTCGACTCTCTCTCAAACGCGTCCTAACCTTCGCTTCCTTCCTCTCGTTCAAACCCACAGTCCATCTACTCGATCACCACTACCTCAGGACTCAACTCCCTTTTCCCAGCTCTTACCATCACCGTCGCCAACGTTGCTCCGTACCTCAAGGATCTGGGAGTCCAAGCTTCGACGAGGTTGATTCAGCTCTTCTCCGCCTTCTCGAGTCCAGCCTTCCTGCTGAAGGACGAAGCTCATCCGAGACTCGTCAATTACATGCTGGAAACTTTCAACTCAGTCATCTTCCATCAGCTTAGCAGTGAGTAGTTTTTCGAACTTAGTTTCTTTCGAACGGACATGAAGCTGAGGACGACCGCTCACTCTCCGTCTTTCGCTTTCGCGTCTCGTCAGACAACCCCAACCTCGTCTACGCCATCCTCGGAGCTCACCAACGTTTCCAGTTCCTCGCTACCTTCACGCTCAAGGCTGGTCTTCGAGAGGTCCTGAGAGTTCAACAAGCTCGAGCTGTCGCTGCTGGTTCGTTCATCTCTCCCTCGTCTCCTCTTCTCTCCTTCTCTCAAGCCTCAAGCTAACACCTCTTCTTTTCCTTCAGAAAAAGCCAAACGCTCCGCCTCCCGAAACGGAACCGATCCCGGAACACTCACCACCGACGAAAAATCAGGTCTCATCTACCGAGCCGACTCCGACAACGCGTCTCGTCAAACCCTTGACCTCTCTCGAGAGTATTCCTCCCCTCCTCCTCCCCCTCCTCCTTCTTCCAACCTCGGCTCTACAACCGAAGAAGAAGACGAACCGCCGAAGGAGACCGTCGCACCGTTGATGACTCCCGGAGATCAACAGCAACAGGATCCTCTCTCCCTTCTTCAGGCTCAGGTCGTCGTCAACTCGCCAGCTGCACCGACGGGACCTGCGGTGATGAGTGAGAAAGCTAGGGGGAAGATGAGAGAGAGAAATGTGGAGGAGGGAGGAGGGGAGGAGGGGAGGGGAGGAGGAAGGGAAGATGGAAGGGTTGGAGAGGGAGGAGGAGGAGGAGAGGAGGTGGAGGATGGGGTTTTGGGAGAGGAGTTGGAGAAGTTGAGGATTGGGGGGTTGGGGAGTGGGGGTTCGTGCCTAGTCAGGAGTGGGTTACTAGTTGGCAGAAAGGGTGAGTTTTAGCGTTTTTGTTGTCTAGGTTCGAGAGGAGGAGACGGGGATGGGCGATTGGGAAGAAGGAGAGAGAGAGAGAGAGACGAGTGTTTCAATCGAGCTGACCCTCTCTTCGCGGTGTTTTCCATAGACTTCCCCTCGACCCGATCCTCGTCTTCATCTCGGAACTGCTACCCAAAGTCGAATCTCTCCAGACGGCGAAGACTCAGGGACCGAACAAGGAGATCATCAAGTTCTTGAGATCGGTGACTCTGCTCGACGTGTTACCTCCTGCTCCTCCGGTTATCGCGAGGAAGTTCTTGGTGAGTCTTCAACCTCCTCAACTAGCTCTCTGTGGATGAAAAGAAATGAACGAAGAGAGAACGAAGACTGATTTGATCGCGCGTCGTTTCGTTTGTTCTTTCTTTCTTTCTCTTTACTCCCTCGCAGTTCTCCCAAACGAGTCAGATCTGGTTGACTTCTCTCCTCTGGGGAGAGATCTACGTTTCGGGGATTTCTCCTCTCGGACTTTGGACTGGGACTTCGGTGAAGCTGTTTGGAGTGAAGGTGCGTCGCGTTTCGTTTCGACTCGTCCCCTCTCGCCGTTTTTCCCTCAACGGCAAGCTGATCTTCCCTTCTCTCTCTCCCAAATCATCAGGCTGCTCCTCCAGGTCGCCGGGACATCGTGAGTCGCAGTCCTTCCCTTTCGTCTGCTGCCCTTGGCGAAGCAGATCGCTCTCTCTCTTTCTTTAGCTCGCGACGCATCTCTGATCGTCCTCTTCCTTTCTCTTGTTTTCTCTTCCTCCCTTCTCCTCTCGCAGGCCCTCAAGAACGTTCAATCGACCTTGACATCCGTCTTCCGAAGCTCAGGCAGCAACGGCAACGTCTCCTCGACAGGAGATCAACGACGGCCTTCCGCTCCGGCAAGGCACTCGTCTTCTTATTCGCTAGGAAGCAGGAGGAGCAGCGTGGGAGGAAGTGCGGTTTGAACGGCGGGGAGAGACGGTGGCGCTGGGGAGGGAGGGAGGACCGGGAGGGCGGAGAAGACAGGTCGACGGTGCGAGCTTTTTTGATCTCTCTCTTCTTTTTGATCTCTTCCCATCTGATACTTTTTTTCGGAGGCAGGAAGCCGGCGAAAGACCTTGGAAGGAGGACGAGAGAAGTTCATGCCTTTTGAGGGCCGGAAGGCCTCGAGTCGTCGCAGAGATGGGATCTTCCTCACCAAACGAGCATTTTTTTATTTATTTTTTCCTCTGTTCCCTCCCTCGCCCTGATTTCTGTTCTACATAGCAGTCGGCCGAAGAGTTCTGTTCGGCTAGACGTCTTGGCGGTGGGATCTGATCCTCGAAACGGAAAAGAAGGGGAACAGGTCCGGGGGGGAGACCTGAACCTGATTCGCCAAAAAATCAGATACTCAGATAAAAATCGCGGTCTTTCTGCCCTTCGTTTCCCTCCCTCTCCTTTTTCCTCTCACCACCCACGACCTCCTCCTCCTCCTCCTTTCTCCGTTCCTTCCTCTTCTCTACGGTGAGCTCTTTCTTCTTTCATCTTCTCTCTGCAGGTCTTCTCTCGCTGACTCTCTCTCTCTCTTCTGATCCCTCTCTCGATCTCGCATCGCTTGGCTTTGCTTCCTTCTCTCTTTTCTTCCCCTCCTTCTATCGCTCCCTCGCCTCGCAGGAATGCTGTACCTACCTCTCATCGCAACTCTGGCTGCCCTGGCTCCCGTCCAGGCTGCTCTTGTAGAGCACTATTGGTGAGTCTTCTCTCTCTCTCTAGCTCGCCTCAGACCTCTCCGTTTTTCATGCGGCGCCTGAGACCTTTCCCCTCCTCCTTTCTTTTGGTCCAACAGGAACATCTCCTACGCTACAGCCAACCCTGATCAGATGTTCGAGCGACGAGTGATTGGAGTGAACGGGACTTGGCCGTAGGGAAAACTTGCTATCTCTCTCCTGGTTTCTCGTGCGGCTGATGTTTCTTTCTCGTTTGCCTCTCTCCCTTCCCCCTTCCCCTCTCTGCTCTCGCCCTCTCTCCTGGCCCCGCGCTCTTTTTTTCTTCCCTCCGCATCGTTGAATCCCTCCTTGCATCTCCACTCCCTCAACCAAAACCTTCAACTTCCTTTCGCTTTCCCTCCGTCGTCTCCGATCTCTTGGCTGCTCGCTCGTTCTGATTCGTCGATTCGCCAACCCAAAGTCCACCTCCTGTGGAAGTCACCAGGGGAGATACGCTTCGAATTCACGCCTACAACGGTCTTGGAGATGGTGAGTTGTTCACTTCGTCTTCGAGAGGGTGAGGCGGAAACGGAGGAGAGGCGAAAGAAACGACGCGGTGGCTGATTGATCTCTTCTCTTTGCAGTTGGAACCTCCCTGCATACCCATGGAAACTATTTCAACCACACTCACAACCCTGAATCTGGAGCATACTTCGATGGAGCTGTCGGTGTAACTCAATGGTTCGTCGCGCTTCAAAGCCTTCTCATTCCCTCGATCCTTCTTGTCAGACGTTCAACTCGTTTCTCCTCCTTCATGCAGCCCGATCCCTCCAGGTTCGACCTTTACCTACGAGATTCCTACCGATCTTCAGGAAGGAACCTACTGGATTCATGGTAAGCCTCTTCTCTCCATTTCTATGATCGTCTCTTCATCTGACGACGACGATTTCCTCCTTTCTCTCTCGCAGGACACTACAAAGGTAAGCCTCTTCTACTTCATCTCCGCTCTTGCAACCTCGATCTGACCACGACTTCTTCTCTCCTTTCTCTTTTCCCTTTTTTTCTCAGGACAATACACCGACGGGCTTCGAACTCCCTTCGGTGAGCAAACTCCCTCTCTCATCTCCGCATCTGCGATCTCAATCTAACCGCGACTCCTTCCCTTTCTCTAGTGATTCACCCCAACAACCAAACTATGCGAACCGACAACGTTACCTGGGACGAGGAGTTCACCGTCGTGCTTGGGGATTGGTACCAGTGCGTTCTTTTTCGCGACGCGCTTCTTCATGCCCTTCCCTCTCTCTCTGTCCGCGATTCTTGCTAAAATCGAGCTTGTCATTCTCACAGCCGAGAGCACCAACCTATGCTCGACTGGTTCTTGAACCGATTCAACCCTACCGGAGCGGAGCCCGTTCCCGAATCTTCGGTTCTCTACATCGCTCAGAACGGCTCTTATCTCGAGTCCTACGAGAATCTCGCTGCTGGAAACGGAGTCGGGAACCGAGCTACCATGTCTTTCGTTGCTGGAAAGACCTACAGACTGAGGTTCATCAACAGTGAGTGGTTCGCCGTCGGTTGCTTCTAGTCGACGCGTTCTACTCAAACTGATCGCCTACCTTCCTTCTTCCCGCCTCCACCCAGTGGCCGCTCTCGCTATGTTCCACGTCTGGATCGACGGACACGACATGCAGATCATCGAGGCCGATGGAGTCCGTATCCTCTTTCTCTCTCTCTCTTCTCTTCGCGATCGGACTTCGACGACGAAACTGACCAGCGTTCCTCTTTTCGGTCTTTCAGGTCGAGCTCACTCCTTACGCTGTCGACAACTTCCCTATCGCCACTGCTCAAAGGTACTCCGTTCTCGTCACCGCTAGGAACGATACGTCCGCAAACTGGGTTCTTCACGCCGATATGGGTAAGTTTCCTCCCTTTTTTCGCCTTAAAAACTCCTCTGGGATCGATTCCTGACCTCTCACTGGCGCTCTGTTGGTTACTTTAGATCCTCAGATGTTCGACGTTGTGAGTTCCTCGTCATCCTCCTCAATAAACGTTGGAAGTCGCGTCGCGTCGCGTCGACTCAATTTGGCCGTCTCCCTTTCACCATCGCCGACTCTCTTGCTTACCCACTCCCCTCTTTCGTCCTCTCTCCTTCCAGGTACCTGAAGATCTCATTCTTGGTTCGTTCTCCTCTCTCTCTATCCCAATACATTCGATCCTTACACGTTTCCTCCTCCTTCTTCCCTCCAGGTATCTCTGCTACGATCTCCTACGCCGAGTCCAACGAGCGGACAGAGGGAACGACCTTGGACCCCGAGTCGCTTCCTTTCTTCGACGACATGGTATTTTCTCCCGTCCACGCCGTCGCTCAAGCTCCCCCCGACGTTTCCATCGAGATGAAGTTCGCGTTCGACACTTTCGACAACGGAATGAACAGAGCCGCTTTCAACGAGATGTGAGTGCCCTGAAGACTCACTCTGATGGAGCGAGAAGAAGAAGAAGAAACGATGAGCTGAACGCCTTTTCCGTCCCCTCTTCCAGCACGTACAAGAGTCCCATCGTCCCTGCCCTCTTCACCCAGATCTCTGCTGGAGAGAACTCTACTCTCTCGACCACCTACGGAGCCCAGTCGCCTACTTTCGTCATCAACCATATGGATATGATCGAGGTGAGTCGTTTGTTCATCTCTCTTCGCTCGCTCTTTGACTAACCTCCGTTCCTCGCTCGTTCAGCTCAACATCATCAACACCGACGTTGGACAGGTCCGTTCCTCTTCACTCCTCGTAATTCACGTCTCTCGCTTGCTGACCTGTCCTTCTGTCATCCTCCTTCTTGCAGCACCCTTGTTCGTTCATCTGATTCTCTTCAGCGTCGCGTCTCTCTCGCTGACGTCCCTCCCTTCGCTTCCTCTTCTTTTTTCCTCAGTCCATCTCCACGGTCACAAGTTCCAGCTCGTTCATCGATCGTGGGACGTCGAGTCCGATGATCCCAAGACCAACCCTCCCACTGTTGAAGGACAAGTGTGAGTCTGTCGCTCTTATTTCTTTCCGTCGTTCGATCCGCCAGAGGTTGACGAGCTCCCTTTTCATCTTCTTCCAGCAACCCCTTCCAGCGAGACACCGTCATGATTCCTCCCGGTGGATCTACTGCCATCCAATTCAGAGCCGATAACCCTGGAGCTTGGGTGAGTTTGGTTTCTTTGAAAGCTTTCAAACAAAAGAAAACGACGCGCGTCGACTCCTGACTGATCCTCTTCCTTTCCGCCCTCTTCTTCTTCTTCTTCTCCCTCCCTCCCTTCTCCAGCTCTTCCATTGCCACATCGACTGGCATCTTTCTTCTGGACTCGCTGCCGTCTTCGTCACTGGAACTCCCCAGGTGCAGGAGGATTTCGCCATCCCTCAGTTCATGCTCGACCAATGCGCCGCTCAGAACATCCCTACAACCGGAAATGCTGTCGGAATCATGTCAGTTCTCTTCCCTTCGATCCTCCGAAGGACTTCAACCCGAGAAAAAAGAGACTGACGAGCTCTTCTCTCTCCCAGGTCCGCTACCGAACTCCCTGGACAGCCCTTGGGACCCTGGCCTATCGTCGCTGGATGGGACGCCAAAGCCAAGGGAGCCATGGCCGGATGCTGTCTTGCCGCTCTCGTCGGTATGCTCTCCGTCGTTTGGTACTCCTGGGGAGCTTTGAACGACGATGAAATTGAGCAGGAGGAGCAGAGGCGACACGAGCAGAAGATGGCGGATAAGGAGGCTGGAAAGAAGCATGGAGTTCGAGGGCTTCTTTCCAAGGTTACTGGGCCGAATAAATAGGTCTTAGGGTTATTTCTCTCTAGGTTTATTTCGTAGGAGGAGGAGGAGGAGGAGGAGGGGAAGAAGGTGGACGATCATCACTCTCGACGCCTACGCTCAATTTCGTTTCGTTTCTCGCTTTTCGGTCCTCTTTTGTTTTTTGTTCCTCTTCAGTATCCAGTAGTCTATGCGCTTCTCATCGTAGTGCATCTTCAGCGGAAAAAAAAGAGTAAGAACGCCACTGCAGAGTGAAAGGGCGAAAGGAGAGGGAACGCGTCTCCTCTCTCTTCCCGCTCTTCCTTCCTTTCTCTCTCTCTCTTCCCCACCCTCCCACAAGCAATCACTACAACATCAAGATCATCCTTCCACTCTCGTCCTACCGCTCGTAACCCCAAACCCTCTCTCAGATCGCCTCCCAACTCACTCCACACCCACACCCACTCCCCTTCGCCTGAGGATTCGCCGCGATCCTGAAACTGCTCCCGATCAACTCTGTCGCAAAGTCGATGGTGGCTCCCTTGAGGAGACCAAGGGAGGCCGAGTCGATGATTATTGGAGTGGTGGGAGGGAGAGGTGAGTCGGAGGAGGTTGAAGAGGGAGTGGAGGAGGGGAGAGAGAAAGTGCTGTGGAACGAGGAGAAGGACGAGAGAAGAGATCAGTCTCGAGCTGTCTGAGAATTGCGTTCACGTATGTTCCCTTCTTTTCTTCGAAAAGATCTCGAGAGGACGGGAGAAGGAGGGAAGAAAGAGAAACGAGGAAGAGGATCGACGACTCACTAATCGTCCAACTCGAGATCGTTCGTCAACTCCATCTTGTACTGGTACCCATGACACCCTCCCGACTCCACTGCTACCCTGAACCTCAATCCTGGATCCTTCTCTCGTCCGCCAATCTTGGTAAGTTGCTGCAAACGACGATAAACAGAGGGCCAATGAGAAGGTCAGCCGTTGAGCTTCGTCTCGTTCTTGCTGACTGAGGAAAGAACGAGAGTGGATTGAGATAGAGAACCGACCTTCCATGCTGAATCTGTGACTTTAATGAAGGCCAACTCCTCGGGTACGAGCTCTATCTCCATGCCATCCTCCTTGAGCTGAGCGATTGCTGAGGGTGAGGGAGGGAGGACGGAGATCGGTTGAGGAGTCGGAGGAGTTGAGGTCGAGGTTGAAGCGAGGACTGGAGTCGATGGGGAGGTGGGAGAAGCTGGGTTCTGGAGAAGGGTGGAAGGATGGTCTATCGGGGAGATGGTGGAGAGGAAGCGGCGATGGGAGGAGTGAGAAGAGGGTAATAGACGAGCTCGAGAGAGAGGAAGGAAGGATCGAGGTGGAGGGACCGAGAGGAGTGAGCTCGACGAAGAGGAGGAGGAGGACGACGCTCGAGGGAGGAACGACGCAGGAGTATGGGTGCGACGAAGGCAAGCAGGGAGGAGTCTGGGGGCCATCTTGAAGTGTGCGAGAAGGAAGGTGGTCCGGTTGGGTTGATGTGGTAGGAGGGGAAGGAGGGAGGAGTCGGTGCACTTCGGAGCTCGTGAGCTTTACTTTCGGACGAGGGGAAATCTCTCCTTCTCCAAGCCCTAAACCATCACTCAAGCAAAAAAAAAAACCTTCTCCCCATCCCTCAGCGGCTTCAGCATCGATTCTCTCCATCGACGAAACGGGAATAGATCCATGTCCAGGTCGTTAACTTCTCCGGAGGGAGTCAAGAGAAGGGGAAGCTCTCCAGGTCCGTCGACTTCCTCGAGCTCAACAGGAGGAGGACTTTTACCACTTTGGGGAAGAGGAGGAGGGAAGATGGTGAGTAGCGTATCTAACTACGTCCAAACTTATTGGGGGCCGGTTTGAGTACCTCAGGCGGAAGAAGGAGAGCTCGGACGAGCCTCAGGGTTCAGCACGAAGGAGGAGGCCGAGCTCAACATCTCGACCTCAGCAATGCCCTCCGCTTCCTCGCCGCGTAGATCACCTTTCGATCCCCACGCACAAGACATATGGCCTCTGCGCGACTATGTCTAGGAGCTTCTCTCCTCATTGCGAGCTTCTCTCGTCTCGCATCACCTCCGCTTCCCTCCTTCCCTCCTCCCCTCCTCCCTAGTCGCTGATGAGCTCTCCTATCCCCCTCTTCTCTGCCAGAAACTTCCTTTCACATCAGCATCCATCCGGTTAACACCCCTGAAACTTTTTCTCCTCCTCCTCACCTCAACATTCCTCGCTCAACTCCTGCCTTCCATCCCAGCTTGGCTCACCTGTTCGTCTCCTTTCCTCCTCTCCTCCTTGCTTTGCCTCTCTCCTCCTCAACCTCTTTCACCATCGACTTCAACCTTTTCTTAGAAGGAGCACGACCCTTGAGCTCAGACTGACGCTCTCTCTCCTTCCTTTTCCCTTGCAGCTCCCTCCTACCCACCTTTCTACGTCCCACCTCGACTCTTCGACCCTCTCCCTTC
The DNA here is from genome assembly GCA_000950635.1 of Mrakia blollopis. Classification (NCBI taxonomy): domain Eukaryota; kingdom Fungi; phylum Basidiomycota; class Tremellomycetes; order Cystofilobasidiales; family Mrakiaceae; genus Mrakia; species Mrakia blollopis. The sequence continues at coordinate 653,469 of BBPU01000023.1, read as the reverse complement.
CAATCTCGCTCTCTCCCCAGCAAAGTTCTACTCTTCCGGGAAACCCATCCTAACAGATCGGATACCGAACATTGTCCACTTCGTGTATGGATACAAGGATCCAGGAGAGGGAGACATCGAGGGAGAATTGATGCCCTACTACGCGTATCTTGCAGTGAAGAGTGCGTTGGTGAACATCAAGCCTGAGGAGGTTATCTTGTGAGTTTTTGAACCGCATCATCGATTCTAGAGGATACTTGGCTTGGAAGGTGGAAGGAAAGAGCAGGCTGTGGATGGAGGTCGGGAGGGAAGATCAAGAGAAAAGGCGCGTCGAGCTGACTTTCTCTCTTCCTTCTTTCGTCCCTCTCCCTCTTCCCTGCAGCCATCATCTCCACGAACCTCGAGGACCCTTCTGGGATCTGCTTAAGCCTCATCTGACGCTCGTCAAGACTCCTGCTCCGACGGAAATCTACGGAAGGAAGCTCGATCATTTTGCTCACAAGTCGGATGTGAGTTTCATTTCCTCCACTCCTCCCTCTCTCCTTCGCAAGGTCGATCTCTCGCTGATCTTCCCCTTCCGCTTCGCAGGTAATTCGGCTCCAAGCTCTCTCGGAGCGTGGTGGTATTTACCTCGACATCGACATGTTCGGTTCGTTCTTTCTCTCGTTCGACGAACAGAGGACGATCCAGGCTAATCTTTCCGTCCCTTGTTTCTTCGTAGTCATTCGACCTTTCAAACCTCTGATGGAGTTCGAGGTGGTGATGGCCATGGAGGCTTCGCCAAACTCGCAGAAGACGGCCTTGGAGCCTGAAGGTTCGTTCCTCTCTCTCCCTTCCTGATTTTTGAACGCGTCGACTTCCATCCCTGACTCCCCTTTCTTTTTCGTCCGGCTATCTTCCCCCGTAGGCCTCTGCAACGCAGTAATCCTCGCTCGACCCGACTCTCGTTTCCTCGATCGCTGGCTTGCATCGTACCAGACGTTCGACGGAGGGAACTGGGCGGGACATTCGGTTCAGAAACCTTGGGTAGGTCGTCCTTCTTTCCCTTCTTCCTCCTCTCTCTCTGCATCACCTCCAGTTTTTCTTTGTACCTTCCTCTTCCTCTCGAGTGCTTTGCTCGCGGAAGAAATCTGTTCGCTGACTTCTTCTCTCTCTCTTCTCGTCTTTCGAACGAAGGAACTCGCTCGTCAACACCCCTCCGAGATCACCGTTCTTTCCAACCGAGCGTTCTTCTGGCCCCTGTGGGAGGGATCAGGAGAGGAGTCTAGGATTCGATATGTTCGTCCAAACACCTCAAACCCAATCACTTTCTCTCATCTTCCTTTCTCAAGCTCTTCGCCCTCCCTCACGGACCTTTCCCTCTCTCTCCTCCACCCTTCCTTCGCCTCAACAGGTCCACGAAGAATCCACTCACGACTTCCACGCCTCAGGCCAGTTCGCCTACCACACGTGGGAGTCCCTAGCAGCTCACTACCTCGAGGTTCTGAGCCCCGAGAGTCTGCAGGCTAGTCAAAGTAGCTTTGGGAAGATGGCGAAGAGGCGAGTTTGGGTCTTCTCTGCTTTCCTCTACCCGCGTCTCGCGCGTTGACGAGAAGCTGACGAATGTCCTCGTTGGTGCTTGTTGCCGCTTTCAGGTTCATCACTCCCGACGACGAGGGAGCCTATCGGGTTTGGAAGGGGATGGAGGAGAACGAGAAGAAGAGGAGGGATGAGATCCGGGCGGGGAAGTCTGGCTAGGTTGACGAGAAGGAGAAGAGGGGAGATGTAGATCACTGTAGCATTAGGCTTGACCGATATAACCTTGAACATGCGCCAACTTATCCCTTCTGTTCCAAGAGCGAGCTACACTGAGCCCAAGGACAGAGAGGGGAAGCGACGAGCTGTCACATCATCTTCTCTCTCTCGAAGCTCGAGCAGAGGCAAGATCTACTTCCTCGTGTGATCTAAGCATTTTCTCAAAAGATACTACTACTAATACTACTACCACCACGACTCCCTGACCAGTTCCTCCCGCCTCCCAGACCGATCCAACCTCCTTCCGACGACGCGCGACGACCTCTCTCCCTTCCTTCCTTCCGACCGAGCGAAGACGACGACGAAGGCTTGCCAAAGTGAGTTTATTGGACGGGCGATTGGTGTCGGAGTCGCAGTCCATGGACAATTTGGACGTTTCGTCGCATCTGTGGGGAGGAGCGAAAGAGAAGAGAGAGAAGGAAGGGGAGGGGAGGGAAGGAAGGACGGAAAAAGTCAGCTCGGACTTTTCGTCGCGTTGAAGAGCTGAGATCTCGCTTTCTGCGAGTCCCACAGAGCTGTCTGAGGGGTCGAGGACCTTCTCAGATCTAGTACGAGTACTTCGAGTACCTCCAACAGCCCACCCGAGAGCCAAGAGGCTCGATCTTGGCTGGAGAAAAGTCGAGAGAGAGAGGAGGGAAGGACTCACAGCGACGGCAAACCTCCTCATGTGTCTCTCCCTCCTCAACCTCCACTCCTTATCAGGGTTCCTCTCGAACCTCATCTTCCTCCTCTCCTCGACCCTCATGTTGGAGTGCGCGATCATACTGTTGAACTTGGTCATGATCCTTCCAATCCCTCCCGGCGCGAACTCCATGGTCCTCCCTGAGAACTGATCCGAGATTCTCTTCTTGTGCAGCACCTTGAACTCCTTACTCAACTGCGTCCACCTGACGTCCGGGTCGTCCGTAGGAGGCGCGAACAGCCTCGGGAGGGTTTGAGTGGAAGCGTTGAAGGATCGGTTGGTTGGGAAGGGGGAGACGTAGGGAGCGAGGAAGGAGGAGGTGAGCTTGGTGATGGGTGGGGGAGGAGGAGGGGGGGAGGAAGCTGCTGCTACGGCTGCGAGGTTGTCGAGGGCGGCTTGCGGGAGAGGAACGGGGGAAGTGGAGAAGGGAGCGAGGTTGAACTTGGGGTTGTAGAAGGGGGAGGAGGAGTCGTAGGGTCCTTTGGAGCCTGCTTCTTGAAGAGCGGCTTCAGCATCGGCTTTGGCTTTGGCGCCGGATCCGTCCAGCCAGAGCGAGGCAGACTGCTCGTAAGGGCTTCCTCTAGGAGCGGTGATGTTGATGGTTCCAGAGTTGAGGGAAGAGGAGGAGGAGGAAGGGTCGAAGAGGGCTCCGTTGAGGTTGGTTGGGATTTTGGAGGAGTCGGATGGGGAGGAGGGAGTCGAAGAAGGCGTAACAGCGGTTTTGGGGTTGAGGAGCATGTTCCAGATCGAGGGGGGAGGAGGCTTGGAGTCGGAGGAAGAAGGGAGGGAGGACGAGAAAGGTCGTCGAAGGAGGAGGGAAGAGGAGGAGGAGGAAGAGCACGAAGACGTCGAGATCGCTGCCGTCGACCGCGAGAGAAGAAGTCGGGAGGTAGGGGTGGCCATCTTGCGGAAGAAGAGAGCTCGCCTCTGGGGTCTGAGAGGGGGGAAGAGCGGGTTGGGGTGAAAGGGAGGAGATGGAGGTGAGAGTAAGGAATGGAGGAGGTCGAGTTTCGCGAGGTCGCCGCAAAAGAGCGGAATCAAAAAGTGACCTGCACTCTTTTACACCTCCCAAACAGATGTCTCAGGGTATGCAGGGGCCCATGAGCTCTGAGGCCGTGGAGAGCTCTGGGCGAGCGTACCTGCTTGAAAAAAAAAGGAAGAGATCCTCAGCTGCGTCCTGCTCGCCTCCATCGCGTCGCACATCTCACGTGGTCTCGTTCCTGGTGGGTAAGAAGAAACGTAGGGATAGGATGGGTTTGAGAGGGTTGCAGGAGGGATCGATTGTGTTGGTGGTAAAGTCGGAGCAGGAGAAGAACGAGGCTGAGGGTTGGGTGGAAGAGACGGACGAGAAGTGGAGATCTCTCTTTGCGGTGGAACTGGAGGAGGTTTTAAGTGGGTCTAATTTCTTAGGTGCTATGTATCTACCTCTCTTTTACCTTTCCGACGTTTGAACTGAAGTTCGGATCGACGCGTCGGGACGTCTTCGTCGATCTGGCCTTCAAGTCGCTGGCAGGATTCGGCTTTCACCTCTCTCACACTCTAAAATAGCATTCGATGTAACCGTTCACGATTCCCGTTGTCGATCTGGTGTCCGAGCAGTCTAAGAAGTGCGAAGAAGCGGAACTGACCACGACGCGTCGAACTGTTCTTCCTCTTTCTTCTTCGTCAGCTTTCCCCATAGAGTCTTCCTATCCCAGAAATGTCTCTTGTGCTCCATCCATCCCATCCAACATCTCTGTTCTTCTCAGTAGTCGGCCTCAGCCTCGATCTCTCTTCATCTCGTTCCTTTTTGTTGTTCTCCCAAACTTCCTAGCTTGACCTTCCTTCTGCCCTACCCGCCATATTTTTTTCCTTCCTAGTACTCATCTTCAATCTACGCTTCTCTTTCTTTCTCCTTGTTCTTCTCTCACGATCCCTTCCATCTCTCTCTCACGGTCGCATCGAATCGACAAACAGCCCAACCGTCCTCGCCGCTCGATCTCCCCTCCCCTTCGCCCTCGCTCCTTTCAGCCTCGAATCTATCCACCTCCTTCACGTTTCACTATGAGAAACGAACCTTCCTCCTTCCGCTTCTTTGAGAGGGACAAAGAGAACATACTCGGGGCGGAGAAGAGAAAGAGATGGTTCTGTCGTCGACTGAGACCGGGCCTCGACCTCACCTTCCATTGTAGGTTTCGCAGCGACGAAGAAAAAGCCTTGGCAGATCCATGTTGAAGAGAAGAAAACCTAGATATATTTCTCCGGAGAAGGTTTCTTCGCTCGGCATCGAGGCAGGGCAGAGGAAGGTCTGAACGCTCGGAGGAAGATTAAGAAGATGCGAGACGCGTCGACGTCGCAAAGCTTCTCTTCTCTGATCCAGAATTGAAGGATGTCCCTCATCGCCGTCGCCCTCGGAAAAGATCTCAGATGATTCGAATTCAGTGTCTTTCAACCCTCCCGAAGATGCTCGACCTCAGAGTGAGCGAGGAGCAGAACGAAAGAAAAGAACAACGAGCGACGGCTCGAGTCGGGACGGAAAAGATCGATCTTTCCTCTCGGCTCGTTGCTTGATATTTTACCCTTCCTTCCGGGACTCCTTTTGTTCCCCTATGTTTCTTCCCCTCCTTTCTGTCTCCAACTTTTCTTAGGCCGGTTTGGGTTGGTGTCGTTCGTCGTTCTCTTTCAGAGACTTTTTCCCTTTCATCCGTCGCGGATTAACTACTAGAGCGAGTTGAAAGGGCACAGGAGATTCCACGCGTAGACGTTCCATTGTGAATAGGAAGTCTCTGATGATTTCTATGACCTTTTTACCCCAACAACCATCCTTTCGCCGAGTCCTCCATTTCGTTCCTTGAATCTCCAAGCTCAGCTTTCGTCCTCCCTTCACCCTCCCACTCCCACCCTCCCTTTCCCTCCCCCCTCCCACCCCAACCGTTGACGGTCGCTCCCTCCCCCTCTCTCGAACCTTGTACCCGTAAGACAGCGCCACTAGTTGCGAAAACCGAAAGACGGAGACCAGCTTCCGCAACCGACGACGACCCACCCCCGAACCAGCTCCTTCCTTCCACCGTCCCCCTTCCTCTTCCCTTTCAACTCCCAATGAGGGGAGGGGGCCGACGAGCGGCTGGTCACAACCCAGGTTTTGTAGACATCGCTTCGACGTAATCTTACCGGCTCTTTCCGTTCTTGATCAAAAACGACGGCATTCAAGAGAAACGAGGTGGAAGAGAAGAGAAGCGAGAGAGAAAAAACTAGAGAAGACAGGGGAAGTACAGGCTGAGGGACTTAGGAAAACGGAAGATATAGAAGACACGTCGAGAAAGAGAGACCCGACTTTCAGAGCTTCGGACGCGAACTGCTGTAGGAGGGCTCCTCTCTCACAACTCGTCGTCGCCTTCGGCGACTCCTCGCTGCTCTTTCGTAGAGTTCCACAGCAACCAGATCATGTCAAGTGAGGGAAGCAGCTTTTCGTGCGACTAGAAACCTCGGAAAAAGAGCGACGAGGGGCTTGAAAAAGGGGGGTGAGAAAGAAGCCGCGTCGCGACCTCGTCTCCAGCGAGGGAAGAAACCTGCCGCTCGCACGACCTCAGGGGATATTTGAGAAAATTAGCTTCTCGCAGATTGCAGAAAATAATTTGAAATTAGTGGAGCTCATAGCGAGTTACTTGTGGGTATGGAAACAGGGCGGTTGACTAGCGAAAGGGCGTGGGGATCGCGACGCGTTTGAGGAAGGAGAACGAAACCAAGAACGAAAAGAGGAGGGCACAGTGGAAGAGAGCATCCAAATCGACGATTCAAGCTGGTTTCCGCGAGCAAGCCCTGACAGCTGCGATCTTGACGTTGAGAGCGTTCTCCGTTCGTCGAGCTGGGCGAGGAGAGAGCGATTCCGTCCAGTTCTGCGAGGGACTAAAGCAGCCAAGTCCGTCAGAGCTCGAAGGTTGACGCACACAGAGACCCATGGAGTACGCGGATACGACTCACGAAGAAAGTACCGGGTCTGGGAACCCGAGAATATAAAAGTCAGAGGGAAGGAGGAATCAGTTCGGGAGGCGACGGCGAGCAGAATGATCAGCGGACGGAAAGGAAAAGCGACCCACAACAGGAAGAAAGATAAGAGCTGCCATGAAAGCAAAAGGATAAGATGCCCGGCCATTGCATAGAAGAGACTCGACCTAGGGAGGTAGGGAAGCGAGATGGGTACGAAGCTGAACGAAAGGGAGATGGGAGAGGAAGGAGGAGAGGTGAGCTCTCCGTTTGGCTCCTTCGAAGAGAGAATGAAGGAGCTCACATCATCGAGAAAGTGAGCACCGTGAAAGGAATTTCGTAGGGTATACGATGGCGAGGAGGATGGACTCGATGGCCAGCTTGCTTGGGAGCGTATCGACCGTTCCGAGGAGGAGGAAGGAGGAAGGTGAGATTGTTTGGCGAGGAGGTGAAGGAAGGGAGGAGAAGAAGCCGGACTTGAAGGCAGCATCGTAGGGAGTGGGTTAGATAGATGAGGGCAGAGGGTTGTGAGTGTGGGAGAGGGTTGGAGGGAGGGTGAAGGGTTGAGAGAAAGGTGCGAAAAAGAAGGGAGGGTCGAGCGAAGGCCGAGGGAGAGGAGGAGCGAGCGGGGGAAAGGAGCGTTTCTCAGACTGCGTTTTTTGGACACTTTTGGGTTATAGACACAAAGGTCAGATTTCATTCTGGGTTGTGAACGTCCACACCACCCACCCATCCTCTCGCCCTTCTTCCGCAAACACCAACACCACCTCCTGCTTCTCGTCCTATCATCCATCCCATCCTCTATCCCACCCCTCCTCCTCCTCCTCAAGAACTTGAAACGAACTCGACGACATGTCCTCTGAGAACACGGCCACCTTCCTCCAGATCCTCTCGCTTCTCGCAAAGATCAGCGAGTGCGTTCAATCGGGAGCCAAAGTAGAGAAGACCACTGCTCTCCTCAAGGAAACTGTAAGTAGATACTCCTACATCGATCTCTACGAAAACAAGAGAAGAAAGAGAGGCACGACTTCCTTTCATCGAGCTCGTCGTGCGAGGACCCCTCAAGCTGACTTCTTGCTCCCTTCGTTCATCGCTCCAAGGTTGGATTGGTCTCTTGCCTCTCTGTCGCCATCCTCGTTCCCGATATCCCTCAGCACAAAGGTAGACGTTCGTACAACCTTTTTCTTCCTTCCACCCCAGGCTCCTTCCTTCCACCCATCCATTCAAAGTCGGAGCGACCCTCGCCGCGCTCTCTTCCTCTCGCTCGGTCCCCCTGTCCTTCCTTCCCCTCTCCTTCCTTCCTTCCTCTCCTTTCTCCCATCGGTCTCATAAATATACAGCAACATGCACAGACCTGAGACTGACTTTCGCTGTTTCTTCTTCGATCTTCTTCAGCCGATGGTTACGCCTCCTCGCCCAAGGTGCCTTCAGTGACCTCTTCTTCCGAGAACGGAGAGAAGGAGCAGGTTTTCTACTTGGAGAACGCTAGGAGTAGGTCGACTTTCTTCTCTCCCCACGATATTCCCGAGTCTCTCAGCCTTCCCAAATCCCTCGATTTTTCTGCGAACTCATCTTTCGTCATCCGCGTCGCGTCGACTGACACTCAACTTTCTTTCTCTCTCTCCCTCCTCGTTTCAGGTTCAACCACCTCGGACCCCACCTGTCCCTCCTCTCCCTCTTCTACGTCCGGAACCTCTCCTTCTCCCTCGTCCAACATTCACCAGCACATGAGTACTCCCATGGGAGGACCTGGATCCAAGACCTTCCTTCACCACTCCAACAACGCCGTCAACCGAGGTCTCCTTACTCCTCCTCCCTCCGACGGAAACAAGCCTACCTGGTCGACCGCTACTGCTGCCTTTGGAGCTGGAGTTCAGACTAGAATTCCTGGAACTCCCATGGCGACTCCTCTCGCTGGGAAGGGAGCCGTCGGGTTGGGTTTGGGCTTGGGAGGAAGCAAGGAGGGTTTGGAGTTGCCGCTGGGTTTTGGTGAGTCTTCCCGGCTATTCGTTTGCCCTTTTCCCTTTCATTACCCGGCTGGATACAGGTCTATGTCCTAGTAGAAATGTTCTGAAGAAGAAACTCACTCTCGCTCTCTATCTTCGTTCTTCCTTCGTCGTCAGAATCCACCTCCGATCCCACCACTTCCGATTCCGACTTCTACCTTCGAGCTATGTTCCACCGGCTCGCTGGGGTGGGAGTGCAGGAAGCCTACGACGCGACACTCAAGCTCAGCGGTGCGACTGTTCTCGACGGTGTCCTCTTCAGGTTCAAGATCACGTTCGTTTCATTTCTCTCTTCCATCTCGAGCGACGCGTCGATAATTCCTCCTCTGACAATGGCTCCCTCTCTCTCCTTATATCTTCCATACAGCGACGCCTACTTCAACCCTGAGACCTACAACTACTCCGAGTCGCTCTCGAGGGACGATGGATTCTCTGGCTTCCGGTTCGTTCAGTCTTCTTCTTTCGCGTCGCAATGTCGCTCTCCTTCCCGATCGCTCACCTCCTTCCTTCCTTTGTTTATCCTCGATCAACAGATACAACAACAAGAACGGATCTGTTTGTGAGTGGGGAATTTCTCATCTGCGTCTTCTTCTGACTTCTCACTCGTCGCTGATCATTCTTCTTCCCGGTCCTTTCCCATTTCGCAGACATCCGATTCGAGGAACCCACTGGTCCCAGAATCTCCTTCATCGTTCGTCTACCTTCTTTACCGGATTCTTATCTATCAAACTGTTGAACTGACTCGATCACCCCATTTTCCTTCTCCTTCGCAGCGACATGCGAACCCTCCCTACGTGATCCCTTACTCCAACCCTTCCTCCCACCTTCGAACTCCTCTCCGATCTCCTCCCGCCGCCGCCAACAGCGCCGCCTACTCCCTCGACCACGGCATGATGCTCGGTCTCGGAGCTCGAGGAGGTCCTCCTCACATGCAGCAGCAGATGCACCAGCTTCGAGCTGGACCACTCGGTGGCGAACGAGTCATGATGGGAGGTGCCGGAGGAGCGGGAGCCAACAAGTTCTCCGTTCAGGACTTCTGGAACTAAAGCGAGGAACAGAGGCTGGAAGGAGGAGGTTGGTCGTTGTTTTCTGCTCGTCTCGTTGTTTCTCTTTTCCCTTCTCTCTCTCTTTTCTTGTCTTTTTCGCTGTTCTCTCTCTTCTATCTCTCCCTCCCTTCCTCAACTGCTTTTGCACCACCGTACCCACCCCGCATTTTCTTGGACACCCACGCGTTCTCTCTTTCTTTTCTCTCTTGCATTTGCTTTTCTTCCGTCCCGTACGATACCATTTCTCTCTCTCGCTTTCGCAGCTCCAGTTTTCGTTTCGTTTCGCTCGTTTTGTTCTTTCTCTCCCTCGTAGCTTAGCTTTCTTTCTCGCTCGTCCGCGTTCCCGTCTCCCGTACTCTAACGAACCTCCTTCACGTACATACTCAACCTTCTGACTTCCGAAATCTCCCCTTTGCATAGTTACCCTTCTCGTCCACAACCCTTCTCGACTCATCTCCCACTTTGTTTAGCCTTCCTTACGTCTCGCTCACTCTCAATCTCTTTTTGCTTTCTTTCCTCCTCTTCCACACATCTGTCAGCGGCTCTTTGTTCATCCCATCTTTTCTGTCTCTCCCTCCCTCGTATAGCTTTTCTCTCGTGCAATACAATCGCAGACGCGTCGACTCGTCGTGGTTGATCGCTTTCTTTAGTTTAGGGCTTTCACTTACTAGGATTTACACACGCTCGCTCTCTTTCTTGATTATGATGATGATTGATTTACTGTCTATTGGAGCGATCTAGTCTCTGAAGCGATGGAGGTGAAGCAGGGGAAGAGAGGAGGACGGAGGAGGAAACGCCCACGACGCGACCAGTCAAGGACTCGAAGATGCAGATCGTACGCAATTGATTAGGATACGATGATAGGTCTCGTGAATATCATCTAGCACCATTTCTACGTCTTGCGAGCTCAGGACACACAGAGAGCCAACTCGGACGACCGGGTGTCAAGAGCGTCGAACGAGCTCGCTCATCGCTCGGACTCGCAAATTTGCCCTCGTTTCATCAGAATCTAACCAGAAGCCCTTCGATCTCCGAGCGAGCATAATCTCCTCCCCAGAAAAAAATGCTGAGATCTCATCCAGCTCGATCTCCCCTCGCGACCCCCCGCCCGAAAACTCAACCTCCTCCTTTTTCGAGAGGCGAGCTCGTTGTTCTCCTCCTTCCTTCCTCCTTCAACTCCCTCCTCCTCTCCCTTTCCAACCTTTCTCTCTTCTTTTTCAACCATGTCAGACTGGGGTGCGTTCTCGCCTTTTTGATCCAGGATGTCCAGCGAACTTCTGTTGACCTTCCTTCTCGGGGCTGAATGTGAACGAACAGATCAATCCGACGACGAAACCAAGGCTCCTGCCGCTGCTGCTCCTTCTGTCGCTGCTCCCAAGGTTGTGCTCCCCAAGAAGAGCCGGTTTGCTGGAGAGGATGAGGGTGATAAGAAGGAGGATGAGGTGAGTCTTTCGGTCTGGTTCTCTGCGTCGCTGTAGCTTCAGAGGGTGTCGGGAGACGGGAGGAGGAGGGAAGGATGGCGGAGAGCTGGAGGAGGAGAAAAGGGAGAGCTCTGGCCGCTCGTTCGGGACTCTCTGGAGCCTGAAAAAAGGCAGAGGGGATTGGAGGTGGAATCAGAGCGCTCGGGCTGGCCTAGGATGCGGAGGGAGCTGTAGAGGGACGGGAGAAGGGGCGGAGGAGGAAGCAGACGAGCTTAATCCGTCAGCTCGTCACTTCTTTGCTCCTGCTCTCCCCTTCTTCTTTCACCTCTCCTCGCCTCGAGGAGGCTGGAGCATGAGCTTGTTGGAGTATACTTGCAGATGTGCTTGTGCGCTACCTCAGGTCACCAGCCTGAGCTCGTCCAGTCTGGCTTCGGAGCTCAACTCAACTCCTTCCTTCCCTCCCTCTCTCGCCCTCCACCTTCGCACTCCCTCCGTCTCGACTCCAATCCTATACTCCATCCCATCATGCACCTCTACTCATACGAGCATGCATCACCGACTCACTTTCGTTTCTTCCGTCTCCTTCACCGCCCCTGCCGTCGCTGGCTGAATGCTGACCTCCTCCCTCTCCTTTCCTCTCTACTTTCTATTCCGCCTTGCCAGGACGATTGGGATGCTTCTTCCGCTTCCGAGTCCGAGAAGGCTCCTACTCCCGTCGTGGCTCCTACGAAGAAGAAGGGAACCCTCAAGGCCAAGCTTGCTGAGAAGGAGAAGGCTCTCAAGGAGCGAGCCGTGAGTTCAATCAGCTCTTCCAGCTTTCCTTTGCACAAACAGCTTCACTGACGCCAGCGCTTACATTCTTCCGACTAAAACTTCTCGCAGTTGAACAGCGACGACGACCCTATGCTCGAGATGACACCTCAGGAGAAGCGACGAATTCAGCGACAGCAGGAGCTCGACGCCGACCTCGCCAACGCGGCTGACCTTTTGGGCCAGGCTACCATCTGTGAGCTACTACTTCCTTTTTTAACTTATCCACCCACTCCCAATCCATCCAATTGCTTGATCTCGCGTTCTCCGAACTCACCCTTCGTTCTCTCCCCTCCTCCCGTTCCTTCCTTTCCCAGCCACCGATCCTCTCGCCTCCATCCCCTTCGACCTCGAGACCTTCTCCCAGACAGTCTTCTCTCAAGTCATCTCCAAGCACACCAACAACCCTCTCTACTTCAAATTCATGGAGCAGCACCTCCGAGCTCTCGTCGAGCCTCTCAAGGACTCCGAGGTCAGGAAGCTCGCGGCCCTGTTGGGTGTCATCGCGAACGAGAAGCAGACGGCTGCTAGGGCGGCCAAGGGAGGAAAGGGAGCCAAGAAGGCCGCTGGGAAGCCTGCGCTTGGAGGAAGCAAGAGCGTGAGCGTGACAGACACGAGGGCGTACGAGGATGCTCTGGACGAGTGAGTTCACAAAGACGCGTCTCTGTTTCTTTCACTTCACCTTCGTCGCTGACTTTCGCTTCTGCCTCTATCCTTTCCATTTCCCTACTTTTAGCGGAGACGACGACTTCATGTAAAGAGCTCCTCAGAGGCTGGACCTTTCTGGATCGGGAGAGTCGCGTCGAAGGGGCGAGGAGGAGAAGGACGATCTTGTCTTTGGTTTCGCGTCGTTTGGTTTTCATCTCAACCGATCTCGATCTGGGGTAGGAGCAGGAGGAGGAGGGGAAGCAGTGCGGTTTACTTAGATGCTTTTTTTTTTTTTTTGCATAATCTGTCGCGAACTTTCTAGATGAGCACAAGATCTGTTTTCTCATCTCGCGTCGATTTCGGTTGGGAAGTGAACGCGCATAGTCGTGTCGAACGGAGGGCGAAACAAAGAAACACAATCTGGTAAACGACCCCTTCTTAGAAGAACTTCATCTTCCCAGCTCGAACTCTCAAAGCGAGACCAGCGACGATCGCTGGAGAAGAAAAGAGAGAGGAAGAAGAGGGAAGGAAACGACGCGTCCGTCAGCCTTTCGTCTTGGGTCGAAGCGAGGATATGCTTGAGCTCACCGGGCAATCCAACCCAGTATCCAGCGACTCGCCATCCGAAACCAGCATTTCCAAGGGCCCAGGTGGAATGCGCGCCTCCGAGATGAGCAGTGAAGAGCATGAGAGGGAGAACGACGTAACCCGACGCGCTGCAAGGCGACGAGCACGCGACGAGAAAGGACTGGGGGTCAGCAATCATCCCTCAAGCACATATCTACTCTGTGGATGATGGGCGGTCTCTATACAACGATAACGCCATTCGAACGACGTGAGAGAGAGATGAACTCACCGGTGATGCTTGAAGAAAGCCTTCGCCTTCGCTTTCCCTCCCAAGATGTTGTAGAGCGGCTTGGTGCTGACGACAAGACCTACGAGAGACTGGACGAAGAGGTAAAGGAGGGTAGTAGCTCCGAGGATACCGTGCCAGGTCTGGTCGAAGGGAGAAACGAGATCATGGGATCAGCCCGCGCGCCACGACTTCCTCTTACAAGCTCGCTTCAAATATGAGAAGGACGTACAGTGAAGTGCTTCGCTCCGTGGCCGGACTTGTTGTAGTACATCGCAGACGAGCCCAAGATGATGGAGGGAAGAACAAGCGAGAGGACGAGGGAGCGGTGTGCGTTGAACGCTTGGGCTGGATAGGATGATGGGGCACGAAAGATAAGAATAGATGGCAGTGATCAGTTTTCGTCTCTCTCGTTCAAGTTCCTGAGCAGGTGGGACGAGGGGACGGTGGGAGAGTCGAAAGGGAACGAGTCGAGCTCGAGCTGACCCACCTTTCTCCTTCGGCGCCGTGGTCGTGGTTGGCTGCAGAGCCCAGATCGCTGTTACAGGGGAAGAATCGGAAATCAGCCCGAGCTCAAGGGAGAAGATGATGAGACGAGCGCTACGGACCGAAGACGACTCCAGCGATGGCGAGGGACTGGAAGGTAGGATGGAGGGAGAACCAGATATTGCCCTTCGGATCCTTCTGCTCGCCCCAGACGATCCAGAGTGTCGAGACAACGAAGCTTGCAAGCCCAGCCTGAGGTAGAGAAGCGATTGAAGCTTGTATCAGCGAGAGAAATCAGGGAAGGAAAGAATGAAGGAAGGAAAACAGCTCACCATGACGAGAACGGAGGAGAGGAGGTCGACTCTCGCTCTGGCTTCTGAGGACCTGACCGAGGACGCTGAGGAGAGAAGGGGCTGAGCTTCTTCAGAGCGAGATGAGGACGCGGAAGAGGAAGCCATCTTGGAGGAAGTGGATGTTGGAGGAGAAGCAGCAGAACGTCGCATGTGGTTGAAGGGGACGACCGAAGTGATGGCGAGGATCGAATCGGAACGCGCCATTTGAGCGCGTTTTCACTTTCAGATTTTCATTGATCAGGCTTAGAAGAGGAAAGCACCCACTTGGTATGTAGGGAAGTCTGGTGGGCTGTGAAAATCGCGTCTTACTGGCAGAGGGGGGAGAAGAAGATAAACTAAAGTCGGTGCTCCTCCGAGCTCCGAGCTCCCAGCCCTCGCGACGTCTCGTCCGGATCCTTGCCAACTGGAGGAAAAAAAAATAGCTTGATCAGTACGACGGCGTGTTTCAAAGAGACCAGAAAAGCGATAGCAGCATTTTTTCCGAGCTCATTATCTATTTGAGCCGCCTCCGAATCACAATCTCCCTTCCGCTCCCCTCCTCCTTTTTTTTGACCTTCAACCAGCTCGTCCTTCCTCCCTCCCTTCTTCTTTCTCTTTCCTTCCCGCTTCCTCCCCTTCTCCCAAGAATGTCCCCCATTACCTCGAACGGCAAGAAGGAGTCCGGATACGCTCGTGTCCTTGGATCGGGAGCGTCTGGTGAGTCTGCGAGCGAAAACGAGGGAGGAGGGAGAGGGAGCTCAAGGAAGGACGTTGAACGAGGCGGCTGTCTGGAGCTTCTTTGGATACTCCTCTTCGCCTATGCTCTTCAGAGCTATGGGATGGATGAAGAATCCATACGAAGACGCTCTGGAGCTTCCTCTCACTTCTCAAGTTGATCTTGGGAGCCAAGATCGAGGTGCTAACGAGCCGTCCTCTTTTCTCCTCCCTCCTCCTCCAGGTATCGCCGAGTTGATGGTCTTCCACCCCGTCGATGTGAGCTTAAACTCCACTTTGACTCTTCAACCGCCTCCCCAGTACTGACTTCAAGCTCTCTGTCTTATCAGACCATCGCTA
This sequence comes from Mrakia blollopis, assembly GCA_000950635.1. Taxonomy (NCBI): domain Eukaryota; kingdom Fungi; phylum Basidiomycota; class Tremellomycetes; order Cystofilobasidiales; family Mrakiaceae; genus Mrakia; species Mrakia blollopis. The sequence continues at coordinate 638,375 of BBPU01000023.1, read as the reverse complement.
AGCGACTCATGACCCACAAGGATCCCGTTCGTCCCTTTCCCTCCCCCCCTGCCTCCTGCTTCTTCCTTGCTTCGCTTCCTGCTTCTTCCAACGGCGATCGCCTCCTTTCCTTTTCTGACACCTCGCTTCTATCATCTACCTCTTCCATCCTCTCTCAGGTCAACCGAGGAAACCTCAACAGCGTCATCTTCCGAAAGGCCGTTAACGCTGCTCCTGGACAGAAGTTCCTCTCTCTCTTCCCTGGACTCGGATACGCCGCCGGATACAAGGTCGCCCAGCGAGTCTACAAGTTCGGAGGACAGCCTTGGTTCAGGGATCTTATCGTCAAGCACGATGGTGGATTCTTCACCCGAACCTTCGGTGAGAAGAACGGAAAGATGATCAGGGAGGCTGCTGCCGGATCGTGAGTCGTTCTTCCCTCTTTCCGTTGGGTTGCCTCCATCTGAGCTTTATAAGGCTAGTTGAGTGGCTCGAATCGGGAGCCATCTATGTCTAGTACGTGTTGCTGACGCGTCTCTGTGCTTCGCATTGTCTCTCGTTCAGCTTGACCGGAATTGGAGAGGTCGTTCTCCTTCCCCTCGACGTCCTCAAGATCCTTCGACAGACCAACCCTGAGGCCTTCCGAAACCGATCCTTCGCTTCCGTTGTCAAGGATGAGGGATTCGCTCTCTACCGAGGATGGGGATGGACCATGGCTCGAAACGCTCCCGGTTCTTTCGCTGTTCGTACCTTTCTCTCACGAGCTCGCGACCTCCCGTTCCAACCTTCCCTATCCTCCCTTCCCTTCTCTCACTCGGCTCAAGTCTCTCCAAGCTGACTCGATTATCTATCTCTGTTGCATCTCATAGCTCTTCGGAGGATCTGCCATGACCAAGGAGCTCTTCTTCAACCTGTCCGACTACTCCCAAGCTACCTTCGCCCAGAACTTCGTCGCCTCCATCGGAGGAGCCGTCGCTTCCATCACCGTCGCTGCTCCTCTTGATGTCGTCAAGACTCGAATCCAGCAGGCCAACTTCGAGAACTCTGTTGGAGGAATGACCGTTATCCGAGAGATGCTCAAGAAGGAGGGAGCCGGTGCTTTCTTCAAGGGATTGACTCCCAAGGTTCGTTCTTTCGTTTCTCGCCTCTCCTACTCAGCCTGAACGCTCTCCAAGTACTCTACGAGGAACCGCACAGCTCGAATATCCGCGTGGAGGACGAGGCCAGAGCGTCTCGAGGCCGGTCGAACAACGAGCTGACTTCTCCGCGCTGTTCTGCCTTGCAGATTCTCGTCGTCGGACCCAAGCTCGTCTTCTCGTACACCCTCGCTCAGACTCTCATTCCTTTGTTCGGAAAGTACAGTGAGTCCTCTTCTTTCAATCAACCTGAGTTTGATTTTCCTTCGTCCCTTAGAGCTGATCCACTCCCTCTCCTCTTCCCTCCTCAGTCTAAACGACCAACCCTCCCCTTCCCGGCCCTTTCACGACACTTAACGACCCCTCACCTCTTCCACCTTCAAAACGGCCCTCCCCTCTCACTCTCGACTCCGTCCTGGGCACCCATGGATCGTCAACCACCACTATATTCCTCCTCGTCTCTTCGCTCTGCCCGACGCGACCACCTCAAGGACCTCCCACCTCCTCCTTCCTACCGCTCGTTTTCCTTCCTTTTACGATCGTTCTCTCCACCTAGATGGTCAGGTCAGGATTCGTCTAGATGCGAGTTCTTGTTTCCTTATCCCTGCTTGCTGTTCTGGTACTGCAAATCTGCTTTCTTTACCCTCCTTCGTTTTTTTTACAAACCTCACCACCACCCGTCCCTTTTCTTGTTTTCTCTATATTTTTCGCTTTTCTCTTGCTGTGCCTCCTTTTTGGGATCTATATGTGTCGTTTACGAGCTTCCCTTTCCCCGAACGACGGTCCAACGGGTACCGGGAGATTTTGAACGCGCGACGAGGTCAGAGAAAGCGAAATGCTCGCGTCTTATTTATCGACTGCTCCGATAGTTTCTGGAAAGGACTTGTGGACAGTTCGAGAGTACATTCCAAGATCTGGTTGCGTAGCAACCCTCCAAGGAAGGAAGAAGGAGCAGCAGCAGCAGCCGAGGGCGACCTTCGATTCTGACATTTGAGCTTCACCTTTGCTTTTGTACCTTCAGCCCTCACTGACTCCTCCTCCCGTCGAATGTTGTCCTACGATTACGAGGATCCAGACTCGTACGTATCTTCTATACATCCATCCGCTTATCAGCTTTGTAAACAAGATTCTCTACCTGAAGAGAGCTCTTCGAATCGATCCTTCCTTCCTTGAGCGAAGCTGACCCTGCTCTCCCTTCCTTGCCTCGTTTGCTTTCGTGCCTCCCTCTAGCTACCCTGCTCCAGAGGGCGAATCCTCCTCCCATCCATCTCAGCTTGTCGATCACTCTCATATAGAAGGGCTAGACGGCCTGGACGAGCAGCAGAAGCGTCAGGAGAGGGATCATTTGCACGAGGTCCTCGGCGAGGGAGTCGCTCAGCTCGTCGTTCAAGCTCACCACCAACAGCAGCTCCAGAACGATCATCAGCACGACCTCGATCTTCAGGAACACGAGAACGATATGCATCAGAACGGAGCTGGGTTGATGGGCGGATACCTAAACGGGATGGACAACGGAGAGTCGTCTATGGGAGCAGGAAGTCAAGGAGGAGGAGCAGGGCTGGAAGGCTCTCACGATATGCAGGACTACCTTCCGCAGGGCCCTGTCAAACTCAAGAGGGGTAGACAACCTTTGATCGTGTTGGGAGCGGATGGGACGCCTGATAGTCAACGGATGGAGAAGATCAGAGCTCAGGGGAGGGAGAGGCAGAGGAGGAAGAGGGAAAGGGACAGAGTGAAGAGGGACTCGACGGGCGAGCCGGTAGGTTCCATCTTCCCTCCGGTTTTCGCTCCTTCTCGATATCCAGTACTAACCCAGGACTTGTTTCGTCTTTGTTTGGTACAGAACGGATCCATCACTTCCGGAGTCTCACCCTCACCAAACGGTCCTTCGACGACATCGACTTCCTCCTCCGCCTCTCGCAAACGCAAAGCTCCTCCCTCCGCATCATCCACTCGATCTCAATCCAAATCTCAACCACCACAACCTCACTCTATCCATACCTTCGGTGCTTCTCCCTCCCCAGCTCCATCCTCCACCGCCTCTCAATCTTACCCACCCTCCTACCACCCTCAGCAGTTCGATCCTTCTCCCTCGAACTCGTACGCCTCCCAGTATCAGCCACACCAGCACCAACAGCAGCAAGAGTCAGCATCAGCAGCTCAGCACATGCTCTCCCTCTCCTCCTCTACTTCCCTCCACCACCCGCCAGCGTTCTACAACAACGGAGAAGGATCCTCCAACGGACGCGGTCTCCTCCCCGACGCGATCCTTCGTCCTCCGCCTCCCCACAACCTCTCCAACTCCCGTTCCTCTTCTTCTTCTTCCAACCTCTCCACCAATAAACCAACTCATCCTCAAACCCGGTCTTCCAACCGAGCCTCCACCTCCTCTCGACCGTCAGCAGCACGACCTCCTCACCTCCTCCAACCTCCGCACCTTCCCTCTGCAAACGGTCCGACTCCCAACGGCCACCACTTCGCTTCCACCCTCCTCCTCGCTCTCCAGCTGAACGAAGGGTTGAAGGATCATCTCAAGCAGACTTTGGGAGTGATGGAGTTGGATTACGAGAATTTGAGGGGAGGGATAGGGAAGGTTTTCGATCAGTACGTCGAGGCGCAGAATTCGAGAGTCCAGCAGGCGCCACCGATGCCTGCTCCATTGCCGTTGCAGAGGCAAGTGGTTAAAGGAGCTGGTGGTGGAAAGGGAAGAGATGAAGATGACGAGGACGAGGAGGAGTTTGATGAGGATCAGGAGGAGGAGGAACTGGAGGTGAGTTTTAAGACGCGTCTCGTCGAGTTCGTCCTTCGTCCCGTTTCGCTAAAGTTTCTCGGTCCTCTTCTTTGTTTCTTTCTTTCATCAGGACCCAACCTTCATCAACCCTTCCCCGGAATCGCAACCTCCCGCCCCATCCACACGACCTTCCCGTCGCTCCCAAACCCAAACCCAAGCTCCAGCCCTCCCACCCTCCTCCGCGTCCTTCCAGCGTCCAACACCTCCTCCCCTTCCCGCCCTCGACCCACGACTTGAAGGAGGAGAGTTTCTCGATGCGACGTTAGCTGAAGCTGCCGAGCAGATCCAGTTGCTTGCGAAGGAGGCGGCGGCGGCTCAGGCTCAGGGAGGAGGAGGAGGAGAGAAGGAGAGGGTGGTTTTGAGAACGACGAGAGCGACGACGACGGAGGGTGCATTGGCGGCTGTATAGGTGGATCTCAAGTTGTTTGGTTAGTTTTCGGTAGCGAATAGGAAACTGTTGTCTTGATTTTGAGAAGGCACAGAGGGAAAGAGACGCGTCGATAAACTTGAAGGAGGAGGAAGGAAGAGCTGGCTCAAGTGTGCAGCTTTTTCTAGCACTACTACCTGCAATCAGCAAGAAGCTTGGAAAGAGATGAGAGATCACGCTAGCAAAATTGATCTCTACGAAAACGGTCGTCACGCCGACGAATCTTGACGTGCGTCTCCTCCGAGTCACCTCCAGCTCGCCCTTCCTTCCAACTGCATCGCCTCATCTCGACCTCCTTCTCCCCTTCCCTCGGCCAGCGACCCTCATACTCTATAATCTATCTGCGTTTCCGTCTCAGTTGTATCTCTACAGGACGCAACCTCCTCGATCGACCCAGCTCTCAAGGACTCAACAAAGAAGGAAGGAAACAGGGAATCAATCAAGCTCATCAGCACCGTCGTACTATCGCTTGAGCAGGATCCCTTAGAGAACGAAGTGAGTCGATACCTCCAGGTACTTCTCTTGAGGTTCTCGAGGTTGTCGAAGCTGCAGCTATGGAAGGAGGGATATCAGGAAGAGACGGGGGTGGCCGAGGGAGCCTGGAGCCTGAGTGATGGATGAGCTCTCGTCTTTGACCTGGGACGCCGAGTTCGTCGCCGTAAAGGGTCTGCGAGGAAGCTGAGGGCAGAAGAGAAGGTCTGAGAGGTCATCTTGGAGCTGAGAGCTGGACCGGTGGTACAACTTTGCCTACGAAGGGAGCTGTCTAGATGGAGCCAACCTCACCTCCTTTCCTCCCCTCCCCTCGCTGACCTCTTCTCCCCTCCTTCTTCTCCAGACAGTCTCAGCTCTCAACGTCATGTCCGGCTTCTCCCTTTCTCGCCTGAGAGCAGTTTTAACCCTCTCCTCCTCCTCCCAACCCTCCGACTACACCCCTCTCCCCCAAAGCACGCACCGCTCCTCTTCTGATCCTGGCACCCTCCCCTTCGTCGTCCTCGGAATGAGCGTCCTCCTAGCCTGGAACGTCCTCCTCTGCCTCTTCCCGCACTTCATCGCTCTCATTATGCCCTCCTCCCCCTCCCTCGCTCTCTCTCTCCCCTCCTCTCTATCGCTTCTCGCAACGGCCACCAACTTCGTGTCCCTCGCCTGGTTGACGTTCAGGTCTTCTGCTGCTGGAAACGGAGCTGCGAACGATAGGGAGCCCAACTCGGCGATTCGGTTTGGACTTTGGACGCTGGTGGCTTTGCATGGGGCGTTGGTGGGTGGGATTCTGCTGGTCGGGAAGGAGGTTGGGGAGGGAGGAGCGAAGGTCGTGTTGGTGGGGTTGGCAGCCTGGACGGTGGGAGTCATGTGGGCGGGGAGTTACCTGCAGGCTGGAGTGATGGAGTGTGCTGCTCTCTTCGGGCCGAAAGAAATTGGTGCAGTTCAGCTGGGGCAAGGGCTGGTCGCGGTCTTGGTAGGTTCTCGTTTTTGAACGCGTCGTCGTCTTCTCCCTTTCGCTCGAGCTGACTTTCATATCTACCTCCGATCTAGGTCTCTACCGTCCAAGTCATCTCCTCCATCGCAGCCTCTTCGGCTCCCAAATCTCGCGGTCTTCTCAGTTCGAACTCGGCTCCTGCAGCGGAGGAGACTTTCTGGTCGACGCTTCTCTTCGTTTCCATCGGAACTCTCTTCCTTTTCTGTGAGTTCGCGAATCTCCCACTCTCTCTTTGTTCTGATGCTAACTTCCTCTTTCGAGTCCTGCAGTTACCATCTACACCCACGCCTCCCTCGCTCGCCTCTCCCAACGAATCCTCCTCTCCTCTCCCTCCTCCCCAGCGCTCAACGCGTCAACCTCAACCTCCAAACAACCTACCACCTCCATGGAGATCCTCCGTCGAAACGGAATCATAAACATCACCATCGCGAGCGTCTTCCTTATCACTCTCTCGGTCTTCCCAGCTCTCACCGTTCGAGTCGCCGCGAAGGGTGTTGAAGGCTGGTGGAAAGGGAGTGGGATCTGGGTGCCTTTCGGGTTCTTTATCTACAATGGTGGGCTCTCTTCCACTTCTTTTCCACCTCAATTCTCTTCGCTTATAAACACTGATCGCGGACTCTCCTTTGGCACGGTTCAGGTGGCGACTTCCTCGGTCGAACCCTCCCAACCTTCCTCCCCTTGATCACCTCCCAACCCTCCCTCCTCTCCCTCGCCCTCCTTCGAATCGCCTTCATCCCGTTCTTCCTTCTCGCCTCTAGTGCTTCCTCGACCGTTCCCGATGGGATCTTCCTCCTCGGATTGGGTCTCTTGGGAATCAGCAACGGATTCGTCGCGTTCGTTTCCATCTCTCCCTTTCTCCCTCTCTTTCTCTTCACCCATTCGCTTTATTTCCACCCTCAAGCTGACGCGTAACTGTTTTCTTTCTTGCTATCCCCTTTTCCAGCACCAACGCCCTCATCCTCTCCTCCTCCCCAGCCCTGAACCCCAAGATCGAACCCGAGGAAAGAGAGGTTGCCTCGGTCGTCGCTATCTTCATTCTCGTCGGAGGTCTGGTCGGAGGAAGTGCGGCTTCGTTTGGGTTGTTGGCTTTGAAGGGAGCTTGAAACCGTTCCAACACATACGTACTTTCAGTTGATCCGCAGATATTTTCCAAACGAGAAAGTGAACAAAACTGAAACAAACAGTTCATTGAGCCAGGTCGAAGGAAACGCGCTGTAGTAGAGTTGAGCACTCCTTCCAGAACCTGTTGAGATCAGGCGGTATTTCAGTAGTTCATTAGAGGTCATCTACCGAGTTTAAGAGCTGAGAGGCCTTTTTTGGCCGAAGGAGGGCCGGATAGAAACGACGGGAGACTCGTCGCGCGCGCGACCTTCCCTCTCGAAGAAGACGCATCACGAAGCCGGTGTTCACTTTCAGCGTCTCTCGTATTGTTCAGAGCAAAGCTCACCATCTAGAAAGCGAGTTCAAGAGAATTCGCGCTGTCCGAAGATTGCCGTAGGGGTACGGGAACCGTCTGTTTCAGGGTCGAATCGACCACTTTCTCTTTTCTCTCGAGGAGATCCACGTTTAGCATCTCCCTGCTTTGAACGCTACACGAAGAAGTGCTCGACTTCCACGTATCTATTAACCAGAAGTCGCTCTTGTTCTTGACTTTTGTATCAGAGTTTATCTGTTTTTCAATCCCAACGCGTCTTGTCTCTCCTCCAAATTCAAGCTTCTGAGCTCGCCTCGCTCGCTCCTCCTTCCGCTCCCTCCCTCCAACCATCACACCCTCTCTCCTCCCTTTCCCATCCTAGCTCTCTCTCTCTCTCTCTCTCTCTCCATCCGAGTGATGATGGATCTCCCCTTCTCTCACCTCGTCCTCGCCAACGTGACGACCGTAGCGGGAGCGATGAAGAAGAACTCTCGCTGGGCTCAATCGTCTTCCTACACGGGATCCGGAGGGCCTAATGCTGGCAGGTCAAGACAACAACAAAGACTAAGAAGTGGAAGTATGAATAGTGGGAGGGATTCGAACGAGAGAGAGGCGAGTGGGAGAGAGGGTGGTGGAGGAGGAGGAGGGGAAAGAGGAGGGAGTGTTCAGGAAGGAGAGGAGGAGTTGATGGCTGGCTTTGTCGAGTTGAGATGGAAGGTCGTCGAGAGTGAAGGTAAGCACAGCTCTTATCTTATCTTATCAGCTAGCTACGTATACATCGGACCGAGCTGATCTTTGTGCTTGGTTGCCGGTCGGTCGTATAGAACTCCCTCCGCTCCCGACGCTGGTCTCTCCCTTCCTCTCCCTCATCCGCTCACCCTTAACCACCGGCCCCATCACCTCCCACGCTCTCACCGCCATCCTCTCCCTCCTCAGCCTCTTCCCGGCCCCAAACCCTCCCAACGAACCCCAGGACGAAGACCTCACCAAGGCTCTCTCTGATATCTCGTGGGCCGTCACGCACTGCAAGTTCGAGGCGTCCGATTCTCAAGGCGACGAGGTTGTTTTGTTGAAGATCTTGGGCGTTATAGGCAAGGTCGTCGAAGGATGGGGTGGGAGGGAGGGGAAGGGAGGCGAAGGGGTTGCCTTGGGAGATAAGGAGGTCTGTGAGATGTTGGAGACCGGGTTGGGCATGTGTTGTCAGATGAGGTTGAGTGGTGAGCTTTCCATCTCCTTCCCTTCCTTCCTTCGCTTCGACGCGCCTTTTGTTATCGCTCTCTCGAGCTCACACTGACCTTACCTCTCCCCTCCTCGGCATCTCGTAGAACTCCTTCGTCGAACAGCAGAAACGACCGTTCAATCGATGGTTCGAGTCGTCTTCAGCCATCTCAAAACGCTCGACCCGAGCGCTTCCTCCTCCGTTCCTCCTCCTTCCCTCCCCGTCGTCGACACCGCGACGGCCGTAGCAGCACCCTCGGATCAGGTCTCGACATCGACGACCGCGGTGGAATCGGAAGGGATTGCTCCTATCGCTATCGCTCCTATGGATCCTACAGCTCTTCCTTTGGCTGCTTTCGAACCCAAGACGCCGACGAACGAGGTTCCTCCTGCTCTGAACAACGATGAAGGTGAGCTTCCTCTTCACGCATCTGCTACTACATATGTTTTCAACCTTCCTCCCCTGTCCTAACTCACTCTCGAATCTACTTCTCGCTTCTCGTTCTCGTCTTCGCAGAATCAGCCTCTCTCCCTCCTCCCTCCGACGACTTCCCCTCCCCTTCTTCCCTTCCCATCCCAACCATCTTCGCCCCTTACGGCTCCCCAACCACCACCGAACTCATCCGAGTCCTCATCACCCTCCTCAACCCCTCCGATCAACAGCACACAGACTCCATGCGGCTCGCAGCTCTAGGAATCCTCAACGCCGCTCTCGAAGTTTCCGGTGCTCACATTGGAAGATGGGAGGAGATGAGAGCCATGCTTTCGGACGAAGGATGCAAGTACCTCTTCCAACTCACCCGGTCGGATTCCTCCAACCTCCTCTCCAGCTCCCTCCGAACAACCTCGACCCTCTTCGCCACGATGCGAGTTCATCTCAAACCTCAACTCGAACTCTTCCTCTCCTACCTCATCGATCGACTTTCTCCTCCACCCTCTCCTCTTCATCCCAGTCACGGCGTAGGAGGCTCTAGTGCGAGCTCGGTCGCGGGTGGAGCTTCGTCGGAGAGAGAGGAGGGGAAGGGAGGAAACGGATCGGTCGGTCCTGGGTTGGGCTTGACGGCTCATGGAGAAACGAGGGATCTGCTGCTGGAGGCGTTGGCCCATCTGGCGAGATACCCGAGCTTCCTGGTGGATCTGTGGGTGAACTACGATTGCGATATGGATAGAGAAGATCTGTTTGAGAAGACGGTGGGGTTCTTGACGAGGGTGAGCGATCCTTTCGTTTTGGTTTCACTCGTTGGACGCGTCGCTTGCTTCTTCTTCCCTCGGAACTGCTCGCTGATACTTGGCGTTTTGTTGGTTCATCTTTCTTGCAGGGCGTATACCCCAACTCTCCTGGCGTGGGAGGAACGAGCGAGACTCAGACGGACGCTCAGGCGATTTGTTTGCATATCTTGCTTTCGTCGATCAACACGATGGCGGAGAGGGTGGAGAGTGGTGGGTCGCCTTGGCCCGAGGTGAGTTTCCTTTTTCAACACCTTCACTTCGTCGAAACGTGTCTGTACTTCGAACTTCGAGAGTCGAGAGGAGGAACGAAAACGAGACAGAACGCGTCCTGACCTTTCCCTCTTTCCCTCTTCCCATTCCTCCCTACCCCTTCCTTCCGTTTCTCCCCTCTCCTCTCTTCCCTCCCCTCTGCACCCACCCATCCTCCCTACCTCACTTCTCCCTGCAGTCCTACCCCGCTCCCGAATCCTTCCCAGCAACCAAAGATCGCAAAAGAATCCTCCTCGCCGGAGCCGTCCGCTTCAACACCAAACCCAAACTCGGTCTCGCCTTCCTCGAAGCCAACGGTCTCCTCACCAACGTTCCAGGACCAGAGCGATCCAAAGCTATCGCGAGCTTGCTCAAGTCGACGCCCAAGCTTGATAAGACCATGCTGGGAGATTACCTCGGGAGGCCCGAGAATGTGGAAGTGTTGAGGGCGTTTATTGGGTTGTTTGATTTCGAGGGGGTGAGTTCCTTGTTGTAGAACCTTTTGGAGGGTCATTGGAGAGGGAGAGGGTGAAAGCTGACCAGTTTTCTACGCGTTCAAACAGAAACTCGTCGCCGACGCGATGCGAGACTTGCTCGAGGCTTTCCGACTTCCAGGAGAGTCTCAACAGATCTCGAGGGTCACCGAGACCTTTGCCGAGATCTACTTCGCTTCTGGACCTGGTGAGTTCTAACACTTTCTTTCTCTTCTCTTCTCGTCGCGTCGAACTCACTTCCCTTTCCTTTCACTCTTTGTTCGCAGCCGAAATCCAATCCGCCGACGCCGTCTACGTCCTCGCCTTCTCCATCATCATGCTCAACACGGATCTATTCTCTCCTCAGGTGAGGAAGAGAATGACGTTCGAGGACTACAAGAAGAACCTGAGGGGAGTGAACTCGAGTGCCGATTTCTCGGATACGTTCCTTGTAAGTCGAGTCTTCTCTTCTTCCTCTCCTTTCGTTCTCTTCGAGAGCTGACTCTTTGTTGGACGATGAATTGCGTATGCCTGGTGCAGATGGACATCTACGAGTCGATCAAGAAGAGGGAGATCATCCTTCCTGCTGAGCATCAAGGCCAGCTTGGGTTTGATTATGCTTGGAAGGAGTTGCTTGCGAGAGCTCCTGCTGCTGGTGAGTTTTCATCTCGCCTTCTTCTTCTTCTTCACTTCTGCCACTGACCATATTCTTCGCTTGGCTTTTCTAGGTCCCATGCTCGTCTGCAACAGCCCTCTGTTCGATCGAGACATGTTCAACGTCGTCTCGAAGCAGGTCATTTCGTCCATCGCCTACGCGTCAGTTCTTTCCTCCTGCCCTCCTCTTTTCCCTTCGACCAAGCTCCGCTGAACAGCTTCGCTCGTTCGTTGTCCACAGCTTCACCACCTTCAACGACGACTACGTGATCCAACGAGCCATCACTGGGTTCCGTCAGTGCGCGACTCTCGCTGGAAAGTTCCACCTTCCCGAGGTCTTCGACCACATTGTGATGGCTCTTTCGCAGAGTGAGCCCTTCTTTATCTCTCTCTTCCCATCTGATCAACTTCAGCTGATCACGCACGTCTTCTCGCAGCCACCGGTCTCCTGGACGACCGAGATCCCTCCCAATCCTCGCTCAACAACCCCGTCGTCGAAGTCGAAGGTCAATCTCTCACCGTTTCGGGTCTCTCGGTTCGATTCGGTCTCAACTTCAAGGCTCAACTCGCCGCTGTCGTTCTCTTCACTATCGCTAATGGGAACGGGAACTCGATTCGAGAGGGATGGTCGCAGGCGAGTCGACCTCTCTTCTCTTTCCGATTCGAAAGTGAACTCTGACTGCTCGTTATTTCTTCCTTTCCCAAACAGATCTTCGAGATGTACCAAACCCTCTTCCTTCACTCTCTCCTCCCAACTCCCATGCTCCAGATGGAGGACTTCCTCGGAGGAACCTCGATGATCCCTCTCCAAGTAGCTCCTCCTGCTAGCGCTCGAGACGATCGTCGATCCGACGTTGGACTTCTTTCGACCCTCTCGTCCTACCTCCTCAGCCCTTACGGATCCAGCGCCGATACTCTTGGTGTGCCTACCTGCACGGACGACGAGGTCGAGGCGACTCTTTCGACGGTGGATTGCTTGGGATCGTGTCGATTCGAGGAGCTTTACGGTCAGGTTGTGTGAGTTGATTTCGTCGCGTCGTTCTCCTTTGAAAGCTTGAGCTGACCATTTCTTCGCTTTGCTGGAACGATAGCGATCTCGAACTCGACTCCCTCCTCTCTGCCATTCGAGCCATCAAGGATCTTGCGGATCGACGAGCTTCGCCCAAGAAGGACGCGCCCAGGGATCCTCGTCGTCGACCGGAAGGATCGAAGAGTGGAGGACGAGACTCGCCTGCTCCTTCGCTTCGGGATGGTCAGGTCGCCTACGATCCTGCGTCGGTGTTCCTCCTTGAAATGCTCATCAGTTTGACGAGCCAGTCGAAAGTTAACATCTCGGAGACTTGGTGAGCTCTTTGGCTTCATGATCGTCTTTCCGTTTCTCGACGGCGGCTCTGACTTTCGCTTCTTGCTTCGTCTCGCCAGGCCCATCGTCTTCGAGCATCTCTCCCTCCTCATCTCGTCTGCCAACGTTTACAGTATCTTGCTCATCGAGCGAGCGGTCGGCGGTTTGCTTCGTCTTTGCCTCGTTATCTCCACGGAGGTGAGTCTTCGTCTTTCCTCCCTCGAACCCTCGAGCTCGAAACTGACTTTTGATTCGCATCTCCGCTCTAGCCCTCGCTACGTGATCAACTCTACGTCGCTTTGGATCTCCTTCGAAGTCTCCCTGGACCCATCCTCAACTCCGTTTCCGAACAGCTCATGGCTGGAGTCGCGAAGATCCTTGAGCAGGATTCGAGCTTGATCAAGTGAGCTCATCTTCCTCTCTTCTGCCACTCACTCTCCCCCGCATCACCGAAGCTGATGATCTCTCCTCTCCTTCGCTGTATCGCCAGGTCTCCTACCGAATGGGGTCTCGTCCTCGCTCTCGTTCGAGGATCGATCTCCCACCCTGAAGCGTCCAAGGTCGCCTTGAGCCTCGTCGAGAAGATCCTCGGCGGACAGTCTGGACCTGGAGTCACCGCCGATAACTTCTCTGGATTGGTTTCGATTCTTTCGGACTTTGCTGGGTTCGGTGGGGTTAGCGCTGCTGGAAGACAGCAGAGGGGAAGGAGACCTACTGCTTCAGGAGTCACGTTAGTTCCTCTTCCTCCTTTCCTCTCCTACCTGTTCCAAAGCTTCGCTGACCTGAACGCCCTTCTTCCTCCTCTTGCAGCGAGCCTGCCGTAGAGCGAGCTCTTCGTGCTATCGACGCTCTCTTCAACCTCAAGGAACCCGCTGCTGCTCTCGTCGCTGCTTCGTCTCTTCCTCCCGTCGAAGGTCCGTCTCGTTCATCTCCAAGTCGTGTTCTGTCCTCCAACTGACCTTCCTCTCCCTCTTTTTCTCCTCCAGCCTCGAAACTCTTCTGGCTTCCCCCTCTCAAATCCCTCGGAACCCAAGTCGTCAACCCCTCTCGCGAAATCCGTCAACGAGCTCTCGGATACCTTCAACGAACCCTCCCAGGAAATCAACAACTCCCCACCAGCTCCCTTTCCATCGCTTTTGAATCCGTTCTCTTCCCTGCCCTCGACGAACTCCTGAAACCTCAGGTGTTCATGCTTGACCCGCAAGGGATGGAGGAGACGCGACTTCGAGCTCAGGCGCTGCTTTGTCGAGTGTTCTTGGTTTACCTGTCGGAGAAGGGAGAGGAGGAAGATATTACGGAGCTTTGGTTGGGGGTGATTGATGTGCTGGATAGGTTGATGAACAGTGGGAAGCCGGATCAGTTGGTGAGTCTTTTCTTTCTTCCTCCGTTCTCTTTCGTCCCGCTCTTCCCTCCTCCCGTTCTTTCTTACAATCAACGCGGCTTCGAAGCTGACCCTTCTTCCCTCTTATCTTCTTGTCTGATCAGTACGAAGCCGTCCCCGAATCCCTCAAGAACCTCCTCCTCGTTCTTCACTCCTCGTCCATCCTCTTCCCTCCCGTTCTCCCCGACTCTCGGACGGACAGCCAGAAGGCTTTCTGGACGACGACCTACGACAGGATCGAGAGGTTTTTGCCGACGTTCTTGGAAGGACTGTTCCCTCCTCCTCCTCCTCCTCCGCCGGCGGTCGAGGAGAAGGTCGTCGTCGTGGGGGAGGAGAAGAAGGAGGAGAGAGAGGAGAAGGTTGAGCTTGCTTGAGGCAAGGTTGGTCGGTGGGAGGATTTGACTTGTTTAGAGAACTTGATCGATTATTAGCTAGATATAATATCTTCAGACCTTGGTATGGAAGAAGGAGAGGCAAGAGGACAACTGAGCGAGGAGGAAGGACGAGAAGTAACATCGGAGCCCGTTTGAGTTTCAGCAAAAGCTGAGATCGAAGGCTTCACGGGCGGACGTGACCTTGACTTCTGCTTTATGTAGCGTTCAAGAGAAGATATCCAGGTCTATACTTCCAGATTACAAAGACCTCCAGCAGATCTTTACCCTTCTCGTCCGTCCAAGGGTCTTTGCATCCCTTGAAGACGACACGTCGAGTTCACTTTCGCCTGGTGCTCTGATCGATGGCCTGCTGAAGCTCGAGGGAAAGCGCTGGTGATAAAGGGTGATGGTATCAAGTACGATCAGAGAATGAAAGCTTCTTTCAGCACTCCCTGACCGTCCTTCCAGCTGAGTTCTCTCTCAAAGTCAGCTTCTGTCGTCGCGGTGTGCAGGGGGGGACTTCGGTTGTTTTCGTTTTGAGTCTGAGCCTTTCAAGTCCTTTCCCCTCTCTGAAAGGTGGTAAGCAGTCTTTCGAGATCCCTTCTAAATCGGAACCAAACCTATTGTTTCTTCTCTTCCAGTTCAAACTGAAATCACAAGCTCTTCAAAACTCCCTGAGAGGAAACCAGTTGAGTTTCATCGTTTTCATTAACGAACTTTGTTCGCTCGCTCTTCCGTCCTCTCTCTCTCGATCATTTTTTTCCGGGGCGTCATTTCTCGGAGGTCTCAAGCACAGCCTTGCCTATGGGTCCCCTAGACTTGCTCTTCGTCCTCCCCTCCTTTGCTGCTACCTCCCATCAAACCATTAACGTTCGCCGTTTCCTTCATTCGACTCGGTTGGAACTGGGAGAATCGAGAGCTCCTGAGGAGGAAGAATACGCCTTTGAGTTATGTCGTTCACCTTGCTTTACTTTACTGTACCGATGGGCTTTGCGGCATCCCTACTGGGAGGTGCTGGATCGATTCGGGTGCGAGGGGGACAGTTACAGACCGGGCGACGGACGAGGGGACAAGCTTTCAGGTCCTGCTGAAGATAAAGAAGCCTTTAAAAGACATGAAAAAAAATCACAAGAGATAAAACAGTCAAGAGTGACGACCATCTTTTTGCTGCAGCGAACCTTCCTTCTCCTTGAAGCGCGAGGCTCGACACTCCCGTCTTTCTTTTTCTTTCCTCACGTTCCCTTTCACTTCCTTCCTCGTCTCTATACACGAACCATCAAGAGAAGCTCTTGATATGAAAAAATGAGCCAGCAGCCTAAGAAGAGATCGATAATGATGCTACAAGAAGAGGCGAAGGAGAAAAAACGCTGATGTGAGAAGAAGGCAAGTCGACCGAGCTGCTTGGACTGAGAATCGAGATCACCAGGCGTGATGCCCTCCTCTGCAGGTACAGGAAAGTTTGATCAGCTCAGCTTTGACTTCTGTATCTCTTCCCGTCCGAAGAGAATTCCTCACGAGACAAGAATGTCGCTTCCAGTGCAGAACGTCGACGCGTCGCTCGCCAACCACGCGACGACTCCTCGAACTTCGTGGACGTGTCCGATCCTACCGAGCGGATTTGCATCAGCCCATTTGGCAGCTTGTTCTGGCTTGACGTCGAGGAGAGCAGCAGTCATCTGGAGGTGAAAAGACGGGAGATAAAAGTCAGCGAAGGACGACGTCGAAGGGAGAGTGGATTATTGACAGGGTAGGGGTCACTTACCTTGGTGTATATGTGGCCTGAGAAGTTTTATCAAGCCAGATTTCAGCTTGAGGTCGGATCTTGGAGGCGAGGGGGAGAACAAAGAAGAGGGAACTGACCAGGAGAGATCGAGTTCACGCGAATATTCTCCTCTCCAACCTCGCAAGCCATCGATCGATCCCTCTGTATACATCAGCGTCCTGTGGGTACAGAATCTGCCATTTCAGAGGTTGAGGGAATCGAGTGGTCGGAGCAGACGGAACCAAACGAGAAGGAAGGAGGAGAGGTGGCGAGCTTAATCCGCCCCTTCCTCCTCCCTCATTTGATCCCAACGTCGACCCCGCTGAAACACCAAAGATGATCCAGGCTCTCTATATAGCTCCTCCTTACCTTCCCTTTCTGAAGAGGGTCACTCCCTGTCACTCCAAAGCTTTCTTTCAGGTCCAACCGACCGTCAGGCACCTTCTTTAGCCCCAGAACGACGAGCCTCCTCCCTTTCCCCCTTCCCTTCCCTTCACTTCCCTCCCAGCTACAACACCCACTCCACACTCATTCGAAGCTCTCGCTCTCCCCCTTAACTCCCACCTTGCCCATGGCTCGCCCTTCTACGTCGGCTTCTCGTCAAGGGACGGCCGTATCCTCTCGCTCTCGACGCAGCAGCTTCCGTCCAGGGACCTCAGGCCAACGACCCGATACAGCAGAGAGCACCATCAGCACTCTCGCACCAGCAGAGAGGACCTTCAGACCAGACCAAGACGAGCTCGACGAGGAGGAGATGGGGGATACCGACGAGGGGGAGGAGAGCGAAGGAGACGACGGCGTCTTTGCTTTCAGTCGACCTCAGACGGGGAAGGCTCCAACGAGCAGCGCTGGAGGAAGCGTTCTCTCCCAGTCAGGGAGGTTCTCGATCCAACCCTCGACTTCAGGAGGAGTTCCCCTGGCCGACAACACCAACCGTCAATCCTACAACTCGTCCCTCCAGCCCTCGTCCTCCGTCACCTCCTCCCTGCCAACCTTCGCCTACTCTGCTTCCACCCCAACTCCAAACAGACCCTCCACAGCAGTCTCCTCTTCCTCCCCTCTCAAGCAAGGTCGAATCCGATCAACCACGAACGATACCTACGACAGTCGAGACTACCACTCGAGCTTCAAGGAGGAAGAAGACCTTCCCAAGTCGGATCGAGATCACGATCGCGGAATCCCTCTCAGGTCGTTCACCTCTCTCGTGCCTGAGCCGATGATGCGAAGTGACGGAGGGACTGGAAGCGTCTCTGGAAGCGGAAGTGGAGGTGGGGGTAGAGATTCCAAACTTTGGACGAACAGAAGAAAATCGAGGGAGGGAGGGGAGGGAGAACTGGATCAGTCGAGGAGAGGGTCGAGGAGGATCAGTTCGTTGGGTGGGACGGAGACGATTCCTGATGGTGCTCAGACGAGGGAGGTTGGGAGGTTATCGGGACAGACGATGGATGATTACGAAAAGTGAGTAGTGTTTCTTCGTTGGTGGCATGAGGGAGGAGAATTCGCTGAAGCTGAACCTCGTCGTCGCGTTTTGTTTTGGTTTCGAAGAGGAGAGATCGGAGCCGACATGCACGAAGACGACAGTCCCTACGACGAGGTCAGAGCTTCAGTATCGAACATCGATGATCCTGACATGCCTGGTGAGCTCAATCTCTCGTCCTACATTCGCTGGTCGACGTTCCTCGACTGACTCAAGCTCGTCGTTCTTCTTCCCTTCCAAGCTCTCACCTTCCGCGTCTGGGTCATCGGGATCCTTCTCTCGCTAGCGGTCGCAGCCATCAACACCTTCCTCTACTTCCGAAACAACTCTTCTTCCATCCCCTCGATCCTGATCCTGTATGTCCTTTTTCTCTCGTTTCGAAATCGAACTGAGAGCGCCGTCGAGCTGACCTTCCCTCTCTTCTTCGCTCGACAGCCTCATCGCCTTCCCGATGGGCAAGGTTCTCGCTTGGTCTCTTCCCTTGACCGAATGGACGGTCTGGTATCAATTTCCCTTCATCGGTGGTTGGACCTTCTCGCTCAATCCTGGACCGTTCAACATCAAGGTGAGGAGAGGAGACGGGAGAATGGCGGACGCGTCGAGCGAAGACGATTTACTGACTTTGCTTCCCCCTTCAATCCACCGTTTTAGGAGCATGCTCTCATTGCCATGATGGCGAGCGTATCCAACGTTCAAGCTTACGCTCTTCAAGCTTCAGTCGCGAGTGCAATCTACTACAAAGTGCAGTTCCCCATCGGGTGAGCTCGACGACCGTCTCTTCTTCCTTCCTCCGCCTCTTCGGACTCAAGCTGATTTCTTCTTCTCCCGATCTATCAGATTTGAGTTCCTTCTCGTTCTATCGACTCAGCTTACAGGATTGACTCTCGCAGGATGGACTCGCCGTTTCCTCCTCAGTTGCTTTGACTTTCCTTCTCCCTCTCGTCTCCGTAGACTCACTTCTCCGCGTCTTTCGTCGTACTAGATCTGGCCCTGCATCTCTCATCTGGCCTCAGGTCCTCATCATCTGCACGATTCTCAACACGCTTCACGCTGAAGACGACGGCTTCGACGGGCAGATGACTCGACACAGGTTCTTCTTCATCTTCATCGCCGCGAGTTTCTTCTACTACTTCCTGCCTGGTGAGGTTTCCTTCCTTCTCGTACTTGAAGGCTACCTCTATGCTGACCAAAGCCTTCTGTCCTGCAGGATATCTCTTCGGAGCTCTGAGCTACTTCTCGTGGGTTTGCTGGATCAAGCCGAGTGACTTCTACGTCCCTCTCCTTCCTCTTCCTTTCGACCATCTTTCTGACGAACATACCTTCAACTTCACATTCCCCTTCATCACTAGACAACGTCGTCGTCAACCAGCTCTTTGGATCAGCGACAGGACTCGGAATGGGAATTCTTACCTTTGATTGGAGCCAGATCAACTGGATTGGGTCTCCTCTCGTTTCGCCTTGGTGGGCCGAGGTCAACGTCGGAGCAGGCTTCGTCCTCGGATTCTGGATCATCGTTCCATGTCTTTACTACACGAACGTGAGTCCCAAGCTTCTCTCTTCTCTAAGCTTCCTCGCTTCGAAGTGCGCTCGAACGCGTCTCGTCTCGACTTCGTTCAGACCTTTTTCTCTTCGTCTCTCAGGTCTGGAACTTCCGATACCTCCCCATCCTCTCCACTACCGCCTTCGATCGATTCGGCCGACCTTACAACTACACTCGAGTTCTCTCAGCAACCAAGGAGTTCAACGCGACCGAATACGCTGCTTACTCTCCGGTTTACCTCACCGCGTCGTTTGCCATGGTCTACATCATCGCGATGGCTCTCACTACCGCTGCTCTCGTTCATACGGCTCTGTTCTACGGGAAGACCATCTGGGAAGGGATCAAGGGCAATCGAGTCGAGGAAGACGACGTTCACGCTCGGTTGATGAGGTCGTATCCCGAAGTCCCAAAGTGGTGAGTTTGAGCTCTCTCGCTTCCTCGAAGCTCTCTTTTATCAGCCTACTCACTCTCTTCTCTTCTATCTCTCCAGGTGGTACGGACTTGCTTTCTTGATTTTCTTCGTCTTCGGGGTCTGTGCCGTTCAGGTGAGCCGCTCGAGAGGCTCTTGTTCGTCTTCGTCGGCGCTCACTGACGATCTCCTTTCTCCCTCTCCTCAGATCTACCCAACCGGCTTCCCAGCTTGGGGAGTCATGCTCGCTCTTGTTCTTCCCGTCGTCTACTACATTCCGAACGGATACGTCTACGCCTTGACAGGACAATCTGTGAGCCTTTGATCGCTTCGAGTTCGAGTTCGAGTCTTGGCTTCGCTGACCTTTCCTTCCTTCTCAGACCTCTCTGATCAACGTCGTCAGTCAAGTCATCCCCGGATATCTCTTCCAAGGTCGACCCATTGCCGGGATGGTAAGTTTACGATCTTCTTTGTCGCCATCACGAAGGAACGACGCCCTGAACTCATGCGCTTTCGCATTCCCAGCTCTTCAAAGCCTTCGCCGTGGAAACGCTCTACATCGGAGGCGCCTTCTCTCTGTCCATGAAGCTCGGCCACTACATCAAAATCCCTCCTCGCAAAACTTTCACGGGTCAGGCTCATTTCTCTCGCTCAAAACGACGAAGCTTTCACTGAGTGGTCTTTCGCTTCGCAGTCCAAGTCGTCGTCGTTTTTTCAACCTGCGTCATCCAAGTCGCCGTCAAGCAGTTGCTCTTCCACTCGACTCCCGACATCTGCCAGTCGACAAACAAGAATCAGCTCTTCTGTCCTCGAGCAAGAGTTTTCTTCACCGCTTCGGTCTTGTGGTGAGTGAAAGCTCTTCTCCTCCAGTTCTCGACGCTGGACGCTCACCTCCTTCTATTTTCTTCGTTCCTAGGGGTCTCATCGGTCCAGAGAGGCAGTTTGGTCGACTGTCCCTCTATCACCCAGCTTTCTACGCTCTGGCCATCGGTGCAGTTCTTCCCATTCCGGTTTGGCTGTGGGCTCGAAGGGTTCGTTCCATCTCGCTTCAATCTCCTCTCCATCTCGATCTGGGCTAATCTTCTTCTTCTTCTTCTTCTTCGACTACAGAATCCTCGATCTTGGGTTCGAAACATCAACTTCATCGTCCTCCTCAACGGTCCCACTTCCATTCCTGCGGCGACGGGAATCAACTACGCGTCGTTCGTTCTCGTTGGATTCATCTTCCGTGAGCTCGACCTTCCTTCCTTCCCGCTCCTAGAAGAACGACACTCACGCTCTTCCTCGTCTTTCAGAATACGTCATCCGTCGAAGAAACTTCGCCTGGTGGTCCAAAGTTCGTCGAACACCTCCCATGCCCCGGACGCAACTTCTCGTCTTACTTCTTCTTATCCTTCTTTTTTCTACAGTACTGCTACCTCCTTTCGGCCGCTCTCGACACGGGAACTATCCTGAGTATCCTCGCCATCTTCCTCTGCCTCCAACTTCCCAAGAACGGAGCTCTTGCGTTGAACTGGCCAGGAAATCTCGTCTTCCAGAACAGTGAGTCTCCCGTCCAGACTCTTTTTCGTCACTTTCCGTCTGAACCCTACTAACACAGCTCCATATCCATATCTCTCTCTCTTTCAGCTCTCGATTGGCAAGGCGTCGCGCTGTCGGAAGCTCCTGAAGGTGGATTCGGTCCAACGACGGTGAGTTTGACTCCCGTTTTTTCTTCTTCTTGATCTTTGCTTGCTTCGCTCAAATCTGATTCACTTCCCTCTCATTTTCGCAGTGGCCGGTCTAGCCTCCTTTACACTCTCTTGCTTATCTCTACTCTATCTTCCATCCTGTTTCCTTTTGCTCACACGTTCCATCTTTCCCACTCCTTTGTACTTTCTCTCTCCTCGGACTCTCCCTTTATCTCTCTCTCTCTCTCTCTCTCCCCCCCACTCTCATTCGTAGATCCTCGTACTCCGTCTACCTCGATGCATGCTCGTCACCATCTTCGGCGAACTCGCTGCGAGAGGCGACGTCGAGGCCGCCTCTCTAGTCGCAGCCGAAACTCGCGTGCCTCACGTCTTACAGCTGTCATTCGACGGCGGATCCGGATCTCCAACTCACGGATCCAATTCATGATCCCCCACGCGCCGATCTGGCGAGCTGGGATCTCCATCCGGAACGCGACAGCGAAGAGCGACGAAGGGATCGCTTGAAGTGTGGAAGAGGATCGACCTGGCCTGTGTAACTGTTTTCCTTCGCGAAGCGTAGGGATGTATATTAGATGGCTGCCTCGTGCTTTGCCAAGCGTGCTGGCCGTATAAAGCCCTGTCGGAGCGCGTCTCGGCCTCACAATGCTACATTTTCGACGGTGAAGAGGAAAACGCGACGCGTCCTGTTTTCACTGGTGGCTTTGCCCAAATTTTCACCGAGAGGGCTCTTCGTAGATTACGCAACACACATCCAGGCCTCTCCGAGAAGACGGACACCTCGAGTGGATCCGGAAGATCGAAGAACGTGCAAACGTTCACGGGGAGAGTCGGGCGAGACGGGGGCGGACAGCTCGAAAGAAGTATAAAAATCGAGCGAGTCATCCGAGAAAGGAAGAGAAGATTTACAGGATCTCTGAACTGTGCTACGAAGCATGCAGCCTGGACGAGACGAAAGTGTTTCAAGAAGAACCCAGGGAAGTGGATTTCTCTTCTTTTTCTCTTGTACTGACACGCCACGCTCTCGGCTCTCGAGAAACTGAATACTCGCTCTCGCTCTTCACGAAGCCTGCTGCTGAGCTGGAATACTCCGTGCTGCATGCTTTCTTACGGTCTCAGAGATTGAACTTTCCCCAAGCCTCGCAAACCAACACAAACCGTCAAAGGGAAGTCGAAAAAAGAAGCAGAAGGCTGAGGAACAGGTCAATCGACCGCGGAGATTTCTTCGATTCGACGCCTTCAGTACTACTTCGCTTCCCTCCTCTTCTGTTCTCCTCCTGTCCACGCTGAGTGCTCAGGTTGATGCTCTAAGACACTTCTCAGAGGGTTGGCAGCAATCCATGAAATCGACTCTTCTCCTCTTCTCGTTTCGTTTCGGCGCGAACGGAGGCCAGAGTCGTTGTTGCGATCGGATTCCCATCCAGGACGGACCCACGAGGGCTCGTTCTGGAAGCCTCTCAATTCAGACGAGGGGAGACAGGAACGGACAGAGGAGACGATAAACCTGATCAAACGATCCGATAACTGGTTATTACAAGAGTGGAACAGGTCTTGATGAACGTCAAAGGAGAGCGAAAATCTGAGCGCACTCGATGGGGTTCAAAAGATCCAAGCCTCTGTCTCAAAGAGTCTCGCTCTGGCTCTCCTTCTCGTTTTGGTTTTGACTCCCTTCTTGCCCTTCCAACGCCCACCACCTGAGCCTAAACATACACGGAATCGCACCTACACCTCTGCCCACCTCCTCCTCGGCCGTCCACTCTCAGGATTAGAGCGTAAAGGTCAGTCTTGAGCCCTCAAGCGTGCATTCCAACGCGAGAGACAGAAGAAGAAGGGAGAGGAAACGTCGAGCTTTCCCTCTCTGGGAAGGGACCTTACTCCTTCTTCTCCCTCCCTAGAACCTCCCCGCTCTGTATCGACTAGCGCAGCTGACCTCTATGTGCTTCTTCTACCTGCAGGCGTCGCAAAGGAGAGCTCAACTCTCTCCCACCTCCTTCCTTCCCTCCGCTCTTCCTCCAGACCTCCTCTCTCTCTCTCCCTCGCCCCTCCTCGTGCCTCCCCCCCCCCCTCTGCCTCCATCTCCTATACACACATCACTCCACAGGCCTTCACCAACAAATCTCCGACGCAGCCGCAGGAAATTCTCCTCTTCCCCCCATCAATCCTTCACCAGAAACCCCTCGCTCCCTTCGCCTCCTTCCTCCTCCCTCCCTCTCGCGACACACCTCCCTCACCTGCCCCAACCTCCCTCCTCCCCATGCCTCCTCCACCATCCTCACCTAGGCCTGCAACATCAGCATCCCGTCGTCGTCCAGAAACCTCGGACTCGCTACGTCCAGACACAGCCGTCTCGGCCATCTCCTCCCTCGAACCAGCTCCAAACACCTTTCAGCCCGATATCGACGAGTTTGACGAAGGCGACGAGGACGATGGAGACGAGAGCGAACCTGAAACGGGGGTCTTCGCCTTCCATCGACCTCAGACGGGTTCAGTCCCACGGCCGGGCACTGCAGGCGGCTTCTCAGACGTACCAGGGACGGGGACGGAGAGAACCAACACTGCTGAACAGTTCTCCTTACAATCCTCTACCAACTTCAGTACTCTCGATCCCGACTCTACCAACATCTCCCTCCCTTCCTTCGCCTACTCGGCAGACTCCCCCTTGCCAGCATCCGTCGCCGTCGCCAACGCCAACAACAAGTTCTCTTCCAAAGGTCACCTCGTTCGAAGCAGCACCGCGACGACGAGAGACTCAGACGACTTCTCGTTCTCCACGACGGACGAGAACGGTCGGCAGGCTATCAGGATGAGGAGCTTCACACCTTTGGTTGGAGGAGGGTATCCTTCGGAGGACGGAGAGTCGAAATGGGACGATGAGAGCAGGGCAGGAGAGAGCAGAGGAACTTGGGTGACGAGTGAAATGGGAGGGACCATGACGGTTCCTGACGGGCATACGACGCGAGGTGGTGGAGAGGAGGACTACGAGAAGTGAGTTTTGGGTTCATTTTTCTCTCGAGTGTGGGAGGGAAAAGCGTCGAGACGGAGGAGAGCGAGCGGAAGCTGATTTCTCGACTTCGACCTCACTTTTGAACTCTCGTCTCGACAGGGGCGATATCATCGCAGATATGCAGGAGGACGACAGTCCATACGACGAAGTCCGAGTCTCAGTATCGAATCTCGATGACCCCGACATGCCGAGTACGTACGCAGTTTCGCTTTCTCTCTCCCTTTGCGAAGGGACGAGCTCGCGTCTGACTTCTCTCCTCTCTGCTTCCCTCCTCTCCAGCCCTCACCTTCCGAGTCTGGGTCATCGGAATGATTCTCTCCCTCCTCATCAGCGCAGTCAACACCTTCCTCTACTACCGAAGTTCAGCTCCGGCCATTCCTTCCATCC
This sequence comes from Mrakia blollopis, assembly GCA_000950635.1. NCBI lineage: Eukaryota > Fungi > Basidiomycota > Tremellomycetes > Cystofilobasidiales > Mrakiaceae > Mrakia > Mrakia blollopis. Next base: position 613,966 of record BBPU01000023.1, on the reverse strand, counting down.
TCGTTCTGTAGGTTGCTCCTCCCTTCGCGTTTCACCTGCGAACTTCCCCTTTGCTGAAACCCCTCTTCTCTCTGCGTTCTTCCAGCCTTCTCGCCTTCCCAATGGGAAAGATTCTCGCTTGGGTTCTCCCCATCACGGACTTCAAACTGCCAGCTTGGCTCCCTCTCCTCGGTGGCACGACGTTCACTCTCAATCCTGGACCTTTCAACATGAAGGTTCGTGCGATTCGCCTTGACTCGAGTCGCGAATAGAAACTGATGAGCCTTTCATCTTTCTATCGCGCAGGAGCATGCTATGATCGTCATGATGTCGGATCTGGCGAACGTCCAAGCCTACGCGCTGGGAGCGATCTCGGCGGGAGAGGTCTTCTACAAGTTCACTTTCACGACTGGGTGAGCTCGCTTCTTTTCCCTTGTTCTCGACCGAACTCATGATCTGATCCTCCTATACCTTCTCGGCTTTTCAGATTTGAGATCCTTCTCGTCATCTCTACTCAACTCACAGGACTTTGCCTTGCCGGAGTGACTCGTCGTTTCTTGGTGAGTCGAATCGAGTCGCGTCCTCCTCCTACAGCTCTCGTCGATTCTCACGCCTCTTCCTTTGTTTCCAGGTCGACCCTGCCTCTCTCATTTGGCCTCAAGTCCTCATCACTTCCACCGTCCTCAACACCCTTCACGCTGACGACGAGGGAAACGACGGACGAATGCCTCGACTCAAGTTCTTCTTCATCTTCTTCGCCGCCGGTTTCGCCTACTACTTCCTCCCTGGCTTCCTCTTCGGTGCTTTGGGCTTCTTCTCCTGGGTCTGTTGGATCAAACCAAGTGAGCTCACCTCTACATCCCCCTACCTCGACTTCTCGAGCTGACTTGGTCCTCTTCGAACGCGCTCAGACGACATCGTGGTCAACCAGCTCTTCGGAACCGCGACAGGACTCGGAATGAGTCTCTTTACGTTCGACTGGAGTCAAATCAACTGGCTGGGATCTCCTCTCGTGACTCCGTGGTGGGCGGAAGTCAACATCGGAGTCGGTTCCTTCATCGGACTTTGGGTCGTCGTTCCAGCGATGTACTACTCGAACGTCAGTCGTCTTCTTCGTTCAATCCTTCACCTTCCTCTAGCTGATCATCATCTTCATCATCTCTCGCAGGTCTGGTCCTTCGCCTACCTTCCTGTCCAATCCTCTGGTTCCTACGATCGATTCGGAAACGCGTACAACTACACTCGAGTTTTGACTGCCGAGCGAGGATTCGACGCCGAAGCCTACCTCAACTACTCCCCTCTCTACCTCACGGCCGCTCTCACGATGACCTACATGGCAGCCATGATGGTCTGCACCGCCGCCGTCGTTCAGACGATCCTCTTCAACGGGAAGGGAATCTACCAGGCTCTGCGAGGGAACTCGGCTGAGAAAGAGGACGTTCACGCGAGGCTCATGAAGACCTACAAGCCGGTTCCTTACTGGTGAGTTTCGTTCTCTCGTTCCTTCGCATTTATATCCAGGAGCTGATCCTTTCGTCTTCCCGCGAACAGGTGGTACGGAGCGTCCTTCGTGGTTGTCTTCGTGATTGGAGTCTGCGCCGTTCAGGTTCGTGCCTTCTCGACGCTCTTTCTTCGTGTCAGCTCTCGCTGACGGATTTATTCATCCCTTCAGATCTACACCTCCGGAGTACCAGTCTGGGCTTTGATCATCTCCCTCATCCTCCCAATGCTGTACACTCTTCCTGCTGGCTACGTTCTCGCCTTGACGGGCCAATCGGTGAGCCTTTCCTTCTCCTTCGCCGATCCCCACGTTCGCGTTGCTGATCCTCGTTCATCTTTCTCTCCTAAAGGCTGCTCCCATCAACGTGCTTGTTCAGATCATTTCTGGTTACCTCTTCCCTGGTCAACCTGTCCCTGGAATGGTGAGTCTTTCGTCCGTTTTGTAATCGTCCGTCGTGTCCTCGTCTCGCTGACCTTTCGCTCGTCGCTCTCTCAGGTCTTCAAATCCTTTTCGGTCGAGACTCTATTCATGGCTGGAGTCTTCTCTCAGTCGATGAAGCTCGGTCACTACATCAAGATTCCTCCTCGCAACGTTTTCTTCGGTTTGTCTCGTTCTCTCCTTCCTCGCGCTCGAGGTCCTTCGACAAAAGCTAATCCCTTTCGCGCAATTCTTCTTCCCACCAGTCCAAGTCGTCGTCGTCTTCACTTCGTGCCTCGTTCAGGTCGGAATCAAGCAATGGCTCTTCGCTTCGACGGCCAACATCTGCCAGGACGAAGCGACGAACTCGCTCACCTGTCCTCGAACGAGAACCTTCTTCACCGCTTCGGTCTTGTGGTAAGTCGATCAGATCGTAGCTTTCGTCCTTCCTTCGCTCAAATCGTCACTGACCACTCTCTTGTTCTGTTTTACTTCTTGCAGGGGCCTCATCGGACCTGAACGACAGTTCGGAAAGGCGTCGCTCTACCACCCTGCTCTTTACGCTCTCCTTCTCGGCGCTATCCTTCCTCTCCTCGTTTGGCTTTGGGTTTGGAAGGTGAGCCATCTCGTCTTCTTCTCGCACCGTTCGCTGTGCTGATCCAACGCTCTTCTCTTTGCAGTGGCCGAGATCTTGGGTTCGAAACGTCAACATGGTCGTCCTCATCAACGCTCTTCTCAACATCCCCGTTGCGACTGGAGTCAACTACACCTCGTTCATGATGACTGGATTCGTCTTCCGTGAGTTCGCTACTCTCTCCTTCCATTTTGGAACTACGCTGAACCTTTCCCTCGTCGTTTCCGCAGAATACGTGATACGTCGTCGGAACTTCGCTTGGTGGTCGAAGGTTCGTTCTGCTTCTCCCCTCCCTCCTCTTCATCGCTCCATCCTTGCTGATATTTTCCTTCCCTCTCTTCTTTCAGTACAACTACGTGCTATCAGCAGCCCTCGACGCGGGAACCATCCTCGGTATCATCGTCGTCTTCCTCGCCCTCCAACTGCCGAAAGGAGGCACTCTCTTCCTAGACTGGCCAGGGAACACCGTCTATCAGAACACACTCGACTGGGAGAACGTGCCATTATTAACAGCTCCAGAAACAGGGTTCGGGCCTGATACTGTGAGTTTTTGTTCCTTCTCTCTCGAGCATCAAGACGACGCGTCGAAACTGACCTCCTCTTTCCTTCGATGTCTCTTCCGATTCCCCAGTGGCCTATATAGGACTTCGCTCTCTCTCTCTCCCTTTTTTTCTTTCGTTCTTTCTTCTTCTTGGGTTCTTTCTTCTAGTCTCGTCTCTCTTTCCTCAGCCGTGGTAGTTTGTTTGTGTCAGCGTCGTCGAAGAGCTCGCCTGTTTCGCTTGATGTCCTCCCTTCCCTCCTCGTACTCTCGTTCTGTCTCCCCCTCCCTTTCCTTCCTCCCTCTCGTCTTTTATGACTTCCCTTAGCGCTTCTGCTCTGTCTCTCTCTCTCTTTTCGTGTGCTCCTTTCTGTTTCTCTCCACTTCGGTCCTCGCTCGTTTCGTTTCGCTTCGTTTCTGCCCGGCTCCTGCCTTTTTTTTTTTTTTTGGATCGAGCTTCCAATACTCTAGTCTTTCTAGGAATACTTTACAGCTAGCTCCTTAATTTCGTTGTACTGGTATCTTTATTCGCTTCTGATGCTCAACTCCTTCGAGCCTCGGACGAAAAGCAGCACTCCCTCGAATCGTCTGGCTCTTCGACTCCGCTTTTTCCTTGGGCTCAGGAGCGTCAAGATCGCGGTTCCGTCTGCGACGCTCAGGGAGCCGATCTGGAAGATGTTGGGCCAGCAGGGGTGGGCAAGGACGTGGGAGGAGAGGGAGGCGACGTCGGGAGCGGGCTGAAGACTGGGAAGCTTCTCTAGCATTTTCCGAGCTTCCTTTTTTTTCACGACCAACAGATGCGTGATTCTTTGCTGTTTCATGAAGGGATCTTCAGCAAATTTGGATTTTCCTTCTCCATGACGTACCGCCTTTCTCCCTTTAGAGAACTGGTCCTTTCGTGAACCTATCTCTCAACTGCATGCTCCTCTAGTGAGCTTCCAACCTCTTCCCCAATCCTCACCGCCAATCCTCACCGAAATCAAGGCCACCCTTCTCTCCTCGCTATCTTCTCTCGCCGTGAGATGATCCGTCCCTTCCTACGGACGAGCTCTCTGGTTTCGTTATCCTCCCGGACTCGACCTTTGCGACCTTCCTCCTTCCTTCGACCATCGACATCCGCCCTCTCCTTCCTTCGACCCGCCACTACTCTCCTCCTTCCGTCAAGACGATTCTACGCCGATGAGGCTGTGGAGGATGCTCGGGGTCCGCCTCCCGAGGAGGTCGAGCCAGTGAAGAAGGTCGAAGACTTTGGAGGAGATCAGGAGAAGGAGGTGAGCTTGGGTTTCTTTCCTTTCTTTCTTTTACGCTGCAGGTTGGTCGAGGAGCCGTCCAGGGAGGCATCTTGACTGTAGAGTCTTGAACCGCTGTATGTCATCTGCGAGACGTCGTAGGGATGTCTTCGAGAGGGAAAAAGAGACGTCGAACTCACCTTGTTTAACCGTTGGTTCGACAGATCGTTTTGCCTCCTCCTCTCGAAGCTCAATTCTTCGTCTCTTCCATCTTTCCGATTCAACTAGGGAAACTTGAGTGAGGTACCATGCTCTTTTGTGCCCAGTAGGAACCTCGCATCAGCCGGGTCGAGTCGGAGGGAAGGAGGTTCGTGTCCTTCGAGCTCAAGCTCACCTTCCGTCGTTCTTTCCTTCCTTCTTCCAGCCCTCGGCCAAAGATCGCAATTCTTCGTAAGGACGAACTCCTCGACCAGTTTTCCCTCATCTGCAGTGATATAGCTGTTCACTCGTTCAAGCACGTCAAGACCGTCAAGCAAGCCAAAGATGGAGGAGTCTTCGTTCGCTTCACCTACGTTCCTGAGGAAGAAGGAGGATCAGAGAAGGCTTTGACGGAAGTCGAGAAAGCTTTCAACGAGGCTGCGACGAAGCTGGGTGGTCTGAAGACTTGGAGTTGGATGGGAGGAGGGAAGGTTTGGAGGGTGTTGGGAAGGCCGTGGCATGAGGTGAGTTCAAGACGATCCTTCGAAGACGCGTCGAGAAAGGAGGAGCTGACCTTGGCCTAATTCTTCAATCTCTGCAGGATCTAAATCGGTTCCCCAGCTCTCAGCTGAGGATTCAATTTGATGGACCTGATATCAATCAGGAGACTAGTGAGTTGCACGACCTTTGCCCTCCCGTGTCGAAACTCTTTGTTCGACGACCTCGCTAAATCCCTCTCCTCGTTCTCCAGTCTACGACCTTCTTCGACCCTACGGACGTCTCTCTTCCATCACTCCTCCTGCTCCTCAGCCTGCTCTCACTCCTCGATTCGCTCTCGGTGAGTCCTCCCCTTCTCCACTCGTTCCTTCTTCAACTCCACCCCCTGTGCTCATTTCCACCTTCTCCTCTCCTTCAGTCAACTTTACTCGCCTTCACTCTTCCACCGCGGCTCTCTCTTGTTTGCATGGCCTGTCGGTTCCTCCGACACCACCGAGAGTCGTCACCGTCTCCTCCGATCCTTCCGTCGTCTCGGCTCTCGCGGCTCCTCCCAGCAGCTCTCCCACCGCTCTCACCCGGATGAGCTTCAGCTACGTCTCCCCGCTGAAGGCTCACGTCATTCGTGACTGGATCAGTGGACATCCCAAGATCGCTCTTCCTCTTCTGGTCTTCCTGATTGGAACACTTTCTTACACCGTCAGTCTCGCTGCTTTCCGACGCGTCTCGAGTGATTCCTGTTGCTGATATCTGCTTCTCACTTCCTCAGTTCTTCGATCCCAGTCCGTCTCTATTTCCTTCCTTTCACGACAAAGACCATCTCGAACTGACGCGTCGTCGCTCTCTTTCTCTCCAACAGTTCGAGAGTTCATGGTGTCGAGCAAGATCCTCGGACGCTTTAACATAGAAGGCTACACGTTGTAGGTCCTCTCAAGCTTAAAATTTCTCGCTTCGGTGTAGAAGCTGAACTCTCCCTCTCGCCTCCAACAGGATCAAGTACCTCAAATCTCTCGGTGCGACCGTCCTTCCGTCCTTCTTCGACAACCCAGAACCACCTGCCAGCGGTGCTTTGAAACCTGGCGAGGTCGAAACCGACGCTTGGAGGGAACGTAAGGAGGCTGAGAAGATCATCCAGGGATGGATGCACGAGTACCCCTGTGAGTCGAAGGCGGAAGCGGTCAAAAGAAGGCCGAGTCCTTTGTCGAGCGATGGAGCTCGAGAAGCTGACTGCTTTTCCTTTTCTACATAGCTGGCTTCATCGTCATTACAGGTCCGCATGGGAGCGGCAAGACTGGCCTCGCTCAGAAGGTCATCGATAGTGAACACAAGTGAGTCGCGTTCTCGATTTCGACGCGTCGGCGGTCGCTAATTCCTCTCATTTTCTTCAGAAAATACCTCACCATCGACTGCGTTGATATCGCCAAAGCCAAGACGGATGCCGCCATGATCGCCGAGCTCGCGAATCAAACTGGATACTGGTAAGAGCCGCTTTCTCGTCCTTTCTTCTTTATTCCAAAAGTCAAGCTCATTCGCCCTGCTCCTTCTCTCCAGGCCTATGTTTGGATTCCTTAGCAGCTTAAACAGTCTCATTGATCTCGCCTCTATGGGTCTCATCGGCCAGAAAGGTGGATCGTCTGTCTCTGAGCTCTCGACGCGTTCCTCGAGCTGATCGTTTTTTCTTTCTTTCTTTCTCCCATTCCCTTCTAGCTGGGTTCTCCACCGACTTCCCGACTCAGCTCAAGCAGATTCTAGACGTCGTTACCGTTTCCCTCAAACACGTCTCGGATCATGAGCTCGAAGGCCAGCAGAAGCTCGTTCAGACGGACGCACAGAGAGCCGTCGTCGAGGCCGAGAAGGTTGCTTTCTCCGAGCGACTGAAGCGGATTGGATACCACGACCCGAGGATCGACTGCGTTGCTGGGAATGGGCCAATCAGTGAACTTGGTAAGTGCCTTCTTCACCAACTCTCCTCGTCCGAGCTCAATGACTGATGATTCTTCCTCTCGTTTTCTAAGGCTACGGAGACGAACGAATGGCCATCAACGATCTCGCGTCTCCCGAAGATGCCGTTTTCCTCTCCTCCTCTCAACCCTCGCACGAGAGCTCTGCCGAGATCAACTCCCTCGACAAGGACAGAGATGCGATCGCTGTTCTTCCCGTCGTCGTCTTGAAGAACTTTGCGGCGAAGGGAAGTAAGAAGGTGAGCCGAAATTTCTCTGCCTTTTTCTGCCTTCTTTGATTCTCACTCCTCCCTCTCTCTTCCCCAGGACGATCTCTGGAACACCATCGCCGAGTGGAGCGCTTCGTTGGTCGAGAATCAGATCGCTCAGGTCGTCGTTATCGGCGACAACACGAGCTCCTCCAAACCCCTCGCCAAAGCTCTCCCTTCGAGACCCCTCAACGCCATCTCTCTCACCGACGCCGACCACAAGACTTCCCTCGAATATGTCTCTTCGAAGCTCGGAACGGCTCGGACGGAGATGACTGGAGAGGAGAAGGAGATCTTGAGGACTCTGGGAGGAAGGATGACCGATCTCGACGAGCTGTTGGTGAAGCTTCGATCCGGCTTGACTATCGTTCGTCTTTCCTCCTAATCTCGCCATTCTCAGGTCATAGCATTGGACGCTGACTTTCTCGCCCTCTGGATTCGTTCGCTTTCCCAGCCCGACGCCGTCGAGGATATCCTGACTCGCACGCAGGTAGAGTTGAGGAAGAGCGTGTTTGGAGACGACGCTGAGGAGGCGAAGAACCTTCCTTGGAGTAGAGCTCAGGCTTGGAAGATCGTGAAGGATCTATCGTCGAAGGGAGAGGTGAGCGGTGGCCTCGTCCTCATCCTTCAGACGGCGCGACGACTCGAGCTCACGCATTTCCTTCCTTTCTTTCCCTCTTAGCTCTCGTACTCGGCTCTCCTTCTCGCCTTCCCCTTCAAGGGTGCCGAAGACAAATTGAAGAACCTGGAGGCCGCTGAATTTGTCTCCATCACGTACATCAACGGTGAGTTGTCCTGATTCCTTCCTCGCCAGTCGAAGGAACCCCTCGCTGACTCGCTTCGTCTTCGTTCCAGGTCGACCCTCTCTCGTCAGGCCTGGAAAGCCTTTGTATCACGCTGCTTTCAAGAAGCTTGTAAGTAAACCTTCAACTCCCTACTATCTCGAACAGCTCAGACTGACAGTCCTTCTCTCTTAACGCGTCCTCAGGTCGAGGGTGAGCTTCAAAACCCTTTTTTCTTCGATCTCTCCACCTTCCTGACTTCTTCCTTTCACCTCTTTTTGCGTAGACCCCGTCTTCCGAGCCTCCCAAACCATCGCCTTCAACACCGAGGTTATCGCTGCCAGTGAGAACGAGATTCAGCGCTGTGAGACCGAGCTTCTCTCGCTGAAGGACATCGGGTTCGAGACGGGAGCGGGATGGAAGCTTCTCAGCGGAGCTTCGGGGATCGAGCTGAGGGCTGGTTACCTGTTGGAGAAGTTGAGGGCTGCTCAGCTCAAGGTTAACACTTTGGAGAAGGAGAACGAGGCCACGAAGGTGAGGAATCTCTCTCCGTTTCTCGTTTCGACTGGCAACTCGACGCGCGCTGACCTGCTGCTATCTCTCCTCTTAGCTGGTGCTGAATTCGAACGCATAACGATTTGGAACGACTGGTCTGGTACTATCTTTTGGCGATGTATGAGCTAGACTACGTGCTTGGAAGAAACATTCGCGGAGGGAGGAGAAGAAGGAAAAGAAGGGTCGAAAGCGTCGGTCTTCTCATCGCCCACCGCAAAAGAGGATCGTCCTCGACTCTAGAAGCTCTTTTATTCTCTTCAAGAGAGAAGCTCCCATGAGTTCAAAGTGAAAAGCGAACGACTGGAACAGAAAGAAGACGCGAGCGGTTGTGTCTGGGTTTTCCATCCGGATTGGATCTGAATCCTGGCTTTCGTCGAGGAGGATGTCCTTCGATTCCCTTCCATCAGCGAGTTGAGTGCTTTCTTCCATAAATTTGGGGACCTGAGAGAAGATAACGGGGGAGGAGCGAAGGTAAGGTAGCCGCTTCTATGTCAGGATGGACCGTCGGAGGAGAGAGGACGGACGAAGGGGAAAAGGTTGGGCTGAAAGCAAAGAAGGAAGGAGGACAGAAAAGGTGAGCTTCCTTCGTTTCGCTTTGGGCTTTCGAGCGCTCCTTGAAGCTTCGAATGAGATCTAAGGAACGAGGAGCTCACGAAGAGATGAAGAGATATGGTTCGGCGAGAGAGAACGGAGTGCTGTGAATTGTTTTACATAAGAAGAAGATGGCCGTTTGAGACGGAACACCAAGGAGGTCGTCGATCTTGCTTTCGAGCTTCACCTCCTCGCAGCGTTACTTCTCGATCTAGTCCTCTGGCCTAGGTTTCGTGCTACCAGATAAAGCGTTTTGGAAGGACTGCTCTGATGTCCAGAGAAGAAAAGAAAAAGAAAATGCAGACAACTGAGCCTTTCTCTACAGCAGCAAGCTCGCGTCGTCGCAGAACTCTTCTCCTCCCCTCCTTCTTCCCTCTCCTCTCGCTCAGCGCAGCCCTCACTCTCCATCATCCGAGTCAGGTCGCGTCAAAAACAGATCATCCCACCAAGCCCAAAATCAATCAACAGAAGTCAAGCGATCGAACGAAAGGAAAGGGAAGAACGAAACGCGAGTTGAAGTGTCGACGACGGGAGGGAAGCCAAGAAAAAGGGACGAAGGGAGAGAGATAGCTTCTAACGGAAAATGGTGGGAGAAAGGTCGATACATGAGAAGGTGGTGAGAGAGAGGGAGAGCAAAAAGGAGATTGGAAGAGGTAAGGGAGGTGTTCGAGAGAGAGCGGTTCCTCGTTTAGAGGGTCTTCTCGTGGACTGTAGGAGACGAAAGCAGGTCGAGGGTCAGCTGAGAGCTTCTCGCAGTGTTGAGACAATACCGGTGGAGGTTGAGACGTACGATCGGCAGTAGGAGGGACCTGGAATCCACTGGTAGCGGAGGATCGAGATCGGCTGGCGATAACGGGGTGGAGAACTCGGTGGTAGAGGACCTCGGCTCCCTGCGAGATACAAAAGAGAAGGGAGAAGGTCAGATACTGCTTGTAGGACCCTAGGAAGCGAGGAAGGACGGGACGAACTCGGGTAGCGGGGAGCTGGAGCCAGACGATGAAGACGGTCTTGAAGACGAAGTAGAAGGCTGTGGGCGAAAGCAGCGGAGATGGAACGTTAGTGACAGCTTCATTGGGCAAGTATGAGCTTTAAAGCACTCACGCATGTAGTCTGAGAAGGTGAAAGCGAATAGAAGGAAGAAAGGTCAGCTTCAGCTCCGAGCTCGAGCCCTCCAAAGCAAAGTGTCAACTCACAAACGACGAGACGAAGGAACAAGCTCTCGATGGTGGTCAAAGAGGAGAAGACGATCCAGTAGGCTGTACGAAGAGAGAAGAGAAGGTAGTTCAGCGACTATCACCTTCTAGCAATGTGGTCTCGGAGGAGGAAAGGAAGACTCACTCAACCACTGCTTGTCATCGCTAGTTCCAGCGGACTCGAGAGCCTGGATGGAGAGGTAGGCGGGGAGAGCGAATCCAGCGAGGTTGGAGATGGGGGAGGCGAGTCCGAAGAGGTTGAAGAAGATGAGGGTCACGAACTGGAGAAGAAGGAAGGAAGGAAGTGGTCGGAGGAGACGGAGGTCAGCGCTTGGTCGAACGTCACCGCAGGTTGAGCTCAAAGGAAAAAAAACGTACGAGAGCGACGAGACCGAGGAAAGCGACGGCCTTGGGGACCTGAGTCTTGGCTGTAGAGGCGGATGGGCGAGTGGGTGAAATGAGAGAAGAAGAGGAGAGCAACGAGGTGGATCAAGGAGGAGGAAAGGGGAAACAGGAGAGGAAGAGAAGGAACCGGTCAGTTTGAGCTTTGGGTGTTGATGAGCAATTGCGAGGAAAGTGTAGAGGACTGACACTCGAGATCGTTGGCGAACTTGTACTTGGAGAGCTATAGAGGGAAGACGAGAGCGAAGGAGGGGAAAAGATGAGCTCGTGTGATCCTTCTTAGGAATGCATCGATTGGAAAAGCGCTGTTCTCCAGTTCAGTTACAAGGAGGAAGGGAGAACGAACCTCCTTGTCAAGACCAGCGAGCTGGACGTTGGCAGTGGACCTCGCTGAGAGAGAAGAAGAAGAAGCAAGCGAGAGGAGGGAGAGAGCGTCAGTCTACGTGGAAGGCGGGAGAGAAGCGAGCAGCGAGGAGCGAGGGGGCGAGGGAGGGAGCGCGAGGGCGAAGGGTTGGTGGAGAAGGAGAGGAAGGAGTCCAAGACTGACCTTGCTGGACAAGAGGGTGGGAGAGAAGACCTTGGGCTCGTTGCTGGGCAGACATCTGAAGATAGAGAAGCAGACAGAGAAGAGAGAGAGTCAGTATCGAGAGGAAGGAAAGGGTTGGATGGCGGAGCAACAGGTCTGGAAGGAGGAGAGAACGAAGAGCAAAGCCCCATCTCTGCAGCCTCCCTCCGCGCCCTATCATCGTTCTTCGCATAGAAACGCATACATCCTGAAGAAGATAGCGATCCTACTCACAATGTGGTGTTCGTTAAGAGGGTTTGGGGAAAGTGGTGCGTGAAGCGGAGTCGTAGTTGAGGTGAGGAGGACAGGCGGGCGCGAAAACCAGGAAGGCCTGGCTCAAAGCTCGTGCCAGACCGTCGTCACTCTTCCAGCAAACTCCAACAACATGGCTTCAGCATCTTATCAAACTCTCAAGGTACGTCCTTCAGGCGCATATATAGACATCCGAGTTGGAGAATTTGACCTTTCCCTTTGCTTTTTTTCTCACAGAGCCTCCACTCTTCGTCTCCCTCGTTCACTCCTCTCATCCCTACAACCTCCCTCCCTCTCATCGCTGGTGTCACCCTCTCAGCAGCTTTCGTTTCTTCCTTCTACTTCACAACGTGAGCCCATATTCTAATCTTCCTTTCTTGTTTCCAGGACTGATGATCTATCTCGTTTTGATGGAGAAATGCAGGCTCAAAAAGTCCCCCGTTCAGGAAACGCTCACGGCGCTCGCCTCGTCTCTGCTGGCCGGAGTAGGAGTCGTCGCCCTCTTCTGTTCAGTAGGAGTTAACGTGTAGGGAAGAGGCATAGATAAGGAATCATAATGAGATAAGTTTACGACCTTTCGCTGGGCAAAGAGGGAGGAGGGAAGTGGATAGAGGAGAAGGGAAGGAAGTTGAGCTCGAGCTCAACCTCTGTTCTTAGATGGGCTTCCTTCAGAGCCAGAGGTGAGGCCTGGAACCTCACTACCTCCCAAGATACCTTCAGTTGGCTCAGTCGAGTCATGTTACGAGCTCTTGGTCCGCTGAGAAAACGTGGGAGGAGAGAGGTCAGCTCGTCGAAGCGAGCTCGCCAGCGAACTGCAGAGCTCACCATCTCCCTTCTTTGGTCGCCCTCCGACGTCGACCGCAACTCCTAGCTCGACCTTCGCGTCTTCTAGATATGTAGCTCTTCGCTCCCTTAGATACTCAGATCCTACCATCCCTGCGGGAGTTAGTCTCAGGCTTTGACGCTTGCCCTGCGACTCGCCTTCAGGCCTTCATCTCGCTTTTGGCTTCTTCAGCTCAACCCCTACATGCACGCTGTCGAAGGCTGATTCTGAGCCACTGCTAGTAGCGCTCCATCGAATCGCGTCTTTTCTTCTTCTCAAGGTCTTCCAGAGAGAGGAGAAAGGGAAGACGGCGAGACGCGTGCGGGAGTCGAGAGACGCTGCTGGGGTGATCATCAGCTTTCCATAGCTTTGACCACACCCACCGGCATAAATGGAGCTGCCGTAATATCTCCTGTGTAAATATTGCAGGAGAAGGAAGGAGAGGAGAGCAAAGCGACGTGTTGATCCATTGTCGACGCGTCGCCTCCAGCATCCTCCTTCCTTTCACCAACTGGCCCGTCCCGCGAGACCTCCAGAATCGATCGCTATTGCTTGCTCTGCTCCTTGTACATCCTTCTTAAATCACAGACCCGCGAGCAAAAATGTGCTGACGAGCGTTTCTTTCCGACTGCGCTCGGGGGTCACATTTTGGAGGAGGACCGAGCTCACGCTTTCCTCTCCCAACCCCTTCCTTCCCTTCCCCTCCCCTCCCTCCTTTTTCTCCTAGCTATGGCCAAGAGCAGTACGTTCGGCGTTTCTTTCTATGCATAGCTACACTCAGCTGACACAACATCTCCTCCTCTTCAGTGCAAAACAAGGGGAAGCCCGTCCTTCCCACTGCCATGAGTTCGTCCTTCCCTCCCTCCCTTCCTTCCCCTTCAGCTCCTCGAAGCTCACCGCCCCTTGTTTCCTTTGACTGACTTTGCAGAGAAGCGCAAGGATCCTGGAGTTCCTAAATTCCCTGCTATCGCTGCTAAGAAGGCCGAGCAGAAGGCTGTCGCTCGAGCTGAGAACAAGGAGAGGTGGAGGGAGAAAGCGAGAGCTCACAACGTTGGTTCTCCTTCCCTCCCGTTGCCCGATAGAATCGAGCTTGTAGAGATCCACTTTGAGCTGACCTTCTTCTCATTTGCTCCTTGATGCTCTAGCCCGCTCCTCGATCTTTCGCCAACATCTCTACGACTTCCACTCCCCACGATACCGACCTCGACCCGGCCTCAGCCTATGAGGCTTCGACCTCCGACGACTTTATGCCTCTCGACCCGAGCATCATGCTCAAGGATTCGAGTGCAAAGGCCTTCATGAACCATCTTCGAAGGGTTATCGACCAGTCGGACGTTATCATCCAGGTCAGTCTTCTCTTCCGATGAAATGAACGAGCTCGAAAGAAAGGAAGAGAGACAGCTCGCTGACTGACCGGTTTCTTCTCTTGCTTCTCTCGCAGGTCCTGGACGCTCGAGATCCTCTCGGTGGAAGGTCCAAGTTCGTCGAGGAGGAGGTCCGACGACGAGAAGGAGACGGAAAGAAGTTGATCGCTGTTGTGAACAAGATTGGTGAGTTCTTTCTCCCTCACGGATCCGAGCTTGACAAACCAACCTCTCCCTCGAAGCTGACTCGACTTCTCCCTTCTCTTTTTGCTGGTGACCACCAGATCTCGTTCCCCGACCAGCAGTCGAGGCATGGCTCCGATACCTCCGACACGACTTCCCTACCCTCCCTTTCAAATCCTCCACCCAATCCCAACGAAACCACATCTCTTCCCTTCACCTCCCCACCGCTACCACCTCCAACCCCACCGCCCCTACCACCACTCCCGTCACCTCCCTCGCCCTCGGAGCCACTCCTCTCATCCAGCTCCTCAAAACCTACGCTCGACATCTCCCCACAGGTCAATCCCTCACCGTCGGAGTCGTCGGATTCCCCAACGTCGGAAAGTCGAGTCTGATCAACTCGCTCAAGAGGAGTCGAGCTTGTGGAGTTGCTGCCACGCCCGGACACACTCGAGTCGTTCAGGAAGTTGCGTTGGACAAGGGAGTGAAGATCCTGGATTGTCCTGGAATCGTATTCGATCCCGCTGGAGAGGAGCCTGGAATGCCTGAGGAGGAGAGGAGGAGGAAGCGAGGAGAGGTGATCTTGAGGAATTGTGTGAAGGCTGAGTTGGTTGAGGATGTCATTTCACCTGGTGAGTAGTGAGCTTTGATTGTGTTGAACAGTATGGCTGGAAGGGAGGAGCTGACTTGTCTGCGTCCTTCGTTCCTTCAGTCGAGATCATCACGACCAAAGTCGACCACGCGAAACTCGAGAAGCTTTACGGAGTTCCTCCTTTCGAGAACGTCACTCAGCTTCTCGTTTCTATCGCTCTCGTTCGAGGTAGACTTGGAAAGGTTCGTTCTTTCTTCCCTTGCTCTTCTACTCGTCGCGCGCTTCAAAGCTGACCTCTTCCTCGTCTTCTCTTTCGCGTCGTTCAGGGAGGTGTTCCCGACCTCGAGTCCTCCGCCGTCCAAGTCCTTCGAGATTGGAACTCTGGAAAGATCGCCTACCACACCGTCCCTCCTTCCGTCCACCCTTCTTCCCTCCTCCGACCTTCAGCTGCCAAAGCTTCTCCCTTCGACATCCCCTCCTCCGTCGTCCCCGTCGCGTCTTCTTCTTCCTCCTCCGACATGTTCCCTTCGACCTTTGGAACCAACGAAGGAACGGCCACTGGAGATGCCGCCATCGTCAAATCGTTCGCTCCCGCGTTCGATATGGGAGATCTCTTCGGTCAGGCTGATCGAGAAGTGTTCGAGGATGGAGACGAGGGAGGAATGGACGTCGAGGTTGAGGCTGGAGGGATGGGAATGGAGGACGATATGCCTGTGGATGACGAGTTCCCTGACGAGGAGGGGGATGAGGCTTGGGGTGGGTTGGATGATTACATCGGTATGGGAGTGTTGAAGGAGGAGGTTCAGGAGGTTGTTGTGCAGAAGAAGCAAGAGCGGCAGGCGATGGAGGACAAGTGAGTCGTCTTTCCTCTCTCTCCTCGATTTCTTCGCGTCTTTTTTCTCGCACGCTGACTGAGACCTTGTTTCACTCTACCTAATCTCCAGCCACCCTCGTCCCCCACCTCTCAACTACCCTGCCACCGTCCTCCACAAATCCAACACCACCTCCCTCCGACGACTTTTCACGCCCGAGGAGATGGTCAACATGAGCGTTGGGAACCCTCTGAACAGGAAGAACCTTAAAGCCGAGAAGAAGAGGAAGGAGAGGGAGGCCAGGCGTCATCTTGGAGGAGGAGAGCAGCCGATGGAGGAGATGAGCGGAGGAGGAGGAGGAGGAGGGGACTCGAGGAGTGCCGAGGAGCGCTTTATGGACATGATGGAGGATTGATCTTTCTAGATTTTTTGTCGGAACTTTCAGCAGTAGGTATTTTTTTTATGAATCATGACCTTTTCTTCTTCTGAAGAGCTTTTCTGCAAGAGAGCGTCGTGAAGGAGATGAAGGAGGAGGGCTGAAAGCAACTTCGAAACGAGCTCAGTCGAGCTCTCCTCCTTCCCTTCCCTTTCCCCTTCTCGCAACCCCCATCCACTTTCAATCATGTCAACTGAAGCAGAGCTGTCAGTATATCTTCGCTACCTCTCGTTTCTCTACGAACGAAGAGCTGAACCTAGCTTTCTTTTGCTCTCTCTCTCTTCCAGGAAAGCTCTCAAAGTCGTCGACCTCAAAGCTCTCCTTTCGACCGCTGGACTCCCCGTCTCTGGAAAGAAGGACGACCTCATCCACCGACTCTTGGTCAACCAGAACAGTCTCGCTGCCACTGCGGAGGAGGAGGCGCCAGCTGTTATAGAGGAGGCTGTCGTAGCTGAGGAGGTTGTCGAAGGAGGCGAGGTGGTGGAGGAGGAGGAGGAACGAGGAGCCCAAGACGACCGAGCTGCAAAGAGGCAGAAGCTGGACGAGCCTGGACCTATGGCAGTAGATGGACAAGAGGAATCAGCACCACCATCAGCACCTCCCGCTCCCAAAGAAGCTACTCCTCCTCCCCCTCCCCCTCCTTCAGCCCCAGAGCCAACCATCTCCGTCAACGATTCCCTCCCTCCTCCTCCTCCACCTCCGCCCGCTCAACAGGATGAGCTTCCTCCTCCACCAACAGAGGAACCGATCGTCGAGGACGCTCCGTCTCAAGAGCAGGAAGCCGTCGCGGTCGTGCCAGAGGTCCCCGTGATTGAGGAGGAGTCTTCGGACGAGGAGGAGGAGGAGGTCTACGTCGAGGAAGCGAGCGATCAGAAGGCTAGGACGGATCTGTATCTCGATACCGTGAGTTCGAACAATCCATCGACTGCTTCTTACCGTGTCTCTATGACTGGAGAAGCTTCGGTCATGAGCTGATCCCTCGTCCACTCTTCCTGTTGTACGGACGAACCAGATCAACCGACACCTCCTGGATTTCGACTTCGAGAAGCTCTGTTCCGTCTCGCTCTCGACCGTCAACATCTACTGCTGTCTCGTCGACGGGAAGTACTTCCAAGGACGAGGAAAGAACAGTTGGGCTTACAAGCATAGCGTTGGAGAGGGTCACCACGTCTTCTTGAAGCTGGATACCGAAGAGGTGAGGAGCTTCGACTTCTCCTTCCTCTCCCTTCGTCGCCTCTCTTCCTTCCGTTCGAGCTTGCCAACTTACTAACTCTCTGCCCTCTGATTCTTCATCTACAGTTCTACATCCTCCCCGACGGTTACAAAGTCTCGGATCCCTCGCTCGCCAACATCATCAACGTCCTCAATCCTCGTTTCACCCCGTCCCAAATCGCTCGTCTCTCCTACCTCCCCGACACCTCCTACGATCTCGCCTCCAACCCTTACCTCCCAGGCTACGTCGGTCTCAACAACATCAAAGCCAACGACTACCTCAACGTCATCATTCACTCCCTCCTTCACGTTCCTCCCCTTCGAGACTTCCTCCTCGACCCAAACAACAAGGCCCTCGAACCCGAATCGAAACCCACCGAGCTCGTCAAGCGGTTCGCAGAGTTGGCGAGGAAAGTATGGAACCCTCAGCTGTTTAAAGCTCAGGTGTCTCCGCATGAGTTCTTGCAGGAGGTGACGCTGGCGAGTGCTGGGAGGTTCAAGATCACCGCTCAGGGTGATCCGATCGAGTTTATGAGTTGGTTGTTGAACAAGCTGCATAAGGATTTGGGAGGGTCGAAGAAACCTAATTCGAGTAAGTCCATATATGTTCTTTGATCTCTCTTGGAAGACTGGGTGAGGAGAGAAACGGAAGGAGGAGAAGGAGGCGAACGCGTTCGAGAAGATGAACTAACGAAACGACGACTCTTTTTCTGTTCACAGGCATCATCTACCAGACTTTCCAAGGAGACCTCAAGATGGAGACTCAGCAGATCGTCGTCAAGGCTGATTCGGGAGGAAATCACCGTCCTCAGTTCGATATCGGTCGAGGTTGGTTTTTCGTCTCTCTTTCTTCTCTTCTCTTCCCCTCCTTCACTCTTCTCGAACTCAAGCTGACCTGGACTCAACCCTCCTCATCCTACCCAGACATCAAAGCCATCCGCTCCCCTTTCCTCTTCCTCGCTCTCGACCTTCCTCGACCTCCTCTCTTCCAGGACTCGATCGAAAAGAACATCATCCCTCAAGTCGCCCTCTCGACCATTCTCGCCAAGTACGACGGGACGACTCCTCAGGTTCATACTTTCTCCTCCCCCCCCCCTCCCTCTTCATACTATCCTTTTTCCTTCTCCCCCCTCTTCACTTTGGCTTTCTATCGTGCTGTTCGCTGACTTGATTGCGGTTTCCCAATTGGAACAGGAATTCGGAGACACGCTCAAAAGACATCAAGTCACTCGACTTCCTCCTTACCTCATCCTTCACACCAAGCGATTCACAAAGAACAACTTCGTAGAGGAGAAGAACCCTACGATTGTTAACTTCCCTCTTCGTGGAGTCGATATGAAGGATTGTGAGTTCGAAAGCCCGTTCTCTCTCTCTCTCTCTCTCTTTTGCCCTTCCTTCCGTTCATTCCTTCTTCTAACTCCCTTTCTTCCTCCCTTCCCTCCCTCCCCTCAAACCTCCCCATCTCTCTCATTCATAGACGTCTTCCCCTCCCCCTCCGCTCCAATCTCAACCCTCTACGACCTCCTCGTCAACGTCCCCCTCGAATCTTCCATCGCCTCCACTACCACCAAAGTAGGTTCCACAACCGCTACCAACCCGGCTAAGAAACAGAAGATCGATGCGAACGATGCTAGTCAGTGGAAGGCGCATTTGAGAGCTGGAGGTGGAGGGGGGGAGGCGGAGAAGTGGTTTACTGTTCAGGGTGAGTTTGGGGAAGGAGAAGGAGAAGGAGAGGAGGAGGAGGAGGAGGAGAGAGAGAAGGGGGTTTCGCTGACGTTTTTTTTTTTTTTTTTGGTTTTGGTTTTGGTTTTGGTTGGGGTTGGACTAGATCTGAGAGTCGAGGAAGTTCAGAGAGAGATGGTTTTCTTGGGAGAGACGGTGATGCAGGTTCGTTTCTCTTCCTTTCCTTTCTCTCTCTCTCACACCATCTCTCCTTTTTTTTTTTCACGCGTGGGTGGAGAGGAAAACTAACTCGTTCCTTTTTTTTTCCCGCAGATCTGGGAGCGACGTGATCTTGGACCTTCTGCTGCTGCTGAGGGAGTTTGATCTGGAGGAAGACGACCAGGACGTGTTACGATTTTATTTTCGTGTAGAGATAGATGTAGAAAGAGTTTTTTTTTTTGGGGGGGGGGCTGCTTTCGTGTAGGAGCTCTGTGGAGGCTCTTTGAAGATCCTCGCTGTAGGTAGACTCGACTCACGAACCTAGGTCACTGTGAGAGAGAGAGAGAGACGTGGTCGGTACTCGAGCTATAGACCACCAAAAATAAAAACGCCGTTCAGATTCTTTTTGGACGCGATTTTTTTTTTTTTTTTTTAATATCTCATTCCAGATCTTCCTCTTACCCTACTCACCTCTGGAATTTTACCACAAAAGCTTTTGAGAAGCCATTTCGATAGCTTTCCTTTGACCCTCCCTTGCCGCCTGTTTGACTCCGTGCCAATTCCGCTCCGTGCCCTCTCCTCCAACGGCCAACTCCTCCCTCCTCCCTCCCCTCCTTCCCTTCCCTTCTTCCCCCCTTCCTCCCTCCCTCTCCCACGATGTCGAGGTCCTTCCTTTCCTCCTCCCTGTCTCTCTCGAGACAGTCTATCCGAGCTGTGAGTCGAAAGCGAACGAGCGAGAGAGGTTAAAGACAGAGAAGAAAGCTGACCCCCCGACTCGTCTTGAATCTCCTTCCCCCCCCATCTCTCTCTCGCTTGTCCGGATGGTGGTTATCGTGACCAGCCTACTCTTCATCGAACTGTGTACTCGAACCTGAGCCAGTCTACCTTGACCGGTCCTGTTCCGGCAGATGGGGATGAGAAGGTCAGTACAGAGAGCTCTCTCTCTCGATTTCTCTTTCCCCAACCCTTCCCTTCCCCTTTCCTCCCTCGACTCATTCCTGCTCCTCCTTTCCCTTTTCGATTACGATCATACATAGTTCATCGTCAAGCTCGATCCTAACTCGTAAGTCAAACATAAACCTCTCTCTTTAATCCCACCCACCGACAGAAAGAGCGAAGGAGCTGACCTTTTCACCGATCCGCTCTTCCCTTGCCCTCCCTCCGCGCGGGTTTGATCAGCTTCGACGGCTACCGATGCGACGCTCCTTCCACGGACGTTGAGGTTTCCAAGAACCTTTTGATCGAGATGTACACCAACATGATCAGGATGAGGAGAATGGAGATGGCGGCCGATACTTTGTACAAGGCAAAGGAGATTCGAGGTTTCTGTCATTTGGCTATCGGACAGGTTCGTTCTTCTCCTTTCCTTTCCTTTCCTTCGTTTCGTTGTGGTATAGAGAGGAAGCTGGATGGGCCCTGAGACGGGAGGGGCAGGGGAGCTGGGTTAGGGCTTGAGGGAAGGAAGGGAAAGCGTAGCGAACGAAGACGAGAGAGGAGCGCGATTTTGAAGAGCTGACCTGTCTCTCTCCTTCTCCTTTCGCTTTTCTTTTCCTTGGGATTAAACAGGAGGCCGTCGCCATCGGAATGGAGGCTGCTATCGATGGAGAGGATCGAATCATCACCGCCTACCGATGCCACCCTTTCGCCGTCCTTCGAGGTGGATCCGTCACTGGAGTCCTCGCTGAGTTGATGGGTCCGTTCTCCCTTCCTTCTCCCTTCCCTTCCCGCTCTCTCTCTCTCTCTCTCCTTCGCGTCTTCCAAAAGCTGACTCTTCCCTTTTTTTCCCTCTTTCGATTCTTTCCTCTCAGGTCGACAGTCCGGAATGTCCCACGGAAAGGGAGGATCCATGCACATGTTCACTCCTTCGTTCTTTGGAGGAAACGGAATCGTCGGAGCTCAGGTCCCCGTTGGAGCTGGAATCGCGTTCGCTCAGAAGTACCTCAAGAAGAAGACCGTCACCTTCGCTATGTACGGAGATGGAGCTTCCAACCAGGGTCAGATCTTCGAGTCTTACAACATGGTCAGTTATCTCTCTCTTAACGAAGAGATTGTCGTCCGTCGAGCTTGGTCTTTCCGTTTTCCGTTGGAGAAAGCTCGTCTTTTCGTCCAGGAGTCTGTCTGGCAGGAACGCGAAACTGACTTTCATGGGTGTTGCTTCCGTTTCGTTCTTTTTCCAGGCCAAGCTCTGGAACCTCCCCTGTGTGTTCGTTTGTGAGAACAACAGGTACGGTATGGGAACTCCCGCCGAGAGGTCGTCCATGAACACCGAGTACTACAAGCGAGGTGACGTGATTGCTGGTATCCGAGTGAGTTTTCTTCCACCCACCTACCTCTCCTTTCCTCCTCTCGATTCTTGAGCTGCAGAGCGATGGCCTCGAGGGGGAAAAAAAAGGAGGAGTCGTCGCGTCGAATTTCGAAACTGGAGCTCACCTTCCTCTCTTCTCTCTCTCCTCCTCGTGTGAGTAGATCAACGCCATGGATGTCATCGCTTCCTACCAGGCTTCCAAGTTCGCCAAGGAGTGGGCTACTTCCGATAAGGGACCTCTGCTCGCTGAGTACGTTACCTACCGATACGGAGGACACTCGTGAGTTCTTCTTTCTTTCCCTTTCTCTTTCCCTTTCCCTCCTTCTCCTTTCGCTTTCGTGAGGCGTTTCCTTGAGCTTGAAACGAGAGCTGAGCTGACTTTTATTTACTTCTTTTGCTTGTTTGTGTGTAGCATGTCCGACCCTGGAACCACCTACCGAACTCGAGAGGAGATTCAGAACATGCGAGCGACCAAGGATTGTGTGGCTGGATTGAAGAAGTACTTGATCGACGTGAGCTCTTTCTCTCCCTTCCCTATCGCTCTGTCTTTTTCGCCTCGCATGGCCTCGACTCGCTCGAAGCTCTCAACTGACTCTCGTTTCGTTTCGTTTCGTCGGTGCAGTGGGAGATCCTCGACGAGGCTGGAGTCAAGACCATCGACCATGCCGCTAAGAAGGAGATTGACGACGCGGTCATTGTTGCGAAGAACTCGCCTGAGCCGGATATCGCTAAGGATCTTTGGACGGATGTTTACGTGCGTACCCAACATCGTTTCGAACGAATCGAATCGAATCGAAAACGAAACCAAACTAGAGCGAAACCCCAAACTGAACGCGTTCTTCCCTTCCTTTTCACTCTCTCTCGCCGCAAACAGTACAAGGGAACCGAGCCTCCGTTCATGAGGGGACGAGAGAGGGAGGAGGTTCACTACTACTAAACTTCTTCACTTCATTTTCATTAGATGGAGTTTTTGCGGTCGTGCTTTTCTTTCTTCGGTTGGCGCTTTTGGTTTCGAGTCGGCGCGAGGAGGAGAGTGCTTTGGTGGGGTTTCGGGTTTTCCTTTTAGTGGTAGAGAGTGGTAGAGAGAGAGAGGGGGAGATCTCCGTTCTTTGATGAGGTTTCTTTTCATCTTGTTGACTTCTTTGTGGTGGGAGGTGGGAGGTGGGAGGGAGGGAGATGGAAAGACTGAGAGCTCAAAGACGGGTTGAACTTGACTTGACTCACTGGAACTGGGAGACGCGAAAGGATGGGTCGAGGAGGGTTCTGGATCTAGCTTGTGAGTGGCCGAGGAGAGAGAGAAGAAGAAGAAGAAAGACATGCTGACTCGTCGCTGTCGCTGGGGAAGAGGCTGGAGGAGGGAAGTGTCGACGACAGACGGCGCGGTGGAGAGCGAGCTCGTTCGAATTTGAGCACTCGAAGCTGAGCGGACGTGTCCTTGAGTTCTGCTTTATGTAGCGTTCAAGAGAAGATATCCAGGTCTATACTTCCAGATTACAAAGACCTCCAGCAGATCTTTACCCTTCTCGTCCGTCCAAGGGTCTTTGCATCCCTTGAAGACGACACGTCGAGTTCACTTTCGCCTGGTGCTCTGATCGATGGCCTGCTGAAGCTCGAGGGAAAGCGCTGGTGATAAAGGGTGATGGTATCAAGTACGATCAGAGAATGAAAGCTTCTTTCAGCACTCCCTGACCGTCCTTCCAGCTGAGTTCTCTCTCAAAGTCAGCTTCTGTCGTCGCGGTGTGCAGGGGGGGACTTCGGTTGTTTTCGTTTTGAGTCTGAGCCTTTCAAGTCCTTTCCCCTCTCTGAAAGGTGGTAAGCAGTCTTTCGAGATCCCTTCTAAATCGGAACCAAACCTATTGTTTCTTCTCTTCCAGTTCAAACTGAAATCACAAGCTCTTCAAAACTCCCTGAGAGGAAACCAGTTGAGTTTCATCGTTTTCATTAACGAACTTTGTTCGCTCGCTCTTCCGTCCTCTCTCTCTCGATCATTTTTTTCCGGGGCGTCATTTCTCGGAGGTCTCAAGCACAGCCTTGCCTATGGGTCCCCTAGACTTGCTCTTCGTCCTCCCCTCCTTTGCTGCTACCTCCCATCAAACCATTAACGTTCGCCGTTTCCTTCATTCGACTCGGTTGGAACTGGGAGAATCGAGAGCTCCTGAGGAGGAAGAATACGCCTTTGAGTTATGTCGTTCACCTTGCTTTACTTTACTGTACCGATGGGCTTTGCGGCATCCCTACTGGGAGGTGCTGGATCGATTCGGGTGCGAGGGGGACAGTTACAGACCGGGCGACGGACGAGGGGACAAGCTTTCAGGTCCTGCTGAAGATAAAGAAGCCTTTAAAAGACATGAAAAAAAAAGCACAAGAGATAAAACAGTCAAGAGTGACGACCATCTTTTTGCTGCAGCGAACCTTCCTTCTCCTTGAAGCGCGAGGCTCGACACTCCCGTCTTTTTTTTTCTTTCCTCACGTTCCCTTTCACTTCCTTCCTCGTCTCTATACACGACCCATCAAGAGAAGCTCTTGATATGAAAAAATGAGCCAGCAGCCTAAGAAGAGATCGATAATGATGCTACAAGAAGAGGCGAAGGAGAAAAAACGCTGATGTGAGAAGAAGGCAAGTCGACCGAGCTGCTTGGACTGAGAATCGAGATCACCAGGCGTGATGCCCTCCTCTGCAGGTACAGGAAAGTTTGATCAGCTCAGCTTTGACTTCTGTATCTCTTCCCGTCCGAAGAGAATTCCTCACGAGACAAGAATGTCGCTTCCAGTGCAGAACGTCGACGCGTCGCTCGCCAACCACGCGACGACTCCTCGAACTTCGTGGACGTGTCCGATCCTACCGAGCGGGTTTGCATCAGCCCATTTGGCAGCTTGTTCTGGCTTGACGTCGAGGAGAGCAGCAGTCATCTGGAGGTGAAAAGACGGGAGATAAAAGTCAGCGAAGGACGACGTCGAAGGGAGAGTGGATTATTGACAGGGTAGGGGTCACTTACCTTGGTGTATATGTGGCCTGAGAAGTTTTATCAAGCCAGATTTCAGCTTGAGGTCGGATCTTGGAGGCGAGGGGGAGAACAAAGAAGAGGGAACTGACCAGGAGAGATTGAGTTCACGCGAATATTCTCCTCTCCAAGCTCGCAAGCCATCGATCGAGCCATCTGAATCACTGCGCTCTTGGAGGTGTTGTATGCGGTCCATGCATGTCCCTGAAGAAAGCAGATGCGAAGGGAAAGAAGTCAGAAAAGAAGAAAAGCAGACGCGACGCGACGAAACGGACGAACTCGATTTGTAAGTGATCCGGACATGGAAGCGATCCTATTTGAGAGTAGATAGTCAGAATTGCTAAATATGAGCTATGAAAGGGTACGAGAGATGACTTACAGGACGATAGAACCCGGGTTTCCCTTTTCCTTCATCGCTCTTGCGCACGCCTGAGCGGTAAAGAAGACTCCGTTGGTGTTGACGTTGAGAACGTGCTTCCACTCAGCTTCGGGGTACTCCTCAGTTGGGTGGCCATCCTGAAGTGTGAGAAAACGAAGCTCGATTAGCTTCGGGAGGAACACACAGAGGAGAGGAAGGAGGAGAAAACGTCGAAACGAACAGCAGCTCCCAAAACTCCAGCAGCTGCAACGCAAACATCGAGACGACCCTCCTGATCAGCGACCTCCTTGATCTTCTGAGAGATGAGAGTTTGGTTGGTAACGTCTGAGCAGAAAACGCGTCGGAAGGTCAGCGAGGGAGGACCGACAACGTCGAAGCTGATCGAGCTAGTCGAAAGGTCGCGACGCACCTCCTTGAACGTAGGTGAGCTTCGAGCCGTTGTTGAGCCTCTTCGCGAACTCAGCACAGGCAGAGAAGTCAGCTAAAAAAAAGAAAAAAAAAAAAAAAACGACTCAGCCGCATGCTTTCACGAAGAGGAAAGAAGCTATCGAGAAGTGGTGAGCTCAAACTCACGGCTCTCTTGGCCAGGAAGGTCAATCCCATAGACTTTCGCCCCAAGCTCGCAGAGAGCCAAACTCATCTCCAGACCAAGTCCTCCATAGGCTCCGGTGACAACTGCGACTCGGTCCTGAAGGCTGAACTCCTCGAAGATGTGTGCTTTTGGGAGCTGGGGAGAGGAGAGGAGGAAATCGCGGAGGGACGGAAGATGAAGCGGGCGTCAGCGAAGGAGAGAACGCTCTGCATGAGACGGACCAGCTCCAGAGATGATAACAGCGGAGTAAAGAAGGATTGATATCATCCAAAGGGATCTCCATCCAAAACGTTGTAGAACTCGGTGCAAGGTGGGAGGAGGAGCGACGAGACGGAGGACTCCGCTTCGAGGAAAGAAGATGTCGAGCTCACAAAGTCAGGATCGGATTGAGCTTTGCAGGCAGCTTCAACGCCGATGAGTTTCTTCTCAGTCTTGGGAGCCATTTAGGGATGATCGATGGAAGGATGGGGAAAGTTGGAGGGAAAAGAGCAGGGCTGGAAGAGAACAAGGGAGGAGGAGGACGTGGTTGTATGGAAGCAGGCATCGAAACGACAGCTGATCAAGGCGAGCTTGGATGTTTTCGGCCCTTCTCGAGCCGTTTTCCGAACAGATTCGCGGCCAAACTTTTCCTGGAAGGACGCAATCTAAGTTCATATAGACCGACCGGTGAAAGAGCTCCGAGTCTAAAAGGAACAGATCTAAAGACGCGACGCGTGAGGTTGTTTCGATCTCGGTTCCCTGCGTCGTCGCTCCATTGGAAGAGGAGCGACCTCCCCTCCTATCAAAAGTGTAACTTTCCTCTACGAAGCTCACTCTGTTTTCCTCCCTTTTCTCTCAGAGAGTCTCGCTCGGTTACTACCTGCTGACTGAAAGCTTGAGAGAGAAAGCCGCAGGGCCTGAGCTCAATAACCTCCAACCATCACTCCCTTCTTCTCTTCCTTCCCCTTCCCCTTCTCCCTCCTTCCTCCTTTCTCGCCTCGAATGGCGAAGCTGAAGTTGACGGAAAAGCTTTGGTTGGTCTGATCTCTTGTTCAGATCGTTTGGCCTTTCAGAGTGAGAGAGCCACCGACGAGGGAGCTGAACCCCCTTCCCTGCTTTCCTCCCTTCTTCCCTCCCAGGGTCATCTTCACGATCGGGCTCATCTCCTTCATCGCGTACACTTCACAGATCTTCATCATATGGCCCTGGTATGATAGTGAACTAAGTTGGGAGCTCATCGCTCTTCTGGGACCTTTCAAGTGAGTCCAAGCAACGAACGAGGGAGGGAGGGAGGGAAGGAAGGAGGGGCGAGCTTCAACGAAGAAAACGAGCTCAAGAGCCACGGCCAGGCGGATCTCTCTGCGAAATTTACAGCTCAGACAGAGTCTTAACATCCATAGGAACTACGAGACAAGTCTCGGAGCAGAGGGATGTCTTCTAAGACCATGGAGGGAGAAAAGAGACAGAGCTCGCCAACCTCGTCACCTCGCTGACCGACCTCCTGTTTCTTCTTGCTTTTCTCTCCCAGCGCTCTCGTTGGGATGATCTTCTGGTCGTATTACCTCTGTGTAACGACGGAGCCGGGCAGAGTGCCAGACAAGTGGGTGCGTTTGCAAAGTTTTTCCTTGCTCTCCGTCATCCATCTTGAGCTTCCGTTCGAAGCTCACCTCACCGCTCCTCCTCCCCTCCTCCCTCTCGTCCTCTTCTGACTTACAGGAGCCGGACCCCGGACGAGAGGATATGGAAGTCAAGAAACTTACCGGAGGACCTCGTTATTGCTCCAAATGTTCAGCCTACAAACCACCAAGAGGTTCGTTCAACAGCTCCTTCTTTCATCGTCTCCTCCAGGCACATCGAGCTCATTCCTCTTTCTTATCCTCCTCCCTCTTCCTTCCCATGCAGCTCATCACTGCAAGACTTGCAACCGATGCATCCTCAGAATGGACCACCACTGTCCGTGGACAGCAAACTGCATCGGACATCACAACTACGCGTCCTTCGTCAGATTCTTGACCTACGTCGATATCTCTTGTTCGTCCGCCTTCTTTCACTCTTCTACCTCCTTTATATCTACTGATATCATGCTCTCCTCGATATACAGGTACCTACAACATGATCTTGGTCTGCTCTCGGATCTGGGACTTTGCGAAGGGAGGAGAGAACACGTACCTGGTGAGATTTGACTTTCCTCGTCTCTTCCCAAGAAGCTCGAACTGACTGCCATCGCTCTACTTTACAGAATGAGCCTTCGGGTCTGGAGATCATCTTCGTCGTTCTGAACCTGGCTGCTTGCATTCCCGTACTCTTGTCGGTTGGAATATTCTCGTGAGCCGTTTCGTGTTTTTCTTCCTCACGTTTCTCGAGAAGCTCCTCATCCCGACGCGTTGACGTCCCCTTCTCGCAGTCTGTACCACTACTGGAGTCTTTGGTCGAATACCACAACGATAGAAGCATGGGAGAAGGACAAGGTTCGTCCCGTTTTCGTCTTCTTTCACCCCGTCGTCCCTGCTCGTCGAACTCGCGCTCGAAGCTGAGACAACTCTTCTCCTCTCTTCATCATATTCCTGATATCCAGGTCGCCACTCTCATCCGTAGAGGCAAGATTAGAGACATCAAATACCCTTACGTTCGTTCTTTTTCGACTTCCACTCTCCTTCTTCGTTTGACCTCCTCGCCGACCTCTGCTTCTCTTTCACTCTTCTTTTCTTCGACTGCAGAACCTCTCTCCGTACAAGAACATCTCCTCCGTTCTTGGCTACTCTCCTCTCTACTGGTGCTGGCCTTCTCAGAAGGTTCCGGGAGATGGTTTGAGGTTCGCCATCGCCGCTGGATCGGGTGAGTGGGTCGAGTTCGCTCGCGAGCGTGGATTGAGCGGTGGGAGGGGAGTTGGGAGAGAGGAAGGTGCTCTTCTGGGAGAGAGGAGGAGAACCGGGAGCACTGGAGTTGGGTTCGGGGAGGTCTGAACGGGCTTGAGAGCAAAACGACGCGCTGGAGCGCTGGAGGTGAGTGAGAAGAAACAGCAAAGAGTTTTGGAACGGAAGACGAGGAGGTTTATCATCATTCTCTTCTCTGGTCTTTGGAGCTGGGAGGAGGATTAAATAGAGACAGCGAACGCAGTCTCGACTTCCTCTTCTCGCCTTTCCATTATATTCTTCGACGCGTCTAGATCCCTCCCCATCATCTGAAACTGATACGACGCGTCTTTACTTCATCTTCCTTCCTCTTTCACAGACGTTTACACCTCCCTCTGCTGGCCACCTTACGATCCAAACTACCTCCCTCGATCCCATCGTCCCGTCAATCCCAACCTTCCGACCTCCTCGACGTCCTCCTCCTCAGCTTTCACCTACGGCTACGACGCTCCCAACCCCCGCCTCGAACCATCAAACGCGGAGATGAGGCGCAGAGGAAGGAACAAGAACCCTCCATGGGGACCTCAGAGTCAAGGCGGAACGAGTTGGTCGGGGGATGAGGATAGCTTGAGCGAGAGCGACGTAGAACTCACGGGGAGTGAGGTTGAAGAGGACGACGGGGAAGAGCTGGACGAGGACGATGTTCCTCTGGGCATGAAGGTGAAGGTACGAAGAGGGAGCGAAGGTGTTGAGGTGAGACATGGAAGCTGGGGAGGAGCCGGAGATGGAGAAGCAAGTAGGGGAGGAAGAGGAGGAGGTTGGGAGGTTCGAGAACGAGAGGAGGCCGTGAGGAGATTTGAGGAGAGACGACGACAAGCTGGGATGTGATGATCTTAGTCAGTCTATCATTTATCTCTCTCTCATATGCAGCGACAATTCGACCTTCATCGTCTACACTCCCACAACAACGACCTTCGGCAGCTGAGACTCACTTGCGTCCAAACTCCCTGCTTCACTGTCGCCATCGACCGCCCTTTCGTCCCACGTCAGTGTCGCACGCACGACCGGCTTCAACAAAAACCAGATCAGCTCGACGGCAGCGAGAAAGAGGACCGCGGAGCCGGCTGAGGTCGAACTACTGTAGAGCGAAAAGACGAAGAAAGCTGACACTCAGGTTCCTTCCTTTCCTCCACCCTCCACCCTCCCTTCGTCGCAGAAGATCAGGAATTTCTCCCTCGCTGCTTCTTCTACGCCGCTTCCAACAATCATCTTTCACCATCCTACATCCCTCATTCGCCCAGAAGCCATGGCCGCCACGACTTCTCCTCCATCCCTCGAAGCATCTGCCTCCTCTTCCTCCTCCGCATCTTCAAGACCCAATGGACATCTACTTCGACTAGCTTCTTCACCCCATGATTCTTCTGAAGGTAAGTGAGCTTCCTTTCTCTCTGTGTCTGCAGACGAGAGCGAGCAGCTTCACGATCTGACGGTCTTCGGTTTGATCGCGTCGCAGGTTCTCAGCATTCCGGTCACAAACCTTCGATAGCGAGATCGAACCCAAAGTCTTCCAACACCTCAGCATCCTCTTCTCGTACTTCTTCACCTCGTAAGACTCCCTTCCGTCTCTTCTTGTGGAACTCCTCCAGCGCGGACGCGCGACGAAACCCTTTCCCTCTCCCTTCTTCGCGAGGCTGACTTCAGCGGGTCTTCTTTCCTCCGTTGTTCTTTTCGTTTCTCCCGTCAAACAGATCGCTCGCCAGCTTTCCTCCTCCATTCCCCTCTCCCACCATCTTTGATCCCTCTTCGACTCGCCAACTCGCCCTTGATCCTCGACGAATCTTCCCCGTTCCACCGTCGTTCCGTCCACTCTTCTCCCACTCACACTCCTCCAAACACCCCGCGGGGATCCCCTCGAAGCTCAGTGCATCTTCCTGATATCGGACCTAGGCACCAGACGGACCCTGTTCTTGAGAGTCAAGGATGGGTCGGAGAGGGGAGGAAAGAGAGGGAGAGGAGGGAATGGGCTGAGATGGTCTTATTTGGTTGGCATGGGAAGACGAAGCACCACCGGGAGAAGGAAGACTACGAGAAGGACGATGGAGGTGGCAGAGGGATCGGGGAAGCCGGCGAGGCCGAACCTTTGGGAC
The DNA here is from genome assembly GCA_000950635.1 of Mrakia blollopis. Classification (NCBI taxonomy): domain Eukaryota; kingdom Fungi; phylum Basidiomycota; class Tremellomycetes; order Cystofilobasidiales; family Mrakiaceae; genus Mrakia; species Mrakia blollopis. Next base: position 583,867 of record BBPU01000023.1, on the reverse strand, counting down.
GAGGGAGAACGCTTTAGAATGAGAGCATGGGAGACGCGTCGCGTTTGCGTTCCTTTCCTCCTTTTTAAGTTCTGGATTCTTTGCTAGGTATTCGAGCGTTCATGACGTCTATGCATATCTCCTCCGGGAGGATCTAGCAAAGTTGAGAAGTCTACACAAGGTCGTAAAAGATAAAAATCGAGCTGAAAAGAACAGAGGACGGAAGATATTCACAACGGTTGGACTCGACGAGTCTCCAGATGACAAGTAAGTACTCGAGATAGATGACTACCAGCCCCATCTCCCTCTCCCATCCACTCTTCCACCAGGAGACTCAATCGTCCCTCCTCCGTCAGCCGAAGAGCTCTCTGCACTCCACCAACCCTTCTGCCCGATCTGAACGACCTCCACGCGAACTTTCTCGCGCTCTTCTGGGGAGAGAGAGACGAGACCTCGTTCAATCCATTCCTTCTCTTTTTGGCGAGGTACGAGGACGAGTAGACCTCCTTCGAGAGGGTTGGATTGGGTGGAGAGAGGAACGGTCGAGGTGGAGAGGGAGGGCTGAACCTCGGGACGCGCGGTGAGGGATGGGAGGGAAAGACAGCCGTCGTGCTGGAGATGGAGGAGGAGATTTGAGTAGAAAGGGATCGTGAGGGGTGCGAGAGATGTGAGGTCGTAGGTCAAGGAGAGCGGCTTCGGATCCTTCCTTTGAGCCACAGACGACGACGCGGTTGAAGATGTCTCCTCCTCCTCCGTGTCTGAATCTCGAGGAAGTGGCGGTGGCTCGAGAAGGAATAACGACCCTCCCATATCCCCTCTGTCTCCCATTCCTCCTACAAGTTCACATCCTCGTAGCACAACCCTCTCCAGCCTCGACCTCCAAACCCACTCTCCCTCCCTCTCCCTCCTCCCACCCATGATCTCCCAGCTCTTCCGCTCCGTCGCGAACCAAAACTTGTTCGAGTGCTGGACCGAAGGGTGAACGAGGAAGAGATTCTTGGGTCGGAGGAGGGAGAAGAGTTGGGAGAATCCTGTGAGTCCGTTCGGAGGGAGGTGGACGGTGAGGTTGATAAGGTCGAGAGGGAGGGAGGAAGATCGAAGTCGGGTGAGGGAGAAGGGCGAAGATGGTCGAACGAGGAGGACGATGGATCTGATGTTGTAGAGGTTTAGATGAGGATGTAGGTGGCGAAGGGTTGTTGCTGGATCCTGAAGGGGAGGAAAGGAGAGACAGAGGGAGGAAGAGGAGGGGAAGGAAGGCGAAGGTGGTGAGCTCGTCATCCTCGTGTTCTCACCTCCACTCTCTTCGAAGGCCCTTCTGTATCGTCGGAGACTCTGGATAAGGAGCAGAGGCGGACAATGAGACTCACCCTATGACAGAAAACGGAATCGAAGCTGCCATGGCGGCGAAAAATCAATCTGGCGTAAAGCACTCGACTCGCGAGCTCGAGTGTCCTCCAGCTCACGAGAGAGAGGCTCGCAAGCGTTTGCGTAGAGCAAAAGCCTACCAACCAGGCGACAACATCGTCCGGTAATCGTTGAGGACTACTACTCTGAAAAGAAGGCTGTCTCGCAGACCCCTCCTGAGCGATCCCTTCCTGCGAGTCCTCGTTCTCGTCCGATAAGCTCCTTCCCTCCGCTGCTTCATTCCCTCCTGCTAGTGCTATGGCTTCGGAAGAGGGCGAAGCCATCCAATGCTCGGTTGATGGGACAGTAGAGGAGGAGGGACGTGGAAGGGGAAGGGAGAGAGAGAAGAGCCCCAAGTCGAGCTTGAGGCGATGGTGGGCGGTGGAGGGAAGAGAGCTCGACAGGACAGGCAGGTGTCGGGAGGAGCGCGACGTTGAGCGAGAGCGTGGAAGCTGCATGGAATCTTAGAACTTTGTTGACGTATGTCTGGGTGGAGTTTCGTGGGAGAGGGTGTAGTAGAAACCTACAAATCGGATGGCTGATCCTAGATTCGAGGGCGATGCGACGCACGCTGATGAAGTCGCTCGCTCGACGCTCTCTCTGCCGAACTCCTCTCCTCGACGGAAGCAGAGGGAATAGGTTCTGAGCTTACGCCTCCGTCGAGTAGGATCACTCATGAAGTAGGGCAGCGTCCCGGGAGAGGGAGACGTCGTTTGGGGCACGCGTCGCGTGAGCTCTTCCCGTTCTACTCCTCTTCGCTTCGATAAGACGAGCTGAAGACGCATAGATAGAGGGAACAGGCACCTATCAATCGGCTCCAGAGGCGTAGTCCAAGTCGACCCAGGTTTGGTAGTCGGATCCGAGGACCTGTAGAAAGAAAGTGATGGATCAGTACCGGCCGACAAACGAGACGAACTGAAACAAAAGAGAGACGGACCTTGTCGATGGTATAGGCTTTAGCTTCGTTTTTTGTAAGAAGCTTAGCAAAGGCTAAAATAAAGGGAAAAAAGGGAAAAATGAGATTACAACGCGTCGCGGCTTCTCAAAGGCGACAATGCGGAACTTACGAGCTCGAGCAGCCGCATTTGCTTCGTAGGATCCTGGACCGTGGGTCTGAAGAAAGCAAAGATATGAAGGGTGAGCTTGAGAGAGGTAAGACGAGGGTCCTGGGGATAGAGAAAGAGAGAGAGCTCACCTTGTACTCCGCGAGGATCGAGTTTGCGACGTTGGGAGTCGCGTTGTTCCACTGAGTCCATCCGGCGGGCTGTGGAGATAGATAGATGTTTAGTCAGTCAAAGAGTATTAGAAAGTGGAAGAAAAAGAGGGAAAGGGAGCCGCTGACGGAGAGATGGTCGCCGAGCCAGGAGTCGCGTAAACGACCCTCCCAAACTCTTTCCACGGTCGTCCGAGTACAGTTCCTCCTGTAGTGTTGGCGGCGGCAGTAGGAGATGCGATGATTTTACATTCATCGAAGACGCTGAGGTTAAGAAGAAAAAAGAAGGCATCAGTTTCCTGGGAAGAGCGAGAAGACGGACGAAGCAAGAGCGAGACGAACTAGAGTTGCGCAGAGTCGTTCGTCAGTCGTCCTGGAGCAGTGACGGCTTCCCTGGAGATGGATATGATGTCGGAACCTAGTAGTAGGAAAGTCAGGAGCAGCGAGATGAGAGCCAAAGGGAGGAAAGAAATAAGACGAACTGTAGAAGTCTGCGGGGAGGACGCGAGTGCGAACCAGAACCGAGCTTGGAAGTCGGTCGAGCGAAAAAGTCACTTACACGAAGGAGAGTATTGGCATGAGATTAGAAGGAAAAGAAGAGGTCATCAGCTTTGGCGAGGAGGAGACGCGACGTCTTCGAACTCACCGAAGATGAAGTCTGGAAAACGAAGTCGAATGTTAGATAGAAAGAGGAAAGAAGACCCAGAGCAGCTTCAGACTAACCAACTGCTCCGCTGATGGCGGACTTCGCGTAGATCGCAGCTCCTCGATTCGCGAGGAGGGCTGAAGGAGAGGAAAGATGGAGTTCAGCTCGGGTCGCGGCGATCTTCTTTCTCTTCGTCTCGTTGGACTCGCTATCTTGATAGCCACTCAAGCTCAAGCCATAGAAGCCTTGTCTCTCCGCCTGAGCTGAGAGAGCGATAGCCTGGCACTGACAGCCTAGAAATCAGAGATGGAAGTGATCAGCATTCGCGTCGCCGCGCCGGTTTGAAGTCGAATCTCACCTCGAGCATAATGCCCGAACGTGTTTTCGATGCTTCAACAAAGAAGACATCAGCGTGGTTCGACGAAGTGAAGCGAGATGCGATCCTCACTTGAGATTGTAGAGCTTCAAGTTGGCTGAAGACGCGCGAACGGTTCCCGACTTATCGTTTGAACCTGCGACTCCCGCGCTAGAAAGAGCACACAGGAGGTTCAGCGACGAAAGCTTCTTCTAGAGAAAAGATGAGAATATACGAACTTGAGCCCGTAAGAGATGGTGACCTCGTTGTCGTGATCTGATTTTTAAAAAAAGGAGAAGGAGTGTCAGGATCGTCTGGACTCTCTTCAAAAACTCAATACTCACAGTCTCGGCCATTTCAGTATATCCTTGGATGCTAATGGGCCCGTATGTCGACTGAAGGAAAACTTGCTCGTGGTAGACTGAAAGGAAAGCGATCAGACGCGTTATCAGGTCAGCCCTTCGCCCGGACCGATCCTTCTCGCTCCTCCTCGTCTTACTCACCTCCGGGATAGACGAAGAGGGATCCTCCTGCAGTGCCAAGTGCGACAACAGCTGACGAGATGTTGGAGTACTCCGAGGTCGAGAGAGGAGGGAATCGAACTATGAGATCGCTTGAGGACGTGGGAGAGGTTCGATCCCATTTCTGAACCCGACGGGAAGGGACCGCGACGACGAGGGATCCGAAGAAGGATACGGTGAGGAGGGAGAAACGCATCGATGTTGGTGGTTTAGAGGAGAAGAGCGAGCGCGATGGACCTCCCTCAGAGAACGGCCCGGGGGAAGGAAAAGGTCAGATGAGAGAGAAGGAAAACGGACCGAGGCCTTGCGAGGCTCGTTCTTTTTAGATGGACTGCAGAGAGCACAGAAAACAGATTTCAGCTACCCTTGGACCTGTTTCTTGTAGATGAATGAAGCGGCCACATACTGTTGGGTCGGCGCAGAGATCGAGAAATGGACGACGCAAAACAGAGAACGCGACGCGTCTTTCAATGAGGCTGTTGTGTCTGTTCAAAAACGCTTCGATAATAGTGATATCAAGGGATCTGGGGAAAAGATTCAGTCTCCGCATATCTGTTGCTTCTTGATCCTCAGATCTGGACAAAGGTACTCACTGATGAAGTCAAGAGGGTTTGACAAGAATCGCGATGCCCGTCATTCCCACTCTCTTCCCCTCCTCCCCAACCGCCCAGACCTCACACGACCTCATTTCGCTCCCATGCATCTCGTCCAGATCCCAGCTTCCAACCAGACTGACGCGTTGACCTGCGACGAGAGGAGATGTTGCTCGATACTCGAAGCTCGCGATCCTCCACTCCGGCGAAGGAAGATTGGCTCGAACGAGGTCGAGTAGGAGAAGAGCGGTGAGAGGAGCGTGGATGAGAGGAGCTGGGACAAGCAAAAATAATATTATACTAGTCAGTGAAGGGGTTTGGCCGCTTGCAACGTAATTCGAATGGAAGAAGCAGATGCTTGAAAGGAAAAGGGACTCAACCAGGAAGAGACTCGACTTCGCGGCAGTAAGGCAAGGAGTAGTGGATGAGATGAGCGTTGAAGGTGAGGGCGGAGAATCGGAAGAGAGTGACAGGAGTGATTAAAAGAGGTGTTGAAGAGAAATCAGGCTTGAAGGGTGGTTGAATCGGAGGAGGCGGAGGGAGGGAGATCTCTGCGAAGAAGGCAGACACAAAGTGATCAGTTCAAATCAGTCCCATAAACGAGAACAACATCTCCACTCACCGTTAAAGTCCTTTCGAGCCTCTCTATTTCGATAAATATGCCTCCTTCGCTCGACCACACCGGCTCCTCCCTCATCCTCGGAGATCGTCCTCTTCGTCTCGACAAAACACAACGCTCCACCCTTCTTCAATGCCACACTCTCGACGCTCAGTGTTTCCTGAACCTCGCTCCCGATCCTCAAGGGAGAACTGGAGAAGTGGAAAGAGCCTCCTACCCACATCCGAGTGTTGAACAGGGTGGGAGGCGGGGAGACGAGAGGGTAGGACGTCGATCCATCCGGAGAGAGCTGGGACTCTGAGACGACGGGTGGGAAGAGTATCACTGATAGAAGGGGTTGAGAAACCGAGTGTCAGCTCTGTGATCTAGGGTTTGCGCTGCTTCAGTGGCTAGATGGAGGAAAGAGGGCGAAAGAGATGGACGAACGAGTGTCTCCCGGTTCGAGTTCTCCCGACCCTTCCTCGATGCTGAAAGGGTCGAGCTGCTGCCTCGTTGGAAGAGTTGAGGCCAGAAGTCGAAATCGTTCCAAGGCGACGACGTCGTGCGAGATGATGGGAGGAGTTGCGAGCAGTTTGGCCTTCCAAGCGTCGAAGAGAGGAGGAGAGTCGACGGGAGGAGGTGACGTTGAGCTTGATGATTCTGCTTCTCCTCCCTCTCTTCGACTCGACGATGTTGCGAGATGGCGATTCCTCGGGAGAGCGCGTAGGGAGGATCGGGTGAGAGTGAGGGTATGCGCTCGGGGAACGGTAAAGCGAAGCATCGGTCCTGGGGAGAAAGAGGCAGTTGAGGGAAGGAGAACAACGGCTACGCTCGACGACCTTCAGGAGACAGCTCGGTCGAAAGCAGGAAATGACCCTCAAGAAAGATATAAAAAAAAAAGCGCCAAACTTTCACAGATCTGGAGCTGAAAGATATATGAATTCGTCGATAAATAGGTCCGTGGCTCTCGAGGGACGTTCAGCAGGAGGAAGGCGAAAAGGAGGAAGAAGGAGGTGAGGGAACGCGAGCTCGCCTCGAGGGCTGAGGGAAACGCTGAGACACGCTTTCCGAGAAGTTTTTTGATCTCCAGATACAACGAGGGCTATTCTCGAGACAATCGGCCTTCGTACGGGTCTCCTTCCTATCTCGGACTATCGTGGTTGGTAGGGAAGGACGGAAACTAGTTCATTCACAGAATTTCAGCTTTGAAGCTCCTCCCTCCCTCCCTGACCTTCAACTGCATCCAGCACCCGACCGACCTTTCTCGCCCTCCACCTTCCCATTCTCCTTCCCGCTTCTCTCCGTCTCCCCTCGACTCTCCAGTCCTCAAGAGTCCCAGAGTTCTACTAGGATGGCTCCCGTCTCTTCAGCGCCGTCGACGTCGACTCCCAACCCCTCGCTCGTTCGGTTCACTGGACACAACCACCTTCGTCAAAGACTCGTGATGAGTCTCATCAGTGGAAAGAGCGTCAGGATCGACTCCATCAGGAGTGATGATGCCGAACCAGGTCTTCGAGGTCAGTAAATCTTCCTTCTGCTCCTTCAGCAGCTCTTGCAAAACCTCGAGCTGAACGAGCTCACCTGACTTCTCCTTCCCTCTTTCTCTCCCTTCCTCCCTTTCCTTCCTTCCTCGTCCCTGCTCCGGCTCCTCTTGCAACGTCGCAGACTACGAAATCTCCTTCCTCCGACTCCTCTCCAAACTCACCAACGGAACCCATCTCGAAATCTCCTACACCGGTACCTCCGTCCTCTTTCGTCCAGGAATTCTGCTCGGAGGTTTCATCGAGCACGACTGCCCCCTCTCTCGCTCGGTAGGGTACTTCCTCGAACCTCTCGCTCAACTCGGAATCTGGGGGAAGAAGGATCTTACCGTCAAGCTGAAGGGAATCACCACGGGAGGGAAGGATCTCGGAGTGGATTTGGTGAGGACGTACCTGCTGCCGACAATGCAGCTGTTCGCTCCTTTGGATGGGCTGGAGCTCAAGATCCTCAAGAGGGGAGCGGAGCCTTTAGGTGGTGGAGAGGTCGTCTTCAAGTGCCCGGTGGTGAGGACGGTGAAGACGCTGAACTTTGTGGAGCCTGGACGAGTGAGGCGAGTGAGAGGTGTCGCGTGAGTTCAGCTCTTCTCTTCCTCTTTCTCTTGCTTCATCTCTTTCGTCCTTTGGGGATGAGCTGTAGCTGACTTTTGTCTCGATACTTGACTCCTACTACGCTCCCTCTCACCCATCAGCCACTCCGTCCGAGTCTCTCCTCAATTCTCCAACCGTCTCGTCGAATCCTCCCGATCCCTCCTCAACCCTCTCCTCCCCGACATCTACATCTACACCGACCCTTACAAATCCCTCGAATCAGGTCTCTCTCCCGGATACGCCCTCTCCCTCATCTCCCTCTCGACCTCGGGAGCCATGCACTGCTCGGAAGTCGGATACCAGAAGGGAGTGACGGAGACGCCAGAGGACGTTGGACGAGCGGCTGCAGCGGCGTTGTTGACGGAGATCAGGAAGGGAGGATGTGTTGGAGAGTGGGGGCAGGGGATCGTGCTGCTGGGGATGGTGCTTGGAAGTGAGGATGTAGGGAGGGTAAGGCTGGGAGAGCTGAGTGCGAACTCGTGAGTCTTGATGCTTTCGTCTTTCTTTCCTACGCGTCGCTCTCGCCTTCCTACACTGGGGAAGGTCCGAAGCAATGAAGCTGATTCTCAACTTATCTCTCTCTCTCTCCTCTACCAGGATACAACTGCTTCGAGACATCCGAGCCTTCTTCTCGACGACGTTCAAGATTACCCCGATACATTCGACGGAGGAGGAGGATGGACCTCCTCCGCCACAGGAGTACCAGATGAGCTGCTTGGGTATCGGACATAGCAATGTTTCGAAGGGTGTGGCGTAATTTCTATGTTCTTTATATCTCAGTCTTCCGAGCAGTGAGGAGGGAGGAGAGAGAACGAGGGACGCGACGAGAGAAGTCGACCTTCTGCTGAGGCTCAACCTCGCAAATCCTCGAGGTCAATTACCTCGCGAGGTCCTAGTCTTGGTCTCGGCACTCTAATATCTTGAGCTGTGGTTTGTTCGAATGGAGAAATTCTTCTCGAAAAGAAAATCGGCTCCGCGGAAGCTTCCCTGGCTGTCTGCTCGCTGTCAGCTTCGACCTTTCCTCCTCCCTCCTCCTCCTTCCTTCCCTCCAACCACCAAGGTCTCGAACCACCGCCCTCTTCGAGTTCATCAGCTATGCTCGTCCCTCTCTCCACCTCCCTCTTCCGACCTCTCCCTCACCTTACCTCGAGAACGCTCCCCTTCCTCCTCCCTCTCCAGCATCGCTCCGTCTCCTCCTCTCCTCCCCGACCTCCTGGCTCTTCCTCCTCTCCCTTCCCAACGTCCTACAAACCTTACACCCCGAAACCTCGACCTCCTACTCCCATCAAGTACCCTCCCTCATTGGGATCCCGCCAGTGGGCGAGCTCTGGACCTGGCTCGGCGGTCAAGGTTGGGTTCGAGAGGGTTGGACAGGGAGGAACGACGGATGGGATGGGACTCGGGGACAAGATGCGCTTCTACGGCAAGAAGATGAACAAAGGATCGTGGGCTTACAGTGATAAGCAGGGATGGAAACCTTTGGTGAGTACAGACGACCTTCGGGGCCCTGTCCTGGCGAGGTGGGAAGGAAGAGGGAGGGAGTGTGGGGCGGAGGAGGGGAGATGCGGGAGGAGGAGGAGATGGGTCTCCGAAGGAGAGAGGTCGAACTCATAGAGAAGGAATCTGGTTTACTGACTTTTGCTTTTTGCTACGGTTCGGAACGTACAGGCCTTCAAGTTCGAGGTCTGCTTCCTCATCTTCCTCTGCTGGGTTCGTAGTCATCTCTCTGTCCTTTGACCTCGAGCTGTTGAGCTCTCTCCTTCCTTCCCTCCCATCCTCCTTCCTTCACCCACCCTCCGTCCTCCTTCCGACTACTCTCTCAAATAGGAATCCTCGGTCGCCCCGCGTCTCCCTGAAGCTATTCGCTAACTTCTTCTTCCCTCTCTCTCCCTTTCCATCTGTCTCTCTTCGCTTCCCTTTCCCCTTCGCTCCCCTTCACAGGTCCTCTACAAGTGGGATAGCGCGGCCACCGCCTCCTTTGCACAGACGCCCATCAACTACGACACCGAGAAGCAGCTAGCCGATCAATGGAACAAGAGCATCGCGCAGAACAAGCGATACAGGGACGCAACGACTCAAGAAGAGAGGGAACTCGTCGCGAGGGAGCAGGCTCATAGGATGCTCGATTTCACGGAAGGGAAGTTCGAACTTCCCTGCTACCCGCCAGCTCCTGAAAGGAACGTTTATTGGTGGACGTGGGATAAGAAATCGAAGATGAGGGACTCTTAGGGGTGAGACGGGAGGTGAGACGGGAGGAAGAGAGAAACGCACCGTCGCTTTTCTTTGGCTTCTAGCTTTGGAGTTTAGTTGAGAGTGGAGGGAGGTAGATATGTTTATGAAGTCTAGTACTCATCCTCTGGCTGGCAGATGGAGCTAACAGTTCTAGGCAGACCTCTCGTCTCTCGCTCCGGACGCAGGCTCGACGCGTCCACCCTCATCGAGCCTCCTTCCTCCCCGCTTCTCGTCTTTGGCCTCCTACCGAGCTCGCAGCTGAGACCCTTTACTAAATGCCGAGCCTCCATACATAGCTTGACCGCTTGGACTGTTCCCTCTCTTCCGCGCGGGCTTCGCGGCCTTGGGGAGCCGACGCTTCTTTGGTGTCGAAACGAGTCCTCGCTCGACTTCTCTTCCCATCAAACCACCACCGACACCTCCCTGATGGCTTTCACTTTCCCTCCTCAGGCTTTTTCGTCTACTAAGGCTGCTCCTGCCACTTTCCTCACTCCAGAGAGTCACAACTTGCCGTCAAATCCAAGTGAGCGAGCTCATTTCCTTTCCTCCTTCCCGTCTCGTCTGTCCCTCCGACTCTCAGGATTGTGACCGTAGATACATTTCTGACAGATATCGCTCGACATCATGCGACTTCCTCTCTCATTCAACCCAAACTTTCCCGATCTCCCTCCCCTCGTTCGTCCTGTGAATCTTCTCGACAGTTTCGCACAGCCAACGCTCCGCGACTTTCTTTCCTCGACGACGGCGCCCGCTCTTTTCTCTTCCTCGAGCTCACCTAGCTTTTCTACCCTCCCACTTTTCAGACACCTCCCCAACCTCTCTCCTCCACTCTCCCCTCCCTCAAGCTCCCATCCCACCTCGACTAGCCTCTTCCCAGCTCATCCTCGACGCGTCGTCGCCATTCCACAAACGATCTCTCTCCCAGCCTTCCCGACCTCCTCCGTTTTTGTCTCCGCCGCTGCCGATGCTCGGGGTCAAAGGGAGATCCAAAAGCGCGTGCAATGTTGTGCTGGTTGAGGCGAGGGAGAAGATCGAGGGGACGGTGGGTGGAAAGAGAAAGGAGGTGACGAGGGAGTCGGTTGAGGAGAGGAGGAAGAGGGAGTGGGCGGAGGAGGTTTTGTTCGGAGAGGTTGGGAATAATGGTGGTAATTCGAAGGGGTGAATCTTACGTATGGTGAGTTCGGGACTTATCTAGACATCGAAGGAGATGGGAGGCCTGACTTGGATATCCATCCTCGATTTTCAGTCGCGTCGCCCTCCCTGCGGTCTCTGTACAACCGCCAGGCCCTTCACCTCCCTTTGTCGCAGACGTAAGCTTCGTCTTGATTTTGGCATCCCTTCAGGTACGTCTCTCGCTCCTTCTCGTCCCTTCTCTACGCCTCGAGGCGTTGAATCTGATTTCGCCATCACCTCTCTCCTTCTTTGGCTTCTCGCAGCTCACTCTTCTACCTTCAGATCGAATCACGTTACATACAATCGTCATATCCAAGCAGTCGTAAGAAAATCCAGAAATAGGAGCGACAGAGAGCTAAACGAGAGGAACAGATCGACGAAACGAAACGAGCGAGGACGAGAGCGAGTTGCACAAGTTTACAGAAACGAGGGCGAGGCGACAGGACAGGATTGAGCTGGAGGTATATTGATTGACACTTTACGATAATTAAGACTGAACCGAGCTGATGATAGACGAGGCTACAGAAAGGAGCGGGGTCGGAGCATGAGAGGAAGAAAGAAGAGAGAACGGAGGTCTCGACGCGTCGTCGGCTTGAGAGTTGGGTTTTCCGACGAGGAGGGAGAGAGGCGGAGGATGCTTAGAAGACTGGCGAAGAGAAAGAGATAATCCAAACAGTCAGCTCAAAGTCTTACTCTCGATCAAACCCGCAAGCAAGTAAAGTACGAAAGGAAACTCAAACTCACCGATCCTCATCCCCCTCCTCACCCCCACGAACCTCACCCCCCCAATCCGACCTTCTTCTTCCCTCCCACCCTCAACTCCTCCACGATCTTCTGCCTGATACTCCCACCCTCCCCAGCAAACGTCTCCTTGCAATGCATCACGCACACCGTCAGACCAGTGAGACCTGTTGAAGTGTGGGAGGGAGGGAGGAGGGAAGCGAGGGTGGAGAGTTCGTCGAGGAGGTGGGGAGGGGAGAGGTGGCCGTACAGGAGGGAGAAAGGGCGGGAAGAGAGGTAGGAGCATTCGATCTGAGGAAGGGAAGTAGGGAGTAGGGAGGGAGAGAGAGAGAGAGAGGAGAAAGGGAAACGCGTCAGTTTCGCTGCTCTCCTTCTAGTTTGAATTCCAGGCCCTATCCAAAACTCACAAAAACGGTATCCAAAATCCCCTCAGCAAATCTCCACGCAACCTCCTCCCATACCCGTCGATTCCGCGGTTTCAAAGAGATAGAATCGGGTTCGACGTCTGTTTCGAGAAACGAACGAAGCAAAAGGTAAGGTCAGTTCATCCGTCCTTTCGAGAAGGGATCCCATAGGCTGAAGGCGAGAAAGTTGCGAGCCAAACTTACCTCCAAAGAAGCAAAACTCCTTTCTGATCCCGTTTCCCTCCCCTGATCCGGCTTCGTTCCTTACGAAGAACGCACTCGTCTCGTACGTCTTCATCCCTCCTCCTCCTCCCCCGTTCCCTTCTCCGCTTCCTTCTTCACCTGCTCCATTCACACCCCCACTCCCGCCCGCCTTCGCCTGGCGACTTCTCAGCGCGTACGCTGATCTGGCCGGAGGGGGATGTTGGTGTTGATCTTCTGGCAAGCAAGCACAGTTTCCATGGGAGATGGGGAAGGCTAGGACGGAGAGGGGGTGGGCTGTTGGAAGGGAGGTGTAGGTTTGGGAGGATGTGGATGTGGAGATGGAGGAGGGGGAAGGGTTGAGGTTGGGTGGTTGGTAGGGGAGATGGGTTGTTGTTTGAACGCGACGGGAGGAGGAGCGGAGAGGCGTAGGTGGGGTGGGTGGACGTGAGGAGCTCAGGGTTGGTGGTGAGGTAGATAGGATTGGAGGAGTTGAGGGGTTGGGAGGAGGGATCCTGAAGATGAAAGAAAGAGAGAAGGAGACGCGTCGAGATGTTCAGCTCGACTCGCTCGTGCAATCCCTTTCCGAGGCGAAGAAGGGTGACGACACTCACTCAACGAATCGCAAAACCTTCCCATCCACGCTCGTCTCCTTGTCCTTCGGCGGTGGGAACCCAGCAATATCCGGCCAGACCTTCTCCCCAAACACGATCTCCAGGTTCATGAGCGTGTCGAGCGAGCCGTAAACTTTCCGAACGTTCGCGCAGGGTTTGCCTTCTCTGAGGGGTAAAGGAGAGGGTGGAGGAAGACCGCCTGAGCCGATGATGAGGGAGGAGACGTGGTCGAGGTGGCTACACAGAAAAAAAAAAACGAAGAAGAGAGAGAGAGATGTGAGTCGCGTGAAGTTGAGAGCAGGAGAGAAGAGCGAGAGAGAAAACTCACGCGTGAGTGATCACATAAGCTCTGTAGAACGGGGCAAGAGCAGATATACGAGGGAGAGAGAGAGGGGGCAAAAGCCAGCAGAGGGGTTCAGTCAGCGAGGTTGAGCGTCGAAAAGAAACCAGACCAAACAAACAAAGTTCAAATCTCCTCCGTCGCCCTCCCTCTCCGCCTTTGTCTTTCTTTCTGTGCTCGGCTCCCTCTCTAAGACGCTCTCAAAGACTAACCTGACGAATGAGAACACTCTGGCTGCTTTAGAGAGGGCCGTTTCTTCGAGGGAGGCTTTGAGAGGAGGGACGGGGAAGAGCGAAGGCGGGAAGAGGGACGGGTTGGATTGGATGAGTTGCGAGAGGGAACCTATTCCTGAGCCTGCGAAAGAAAAGAGAGGAGGTCAGATCTGTTCTGAGAAGGGGTGGTCGAGATGTATATATTTGGCAGAGGAAGCCGCGGAGAGTAGTTGAAAACCGTTCTTCCCTCCTTCTCTCCTCCCTCCCCCAGCCTGGGCCTTTGATTACCCCTCGATTTTTATTCTCCGAGACCGCCTCCTCTGCAGATCTTCTCATCCATCCCAATCCATCCAGATCCAGCTCTCTCTCTGTTGATTCCGAGCTGGCCATCGCTGGCGTGACGTTCATCTCTGATGCGACCGAACGGGAACGAGAGGGGAAGGTTGAGAGAGAGGTCGTCAAGTGCTTGCTTACCTGCTTCTAGAGAAAGACATCCATCCTCCCACGAAGACTCAAAAGGCTTGAGTAGATATCTGACCAAGGAGAGGAGGGGAGAGGAGTGAGCGAGCGAGCGAGACGAGACCAGGACGAGTTGAAGAGAGAGAGAGAGAGAGAAGGGAAGAGAGCTCACGCTGAAAGGTCGGTCTCGAGTGGTCCTCCTCCTGATCCAAGTACAACAATCTCAAACGACGGATCGTTTGTTCCTATACGAACTTGATGCTCCGTGTCCGAAGGATCCGTTATCGCCATCTCACTCGCAAACGGTGGGTGTGGTGGTTAGTTTCGACCTCTCTCTCTCTCCGTCGTCGCTTCGTTCGGGAAGAGGACAAGGTTTCGAACCTCAAATCATCGCGACTTGTTTTGAACCACCACTTCTGTCATTCGTTTGGTCCCTTGCAACGTTTCAGGCAGCGAGCGGAGCATGGAAGAATTCGCTTCCAAACAAAGGAGCGAGAAAGAGGAGAGGAAAGGGAGGAAGAGAGACAGGCAGCCGAGGTTCGGGCAGGGGAGGGAGGAGATCGACCGATGAGCTCGTTTGCTTCCCTCTTTTGCTTCTCTCCTTCAAACGGCCATCAACCCTGATCTAGAATTCTAGAGCGTCGATATGTCCCTCCTCCCTCTGCTCCCCCTCCCCTTGGTGCTTCTCCTCCTCTACAAGATCGTCTCTCCCAACCCTCCTGCTCCCTCTCCCTCGCCTGCTTCCGCTCCATCAACCTCCTCGTCAACCTCCTCCCTTCCGACTCTCCTCCTCCGCCTCACAACAGCTCACAAGCGACTTCTCCCTACCCCCGCGCAGCATGCTTTCGGATACCCTCTGCTTTACTTTGGAGTTGATCTGGAGGAGATGGAGGAGAAACGGATCGAGAGACGAGCTCAACTCCTTCCGAGCTGGTTCTTGGGCGGGTTCGGAGTCAAGGTCTTTGGGTATAGGAGAGAGAAGGACGCAGGGAAGAAGATCTGGGGGTTGACCAGGTTGGAGGAGAGTGGTTATCTGTCGCCTTCGCTGGGAGGAGAGCTGGGAGGAGGGAAGAAGGACGAATCCGAAGGGGAGGAGATCGAAAAGGTGAGCTTTTCGGTTTCGTTTCTTTCCTTCTTCCCCAGCCTTAAGGCAGAGACCCGGCGCCTCGATTCTCCATAGAGAGAGTTCTCTCTTCTATGCATCTTTAGGATGAGCTTTCGCCATGCCCTCCTTGCCCTCCGTCATCCCTCGCCAGCGATCTCCCTCTCCTTCTTCCCAGCCCTTCCAATCTCCCTCCCTTCGCCCTCCGCTCTTGCCCTTCTCCTACCTCCTCACCTCACCTCTCCAAGCTCTACTGACTCTCATCCTTCACCTTCATCGTTTCCCAGCTCTCTTCGACCCTCGCCCCGGCAACCCAACCCCTTCGCCTCAAACTCATCCATCTCCTCTCCATCCACCTCTCCTCCTCCCCTTCAGCCATCGCCGCTCGCCTGGGACGCGTGTGCCTCATCACCATGCCTGCTTTCCTCGGGACCGAGGGAATCAACCCTCTTTCCGTCTGGTTGTGCTACGAGAAGGACGAGGAAGGGAAGGAGAGGAAGCTGTGGACGGTTTTGTTGGAGGTTCACAACACGTTTGGAGAGAGGCATGTTTATGTGCTTGAAGCCGGGAAGGGAGAGGAGGAGAAGGTGTTTGCTGGGTGAGTGGAGATTATCCCTCGGACTGATCTTTCTTGCGGGGTGTTGTGAGGAGGTGGGAAGAGAGGGGACGAAGAGACAAAATCACAGCGAGGGCTGACTCGACGCGTCTTCGCCTTTCCGTCTTACGTTTTTCCTCCACAGATACCACCACCGCTGGACCTTCCCTCGATCCTTCCACGTCTCACCTTTCAACTCCCGAGATGGATACTACACCCTTTCGCTTCAAGTCCCGATCTTCCCTCCCTCCTCCCCGCCTACTTCCTCCCAACAGCCCTCATCCACATCCTCAACCCCCACCCCACCCATCGCCCTCTCCGTCTCCCTCCTCCTCCTCACCCCCTCCAAAAGACCTAAACTCTTCGCCCGTCTCTCTTCAACGCCCAACTCTCCTCCCTTGCCGTTCACAACCGCCAACATCCTCTTCCAAACCCTCCTCGTCTTCCCCGTCGCTCTCCTCGCGACAACTCCGAGGATCTTGTGGAATGCGGGAGTACTGGCTTTCAGTAAGGGGCTGAAGGTGTATGGGAGACCGGAGATGGTGGGAAGGTCGAGGTTGGGGACGAAAGCTAAGGAGGAAGAGGAGTTGGTGGTGGAGGGAGAGGGAGAGAGCTCGAGTGCTGTTTCTTCGTCGGAGGAAGGAGAGGTTGAGAAGAGTACGGTGGGAGATGCCGATACTGGGATGGGAGAACAAAACGACTGGGGACTAGTCCAAACTTCGTCCAGCTCCCAACCGGGAGGACTCCTCTACCTTCCTCTTTCCTCTACCGAAGTCAACTCTCGCCAACTTGTCGACCGATACCTCACCCTCCGACTTCATCAAATATCCCTCTCCCAACCCAAACGGGACATCATCATCACCATCATCCCCTCCTCACCCAACTTACCGACGCTCACTCTCTCCTCACCCACCCAAGTCAAACCCTCCGACGCGGCGGAGGAGAAACTGGACCTCCTCGCCGTCTCCCCCGTCTCCTTCACCCTCCTCCTCCTCTCCCCAACACCGCAACACGCTCTCCAAACCCTTTCTCAACCCTTCCCTCAAACCCTCCTCGACATCTCCAACTCTTCTCTATTCCTCGAACTCTTTACTCCTCCTCCTCCTCCTTCGTCCATCTCAACCTCAGCAGCCCAACTGTCGACTGCAACGAAAGCAACCCACTGGATCCGTTCCCACAACCCTCTTTCGCCCGCCTCTGTGCGAGTCCTCGCGGCGAAGAACCCGAGGCATTGGATCGATGAGGTGGCGGGAGGAGGAGTGGAAGCCGGGGAGGGTGGTGAAACGGGAGGAGAGGGAGGTTGGAGTTTACCGCTGGGCTTGATGAAGGTTGTTTTGGCCGAGTGGGCGGAGGAGGGTGTGATGAAGGGGTTGGGGGTTGGGTTCGTGAAGGGGGGGAGGGTTGGAGGGGGTTTGGAGGAGGAGTGGTGGTGAGAGGGAGGAGGGCGGGAGCGGGAGCGGGAGCGGGAAGGCTGAGTGAGAGGTTTGGTACTTGGAGGAGGAGTAGATATAGGCTAGATCATTGGACGATACTGCATAGAGAGTGTCGATGTTGAGATTGAGGTTGACTTGAAAGGTGTGAGAGAGAGAGAGATCAGGGAGAGGAGAGCGACGACGACGAATGTGGGTCGACGCGTCGTGTTCGTCCTCTCCAAACCCGCTGCGGATTTTGCTGCTGTTTCTCTTCAAGACTGAGCATCTAAAGGTAGATATCTTGATCTGGTATCGATCTGCTCGTCTCTTGAAGCTCAAGTAGAAATTCTCTGGTTCGCGAATGATTTCAACGTGGCTCGAGGACTCCTCGTCGCCCCCGTCCCCTCCCCCATGTCCTCGGTGCTGTCTAAACTCGGTTCCTTCACCACCCTCCCAAACCTGCTCAGCCGCCCTCTACCTACTAGATATTCCCGAGCTGGCCTTTCCCCCCTCAAGGGAGCATCTCCATCTCGTCCCACTGATCCGTCGCGCGTCCGTCGACGTCGCCATCGTGCCTTCAAGGAGCCAGTGAAGGAAGACTGCCTTCCCTTCTCCAGCGACTAGGGGACGGCGAGCTCAACTTGAAAGTCCACCGCCAGAACCCAACGTTTGCCTCCGCGAAACCCAATACTACACACGCGCCAGCTCTCGTCTGTTCGAACAAGGATAAGAAGTCGAGAAAACGCTCTCTTCCTACCTTCTCCTCATCCTCTCTGGCCTTTTGGCTTAGATCATGTGTAGTATCTGTTTTTAATAGTTTAACCACTATTACGGGACCCATTGGGTCCCTTTTGGTTTTCATCTTTTTGCCTTGCCCGTCTCTCTGCTCCTCTGCTTGCACGAGTGAGAGACACGATGACCTTGCCGCTGCACTACTGGCTTGTGTTGTCAGGGACCCCCTCCACCCCCTCTTTCACTATGCAGTATCGTAGCTTTGCCTTCGGCAGAGCTCGAGATTCAGAGCGATCAAACTTTTTTTTTTCCCTTCTCTTCTTCGCGTCGTCCTCCTCTTCTCTCCCTCCCTCTTTCTTTGCTCTTTCGATCTATGGGCCTGAACTACAACTTTTGTTGATAGACCTGGAGAGAAAAACCTTTTCGTCGAGGATCATGATCATCGCTGTCGAAGCTCCCAGGTCGAGAATCGCGTAGGAGTCGAGGAGTTCGTCGAGCCTCGTCTTCGCTCACCATCCTCTCTCCTCTTCCTCTCCTCCTACGCTCTTCTCTCCCATTCCAAGCTCTCCCGTATTCCTTTCTTTCTAGCCTCAAGGAGAGTGCATGATGAACGAAAACACTTTCCTCGAGTTCGTTCAGCTCTGACGGAGCGGGAGAAAGGGTGGAGATTAATGGAGAGAGAGAGAGGGAGAGGAGAGACTTGGTTCGAGCTGAGAAAGATTTCCCGAGTCGAGTATCGGTACTTTTCTTCAAAGCTCAGAGAGTATTAGAATTAGTTTGAGATGGATTAGGAACGAGATTGGTGATGGTGGGAAGTGTCCTTCCAAAATGGACGGGTTGGCGACGCGATGTCGAAGGTGGACGGTTTGCAGATGCGTCGCGAGTCGGACGAAGAGTTTCAGCTGAGGAAAGGAGTTTTCAAAGTTCCGAGAGTCGTAGAATTAGTCTGAAATGCACGAGGAATGAAACTCGTGAGGGTGGGAGGCCCCTGTAGAAAGTCGACGGGCTAGGAAAGTCGAAGGTTGGCAGAGTGGACGGGTCGAGGTCGGAGGGTTCAGGCTCCTCCTGGCTCTGGCTCTGGCTTCCTAGCAGAAACTTCTCGAGATCTCAGAACGCGAAGACTTACTCCTTCTACTCGTCCCACACACCAAAGAGACCCAAAGGTAAGACTCGTCGGGCAAAAAGGGCAGGAAACGAAAGTGGACGGGTTCTCTTTCGTCGAAATCTCGCGCAGTCCCTCAGCTCGACCTCCCTTCGATCCCCTCCTCAAACTCGGCCTTCTCCCTCACTTTCTCGACCTTCCTCCCTCCAGAGATACTTCCTCGTCCGTCTCCATCTCGAAGCACCTCTCTCGCTATCAAAATGATCCATAGATCATGGTGCGACGCGATTTTGACCCTCTTCCTCCGCTTCTCCTCGACGCGTCGCGAGTCCAAAAAGCTCGAGGCTCTTCCGCTCCCTCAATCTCACGGACTGAGCGCAACTCCCTTCAGCAAGATTTAAACCATCCAGATTGGGTATCTAATTAGCTCAACGGCAGCAAATGCAACAAACTCGAGACGTAGCAGAAGATGGTTCGCTCAAAATCGAGCGGAAGCTCACGCGCACAGATCACCCCTTGCCCCGTATATTTTCCAGCCACTCTAGTTGTTCTTCTTTTCCACCTCCGCTTTCTCAGCCTCGACCCAGTCCCCATGCTTGTCCTTCTTGCGAACGGTGAAGCAGGCAACTCCGAGGTGGTTGGTGCTGGAAAGAGAAGAGAACGAGAGGAAGAAAGGTCAGATCTCGACGAAAAGGGAAAGGAGAAAGGCTGGGCTGGAGAGAATAAGTACTCACATGGCCCAGATGACGGTGAAAGCGAAGTGAAGGTAGACGGCGAATCCGAGGAGGAAGGAAAATCCGATGAAGAGGTTTCGTCGAGTCTCGGTCGCGTGGAGGATAGGATCGCTGGGAAAAGAGAAGGAAAGGAGGGGAGCTGATTAAAGCCTTGCCTTGCCGTAGGGATTCCCGGAGAAGGAGGAGAGAAAAGCGAGGGAAGATGCTCACACGTTGAAAACAGCCTTCGCGTTCGCATCGAGAGCTCCGATTGCTGCCCAGAACATAAAACCATTCAGATAAGGGAAAGGCATCTTCGCGACGTGCGCGAGGATGAGGTTTCCGACCTGATGAGGGAGGGAAAAATGCGTCAGAAGCGAGATCTTTAAATGGGAAAAGACGTCGACAAAAAGACCAAGCTCACCTGGTACGCGAAGCCGAATCCCCAGAAGCCGAGGAAGGGAAGGAGCCTAGCCGACTTGAGGACGTTGGTGTTAGGCTTGGCGTAAAGCCAGGCGACGAGGAAGAAGGTGTTGAGGCAGAAGGGGATGAGACCGAGGAGAGGAGGAAGGACGGCCTTCTTCGCCTTTCGACGAGCCACAATCACGTTGCCGTAGCTGTGGTAGATTGAAGGGAAGCGTCAGCTGCCGTAGCCCTTGGGTGAGATCCAGAGGAAGCCAGACTCACGAGTTGATGATGTTGGCAGCGAGGGAGAAAGCTCCGAAGACAAGGAAGGTATCGTTGACTCCAAGATCGGGGATGTACTTGGCAAGGAATGTAATGTGGTCGATGTGGAGGATGTGGAGGATCTTCTGGTCCCAGAAAGAGGGTCCATATATACCTGGAGGGCGAAAGATAAGGGAAGACGCGTGAGGATCGAGGAGAATCGACGCGTCTTTCCCGAGCAGAGAGAAAGGAACGGACCAGTGATGAAGTAGACTGCCACGATGAGCAGGATACCCTCGACAGGTCCGGAGAATTCCGAAAGGTAGAGAGTACCTGATTATACGTGATGGGAATCGATGGTCAGCTCTCCGTCTTCGGCGAGTCGAGACGCGAAGTGGAAGGAATCGTTGAAGAACGACGCACCGGTGTGGAACTCCTCCCAAGTCGTCCTGAGGATATATACAGAGAGAGGCTTCAGTCCGTGCACTTATCCCGCCGAGAACAACGCTCGAGAACTCACAAGTAGAAGTTCGTGAGAGCAGCGACCATGCTAGCGACGGTCCACCAACTCCTTCCCAAGTTCAGCGCGTAGGCAGTGATCACGACTTCCAGCTATATGAAAGAGAAAGAAGTACGAGGTTCAGTAAGAGCTATGAGCTATGACCTCTTCTTCATCGAAAACAGAGCGACGAAAAAGGAACAAGGAACGAACGGTGGTGTTGAGAGCGTCGCATCCGTGGTCGAACATCTCTCCGAGAGGTCCAGCCATGCCGGTTCGTCGAGCTTGTTTTCTGTGAATATTAAAGAAGATGCGCTGAGAATTAGCTCGAGGGTGCGATGCCTAGCTTTCGAAGCGGCTGCAGCTGTAACGAGCGAGAGGGAAAGAGGGAAGGACGCACCCGTCGATTGCGTCCATGCTTTGATACGCGAACAATCCAATTCCCCAGCTGTTTCAGAAGGCGTCAAAGGGAAGAGAATGTCAGTCAAAGTTTCCTTAGAGACCGTGGGCCTTGAACTGCTCTTTTGGTGCGCTCGACAGCGTAGGTGAAGGCTCAGGCAGAGGAGGGAGAAGGGAAGGGAAGGGAAGAAGAGCTCACGAAAAGTACACCCATCTAGGAAGCTCAGCAGCTCCTCCACTCTCACACTTGAAGCCAGGATCGTAGTATAGAAGGGTTCCGAAGTTGACAAAGACCATGCAGAGACCGAGGAAGGTGATCTAGAGGAGGAGACGACGGGGCGGCGAAGGGATCAGAAAGGAAGAAGTGACGTGAGTTGCGAGCTCGCACGGAAGGAAGTCGAGAGGACGAACCGTGTTGGGAGCTATAGTTTTGGGGAAGAGAGTCACGAGCCAGTTCCAGTAGGGTGTTAGCACATACTTGGAGAGGATGGATCTGGAGGAAGACGCGAGAGAGTCAGCTGGAAGGCGTGGAGGGGAAGGAGGAAAGAGGAAGGAAGGACGAACTTGTCGACCGCCGAGTATTTGCTGCAAGGGACAGAGGCTCGTCAGGACAGGTTCGAGATGTGAGAGAGCGGAAGATGTACTCACTACTGCTTCAGATTATTGAGGTACCTCTTTTGCAGATACATCTTGGGAGGGGAGAGAGAGGATGGGTGTTTGGGGAGGAAGGAGTCGAAGGATCTACTTTCCCTCCTGAACACGCTCCTTCGAATGACGTCGGCGACGCGTCTCGGAGTCAAATTTGCTCGGATCAGAACAAAGAGCTCTCTGATAGAAAGTAAAGCACTTCTCGAACGCGCTTTCGTGAGAAGTTTGGCGTTAAAGTCATGTCTGATTTCGCGAGCAAGTCCTACTCCCTCCCCTCTCCTTCCTTTCCTCAACCCACGACGTACATCAAAAACAAGACCGTCAGCGTCCCGATGATGCAGCCGAGAATGATCGTATCCTTTCGCCTCTTGGACTGGATCAGACCGAGGAGAGTGTTCATGCCGGGAAGCGTATCTGGCACGGAGGAAGAAGCGGAAGACGAGATCAGCTCTTCACGGGCTTCGAAGGTGTGCGAGCGAACGAGAGTCAACTTCGAACTCACTCAGGGTCGATCCCATCCGAGAGTTGATGTTTTGTAGGGAAGAGCGTTGCTGAGCAAAGTCAGATCGAGTCGCGTAGGCTTGCCTGTAAAAGCAACGCGCCAGGAAGGAAGAGGGGAGATCAGTTCGACTTGAGAGTGAGCAGGGGAAGAAGAGACGAAGGGGAAACGCACTCAAGAACTTCGTCTGTCATTCGATGAGAAGAATCGATCGTGCTTCGCTCGTTGAGAAGGGCGTCGGCAGTCGTAGATCGAGCTGCTTTGAAGGCACTGGAGGAGGAAAGGAAACGGAGCGAAGGTCAGCTTTCACTCTGGAGGGTCGGGGAGAAGGATGATCGAAAGGAACGAACTTAATGTCCTTCCGCACTGATCCAAGGAGGTTCTGGGAGTTGAGAGCGTGCTGGACGTTGGTCTGAGAGGAAGAAGCGACGAGACGAAGGAAAGGTCAGCGTGAGCTCCATGTTTCAGCCTTGCCTCGTTCGCATGAGGCTGAAACCAAGGTTCCGACCCGAACTCAGAAAATGTGAACGTACTCTAGTCTGCAGGAAATCCCTCTTGTAGTCGCCCAAGACCTCTCGGTGTCGTTGAACGGCGTGAAGCATCGTCGTGCTCGGGGTCTCATCCGGGTCGTTGAGAGTTTCCGAAAGCTGCTCGACCGTTTGGGTGAGCTGTATCACGCGAAATAAGGCATAGACCAAGTCAGCTATATTTTCCAAGTATCCTCCAGGAGGTTTTATAGCTCTTAGTGCGAAGGACTCAAGGAGCCGCTCGTCCTTTCTCCCTTCCTCAGTGGGACGAACCTTCGCGATCAGCTCCTCGACCTCCTCCTCCACGAGCTTGTAGCCTCCCTCTCCTTCCTCTTCCATCACGAGCTCATCCCTAGTTCCTCCTGAGCGAGATATCGAGGATGCGAGCTTGGAGTAGGATGTGAGTTTGGAATCGAGAGCGGTTTCGAGAGCTCGAGCATGTCGACGGAGGTCTGCATTCGGAGAAAGCGAAGGGAGCGAGAACGATGAGCTGGATGCTCAAAAAAACGCGTGGGGATAAGGTCGCAAGATGTCTACTTACTTTCCCAAGAAGGCGGGGTCGACATGGTGGGTATAGAAGGAGATGGGTGAGCTGGAGATGGAGGTGTCGAGCGAAGGGAAGGAGGCTGCGGGTAGGAGAGCTGTGTGGTTCGTTTCCAGGATGGAGGAGAGAAGTTGGTCAGTCGACGTTTCTGGCAGGGAGGGACGAAGAGCCAGGGCACGTAAAACTGACCTTTGTCTGGGAAGAAAGGTGTCTGGAGTTGGGGATGGGAGTCGGAAGGCAAAGCGTGGGAGGAGGACTCGAGGAGGGAACTCGGTTTCGTCACCCCCTCCTCCTTCCTCTCCAACTTCCACTCCCTCAATCCCTCGCTTAGACTCATCGCTATGGTCAGTAACCTCCTCTCCCACCTAGGATGCTCCCGCTTTCCATGCTGACTTCAAATCTATACTTTTCTCTGCAGGCGCCCTCCAAGAAGGTCGGCAAGAAGTCGACGACCGCTGCTCCTCCCAAGAAAGGGGCGGCCTCCTCCTCTGGTCCAGGAAAGGTAGCAAAGGTGAGTTCTCGTACCTATACCAACTCTAGCAAGAGCTCCTCACGATTGCCTTCTGATCACTCTCTTTTTTCTCGCTGTACTCGTCCAGGCCGACTGGAAGGAAGGCTTCAAGAAGAAGCAGGCTGGAGTTTCGGACATGACCCTTCTCAGCACAATCTCCAACGAAGCCATCAACGAGAACTTGAAGAAGAGGTTCGAGAACAAGGAGATCTACGTGAGTTTCAACATAGAAGCTCGAGGTGGTGCTCTTTCATGGAAGTAGGGGAGGGGAGAGCATGGCGAGAAGGGAGAGATGGCGTCTCGGAGACTCGTCGAGCGTGGGACGAAGGACAACAAGCTGACGTTCTTTCGTCCCTCTTGTTGTGTATCTCTGCAGACCTACATCGCTCACGTACTCATCTCGGTCAACCCTTTCAGAGGTGAGTGTTGCTCTATCGCTATCGTGGGAGGGGAGGATGAGCTTAGTTCGAGCTGACGACCTCCTTCCTTCCTCCTCCTCCTCCTCTCCTCCCTTTCTTCCCTTTGTTCGCATCCTCCTCGACTGTCTTCCACCTTCGCCCACCTCCCACAACTCCTTGCCACCTTGACGGACTCCTCCAGACCTCGGAATCTACACCCTCCCCATCCTCCAGTCCTACAAGGGCAAGAATCGACTCGAAACCCCTCCTCACGTCTACGCCATCGCCGAAGCAGCCTACTACGCCATGAACGCCTACTCGGAGAACCAGTGTGTCATCATCTCGGGAGAGTCTGGAGCTGGAAAGACCGAGGCAGCCAAGAGAATCATGCAGTACATTGCTGAGGTTTCGGGTCAAGGCGAGGGAGACGCGGCTGGAGTGGGAGGGATTGGGAAGATCAAGGACATGGTGTTGGCGACGAACCCGCTGCTGGAGAGTTTCGGATGTGCCAAGACGTTGAGGAACGATAACAGTTCGCGACATGTGAGTTCGATTCGCTTTGCTTGTTGATGCGCTTGAGGAGGAAGGGAGGAAGTCAGGAAGGAGGAGGAGCGAGCTCGAGCTAAAGCTCACATCGATCGCGTCCGTCTTTCATCTTTGTTTTCAGGGAAAATACCTCGAGATCATGTTCAATAGCAAGGGAGAACCTGTAGGAGCTCAGATTACCAACTATCTCCTGGAGAAGGTCAGTGCTCGCGTTTCTTTCTTTCGTGCGATCGTGTCGATCCTCACCTTCGTCGCGAATCTCGTTCGACCGCCGTAACTGCCAGCTGAAAACACCTTTCTTTCTTTCGCATATCAGGGACGAGTCGTAGGACAGATCAAGAACGAGCGAGACTTCCACATCTTCTACCAGTTCACGAAGAACGCATCGCCGGAGCAGCGAGGTTCGTCTCCTCGACCTTTCTTCAGCCTCTCCTTCCTTTGCTCAACTAGCCATCTACGCTCTTGGACGTTCCCTTCCCAGAAACCCTCGGTATCCAAGGTCCTGAATCCTACGTCTACACCTCCAAGTCTGGATGTCTCGACGTCCCTTCCATCGACGACGCTGCCGATTTCGCCGAGACTCTCAAGGCCATGAACATCGTCGGTCTCTCTCAGGACGAGCAGGACTCGATCTTCAGGTGTCTCGCCATGGTTCTGTGGTGCGTCCAGTGTCTCGGCTCCCTTCAGACCTCTCGGTCGGGCTCCGAGACGCCCTCTCTGATTATTTCTCCTTCGAACGATCAGGCTTGGAAACGTCCAGTTCGGAGAGAACGAGGACGGAAACTCGACGATTCCAGACGAAGGAGTGACCGAGTTCATCGCCTACCTGATGGAGGTCGATAAGGATACCGTCACCAAGGTCTTGACAAGCAGAGTCATGGAGACTGGTGGAATCGGAAGGAGAGGTTCGTCGCGTTTGCCTTCTTTCGAGTCGAACGCGTCTTCTTCTCGTACGTGCGAGAGAAGTCGTGCTAATCCACATTCCCCCTTTTAAAACTCTAGGATCCGTCTACGACGTCCCTCTCAACGTTTCTCAGGCTGGAGCTGGAAGGGATGCTTTGGCCAAGGCGATCTGTCAGTTCTCGTTTCTCGTTACGATCGGACGCAACGACGGAACCTGACTCGTTCCCTTTATTTTCCTTCACAGACGAGCGGCTCTTCCAGTGGATCGTCGATCGAGTCAACGTCTCCATGAAGCCTCAGGTCCGACACGATCACGTTATCGGTGTTCTTGATATCTACGGGTGAGCGTTCAATTATCTCTCTTCGTTTTAGCAGTCTTCCTTTGACAGCCTGAGCTGATTCGTCCCTCCTCGTATCCCTTCGCTACAGGTTCGAGATCTTCCAGGACAACAGTTTCGAGCAGCTCTGCATCAACTACGTCAACGAGAAGCGTGAGTCGACTGATCCTCAGCGAACTCGAGTGTTCATTTCGACAAGCTGACCCTTCTCTTTATCTTTCTCTCTCGCAGTCCAACAAATCTTCATCGAGCTCACTCTCAAGACCGAGCAAGAGGAGTACGTTCGAGAGCAGATCAAGTGGACCCCCATCGATTACTTCGACAACAAGGTTCGTCTTGTCGCTTGTCGTTCCCACTTCGCGTCCGCCCGTCGTCTCTCGTTCCTCACCTTCGTTCCTCTTCTCCTCTTCCTCTCTCACAGGTCGTCTGTGAGCTCATCGAAGAGAAGCGACCTCCTGGTATCTTCGCCGCTCTCAACGACGCGACCGCCACTGCTCACGCCGACCCTGCCGCCGCCGACAACTCCTTCGTTCAACGATTGAGCTCGCTCGGATCCAACCCTAACTTCGAGTCTCGAGGATCCAAGTTCCTTATCAAGCACTACGCCGGAGAGGTGCTCTACAACATCTCAGGAATGACGGACAAGAACAAGGACAGCTTGGTCAAGGACATCCTGGATCTCGTCGCGACTAGTTCGAACGGATTCCTCCAGGAGCTCTTCCCCGACAAGGTCGATCCTTCCAACAAGAAGCGACCTCCTACCGCTGGAGATAAAATCAAGGTTCGTTTCTGATGCTCCCCTTCCGAAGACACTTCAAGCCGAAAGACTGACGGACGCGTTCTCTCTCTTCCCCTCTTACAGCTCTCGGCCAACGCTCTCGTCGAGAACCTCATGAAGTCTCAGCCCAGTTACATCCGAACCATCAAGCCCAATCAGAACCGAAGTCCATCGGAGTACGACTCGAAGGCGATTCTGCATCAGATCAAGTACCTCGGACTTCAGGAGAACATTCGAGTTCGACGAGCTGGTTTCGCGTACAGGTGAGTTAGACCGCTCGAGTCGACGGCCTGAAGAAGAGATATATCTAACATTTTCTTTCTCTTTCGTCCAGGAATACGTTCGAGAAGATGGTTGAGAGGTGAGCTCGAGTCGCATCTTCAAACTCGGCCTTTCGCTCCCGCTGACTTTCTCCCTTTCCTTTCGTCCTCCAGGTTCTATCTCCTCTCTCCCAACACCTCCTACGCTGGAGAGTACACCTGGAATGGAGATCCCCAGTCTGGATGCGCTCAGATCCTCAAGGATACTGGAATCGCGAAGGACGAGTGGCAGATGGGAACGACCAAGGCCTTCATCAAGAACCCGGAGACTGTTCGTTCTTCTCCCTCCCCTCTTCTCTCATAAGGCCTCGTCTGACATCTCATCCTTTTCGTCGACAGCTCTTCGCTCTCGAGACCATGCGAGATCGATACTGGCACAACATGGCTGGTCGAATCCAACGAGCTTGGAGGAACTTCCTTCGATACCGAAACGAGTGCGCTTCTCGCATCCAACGGTTCTGGAGAAGCAAGAAGGACGGAATCGAGTACGTGAGGTTCAGACAGAAGGGACACGACCTCCTCGCCGGAAGGAAGGAGAGGAGGAGATACAGTCTCGTCAGCATGAGGAGATTCGCTGGGGATTACCTCGACGTGGGAGGTCGAAGCTCGAGTGGAGCGGTTCTCAAGAACGCGGCTGGTCTGAGTCGTGAGTACTCGGTTCCATCCCATCTTATCCTTCCTTCTCTACGTGCTCGATCTTCTTTGAGAGGCTGACTCGACGTCCCTCGCTTCACCAGCCTCCGAGACGGTCGTGTTCAGTGGAAGGGTCGAGCTCCTCAAGTCCGCCTTCGGTCGTTCGAGCAAACCTAGTCCTCGATTCCTCGTCGTCGTGAGTGACTTTCCTTCGTTCTCTTCTCTTGCAGCTCCCTCGTGTAGTTCGAGCTGACTTCTCCTTCGACCCGATCTTCAGACCAACTCCGCCGCCTACTTCCTCATCTCTTCGGCCAAGGACGGTCGAATCTCCACCACCGTCGAGAGAAAGGTCCCTCTCGTTACGATCCGCTCGGTCGGACTCTCGAACCTGCGAGATGACTGGATTGTGAGTGAAGCTTCCTTTCAACGCGTCGAGACTCGACTGACGACTCCTCTTCTCTCCTTTCTTCTCAGGCGTTCAACACGACCGCCTCCGAGGAAGGAGACCCCGTCTTTACCTCCGTTTTCAAGACCGAGCTCGTTGCTCAGCTTCACAAGGCTACGAGTGGGAGCATCCAGATCAACATCGGTCCTTCGTACGTTCTTTGTTTTTCCTTTCCGTTCCACTACCTTCTCTCGGTCTCGCTAATCAACCTCTGTCATTTCTCTTCCAGGATCGACTACGCCAAGAAGAAGGATAAGAGGCAGCTCATCCAGTTCAAGAAGGACGAGATGGTCGTTCGAAACGACGTCTACAAGAGTCACGTCGTCTCGGTTGGATCTGGAGAGCCTCCCAACAGTCGTGAGTCTTTGTTTTCCGTCGTTCATCGAGCGCCGAGCAGAACTGACGATCGCTACCGTCTCTCTCGTCACAGAATCTCGACCTGCTGCTCGACGTCTCCCTGGTGTCGTTCGTCCTATCACTCAGGGAAAGCTTCTGCGAAAAGGAGGACCTTCAACTCCTCACCCGAGCGTGAGCCTCTCTCCCTCTCGGTTTCTTTTCGAAGGACTCGAGCTGACGACTACCGTCTTCCTCGCTTCTTACAGGCATCTCGTGCTGCTTCGAAGCCAACTCCCAAGCCCGTCTCCCTCCCAGGAAAGGTCGCTCCAGCGAAGCCGATGTCCTACGAGACTTCAGCTCCTGCCGCCAAAGCAGCTCCTTCTTCTCGCATGCCTCCTCCTCCTCCCTCTCGAACAGCCGCTCCTCCACCACCTCCAGCGAAGCCAGATGTGCCGAGGTACAAGTCCCTCTTCAACTTCGATGGTCAGGACGGGGAGATGAGTCTGAAGAAGGAGGATATCGTCGAGGTCAAGGAGAAGGACGACAACGGTGAGCTCGATCGACTTCCTTTCACTCTTCTTCTCGATACTGATCAGTCACTTTGTTTCTCTTTCTTTCAGGATGGTGGCTCGTTATCAAAAATGGATCGGAAGGATGGGCTCCCTCGTGAGTTCGAGAGACTCGAGAAGCCTCAACCTCCTCATCTTTTCGCTTTCGCTTCACGTCGCTGATTGCTTTCATTATCTCCACTCTTTTCAGTAACTATCTCGAGCTTCTCCCTCCTCCTCGAGCAGCAGCTCCCGCTCCTCCTCCTCCCGCTCGTCGTGCACCTCCTCCAGCTCCCAAACCTGCCGCTCCTACTCCCTCTTCCAACGGTGGATCCGCTGCTCCTGCCTGGGCGAAGTCCCATCTGAACGGCAACTCTCCTTCGTCCTCTCCTCCCTCATCTCGACCCAACTCCGTCGCTGGACATGGATCTCCTTCTCTCAAACCCAAGCCTGGACCTCCCGTACTCGCTCCTAAGCCTGGACCTCCTACCCTCGCTCCTAAACCTGGACCGAAGCCTGGAGCGAGATCAGCTCCTCCTATCCCTAAGGCTCCCGTCCTGGGCAAGCCTTCGATTCCTGGACGGCCTGGAGGAGGAGGAGGAGGAAGCAGCGGCGGCGGAGGAGGAGTGTCGCTGGGTGCTTTGGGAGGAGGAACCCCGAGGGCTGGAGGAGGAATCGCGCAGATGGATCTGGCTGCTGCTGTGAGTTCGAAGCGTCGCTTCTCCCCTCCTTTCCTCTATCTCTCCTTTACTGACGTTATCATCTTTCTCTCCTCTTCTTTCCTCTCTCAGCTCAAGAAACGGACTGGACGACCCATCGAGGACTGAAGATCTCCAGATGTAGAGAAGTTAGATTTCGTGTGATTTGGTTGGGAGTTGAAGGTTATTTTCGCTTTGTGTCTCTTTTCGGGTCTGAAACGAGGATGATTATGACGATGGATACTACTAGCAGCGAGAAAGGAAGGGTTGATTTCTCCATAGCGACTCGCGACGCGTCGAGGAGAAGCGGACGAAGAGGGTCAAAATCGCGTCGCACCATGATCTATGGATCATTTTGATAGCGAGAGAGGTGCTTCGAGATGGAGACGGACGAGGAAGTATCTCTGGAGGGAGGAAGGTCGAGAAAGTGAGGGAGAAGGCCGAGTTTGAGGAGGGGATCGAAGGGAGGTCGAGCTGAGGGACTGCGCGAGATTTCGACGAAAGAGAACCCGTCCACTTTCGTTTCCTGCCCTTTTTGCCCGACGAGTCTTACCTTTGGGTCTCTTTGGTGTGTGGGACGAGTAGAAGGAGTAAGTCTTCGCGTTCTGAGATCTCGAGAAGTTTCTGCTAGGAAGCCAGAGCCAGAGCCAGGAGGAGCCTGAACCCTCCGACCTCGACCCGTCCACTCTGCCAACCTTCGACTTTCCTAGCCCGTCGACTTTCTACAGGGGCCTCCCACCCTCACGAGTTTCATTCCTCGTGCATTTCAGACTAATTCTACGACTCTCGGAACTTTGAAAACTCCTTTCCTCAGCTGAAACTCTTCGTCCGACTCGCGACGCATCTGCAAACCGTCCACCTTCGACATCGCGTCGCCAACCCGTCCATTTTGGAAGGACACTTCCCACCATCACCAATCTCGTTCCTAATCCATCTCAAACTAATTCTAATACTCTCTGAGCTTTGAAGAAAAGTACCGATACTCGACTCGGGAAATCTTTCTCAGCTCGAACCAAGTCTCTCCTCTCCCTCTCTCTCTCTCCATTAATCTCCACCCTTTCTCCCGCTCCGTCAGAGCTGAACGAACTCGAGGAAAGTGTTTTCGTTCATCATGCACTCTCCTTGAGGCTAGAAAGAAAGGAATACGGGAGAGCTTGGAATGGGAGAGAAGAGCGTAGGAGGAGAGGAAGAGGAGAGAGGATGGTGAGCGAAGACGAGGCTCGACGAACTCCTCGACTCCTACGCGATTCTCGACCTGGGAGCTTCGACAGCGATGATCATGATCCTCGACGAAAAGGTTTTTCTCTCCAGGTCTATCAACAAAAGTTGTAGTTCAGGCCCATAGATCGAAAGAGCAAAGAAAGAGGGAGGGAGAGAAGAGGAGGACGACGCGAAGAAGAGAAGGGAAAAAAAAAAGTTTGATCGCTCTGAATCTCGAGCTCTGCCGAAGGCAAAGCTACGATACTGCATAGTGAAAGAGGGGGTGGAGGGGGTCCCTGACAACACAAGCCAGTAGTGCAGCGGCAAGGTCATCGTGTCTCTCACTCGTGCAAGCAGAGGAGCAGAGAGACGGGCAAGGCAAAAAGATGAAAACCAAAAGGGACCCAATGGGTCCCGTAATAGTGGTTAAACTATTAAAAACAGATACTACACATGATCTAAGCCAAAAGGCCAGAGAGGATGAGGAGCAGTACAGGCTAGAGAGGATCGTCGTCTTTTATCGCGACGCACTTCAAACTCCATGGCGCGTGCATAATATTCGGTCGCAACCTCACCCAGCGCAAGTCCTTCTTCCCTCTTGCCTTCCCTTGCCTGCTTCGCCTTCTGAGGCTCATTTCCGCTTTCCTGGTATCAGGAATTGCGTTGCCGTCTTTCGAGGCTACTTGAGAGCTACTGCCTTAGATCGCGTCCTAGAACAGCTCGTTACAATCTTCCTTTCCTTCGCTTCTCATCTCCATTCACTCTCTCCCTCGCTTTACTCGCTCATTTCCTCCTTCTACTTGACGTACTCCATAGTTTCCGTTCAGTTAGTTTTATGCATACAGCTTGCCACCTTAGACAAAATTTCAACTCGTAGCAAAATTTCTATCGTGCGAACGAGAGACGCTTCGGATCGACGCGTCGACTGTTATCTTCTCTTCTTCCCCTCTCTCACTTTCTTCCCTCGACGAATACAAGCACGGAAAGCAATAAGTGAATCGAAAGCAAATAGATCTCGTAGAGAAAGATACGGAACTAGTCCAAGCCGAAGAAAAACTCTACGACGAAAAACGTCGTCGTCTATCTACTCCAACCTCACTCTCCCCTCCTCCTGTGCTTCCACCAGACCAGCAGCACTCTCTTCAGACGCATGCCCATCTCCACCCCCACTCCCACTCCCACCGAAACTCTCATTCCACCACCCTCTCAAACTCCCTCTCCTCTCCTCCCTCCTCCTCTCACTTTCTCCGTCTCGTCTCCCGTTCCCATTCCCCTCCCTCACCCTCCCCAACGCACTCCCCCCACCACCACTCCCAGTTTTCGCATGCCCACTCCCACCATGTCCATGCCCATGCCCAAAGTTCGTAGGTCGAAGCACGAACCCTGGACTAGCCGCACCCAGTCCAATCGAGAATCCAGCTCTCGCGGGAGGTTCGTCGGCTGCGAAGGGAGGGAGGAGGGAGGTGTATCTGAAGGCTGAGGAAGAGGAGCGACGTTTGTGTGGTGAGGAAGGGGAGGAGGGAGAGATGGGATTGGGAGAGTGGAGGGGCGAGGAGGGGTTGGAGAAGGGTTGGAGAGGAGGGAGGGAGGAACGACGGGTTGGGCTGAGGTAGGATGGGAGGAAGCGGTGGGGCTGGGTTCCTACTGGGGAGGAAGGAAGGGAGGTGGGTTCGTCGGTGAAGACTGAGGATGGAGTTGGGTGTTGATTCGACTCGAGAGCAGCTTGCAAAAGTCCTTCCTCTTCCGCACCTTCGAGCCAACCGACTCGTTCTCCTCCTCCCTCGACTCCTTCCTCCTCCTCGTCGCCCACCTCTGCTTCCTCCTCGGCCCAAACTCCCACGTCCACACCCGAATCTCCAACGAGAGACACAGCTCCTACTCCGCAGAGGAGAATGGCGATCCCGAGACAGACGAGTCCGAGTTGGAGGGAGGTGAGGAGTTGGAACTGGTCGAAGTAGATGAGTCCTCCGAAGACGGAGGAGAGGTTGTAGAAGGAGAAGGCGAGAGGGCAGATGAGGGTTGGGGAGGAGAGTTTGAGCGAGTGGTTGAGGTAGTAGAGCTGCGATTGAACAAAAGACGAAGAGTCAGTTCGATGAAGAAGGACAAGAAAGAAGGACGCGTCGAGACGAACCTGAGCGAGAGCCATCACGACGAGCCCTCCTCCTCCGTAGAGAACCGTGAGACTTCCGAACTGATTCCCATGACCAGAGACGGTAAGGATGAGGAGCTCGACTCCACTCTTGGCGAAGAGAAGGCAGAGTCCAGAGAGGGTTCCTGAAACGGCTGCGAAGGAGAGGGCGAGCCAGAGTTTCGTTTGGCAAGTCGAGGAGGAGGTAAGAGACGAGATGGAGGTTGACGAAGTGGGGAAGAGGGGTTTGCTGGTACTGAGAGGCGAAGCTGGAGGTGTGGAAAGAGGGAGTTGGATGGGTTGTTGGCGGGAGAGGGTGTACTCGACGACGTGGCTCTTGAAGAGCAGAAAGAGGAACGACGCGAGGAGAAACGATCAGCTTCGAGTGTTCTCCTCTAACCAGACGTGGAGAAAAGAGGAAGGATTACCCACAGTGACCAGCACCACCAGGATAACTCCTGCCAGAACGCTGAGAAACACGACCCAATGGGTCCGACCGAACAAGCGAACGAGATCCTCCAGGCTGTGAGTTGGTTCAGGAACGACTCCGAAGATGGCGATCAGGATAGCTCCACCGGTAATCAGGATGGTTCCTGTGAGAAGAGGGGTGAGCGGTAGGTTCAGCTCGAACTCAAGCGCGAGGAACGACTGTGAGAGAGAAGGACGCGACGAACCGAGAACCATCCACCGCGTAAAGACGTCTCCGAGCATGAACCTCGCGAAGAGCGCATTCCAGAGAAGCGAGACCTAAGAGCAAGTAGGTCTATGGTCAGCCTGATGCACTGAAGGTCGGCAGGAGGAGGGAGAGTGGACGAACAGCTCCCAAAGGCGCGAGGACGACGATAGGAAGAGCTCCGACTTGAAAGATCGTTCCGAGGATGTTGGAAGTGATGAAGATGGCTGAGACCCACAAAGACCGAAAATCAGCTACATATTTTATTTACGCAAGCGAGATGGGGGAGGGAGCTCACCAAATCCCAAGATCCAAAGCCTGCGAAAGGAGGGGAAGGATGAAAGGTCGTTCAGCTCGAGCTCAACCTTATTCGGATCAAAGGAGACAAAACAAGGAAGAGAAAAAAGATAACTCACGGCCTCTTATGTTCTACCTTCTTGAGGCTTTCCTCCTTCGACTCGTTGATCATATGCGACTTCCGCTGAATCGTCAAACCTGAGCGGACGTGAACAAAAGGAGGGGAACGCGGAATGTCAGTCGTCTGAGGTTGCTTGGTGAAGCTGCGAGAGAGAGTTTGACGAACCCAGGGATTGGACGAGAGAGGAGAGGAGACCTATCACTATGCCTACTGCTACAGGAATCTGCGAAAGACGGAGAAGAAAGGAGGCAAGATCAGTGAAAGGGGACGAGAGGCGGGGAGGGGAGGGGAGTGGGGGCGGTGGGAGGGAGAAGCCGAAGGGGTCAGAGCTGGCGTTGTCGTACGACCTCGGGAGCTCAGCCAGGGCATAGGAGCTCGCTGTTATAGATGGATGTCGAGGGATGGTACTAGAAAGATGGTGGTGGATCTCGAGCGAGGGTTAAGTCCGATCGTTCGAGGGAGGGAGCGGAGGAGGTCATGAGCTCGAGTCGAGGTCGTTCGAGCTCAAAGGATGTACCATAGAGGGCCCCTTTGCGATCCATATGTTGGCTGTAGATAGACTAGGTTCTGTAGTACATATCTGGAGACAGAATTGATCTCCTCGTGAGCTTTTACGAGCTCTGGGGGCTCTTGGACGCGAGGAGGAAGCCAACGACGCATCGCGCTCCCTTGTCTCGCTTCCTTCTCCTTCAACCTTCCTCCTGGACCTCTGAAAGCAGCAAGAAAGAAACTGGACTCACCTGCGGTCCAGAATCTGCCATGGTCAAAGAAAGTCCAGGGGAGAAAGAAGAGTGCACTGGAGAGGGTGGGAGAGTTGAAGGCGGAGGGAGGAAGGGGAGGGGAGGGCGAGCTCAACGGCTGAGCTCAAGTCGTCGGTTGAGAGAGAGCGATGGGATCCGCCGATAAAATAGCTTCTAGTGAGTTGTAGGGAGGATAAAGTGGAAGGATGGAGATGGTTTGTTGATTCTTGTTGCTGGTCGTTGAGATCCAAGAAAGACAGAGGCCACGACGGCCAGATCGGATCCCTCCACTCCCAGGTCTAAGCGTCATTAGGATTCGGCTCATTTGACTTTTTCCTACTGGATTTCGAGTCACCTTTCTCACCACTTCCCTTCCTCCTTCTTTCTCCCAACCACCATCACCCAACCCAACCCAACCCCCTCTCTCTCTACTTCATTCCTCTCAACCATGGCTGAAGCTCTCAAAAAAGTCTTCACGGACAAGAACGCAAAGGTAAGCAGGCTCGAAAAGAAGGAACGAAGCTCAATCCATCCTCCTTCGATCCTCTCCTTCTTGAAAGAGAGACAGCTTTCCCTTCAGCTTCCCATCGCTGACTCGTTTTCCCCTTGTTTCGCTTTGATGATGACTTGTAGGGTCTCCCTGCGTTCGTTACCTTCCTCACCGCTGGATACCCTCTCAAATCTTCGACAGTTCCTCTGATGCTCGCTCTCGAGAAGGGAGGTGCGGACGTTATCGAGCTCGGAGTTCCCTTCTCGGATCCTATGGCGGATGGGCCTGCGATTCAGGCTTCGAATACAGTGAGTTTACCTTTCTCTCCAGCCTATCAGGAGGTGGTTTGTAGAGCAAGCTATGTTGTAGAGGGAGGACGTGGAAAAAGAAGCGAGGCGGAGAAGTGCCGAGCTCACCTTCGTCGAGTCACTTCCTTCCCTTCGATCTGACCCTTTCCCTCCTTCTCTCTTTTTTTTCTGCCAGATCTCCCTCGACAATGGCACCGACTTCCGAATCTGTCTCGATCAGATCGCTGAAGCTCGAGCTCAGGGTCTCACAGCTCCTGTCGTCCTCATGGGTAAGCTGCTCGACCTTTCTCCCTTCAGCCTCAGATCGTGAGTTCAACTCGAGCTCGAGCTCACCTCTTTCTCCTCCCCTCCTCCCTCAGGATACTACAACCCCATCATGTGCTACGGAGAGGAGCGAGCCGTCAAGGACGCTCGAGAAGCTGGTGCGAACGGATTCATCGTGGTCGATCTTCCTCCTGAGGAGGCCGTTCGATTCAGAGAGATCTGCACGAAGGAAGGGTGAGCTTTCTCGATCCGCTCTCACCGGACGTCCAACCCAACTCACGCTTTCTCTCTTTGTGCTATCAGACTCTCCTACGTTCCTCTCATCGCTCCCTCGACTACCGATGCCAGGATCAAGTTCTTGAGTTCAATTGCCGACTCTTTCATCTACGTCGTTTCCAAGGTTCGTCCCTCTCGCTCGCTCCCTCCTTCCCTCTCTCCCTCTCCAGCTCTTCCCAGCTCTCTGAGCTCACCTGCCACCTCTTTGTCCGCGTTCGTATAGATGGGCGTCACCGGATCCACCGCCAACGGTGTCGTTGCCACCTCCCTCCCCTCCCAAATCAAGCGAATCCGTCAGTTCACCTCCTCCCCGCTCGCCGTCGGTTTCGGAGTCGCAACCAAAGATCAGTTCGACACCGTCGCCCAGTCCGGAGCCTCAGGAGTCGTCATCGGATCCCGTATCATCAACGTCATCGGAGCCGCCTCCTCTGCCACTGATTCCGAACGAGCGTCCGCCCTCGAAGCTTACTGCAAAGAAGTCACTTCGGGAGCTGGAATCCACCCTCACATCGCCGAGCAGGAACCCTCGGACGAGAAGCTCGATAAGCTTGCTACGGAGACAGCTGAGGCGGAGATCAAGGCGATTCCGGTGGCGATCGCGAAGGGAGAGGAAGGGGAGTTGTTGCCTTCGAGGTTTGGAGAGTTTGGAGGACAGTACGTTGCCGAGGCGTTGGTGGATAGTTTGGTCGAGCTGGAGCAGGCCCATAGGAGTGCGTTGGCGGACCCGGCATTCTGGAAGGAGTACGAGGGCCTGTTCGGGTACATGAACAGGCCTAGTCAGTTGTACGAGGCGACGAGGTTGACCGAGCACGCTGGAGGAGCCAAGATTTGGTTGAAGTGAGTCGCGTCTCTTCTTCGATTCGTTCGTTCTTCGAAACTCGAGAGCTGACTTCTTCTTTTTCACTCTTTCTTCAGGCGAGAGGATCTGAACCACACTGGATCGCATAAGATCAACAACGCTCTTGGACAGGTACGCGAACTTCCCTTCCGCTTCGTCGCGTTTCCCTCCTCTTCGACTTCCCTTCCCCTCCTTCCTCTTCTTCTCCCACATCTCACTGACCTCCTTCCTCCTCTCTCTCCTCCTCTATTTCTCTCCTCCTTCCTCTCCCTTCCCCTCGCCTTGTTCAAATCCACAGATCCTCCTCGCTCGTCGATTGGGCAAGACCTGCATCATCGCCGAAACCGGAGCTGGACAGCACGGAGTCGCCACCGCTACCGCCTGCGCCAAGTTTGGAATGAAGTGCAAGATCTACATGGGAGCTGAGGACGTTCGAAGGCAGGCCTTGAACGTGTTCAGGATCAAGATGCTCGGAGCTGAGGTTCGTTTTTTTTTCTCTTCTTTCGTCTCGACGCGTCCTTTTCCCTTTTTCCCTTTCCCTTTCATTCTTCCTCTCCCCATCGCTGAGACTGACTTCCCCTCTTTCTCCTCGTTCTCAGGTCGTCCCCGTCACTTCCGGTTCCCAAACCCTCAAGGACGCCATCAACGAAGCCATGCGAGACTGGGTCGTCGATCTCCCCACCACCCACTACTGCGTTGGTTCCGCCATCGGTCCTCACCCTTTCCCCACCATCGTCCGAGATTTCCAGCGAGTCATCGGAAAGGAGATCAAGTCCCAACTCTTCGCTCTCAAGGGGAAACTTCCTGACGCCGTCGTCGCTTGTGTTGGAGGAGGATCGAACGCGATTGGAACGTTCTACGACTTCATTCCTGAGAAGAGCGTGAGGTTGATTGGAGTTGAGGCTGGAGGAGACGGTGAGTCTTCCTTTCCTTGTTTGGCGTGGTCGGAGGGAAGAGAAGAGAAGAGAAAGAGAGAGAACTGACTCGACTTCGTTCGTTCGTTCTCGCAGGAGTCGACACCAACCGACATTCCGCTACCCTCTCCCTCGGAGTTCCCGGAGTTCTGCACGGAGTCAAGACCTACCTTCTTCAATCCAAGGACGGTCAGATCATCGAGACCCACTCCATTTCGCCTGGACTCGATTACCCTGTACGTTCTTCCCTCCTTTCTCCTCTTCTCTCTTCCTTTCTTTTTTCGTTTCGAGAACCTCGAACTCACCCGTTCTTTCTCTTTCATGTCGTAGGGAGTCGGACCCGAGCACTCCTGGTTGAAGGACACCGGTCGAGCCGAGTACCTGGTCGCCGACGACGAGCAGGCTCTTCGAGCTTTCCGAACTCTCACTCAGTTGGAGGGAATCATTCCTGGTGAGTCGCCGCTCCCCCTATCTCATCCATCCCCATCCCTCCAATACCCTCACAACGCTCCTCTCTCTTCTCCCTCCCTTCCCTTCCCGTCCTCTCCGACTCTCGCTGACTTCTTCCTTTCCTTCGTCCTCGTCCCTTCGCGTTGCTTCCAGCTCTGGAATCCGCCCACGCCATCCACGGAGCCATCGAGCTCGCCAAGACCCTTCCTAAGGACCAGGACATCGTCGTTTGCTTGAGTGGAAGAGGAGACAAGGACGTCGAGGAGGTTTTCAAGATTTTGCCCGCGTGGGCGGAGAGGTTGGACTGGAGGATTTAGATGCGCGACCTGGGAGGGTTGCGAGGTGTTGATCTGGATGGATTTGCTTCTGCTTTTTATGCTTGTTGTTTTTGGAGGTTTGGAAAGAGGTGGAGGAGAGAGAGATACGGGGAGGAGGAGAGGGAGAGAGTTGGGGAGAGGTGAGCGAGCCAAGGTCGAGGGTGAGTCGAAGCCAAGGCCGCGAGGGTTTGAAGGAGGAGGGAGGGATTCAGCAACCGCTTGTTTTGTTCTAGAGAGCTGACTTCACTTCTTCTCTCTCGGTGGAGAATGCTGAAGGTGAAAGCCTGATGGAGGAAGGGAGGTTCAGAACGGAGAGGGCTGCTGCTGGGTTTGAGCTACATACGCCTGAGGACGAGAAACGAAGGTGAGCAGCCCTTCGAAAAGCAAGCAGACTTTTTCTAAAACCACCAAACTGATCTATACATTCATCGCCCGCTCTCTGCTTTCTTTCCACCCGCTCCTCGTCAACCTTTCTCTTTCGTTCGATAAACGGCGGGCCAGAGCGAAACGAAACGACGGGCCAGAGCGAGAGAAAGTGTGGGGGAGGAGGGAGGAGGTGAGCTCGGAGCTTGAGACGCGTCTCGATCTAATCTCTTCGCCTCCCTTGGCTCTCCCCTTTCGTCTCATCTCACTCAAGGAGGGAAGTCCGAATACTCATCTATCTTCCTAACCTCTAGAGTACCGTCTTGGCCCAGAGAAGGGAAGAGAGGAAGGGGTGAGGGGTCCTCCACTGCGCTCGGGGGGAGAATTGTCCTCGTTTTCTCCCTTCGTTTTTCTGCCCATCATCACTCACACGCCCTCCCCCTCTCCTCTCTCTCTCCTCTACACTACTCTCAGCGCTAGGAAACGGACCATGTCGCTATCGAACGGAACGGAAGAGTCGCTGCCTCAAGACGATCTTGAGAAGAAGGTCGGGGTCGAGAAGAACTCGAACTCAGTTGTCGTAGTTGGAGGTTCGTCCCTACTTTGCTTCCCTTTCTTTCTTCCTCTCTGTTTTTCGAGCTGACTTGTCTTCCTCTTGGAACGAGTCTAGAGGGTTCAAGTGAAGTTCACGGAGTGAAGAGAGGGCTGAAGCAGAGGCATCTCGGTGAGCTCGTTTTGACTTTTTCCGCTTCGTTTGCTTTGGTTCAAAGTCTGACTCGTTCGTCTTGCTTGAACATCAGCCATGATCGCTCTGGGAGGGACTATAGGTACGGGGCTGTTCGTGGGATCAGGAAATGCGCTGTTAACTGGAGGTGCTGTGGGCTGTCTGTGAGTCATGAAACGAGAGGAAGAAGACGGAGGAAGGAAAGCGCGAGCTCATCGAAGTCGGTGCTTCTCTTTTCTTCTTTTTTCCAGGCTGGGTTACTCGATTATGGGTGTGGCAGTATACTCGATGTACGTAGAGGTGATTTTTATCGCCTTGTTGTTGGAGAATGGTCCGCTAACTTTTTCTTCCCTCTCGTTCTTCCCAGGATGGTCAGCTTGGATGAGATCGCTCTCTCCTGTCGTTCGTTGCTCGGGCTGATCGTTCTTCTGTCTTTCATCTTCTCAGATCGCCTTAGGAGAGATGGGAACTCAGTTCCCTGACTCTGGAAACTTCACTCATTTCGCAACGTGAGTTCTGTGGAGAAGGGAAGTCAGACGACGACGGCGAGCACGAACGAAACTGACCTTTCTCCATCTCCCGTTCTTCACCAGTCGATTTCTCGATCCCTCGTTAGGATTCGCAGTGGGGTGGAACTTTTTCTACTGCTTCTCGATAACGATCCCCGTCGAACTCGTCGCCTCATCCCTTGTCATCCAGTATTGGAACGGGTCGATAAATCAGGCCGCTTGGATCACTCCTCTCTTCTTCCTCATCGTCGTCGTCAACTTCATGCCCGTGCAATGGTACGGAGAGATGGAGTTCTGGTTCGCTGCCATCAAGATTGTGGCGATCGTTGGTTTGATGTGAGTGGTTCACCGTTCTCTCGCAAAATCTCTTGGGCGAAGTTGAAGCTGAAGTTGACGCTTCTTCTTCTCGTCTTTCCGCCTGCAGTATCCTCGGAATCGTTCTCGATTGTGGAGGAGGTCCCATTGGAGGCTACATCGGATTCAGATGTAAACTCTCACCCTTTTTCATCCTCGTTGCCGCGATCGTGAGCTGATTCTTTTTCGTTTCGCAGACTGGAAGAACCCTGGACCTTTCGCTCAACTTGAAGCTCCCGACGGCACCATCGTAGCTGGAGCTTGGGGAAGATTCCTCGCCTTCTGGACCGTCATGGTCAACGCTGGTCAGTCTCGTTTTCCCTCTCCTTGGTCCTCAGACTCGAGCTCCCGCGACGCGATGTTCGCTCTCGTCTCGCTCTCCTTATCTCACACCCAGTCTCCCTTCACTCTTACCTTCTACAGCCTTCAGCTTCATTGGAACCGAGGTACTTGCGATTACGGTCGGAGAAGCAGAGAACCCTAGGAAGACTTTGCCGAAGGCGATCAAGAGAACTTTCTGGCGTGTGAGTAAAGCGTGGAACAAGTCGTCTCCGATCTCTCATTTAGATCTGACCCTTTCCCATCCCCTCTCTCTTCAGATTCTCATGTTCTACGTCCTCGGAATCTTCATCATCGGTCTCCTCGTTCCCGCCAACAGCGATCGACTCCTCACCGCCAACGGAAACGACGCGTCGGCTTCGCCTTTCGTGATCGCCATCGAGAATG
Source organism: Mrakia blollopis (assembly GCA_000950635.1). Lineage (NCBI taxonomy): Eukaryota > Fungi > Basidiomycota > Tremellomycetes > Cystofilobasidiales > Mrakiaceae > Mrakia > Mrakia blollopis. The sequence continues at coordinate 542,469 of BBPU01000023.1, read as the reverse complement.
CTGGAATCAAAGCCCTTCCTTCCATCATCAACGCCGTTATTCTCATCGCTGCTTGGTCTTCTGGAAACTCAGGTGCGCCGAGATTTTTTTTCCTTTCAGCGTCGTTGAGAGCTGGGTTGAAGTTCCCTTCGCTGACCTGCTTTCCTCTTTTTCAGATCTTTACGCTGCTAGCAGAACTCTCTACAGTCTAGCACTGGACCGAAAGGCCCCTTCTATATTCCGGTGAGTCTATCAGAATCGCGGATCGAGCCATGGATCGAAGCTCATCTCTTTTTTTTTTCGCCTCCGTTCTTAGGTGGTGCACGTCCTCGGGACTTCCCATCTACTCCATCGCCTTCTCAGGATCCTTTGGTTTCTTCGCTTACCTCACTTTGGGAAACTCCTCGGCCGCAGAGGTCTTCAACTGGGTGAGTCGAGCCCCTCTTCTCTTCCATCTTCTCTTCCAACGCGTCGCTGGAACTGACCGACCTCGTTCCTCCTCATTTTCTCAGCTCTACGTTCTTTCCAGTGTGACCGGTATCATCACTTGGCAATGGTGGGTCTTTTCTCTTCTTCCTCCACTGCAGCAGGCGATTGCTGACCTTCTTCCCTCGCCTTTCAGTATCCTTGCGAGTTATCTCGTGAGTTTCTCTTCTTCCTTCTCTTTCTTCTACCTCGGATCCAGGGCTGATGGCTCCCTCCCTTTCATCTCTTCAGCGATTCTACTACGCTATGAAGAAGCAGAACCTGAGCCGAGACGATCTTCCCTGGAAAGGTGAGCTCCCTCTTCTACTGAATCGTTGTTTGCGCTCGACGCCCACTCCTCTCTCCCTCTCCCTCGCTCTCCAGCTCCCTTCCAACCCTACTTCTCGTGGTTCGGCTTCATCTTCTTCACCATCGTGGTAGGTCTCCTTTTACCCTCTTATTTGGTCTCTCTTCGAGCTGAACTGATTCATCTTCGTCGACTCTCGAACTGAACAGGTCCTCATGAACGTGAGCTCTCTTTCTCCCTCTTTCGTTCTCCTCTTCCCGACGATTCTCCAGAGATTGATCTTTCTTTCACTCTCCATTCTCCTCTTTCAGGGATTCACCATCTTCATCGGCGACTCCTTCACCTTTACCGGCCTCGCCACTGCCTACGTGAGTCCCTTCTCTCCTCCTTTCGTCGTCGCAGTCTCGAAGCTCACCTTTCCTCTCTCTCAGGTCTGTCTCCCCATCTTCGGTGCATTCTGGCTCTTGTTCAAGCTCTTCGGAGGAACCGACGAACGATGCGGTCCTTTCAACATGTTCCGTCTCACGAAATTCGTCTCTCTCGAGTTCGTTCCTCCCTCCTCCCTCTCTTCACTCATTCATCGTCGTCCTTCATCCGACGCGTCGGTCCTGACGTCCTTCTGGCCTTTTGGTTTCCCTTTCGTTCGTTCAGGGACATGGACCTCACCTCGGGACTGAAAGAGCTCGACGAGATGGACGCGAGGGAGCAGCTCAAACACGGGCAACCGAAATCTACAGCTGCGAAGATCTGGGCCGCCATCTTCTGAGCTCTCTCCCTCTATATCTCCTCTTCTTTCCTTTCACGCCATCTTGCTCTCTATCTCACTTTACTTACAACTCCACCTCGCATCGCATCGCATCATTATTCTCTAGAATTCACCACCTCGTAACGCCTCTCGGTTTCTCTCATCGCATGTTCACGTTTCTCCCTCGCTCGTTCGAATCTTCAGCCGCGTCGCAGACGACGTTGCATGTAGAATGAAGCGGGTCATGAGGATCGTTTCGTGAGCGAGAGACAGAGCTAATAAAAGGGAACGGGAACTATGCGACGTCTGTAGCGCTGACCAAGGCGCCCCAACAGAAAGAGAGGAAGAGACGAGGGAGAGGACGCGAGAGAAGTGAAACGAGAGAAAAGGCGGGAGCCTGCTGGGTCGTCCGAGAGGAGGAAGAGAAGGAGAAGAGATGGCCGAGTGGACGGTAAGACTGAAAGGAAGAGAGTCGCCGTTCAATGAGGCATGGAAACGAAAGACGTCGAAAAGAAGAAAGCAAACTCACAAGTCGAGTCCAACGTCGGAGCGGATTCACCTTCTCCTCGCAGGTTCGATAAGAGGATCGATAGAGCTGATCCCTTCGACAGCAGCATGGATCTGATTCATGAACGAGAGAAGTCGAAGTCGGTTTTCCTCTACGACCAGACACACGACGAACGGAGAAGGATCAGCCCGTCGTCCTCCTTCGATCTCGACGCGTGAAACGAAGAGGCTCACCTTGCTTCGCTTCCTCGGCCTGGATCTCTTTGAGCGACTGCTTGATCTCAAGTCGTCGTTTCCTCTTGAGGATGTCGATTCGGTGGTTGCTCCAGACTGGGAAAAGGCAAAGGAACCGATGGAAAGAGGGTCAGCGAGGGAACACGAAAAATCAAGGACGCGACGAAGGAGAGAAGCGGGCGACGAACCGTGCATCTCGAGCAGAATGAGGTGAAACTCTATATATGCGCAGAGAGTAACAAACTAGAAGGTCAATAGAGTGTTTCTGAGCAGAAGCTGCGACTGTATAGCTCACCCATCATGAGCTCTGTCGACCCAAACCGACGAAGCAAAGGTCAGCCTCGTGAGCTTCGACGCCTTCTCCCTCCCTCTCCTTTCTCTTCAAATCTCACCATCCATGAACCCTCTGTTCTTCTCCTCGAACTCCTCAAGCGGATCCTTGGCCTTCGCACGGGCATCGAACGTGATGATCTACTCTCGTAAAGTCAAACCAAACAACGGTCAGCTCGAGCTCAACACCATCTCCTCGCCTCTCTCTCTCCTCTTCTTCTCGAGCTGAGCTGAGCTCACCTCCTCGTCCAGCTTCCCACTCCAGCTGATCCCTTCTCTAACCTTCCTCTCCCTCTCCTTCTCCTTCTCCTGTTCTTCCTCCCTCTTCCTCCTCTTCGCCGTCTCCTCGTCTCCCACCTCCTCCTCCTCCTCCTCGTCTCCAAGAGGTCTCGCCCTCTTCTTCTTCCCCTTCTTCTTCTCCCTCTCCTTCCCACCCTCTCCCTCCTCCTGAGATCGACCTCCACTCTCTTGGTGCTTTTGGGACGACGACGGAGGGGAGGGTGGAGAAGCCTGGTCTGAGGAGGAGGAGGAGGGGTGAGGTTGAGGTTGAGATTGAGATTGAGATTGGAGGGAGGAAGCGGCGAGAGCGAGCGAGAGGGAAGTTGTAGGATTTGAAGGGATCGTAGAGGAGGAGGGGGTGGAGGCTTGTTGGGCTGCTTGGGCGGAGTGGGAGCGAGTAGAGATGGGCGTGTTGAGGGGTTTGGGAGGCATAGTGGAGAGAGCGGAAGGGAGAGAGGGAGGAGGTGATGGTCGGTGGCGAACTCGCGTCTTCTTCCTTCTCTTTTTCAACCTTGTGTTTTTCTCTCTTTCTTCGCTGGAAGTAAGATGAATCCAACAAGACTTTCATCTCAGACAAAAGAGGTATGGAGTGAGTACCAACGAACACGAAAGAGAGAGGGAGGGACGAGAACCAGACCTAGTATCGTATGTAGAGACGAGACAGAGAGAGAAGGGAGGAGGGGTATACGAGATCGAACGAACAAAGGAAGGAAAATCACAAGCGGAAGAAAGGAAACCAAGAAACGGGGGGAAAAAAAGGGAAGAAAGCAAGAGATAGAAACGAAAGAAAAGAAAAAAAAGCAAGACCGAGATGTGCGTCCGGAGGCGACAAGCAAGAGTAGAGATGGAAGACGAGCGTTAGGGGAGGAATGCTATTAAGGTAGGTAGAGAGAGAAAGAGAGAAAGGGAAGGTCGTTAGGTTCGAGAAACTAAGCAAGGAGAACAAAGGAGAAAAGCGTGTGTTGCGAAGCAAAGGGTAGCAAGAGGATCGAAGGAAACGAGAAAGCGAAGCGAAGAAAGGGACTCGAAGAGAGGGATTGAAAGAGGGGATACAGTAAGCTGGATGGAGAACTAAGTAAAAAGAGAAAGAGCTATAAAAGGTTAAACAAAGGGGGGTATACGAGCGAGCTGGCGAGAGAGAGAGATCGTTAAAAAGGGAGAGATCGTGAAGTGTTTCGATTCGAAGAACGAAGGAACGAAGGGAACGTCGAGAGATAAAGAGAAAGAGGTCGAGCTTCTAGATAGACCTCTGCCTTTCCATTAAGTGCAGCTCTTCGCCTGGGTGGTCCATGAATTCAGGTCCTCCGAGGCGCGTTCCGACGATGCCCTGGATGAGACGCGACGAGAGAGAAGGAAGGAGATAGCGAGGTCAGCTTCGTTCGAGATGAGCAAAGAGAAAGGAGAGACGATAGAACTCACCAGACCAGCCATATCGAGGCCTTCCATAGCAGCTTGATCAGTGGGAGAGGCGAGGTGGATTCGGACTGGAGGAGGGAAAGAGGAGGAGGGAAAAGTCAGCCGAGGAGAAGAGAAGAGGAAGAGAGTGATGGAGCAGTAGACGAACAGTGCTGGTTCCTATAGGAAAGAAAGATGAAGAGAGCTTGAGATCAGCAGATATTCGAGAAGAGGGAAGGATCCCAGTCTCGTGGGAATGAGGAAAGCGAGGAGGAAAGAACGAACAAGTTATCGTGACGAGAGAATTCCTTCGTGCAGGTAGGGTGAGGGCAAGGGAAGGGCTTCTCGTTGGTGTGGAGAGATCGAATATGCCTACGACAAGAAGGAAAAAAGAGAAGGGGACTGGGTCAGCAACGAAACTCGTCGCATCGAACTCCGAACCGAAAGGAAACGAAAAGAACTCACCTCTTCAAATGCTCACTCCTCCCAAAGCACTTACCACACTCGGTAACCATACACTCGTAGACCCTTCCGTTCCCTCCCTTCTTACTCCTCACAACCGTAGGATCGATCGGAACGTGCCTTCCTCGACTCCTCTTGTTGAGATGAGGAACAGGAATCGGAGCAGGGATCTTGCTCGTCTTGACCAACCTCGGCTTCCTCTGAGGCGTTCCGTTCGGTCCTTGATGGTGCATTGGAGGAGGAGGGTAGCCTTGGTAACTTCCTTGAGGAGCGACGAGTCCATAAGCCGAGATGGGGTACATGGGCTGAGGAGGAGGCGATGAGTTGTTGAGGTAGGTTGGGAGAGAGGACCCGCCGTAAGGGTAGGAAGACTGAGGACTGCTGTAGTACTGTCGAGAGGAAGGTGGAGGATGCACGTAGTGGGAGGAGGAGACCGACTCGCGTTTCAACCTCGAAGGACCTGATCCTCGGTAGCGAGTCGCGTTGGCGTACTGAGGGTCGCGAGGATCGATGGCGTGGTCGTCTTCCTCATCGCTGTACTCTCCCCGCTGCATCCTCATCAGCCCATCAGGTCCTCCTCCTCCTCCAATGGCTCCTCCGACGTAGGAAGAAGGTCCAGGTCCAGAGTAGACGCGCATGATGTCGACCTCCTCGTCCAGCTCGTCGAGTTCCTTCATCTCTCCGTCCTCTCCGTCGGCTCCGCTGGCTGACGTCGATGAGTACGAGTACTCTCCAGCCGAATCTCCTTCGCCGGCCGACGAAGTGCTCCAGTCGCTTCCGTCAGGGTGGGTTCGGTAGCTTGATCCAGGTTGAAGAGAGGAAGGGTCGAGGGAGGAGGGAGTGGACGACGGGTGAGCTGAGTTCATCGAGTGAGAGCGATGTTGAGCGGGAGGAGTGGATGGCGAGTTGATGGGGAAAGGGAGGGAAGGACGTTGGTGGACGGGAGGAGGTCCTGATCGCGGAGGCATCTGTTGACCGTACGACGACTGGTAGCTTTGGTGCTGAGGAGTAGCGAGCTGGTGGTGTTGCTGCTGTTGCTGAGCGTAGGCGACTCGAGGATCTCGAGGATCTCGAGCGTCGGATCGAGGGAGAGGAGCATGAAGGTAGTGAGAGGGCTCGGGATGATGGTAGGAGGAGGAGGAGGAGGAGGGATGGATGTTGGGTTGGGAGTGTCGGAGGCCTCGAGGGTCAGAGTAGTAAGAGGCGGGAGGAGGAGGGTGGTGAGGATGGGAGTAGGAAGCCGATCGATGCTGAGGAGGAGCATGAGGGTAGAAGGATCCCTGCTGGGGAGGAGGAGACTGTCCGTGTCGAGGTCGATCCGAAGACGAAGGGTGCCCTCGCTGCTGCTGTTGATGCTGCATCTGGTGGTAGTACGCTTGCTGATGCCCTCCTCCCGTTCCGTCGGTTCCTTCGGATCCTCCAGTAGGCAGTCCAGGCGTGGCGGTTTGGAGAGCTCCATCGAAGAGAGTAGGATCGGCGAGGTATTCGGAGATTGGGTAGTTCGAAGACGCTCCTCCTCCTCCTCCTCCAGGCGCTCCTCGAATCGTCGCGTCTCGATTTCCCGACTCGTATCGAGGCGAATCCTGCATTCCAGCGTGGAACGAGTGAGGACGATGTCGAACTTTGGCTGTAGGAGTACCAGGAGCATGGACGACGAGTCCTCCAGCGACGGACGAAGATCTCGGTACCGACAATCCTCCTTGAGCAGCAGGAGGAGCAGGAGGTCCTCGAACGGTCGCCTGCCACTCTGCTCCCTCTCGCGCACCACCCTCAGAAACTTTCTCCTCGTTCCAACTCTGAGCCGAGGAAGGTCGAGAGATAGGTCGCGAGTAGACCATTTCTCGATGGCGACCGAATCCTCCAGGACCGACGGGGAGGATGGGAATCGACGACGACAACGACGACCTGGGTGCTCCGCTGGCTCCGGCGAGGTTTCCAGGAAAGAAGGGAGCTCGCTCGAAGCCTTCCGACGAGGTGAGAGGCGAGACTTCGACGGTGGAGGAAGGATTGGATGATGACGCGTTCGTTGGTGCGGAGGAAGATGAGGAGGAGGAAGAGACGGGTCCAGGGTGGTTGAAGAGATTGGCAAGAGATCCTCCTGCTGCTGGAGCTCCTCCTCCTGCGTTGGGACTCGAGTGAGGTTGGAAAGTTGTGGTGGCGGGAGTGGAGAACGTCCCTACTGAAGGTTGGGGAGGAGTGGCAGTTGGGAGGGAGGAGGAGGAAGAAGGGGAAGCCGCGGAGGAGGGAGGTGGTGGGTGACTAGGAACGGAGGAGGTTGAGGGAGGAGGAGGAGGGGAGGAGACCGAAGGAGACATTTCTGAGGTTGTTTGGTGATATCAGAGGATGTGTTGGGGGGTGGCGAAAGAAAGTTTCTGCGAGGAGGAAACGGGCGAGCGAAAGAGTCAGCCGGAGGAGAACGGGGGCAAAGCGGAAGGAGCCTGTTGAGGCCGGATCTGAGCGCGAGCTCAAACACACAAGAGAAAAGAGACTGGCGAGAGGAAAGGGTAGGATAGGGAGAAGAGCCAGCTTCTATAGATCTCAGAGAGTATGGGATGAAGGTTGAGAAGAAGGAGGGCGGAAAGGACTGGAATGCGCCAGAGGTCGACGGCCTCCTCCCTCTCTCGTCCTGTCCCTTCCTCTGCTCCACGCTTCTCCTTCCTCGCTTCCCACTCTCTTCCCCAGTACCACCTCCGTTCCTCCCACTACCTCTGAATCTGAACTCTTTCGAGCAGGAACTCGCCGCTGGAGGTACCAGGATCGATGAAAGCGGTCCAAGATGTAAGAAAACTCACCTCGTTGCTTTCTCAGAGAAGAGAAGGAGGAGGTGGGAGGATCAAGCGAGTTCGAGAGAGAGTTACGCCGAGCGAGGGAAGGTGTCGAAGGGAGAGAGAGGCGAAGCGGTATGGAAGAAGAGATGGGCTGAAGGTATTGAAGGGCTGAGAGGGAGGAGGATGATGATGCGAGAAGGAGGGAAAGGGGGAAGGTAGAGGTAGGAGGGGAAAAGGGAAAGAGAGAATCAAAATGCCCTTAGAGGGGCCAAAGAAAGAAGGGGGAGCGACGCGGCGGGCAAAGGCAAGGCAGGGGGGGGGAGTGCGTTTCAGAGTTGGGGGGAGTGCTTCTTGAAGGCATGAGCTCAAGCTCATCTCTCTCCCCTTCCTTTGCCCTCTTCTTCGTCTCTCTCTCCCTACTTTAGTCAATCGAGGAACAGACAGCCCAGAGGAGAGGGTGGAGTAATGATCAGCCGGAAACTCCTCCAGTCCCTATCAAGAGAGGAGAGGAAGGAGAGGGAGGGGAGGGGAGGGGAGGGAAAGAGGAGGGCGAGCGGGAGAGGGCCGAGAGTTTGGTTGGTACGCAGGTTGAGCTCGATTCTGTGTTCTTCCGAGACAGATTTTTTTCCCAATTGGAGAGACAGGTTTCTGCGAGACACGCTGATGAGGTTCAGATCCTAGGGCAGGGGAGAAGAGAGGAAGGGAAGGAAAATCCTCCTTCAAGGATTTGTTGATCCGTCTCGCAAAGTCGAGCTAAGACGCGTCGTACTTTTTCACTCATCTCAAGAGCTTTCCCTCCCGTTGTTTCTGCCAGCTGAAACTTTGAAGAGAATCTTCTGAATAAGTCTGATTGCATTCTAACGAGGTCCTCTTATCTGGACAGAGCTCGGTCGTGAGCAGAGCAGAGCGAGCTGCTGAAGCTCATCGAAACCTCCTCCCTCTTCCTCCCCCTCCTCCTCCCTTCCGTACAGCGTCTCTCTCATGTCCTTGGTCTCCCAGCAAGACCCATGGGGATGACGCAAAAATATGAGAACAGGGAAAAACTTACGCAAGGGCAACTCAAGAACAGACGTGACAGACGAAAGGAAGAAAGAGCGACCTCGCGAAGCCAGGGTTCTTTTCCCTCCCTCCCTTCTTTTGTCTCGGCCAGCAAGGAAGCATGTCTCATCTGAACGCATTCCCTTGTTTGCTTTCTATTGACGCTCTACGGCCTGATCGGGGAGGAAGACAACGAGGAGAAAGAGGCAAGGGAGCAGGTCGAGTTAGACTTCGACGTCTTTTTCCCCTGTCGAGCTTCGTTCGTTGAATCTTGTCCATCGAGCGCTGATCTTCTGTTCTGTGACGCCCAGGACGAGAAACGTGCCTGTATATGCTGCGGTGAGCGTGAATGTACTCGAAACCTTGTGGGAAGAGGGAGAAAAGGCGCGAGCGTGAAGAGCACGACGCTCCAGCTCGAACTGGGATTGGACGCGTCGACGATCTCTCTTTCCTCGCGTTCCACTCCACGACAACGAGAGCAGGTCCTTGAGAATCTCATTGAGATACGGCTCACGTCAAAATGTATCCCATCTCTGTCCTACAGATCAATCCTCGTTTAGCAGATGTGCTCGAGGACGGCCTTTCCTCCGTTCCTCGGTCCGAGGTCGCGTCCGACGGTTCGCTCGAAGAGTTCCATCATGAGTCCGAACTGCAAGAAAAAGAGAGAGAAGGAGAAGACGTGGGTCGTCAGTGAGCAGAGGAAGCGAGCGCGAAGAGAGTGGGGAGAGAAAGAGAGGCGGTAGAGCGGACGTGTCGTGAGAAGAGAAGAGAGGAGATGAGCTCACCAGCGACCTCGAAAGAGCAGCATCCCATCTTCCCTTGGAAGAGGTGTCTCTGATAAAGGCGTGCTCGGCTTGGACTTCGTAGAACTGTGCGTGCGCAAGAAAAGGAAGTCAGCTGAAAACGTTCTTCTTGCCTTCGACCTCGCACCTCCCTTCCTCGTTCAAAACTCACCGAAACAGCTCCTCCTCCGGCATCAAGTCCATCCCTGATCATGCTCCTACCCTCCCGGTCAACGTGCGTATCCTGCTTTCCAAAGACCATGGCGACCTCGCAGTGAGCGAGCTTTCCTTGCGAGATCAGAGGGAGAGTGTTGATGTCGGCTGAGGGATCCGAGGGAGGAGTGTAGAGACCGAGAGAGGCGGAGTGGATATCGGTGGCGAAATAGCAGAAGGTCGAGAGGCATCGAGGGTCGAACGCAGCCTAGAAGAGAAAGGGCGAAAGGAGGAAGAGATCAGCGCGTGAGGAGGAGAACGAGGGAAGGAAGGAGGGAAGAGAACCAACTCGAAGAGCCTGAGCAGGCAAGCACAGATGATGGGGGGAAATGTATCAGTCCGACAGGCCTTAAAGGATCCAATGCTGCATCTGAAACAGAGAAGAGGGTAGGAGAAAACGCACGAGATGGCCTCCGAGGCACATTCCCGTGGCAGCGATCCTTCCAGTGCAGCTCTTCAACCCAACGAGAAGATCGATGGAGAGAGTACAGTCTTCGTCGTAAGCCTCGAGCTTCTTGTCAGCCTAATAGAAGATGCAGAGGGGTCAGCTCAAAGAGTGAGACGATCGGAGGAAGAGGGAGGAGATCTCGAGCTCACCTTGTACTTGTTTCCTCTGTCGGTTCCCTCGGCATCGTAAGGGATAGCCTCAGGACCCTCGAACTCGTGGAAGGAAGAAGGAGCGGCAACAACATAGCCGGCGGAGGCAACTATAGTAGGAGAAAGGAGAGCGTCAGCGGAAGAGATAGGAAGAAGGAGGGAAGGAAAGGAGGAGCTCACTGTTCGAGGCGAACTGATATGTGAGAAGGCAGGGGGAGGATGAGCTTGATCATGTCTGAACGACGTCGATAGAGATACCACTCACCCTCTCGACAGGTCCAGTGACTTGATAGATCTCTAGAGATGGGACGAATAGAGGAAGAAGAAGGTCAGCGAAAGAGTTCCAGGTGAGCTTGCGTCCTTCGATACCATCTCCCTTTCCCCTTCCCTCCTCCTCCTCTCCCCTCTACTACATTCCTCGATCTATCTGGATAGAAGCCTCCAGCTTTGGTTCCTGCAGTGCCAGATCCCTTTTCTCATTGGAGCGTCCTATGATCCACGCTCGTCGAGCTCGAACTCACCGGAGAAGCAAACCACTCCAGGCCATTTCGCCTCAGGGTACTCTGGTAGGTTGGGCTCATAGATAAAGACACGCATCGTAGTCCCATTCGAGGTCTTGACGTCTTGGAAGGAGGTTTTGATCTTCATCTTGCTAAGGGGGGAGGGAAGGAAGAGAGAGGGAAGGAGGAGATGCAAGGTGGAAGGACGAAGCCGACGAGCTCGCCCTTCTTCTTTTCTGCCCTGCTCGCCCTTCTTGACGACCACCTACAGATCCTCTTTTTAGTGTCGAGAGCTCCAGTCCTACTTCAGCCCGGGGCCGAGTCCGTTATTCAGGCTGTCCTTACCCTCTCTTCTTTAGCACAGGTCGTCAAGACGAGACGAAGACGCGTCCGATCCAGCTCTCCGCTTCGAGTTCTGGTTGCGCTCACAAGATGCCGAAGAATGAGGGATACATATGGGGTGCGAAGAAAGATAGTAGAGTATTGGAGGGAGAGGAAGAACAAAGGATCGAACAGACAGCGTCGACGGGAAACGAGAGTGTCCAAAAAAGGGAAGAAAGGAGCGACGCCAAAAAGAAGGAAAGGAACAATTATAGGAGAGAGAGTGTCCGTGATGAAGCAAGGTAGCAAGACCGAGATCTAAGAAAGAGAAGAGAGAAGGGTTACAATTCCAAAGAAGAAGAAAGGTGAGGAAGGGAGGGAGTAATGAAGAGGGAGAAGCGAGCGTCCAAGCGGAGCGCGTGGAATCGGAGAGGGAGAGATGTAGAGAAAAAGAAGCGATGAGACAGCAGAAACGGGATTAATTCTTAACGTCGTCGCCTGGTAGGCTCGGGAGCTCTCGCCTCAGGGATCTCCGTCCTCTTGGCCGGAGACGAGCCAGCGAATCCCTGCATCCGCGCGACCGTTCCAGCTCCACAGGATCCAGCGGTAGGAGCAGCAGTTCCGTCGGTCCAAGGATCGGGGTAGGTGCACGAAGCAACCTTGACGTAGGCGGGAGCCGTATCTCGAGCGTTGAACCATCCGTTTCCAGCGTCGTAGGTCTCGGTTGAGCCGGCGGAGGTGTAGGTTCTGCAAGAGAGAAAAGGAGAGGTTGAGAAGTCAGCGAAAGGATAAAAGAGGGATTTAAGAAGAGGAAGATATGCTTACGGTCCGGGAAGAGTGATGGGAGTACCGGTCTGGACGAGCTGAGGGACCATGGCCATCTAAAAGAGGGAAGAGGAGAGATCAATGACCGCGTTCTCGTTCGACGTCGAGTGAGAGGAGTGAAGCACGGACCTGAGCAGCGTTGATGTTGGTGAAGGAAGCAGGTGGCCAAGCAGCTCGGGTAACGACAGCGATTCCGGCGCCAGACTGAGATGAAAGGAAGAAGAGAAGAAGGTCAGCGAAAGTCGAGACGCGACGACGAGGAAGAGAGATCTTCGCTCGTTTCAATACCCTCTTTCACCACCCTTTCCGTCGAAACAAAGACGATGTACTCACTCCTCCTGTGTTCCACGCGTTCAAAGTTCCTGAGAAGGCGTTGTTGACTCCGAGCGACGCACAATGTCCGTCGGCGGATCGAGGATCCTTGGGAGCCCATCCCTTCTCGAGTCCGAGACGGTAGTGCCACATGGGGTTGACGTCGTAGTCTAAGTTCGTCGAATTTCCGATCTTCCAAGTCCAGAAGAAGTAGTTCTGCAGAGCGTCCATCGAAGCGAGAGCGAAGTTCTGGAATCCTTGGATCGTTTCCGGCGACCAGTTCGTCGGGTCGTTCCAGTTCGCACAGCTTCCGACGGGGGTGGTCCACGTAGTGTAGTTGCCTGTGAGAAGAGAAACGCATAACGAAGTCAGATAACGAAGAGACGAAGCTCGAAGGCGACAAGATTCGAGATTGAACGCGTCGCAGGAACTCGAACACGGAAGAAAAGGTACGAACCTTCCCATCTCGTTCCCAGACCGACTCCGTTGAGGAACTCTCCGCAATCGTTGATCGCGAAACTCCATTCTCCGGCGTTGGTCAATCCAAAGGCGCTCATCGAGTTTCCGAGGTAGCTTTCCCAGCTGTTGCAGGCCATGGCCGGGAACGAAGCGAGCCCTCCGGTGTGAGGATCGTCGAAGGCTGAGAGGTGGAACGAGACGAAGATGAAGATCAGCGAGTGTTCGAAGCCGAGCGAAGAGAGAGAGAGAGGGAACGAACCGAAGCTGATGGAGAAAGAGAGAGGGAGAAGAGCAGGTCAGCGAAAGTGAGGATGAAAGCAGAGGATTATGGGGAACGAACTAGGTGTGAGTATCGAGAGAGACTCGATCTCCGTTCTCGAGGAAACCAGCCCAGCTTCCAACTCCGTTGAAGCCATCGTCTGAGGTGAAGAGGGAAAACGAGAGATCAGGGTCCGATTTTCCAACGAAGACGCGACGAAAAAACTCACGAATGGTGATCCAAGGTCCTTTCCCTTCTCCGACACCAGTGACACCACGAACGACGTCATAGACCTCAGTGTAGCTGAAAGAAGATGACTTCAGGTGAGCAAACCGCCTGAAGTGAGAGAGACGCGACGAGAGCGACGAGAAAGGCTCACAAGGACTCCATAGGCCTCGCGCCAATGTCGGGGATGAAAGGCTCGTTGAGGACTCCAAACATCTGGACGACATCCGAGTACTGAGGCTGGGAGATGAACTCGGTGAGGGTTCGAATGTAGTTGAGAGTTCGTTGAGCGTTGGTGATTCCCATCTGTTCCAAAGCGTAGAAGTCAGTCGAGCTCAAAAAGAGATGGAGGAGGGAGACACTGAAACGAACCTGTCCTCGCATGAGGTTGATCTGAACGAGACCGAATCGACCCGAGTGGTCTGAAGGAGGGGAAGAGGAGGTCAGGACGCGTCGTCGATGAGAGGCGGCGAAGGGAGAGTTGGAGAAACTCACTCCATCCATTTTGTGACCCAGGAACCGCGTGGAGATCCAAGTTGATTCGAAGACCGTACTTCCGGGACCACTCGATGGCCTTGAGGAAGTACCTTTTGGGCAGAAGGAGAAGAGGAGGAGGAGGAGGGGAAGTCAGCGAAAAGTTGACGAGCTCTTGAACGAAACCGAGAAGACTCACGTCCACGAGACCTTCTCCAAGAAAGGCTCTCCATCGTAAGTCTCGATGGCCCAGTAACCGATAGGGCTGTGGAAGCAAAACAGCTCTGGAGTCAGCAAGCTCGAGACCTCCCTTCCTCGACCGTCGAAGCCAGCTCTTCTCGCTCAAAGTAGCACTCACATTCGTACCCAGTTCATACCAGCAGCAGCAATCTCCATGAAGTCACGCTCGGTAACGAAGGTCTTGTAGTGCTCCTCCATCTCCGTGGCGAGGTTCGCTCCCATCGCGACCGAAAGAGTCCATTCGTCAACGGCGTTTGGGTAGTACTTTTCGTAGAGAGCAGGAACGATGAAAGGCTCGGTATTGAGCCATCCTCCGAGGTTGACACTGGAAGAAGAAGAAGACGATGAGAAGAGGTCAGCTTTTTGTAGGAAACGAGAGCGAGAGACAGCTTCGACGCGACTCCATCTCCTTCAGCTCCATCTACCTCTTCTCGAGCCCTCTTTGAGAGAAAGCCTCCCCGTCGATTATATTGAACTCACCCTCGAATCTTGTGGAATCCATACTGGAAAGTATCGTTCAACCGAGGACTCCAGCTCTGAGCTCGACCAGCCGAGGACGTGTTGAAAGGAGTCTCGGCGTCCCATCCCCAGTATCCTCCGAACTCGTTCTCGTACGTGAACCCTTCCGTTCCATCAGCCATGATGACCTTGGATCCCTTGGTACCGAAAGCAGCGAGTTTAGGAACGACGACAGAGGCTGAAGGGGCTGCTGAGGATTGAGGAACGGTTCGAGAGGATTGAGGTCCTGAGCTGCTCGAGGATACAGGAGCGGGAATAATGGTAGAGTCGCTCTTTGACGAGTTTTTTGAGCTACGTATACAAAAAAAAAAAAAAAGCGAAAACGTCAGAAACGGTGAAGCGATTTGAGAGAGCGATTTGGACTCACACGACGACTCCCACTACCACAGCGATGATCACGGCTGCCAGACCACCAGCTCCCATGATCCACCACTTCCTCCGAGCCCAAAAGCTCCCTCCCGCCATCACTCCAGCTCCCAATTCCTCTCCGTGAGGGGCAGAACCTCCACCTCCAGCAGCGTACTTCTCCGCCTGAAACAGCAGATAGGACGGACTCGGGGGTCAGCTTCGTCCTTGTCCAGCGGCACATCGTTCGTGTAGAGCAGAGATGGACGTCGAACTGACCTGAGAAACCTCAAAACCTCCCTCCTTGTTGATCGACGGGCTTCCGAGACCACTTGCGGCGTAGGAGCCTCGAGGAGAGTCGTTCGATCCGAATTCCGACATCTGCATAGCAAGACCTGAGCCGGGACGTGAAGCACCACTAGGCACTGGAGCATAGAGCTGAAACGAAGGAGGAGAGTGTCGTGGTTAGCGAGATGGGAAAAAGAGGAGGAAAACGACGAGAGGTCGAAGGGTGCTCCTCCCTCCCCTGAGCGAGCAATCGATCCTTCTGTTGCCAAAGAAGAAGCCACACCTCCAGCTTCTTCTTCGACAGCATGAGAATGAGAACGAGATGATCTCCAGAAGAGGTCAATCGAGTTATGGAGAAGAACTGTCGATCCTTGGCCTCGGAAGGAGGCCAAGGGGTCTTCGACGAGGATGACATGGTCCTCTTAAGCTCTCTTCTCCTCCCTCTCCTCCCACATCCCTACCAGAGCTTCAAAAGGCTCATTTTCCTACTCTCCACACCTGCCTCTATCCTTCCCTGAAACCCACTGGCGACGAAAAGGAAGCCAGGACTCACTCCGTTCGTGCTCTCCCCGTCTCCGATCAACATGCTCATCCCACTCGCACTTCTGTTCATCCCTGAAATGGAGCCTCCCGACGATCCTCCCATGCTCGACGCTTGACTGAATCTCGAGAAGTGAGCGTTGGGGACTGTATTTTAAGAGAGAAGGAGAGGCGAGGAAGAAGCAGAAGCGAAACGGTCAGCTTCAAAGGAGGAACGAGGGAACGGTGGGCTGAGCGAAGGGGTCAAGGAGGAGACGCCTTTACCGCACGAAATCGACGCTACGAGGCTCGAGTCGTGGACGAGACCATGTGTAGAGCCTCTCCGGGCGTACATGCGGGAGAGATGGCGAGCGAACGCAGCTGAAGGAAGGACTTCTGCCACGGTTCCCGACGAGGTGGGCTCCTTCTGACTTCTCTCCCTCGCTCTCCTTCCTCCTCCGCCTCCCTCAGGAGCCGAGCGCACCCTTTTAGACCTTCTCCTTCTCTCATCTTCCAAGCGCAGCTCATCGTCCTATACGAGACGATGTCTACGATTAAGTTGATGAGCTCTTGACGGCTCTTCTTTGCTCGCCCAGACTCCAGAGGTCTGGGTTCGCTCAGGAGGTTCAAAACAGCCCAGGAAAGGGAAGGAACGGAAGGTCGAACTCACATCCTCCAAGTCCAGTGATATCCCCGTCTTCGTCTCCCAAAGGTTGGCTGTAGAGAGGTTGAGGGCTTTCTTGCCGACTTGGGAAGGGGAGGCCGAGCTGGGAGGTGCTGGGGGAGCCAGTAGGAGAAGGAGCGAGAGGGGTGTTGGGAGAGTCGGGAGACGTCTCCCCTCCGGCTTGATAGAGAAGATTGCTGGGTCCTGGTATGGGAGGTGGCGAGGGTGGAGCCATCTTTGGGACGAGGAGAAGGGGTGAAGGGGAGAGGGAGGAAAGCGAGGGCGGAAGGGGTCGAAAGGAAAGCGAAAACGAGGAGGGAAGGGAGGAGGAGGAGAAGGTCACCGTTGAGGGAAGGACAGGTCAAGGGGAGGTGGCCCGAAGGGTAAAGTGAAACTTGGCGACGGGATCACTGGTCAAGCAATCGGAAAAACAAACAGAGAAGACGGTGAACGTAGACTTTGCTTGACCTTGAGATGCAGCAGGGAATCTGCAAGGCGCAAGAAACCTTCAGAAGCAACGATGATCAGGCTGCTCGGCCTGTCCTCGAGCTTTCGGCTCAGCAGAGTTCACAATCATTTTAGACGTTCTTTGCAAAAGGAGAGATCTCCAAATATTGAAGGGAACCGAAAGATCTGCATCTCTCAAGGAAGATTCGTCTGCTAAACGGGAAGCGACTCGGCAGAGCGACATGAGCGACGAGGAAGGGAGGAGGGAAAGGAAAGGGACGCGTCGTCGTTTGCTTCCGAGAGGCACATTTGATCGTGCGTGCCCTCGCCGTTGGTTTTTAGCAATACTTCTTATTGTAAGGGTTTAAATGTGACAGCTCTTGAAGCTCCAACACCAACACGACGGAAGGAGAGGCCCGTCAAACTTCAGCGACGCGTTGGATGCAGAAAGGAACGTTTCTCTCCAGCCCGAGAGCCAAGGACATAGCAGAACAGCGAAAGCAGAGTAACCAGTTAGAGAGGTATCATTCCAATTCAAGCGCAAATAACAAAGAAGAAGGAGAGGTTGATATGGAAGAGAGAGCGGGAAGGAAGATCCATTGAAGTACTCACAACGTGCATCCACAGTTCTTTCGCTTGCAGACATCGCTTTCTCGGCTCGGACCAACTGTGGAGATCACTGGAGATCAGCTCGCCGTTGAGTAGAGGTCGGTCGAAGATGAAGTTCTCGCTTGGTGAGGGAAAGATCGGGTGAGGAGTTCGCGATTAACACGTCGACTCTGCGCAGACTTTCTCTCTTCCTATGTTCTTCAGTTTAACCTATATGGCTGCGAACTCAATCTTGGCTGAATGAGTATCTGAGGGACTTATTGGGAGGAGCACGAGTAGACTGGAAGTGAAGAAGATTAAGGAGACGCGTCTGGCCGGAGAAACCTACAGTCCTTCACCGAATCTTGGAGAGAAGAGGTTCAAACCCGTCCAGCTGAGAAGTCGAGCTGGAGATTTCTGATTCTCTACGATTGATCTTTTCGGGAGAGATGAGGTGGGAAGGGATGAGGATGGAGAGCAGGGCAGAGCCAAAAACGGCAAAAGTAAAGCTCCTAGACATGGGCTCGAACCATGGACCTTAAGATTAACAGTCTTACGCGCTACCAACTGAGCCACCCAGGACTTACTAATGTATTGATGACACTAGATTCAGCTTACTTTATATATCTCAACACTCTCTTCTCCGTACGCGTTTCTCACCCATCGCTTCATCAACAAACAGATCCACCTCCTGCATCCTCTGCCTCGATCCCTCATCCACGGAAGACTTTCAGCACCTACTCGTCGACTGCGAAATCGCTCGGAGAATTTGGATCTTCGCTTCCCCTCGACATCTCCCTCCTCCCCCTCATCCCAGCCTTCAAACCCTCGTCTGTCCGTCGCCAATCCCCCACCTCCCTCATCTCATCCAAAACATCGTCTTCCTCGGTCGTATCTGGAAACTCTCGCGATCTCGTCGTTGGGGGAAGAAGGACGCGGCGGTCGAGAGGGTGACGGACGAGGCGATTGTTGGGGTGGTGAGGGCGATCAGGAAGGGAATGGCGCGTGTGGACTCCGGGAATGGAAGGATGGGACGGGAAGGACAGGGATAGCTGGTTGGGATGGGTAGGGTGTGAGAAGGATGGAAGGTCGGCGGTGATCTCGGTTGTTTTCTTTTGTCGCGTCGTAATGCTCTCTCTCTCTCTCTCTCTGTCTCTCTCTCCCCCTCTCTCTTCTCTTCCCACCACTTCTATACTCTATACTCTTCATCTCTCACTCTTTCTCTCTCCACTATCTTTTCCCCCAACATCGTCTTCGGTAAGGTCTAGTCTAGGTGATACGATGGATCAAATACAAAAAAAGTCCGACTCGATCTCCCTCTCCTCCATCGCGTTCGTCTGGAGTCTCTTTCTTCTTTCTTTCGTTGCTCCTCCCCTCTGACGGCTCTTCTTTTCAGTGTTCTCTCAGGAGTCTACTCTGCTTTCTGAGCTCTTTTTCTCTTGAACTGCTGCCTTCCTGACGAGGTACACTCCGAATAAGCAAAAACAACACTCTTTGCTTCGTCTCCTCTTCCTCTCTTCTCCCTACTTTCTAAACTCACATTCCCACACCCAACCTCATCGTTTCGTAGCCCCGATCCCTCCTCCAAACCCACCAGAATCAGCTTCCCTCCTCCTCTCCTCCTCCTCCTCCTCCCTCCTTTCTCTCCCCACCCCTCCCTCTCTCTCTTCCAGCAAAACCCAACCCTCCCAATCAATCAACCATCAAACAACCATTCATCAATCAATCACCATCATCCCTATCTCCCAATCCAACCCCCCCCAACCCCCCAACCTCCCATCTCCTCATCTCTCTCTCCCTCCTAGTCTCCCCCTCCCCTGCTTCCCTTCCTCCCTCTTCCCTTCTCCCTCCCCATCCCCACCCTCCCAGCTGACAAGCATAACCTTCACTCCCCCCAAACTAACCAATCCTTCCTCCAACCCTACCCACTCTATCACCCATTCTTTGCTCAACACCGTCCCCTCTCCTTCGGGTTGAGAGGAGGTTGAGGAAGGGAGATCCCAGATAAGAACATTCGGTCCTAAAGCGAGAAGAGTTGGTGTTGGTGGTGGAGAGGAAGGAGCGGGGAGGAAGTGGAGTTCGAGACTTTGACGGCGGGCGCGGGGATGGGTTGGATTTGGGTTAGAGGGAAGAAGGATTGAGAGACGAATCGTTCGTTCAAAGATTTGTTCGATCTTAGGATGCGATTGCTGGGGAACGTTGTTGTTTTTGTTGTTGTTGTCAAGAACGACCAAATCGACTTCCCACCCTTCCTCCTCCTCCTCCACCAGGAAATCCTTCGGCGGCGGGGGAGGAGGGGGGGGAGTTGATGGAAGACTTTGCGGCTGTTGTTGTTGTTTGAACGAGCGAGGGGTAGGTGAAGCTGCTAGGGAAGCTGCTCTGTTGAGAAGTTTCGGTTGAGGAGGACGAATGGGTGATGAGTTGTTGGGGAGGAGGGAGGGTGTCGGTGTCGGTGGAGGGATGGGGATGGGAACGCGTCGGTGGAGGGTTGAGGTCACTAGACGACCTGGTTCGCCGTTGGGGGAGAGCCAGTTGATGTCCATGCGGCTGAGGAGAGGGAGGGAGGAGGGAAGGAGGGGTTAGAAAGGGAAAGGGTGCATTGATGAAAAGGAAAAGGAAAAGGAAAAGGAAAAGGAAAAGAGAAGGAAAAGAGAAAGACTCACCCAAGAGGCAAAACACTCCCCCCTTCCCAAACCCTCTTCACCGACCCCCCGTCCACTCCCTTAATCTCCCCTCCCTCCCTTCCAGCCTCATCAATACAAAAACAAACCTGCCTCGTATCCCCAGGGTTCAACAACGGAGTTTCTTCAAACACACTCTTTCCCTCTCCTTCTCCTTCTCCCTCGCTGGGAAAGGAGTTGAGCGAAGTGTAGGTGAGACCGGGGGAGGGTTCAAAGAGCATTTTGGAGAAGAAGATGGGTAAAGGGGAGGTGTTTTGGATGTGGAGTTCGAGGTAGATGAGAGAGCGGAGGGAGGGGGAGAGGAGGGAGGTAGGGGTGAGGGGGAGATGGACTGGATTTTATTTGACGCGACGAAATGGGTAGGATAGCGAGGTTAGCGGAAGGAAGCAAAAAGAGCTCTGGAAGAGAAGAGAGAGAGAGAGAGAGAGAGAGTAAGGTTGCGTACCTTTGGTTTTGACTGAAAGAGGATTGGTGACTTGGAACCTGTCCCCAAAAAGAAACAAAACAAACCGAAAAACCAATCGCGTCAGTTTCACTCTTCCTTCCTTCCTTCCCTCCCCTCCCCTCCGCAAAAAAAAAACTCACTTATAAACCTTCCTAAAACTCCTCTCCACTTCCGCCACCCCTTCTCCTTCCAACCAATAAACCTCACACACCAACATATGCATTCCCAACTCTTTGATCTCCCACTTCACGACCGTCCCCATCGCTTCACCACTCTTCAACCACCCACCCTCCTCTACCTCCCTTTCCCTTTCCCCTCCTCCGACCTCAGATCCTTCCCTCCTCTGCTTCGACGGCTTCAAGTCCTCCAAAACAACCTTCGTATTCGTCGCCTGAATCTCAACCCTCAACCTCGCTCCCTTCACTCCCCCTCCTCCTCCTCCTCCAAGGCTCTCGTTGGAAACGTTAACAGAAGAAACGAACGTCTCCCCCAACGAGATATTCCCAAACGATCCGGGCAGACTGATCAAGCTCGTAATCGGGAAATCGATCATCGATTCCGGGTGGTGGTGGAAACTACTCTCTTCGAGGGGGGAGGGAGGAGGGAACGTTCCTGACAGAGGAAGTTGAGCGTGCGCTCGAGAGAGGAGAGCGGCGCTGGAGGTGGAGGAGGTGGAGCTTTGGTGGTGTTCGAAGAAGAAGTTGTTCGAGGGGGAGGAGGAGGAGAGGGGGGAGAAGGAGGGACGGGAGAGACGCATGACTTTCAGGGAGAGGGGAGGAGGGGAGAGGGGAGGAAGGAGGGAAGGGGAGGAGGAGGAGGAGGCATCTCGTCTTTGGAGGGAGAGGAAGGGAGAGAGAGATTAGATTAGATTAGATGGAGGGAGGAGGACTGTAGATAAGAAGCTCACTGAGAGGGGGCGCCGAGAGATCGGGAGTCCATCGTGAAGGAGGGAGGAAGGAAGGAAGGAAGGAGTTGAGCTCGAGAGGAAGACGGAGGAAGGCGATGCGAGAGAGAGAGCGGTCCTGCTGCTGTTGACGTTGGTGCTCCTTCACGAGTAAGCTGATACGATGGTTTAGCCGAGGAAGTACTGCGACCAAAAAGAGATCGAGGGTCGCTGGTCCGTGCTGGTCGTTGAAGGGAAGGGAAGGGAGCGTTCGACCTTCGAGCTTCGAGTTCGAGCTCGTCTCCCTCCGTGAGCGCACAGTCCTCCATCTCGACTCTTATCACTTCCGTTCTCGCAAAGGATGTGATCAATTTATTGAAAAGAAAAGGGCTCGGACTACGTATTAAGTTATAGGAGAAACCCTGCGGGGTGGGAGAAGGTGAGGAGTGAGGGAGGGAGAGTTGGGTTTGGGACGAAGGGAGGCAGAGCACGAGCGAGAACAAAGATGGGTGGGTGTGTCCAAAGAGGCATGAAATGAAAGAAACTGGTCCAAGAGGAGGTCCCAAAAGAAGAAGAGGACGAAACAAAGTTGGAAGAGATGGCCACAGAAAGAAAAAAAAAAACGGGGAGGGTTCCGACGCGTCGAACGAATGAACGAAGGACGTGTTTAAAGTCCGACGAGAGCAGCTCCTCCAAGGACGACGAGAGCGGAGAGAGCGAGGGCTCCTAAAAGTTGAGATAGAGCAGCAAGGGCTGGTCAGTGAAATTCTCGAGAGACCCGAAGAAGGAGGGGATTCGAGAGCGCACCCTTCGATCCAACAACCATCTCCGACCGAGCTCCTCCAGCCGCACGGGTGGTAGCAGCAGCCGAGGGAGCAGCAGAGGTAGCAGAAGCGGCAGATCCAGAAGCAGAAGCAGCGCCTCCCTGAGAACGAGGCAAAGAAGACGAGAAGGTCAGCGAAAGCGGCGGGGAGAATAACAAGACGTGTTTGGTTTTAGAAGGGTGAGAGGGACGAACGGTAGCAGTCGCGGAGGTGGCTCCAGAGGGAGTAGGAGTAAAGGTTCGGGTAAGAGCGACGGAGGCTTCGACGACGGCATTCTGTGAGTGAGGAGAACGAGGGTCAGTCCGAGCGAACGGGAAGGAGAGGGAGAAGGAAGAGGAGGAGGACGACGCACGGTTCCGATGCTGGAGCAATGAAGGAGGAAAGTCAGCTCGTGACACTAGTATCGGAAGCGAGCAGTTTGAGAGACTTACCAAGAAGCGTTGTTAGTAGGACTAGCTCCAACGATGAGGACACCCGAGTAGTTGACCTGAACGAACGAACGAACAAGAAAAGGTCAGCTTCGTTCGCTCCTCGGTCACCTCCCTCCTCTTCTCTGCCTCACGTCAACCTCCCAGATCGAAGCCGCACCTGTCCATCGCTAACACCTGTCCATCGCTAACACCTGTCCATCGCTATAGGACTCACCTGTCCATCGCTATCCTTGATACCGAAAGTGACGGTAGTGCCGACTCCGAGATCACAGAGCCACGAGTAGGTGAGCTCGTTCCTGGGGAAGATGGCCTGTTCGACGAAGAGCACGAACGGAGGAAGGTGGTTCACGCAACGCAAGGGAGAAAGAAGGCAGTCAGCTCGTCGTTTCTTTTTCGCATCGAGGACGAGGAGAGTCAGAAGATTTACCTCGTAAGGGTTGGCGAGGGACTGTCCAGGGAGACTGTTTGGAGAGAGAGAGAGTCGAAGGAAGGAGGGAAGGGAGGGAAGGACGAGGAAGATGGGGGGGAAGGGAAACGAACGATTCAGCTCTTAGATCTCTCTCTACTCTTTGCACTCTTCTCGAACGAGGATGGGAGGTAGTTAAGACGCACATGGAAAGGTAGTAGGGAGCCTTTCCTCCGGAGTACTGCGAGAACAACGAAAGAGAAGGGAAGGCTGGTCAGCTTCGACCTCCTCCTCCCAAGCCCTTCATTCAAAGCTCAACACCGTGAGCCCAATGAGATCCAAGACGAACAGTCAAGAGCGTAGGCTGGCACTGAACTACCGATCCAGGGGTGTTGATCGTCAGCTGGGCTGCTCGAGATCAAGCCAGAGAAGGAGGTAGAGAGGTCAGCTTGGGAAGGACGGGAAGGGAAAAGATAGGGGAGAGCGAGGTTCAGGCTGAGTTTGAATCGATGCTGACCTGAAGCGATGGAAGCGAGAGCGACGAGAGGGAGGAGGAAGGCAGAGAACATAGTGAGAGTGAGAGAGAGAGAGAAAGGCGAAGGGGTAAGGGAAAGAGAGAGGGCGAAGGGAAAGAGCTGAGGGAGAGAGGTGAGGAGTAGTTGAAAGGGAATCGGTTCAGCCTTCCGTTTGAATGTCACCTGATCGACAAAGGGAAGAAAAAAAACTTCTCTGTGACTTCCTTTCTTAGAGGGCAAGAGAGAGGAGTGATTTCCAGAAGCCGTAAGACGAGGGAACGGAGGGAAAAAATGGACAGAGAGGACGTCTGAGGAGTCGCGCCTTGCTTTCTTTCTCGGAGACGCGTCCCAAAGGGAGAGGAAGAGCAAAGAGAAGAAAGGACGTTCATAGGGGGGTCGTTAAACAAAGAAACACGAGGGAAAGAGAGCTACTGGGATACCAGGCTTGAAGGGAGGGAGAGAAGGTGGCTTTGAGCGTCTAGTTTCCGAACTGAGGAGGGTGAGCGACGAGGGTGGAGGGAGGAGGAGGGAGGAAGAGAAGGTCAGTTTCGACTTGCTGGACGAGCAAGCGAGCGGAAAGAACTGAGCAGGAAGGGAAGAGAGGAATACTTACCCCGTAGAGGGTTCGTCCCTGTCGCTTAAGAGCGTAGACGACGTCCCTGCGAGAGGGGAAGAGGAGGAGAGGAACAAGGTCAGCGACGCGCTCGATCGAAGAAATATCTACACCGAGATCTGTGCTCACAATGCGGTAACCGTCTTTCTCTTGGAGTGCTCAGTGTAGGTGACTGAGTCTCGGATTACGTCTGAAGGAGAGGGAGGGAAGAAGAGGAATCGAAGAAAAGAGGGAAGGGAAGGAGGATGGAGGTCAGCTTCGAGCTCACTAAGGTGGACGTCCTTCGTTTCGTCCCCTCACCAGCACCTCCCCCTCGACACCATCACCATCCACGAGACGATGGTATATACATGCAGAGGGAAGACTCACTCTCGAGGAAAAGCTTGAGAACACCTCGAGTCTCCTCGTAGATGAGCCCGCTGATTCGCTTAACTCCTCCTCGTCGCGCGAGTCGTCGGATCGCGGGCTTGGTGATTCCCTACGAGAACCAAGATGAAACGAGTGAAAATTTCAAATATATATGCTTAGGAATGAGAGGGTAGAGGATAGGACGCAAGCAAAGAAAAGAAGAGGAGGAGAAGTGGAGGAGGGAGAGACGATGGAACTGACCTGGATGTTGTCTCGAAGGATCTTCCTGTGTCGCTTGGCTCCTCCCTTTCCGAGTCCCTGAAGGAAGGAAGAAGTATAGAAGGAAGGGTTCAGTAGGGGAAGGAAGGAGAGGTGGAGATGAAGATGGATGGATGCGAGAGCAGAGCGTACCTTTCCTCCTTTTCCTCGTCCAGACATGATGGGTTGTAGGTAGTGGGTGGTGGCGAGGGTGGTTGGGTGGCGGGAGACTGTTCTGGTTGGGAGGGAAGAATCGAACGCTCGTCGAAATACGGACACGCAGGAGGGAGGAGGCGATTCGGGAGGAGCGAGCTCACCCTGTCTTTTCTCCAACCCCAACAAACCACGACACCCACCCACCCAAGGATGGAGGACGTCTTCTCTCGTCTACTCGGTCGCAAGACTCGAGAACCTACCCCGCCTCCAGATCCTCTCACCATCTTCACAAACGCATGGGAGCAGGTCAAAGCCGTCCTCGCTTTCCCTGACGAGCGAATGCTCATCCGTGGAATCTCCTCGACAGTCGTACCGGCTCAGCTTCAGGCGATGGTAGATGCTCTCGTATCAGAAACCAACGGCAGTGAGGAAAAGTGAGTCGTTCAAATCAGTGCTGGAAGATCACAGGAAGGGGGGAGGGAAAAGAAGCGGAGGAGGAAGGAAGGTGAGCTCGAGAGGTCGAAGCTCAGCCATCACCTCCTTCTAGGGCCTTGGTCTGCCTCTACCAGAGAAAGAGTCCCTTTGCGGAAGGTTTCACATATCGACCTAGTGCTAGAGAATATTCCCTCGCGATTTTGAACTCGAAGCTGACCTCTTGCTCTTCCCTCTCGACCCACAGCGAAACCGGAGCCTGCTTGGAGTACCTCCTCAAGAACGACGTCCTCTCGACCCTGGAACGTATCTCGGAGAACGACAGACCCATGGGAATCAGAGCAGAGGTTCTCAACGCTTTCAACTTGCTCGTAGCTCTACTCGATGAGAAGTTCCTAGTCCACAACGCTGTCAGTCTTCGTTTCCCTTCATCTCCTCGTCGCTGTCTTCTTCGACCTCACTGACGTTGTCTTCGGCTACAGGTCCATCGTCCTCTTAGTCGTTTGCTTCGGTCGTGCGTAGGAGATGAGCCTGAGGAGTTGTTAGATGGTCAGGCTAGGGTCGTCGGTGCTGCTGGAGTTGCTGGGAAAGGCTTGCCTTCGGACTACGAGAAGGATCGTGAGTCGTCTTCTGCCAGACCCTCCTCTTCCCGTTGACCTCTCGCTGACCTTGCTTCGTACTACTTCTATAGTCCTCGAGCTGATGTGAGCTTCCCAACTATCTTACGTCTGCTCATCATCAAGTCAAACTCACGCTCTCCCAACTCGTTTCACTCAGGTGCATGTTGTGCAAGCGGATCCGGTCCTACCCTTCCCTCCTCATGATCTTCTTCCACGACAAGTCCCTCCTCATTCACCACTCCCAACCTCCATCCGACGCATCTCTCCTCCTCTCCGCCGAAGATCCAGATCTCTCAGCCCTGCTTAATCGAGTCGGATCGCCGACTCCCTCCGCTGCGACTGGAATCTCGTCCGAGCTTGGAGGACGAGGAGAGCCGAAGAAGGAGTTTGAGTTCCTGCTCTTTTCGTACTTGCTTCGATTCGTCCATCGGGAGAGTCCCATCGGAGAGTTCAGTCGAGCTGGGATCCTGTTCTTGATCGGTGTGTATCGCGTCTTCTTCTCCTCGCGTCGAGGGCTCCAGCTGATCACCTCTCTCTCTTCTTCTTCGCTTTGTCCAGACGTCGCATTCTCTCCAGGAGAAGACCCGTCGCAGGAGGAGGATCCTCTCGCCGATACCAAGCTCCTGCTCGCCGAGTTTATGCTCGACGGAGACTTCTGCGAGGTCCTGGGAGCGTGCTTGGGAGCCGTCTACTCTCTTCTCCCAACGAAGCTCGTCGTTCGAAAGGATTCCAAGGTCGATCCTCTCTCCGGCGTAGGGATGGTTCTTGGAGCATCAGGCTTTGAGGAAACAGAGGACGGTGTTGCTTTTCCCTCGGGATCATCGTCGTTCGGAGGAGCGGAGCTTTCGACGAGTCCGACGTTCCAAGACCATCTCGACACCTTCCTCAAGTTCCTCGAGTTCATCCAGGACGTCGTCAAACGAGGATCGTCCATGTCGTCGTCGCCAGCACCGGATACCCCAGGAGCAAACTCCGTCGACGCTCAGGCTTTCGTCGGTCAGGCCATGTCGCGAACGATCGTTGGATGCGTCAAGTCGACTTTCCGTGAGTCTCTTTACCTTTCTTCTTGAAGCGTTCGCTCTTTAGCTGCTGACGTTCTCATTCCTTCTTCTCCTTCAGTCGAGCACATCCTCTACCCTTCAATCCTCGAATGCTCCGACGCCGATGGATCAGCCGTCGCCGTTCTCTCCTACATCGACGTGATGCTCACGACTTTGGAACCCACTGGATCTCTCTCGGAAGAGCTGCTCAAGTTCCTTCTCGCCGACGACGACGCGGACGAGGGACGAAACGGACTCAAGCTCTCTGGTCGCTTCGGGATCGGAGCTGGATTCGTCGTGATGCCTCACCATACGGACGGAGTCGGAAGGAAGAAGCAGTCTCTCAAGGACGTCAAGGCGAACCGAAGAAAGAGCTCAGCGATGATCCTCCTCGAGAACCTTCAGCCGAAGTCGAAGTCGTCCCAGTACTTTACCTCTCGAGGACGGTTCAGTCTCAAGGACCTCCTCATGGACAACATCGCTTCCCCTCACTCAGAGACGTCGGCTGCTTCCCTCAAGCTTCTCAACACCGTCCTCAGCATGCACTCGACCGTCGGTCTTCGAGGTCTCCTCGCCGTTCTTCCCGATCCCAAATCGGTCGTCGTTCCCTTCCACCTTCCTCCCCTCTCTTTCTCTACCGACGACGACGAGGAGGAATCTCTCTCGACCTCAAGACCAGAGTCGCCCGAATCGGACGTCTTCGTGTACCCAGGCGCGTCTTCGCCGACCAAACCCTCCTCCTCATCTCCACCTCCAAACCCGGTCATGTCCCTCCCCGACTGGATCTTACCTCAGCCTACCACCACCTTCGCTATCCACGCTCGCGAAACCGAGCTCTACCTCTCCCTCGTAAATGAGATCAACTCCGCGGATCCTTCCCCTCTTCCTGGACCCGACTCCCTCCCTTCCAACTACAACAACTACCTCAACGACGCTCAAGCTGCTCTTTCCTCCGATCAACCCCTCACCTCTTTCCAGCTTGGTCTCCTTTCCGCGTCGGACGAGCCCACCAACTCCTCTTCGAGCGGTCTCTCGCGTCACTTCAAACTCAATCCTTCGGACCCGCTCCTTCGACTCCTTCTCGACGGACTGAGGGAGTTCTTCGTTCACTCCCCGGAGGAGAACCTCGCGTTGACGGGAGTGCTCGCTTCGATCGCGCTGTGTGCGGATCTGTCGCTCGAGGGATGGTTGGTGTTTCCTCGCGAGGAGGACGAGGAAGACGATCCTTGGGCGGAAACGGATAGGAAGAAGAGCTCTGCTGGTGGAGAGGATCAGGAGGGGAACGAGGACGAGGAAGATGCATCCGTGGGCTTCGGGTTGGAGGAGAAGAGGAACAAGACGCTGCCGAAGAGATTGCGAGCTGAGAATCTCAACAACCCCTTCACCGACTCGGCCGATACTCAACCGATCCTCTACATCCTCTTCCGTAATCTGGTGAGCTTCTCCTTTTTTGATTTGCTTTCCTCTCCCCAATCGAGACTGATCTCTCTTTTCTCTTTCGTCTTTCAGGTCCGCAAACTCGAACGTTACCGACTGCTCGTTCCCGAGTTCGACCACTACCTCTCGGAACGTCGTCAAGGCCTCCTCTTCGAAGAAACCATGTCAGATCTTCTCCTCGACGTCTCGGATCCATCCATCCTCTCCGACGTCTCCTCCTCCACCTCATCTCCCTTCGCTCGACCTCGACCTCCCAAATCCACCTCCTCTCGTTCTCTCGCCGCGTCCTCGGCTCCCCCCTCTACTACCACCACCACCTCCCTCGCACCACCATCTACTCCCAATCCGAAAGCCGCCAAATCGAAATGGGCCTTTCTCTCTCCATCGAAGAAGACTCCTTCGACTCCCTCCTCTTCAACTTCCGTCGACCCCTCCTCTCTCCTGTACACTCCCCGTCGAGGAGGAACGAAATCTACCCCGACCTCAACGCCCCACGCCACGCATTACCAACTCACATCTGCGATGAAGGTCGAGAGGCTGGTCGCGGAGTCGCCTCAGAAGGGAGTTTGGAGTCCTGCTGGAGCTGCGAGGAGGAGAGTGGCGGGAGGAGCGGGAAAGTCGAAGTTGATGGATCTAGGAGAGGAGGCTCAGTTTGGGTTGGGTTTGGATGGGGAGGAGGAAGTGGATGAGGAAGAGGAGGCTTTGGAGAAGGAGAGTGAGAGGGCGCGAAGTCGGTCTGCTCTCGGTGGGAAGGACGGGGAGGGAACGAAGGTCTCCCTTTCGCATGTTTTGGATAACGTCGTCGTGAGTAGCCTTCTTTCATCCTGCTCCTTCTTTCCTACAACTCTTCGAACTTTCGCTGATCTCAGCGATTACAGATCCTGGAGGAATGCCTGAAGGAGCTCGTGGCGATCACCGTCGTGAGACTTTCGTCCGGAGTCGATACCCTTTCTTACGCCTAGATATCTACAAACTCTTCCATCTCTCGGCTCTACCTCACCTAGGAATCAACCTGGATATCTCTTACCTTTTACTCTTCGATACCCAGCTACGATCTTCATACCCTTTCTCACCCCGACGCGTCGTTCTAACCATCGCGAGCTGGACGGACTCTCTCGATTCTTGATTCTCGGCTCACTCTGGAACCTGAAGTCTCCCAGGGCGTCTAGTATCTATAAGGAGTGGCCTGGTTTCATATGCTTGAATCTAATCCATAAAGAGAAAAAACAGGCGTTCCATTCTTCCTCGTCTCGTTCGTTCCCTCAACCGACGCGTGAAGCTCCCTTTCTCCTCTCCTCCTAACTCTACTTCCACTTGAATCTAGACTTGGACCTCCCGGCGTCCCCTTCAGTCACAACGACTACTGGCGGGGCTTGATATCCTCCTCCGACGACCTCGATGTTTGTTCCTCGACGAAGCGCGCGTAGACCACCGAGGAAGATGAGGATACAACCGACAGCCAAAGAGCCAGCGGCGGCTGAATAGATCGAGAATAACAGTGGAAGGGACAGAGGGAGAGGGAGAGGGAATAATGGACGCGTCAGAGCCTCGTTCTCGTTGACACTTGAACGCGACCAGGGATGGGTTCTTATGAAGGAGAAAGACACGGAGCTGGAATATGAACTCACCTATTGCCATCCTAAAAATGAGAAGAACCAGAAAGAATACGGTCAGCGGTTGATCAACTCAACTTCGACGACGCGAAACACTCTTCAACAGAAGCCTTTCGACGACTCACCAGAAAGCAGGTCCGTAACTGGCCTTCGGAGTGACTCCAAAGGCATCCTTGGTCGATAACCAGATCGCTAACGAGAAAATCACGGCGAGGATTGACGAGATGAAAGCGAGGAGGGCAAGGACGAAAGTTGGGATCGCGTAGTTTAAGGTCGTGATGGTGAGGAGGAGAGAGATCAGAGCGAGGATAGAGAAACCAGCGGCTGCAGAAAAGGAAGGAGAGTGTCAGAAATGCGTTCCTGAGCACCGTCGGAGAAGAAGCTGAAGAAGCGAAGGAGGGAAGGCTCACAGATGGGGAACAGCACAAGAGCCGACGTGAGCTTTCCTCTAGCAGGAATCGCTCCCACCCAGGAATATCCGAGCTGCTTCGGTATACAGTAGTCTGAGACGCACCAACCGAATACTGAACACATTTACGAAGACAAAAAACGAGTGAGCTGGAAGAAAAAAGCGGTCGTCGCCGACTCAAGTTGAATGAAGATCAACTTTGACAGGACACGAAAGCTTACCACCGAACTTGGCGTTGCCTCCTAAAGGGTGATTGTTCTGGAGGAAGAAGATGCTTTTAATGTATGGCGTAGAGAACGTGTCGAGCATCTGGAAAGGCCAAAGAGGTGATCAGTCGAAGTTGAACGAGGATCGATGGTTGAAGGATTCCTTTCGTTGAAGCCAAGATGAGCTCACCATCAGAACAGCTCCTCCGAGAATGAAGAGCACAGCAAGATAGAGAGTAGGTGCTGGCTTCCGTCGAGGATTTCCATAGACCTGGGAGGAAAGGGAGAGCGAAGGAAAAAGGAGGTCAGCTCTTCGAGATCGAAGTCGAAACCTCCCGAACTCGACTCCTTCATCTCCGCACTGCACACACAGAGTGTTGAGGGTTCCCTCACTTCTTCAGTCATGATCTTATCTAAGCGGAGTTTGTAAGTGCGTGGGAGGAGAGAAGTGGGATGATGGACGGTGGAGGAGAGGAGGAAGGATCCTCCCTCAACTTCCCAGCTTCGCTCGCCCCAACGCTGGTGCCCCAAACAGTTCAGGGGCAAAGAGAGAGTCAGTGAACTTTTGGGACGGAGATGAGGAAAAAGGATACGCGCCTTCCGTCCGAGACTTCTTGAGCAGATCCAAGAGTGGGAGAAGAACGCGAAGCAGAATGAAACGATGTGAACGACGCGACGCGACTTCTCACGACGCGTCTCTCCTCTTCCTTCGTTCCCCGTCCTTTTCTGACTGCCGCACTCTTCCCTCGGACCCCCATGAAAAAATAAGCAAGAATAAAGCAATCAACTATAACAATGTAACGCACTAGCAAGGAGCACACGGAACAAAGCAAAAACAAACGACGAGACTCAACCACCAAACCGGAAAATCCAAAAGAAACGACCGACCTATTCCTCCTCTCCTCCTCCTTCCTCCTCCAATATCTCAAGCCTACTTCAAGAAATCCAGCGCATCCGTCGATGAAGCAGAAACCCTGTTCTCCCTCCCAGCAGATCCTCCCGATCCGATCGTCGACGCCGAGTTCCTGCTTCCCGCGCTGGAGGATGAGGAGCGTTGGCGACCGGTGTTGCCGCTGCTGATGCTCCCGAAGAGGGATCGGGAAGGGGAGGAAGCGATTTTGGAAGGATGGGTGTGGTGATAGAGGTTGGGGGAGGGGGTGTCGCCGAAGAGCTGGGAGAGGAGAGGACGAGTGGGGAGGGTGGGGAGAGAATCAAGAGAGTCAGCTTGCTGAGCGAGGAGACGAGATAGAGAGAACGAAGGAAGTCAGAGAGATAGTGAAAGTGAAAAGGAGCTGACCTTGTTGAGTTTCAAGCCCCTCTTGGAAGTTCCCACCTCAGGCAACTCTCGTCCCTCCAGACTCAAAAACGACGTCTCTCCTCCTCCCTCATCGGCACTCCTATTCTTCGAGTCTGACCTCGTCCTGACCCGAAATTTCCCCCCTCCTGCTCCACTACCACCTCCGCCGGATCCCTTGCTGAACGAAGGTTTCATCTCCGAAGCCTTCTCCTTCACACGTACGACCTTGGCTTTCCACTGAGCGTCCATTCCGCTGAGGTTGAGTTTGGAGGTTGAGAGGGAGCGGTGAGGTTGTTTGGGTTGGTGATGCGTGGAGGCAGGCTCGAGCCAGGGACCTATGGGAGAGGAATGACAGACAGGAAGGAGGAAAGGAGGTGAGCTTAGCTTGAGACGCGTCGAGCGAACAGAGGCAAAGAGAGAAACACACCAGTCCCAGGACCATCAACGAGCTGCTCAGCGGGGACCTCTCCTCCCATGAGATGATGACTAAAAGACGAACGGGTGAAGAAGAGAGAGGAAAGTCAGCTTGAAGGAAAATGCGATGCGTCGAAACTCTGAGACGAAAGAAGGGGAGAAGAGGTCAGGAGAACCCACATCTTCTGCAACCTGATCTTCCTCAACCTCCTAGCAGCCGCATCCTCCTCCGAAACAGGATTGAAGCTCGACGATGACGTGAAGTCCTGCGTCGGCGGAAGCACCGAAAAGTCGTCGATAGGCGAATCGATCGAGTACCGTCGCGTCGAAGTCGAGATGATGGAGGATCGGTCAAACTCGTTCTCGTTTCCGGGCCGATGATTCCTAGTAGAGAGGTTGGAAGGAAGAGAGAGGGGGGAGGAGTTCTGGACCAGTCGATCGAGATGGTGTCGCGGGATGTTGGTACGAGGCGTCCAGGAGGTGGGAGGAGGAGTTTGGGATTGGAAGGAGCTTTGCTGATGATTTCCGTTGGGGTGACGTTGGCACTCCTTCTGGCGATCGAGGTTGAACGATGAGGCGACAGGCGAAGTGGGAAGAGACGACCGATGAGCGAGACTAGGACGTTCTTGTTCTTGAACCTGAACTACCGTCGCGACCGAATCCGACGACGAGTAGCACGCTGATTCTGATCCCGTGTGAGGCTGCGACGAACTCTTCTGCATCCCAGCTGATCCTCGTCCAAAGCCACCGAAACTGGGTATCCTCTTCAATCCACTCTTCGCCCTCGGCCTGAGAACCGTCTGCTCCTCCCTCGCAGTCCCAAACGCAGCAGCAGGTTCGAACCTCCTCTCACCACCATCGAAGCTACCGCTCATCCTCTCAGGATCACTGGCCCGTCTCCCTCCTCCCAACGAGGTTCCGGCTCTCGCAGCGATGCGAGGAGGAGGAGTAAGACTTCCGGCGAGGAGATCTCCGTTGAGGGTGACTCCTAGGCGGTTCTCGAGTTTCCTGGCTCGGCGGAGAAGACGAGACTTCTCCTCGGGGGTGAGGGAGGAGAGGGAGAGAGTTGCTGAGAAGGAGGTCGAGTCCGACGCGTCGTAGCGACCCGTGTCGAGGAGGTTGGACGAACGAGGTTGGGTTTGAGGTTGCCATTGACTGTTGTTGGGTTGGTAGGGAGCAAAAGCCGACGGGTGAGAGGGGTGAGAGGAGGAGGTTGCTGGGTTGATGCTGGTGCTCGAAGAGAAGAGCAGTTCCGCGGAACGAAGCGACGCGATCTCCTCCTCCTCCTTCGAATCGTCCGAGCCCTCCAACGAAAGGTACGACTGCTTTGCTGAATCCATCGACGGTTTGACGACGTGTCCTCGGTTGACCGAAGGTTTGAGATGAGGTTCGGCTCGAGGGGAGACGGATCGAACGGTCTCTCGCGAGATGCTGAATCCTGGACCTGTGAGGACGTCCTGGTAGGTCGAGAGAGGAAGGGAAGCCCACTGAGCACCTTCGCCGAGGACCTACAGAACACGAAGAAAGGGTCAAATCAGCGGCCGAAGACGAGATAGAAGAAGAGGAAACGTCTTGAACTCACCCGCTCCAACTTCGACCCCCTCCCCCTCTTCCAGCCCTCCTTCACCTCCTTCTCCCCAGCCTTCCAAGCCATCCACTCCCTCTCCTCCCTCTCCTCCTCCTCCCGACCCACCTCCCTATGGTCTCCAAAGACCTCTCCGCCATCGAGCTCCTCCGAACTAGACTCCTCGGACTCCTCGTCCCCTCCGAGGTCCAACATCGACCGCTCCTTCGACCTTTCCGGCTCCGGGGCAGGGACGATGTAGCCTGACTGCGAGGAGGCTATCGAATAGTCATCCGTGTCTCCGAAAACGTCGTCATGTGGGTGCTGTGGTTGGTGGGGTTCAGGGATCTGGGAGTGAGTTGACGGAGCGCGAAGAAGAGGACCGGAGGGAGGAGAAGGGCGAGAACGAAGGGAGTTTGAGCGGGAGGAGTTGATTAATGGGAAGGACGAAGATGGGTGTTGCTGTTGATTTCGAGCTCCTTCTTGATGCTGGTCGTGGTGATCCTCCCAAGGAGTCTGCTCTCTGGAGGAGGAAGCTCGCCCCTGTCCCCGTATCTCCTGCTCCTCGTCCTCCTGCACCCATCCCTCCCCTGCTCCCGTTCCAGCTCTTGGTGTACTCTCTCCTCCGAAAGTCCCAGTAGCCGAAGGCCTTCGTCCCTCTTCTTCGAGCCCTGGTGTGTGAGAGTCTTCCTTCTCCCAGCTGTCCCTTCGAGAGCGAGAGGAGAGATGAGTTTCCCTCGAAGGCGGTCTGGGGAAGCTCGAGTCGAGTTCGGTGGGAGTTGTCGGAGAGGGCAAGGAGGAAGGAGGAGGGAAGCGGAACGAGTAGGCTGAGATGGAGAAGTTGGCGTGGAGAGATGAGCTGGCCATGCAGGTTGAAGGGATGTGCTGGAGGGGGAAGGGAAGAAAGGGAGAAGGAGGGAAGGAGTGTGTGTTGTTGAGCTCAACTCTTTTGTTCGTTTTGACCCGCTGGATCCCCTTCGAAGGAAGACATCAACTCACTAGATTTCGGTTCTTGTTAGGGAAGCTGGAAGTGTACGAAAGAGTAGGCGTGTGTTGAAAGGGTCTTGCTGGTGGTTGTGGGTGGTGGGAGGAGAAGAGGAAGGAGTGTCGACCCTCGCTCATCCTCCGAAGTCCGAGCTCATTTCTCCGCCCTTCGTCTGCGCTCTAAAGATCCCAGTAAATTCGAGCTTGTTTTCGTTTGAGACTTGCTAGCTAAAGTGCTTTCGGGGAGGGCCGGAGATCGAGAGACGAGGCAGTAGAGTGACGAGAAGATGTCCAACAGCGAGGACAGGAAGGGAAGAACAAGACGCGTCGGATGCCAGCTAGGCTCGCCATCAAAGAAGAGGGGAGCAGAGACATGATTTGGGCGGGACGCCGGTCATGAGGTGTCATAAATCGTAAAGAAGAGAAAAGCTGGTCACAGGTAGGTAAAGAGGAGGAGAAGCAAAGTACAGAGCAGCCTACGAGAGAACGGAGAGGGTTCCGAGTTCAACGCCCGACCTCCCTCGCCCTCTCTCCTCCCTCCCCTTCAGGACCCAACCCCAGCATTTCCCTCAGCGCCTTATTCTCCTCCTCCAACCTGACGATCTCGCATTCTCTCTCGAGCGCCCAATCCAGACGTGGCTCCCCGATCATGGACGACGAGAGGTTGGACGTTGACGCGAGGGAGGCGTTGGAATCGGAAGGTGGGAGGTAGCCTCCTTGACGGCCTAGATCGGAGGAGTATCTGAGAAGAGGAAGAACCGGAGGTGCGATCAGCAGGAGACGCTGGAAGCCGCGAAAGAGATGAGAGAAGCAGACAGAGAAACGAAGCGAGAGAGACTCACCCTCCAGTTCCGTC
Source organism: Mrakia blollopis (assembly GCA_000950635.1). Lineage (NCBI taxonomy): Eukaryota > Fungi > Basidiomycota > Tremellomycetes > Cystofilobasidiales > Mrakiaceae > Mrakia > Mrakia blollopis. Next base: position 506,951 of record BBPU01000023.1, on the reverse strand, counting down.
GGGCAGCTCCCCACCTTCCAACCTCATCACCTTCCTCACCAGTTCACCCAGCCGTAACAGTCCAGCCCCCAGTTGCGTACTTTCCAGCAGCGCTTCCTGTCCTTGTTGATGCGAGAGTGTCATGAGAGCGGTCGAGTAGTGATTGTGGAGGGCGAGTTCGTGCTCTTGAGTTGAGTGCTGTAAAGGGACGAGGAAACGCAGGGAAGAACGTAGAGATCAGCTCAAAGCTCTCTGCCATATCTAATCATAGCGAAAACCGACGAAGGAGAGAGCTTTGACTGACAGCGAGACCTCTGAACTTGCCCATGACGCCCTCGAGGGTTGCCTCGTACTCGCGGAGAAGTATAGAGAGCTGCTTGTTCTCGTGAGAGAGAGTTCGGTTCTCGAGGACCAACTTGGACGCGTCTTCTTCGAGGGCAGAGGTGAACTTCTCTGTGGCAGCAGTGAAGAACAAAGGAAGGAAGGAAGAGGGAGTTGAGCTCGAGGTCGAAGGGAGGGGAGGAAGGAGGAGAGGTCGAGCTGACCTTGAGAGATGTCGGTGTTGAAACGACGAAGAGCGAACCCGGTGTTGGTATGGATAGCTTGGTTCTATAGAAAAGAGGCGGATAAGATCAGCTCAGTTCTAGAGAGTTGAAGATCGCGGAAAGAGCAGGGAGAAGCATCATCGAGTCGAGGAGGAAGCGTCCTTTCTCTGAGCTCGTTCTCCCAGCTCTACCACGCCTCTGAAGGATCATGGTCGGCCTGGATTTGAAGTGAGTGGATACTTACCTTGACCTCTGCCACCTGAGCTTGTAAAGCTGCTGTGACCAGTCTGTTCTGAGCAAGCTGGTCCGAGAGATCTCCAACGAGCTGCCAGAACTTTGGGGAGAGCTCATCCGAAGCTGGAAGGAGAAGAGAGAAGAGCGAGGGTTAGTCCTCGCAGCTCAAGCGAAATAGATCAATTAGACTCACCCATGATGGAGTAAAGAAGGGAGAAGGATTGCTGGAAAAGGAGATGAAGGTGGTTTGGGTGAAGGCGACCTCTCGCCAGCTCGAAACGCTCCTTCTCTCCTTGTCCTTCTCTGCTTTTGAGCTTTCAACCATCACATCCTCCAAGGAGGGAAATCCTCTGGAATCCTCCTTTATACCACCACCTTCTCGCTATGGAAGCGAAACCACCAGCTCGTAGAAAGGTAAGCAGCCGAGATCGTCGGTTGATCTCTCTCCTCGCTGACCTCCTCCTCCCCTTGTTGCTCTCTTCTCCTTCTCAGATCGTAGGATCGATCCAGACGACTCGATCTTCCTCTTCAGCATCCCATACTCCTCTCTCCACTCCTCCCCCTTCTGAATCCTACCATTACTCCCCTTCTTCCTCGACATCTCGGCCTCCTCTTGGATCTAGCACACGTTCCGCTCCCTCCTCAGTCGTAGGAGGATCAGGGACGTCCAAAGTTCGAGCCATCAACGCCGCTTCTTCGAATACAGCAAAGACCAGAGTCAAAGTACAACCCAGCTCTTTAGCAGGAGGATCAACGTTCGGGTCTGGTTACTCGAATGCAGGAGGGAGCGAGGTCGGTTGGAATGGAGGAGGAAGCACCGTTGGAAGTCGAGCTCGGAGTCCTGAGAGAGGTGGAGAAGGAGGAGGAGGAGGAGGGAGCGTCGTGGGAAGTGCTGTAGGAAGCTCTCTGGGTCGAGCAAGAACCATCAGCTCTCGAGCATACTCCCCAGCACCTCCATCGTCATCTCGATCAGCAGTAGGAGGACACACTCGAACCAACTCGACTGGAACAACCAGCTTCTCGTCAACCCCGTCCAACTCGAGCCCCTCGACCTATCGCCCCTCCTCCTCAGCATCGACCTCGTCTCCATCTCTACTTCGAGGAAGAGTTCCACACCCTGCTCCAACCCCTCCGCCAGTACCACCTCTACCTCGATCCATAACAAGCGGATACAGCTCCCTGCCACGACCCACTTCAACCTCCTCCGCGCGACCTCAACTTCTCCCTTCAGCCTTTCCTCCCACCTCTTCACCTTCCCATCTCCCCGTCTACTCCATGTCACCTCCAACCTACTTCAACTCAACACCACCTCCACTCCCACCTCATCCTCCACATCGAGCCTACTCCCCTCCACCTCTCCTCTCACCACCAGAATCCTCCCCAACGAATGTCGCAAACGATCGTTCGCGTCGACGGTCCTCCACTCCATCCTCAACCCTCTCCTCCGACTCCCCAGACTCCAAATCAGCCCTCTCTCACTCCTCATCACACGGCCCCTACCACGCCTCCAAATCCATAGGCTCAGGGTCGTCCTCTCATCCCCTCTCCCCAACGTTTTCCTCCCTCTCGGTAGCAAGAGCAGGATCAGGAGCCGTCGCTGTTCACCACTCTCCATCTTCCTTCAACTCTACGTCCTCACCCTTTCTCAACACTCACAACTTCAACGGATCGGACCACCACCCACTCAACTCGCCTCAGATGCCCTCCATTCCCTCGCACGCGTTGCTGTCAACGAGTCCAACAACTCCGCTGAGGGAGTACTCACAACCTCCCCATCTTCCTTCGATCATCTCGCGAGGCAGTGTCGGAGGGAGTTCCGTCATGGGTGGTGGGGAGGAAGAAGAGACGCCTGAGCTGGAGGGGAAGAGGAAGGAGAAGGAGGAGGCGAAGGTCAACAGGAAGGTGAGTTTTGATTCGATTCGATTCGGACGCGACGCGACTCGCGTAAAGAGGAAGCCTTGAACTGACTCTGGTCCATCTATCGTCTTCATCGTTCGCAGATCGCCGATCTAGAAATCTCCAACGCCTCCTTACTCGCGGTCAACCGGATGTTGGAAGCTACGAAAGCGAAGCAGGGTTCGTCTTATTTTCCTCCGTTCAGCCCTCGCACCCTCCTCCCTCTTTCCATCTATCTTCTCTCACCAACTCCCCATTAACACACACCCCATCCTTCCGACTATCTCTCTTCCACAGCCAAGGAGATCCGCGACCTTCGCCGCCGCCTTCGAACAGGATCCATCCAACCTCTCACCTCCAACGGGATCTCCCTCCTCTCCAGTCGTAAAAACCGCTCTCATCCAGGCCTCGAATCCGGCGAAGACGACGAAGAAGAAGAGGAAGATGAAGAAGAGGATGAGCAGTTCGGGAGATTGAGGAGTGTGATGCTGAATCTGTGCGTTGCCAGCTCTTCCTTCTACTCTAGTCCGAACGCGTCTTGTTTCCCTCACTCGCTCTGACTCAATCTTCCTCTCCCTCTTTTTATGTCTCGATCAGGCTCGAACGCGGCCAACAAGCCATCGACCACGTCTCCGCCCCCCGCCCACTCCTCAACACGACGAACTCTTCTCACGGAGGTGGGAGAGTGTTGGGGATTTTGGAGGTGGAGAAGTGGAGGGACGATCAAGATCACGACCATCACGCCGACCGCGACGCTGATGGAGAGGGAGAGCACGAGGGGGACTTGAGTCTTGTGATGGAGGAGGGGGATGGGGAGGAGGAGGAGGAGGAGGAGGAGGAGGAAGGTGAGAGTGGAGAGGTGGTGAAGGAGAGGGAGACGGAGGTTTCGGAGGAGGGAGAGGTGAAGGAGTAATTATGTATAGTACTGCTTAGAGAGACGACTTTGATGAATCATGACCTACCTATGCAATCTTGGATCTGCTTTCCGTTGATGGGTGGAGGGAGAGGGGAGAAGAGAGGCGTGGGGGGGTTCGCGACGCGAGGGAGATGGAGTGAAGATCTGCTCGATTCGGCTGCAGCTTTCCCGACTATAACACCTAGGGAAAAGACTCGGGATGCAAATGCACTTACATGAAGCCGAACATAGATCGTCCCGAGGCTTGCTCAAGGCGACTTTCTCCTTCCCTTCGGGTCCTCTCGTCTCCTTTTCTCTCTCACTCGAAACGCCCAATCCTCCCTCCCATCTTCTTCCCTTCAACACTCGCCACCGCTGCAAACCTTTCCCTTTCTCTTTACGCACCACTTCAACGAGACTTTCCCATCCATCGCATCTTGATCGTCTCCCAAGGAACGAAGTTCTTCCTTCTCTTTCAAGGATGCTCTCCCGACTCGGCTCGACGTCGTCGGCTCCACTCTCTCACGACGCAGAGCGACTTCGACTCGCTCTCAGCCTTGAGCAAGAACGACGACTCCCGGCGCAGCCAGCAGCTCGAGAACAGAGTCGCTCACCTTCCAAGAGACCGAACCCTTTCTCGTGAGTCTCTCTACGAACGAACGAAGAGAAGGAGAGAAGGAACGAGAGAAGCTGACCTTCGTCGACCTCCTCCCTAGTCCTCCTCCCAAACCCACCACCACATCCTCTACCACCACCGCTGCTGCTCCCCTTCCTCCAAGGCCTTCCTTCGCAGTCTATCGTCCTCTCACGATCAACAAGGAGGTTCGTAAACCCACCCGCTCCGAGAAGCAACGACGAGCTCAAGCTGACCTTCCGACCTACTCTTCGCTCCAGACCTCCCAAGCTTCCTCGGCTCTGACCGCTCTCTCGTCTTCATCGGCGGGAATGGATGTAGATGAGCAGGAGGTTGAGGACGAGGTGGCGGTGGTGAAGGAGGAGCCTAGGAAACAGGTGGGTCCGAACAGAGAAGGAAACGAAGGGAAGGTTGAGCGAGCTCACCGTTTCATTCCGTTGTTCCTCTTCAGCCCAACCCTTTCTCAAGATCTGAGATCCCATCGAAACCACCAGCAGCGACCCCATACATCCCTTCGACCCAGGTCGGTGCTCTTTCCTCTTTTCTTCTCGTTGCTCTCGAAGCGAACCTGACCCGAACCGCGACCTTCCCTTCACTCTCTGCTCCCCTCTCAGCTCGACAACGCCTCCCCGTCCTCCTCCTCATCCTCGCGCTACGACGGTCTTTCCCAACGTTTCTACTCGGTTGCGGCTAGTTCTTCGAGAGAGGAGGAGATGTTGGAGTGGGATCTGTGAGTTCAGTTCAGTGAACTCAAGGTCGTTTCTTTCGGTCGAGACGAGACTGACGATTTCTTTGTTTTTTTTTCTTGTTGCAGTCGACCAGCGAGATCCTGGGGACTTAGTTCTGCTGCTGAGGAGATGCTTCGTAGGAATGTGAGTTCCACTCCGACGCCTTTCGTTCACGAAGCTGAGCTTCGCGTTCCTGACCTTCGTTTCGTTTCGTCCAGACATCCACCGAGCCACGTCCCCTCAAACGAGCTCGATCTTCCTCGTTCAGATCGGATCAAAAGGGCAAGCAGGAGAGGAGATCGATCTCATCGACGTCGTGGAATCACAGCGGATTCGAGTTCCTGGGAGCTTTGGATGAGGAGGGTGCTGTTGGAGAGGATTCGGAGGATAAGGGAGCACGAGAGACTGATAATGGTGAGTTCTTTCTTTTGGGGAGCTTCACGACCTCGAGAACCGAGTGTTGATCAAGCTCTCCTTCGCTCGTCCATCCAGATTCAACAACAAGTTCCCTCTCCCCACCTCGTACGTCCCTCTCCTCCCGCTCTCTCCTCTCCTTACACCCACCCTCGCTGAATTCGCTTTCTCTCTTCGATCGCATAGCTCCCTCACCAGCTCCCTCTGCTCAAGAATCTCTCCTCACTCCCTCGCGAAGTCAGACTGCCCCATCCGAGGTCGACCGTCCAGCAGCTCGCACACGAAGTCGAACCGTCGACGACGAGACCTGCCCTCGAACGTCAACTCACGGAGAGGAAGATCCAGATCAAGAGCGACCGGAGTCGCCTCAGTTGATGGTTTCGCTCGGGATGGATGAGGACGAGGAAGAAGAAGACGATCTCATGGGATTGAAGAGAGCGGAGGAGAGGGAGAAGGAGGTGGAGGTGGAGGAAGAGGAGGAGGAGTGTTTCGTTGAGATTCCTTCCAGGGTCAGTTTATTTCGAAGCACCTTCGTCGTGAGCGTCGAGCTTAGCTGACTTATTTTTCTGATTATCTGTAGGCCGAGACGTTATCACCTTGTCAAGCTAGCTCGGAGTTGGAGGAGAGAGAAGCTTCCAGGAGAAAGTGAGTGTTTCGACGCGTCCAGAGCTGAAGAAACGAGAAGTTCGTCGCTGACTTTCTCTTCTCGGTCGAACTAGGTCTCCCGAGTCGGTTCATACTTCTACGGACGAACTACTCTCTTCTGGACCTGAGGACGGACGCGAAGATAGTCCTCCTGCGATGGAAGATGAAGCCTGCCTCGTTCGTTCTTTCTCCTTCCCTTCCACCTCCCCTTGAAGTTCTCTCAGCTGACCGACGTCTCTCTTCGTCCTCCGCAGCCCTCCTCCTCCTCAGCCCAGCACAAGATCGCTCACCTCGAACGTCAACTCGCCCTCGCTCTCGAACGGAACAACTCTCTAGTCGACGAAGTCGCGCTCGGATTCCGAGAGAACTCCAACGTCCTTCGACTCGCGCACGAGATCAAGGAGGAGGCTCAGTCCTTGAGCCGAGGACCGAGGAGAAAGGATGCTGAGACGGAGAGTTTGAAGAAGGAGGTGGCGGAGTTAAAGGATCGGTTGGCGGTGCAGAAGGGAAGGGTGAAGGGGTTGGACGGGGAGGTCAAGAGTTTGAAGGACGAGGTGAGTTGATCTTCCTTTCGTTCCCTCTCTCTGTTTCCTTCCTTATTCCTACCTCGCAAGCTAGCTCGTAGAGTGCTCACAATCGGTTCTCGTTCGTTGTTGGGTCTTTAGAACACCTCCCTCAAATCCCTCACCACCTCCCAATCCACCTCCCTCCTCGACTTCCAACTCCAACTCTTCACAGCCCAACAAGCCCTCCTCGATCCTTATCTCCCTCACCCGGGTCCACTCCTCATCCCTCAACCGGCCTTCATCCACATGGTTCCTCCTTCCACCTCCGGCTCAACCTCGTCGATTGCGTCGATGCCAGCGAAGAAGAAGGCCGAAAAAGTGAACGAGTTCCTGAGGCACCAGGTGGACGAGTTGACCAATAAGAACTGGGCGTTGAAGGCGAGGCTGGAGAAGATGCAGGAGATGGAGATGACGGTGGAGATGGAGGTGTTGGAGGATAGGTTGTTGAGGAAGATACCGGAGAAGAGGGAGGGGAGGGAGAGGAGGGAGGTGAGTCTCACGTCGAGCTTCGTTCGTTCTTTGGAGGTTCGTTTTTAGAGCTGACTCGCTTTCCTTTCATGTTCCGGTTGTAGTTGGACGCTGCTACCATCGAGATCGACCAGCTCAGACGGCAGAATCGAGAGCTTCAAGCTGAGACTACTATCGTTCGTTCTTTTCTTCCTCTTCCTTTCGTCCGACGCGTCCTGACGTTCTCCCTTCGTTCGTTTCTTTGTTCGCAGACCAAATCAAACCTCGAGAAACTCAAATCCCACGCTGCCGAACTTCAACGATCCTCCAACGAGGTTGCTGGGATGCTTGCTTCCCTTTGAACCACAACGACGACGTGAGTGAAGTCGGAATCGGAAACGAAGGAAGAGAAGAGACGACGCGTCGTTTGCTGACCGACCTTTGCTTTGTTCGTTCTGCAGATGTACTGCTACTACATCGCGACTGCGAATTCTACTTCTTTTACGATACTCTACGACCTCTCTACGATCCACATGCTTCCCTTCCCCTCTTCTGCCATCTTCGTCTCTCTCGAAAGGTGCTTGACCGTTCGACTCTTGCTCAGATTTGACTCGCAGAAGACCATCCTTGCCGTCAGAGATGCAGCAGAGAATTAAGCATAGACGAGAGCGTCGATTGGAAGGTGACTCTCTTTTCCATCACGGGAAGAAGGCAAAAGGAAGGACGAAAGACGAACTTGGAAGACGACCTCGAGAACGACATGACCAGGAAAAACTAAGCAGAGACACGAGAAGCGTCTTACTATTCTCTTCAGCCTCCAAAGTATTATACCCCTAAATTGCGTTGCTAAACCTCTCCGCCCAATGTTTCAGATTCCCCAGAAGAAGGAAGAAGAGGAAACGTCGCGACTGAAGCCGCCATCGCTCGTCGTCCCATCTCTTTCTCTCTCTCAATCTTTCGTTGGAGTACGGGAGGTCTAGATTACTAAGGAGACATTAATATGATTTAAAAAAAGACGGCGGTGAAGTCCAAAGAAAAAAAGTAGTCCGAAGAAGCAAACAGCAGTCCAGAAATCGTGAGATGAAACGCTGAGGAAGTCCGCGAGAGCTAAGGAGGGTAGGAAAGTCCTAGAGGATGGAGGAGATGGGTGCGCATGTAAGTGAGAAGTGCAGATGAGATAAAGAGCAGAGAAATGAGCAAAGAGGAGCTGAGGATAGTCCAGGAGAGGAGGAGAAGAGTCTATGTAACGAAAGGATGGAGCAGAGTGTACTCAAGAGATAGATGCGTATCAGGGGATCGTGAAAAGAGAAGGAGCAAAGCCCGTGTGCGAAGGGAGGGGGTATGGAAAGGGCGGTGGGATGGTGACGACCGTCGCGAAAGGAGAAGAGACGAAAACGAAGAACCGAGCCGTATGGAAAGGGTATGGATAGAAAGGTCCGTGGTTGCTGAAGAGATGGATTCGGGAGAAACGACGACGACGACGATGTTGCTGTCCTCTCAGGCTTTCCTCCCTGGGTTCTCGCTTGAGTCGACGGCTGCTGTCGTCCTGAATGTGGCCTTCCTCACGCAGGTCTTGTTGTCCTTCCCTATGACGAATCCAGCCTTGCACGACGAAACCGCGCATACTCCAGCTTCGCACGAGGTGTCGAGCGCGTTAGGGATGGCGGTGCAGTCTTGTCTGTGAGGTGGGAGGAAAAGGATGGAAGGAAAGGCGGAGGGAAGGAAGGAAGGAGGAAGGAAGGCAGCGGTCAGCTTTTGTCGAATTCATTCATCCGCCTTCAATCTCCTCCCTCCAAGAGCTGATCACAGATGAGAAGACTCACCCAGCTCCAAGGGTAGCACATCCACCACAGCTCTTCTGCTCCTGCTTGACCTCCAAGCACTCGAACCCGATCTTGAACCAGTCTGCCAACGTCGAGAGCTGTTCCTCCTTGATGCCCGTCTTGACTGGACACGCCGCGCTCTGATCCGGGCAGAGGAACGACGAGTAGTCCTTTCTGTGCGCCTTGATGACCGTCTGATCCTTCGAACGACGTCCCATCCGTCGAGACATCTGAGGCGTTCGAGCAGCGAGAGCCTTCGACGGAGGAGGAGCGAGCACGACGGGGGCAGCTGGAGTTTGGGGAGGCGACGAGAGAGGTTGGGCGAGCGTGGGGAGGGGGACCGAAAGGAGGAGGAGCAGGGAGCAGAGGGAGACGAAGGAGAGTCGAGCCATGGTTGCTGAGGAGGAGTAGGGGCCGGGAGAGGGAGAGGAGGAAGGGGAAGGACACGAAGGAGGAGGGAGGAGGTGGGCGGTGGGGAGGGAGAAGGGGGACTGCCGGCGGGGCTGTAGCTAGTTTGGGATAGGGGTAAGGTCGAGATTTAGAATCCAACGAAGAGGCAGGTGGGCGGTGGAAGGGAAGAGAGAAGAAGTAGAAAAACGAGGGTGTTGTTGTTGGAACCCAGAAGCTTTCTCCATATGAAAGAGGATCTAGCACTCTGCAAAGAGGCCCAACCTTAAGGCTCGAAGGGGGAGCTGGAATGGTGGCGCTTGTTTGTTTGACACCTTTCCTCTTTCTCTCCCTTGGTTCGACTTAAAATCTGCTCGTCAACTCGAGGTTGGCTCATCGTCTACCAGATCCGGCCTTGAGTTGATCTCAGGCAGCGCAGCGAGCTGAAGAAGCATTTTTTCACAAGGGAAGAAGGGGCGGGCGGGGCAAAGGGAGCGATCGTTTCTTTTTGACCGATCTCTCTCCCTTCTTTCTTCCCGCTCCCCCTTCCTGACGCCCAAAGCAGCAACACCCAAAACCTTCAGAAGGCTGGCTGCGAGTTCTTTGGATTCCAGTAGTGGGTTTTCAAGGGTCTTCGTCGAGGTTGGGAAGGGGAACGATCCTCACTCCCCCAAGTCGACGCTCCCGTTTTGTTTTCTTCCTAAAAAAAAAAGCCATGAAAGAACGAGAAGATACCTCAGCTCGTCACTTCTTCCTTCCTCAGGCCTCGACCTTTACCTTTACCCTAAGAGCGCATCATCTCTTGTCTCGTATGACTGAACGAGGAAGAAAACAACCTCAAGCTCTCCCGCGCGACGGAGTCCCCGTCAACCGACCAACCACTTTGTTTCAACGGTCGCCTAGGACTCCGTCCTCTTTAGCTATGTCTCTCGCCTAGACATGGTTCTATGCCCTCTGACGTCAAGGAGGGTGGCATTCTACAAAAGTGCAGAACAATGCGAAGCAGAAAGAAGGCCGTGAGCTCGCTCGATCTCCATCGTCCCGTCTTTCTTCATTTCTATCACCCTCATCCTGGTCCAGGCAGCAGCCGAGAGTAGACTTTTCTCCTCTGAGCGTAGCTTCAACTCGCTCAAGAGGAGGTGTGAGGCTGAGAGCTATTTTGTTGGTTGCTGAAGGAGAGAGGACTTGAATCTCACGCGTCGTTGAATTTTTGGAGAAGAGACGCGAGGGAAGTTGAGCCTTGACACGAGCGATAAAAGGTTCGGGAATTCGGAGAAAGATAGGAGAGAGTGAAAGGCAACCCATCAGCTGGATCAACTCTCAACAAACTCCCAACTCGACGCGTCAAAGGTCTTCCTTCACCAGCTCGGCTCGAAGCAGACGAGCTTGTGTCTCTTATAATCGGCTTTTTGATGATCTGCACAGCGAAAGAGTTAATTTAGGTAAGCGAACGCAGATCGAAGGCCGGAAACGGAGGACGAACCCTTCGAGCAGTATGTAGCGAAGAGAGGACCGGAGCTGAAGCGTCGAAGATCAGCTCAGCCTGACTAAAAAAAAGAAGCGGAGAAAGAGACACTCACCCTCGAACAAGTTTTCATCTTATCGCAAGGTGCCGAAGAACTGTACATAATCGTCGTCAGCACAGGCTGAAAAGGGAAGAGAAAGAGATTCAGAAAGAGACGCTCAGAAAGGCAGGTCTGTTCGAGAAGGGCCGTCAAGTGGAAGGATCTGTGGTCGCTGCTTTGAGGCCTAATTTTTGAGCGAGCTCTGAGATGGAAGGGACCTCCATGTCACACAGGCGAAACGAGACGAAGGAAGGAAGCAGAGGGAGGAAGGGACGTCGACGTGGGTCGAGGTCAACTTTGATTTTTCCTTGGTCTTCTCGTCCGAACGAGTTCCGGTTTGACTTCTCTCCTCTCGGAAATACTTGTTCAAGTAGTATGATTGAAAGAAGTCCAGAAGTCCAGAGAGAGAAAATCCTCCTTCTCGCCTCGCTCAGCTCGACTCGGACGTCTTCCCAAAGGGGAACGTCGAGGGAGTCGCGACTTTCCAAAGGACGCGTCCTCGAGCTTCAAAGAGAATTTTGCTCAGGTCCAGCTCTGCGGTCGTCGTTCAAGCTCAATTGTGGGCCGTCTTTACGGGAAGTCCCAAGCGGCCCAGAATCTCGATGCTCTTTCTCGCCCTTCGGAAATGCGGCTCTTTCTTCCGAGCTTCCGAACCTGCTCTTCACCTCTTCCCTGCCGCCCTCCCTTCTTTCCTCAAACACCATCCTTCTCCTCCTCTCCCTCTCTCCCAAGCTCTTCTCTATCATCAAACCATGACTTCCAAACACATCATCAATGAGCCTAAGGGTCTGGTCCTCGACTCTCTGCGTGGTCTCGTCTACCAGAATCCAACCATCGCCCTCAACGAGGAGTTCAAAGGTGATTTTCCCTTCTCTCTTTGCTCCCTTCTTCCTCCTGACTGACACTCTCTTCTCTCCTTCCTCACAGTCATTCACTCCAAGGACATCAAGAGGGACCAGGTTCAGCTCATCTCTGGTGGAGGAAGTGGACACGAGCCCTCGTTCTCTGGATTCGTAGGAGCTGGACTGCTGGGAGCCGGAGTGTGAGTTTCTCCGCCCTTTTTTTTCGTCTGTTTGATGATGTGGAGGATCTGCGGGCAAAGTTGCGACGGAGGATGCAAGATAGCTCGAGGATAGCTAGCCTGAGCATCATTGGAGCTGTGCGAGCTTGGGAGCATGGGAGGCTGAGAAGAGGAGGAGGAATGGGAGGAGGCCGGAGGGAGGGCAGGTCGTCCGAGTCGTCCTCATACGAGATGAGCTGGTGAAGGCGAAGAAAACCTTCGGGTACTCTCAATTTGGTGCGAAATCACTCGAAACTGATCAGGCTATCTTTCAATCTTCTTTTTCAGGTGTGGAAACGTTTTCGCTTCGCCCAATGTCAACCAGATCCAGAAGGCTCTTCAAATCGTCGAGAACTCGAAGGTGAGCTGCTCCTCCTTTCTCTTTCTTACCCTACTAGAGCTCAGAGCCGGCTCCTAACTTTCTTCTTATTTTAGGGAACTCTCATCGTCATCAACCAATGTTCGTCCCATCCTTCTTCGCGTCGTCGAACCTTTGAAGAGCTGACACCGTTCTTCATCTTTCTCTCGCTCTTCTTCCCACCAACAGACACTGGAGACGTTCTTCACTTCGGTCTCGCCAAAGAACAGTACTTTGCCAAGAACCCCAACTCCAACATCCGACTCCTTGCTGTTGGAGATGATGTTTCCGTCGGACGAAGTCAAGGAAAGATGGTCGGTCGACGAGGTCTCGCTGTGAGTTTCGTCTCGTCTCTCTCAGCTCGGTCGAAAGATTACTGTGAAGCTCATTTCCTTTTTTTACGTTTAATTTCTAGGGAACTGTTCTCGTCTTCAAGCTCGCTGGAGCTCTCGCTGCGCAGGGAGCAGGCATCGACGAGGTCTACGACCTTGCCAAGTACGCGAGTGAAAGGATCGCGTCTATCGGAGCTGGACTCGAGCATTGCCACGTGAGTAGCTTTCTCCCACTGTAAGCTAGGATTGGTGAGGAACTGAATCTCATTTCTTGACGTTCACGTAGATCCCCGGAACCGCAACTGAGGAGTCGCGTCTGAAGGCTGATCAGCTCGAGCTGTTCGTCCTCACTTCCTTCTCTTTCACCTTCTCGATTTCTTCCATCCGTATTGACCTTCTTTTTCTTCGTTCTACCACCTATTCAGCGGAATGGGTACGTTCTTTTGCTCTTCCTGCGACTGCTACTCGACCATCTGTCCAGCCTTCGTCTGACCTTCGACGCGTCTCTTCCCTTCCCTCTCAGGTATCCACAATGAGCCCGGACTCAACATCATACCTCTCACTACCTCCGCTTCTCTCGTCTCCGACATGCTCTCCCTTCTGACTTCCACCTCCGACCCCGATCGATCGTTCGTTCCTTTCGCCAACAACGGAACCGATGAGGTCGTTCTCATGGTGAACAACTTGGGTGGTATCTCCGAACTCGAGCTCAGTGGAATCCTCGGTGCTGCAGTAGAGCAGCTGAAGGCCAAGGGTATCAAGGTTCGACGAGTGCTTTCTGGAGCTTTCATGGTGAGTCTTCGCTTCGGTTCGCTGTTTCGTCTTCGAGTCGCGAAGCGGGAAGCTGACGTCGTCGCTCTCGACAGACCTCTCTCAACATGCCTGGATTCTCCCTCTCTCTCCTCCTTCTCCCCAAAGCCTCCGAGGGACCTTACACTGCCGAGGGTCTTCTCGCTTACCTCGACGGTGAGTCCTCTTTCTCTTCGACTTCCTTCATCCTCTCGACCTGCCTTTCATTCGCTGATCTTCTCTCTCCGTCTATGCCTCCCAATTCTCAGCTCCCGGAGATGCCCCTGGATGGAAGTGGGCCTCCGCCGCCGAGCCTGGAGTCTACACTGCGAAGGCTGAGGGTCACAGCGACGAGTTCGCTCACGAGTACAAGGGATCGCCCGTCGCTCCTACCGACGGAAAAGTCTTCATCGACTCCATCAAGCAGGCTCTCAAGGACGTCATTGCTGCCGAGCCTTTGATCACTCGATACGACACCATCGCTGGTGACGGAGATTGTGGAACTTGCCTCGAGAACGGAGCTGTCGGTGAGTCGCGTCGATTCGCTCTCCTCCTCCTCGCTCATTCGAGGTCCGGACCTGACTCCCTTTCATCTCCTCTTCTTACCTCAAAGGTATCCTGAAAGCTATCGATGCTGGACTTATCTCGGATACCGATGTTATCGCTGCTATCCTTTCCCTCGCCGAGCAGGTTCGTTCTTCACTCCTCCTCTCGTTCCTCTACCTCTCGCACTCATTCTGACCCGCCTCCTTTCCTACCTTCTGAAGATCGAGATCTACATGGACGGTACTTCCGGGGCTCTATACTCCATCTTCTTCAACGGTCTCGCCTCTGGTCTCCGAGCCGCTTCCGAATCCCTCTCCTCCAACGTCGCAACCTCTGCCGTTTGGTCGGAAGCTCTCACCCAGGCCAAGGCTACCCTTTACCAGGTTAGTTCTTTCCTCTTCAATCAACGTTGATCAAACTTCCTTTCGGTCGAGCTGACTCTCGATATCTCTTTCGCCCTGCAGTACACTCGAGGTTCGTCAAGCCTTCGAGAATTCTCGGACGCGTCGTGGCCTCGAACGCTCCAACTGACCTTCCCCTACCTTCCTTCCTCTACCTTCTTCTCCTCAGCTCGAACCCCCTCTCGAACTCTTGTCGACCCTCTGGAATCTTTCGTCACCACCTTCGCCTCCAACACCGACGACTTCGCCGCTTCAGTGAAAGCTGGAGTCGCCGCCGCTGCAGATACAGCGAACTTTGAGGCCAAGGCTGGACGAGCTGCTTATGGTGAGTCAAATATTTTGACTATAATGTTCAGTCAAGGCGGAATCGAGAGTCGAAGATACAGCGATCTGACTCGACGCGTCCATCTTTCTTCTCCTTCAGTCGGACGAGAACAGCTCGCTCTCGCTGCCATCCCTGATCCTGGAGCTCACGGAGTCTCGGTTATCTTGGAGGGTATCTTGAAGGTTGTTGGAAAGTAGAGTCTCCTGGGTTTTAGACGGGAATTCTTTCGTGTTTTTTGTTTACTTTCGTTTCACTTTCGGTTCTGCATGCGATGCATCCCATCTCTTTTCTTACCCTCTCCATCGAAAGGGAAAATGAGAGAGCTCCTCGGACCCGCCTGGATAGTATAGCGGATTGGATTGGGAAACACGGAAGCCTGAGCGGATTCACTTACGAGGTCTGAGCTCGACGCGTTGGAGCGACTGAAGATCAGTATTCTCTTCGCCCCTGGTCTCTCCCGTTCCTGCTTTCAAAGATACATTCTCTCTGGAAGACCTCACCCAATCAAGGTGTTGGATTTCGAGACTGAAGAGCATCGATCTTGTAGCGAAACAACGCGACCAAACGAATCCTTCCGCGCACCGACCTCCGTCGCAGCCTCACAACCCGTCCCTTCTCTCTCCTCCGCCACGCCGAGCTGGGATAGACTTGATACGTTTGGGTATTACTGATGCCAAAGGTACGAGGTAGGATCCATACCGACGACCAGTGTTGGGCGGGGAGAGATGGTGGAAAGAAAGGTGGGTAGCTGATCTACCGCAGCGCTGGGACGAAGCAACAAGAGAACGACGATATCAGTCTTGCGTGTGAACTATTGACCAACGGAGAGGAAGGAAGAAAAGTTCGGGGTGAAGAGGGAAGACTCACGTCGCACGCACGTCCTCGACTGGACTAGTTCAGCTTCTCACTCTCGCTCTTCACCACACTTCCCAACGAAGGATCCTTTGTTCTCTTCCTCAATGTCCCGTCCCCTCAGATCCGAAGAAAAGGCTCACTCCCCATCCCACAGCACCGAAGAAGCCCAGAAGACCCAACCCGTAAAGAGCCCATCTCCTTGTAGGGCTCTTCTTCTTCTTCTTCTCGTCTTCTTCCGGCAAAGCCACCACCTCCACGGGCAACAGTTTACCATCCTCTCCTTCTTCCTCCCATTCCTCCGTCGCGAGAACAGCTGCGAAGGGCGATTGAAGGAGAGGACGATTTGGTTTGGAGGCGGAGGCGAAGGAGTGAGGAGTTCGAGGGGTAAGTTGCTGGGAGGCCGCGTGGAGAGGGACGTAGGAAGCCTGAGCCTTGGAGATGAGAAGAGGTTTTGGTGGCATGGCAAGAGAGAGTTGGAGGTAAAGAGAGAGAAGGAGGGAGAGAGAAAAGAGTGGAGGAGAGGGAAGAAAGGGGAGGGGAACGAGAGCGGTCGAGCGTCTCTGGGGTTTCGGTTGGTTGCTGCTTGCTCTCTGTTGTGGTATTTAGAATACGACAGGAGAGAGTAAATCACAGCCTCCTTACAGATTGAAACGGCGATCCTGAAGCTGCCTGTAAAAGAGAGCGAAAGGAGAAGGAAGGAGGAGGACGTTGAGCTTGAACAGAGTCCTGAATGAGAGTTCCCTCATCCGTCTTTTCATCTTCGAGAAGAGAAGCCCCTCAGTCATTTGAGAGAGCGTCCAGAGTTGGAAGATGGCGGGCCTGGAGGCAGGGTCGTCGACTGTGAAGGGACGGAGCCAAAAACAAGGTGGGCGATGAGGTGAAGGATGAATTCGAGCTCACGCTTTCTCCTTCTCTTCAACGGTCACCTGCCGACTTCTCAATCTCCTCGGTTCGTTCTATCTATTACGAAACCATACAGTATGAGCTTCGCTAACACTGTGGTCGTTTGAATCTTCCAGAATGCCCTCCCGTCGCTCCCAGCGTCGAGGACGACCGTCGGACGTCCTTCTTCCTTCTCTCCCAACGGAACTTCTCGACCTCATCTTCAGCTTCTGCAAGCAGAGTACCCTCCGAGACTTGAGCTTGACGTGTAAGAACTTCGCAGCGTGAGTCTGAACTCTATCTTATCTCCGTCAGCCTTCATCATGTCGAGGTCCAGCTTGAGCTGACCTTCTCTTCCTCTCTCTCCTCCTCCTCCCTTCCTTCTGTTCAGGTCGCTCGCCCGCGAATCTTCAAGACGATCATCCTCAGAACACTCGCTCAGCTTGCCGACATCGTCAACACCCCTGACGAGATCCTGGGAATAATTTTGTGAGTTCTTGGAGCGTCTGAGAGGAGGAGCAAGAAGGAGAAAGGAAGAAGTCAGCTCGGGCGACTTCGTTGTTCCCTTGCTCTGTCGATGAAGCACTCTTCCAGCGTTGGTTTGGTCTCTTTTTTTCAGGAGCTTACGCGCTCCCCCCTTTCTTCTCTCCTCTTCTCGCAGTACCCTGGAGCTCGCCTTCGACTGGGACGAGGAGTTTCAAGACGAACCCTGGGCTGAGACGTCTCTCGCTCTCGTCGCCGTTCTTCCTCGGCTCACCAACCTCCAAGAGCTCATTCTCGACGACCGGATCTGTCAGGCTTCGGAGGATCCCGTCGTTCCACCCTTCTTCACACGCAGACCTCCTTTCAACCCCGTCTCTCCTCGTCGACGAGCTCCGACGTCCACTCCCTACGCGTACCTTACGCTCGAACTCCTCCTCGCCATCTTCAACCACCCGCGACTCCAAACCCTTCGTCACTCCCAGTTCGCCTACTCGGACCTCAACCTCTCCGACGAAGCCTTCGACGACTTCGACGGCCCTCCTCCTCCTCCGAAATCCCTCCCCTACTTCGCCTATCCCAACGGGACGTCTGGCGACCTGGCACCACCCCCTCTTCACCTCCTTCTATCCCTCCTCTCCAACTTCGCTATCCAGCCCAAGCACATCGGGATCCCATTTTTAGGACTGAATCCGGAGCCAGCAAGATCCCTCGTCGATGCGAGCCTCTCAGGCCTCGAGACCGTGACGCTCGACTTCCTCTTCATCTCAGGAGCCTCCCCGAACTTCAATCTCCAGGAGTTCTTCAAGACCCTCGCCTGCCAGATTCCCTCCTTGCGTGCCATCAACCTCGTCCATCTCAGATCGACGGACGACGATTGGCGAGGCTCGCTGGGATTCCAGGATTCGAAGGGTTCGCGAACGAGGGGTTGCCAAAGCTGTTGTCGTTGCTGTACCTCGACGCATTTTCCTTGGGGCTGTCCGGAACAGAAGCCGACAGTAGAAGACAGCTTCTTTCTTTCGAATCTCTGGACGAAGAGGACTATTGGGTCGACACTGAAGTCTTCAAGGACCTTTCGACATCTTCCCAACGCTGAAGGTGTCTAACGCTCGCGGAAGGACCCTCTCAGTGAGTCGGGCTTTTTTCTTTATCTTTTTCTCCGCTTCTCTCTACATCTTCCTAACCGACATCTGACGCTCTTTCGGCCTTTCTACCATCTCTCAGCCCCTCGCCGCGAACGTCTCCTCCTTCAACCCCAACTCCACCTCCCTCGGCCTTTCCACGCTCATACTGCCGCTTCAATTTCAGCTCCTCGTACCCAACTTTGAGGACATCGATCTCAGAGCGTACTGCCGTCACCACTCCCATCTCGTTCCTCCCCTCTCCTCCGTCGACCTCCAAACCACCCTCCACAACTATCGGACGTCGTCGAGGATTTTGACAAAGCAGGAGGACCTTTCAAACGCTGGAAATCCCGAGGATTCATTTCTCTGCTCTTAAAAATGGAAGAAGTATCAAAAGAGATCACAACGCTGGAGGTCATCGTGCAGGACGTGGACTTCGGATTTGGCGAGGTCGTATCCTTCATCTTCGACGTCGATCGCGGAGATGAGGTGTGCATCGTCGACGTTCGAGGGGACAGTGAGTTTGCGTGGACGTGGACAAAGACGCCGAAGGGTCCCGCGTACGTCTGTGCTTGTGATCTGGAGAAGTTTCGGTCGGTCAGGGAGGAGGAAGGAGAGCGCGTTCCACTGTCGGTGGGAGAGTGGGGGGCATGAAAACTGCGATACGGATCACGATAACTTCGACAAGCCGATCTAGTCTTCGGTTCCCCTCCTCGAAATCCCTACTGGCCGGCAACGCTCCTTCCTTTCCTCCTCCCCTGCGACGCTTCACCCCTCCGCCCATCTTCTCTCCCTCGTCCTACCCTCCGCCAGCGATCCTCACCTCCAAACCTCTCCTCACCCTCCTTCGGTCCTCTTTCATCCTCCCGCCTCACTTCACTTCGTCAGCCTACCGTCGATCAAGATCTCGAAAGGACGACGCGATTCGGTTCGACGTCGTTGTGGATTCGTCGAAGGGAGAGGCTCGTTTCGGGGAACTGGGAGGGACGGATTCGGGGGTCGGAAGAGGAAAGAGTAGTTTCTAGGAGGAGAGTAGTCTGGGTGGTGGAGGTGGCTGGGTCTGAAGGGAGGGCGGAAGGTCGGGGAAGAGGGAGGGATGGATGGAGGAGAAGTCGACGCGTCGAGAGCCAGGACTTTTTTTTAAAAAACTCTTTGGTAGACTGCTCGCGTTCTTTATAGGTCTTCGTATCAGGTTCTCTCTCGTCTGCCCTCTCGGAGCGCTTTGAGCAAGGACGACCGACCGAGTACCAAAGCGGACTCTCGAAGGAAGAGGGAGAGTTTCGCGACGAACGAAAACAGGTTTGACGACGCTTGTTTCGCTCAAGTTTCACGCAGAATTTCTTCTCTCTCCGACGTCGTCGGAGCTGAGCGACCTCACCCAAACCCTCGAAGCGAGCTCTGGTTCGATGGCACGCCGTGACAACCTGATCGGAGAGTCGCGACTCGCAGGACGAAGACAAATCGACAGAGGCGGCTCTCGACGTTCGACTCCGTCCCTCTTTTCTCTCCTCGCCTGCAGCTGCCCTGTTTCCTCACTCAGCCCAAAAAATAAAGAGCGCTTCTAGATAGCAGCACTTTGACTCCGGATCCGACGACTTCGCCCAAGCTTCCCTTATCTATCGATGCTTCTTTGCCCTTTCCTCCTGCCCTTTTTTTTGAGCCCCTCGCTGTTTTGGTCGTCTCTCCTCTTTCAGTGGAGAGAAAGCGTTCAACTCTCAACCCCCATCATGCCCGCCTCGAATCAAGAACGAAAAGTGAGCAGACTCTCCTCTTCCTTCATCCCAACCTTAGCTCACTATCTTGCTTGCTTTCCAGCGTGTCATCGTCACCGGAGGAGCTGGATATATCGGTGAGCGGGCGACTTTCTCTCGACAGCTTCCCTCCCTCCTCCCCCTCGATTCCTCCCCCCCAAACCTAGCTAGAGCTCTCAATCTTCGACCGAGATTAAGAAGACATGCTGGAGACGGTATGCTGACTTTTTCTTCCTCCGATCCTTCTTCGTCTGTGTGATACTCCTCCAGGATCCCATGTCGTTCTCGAGCTCATGCTCACTGGCCGGTACCTCCCCGTCGTTATCGATAACGGACACAATTCAAAAGCTAGGGCCGTAGCCAAGGTCCAGGAGGTCGCAGAGGATGTTCTCGGGTAAGTCTATATCCTTCATTTCGATATCTACGGCCTTGTTTGGGAGGAGGAGGAGGAGGCAGCGGAGGGAAGGAAGAGCATGCGCTGAAGGCGAGCGAGAGAACCGTCTCACGACAGCTCGAACGCTGTCCTCTGCTGCTGTAGAGAACGTCGAAGGCAGTTGTACAGGCACTGGGAGGCTGTAGGAGCTGTTCTCAAACTCTTGAGGGAGCTAGCGAGGATGAGAGGAGCCTTCGAACGAGGTGACGGTTCAACATCCTCCGCTCCCTCCCTCCAACAGGATCGAGTCCAGAAACCTCGCTCTTGAGCCACACGAGTCGCTCCTACAGCTCCCTCCTACCCATCGAAGTCTCAACAGCTCTACCACAGGTCTATACCCCGACGGTTCGTTTCCGAAGCCTTCGCTAAACTTCCAACTCTCTTGCTTTGCTTCCCCTTCGCTCCCCTTCCAGAGACTCTAACCTCCCCCGGATAGACCTTCACAACGTCGACCTCACCTCAGCAACTCAGGTAGAGGACGTCTTCAAGTCTTACGAGGGTAAGGGTGGTGTCTGGGGTGTCATTCACGTTGCTGTAAGTCTGCTCTCTGGCTCTCCGTTCAACCTCGTTGAGCTCTTCCCTCCGCGAAAGCTCAGCTCACACGTCCTTCCTTCCCTCCTTTCCTCGTCCCCTTCAACAGGCTTGGAAGGCCGTCGGAGAGTCTGGAGAGCTGCCGCTGCAATACTACCAGAACAACGTTTCTGCTACCATCACCTTGCTCGATGTACGTCCTCTTTTCCTCTCTGCTTTGTCTTTCCTCTCCAAATCCACTCCGTCCATCCTCCAGCTCGGGCCCTCGGAAGCCTCCCCTCCTTCAACGACGATCTTTCGAAGCTTCCATCGTCACTTTTCCGAGGCCCTCTTTCCTTGAAAGATCAGCCTACCCTTTACGCCTTCGAATGCTAGCTCAGCGTAGCTTTCTTTTCGTTTCGCGAAGCTGACCTCTGC
This sequence comes from Mrakia blollopis, assembly GCA_000950635.1. NCBI lineage: Eukaryota > Fungi > Basidiomycota > Tremellomycetes > Cystofilobasidiales > Mrakiaceae > Mrakia > Mrakia blollopis. Next base: position 485,909 of record BBPU01000023.1, on the reverse strand, counting down.
TCTTCCTTCCCCTCCACGCGACCGATCCTCCTCTCCAGATCATGTCCCGCTACAACACCAAGCACTTCGTTTACTCCTCTTCCGCCACCGTCTACGGAGTTCCCTCAGTGATCCCTATCCCCGAGTCGATGCCTTTGGCTCCTGAAAGTTGTTATGGCAGAACGAAGGCGATGTGCGAGATGTTGTTGAAGGATCTGGCGAAGGGTGAGTTTTCAATCCCTCTGTCATCAGTTTGGGTGCACTGGGAAATCACCTGGGAGGTAGGAGAGAACGAGGCTGCTCTCAGGCTCGCAGGAAAGGGTGGAAAGAGCTCGAGCTCACTTTTACTTGGACCCTTCGCTCGAAACAGCCGACCCCGAGCTCAAGACCTGCTCTCTTCGATACTTCAAGTTAGTCTAGCCTCTCTTTACTACACCCAGGAGTACATCTCAGCTGACTCTCCTCTTTCGTGCTTCTCCAGCCCTGCCGGAGCTCATCCTTCAGGAAAGATCGGAGAGGATCCTCAGGGAAAGCCTGGAAACCTCGTCCCTCTTCTTGCTGCTATGGCCGTCGGACGATACCTCGAGCCTGGATTCAAGGTATTCGGAAACGACTACCCTACTGTGTGAGCTCACATTCTCATCCACCTCTGGCAGAAGGAGCTCCCAATCGAGCTCACTTTCTCTCTTCCCTCCCTCCGAGCTCGAGCTGACCCCGCTTCCTCCTCACACTTTTTTCTTCTCCTCACAGCGATGGGACTTGTGTCCGAGACTACCTCCACATCGTTGATCTCGCTCAAGGTCACCTTTACGCTCTCGACGGTATCGCGTCCGGCAAGATCTTCAACTTCCCTTCTCCTTCCTCCACCTCCCCACCCAAACAGAACGGATCGACACCTCATCCTCCCCCTCCTTTCGAAGGAAACTTCAAGGCTTACAACCTCGGACGAGGAAAGGCCTACAGTGTGCTGCAGATCGTCGCGGCAATGGAGCTGGCGACGGGTGTGAAGTACGAGTACGAGATCGTTGGAAGGAGGTGAGTTCTCGTCCTCTATATAGTTTGTTTTCGAAGGCCACTAAAGGGGGCTTGATGGCGTTGGAGGGATGGAGTCCCTCGAACAGCTTGGGAGAGAGAGGAATCGAGACGAAACTGACGCGTTTTTTTCCATTCTCAACTCGTTTTGTTCTTGTAGGGATGGAGATGTTCCCGACTTGACCGCCGATCCTAGCCTGGCGGAGGCCGAGCTTGGCTTTGTGGCTTCGAGAACGCTGGAGGAGGCTTGCACGGATCTTTGGCGATGGCAGACGAACAGCCCACAAGGTGAGTCGCGGCCGTCTTCTATTCCTTGTCTGCTTCTTTCTCGTTCACTGATCATCCCCTCTCTTCTTCACCACAGGCTACGATACTGTCCAGAAGGCTTGATATCCATCCTCTGTTCACCTCTCTATCTCTTCCATTCTCCCTCTCGCATGTGCTCTCCTTCCCCTCCCTCCGTTCCCATATGCATCCTTGCTTTCAACCCCCCTGCTCTCTCTCGCTGCGCTCCAGATACCTTACCTACACTTCCTACCCTTCCTCTTTATATAATCCCTCCCCTTTCCTGCTTCACTATCTGCTCTCGCTGCACGCCGGATACTTCTCCCTTCTGCTTCGACTTTCGCTAGTTCCTTTCTTCTCTGCTCGCTGTTAAAGGGTCCCTCTTTTTTCTCTAATATTTCCTAGATTCGCTTTTCGTTTATCTAAAAACTTCTCCTTCGCTTGCGTTGCCGCTGCTGCTGTGTTTCTCGCGACTTCGAGAAGGGGAGATCGTCGCGTTCAGATCGAAAGATGTCGAACCTCTGCCCATCTCTTCGCTTGTCGCCCAACTTGAGATGCCCTTCAAGACGGAGCTGCAAGAGAGGCAACGTATCTTTGATGCTGCAACCTTCTCTTCCAAGGCTCCGACTCTGAGACGTTTTGGAAGAGGAAGAAAAGAAGTTCGCGACGCGCGGCAGAAACGTCAAAGCCATCGGATTATTCTTGACTTGGTAGATCAATCCTTCTCAAATAGTATATTTATCTGATGGATATCAAATCACTCCGACCTGCTACGACTTGCAAAAAGAAGCTCATCTCACTCTGTTTCCCACTCCGGATCGACCGGCTTCCCTGATCAGGTCTTCGACCAGATCGCTTCACGACTCCTCAAACTGGACTGTTCAAAAACCCATCCTTGCACTAGAGCTATATATGGAGGCTGAGTACCAGAAATGGGTCTGAGGTTGGAAGAATAATCGGAGGGGCTGTGATTCAAAAAGAGGGAGACGCGTCGCCCAACGTCGCCAGGACTTACTACCTCTTTCCTCCTCTAATTTTAACCTACTGCTATTCGTCTCCCCTATATCTGTTGAATGGCATGTCATGGAGCTTGAGATCGTTCCCGAAGGTCGAGCGAGAGCTCTGTTCTTTTCGTTCGAAACGAGAGGAGATGTAAACACGAGAGAGGCATCCTTTCTTGCCATTCCCCAGGACTTCGCTTTTCGAACAAGCGAATGATACCAACGGAGAGTCGGGCCGACGTATGAGCGTCGGTCGGCAGTATCGTCTATTGTCATTAGGGGGGGAAGCAAAGGGAAGACCGAGATGGAGGAGAACGACGATGAGCGAGTTTGTTCTTCATTGCTCCTCCTTCCCTTTTGCCCGACGCAGCCTCCCTTTCCGGACTACAGACCGATTTCGATAGGCCCGTGTCTTTTGAAGCTGACTGAGCACAGTTTCCAGAGAGCGACTTGTCGGTGCCAAACTCGTGATAGATCTGAACTGGCTTCGCGCGATCTCGGAAAGCAGGCTCTCAGCTTCGTCCCGAGAAGGGACTCAACTCCATTTCGACGGACTCCAGACGAGTTTTCTCCCATCTGCATCAGACTCAAAGACTCAAAGACCCGACAAAGCTATCAAAACCAGCGTCGACCACTCCATCACCCTCCTACCTAAGTAAAACAACACTCTTCCCCCCTGCCAGATGACCACCAACGGAGCGTCGTCCAAACCCCAGCTTCATCGAGCTCCCTCGAGGACGCTCGAGAACCAGGTCAAGCTCCCAAAGCTTCCTATCCCAGCTCTCGAGGATACCATGGCCAAGTATCTTCGAGCCTTAGAAGTGAGTTTTCAGTCTTGCTTCGAATCGTGAAGGAGGGAGGGGGAGAAGGGAGCAGTGGAGTGTCCAGGCGGGAGGAAGGCTCGAAGGAAGGAGCTCTTTTCGCCGCTTCCTTCTAGGGTTGAGCGTATCTCAAGCTCTGAGAGTCGCATAGGGGTCTTGATAACTCTTTAGAGTCGTTGAAGATCGCATCAAGCTCATCGTTTGTCTGCCTGGCGAGCTCGAGTTTCGTCTCCCTCGCCTGATCACCCGCCCTGTCATCCACTCGCCTTCCTTCTCGCTCTTTCTTCGTCCGAACTGACTTTTTCTTTCTCTTCTTTTTCTTTCTCTTCTTTCTTTCACAGGGACTCCAAGACCCCGAGGAACACGCCGTCACCACTGAAGCCGTCAAGCTCTTCCTCTCTGACCCTGAACAAGGACCAAGGCTGCAAGAGAAGCTCCTCAAGTACAACGAGGGAGTCGCCAGCTACATCGAGGAGTTCTGGTACGAGAGTTATCTCGGTCAGACAGAATCCGTAAGTTCTTCCCTTCATCCTTCCTCGCTATATCTCTTGCCAAAGAGAGGACAGGGAAAAGGAAGGAGCTGGAGCTCGCCCTTCCCTTTCCTCCTGGACGAACGTCATCAATTCTCCGAGCTGACCTCCTTCCTTTCTCCTCTTACAGGTCGTTCTCTCGCTCAACCCCTTCTTCGTCCTTGAGTAAGTCTATTCCTTCCCTTTTTCTCCCTCCCATACAAATCAGCTCACGCTTCTGCTGTTTTCTGCTACTTTCCTCAGGGACGACCCAACTCCCTCTCGGGGCTCCCAACTCCCAAGAGCAGCATCTCTCATCCTCAGTTCTCTCGGATTCATCCACGACCTCCGAGAGGGAGTCCTGGAGCCTGACAGCATACGAGGAGTGCCTCTCGACATGGATCAGTACTCCAGGGTGAATCTCTACTTTCCTCTCTTCTAGAAGCCCCCTTGTTTCTCTCTCGTAGCTGACCTAAAGGGCTGCTTCTTCCTCTTCTTCTTCAGCTCTTCGGTACTACTCGAGTCCCTACTCACCGAGGCTGCAGAATGGAGCTTCACGAGGAGTCAAGGCACATCGTTGTGATCCGACGAGGTCAATTCTGTGAGTCTTGGAGTCATTCGCGCTTGTTCTCGACGCGTCCTGAATCTCGAGCTTCTCGACTGAACCTTCCCTTCCTTCCTCCCTCTTCCTCCTCAGACTGGTTCGATGCTCTGGATTCTAAGAACCGACCTACCCTCACAGAACGAGACATCCTTTCCAACCTCACCGCTATCGTTACAGACGCAGACAAGACGCCCATCCATGAGGTCAGTCCGATTTTCCCCGGCCGTCTCTCGATCTCGAATCCTGACTTTTCTTTTCCTCCTTCTCCTCCCCAGGTCGCTCAAGGATCGATAGGAGTTCTATCCACTGAGAACCGAAAGGTCTGGTCGACGATTCGAAACCACATCATGACTCCAGCCAAGGGGTGAGTCCGCTCAACTTCTCGTTTTCGTCCATCCAAGCTGACCTGGTTCTTCTCTTTCTTCCCTAGTCACAACGCATCTTGCCTCCGAGTGGTCGACTCGGCTCTCTTCGTCGTCTGCTTGGATGATATCAGCCCCGAGGGAGTGAAGGAACTGTGTGGAAACTTCCTCTGCGGAACCTACAAGCTCGACAAAGGTGAGTTGGACGCGTCGGAGATCGAGAGATGAATCGAGAGCTGACCGATCAAATCTGCATGTACGCTCGCTTTCTTAGGTGTCCAAGTCGGAACCTGCACCAATCGATTCTACGACAAGCTCCAGATCATCGTCTGCGCGAACGGAGCGGCTGGAATCAACTTCGAGCACACCGGAGTCGATGGTCGTGAGTCCCTCGCCTCCGTCCTCTGTCCCAACTCTTTCTCTTTCTAACACCCTCTCATCATTTATACAGACACTGTCCTTCGATATGCTGCCGACGTCTACACCGAGCTCGTTCTTCTCTTCGCCAAGGTCAGTTCATCGATCCTTTTCGAACTCTTCAGCCTCGCGTGTCGCTGACTTCTTCCTCGACATCCCTTTCGCAGAGCATCAACCCTTCCGCTCCCACCCTCTTCAAAGCCAAGATATCTCCTCACGCCAAATCCTACAAGCCTAAGCCCAACGAGATCAAAGAGGAGGAGGAGGAACTCGATACCGTCCCGAAGAAGCTCACTTGGGATCTTACTCCTGAGGTAAGTCGCCTTCTTTTTGACAGATCGCCTCTGGAAATAACACGAGCTCACTCCACCTACATCCTTGCCATTCTTCAGATCAAGACCGGAATCCGATTCGCCGAGACTCGACTTTCGGATCTCATCTGTCAAAACGACATCGAGGCGCTCGAGTTCGTGGGATACGGAAAGGATTTCATCACCCGACATGGTTTCAGTCCAGACGCTTACGTTCAGATGGCATTCCAAGCTGCTTACTACTCCCTCTACGGTTCGTCCCACTCTCGTTGTTCAAGAGAGAAAACTGCTCGAACAAAAACTGACGACCTTCCGTTTAGGTCGAGTCGAGAGCACCTACGAGCCTGCTATGACCAAAGCCTTCCTTCACGGGCGAACGGAAGCCATCAGAACCGTCCAGCCTCACTCCGTCAACTTCGTCAAGGTTCGTTTATTTCCATTGGAACCAGATCGACGCGTCTTCCGCTCGAGCTGACTTTCCTCCTTCGTTTCCTTGCTCTAGACCTTCTGCTCTCAAGCTCCTCCCGCAGAGAAGATCGCCGCTCTCAGGAAAGCCTGCAAGGGTCACACAGATCTCACTCGAGAATGCTCCAAGGGTCTCGGTCAGGATCGGTGAGTCGAATCCGTTTCTCCCGTCTCTCGCGATACCACGAGCTGATTTTTGCTCTTTTCTTCTCCCTTTCACAGTCACCTGTACGCTATCTACTGCCTTCTCCAGCGAGAGATCAACAACGACACCTCCTCGGCTGGAATCGCATCTTCCAGGTCGTCCGTCGACGAGCCTCGACCTCGAAGTGCATCCCCTACCTCCTCGAACAAGCAGGCCCTTCCCGAGCTCTTTAGCGATCCTGGATGGTCCGTTCTGAACACAAGTGAGTCCGCTCCATCATTCCTCCCCCCCCCCCCCCCCGTCTTACACTCGATCTGACCGTCTTCTGTTCTTTCTCGTCTCTTTCTAAAGGCATCTTGAGCACGAGTGCGTCTTTCTCTCCTGATTTCTCTCCCTTCTCGACATCAATCTGACCACCCTTCTTTTTTCTATTTCAGGTAACTGTGGAAACCCAGCTCTTCGACTGTTCGGATTCGGTCCCGTCGCTCCTGATGGATTTGGAATCGGTAAGCTCCTTTCTTTCTCCTTCACCTTCCCAACGCGTCCCTGACTTCTTATCTCCTTCTCTTCCGACTCAAAGGCTACATCATCAAAGACTACGGAATCTCCGTCGTCGCTGCTTCCAAGCATCTTCAGACTCGTCGATTCCTCGATACTCTCGCAGCCGTCATGCTCGAGTTCCAGGTTCGTCTACTTTCTCCTCTCCCCTCCCCTTCTCACGTTTTCGCCTTCTCGTCGCTAACGCCCTCGCCGCCTCACTTGTTTCCTCATGATCAGCGACTCATCAAGAAGCTCTGGCTCGAAGCCAACCGACCTCTCCAAGGACCCTACCACGCCGACGCCCTGTCCGACCGAGATCTGTTGACCGAGGAGGACGACGAGCTCAAGGCTGCTGAGGAGTCGCTCGACGGTTACGGATTCTATCCTATCGAGGACGATGGAACCACCATCAAGAGGGGAAGGAAGAAGAGAGTTGGTGAGTTCCTATGATTTCCTCCTCTCGTCTTTTGTCGGTCGAGAACCGTCGCTGATTGACGATCCCTTCGTCCCTTTTTTCGCAGGCCTCAACCTCGCCATGCCCGAATGAGGCATCTCCTTCTCGTCTTCTCGTATGGTATTTCGGAACCGCTTCTCTCTCTCTTTCTCTCCTTTGTACTCGTCTAGTCTAGCTTTCCTCCCATGCAAACTTCCGATTCACTTCCCTTTCCGCTCTTCCGACCGCGCTGCCTGTTGCTGCCTAGCCTTTTGCTTTTCTGTCCTTTCTTACTCTTTCCCTAACGACTATTCACGAAACCTTTCTCGAGAGCTTCGGAGGATGCCATAACAGAAAAGTCGAAGTATGAAAACAGAGAGTCGAGAGTGAGAGGAAACCAAGAAAACAAGGCGTAAAAGGAGATCGAGGCATGCAAATGCAAGAGAGGGAGATTGTGTATATAGAGAGAGGGATGTGGAGTGGAGGGGTAAAAACAAGAAGACGTGAGATATAGCATAAAGGACGAGAGAGACAGGGTACGATGAAGAGGAGAAGAGAGATCAACGCTTGGGAGTTCCAGGGGTAGTGGGAGTAGTAGCGACTCCTGCTGCTCTAAGAGCTGCTCGCACCGCTGCTCGACCTTCTTCAAGAGCCACCATGGCTTTGGATCTAGAGGAAAGGAAGGAAAGAAGAGAGTTAGCTCGAGCTTTGGAGAAAGAGAGACGCGACGGAACGAGTAACGAACCGAAGTTTCCTAAGATCCTCCTCCTTGGTGCTGATCTTCAGACCATCAGCGAGCGGGATGAGGGTATCGGCCGAGAGGAGATGATCGTGAGGAGGAGCGGTGAGGTAGAGACGGATATGCTCAACGGTCAACATCGATTTTTGATCGAGCAGACGAGTCCTGGCTCCTAGGACGATGGCGAGAGCAATGCGGAGGAGGTAGGAGGGACCTGTGAAAAGAAAGGAGAGGAAGGGAATCAGGTTGAGGAGTGGAAGAGAAGAAGAGGGGAGAAAAACGGAGCCTACCTTCCAAAAACACGATATCCCAGACCCGCAGGACCGTCGCGAAAGGCAGCGTCCGAACGAACATCGGCTGAAGCCATGTAGAAATGATCATCTCGGGATCAATCTTACAGTCGACCTGGAAAACCAAAGACCAAAGAAGAACCGACGCGTCAGTTGAACCGCGAAAAGAGAAACCCTGAGCTGAAAGGAAAGGTCAACTCACGATGATCCTCTTAGCGAGCGGCTTATCCAAGCTCTCCAGCAGGTACACGAACACCAGACTCTCCACGGCGAGATCCTTCTTGTAGAGGTTCCTGATCGAATCGATGACGGACGCGAAGAGCCAGAACGAGTCCTCCGCTGGAGCCGACATGAGAAGCGTCCCAGCGATCTGACCCATTCCGTACTGGAGTCCGAGAGGTTGGTTGAGTTGAGCGTAGCATCGAAGGACGGCGAGGAGGTCGTGTCGACCGGAGTTGGGTTCGTTGAATTGCTCGTGGTCGGCAAACGCTCTGAGAGAAGAGAGTGAAAGGGGAGTGGTTCGTCAGTAAACGGAGCTCGACGCGCGTGAGAGAAAGAAGATGGAGAGTATACAGGGAAGGACGAACTTGGAAGCAGCATCTTCCATCTCGAACGTAGAAGGCGAGACGACGCAGAGCTGATCGAACAATCCCTGACGCCGCTGAGACTGGCTGTCGAGCAGGAAAGCCCAGATCCTTCCTCTCAGAGAAGCAGGAAGTCCTCCTCGAACGAGTTTCTTATTCTTCTTGTTCTTCTGAACCGAAGCGAGCGTCGTCGACGAGATGATTCCAAGCTGAGCGAGAAACAAACCAAAGGAGAGTTCAGCTCCTTCGTCGACCGCGAGTAGAAGAGAAAGATCCATCGAGAGACTCACCCATTTCTGCTCCAAAACCCTGAACTCATCCACCGTCGGCCCATCCTGCTTCCTCATCGACTTCTTCCCCGGTCTGAGGAAGAATCCGTACTCGTCCGTCTCAGGCAGAGGTTTCGGCGTCGACGTTCCAGCTGGCCCACTTGCGCTGCGACGAGCTACGACGACATTGGGAGGGTGAAGTTCGTCGAGGACGGGAGGGGACAAGGGATCCATGGAGGAGCGTCGTTCGAGAGAGGCCTTCCTGGCGAGAGGTTTGAGGAGCTCGAACTGGGAAGGAGAAAGGTAAAAACGGACGAGAGTCAGTCGATCGAAGAAAAGAGAATGGCCTGGGTAGGGAGAAAGAGAGAGAGTGTGTGTTGCTAACCTCGAATCCACCTTCTTGAACCATCTCCTCCTGGAAATCTCGACTCGACACAGCGGGAGGGAGAGGTACGGTCCTCTTCGAAGGACTGAGTCCTGAGCTCTTCCTCATCTTCGACATGCTCTTCGGGGACCTGAGAGACATTGAATGGGACGAAGAGAGCGACGTCGACGACCTTCCTTGACCCATCGTGGGAGGGTTGAGGTCGATCGAAGTTGCGTCCGTCGACGACTGACGACTGAGTCCGGTTTGGAGGGAAGCCGTTGTTGAGGTGGAGACGCGTCGAGGAGGCGAGGCGCGGTAGGTCGGCGACGTTGAGAAGGGTTGGGAGGGAGTTTCGGGAGTGACGGGGGAGAGAAGGTTGGACGAAGGGGGCTCGAGAGGTGGTCCGGGCGTGGGAGAGGGAGCTCGTCGGACGGGAGATGAAGGAGAAGGGTTGGTCGGAGAAGGTTGAGCCGACGTAGGAGGACCGAAGGGATTTGCCGTGGGAGAGAAGGGCGCCTCCATCTTGACTCGAGTGGGAGAAGATTGAGGAGGAGGAATCATCGTGGGTAGGAGAGGAACGGGAGGAGCGGGAGCCGCGAGGACGGGAATGGAGGATCGCGATCCAACAATCGACGAGCTCCTCGACCTGAACATGTTGAGGAACCCTCCTCGTTTCGGCGTCGGTGGCTCCACGACGGCTGTTGGAGGTGTAGGAGATGGAGCTGAATCCGGCAATCCCATCGGCGACAAAGCTCGCGATCTCGACAACGACGGAAACTCGACTCCTCTCGTCTTCGGTGAAGGTATGTCCCGACCCCTTTTCGGTGGAGTGAACGAGCTCTGGTTCGAGAGCTGGGATGGAACGAGAGGCGAGCTCGGAGACTGAATCCTGGGACGATCGCTGTTCCTTCGACCGAGGGTATCCGGACGAGAAGGAGGAGGAGGTTGAGGTTGTGCGAGAGGGAAGCGACCTCCTGAGACGATAGCGAGCGAGCTTTGAAGCGCTGGTCGATGGTCTCTGAATCCTCCTGATGTGATGGGTGGGAACTGAGGAGAGCTCGAGAGGGAGACGAAAGAGCTGTGGTGGGCGTTGGGAGATCCAGGGGAGCTGGGACTGGTCGAACAGCGAAAGGAAGGTTCAGAACGGGAAGCGACGAAAAAAGAAGAAAGCACTCACGTGGACAGAGGATATCCCAGTTCCACCGTCTGACCCGAGAAGTTCGAGAAACTTCTCGATCTCGGTCTCTCCTTCGGGAAGAACCCAGGACGAGGTTGAGCTCCTCCTCTCAACGACGAAAGACTCCCACGGCCAAACGATCCAGCTCCCGCCTCTCCTGCCATCACTCCAAACTCCCCTCCCGCTCCTCCAGGAGGACTCCTCGACCTCTCCCATCCTCCCTGAGCCGTCTCCGCCGACGAGCAACCCGAAGAGGAAGCTACGCTTGAGTTCGAGGGAAGTCCAAGTCCGAGCCCGACTGAGGAGGTAGGCGAAAGAGGAGGAGAAACGGACGAGAAGGGGTGCTGTCGTGAGGATCCGTTCATCTGGTTTTGGTTCCCGACGAAGAACGAGATGGGAACTGGCCCTGGGCTGGATGCGAGATCGACATCAGTTCGACCGTGGAAAGCATTGGGAGAGGGGAGGGATCCGTCGTGGGAGGCGGCGCTGGAAGATTGCGAGCGTTCCAGCGAAGGGTCCGTTGGAACAGGGGAGGAAGTTTTCGAGGAGGATGCTTCCGAGGATTTGGTGAGGTTGGTATCGATGGTGAGGGTGAGGGAGGGTTTGAGCGACCGAGTGGAAGGTGAAGGAGTAACGAAGTCAATCATTCCTCTGGATTCCTCGAGTGAAGAGATGAGAGGGGAACTCGAAAGAATAGCGAAAGAAGGATTCTGAGGTGTAGCGTGAGGATCCATCTCCTCGGGAGCGACTGCCGAATCTTGATCCAGTTCCGACGCGACCTCCATCGTCTCCGTCGATGCTTTCTCCTTCTCCTCCTCCTCAACCTCCGTCGTCTTCCCAATATCCTCACTCAGCCCTTCTTCGTGCTCACTCCCTCTCCTCGACAAGGCTTCGTTCCTCTCCAGGATCATCTCCCTCAAACCCGAAGCCAAACCCATCGAACCTGCAGGGCTCTTCGCTCTCAGCTCGTCGAGGGTGCTGACCTCAGGCGACTCCGGAGCGAGTCCCATCGTAGGCGAAGGAGGCGTCGTCGGGCTGGACAGGTTCATGATCGACGCACCGATGAGGGCGGCCGGACTGTCGAGGAAGGAGTGGGTGGTGGGCGTGGAGGGCGAGATGGGCATCGAAATCGAACTTCGAACGGGAGTGTCCGAAGTTGACGTCGACGATGGTTCGAGGATGAGCGTTTCCGGACGACGAGGGTTCCAGACTGAGGATAGGGAGGGGTGAGGGTATCGAGAAGGAGAAGAGGGTGCTGAGGCGGGTGCTGGGAGGGAAGGTACCGGCTCTGGGAATTCCTGGGAAAGGGAAGAAGGGAGTCGACTGATCCGTTTGGACATCCTCGCTGTTTTCTTCGTCGCGTCGGATCCCGATCCAGCCTCCAACGAGAACTCGGGCTCGTACATGGACGCTCTCGCATAATCCGCAAAGATATCCCACTCCTCCTCACCATCGTCGTCTCGGTGACTGGACGAAGTCGCGAGGGTCGAGGAGGAGAACGACGACGCAAGCTTGGTTGCGAGCGACCGCGACGACGGTGATTTGAGCTGCTTGACCGGCGAGGGAGATGGAGAGGTGATGAGAGGGGAGTTGGTGGAGGCTCGTCGAGGAGAGGTGAGGGGGGAGGGGATTGTAGCGGAGGAAGCAAGTTCGTCGGGATGAGACCCGTTTCGAGGGTACGAGTTTCGGTCGTGAAGAGGTTGCTTGGAGTGGGAGGGAGCTGTTTCGGAGGGGAGAATGGATTGGAGCTCGATGTTTTGAGGAGGAACTGGAAGAGCTGGTTCGTCGGAGGGAGGAGGAGAGGTTTCGTGGGTGGGAGGAAGAGGGAAGAGAACGGCGGTGTCGAGAATGGAGGACGCTCTTTGGTCGTGTCCGAGGTTGGATCCGAGGGTGCTCTCTGGTCGAGGAGAGGAGGACTGACTGCTTGAAAGATCAAGTGCTGGAGAGGAAGGGAAGGTCGAAAGTCCCGAGGTTGATGGTGAAGTCGATGCTGTTCGGCTGAGCGTCCCGTCGTCGAACTCAAAGGTTGAGTCGACGGGAGGGATGTTGATGTTGAGCTCTCGACTTCTCCTGACGATCTGATCCTCCTCCTCGTCGTCGTCGTCCTGAGGTCCCTTCGACAGCTCTACTACCTCGTCCTCCTTCTCCTCCACCTCAGCCTTTGGCTCTCCAGCCAGATTCGAAGGAAGCACGAAGCTGTCGAAGTCTACGAAAGCTCCAGGGTCGCCTCTCCTCCTCCTCTTCTTCTCGAGCTCGAGTTCGAGGTCCTCGGAGCTGCCGTTGGACGTGTCTCCTCCTCCTCCTCGGGTGAAAGTGGAAGTGACTGGCCGACGACGAGGGACCGGGAGAGGAAGATCGGGAGGGGAAGGAGGGGAGGAAGAGGAAGGAGGCGATTCTTCAGGAGAGGAGGAGGGAGCGACGCTCTCTGTTGGGATCGAGAGCTGTTCCTGCTTGAGGTCGATATGAGTCGGGGTGGAATCGGATCCAGCTGGAAGTGGTGAGGAAGAGGATGGTGGAGTGGCGGTAGTGGTTGGTTCTTCGTCCTTGACGGGGAGGGACGAGTTGGGCGTGGAGGAGTGGGAGGAAGGCTGAGCTGAAGGTGAGGGAAGGACGACATCGGGTTGAAAGCTGAAGTGAGCTCTGTCGAATTCTCCTAGCACTCCTTCGCAGTAGCCCTGCAAGATGACAATCGCGAAAGTATATATGAGCGTCTGAGCTTGAGTCGAATAGCAGCAACAACGTGGGAGAAGGACGAGAAGGAGAAAGCGGAGACTCACCAGATAGGTCCCCTTCTCGAAGTCCAAACACTCCAAGACTGCTACCTTATCTCCCTTGAGGAACATAAGCTGGTCGACGCCCTCGGCCAGGAGATCTACGAGGGCGGTTCCTTCAGGCAGGCCACCTGTTTGAAAGCGAAAGGGAAGGGAATCAGTCAAGGCTTCGGGAAGGGAAGGAAGGTGCGAGCTCTCTCTCTGCTCCTTCCTCCTCTTCCTCTACGAGCGACCTATCTGAGAGCAGCAGTCTATATAAGAGCTTACAGCTGCAAGCAAAGCCCGCTCTGTCCATCTCTGCTCCCCAAAGTCTCAAAAGAGAGAGTGTTCCTCCTCCTCTCTCTCCACCTTGAACCGACTCCGACCCGAGCTGACACGAACGAACGAACGCGACTCGGGAGGTAAATGAAAGGACGAACTCACCTTTCTCTGCCAGAGCCGTCAACCGAGAGAGCGTATCCGAGTCCATGTCGCGCGAGAGATCCTGATGCACTCGAGGATTGAGGGGTGGTTGGTTGAAAGTTCGACGGGTGATCTTGTTTGTTGAGCAGATCAGGAAGAAAGGAGAGCTCAAAGGTTGAAGAGGAAAGGGAGCTAGGAGAACCAGAGAGGAGGAGGGAAGGGATAAAAGAGTGTGGGGTTGGGAGGGAAAGGAAGAGGGAGGGAGGAAGAACACGAGATTAAAGGGGAGCAAGGGAAGAAGAGCGGTGGGTGGGCAGGGAGAGGGTTGGGAAGAGAAAGGGAAGGACGGGGTCAAGCTCGAACAAGCGGCGGCAAGCGCGCGGAGGAAAATGGGCTCAAAGACGCGACCAGTGTCGAAGAAAATTTGAAGACGACTTGAGGAAGAAGTATTTTCGGGAGGTTGAGAGGCGCCGCAAATGTCTGGCTGGTAGGGAAGGAAAAAAAAAGAGGGGGGAGAGGCTTGTTTGCTCGAGCTCGGAGGGCTTTCGTTTCGCAATTAGCTTCGAGAGGGAGAGACCTGACTGAGTTCGCGCTCGGTTCTTGAGGTTTGAGGGTCAAGGGTCGAGAAGAAAGGAAGATTAGATAGGTATGCAGAGAGAGAGAGAGAGAGAGAGAGAGAGAGAGAGAGAGAGTGGAAAAAGTAGCAGGCAGTACGAAGTCGAGGATCGAATGAAACGAACAAAAACCCAAGAACCCTCCCTCGGACGCGTCGACCCTCTCTCTTCCCTTCTTCGCCCAACGGCTCCAAGCCCCAGGTCTCCTCACTCCACGTTCCTGATCCACCATTGTTCTACCGAGTTATCCAAATCCGCACTGGCACATCGCTCCTCGTCCCCGAAGTAAAACTTCTCCAAATCGCAAACGCAGACGTATCCTCGATCCATCGGCGTCGTCTGATGTCTTGGTTCCGCTCGGAGGTAGATCTGAACCTTGGGCCGATCTCGAACGATGTCAAAGACGCAGGTCAAGACCTCTCCGAATCCGAAATCCACGTCTTGGACGAAAACCTTCAAGGACGGGATCGCTTCCATGTAGGCCTCGACGTCGTACATGAGGTGGAAGAAACCTCGTTTCCTCCAAGCTTTGGCGGGACCTCCTTTTGAGTCGAGGTGCTCGAGGACGGCGGGGAGTTGGAGTGGATGGGATTCGCGGTCGGTGAGGGAGAGAGGAGGGAAGAGGTGGGAGTGGTATCGACAGTAGGTTCGGACGTCGATGCCTTCGAAGTTGGGGACGAGGAGTTCGAGCCGGGGAGGGAGGAAGACAGTGGTGAGTCCTGGAGACGTGAAGGTAGAATTGGAGCTGAATGGAGGGATGGTGAAGAGGGGTTGGAGGGTAGACTTGGTCTGATGAAGGAGGAAGGGAGGAAGGACGAACGCGTTAGTTTTGTGCGAAAACGAAGGGGTGTCCGTAATCCGAAGACTCAGAGGATGAAAGAAAAACAACAGGATTCACCGAGAGACATTTCCTTCCGCGACCATCGAAAAGCTTGAGGGAAGGGAACACTTCGAGAAGATCCCTCAAACCCATCTCCTCGTCGCCGTCGTAGAAGCAATCCTCCTCCTCGTGGCATCCCAACCAAAGCACGTCTCTTCGACCATCATCCCGGACTCCAGAGAACCCCACTGAAAAGTCCTCGAACCACAAGCCCGCCAATATGCCCGGCACTCGGTCGTTCGCGAATCCCTCGAAACCTGGAATCGCTGCAAGGGCTTGCAAGACCGCTCCTCCTTCATGGTTGATGTTGTCCAGGACGAGGTTCCTTAGAGATGGATGCTGAGAAGCTAGAGACTTGAAGAAGTTGTGAAGGTCGAAAGTTGAGGAGGGAAGACCGAGGAAGTTGTCGCCGCCGAGCTCCAGTGTGATCGTCTCCAAGCCTGGTAAGTTCGCGTCGATGAGCGAAGTAGCCGGTTCCAAGAACCTTCTGTCCAAGGGGATCTCGATGTGTTTCGGCTGGATAGCGAAGTTGGAGAGGAGGGATAGAAGGAGGTGAAGAGGGGGTGGTGCCAGGGCGCCAGACGTCCCGTTGGGATAGGCGAAGTAGGGGAGGGATTTCGGAGGAGGAGGAGGGCCGTCGAAGTCGTCGAAGGCTTCGTCGGAGAGGTTGAGGTCCGAGTAGGCGAACTGGGAGTGACGAAGGGTTTGGAGTCGCGGGTGGTTGAAGATGGCGAGGAGGAGTTCGAGCGTAAGGTACGCGTAGGGAGTGGACGTCGGAGCTCGTCGACGAGGAGAGACGGGGTTGAAAGGAGGTCTGCGTGTGAAGAAGGGTGGAACGACGGGATCCTCCGAAGCCTGACAGATCCGGTCGTCGAGAATGAGCTCTTGGAGGTTGGTGAGCCGAGGAAGAACGGCGACGAGAGCGAGAGACGTCTCAGCCCAGGGTTCGTCTTGAAACTCCTCGTCCCAGTCGAAGGCGAGCTCCAGGGTACTGCGAGAAGAGGAGAGAAGAAAGGGGGGAGCGCGTAAGCTCCTGAAAAAAAGAGACCAAACCAACGCTGGAAGAGTGCTTCATCGACAGAGCAAGGGAACAACGAAGTCGCCCGAGCTGACTTCTTCCTTTCTCCTTCTTGCTCCTCCTCTCAGACGCTCCAAGAACTCACAAAATTATTCCCAGGATCTCATCAGGGGTGTTGACGATGTCGGCAAGCTGAGCGAGTGTTCTGAGGATGATCGTCTTGAAGATTCGCGGGCGAGCGACCTGAACAGAAGGGAGGGAGGAGGAGGAGAGAGAGGAAGAGAAGGTCAGCTCAAGCTGGACCTCGACATGATGAAGGCTGACGGAGATAAGATAGAGTTCAGACTCACGCTGCTGAAGTTCTTACACGTCAAGCTCAAGTCTCGGATGGTACTCTGCTTGCAGAAGCTGAAGATGAGGTCGAGCAGTTCCGTTGGGAGGGAAGGAAGAAGGACGTCCGACGGTCGTCCTCGCTGGGAGCGATGGGAGGGCATTCTGGAAGATTCAAAAGACATCGAGAGGTTAGAGGGTATCCAGTGGTAGAAACTGAGACGATACTGTGGCTTACCGAGATCTCAAAGTGTTTAGATGATGCCGGTTCAGAGGGAGAAGGGAGGAAAGTTCGAAGCTCAACGTTTCGACCTGAAATGATCTGGCCTTTGAGCTTCATCGGTGCATCTCTTCCTCAACCCTCACCCAACGGCTTTACAACTCTTGTGGATCATGGCAAACAACGGCCAGCAACCCACCTCTACATCCGCAGCCATCTCATCCGGTCTCGGATACCAGTTCAGCGCTTCATCGTCCTCGACGGGAGGAGGAGGAGGCTCGTCCACAGGAGGAGCAGAGTTCATGGAGTTTGGGACAACGTGCGTGAGCTAGTTTATATCACTCGTCTAGGAGAAGAGAGCTGTATGCGAACGGGGGGTTGCGTGAGGTGGTGCTTGTACTTCGCTGCTGAGAAGGATGGACAAGGAAGGCAGGGAGTAAGGGCGGGGGGCGGGGACGGTTGAGCGCCTCAGACCTCCCAACGAAGGGCCGATATCCTTGGTCCAGCGATGATCAAACCCACTCCGAAGCTGACTCTACTTGCTTCATGCATGTAGGACACTCGAATGGAAGATGAACAATCTGAAGGCATTGTTTGAGGGAAGGTGAGCTCGTCGTCTTCCTTCCCCATCGGTTCTCGCCGAAGCTTGAGCTTCCCTCCCTCCTTCTTGCCTCGTCGTCGTTCCTCACCTTCCCAGCCGAGGCGAATCCAAGTCGCGAGTCGTCAAGTCCGTCCTCTTTGGTGGATCGAAATGTACGTGATCTTCTTGACTCGAATTCTATGCGGTCGACTATTCGTCCCCCTCGACTCACTCCAGCTCCTTTCCTCCCTTCGCACGTCTCGCAGGGCAAATTCTCTTCTACCCCAACGCCGGAGGCTCAGCGAACGACTACTGCTCTCTATATCTCTCGTGCGAACCTTCGCCAGACGAGTACGAGGATCCTCCCGGTCTCGTCCCCTCCAGCTCTCCTCCTCCCCATCACCGCTCTTCGTCCAGCGTCGCGTCGCTCGGAAGCTCTGGAAGATGGTCGCGGGACGGCATGTTCCAGTTCAGATTCGAGGTCAAGGGATCGGATGGGAAGACGATCTGTGTCAAGGAAGCAGCCAATCATGTGAGTCCATAACGAGACCCCTTTCCGACGCGTCCTCCCTCTTCCTCTCTGATCTCTCTCTCCTCCTCTCCAGACCTTCGCCAGTAAGACGCAAAACTGGGGATGGGCTCAGTACGCCAAAAGAGACACCGTCTTCTTCAGCAATCCCGTCACTCGCTCGGCTGATTACTTTCACGGTCGGTATCTTCTCTCTCTCTCTCTCTCTCTCTCTCTCTCTCTCTCTCTCTCTCTCTCTCTCTCTCTCTCTCCGTCCTCGTCCCTCCTCGCTGAAGGTTCGTTTTCTTTCTCCTCAGTCGTCTGTTCGATCTGGGCTGTTCCAACACCACCTGCACCTGTCGAGACGATTCCCAAGGAGATCGTTCCCAAGGCTTTGCTTCATGTACGGTCTTCTCTTCCTCTTCGTTTGACGCGACGCCAAATCGAACTGATCAGCTCCTTCGCAAACAGTCTGTCGGGATGCTTCTGGACGACCAAACCTACAGTGACGTGAGTTCTCTCTCCGTACCTTCTAGCTCTCTACGTCAACTCACAGATCCTTTGTCTCCCAGGTCGAGTTCGTCATCGCGAAGAAAGGGAAACGTGCTGAGAGAAGGATATGGGCGAACAAGACGCTGATCGCTCGTGCTGAGGTTCGTTGTATCCTTCTCTATTTACCTGAATCGGACCTGACACTCTTCTTCGCCTGATCATATTCCTCCAGTACTTCTCGACCATGCTGTCTTCTGGATTCGCCGAGGACTTCGACCACTCGGGAGACGAGGGCGTCTCGGACGTGAGTGGCCTTTCTACTCCAGCCTAGATCAGTCGCTGACTTTTTCTTCTCCCTTACCTCGTCTTCTGGCAGTCTGGAATCTCTCGTCGCTCTTCAATCTACCAACCCAACCTCGAAGATTCCGATTCCGACTCCGAGAATCATCCCTCTTCCTCCCCTTCCTCTTCGGACGACGACGACGACGACGAGAGCGAATCGGAACGATCAACTTCCTCTGCTGCTCACTCGGACGACGGCGTAGCTGTTTATGGTGCTGAAGAGGAGTCTACCGGTGGAGCAGGTGAAGGTTTCGATGCTGAGGAGCCGCGAGGAGATGCGAGGAGAATCGTACCTTCCTCGATCGCGTCGCCATCACTCGTTCCCGAAGCTAGTAGTAGTCGTGCAACAACCCCTCGGGCCTTGGATCTAAGCCTGCCTAGGGAGGAGGTAGCTGGAGAAGGGGTGGAGGAGCAGGTCCATGGGGAGGTGAAGGGTGGGAGCGGAGGAGAGGAAGCGGGAGGGAGGAGGAAGACTTCCGCGCTGGTGGCCAAGGGAGGAGCAGCAGCCGACGGGAAGGGTGGAGAGGAGGCTTCTGGTCTTGGTGTTTCGACCAAAGAGGAGAGACTGGGTCCTCGAAAGACGAGAGTCGTGATCAAGGTGAGTTTTCTCTTTCTTTCGGCATGCGGAACAGCTTCTCCGTCTCCCATCCCCGCCAGATCCTGATCACTTCCTCTCTCTTTTCTTGGTCGCATGGCTACAGGACGCCTCTTATCCAACTTTCTTCGCTCTACTATACTATGTTCGTCGAACACCTCCACCTCTCTCTTCCTCTCTCGAAGTCGACTTCGTTCTCCCTCTTCGTTTCTTCTTTTGCTAATCACCCTTTCCTCCTTCTCCCACAGCTCTACACCGACCACATCACCTTCGCTCCTCTCACCTCCTCTTTCATCAATCCTTCCAATCCCAACTCCATCTCCTCCCCAGCTCGAGCACGAGAAGCTTGGATCTCCAACTGGATGCGACTCCGACCTGGTCGTCCTCGTCCTGCTTCAGCAAAAAGTGTCTACGTTCTCGCCGACAAGATGGGATTGAACGACCTTAAAGCCAGAGCTTTCGATCGTGAGTTGACACTACACTAAACACTCTCTCTCTCTCTCTCTCTCTCTCTCTCTCACGGAGAGCGTTGGGGAAGGACGAAGACGGCGAGTCAATCTCGTCGCGCGCGTCGTTCAGAAACCTTGAAACTGACCCAATCTCTCTCTCTCTCTCTCTCTTTCTCTTTCCGGAAATTCCCCCCCTTTTTTTGGCAAAGACATCGTCGCTGGTCTGACGGTCGCCAACATCCCTTCGGAGGCTTTCAGTGCCTTCTCAGCCGCGTTCGATGAGGTTCGAAAGGTCGAAGTGGATTTCTTCTTGAAAGTGAGTCCGTCGGTCCTCACTCTTCGCCCAGGGAAAAAAAACCTTCCACCAACTCATCTCTTCCTTTTACTTTTGCTTTTACAGAACTGGAACGAAATCAAACGAACGGACGGAATGAAGGATGTTTGGAAGCAGGTTCGAGGAGGAAGATTCCTGGGATTCGAAGAGGGTTCGTCTCTTTCGCTCTCTCTCTTTCGCTTTGTCTCAAAATTTTCACTGACCTTCGTGTTGCAACTTTTCTCTACCTCTCCCTCAGTCTGGCCTCTCGTCATCTCCCAGCTAGAGTTTGTCGCTTTGGGAGGAGGGTCGTCGGGAGATCAGAGTCACAACCCATCGATCTGATCTTTCCTTCTCATGTTTTTGTGGAACGAATTTTTTTTTCACGACTTTTCCTTTTTTTTACTATCCTTCATCTCTACCTCGACATCCAACGAAAGATTGAAAGAAGAAGAAGAAAAATACCCTCCCTCCTCTGATCTCTCTCCTTCTCTCTCTCTCGCTCTCCTCCTTACGTTCCTTTCTCCCTTCCAACACCCACTCCCTTCCCAAACCCCTTTCTCTCTCCCTTCAACTCCTCAAAATGTCCGACAACGACGGTACGCTCCTTCATCGACTCTCGACTACGTAGAAGTCAGCATACATCAGCAAGGGGAAGGAGAAGGAGTCGAAGAGAGAGAGAGAGAGGGCGACCTTCCCTCGACTTCCTTCCCTTCCCTTCGAATCGACCCATCCATCCTTCGTTAGGGCGACCGTCCACGACTCCAATCCATCTCGACGCGACTCGACTATGGCAGCATACACTCCATCGATCGGTCGCTCTTAGAGACGACCCGCACGCCATCCCAGCCAGCGGGAGATCTCACACCTTCGTCACTTCCCTTCTCGACGCCCGACTCCTCGCTTTCACCTCTTCAATCCACTACATAGCACTCCCTTCTCTCGTCACTGGACACACTGCATCTTACATACGACTCCGGCTTCATCATCCTCGATCCACGACTCTCCTCGCATCGACTCACACCCTGCTCATCCCCCTCCGACTCGACCTGACGCCTTCACCTTCTTCACCGTCCACTCCCTCAGCCTACTCCTCTTCCCGACGAGAAGAACCCGCTTCCGGAGGATACAGGGACCGATCTGCTTCCCCCCGACGAGGTGGAGACCGAGACGACGGAGGACGAAGGTCCCCCGTCGCTGAGCGAAGACAGAGGAGCGCCTCTCCCGGAAGGAGGATGGACGTCGACGGAGGTCGAGATTCGGGACGAGGTCGAGGGTGAGTGCTTCCTCTTCTCTCTCCGTTTCTTCTTGCGACCTTGCTCGAGCTGCCGAGATAGAGATCTGACCTCCTTCTCCTTCTCCCTCTCGTTTTCGTTCGCTTTCGCTCGGACAGACCTCCCGGAGGAGGAGGAGGAGACAACCCTGGAAACAACCTTCATGTCTCTTCCCTCGCTATCTCCATCGACGAGCGAGCTCTCGAGTCTCACTTCGCCAAGTACGGAGTCGTACGTTCCATCTCTCTTTCCCACTCCCCAGCACTTCATCCTCCTCCTCGCTCGCCTTTCGTTTTCCTTCCAAAGCTGACCGACCTCGACCTCCTTCCCTTCCCTTCTCTTCTCTTCTCCCAGATCGACAAGGTCCAGATCATGTTCGATCCTCACTCCCAGGAGTCTCGAGGATTTGCCTTCGTTACCATGAAGACCTCCGAGGAAGCCGACGCTGCCATCGCTGGACTCAACGGAACTGATCTCGGAGGAAAGACCATGCGAGTCGAGAAGGTCAGTCTCGTCTCCTTCCTTCCTTCCCTTCTCTCGCTGACCTCTCTCGTGTCCTTCTGATCTCTAGGCCCGACGAGGACGAGCCCGAACTCCTACTCCTGGACGATACTTCGGACCTCCCAAGCCTGAGGAGCGACGAGCTCCTCCTCCCCGAGGCGGAGGAGGCTACGAGCGACCGTACGATCCCCGACCTTACGATTCTCGATACGCCGGTCAGTATTTAATACCATCTCATCTATCCAAGCCCTTCTACCACCCGTCTTCCACCTTTTCTCCTTCGAAGAGAACGCAGTGCTGACTCCCTTTTCGCAAGAATATTATCCTTCCTCTTCCTCCACGCGCCCGTCCTCCTACTCCCGCCATCATCACGACGACAACTACCACCGCTCCTCCCACTCCTCTTCCTACGGCCGATATGCCGACTATGCAGACGACTCCAGGGGTGGAGGACGATACGACGATCGACGAGGTGGAGATGATCGATGTGAGTCGAACTTCCCTTCTCATCTCTCCCTTCCTTTCTTCCATCTTCATCTTTCAACTCTCGCTGACTTCTTTCCCTTCTTTCTTTCGCCCATCAGACGGAGCCGCCCCTCCTCCTCGACGACGAGACTACGAGGAGCGACCCTACTCCCAGTCTGGATCTCGAGACTACCCTCCTCGAGACTCGTACTCGTCCTCTTCGCGAGCTCCCAGGAGGGACGACACCTACGCTGCTCCTGCTGCTGGCTACGACGATCGATCCAGGAGTGGAGGAGAGTCTAGGAGGTACTAAACTCCTTCAGACGCATCTGTTGGTTGTGCTTGTGAGACGGAGAGGAAGGAGAGAGAGTGTTGGTTGGTTGAGATTTGTTTTGAGGAGTCGATTTGTGAAACGATACAATTGATGAAGCTTTGTTGCTGTAAGTTTCTCCGGCTTCGCGAGACGCTGCTTCAAGAGTGCTAGCGAGGATTTTTTTGGTCTTCCAGCCCATGCGAGGTGTTTGAAGGTCTTCTCCGACGAACGTCATCCTCCATTGAGTCGTCCCTTCCTCTCCTCCCTTCCTTCCCTCTCCCTTCCTCTCCTCCAACCCTCACCCACCCACTTTTCACACCCTTCATTCAAGTTCTCAAACTACCCACCTAGCTTCCGTCCAATCTCCAAATCCCTCTACCTCCAAAGAAACCAAACGAGAAACGAAACTAAACGAAACGGACGAGATGCCACTCAACCCTCCACCTTCCTCCCAATCCTTCGACACTACCACCACGACACCGACCATCCAACCTCCCCCTCCTCCCCCACCTGGATCCAACCCCAATGAGCTGAGCCACAACGGAGTGGTGAACTTTGAGGCTTTGAAGAGGGATAGGCAGAGGACTGAAGCGTGAGTTCTCCACGTTGAGCTCGCTTCGCTTCGTTTCGTCCTTCTCTTCTCTTAATCTCTTCCCTCTTCGCTGACCCTTCACCTCATCCTTTTGTTCTCAATCTCATCTTCATCCCTTTCCTCTTGGGCCTCATAGGAAGTACCACACCCACCACCCAACTCCTGACTCGCAAAAGAACGTCGATGCAGAAGAGGAGAAGCAGAAGACGTACAGCGAGGAGGATAAGTCGTTGTTGGATGCTGTGAAGGGGGTTGGGGAGGCGTTGCATTTGAGTGGGAAGCCTCGGGGGAAGTGAGAGGGTTTGGTTTTGGTCGGGTGGATGAGGATGGGCGGCGGAGGAGGGTGAGAGAGGGAGGGAGGGAGGGAGATGGAGAGGTCTGATGAGCTTTTGCTCTGAGGAATCGAGTGGGTTTGGGCAAGAGCAAGGCAGAAGAAAAAGGGTACGTGCGATGAAGAGGAGAGGAAATGGTGGTGGAGGTGTGCAAGGGTGTGCAAAGGAGAGCGTGCAGGACCTTCGGAGAGGAGATGGACGCGTCGCGATTCGAGAAGTAGATGAGCAGACCGTCGTGCGGCTGAGGAAGACGCTTGACAAGAGCTGCAAGACAACTTGAAAGAAAGAAGAGGACAAAGGTAGAGGAGGTAGGATATCATCGTGATCAAACCAAAGAACCGAACGAACTAGAGTAACGACGTAAGAAAGGAAACGGGTGCGTCGTCGTCCCTCCCCTCATTGAGCGACGGCTGCGAGGTCCTTCTTTCGAGGGAGATAGGAGAGGATTTGGGATTGGAGCTCGGCGGGGATGGAGAGGAGCATGGTGAGAGGGAGGAGAAGGTCGAGCTCGAGGGAGGGAGGGAGGTGTGAGCTTTTGAAGACCTCTCCTTCTCCTATGGAGCCGCAGAGATACGTCGAGCCGGTGGGTTAACTCACTAATATACCGGAGTTGGACCGAGAGACGCGGGAGTCGACGGGCAAAGAAGGAGAAAGGGAGGAGTGGCCGTTCAAAGGAGAAGAGAAGTTCGTGAGCTCGAATTCCCTTCTTCCCCTCACCCGCGACCTTCTTTTGCCCCCGTCCCTTCATCTTTTTCTCTCTTCAGTCTTCTTCTTCGGATCGAGGTCAAGCGCGGATGACCTTCTACGATATTCTAGGAGTCCAACAAGACGCATCGCAGCGGGAGATCAAGAATGCTTGGAGAGAGCTCGTCCTGAGGGTGAGCTCGCACTTTTCCTTCCTTCCTCCCTTTCCTTTCCTCTTCCTCTTTCGCCCTCTCCAAGAGACGACTTGCGAGACGCCCAGAGCTCCAGCTGACTTGCGCCCCGTGCTCACCTTCTCAGCACCACCCGGACAAGACTGGGACGGTTGAAACGACGAGCTCGAAGGAAGGAGAGGTCGACATCCACCTCCTCACCTCGGCCTACGAGGTTCTTCGCTCTGATCTCAAACGAGAGATCTACGACCGCGAGCTCTTGGATTCGACAAGATCGGGGACAAGTGAGTACTTCTCCGTCTGAAATCAGATCCTGCGAACGAAGAAACAGAGCTCGAGCTGACAGATTCCTCCCGCTCGTTCAGCCAACACCTCTTCCCACTTCACCACGCCGACTGCTCCTCCTCCTCTCGCTCGGACGACCTTCTCTCTCTCCGACTTCACACCTCATTACGGTCCCAAACCCTCAGTCTTCACTTCTAAACCCTCCGCCGACTTGTTGCCAGCTTCTACGGAGAAACAGGACGCTGGGAAGGAAGAAGACGACGACGACGAGGATCCGACGTACTACACCCATCCTTGCAGATGTGGCTTCGAGCTTCTGATCAGCAGAGAGGAGCTCGAAGACGGGGTCGACGTGATAGGTTGTGATGGATGTGGAGATTGGATAGGAGTTGGGTACGAGGTCGTGGAGGAGAGCGAAGAGGAGGAGGAATGAATTAAAGACGAAAAGGTCAGTCTCGTTTTTCAGCACTCGTTCGATAATCAGCCTTTCGCTTGGCCTAGATCCCGAGCTGCTCAGATCAAGTAGGTGGAAAACTGTGGTGAAGCTCAAGGAGGGTGATGGCTGTAGGAGACGAGGGGCTCGAAACTGACGCGTCGCTCTTTCTTCTCTTCTACCCTCTCCTTTTCCATCCAGACGAATCCTCAAGCCAGCCTTTTCGACTTGGACGAACCTTCGATCGATCGACACCGGCTATTCTCCTCGAGACCTCGCGAGCCTCCATCCAAAACAGCAACCTCGACCGGAAACCTCCAAGTCTCGCCCTTTTCGTGCCCGCCTCCCTCGCTCCCTCGAACGGACGTATGCAGCTCGGACGGGAGCAAGCTCCGAGGAGAAGAGGCTCTGCCGGGAGGACTTATCATTGGTCGAAGTGGGTTGAGGGGAAGGTGGGATCACGACGAGGGAAGAATGGGGCTCTCAGCGACGCACCTTTTCTTTTGGGCGAGGTTCGGTGATATCGGATTGATCCCTGATCTCGCAAAAAGAGAAGACAAAACCTACTCGGATCTGCTCAGCGAGGCTGAACTTCACTGTCCGTGGACGAGAGGTTTTTCACGTTCGTGTGATCTCTCCCCTTCCCTCAATCCAAGTCCCAGTCCGAGTCCTGGGTTTACGAAAGACGCCTGTCCGCATGAACATCAGAGAGAGAAATAAAAACCTTCTCAGAACGACAGAGAAGATATGCTCTCTTTCGATCCCTCTTCTTTCTTCCTCCCTCCCTTTCTCTCTCTCTTCAACAAAGTACAACGTTTTTCACCAGAGATCAAACAGGCACGAAACAAATAACTATCTAATCCTTCAGCAAAGCCTCGACGATATGATTCACCCTCAGATGACGAAGATCAGTGTACGTCTGCATCATCAAAAACAAAAGAACGAGAAACGCGGGTCAGTTTCGTTTCGCGACGGAAGAAGTGGAGAGAGAGAGAGGAGAGACGAACCTGACCACACCCAACGAACAAGATCGGTTGACCTGTCACGTAGGTCATCGAGAGGGCGGCTCCTACTTTGTCGTCCTGAGAGGGAAGGAGGGAGGCGGGGGAGGGAGGAGGAAGGTCAGCGCGAACGCGAAACTACGTGTTCGGAAGGGAAAGAAAGGAAAGAACGTCGAATCGACCAACTCACAATAGTATCAAACTTCGTCAAAATCATCCCGTCAATCCCTCTCTGCTCCGCTCCCGGTGTAGCACTTGAGAAATCCCTCAAACTCCTATCGAACTTGCTCAACTGATCGACTGCTTCGTTCCCTACGAGCGCTTCTCCGACGAAAACGATCTTGTCTGGGGTGTTGACGGTGACGAGTTTGGAGAGAGCTCGCATGAGGGGTTCGTTGTCTTGCATTCGACCGGCGGTGTCGATTAGGACGACGTCGAAGTTCTTTTCTTTGGCTGGGTTTTGGTTTGGGGAGGGGAGGAAGAAGGAGGGAAGGGAGATGGATTAGCGATTGAGGGGGGGAGGGAGAGAGAGGGTGGAAAGTGGAGTGGAGAGAGAGGAAGAGGAAGAGGAAGAAGAAGAAGAAGAAGAAGAAGAAGAAGTCGAAAAGAAAGAGACCCGACCTCCAAACTCACCATAAGCAATCGCCTCCCTCGCAATCCCCGCCGAATCCTTCCCGTACCCCTTCTCAAACAACTCCACCTTCGACCCCTTCCCTTCTCCTTCCACCTCCCCCAACATCCCCAAATTCCTCACATGAACCCTCAACTGCTCCACCGCCCCACTCCTAAACGTATCACAAGCAGCAATCAACACCCTCAGATCGTTCTGAAGCAACCAGAAGCACACCTTCGAGAGGTTGGTGGATTTCCCGACTCCGTTGACACCGACGAAGACCATTTTGTAGGGATCTGCTGTTTGGGGAACGGAGGTGGAGGAGGTGTTGAGGGAGAGGAGGGATTGGGATTGTTGTGTTTTTTTGCGTTTGATTTCGAGGAGGATGTCGGTTGAGGATTTTGGGGTTAGGATTCGAGTGATGGATTGGGAGAGGGAAGCTCGGACTTCGGATTTGACACCTTTTGGAAAACGAATTCAAAGCGAAAGAGGGAGTCAGCTTGAGCGAAAAAGAGAGAAAGAAAGAGAAAGACGCGTTCAAACAAACTCACTTCCAAACCCTCCCAACTTCCTTCCCACCAAAGCCTTCTCCACCCCTTCACACATCTTCTCCGCAATCCCCTTGGCCACATTCTTACTCATCAAATGTTTCTCCATCGCCTCCAACACAGGTTTCAAATCCCCCTTCGTCAAGACCTTCCCCCCCGTCAACCTCGTAAACCAACTACTCATCCCACCCACCACCCCTCCTCCCGCACCTCCTCCCTCCCCATCCTCCCCACCAGCTCCACCAGACCCCAAATCATCGTCTCCAAGCAATTCCCGTTCCTTCCTCAACCGACTCTTCTCCAAAGCCTTCTCAATCATATCATCCTCCTCATCCTCCTCCCCTCCCTCCGCTACTCCACCACCCCCGTTCAAATCCGCAACGTCGTAGAACCCATCCTTGGTTCGAGAACCCATGGCGTCTTTGGAGATGAGATCGGCGATTTGGGAAGGGGTGAGGGTGGGAGCTGAAGATGGGGCGGAAGAGGAAGAGGAAGGAGGAGGAGGAGGAGCAGAGAAATCGAGAGCTGCCATGTCGGATTCAGTGAAAGAGGAGTCTCCCCATTTTCGCATGACTTTGGAGGCTGCTGGGGGTTTGGTGGAGGAGCGTTTGGAAGGGGAGTCGGATCTGGGAGGAAAGACGGACGATATGAAGGAGGGAAAGAGAGAGGCCGTTAGTTTCAGTTAGTCGCGCGAACGAACGAACTCGAGATGGGAAACGAGAACGAAAGACTCGTCGACACTCACTCTGAACCACCTGATGGACTTCCCGGAACGCCCGCAACCTTCTTCTTCCCACCACCTGAGGATCCTCCTCCAGCTTTGAGACGAGCTTTGAGAGCAGAGACGTTCTTTGCGATCTCCTCGGCGGATTGTCCTCCTCCTCCTCCCTTCGTAGGAGCTGCTCACGAAACCAAACGTTGAAAAGAGAGTCAAAAACGCGAAGATGAGTGAAAAAAAAAGTAAAGAGGAGGAGAGCAGAAGGACTTACTGCTCGGAGCTGCAGCAACAGGAGCTGGAGGAGAAGGAGAAGCGATTGGAACCTCCCTCGACACCTCCCCTCCGTAAACCGCGTCCAAAGCAGCCTTGGGGATAGGAGTCGCTCTTCTTCCAAAAGGTTTTCTCGTCTACAAAATACTCCCAATAATGAACGATCAGCCCAGCTTCCCCTTACAACCCTCCGACGCGAAACGAAACCCGAAAACGTACCTTCCCCACCCCCATCTCCTCCATCTCAGCCTTCTTGATAACCTTCTCAAACACTTTCTCCCATCCTTCCAACACTTTTTCGAACTCCCAGTTGACGCTGGAGGAGGTGGATCCGTCGCGAAGGGATTGAACAAAGTCGAGGAGGAAGGGTTGGTAGAGGGTTAGGAAGAGGGATTTGATTGTTTCGAGGAGAGTCGGGATGTAAGGGAGGTGGAGAAGTCGGTGGTAGGCGACCTTTTCTCAAAGAAAAAAAAAGAAGAGTAAAAGAGGGAGGGAGGGAGGGAAGGGTGAGCTCAACAGAAACGAAGGAGAAGGAGAGACACGAGTTGAGCTCGTTCTTTCTCTTTTTTTTACTCACGACAAAAACCAAATCCAAGCCATTCTCCACCACCCATTCCATCTTCCAACCTCCAGCTTCATAACTCTCCCTTCCCCCACCTCCAGCCTGAGTAGCTGAGCGACCTTCGACGAGAACGTCCTTGATGAGAGCGTTGAGGGGGTTGGAGGAAGAGCAAACGAGGTTCGTGGCAGAGGGGGTGTAGGATTTAGACCACAGGATGATGCCACCTGAGACGAGTGGAGCGAGGAGCGAGAGAGCGAGTGAAAGTGAAAGTGAAAGTGAAAGTGAAAGTGAAAGTGAGGAAAGGAAGAGAGGACAGTCAGAGAGGTCGTTTCATTCGAGACTGCTGGCGAGCTCGAGCTCTTCCTCAATCCTCAAGCTCGCAAAGGAAGCCGAAGAAAGACTACTTACTCTTGTGAGAAATAGAAACATGATCGAGCATCTCTCTTGTTCTTCTCCCAGATGGGTTGGGTTGGTGGGCGTTAAGCGTGAATCACTCACTTCAAGGGAAGGAAGGAAGGGAACCCCAGCGAGCTCGAATCTCCCAGCCAGATTCGGACAAACTCGCTTTTGAGCCACCGAGCTCTGCTTGGCCTAGGCTCCGTCGTCTTCGGTTGACGTTTCTACATAGATTACAGCTTTCTGTTTTGATCGTAGACTTTACTCTTGAACCGAGGCAGCTTCTCTCGTTCTTAAACCAGCAGCCTCAACGCTCTCTCCCTCTCTCCATCTCTCCTTCGTTTCGTTTCGTCCGAAAGGTCCATCCATCCATCTCTCTCCTCTCCGCCTTCAAAACTATACACAACCCAACCCAACCCAAAATCCCACCCTTCCCTAGCCTCTTGAGGTGCTTTAGTGAGCAACGGCTCCAGCGAGCTTGGCGTCTCGAGCATCCTGCCACTCCCCTACACCAGATCAAAACCAGAACGAAAGAGTACGATCAGCTCGGGTCTTCTCTCTTCGAGGAGACGTGAAGAGAAGGGAGAGAGAAACGTACTGTAGGGGTTGTCGGGCTGTATGCATGAAGGCGAGGGAGAACAGAAGAGAAGGAGAAGGAGAAGGAGATGGAAAGATGGTGGAGAGAGGAAAGCGGGACGTGAGCCGAACGAACGAAGGGAGGGGAAGGGAAGGAAGGGAGCGAAGGAGGAGGGGTGGTTGGACGAGATAGAGGATGGAGGAGGAGGACTTACGCTGTTTCGCCATTGGGGCTCTGTAAGAACCAAGCAGAGAAAATTAAGAAGTTCATCAGCTCGTCGTCGTCGTCGTCGGTTGAAGGAGATGGGGCGACGGGAAAGGGAGGTGAAGAGGAGGAAGGAGGAGAGGAAGGGGAGAGAGAGAGCTACGTACTCTCGATCAAGGTCATCTGAAGCTGGTAGATTCCGAACCCAACGAGGAGAGTAGCGTAGACGAGCTTGTCGTAGAGGGGCCACATCTGTTACATACAAAACAACAGAGAGAGAGAAGAAAGGAGAAGGGAGGAAGGAGGGGAGGAGTCAGCTCTCTCTCGCTCTCCTTCTCTCCCTTCCTTTCCTTTCGACTCTCGTTGAACTCACCAAAGTAGGGGAAACCCTGTATCCGGTCCACCCCCACATCCAAACATGAACAGGCCAAGGCTTAGGGTGATTAGGTCCAGGTCCATCGTACCTGTAAGCCTCCTTGGTAGAAGCAGGCTTGACCGTGTTGGTGAGAACGAGAGGAGAAGGTCGCATCATGGCGAGAGGAGTAGGTCGCATCAGAGCGCCAAAGGTAGGTCGCATGTGGCTGATGGTGGAGGGTCGCATGCTAAAGGGAAAAGGAAGGGAAGGAATGGGAGTCAGTTGGGGTGGGAGGGAGAGGGAGAGGGAGAGAGGAGGAAGGGGGACGGACGTGGGAGGAGCGAGGTGGTTGGGGGGGAAGATGGAGAACCAAAAGGGAAAGGCGAGTTAGGGTTAGGAAAGAAAGAAACGCTTAACATCCACCCTCTTCGCCGTGAGTTTTCACTCTTTTCTCCTGGAGGAAGTCTTTCTGAAGCTGAGCTGACTCGTCTGAATATTTTCTTTGCTTTTCTGAAACAGAAGGACGCGAATTTCGTCGCTGAAAAGGTCAACAACATCCTCTCGAGCTCACCTCCTCCTCCTCCTCGCCTCCTTCCTCCGTTCACGATGGCTCCATCCGCTTCCTCCTCCTCGAAACCATCCAGTCGATCTCTACGATCAGCTCCTCCCACCTCCGAAGCCCCAGCCTCGGGCTCTTCGTCTTCCTCCTCCTCCCGCAAGACGAAGGACGACGCTGCTCTCGTCGCTCTGGAACAACCTGTTCAGACGACGCTCGAAGGGTTCACGAAACTCTACAAGTCCATCCAGTCCGCAGCCTTCTTGGGCAAACCCTTGATCGATACCCTCATCCCTAAACAAGTCGGAGAGGACGAGCAGGAGGAAGAGGATACGTTGGAGGAAGCAAAGAAGGAGATCAAAGGTGAGCTCGCGACGTCCTCCTCCTCTTCCCTTCCCCTCTCGTCGCGTCCGGGCTCTCACCCTCTTCGAAACTGATCATCCCCCTCTTGTTCATTTGTATCCGCAGTCCGAAAACTCACTTCCTTCACCCACCCCTACCCTCATCTCGTCCCCCTCCCGCCCCTCTCCTCTTCCTCACCCGCCACCTTGCTCCCTTACCAAAGGATCAACCTCGCCTCCTCCCTCGTTATCCTCCAATTCATCTCCATCCTCCCCCTCTCCCCTCCCCCAACCACCAAGCGCAAGAGAGGAGCCAAACAACCTACAACCAACCACGACACCGAGGAGCACGAGCAGAAGCTTTCAGAGGGCGAGGAGATGATGCGAGAACTGAAGAAAGGGTTGTTCGGCGGGGTGATGAGTTTGGTTCAGCCGGAGGATGCCTGGAAGGGGGGTGAGGACTGGTTGGAGAAGGGGCAGGGCATTAATTTGGGGAAGAGGAAGGAAGCGGGTGGGAGGAAGGGAGATGGAGGGGGGGTAGAGGGAGCGTTGGCGGACGGGAAGGAGAGGAAGAAGAGGAGGACGGAGGGGTGGAAGGAGAGGGTGGAGGTTATGCTGGAAGTTTGTACGGCTGTAAGTAAACACGTATCTTCCTCTTGCCGAAGGGTTGGGGAGGGAGAAGAGAAAGAGAAGGGAGGGAAACGCGTCAAACTTCAATTCGAACCTCGCTCGCTGACACGCGTTGGACCTCCTTTTCTTTCGTTTTCGTCCACCAGATCGTCCTTCTCTCCAACCCTCTCAGCTCCGAATCCAACGCCTCCCCCATCGAAACCACCCGCGAGGCTCGAATCCAAGAGATCTTCAAGGGAGACTTCCTCGACGACGCAGACGATCTCGTTGCTCGAGCGGACTTCAAGGGACCTTCGGGAGCGGTGTTTAGAGATGTGAACGAGAGGGGAGTGGTCTCTGTGATGTGGAAGAAGGCTGCGATTGCCAGGGCTGGACTTGTGAGTTTCTTCGCTTCAAGTTGGGAGGGAAAAGGAGGGCGGAGGGAAAGGGAGGGAGAGACGCGTCGTTCGTTCGCTGATTCGGTTTGGACCTCTGCACTTATCTCCACTGCAGCTCAACGGTCTGACTCTCGACGAAATGAACGTCAAGTACCGTCTCGACAAGATGTCTCAGATCGTAGGATCGTTCCTTCTCGCGAGGCTGTGGTTGCCTTTCCTTTACCTCGAGGAGGAGTGAGTCTCTCGTCCCGTCTCTCTTTCTATCTCTCTCTCTCTCTCTCTCTCTCTCTCTCTATCTCACGCTTCGACTGACGTTCCGATTTTTATATCGCTTGGCTCTCTCAGCGCCATCTCCAACCCCAGACCCTACTCCTTCCTCAACCCTCCAACGCCAGGTCAGATCCTCACCGGAAAGGACTTCGGTGGACCTCCTACTCCTCCTCCCGGCAAGAAGATCACCAAGAAGGCAGCAGCAGCGAAATCGAAACAACCAGCTCCTTCCAAGTCCAAGTCGTCGAAGAAAGCTGCCCCCGCCGCCGTCGAGGAGGAGGAGGAAGTTGTTCAGGAAGGAAGCAGTCTCGACGACATCGACAACGAACTCGCCCTTTCCTCTCACGCCGATGCCGACGACGACCACGAAGAAGAACCCATCGAGCTCTCCAAAAAAGCCAAGGGGAAACGCTCCTCTCGACTCCTTCCAGCCGCCGAACAAGAGGAGGAGGACGACGAAGAAGAGGAGGAGGACTCGGATTCAGACATGATCGAAATCAACGACGAGGCTTCTTTCGATTCCGACGAAGACGACGACATGCAGGGGGAAGAAGGGGTGCAGGAGGTTGAGGTGGAGAGGGAATCAGGCATCACGGAGGACGACCTGGTCGGTTCGGTCTCTCGCGATCCAGGAGAGGAGGAAGGACTGTCGAGGAGGGAGTTGACTCCTTTGAGGAGGAGTGTAGGGAAGGATAGGAGGTTGCCTGAGAGTAAGAGGGTCAAGGAGACGGGACCGCCGGTTCCGAAGGCGGTGGTGATGTTTTTGGAGAGGGAGGTTGGTGAGTTCGACTTTCATCCTTCGCTCCTTCTTTTCCCTTCGTGGGCACTGTCTGAGAAAAGAGGGAGAAAGGACTGACTGTTCGCGTTCGGCTCTCGTGGTTAACAGCTGAAGGAAAGAGTACGAAACACATTCTTTCGCCGGTTCGTTTGCTCTCAACTCTTCCTTCTTATGGCTCGATTAACCGATTCGGCGCGTCGCTCTCTTCTCTCTTGCTCACTTCGTCCCTTTCTACCTCTTTTCCACCTCATCCTTCAGATCGAGCAAATCATACGCTCCAACCTCTCTACTACCGCTTCCCCGCCCTCCTCATCGAAATCCAAGCCCAACCCCACTTCCAAACCCTCCTCCTCGAAATCCAAATCCCTCGCCGTCGTCTTCTCCGACGACGACGACGAGAACGAAGAAGAAGACAACCCTCCACCGAAACTCACCTCCATCCAACTCGCTCGACAAGAGAAACGTCGGATCGCAGAGAGAAACAAGATCTTGGGGAAGCAGTTGCCTGGAGACGAGGAGGCGGTTGCTGAGGAAGAGGAGGAGGAGGAGGAGGAGGAAGAGGAAGAGGATGAGGATGAGATGGCTTTGAAGCCTACGCCGAAGAAACCTTCGATCTCGCGCGTGATGCCGAGTGGGTATATCTATGGGACGGGAGGGAATGTGTGGGGAAGGAAGGACTGTGAGTCTCCACGTGTTTCGTCTCTCTCTTTTCTGTTCAATTGTTTCCTCGTTGGTGGTTCAGATCTGGTTTGAAGAGAAAAAGGAGGAGAGAAGACTGAGCTTGAGCTTGAGCTGACTCGTTCGCGTTGGGTTTCACAGGGACTGCCGAGGAAGAGAAGTGCTTGCTGGACGCGATGAGGTTGATTTATCCGGGGTCGTCGGTTCGTCCTGGCCGGCTCTGTTTCTTCTCTCCCTCCTTCTTCTTCTTCAGCTCACCCTGATTTGCCTCTCCTCTTCTGCCTCACCAGATCTGGAGCAAGGTCGTCGCTCTCCATGGACCTAACGGAGTCGATTCGACGATTCTCAAAGATCGAAACGTGTTCGTCGTTTTTTCTCTTCTTCCCTTCTCTTTTCTGCTTCGGGCCTTCGGATTCGTAGCTCACACTATCTTTTCTCGTGTTTCCGTCTGTATGAGCAGACAAAGCTGCAAGGATAAAGCTCGAAACATCAAGACTAAGATAGTCAAGGCGGGGAAGGTCCCTCCTGAGTTTCTCAGCGGAATCCAGGTGCGGTCCCCTCTGCATCGCTCTCTCTCTCTTCATTTCTTATCCCTCTTCTCCGTTCGCTTCTCTCCTCGCCGACTGACCTTTTTCTCTCTTTGTTGTTCCTGTAGATCCCCAAAGCAGCCCGAAACCTCCTCAACCTGCAAGCAGGCGTCGTCGTCGACAATCCTGCTTTCGCGCCCGTTCGGAGACCTTCTAGGGTGGAAACTGAGGATGATGGGGAGGAGGAGATTGATGAGATTCAGGAGGAGGAGGGGGAAGGGGAGGGAGGCAGGAAGAAGGCGAGGGTCAGTGGGGAGATGGACGAGGAGGACGAGGAGGAGGACTGAAGAGGGAGGAGTTTCGTTTGCGTTTCTTTTTTTGTGCTGGGGTTTATCTGGGTTGTGTTACATACTCATCTCTCTTGGTCCTTCTATCTGTTCAAGCCTCGCGTCCCTTTGATCTCTCGAACTCAAAAGAAAGAAAGAAGTCGCGCAGGCCTTTTAGCTTCGAGCTCACAACAAGGAACGACCCTTCTCCTTTTCCTCTTCCTTTCCCCGACGACACCCCTACTCTCTGTCTCTCTGATGTCTGGGATCCTGCAACCATCCTCCAACGGAGTTGGCAACTCGACTATGGATACCTCTCTTCCTCTCTCTACTCCTTCGAAGCTGATGTTGAAGTCGAGCGAACCCATTCCTTGGAGCTCGAGGTCCGTCCTTCCTTCCTTCTCCTTCTCTTCGCATCATTCCTTCTCGAGCTGACTCTTTGCATATTCTATGGTATCTGCAGCCCCGAGGACATGCGAATTCGACCTTCCAAATCGTCTACTACCACCCTCACAGCAGCAACTCGACTGGCTTCCTCCTCCTCCTTCGCTCCCACCACGACCTCAGCTCCTCCTCCTCCTCCTCCTCCTCCAGCACCTGCACCCGTTGTTCTTACGGGAGCTCAACGCCGTCGACTCGCCATTCTTGGAACTCTCGATGAAACTCCCGCTCCAGCCGAATCCTCCCTTGTCTACAATCGAGCAGATCAGCAACCAGTCGCCTCCTCCTCCAAGCTCACCACCACCTTCCTCAACCCTCCTCTCCCTCGAGCCCCAGCCTCGTCCTCAGCCTCAGCTCCAGTACCTAAACTAGCAGCTCGCTCGTATGCTCCCGAGATCAAGATGTCCGCCTCGAGTTCGACAGGAAGTGCTCCTTCCAAGGATCGAGCCAGGGCCGCGCTTCAACAAGCCATGATCCCTTCAAGACGACCTGGAGCAACAGCAGCCTTCCCTGCGACGAAGCCAACGGTCCCTATTGCTGAGAGTGGGAAGAAGAGACCTTGGGAGGCTGGGAATCATGAGTGAGTGCCAAATCCCTCCCTCGGAAGAAGAGAGAAGACTAGGAGGAGGAGGGAGGGTTGACGTTGAGCTTCGTTCGGTTGGGTTTGGAACAGAGCTCAGAAGGACTCGAGAAGGAAGCTCGCTTCGTTCGCCTACGGAGCGGGAGGATCAGCAGGACCTTCAACTTCCACCGTGCCCATCAGCATCAAGGCCAAGGTCGTTCTCTCGCTCGAACAGCAGCAGGTCCTTCAGCTCGTCCTGAACGATGGGATGAGCTTGTTCTTCACGGGTTCAGCTGGTAGGTCTCGTTTCCAGCACTTCTGTTTTTCTCTTCCATCACTCACAACTACTCTGCGGCCATGTTCTTCAGGTACCGGCAAATCCGTCCTCCTCCGAGAGATCATCCAATCCCTTCGACGCAAGTTCTCCCAAGCAGCCAACGTCGTCGCCGTCACAGCTTCTACAGGAATCGCAGCTTGCAACATTGGAGGATCGACGATTCACTCCTTTGCTGGGATCGGGTTGGGGATTGAGACGGCGGAGGAGTTGGCGAAGAAGGTCAGGAAGAACAGGAAGGCTGCTCAGAGGTGGACGACGACGAAGGTGTGGATCATCGATGAGGGTGAGTTCAAGCTTTCCTTCGATACATGGCGGTTAGAGAGGCTGAAGCTGACCTTTGGTTTGATGTGGTGGGAAATGAACCAAGTTTCGATGCTGGATGGAGACCTGTTCGACAAGCTGTCGAAGGTTGGCCAGATCATCAGGAAACGACCGGAGCCGTTTGGTGGGATTCAAGTGAGTTTCTGCTCTCCCAGTTCTTCCTCCTCATACTTGAACTGATTTTCATCTATCCATCGTCTTTCTAGATCATCGTCACCGGCGACTTCTTCCAGGTTCGTTGCTCGATCTCTCTTCCTTTCGTTCTCTCCCTCGATCTGACTCCTCGACGCGTCTCGTCTCGTTTCTTCAGCTTCCTCCCGTCTCGAAAGGAGTCGCCAAGTTTGCCTTCGAAGCCAAGTCGTGGTTGGAATGCGTCAAGCGAACCGTCAACCTCACTCAGGTCTTCAGGCAGAAGGATCAAGGCAAGCTTTGTTTTCCGTCGCGTCTTCTTTCTCCTCCTTTCGTTCTTCCTTTCGCTGACCCATTCCGTCGTACTTTCAGTCTTCGTCAACATGCTCAACGAAATGCGATTCGGGAAGATGACTCCTAGGTCTATCGCTACGTTCAAGTCTCTCACAAGACCCGTCGAGTATCCTGATGGAATCGAGCCGACTGTGAGTCTTGTTTCTCTTCGCTTCCTCACCGCGCAAGGTTTCGACTGGCAGCTGAACCTCTTCTCTCGGTCCTTCTCTGCTTCCAGGAACTCTTCCCTCGCCGAGAAGACGTGGAGAAATCCAACAACAGTCGACTCGGGATCCTGAAGACGGACGAGATGCTGTTCAAAGCTATCGACGGTTCGTCCCTTCCTTCCCCTCCCTTCCTCCCCTTCTTCCCCAAGCTCCTCCCTCGCTGACGTTCTCATCCTGCTCTTGTGCATTCCCTCTCTTCCTGAACAGGCGGAGCCATCGTCGACGTAGCCCAGCGCGACAAACTCCTCTCTCACATGCTCGCTCCTCAACGTCTCGTCCTCAAGACAGACTCGCAAGTCATGCTCATCAAAAACATCGACGAGCAGCTCGTCAACGGATCCATCGGGAAGGTTATCGCTTTCGTGGATCTCGCTGGGTACGCGGCGATGAGGAACGGGGGTGGTGAGGAGGTAGAGGAGGAGGGAGGAGCGACGAAGAAGAAGGCTAGTGCTGCGAGTGGAGTGAGGATGCCTGTAGTCAGGTTCGTCCTTCCTGGAGGTGGGAAGAGGGACTATCATGTCCAGCAAGAGGACTTTAAGGTCGAACTGCCGAGTGGGGAGGTTCAGGCGAGTAGGAAACAGGTGCCGTTGGTTTGTGAGTTCTGCTCGTTTTCTTCTTTTCGTCCCTTCTTGCGCAGAGAGAATCATTCCTGCTGACTTCCTTCGCCCTTCTCTTCTCATCTCAGTGTCCTGGGCGATGAGCATTCATAAGTCTCAGGGGCAAAGTACGTCCCTCTCCTTCCATCTTCCTCCCGCTCGAGGCGTCTGATATCTCATCTCTCTCTCTCCCCCCCCGCCCTTTCTTCACTTTCTTTCTCTCAGCTCTGGAACGAGTCAAAGTCGATCTCCGTCGGATCTTCGAGAAGGGCCAAGGTGAGTTAATTTACTCTTCTACACTACCAATCGAACGCGTTCCAGAAATTTCTCGTCCCTTGTTCCTTTCATCCGAAACCAGCCTACGTCGCCCTCTCCCGAGCCACCTCTCTCACCGCTCTCCAAGTCATCGGGTTCGATCCAGCAAAAGTCCAGTGCCATCCGAAGGTCCGTTTGTTCTTCGCCTTTCCTCTCGCCCTCCGTTCTCTCGCGTCGTCGCTGATCCCACCCTCGTTCTCCTGGGCCTTGCAGGTCTCGAAATGGAGCGAAACGCTGGAAAGCCTCATGTGATACCTCTCTCTTTCTCTGCTTTACATCTTCTCTATTACCTCTCCTACTTCGCTTTTGCCTCTATCACTCCCTTTGTTCACCTCCCCCTTCAAGGCGATCGAGGATCTCGGAAAGAAAACACGCGTCCGGAAATCAAGCTCGTTCCTTTTCTTCCCCTTTCTTCCTTCCTTAGTGCCTCTTCACAGACTCTGTGCCTTTCATCTCTCTCTAGCTGTGAAATCATTCAGCCTCTCTTTCACTTCTTTCCTTCGCTTCTTATCTCCCAACCACATCAGTCAATTCCCCTTCTCTTTCACCTTTCTTTGTTTCACTTCACACCGCCTTCGCGGGTCGCCATCCTTTCACGACTCTAGGACGGCCACATGCTCCTTTTCTTCCCTTCTTCTAGCATTGGAACTTCGACGCTGGAGCGGGTGGGAGGGAGGAACAAGGGAGAAGGAGAGGGGGGACTTTTTAGAGCTCTGCGAAGGTTGATGCGGAAGGTTCGAGGAGCAGGAAAGGTTCGTTCCCTTCTTCTTTGGCACGCTCCTCTTCCCTGCTTCCACACACTCGCTATACCTTTATCTCCTCTCGCGTGAGAGAATGTATGCTGATCAATAGACTGTATGCTTTTCCTCCTCCTTCTCGAACAACAGGCGACTCAAGACTCGAGAACCGCATTCAAGAATCCTCCCTCCCCTCGTCCCTCCACCTCCTCCTCCTTCCTCTCCCGACTCTCCTCCCGGACTTCTTCGACCTTCACGTCCTATTCTTCCAAGTCAACCTTCTCCCACTACAAATATAATCCCATCGCCTCCATCGCCTCCATCGTCGCCATCGTCCAGTCCCTCCGCCTCGCGCTCGACACCAATCCGATCTCCCTCTCCGCGTCCCAAGCTTCGGCTTTCGTCACCAGACTCGAATCGATAGGATACCACGATGTGAGGATCGCGCACGATGTGAGGCAGGGTGTGGAAGTTGGATTTGGGAGAGGGAACTTGAGGGAGTACTTGGCTTGGGTTGAGAGGGAGTTGGAGGGAGGGGAAAGGAACGGGGAGGGGTTGTTTACGAGTTGGGCGTTTGATGTTGCACGAGTGAGTAGATTACTATTTCTCTGTGTCTAGAGCCTAGACTGATGTTCTCGCTCGTCCTCCCAGATCATCCCAATTCTAGCCATCCTTCTACAACTCCTCGAATCTCTGAAACCATTCGACGTCTCACCTTTCCTCGCCGCTCTCGAACCACTGGACTCGACGACCGCGAACGGGCTTATGGTCGTCTTCTGCAAGCCAATATCTGCGGAAGAGAGGAGAAATCTCATATGGGACATGATCGACGATCTGGAGACGACAGTTCGAATGGTGAGCTCGCTTTTCTCTCTCTTCTCCTTTCGCTCGTCGCGTCGTCGAACTCTTTCGCGGGAGCTCACGCTTCTTTCCTTCTTTCCACAGTACTGGCAAGACCACTCCACTCCTCTCTACCACTTGCACGACTTCTCCTTCTACATTGGTCTCACGAACGCCTCCACTTCGCATCACCAAGCTCCCATCTACGAACCTTCCCCCCCCGATCAGTCGAGCTCGTCTTTCCCTCTCTCTTTTGGGTCGCTGAACTCGGAGGAGGCAGAGGAGAAGAGGTATCAAGAAGAGATGATTGAGGATGCGGACGAGTCAGTGGTGGAGTTCGAGGGCGTGGCTTTGTTGGAGAAGGGAAACGGAGGAGGGGGAGGAGGAGAGAAGAGAGGGTCGGAGGAAGTTGCTCGCGAGGCCTGGTGGTTGTAGATAACTTAACGGGAACCCAAATTCTTTTTTCTTTCTCTCATTTATACCTAACGAATCGACATTCACTCTGGATATGTACGCTATGATGACCTTTCACGACCTTTGAAGAAGGGAGGGAAAACGGCCGCGAGAACTGAGGACGAGCTCGCCTGAAGAAGTCCCTCCTTCCGTCTTTCCTTGCTCGTTCATCGCTCGAGGTAATCGTAATCTGCAGAGTTCTGATACTTATCATCCACTGGATCATCTTGTAAGATCTCTCCCGGGCGACCACGCTCCCAAGAGGAACGAAACGGAAGAAGGATCCATCTTGAAGGCCCATCACTTCGGCCAATCACGCGCTCGTTTCTGAAGCCATTGACGATGGAAGAGCAGGGAAGCGAAGTTTGAAGGAGGTGGGAGGTGGGCTAGGGGTTTGAGAAGGGAAATTTGGAGAAGGAGGAGTCTGGGAGGTTGTCGACGTTGGCGGTCAACTCGAAACGAAGGAGAGGAGTGACGAGTTGACCTCGACCATCTCCTTCCTTCCCTTCGCCTGCCTTCCTTTCTTCGCCCCGAGGACACGGCCATGTCTCTGATCCTCTCTCAGACGATCCTACCTCTCCCCAATGACATCCCATCCTCTTCCGTCAAACACATCCGAGTCAAAGACGTGCCTTTCATCGTCAGTCCATCTTGGGTTCGAGCTCGCTGCCTTCTGCTCCTTCCCTCTCCGAGCTCTCAACCCTCGTCGCTGACCCTCCCTTCTCGGCTTCAACCGGTGCAGATCTACCCTTCTGGAGATGGAATTGTTGTTCTCGATTCTGCCATGGAGCTCGTCGCGACGCTGCCGTTCTCGATGGGATTTCATGGAGTTGGGAAGGGAGCGAGGGAGGGAGCCATCGGAGGTCTCGCCGTAGACGAAAGAGAGGGCCTGGTGAGTGAAAATTCCAGCTCAGTTGTCTCCTTTGGGGTATAAAGACTCGTCAGGCCTGAGCAGTAGAGTTGGAAAGTCTTCAGAAAGAGTGAGAGGCCGTTCTCACCTAGCTGACCGCCTTCCCTCCCTCTCTCCCTCTCCCTTCTCCCTTTCAAGATCATCGCCTCCCTCGACTCTCACATCGTCATCTTTACTCCTATACTCTCCACCTTCCCAGACCTAACCCCTACCTCTTTATCATCCTCAAAACTCCGGCCTACATGGAAGGTCCATTCGACTATGACGACTCCGAGGGAAGGACCCATCACCTCGCTGGACTATCATCAAGGTCAGCTCGCCTCCCTCCTTCTCTTTCCCTTCTTTCGGCTCCTGACGTTGTTTTCGTTCCTCTCCGCTCTGCAGGAAAGATGCTAGTGGCTTCCAGAGGAAGCTTGGCTCTTTGGTCGAGCGATATGGACGACGGAATGGGTCTTTGGAGTCGGGTCTGGGAAGATGGGTGAGCTCGTTTCCCGTTCTCCTTCCCTCTCTTCCTTCTGTCGCCTCGAGCTAACCCAAAGTCTCCTCGCTCGATGCAGCCTTGACCTTCGGCTACCAATTGTCGACTGGTCCATCTTTGATCCTTCAGGTGGTTTTGCGACCATCCTCTCACGAGTTCGTTCAACGTCGACTTCCTCTTCGTCCTTCACGCGTCGACTGATCAAACTCTTCCTCTCTTTCTGCGTCCAGAACGAGAAAACTCTTCGAATCATCAAGATTGACAAGTCGGGAGAGCTGGAAGGTCGCTCAACAGGTCAGACGCTCAACTTCGCTCGTCCTATCAAGGGAGTTTGGTGGAGAAGCAGCACGAAGTGAGTTTGCGATTCCAAACTCGACCGGAATTCTACCCTTTCTTACCTATCCTTCTCGCTTTCACGACCACCCAGGGATCCAACGCCTCTCCTCTACACCCTCACAGGAGCATCCACCATCCATATCCACAGTCCCGTCCTCGACGATCCAAATCAATTCCAACTCTGGTCGACCGTCTCTCCCCCTGTTTCCTCTTCGCCATGCTCGACTCTCTTCCCTCTCAACGCGTCAGAACTTCGGAGAGGAATCGAAACAGCGTTGATGAACGAGACTGGGGACGATCTGGGTCGGAGGAAGATGCTCGAGGAGATCGGAGGGCCAGACGCGACGTTGGGAGATCTGTTCGTTGGAGTCGAGAGGGACGGAGGAGGAGTGAAGATCTGGAGCGTCGTCAACATGGAACGAAGGCCGCCAACTTTACACAAGGTCCTTAAGCTCCTACACCACCACTCCCCGTTCCTTCGGTCGACAACAGGCCCTCAAATGTCACCTTTCGCGTCTTACACCCTCGTCGCACTTCCTCGACCACCTCCTTCTCAACCATCTACTTCCTCGACCTCGTCTGCTCCAGCTCCGTCTTTACTCCTCATCTCCCACACATCATCTCGACCGATCGTCCCTCTTCATCTCACACCTTCCACTCTCTTTGATCCCTCTCCCTCAGCTTCAGCCCACTCCTCTTTCACTCCTCTTCCCGACCTCAAGGATCCCATCCTCGGACTCAACCAACCCGTCCGAGAGTTCTTCAGGACACCGAATGGTCGTGGTCTGATCAGTTTAGGGGAAGATGGAGAGTGCGTCGCCTGGGGGCTCGAGGCGTATCGGTCGAAGAAGGGAAAGGGACGCGACGGTCTTTGGAGAGCGAGAGGAAGGTGGAAGGCCGAGAAAGGAGTGGCTTTGATGGCTTTGTTTGCTCGAGGTGAGTAATCGTTTTTCGTCGTACATCTATCCCGAGCTGAGGGTGTCGTTCGAAGTAGAGGGTAGAGGGAGATTCTGACCTACTCGGTCGACGCGTCCTTTCCTCTTCTCACCTTCTCTCCTCCTACACTCCAGGCCGATCGATAGCAACCTACCACCCCTCCACCTCCTCCATTACGATCTGCTACCTCCGACCCTCTCTTCACTCTTCCCTCCTTCACCTCTCTCCAGCAACCTCCCCTCTCCCCGGCCTCTCTCCCTCCCATCGCCTCACAACCCTCCTCGCCCTTTCCGATATCGACGACGGAGTTTCGACCGCTACCAAACTCCCAAAAACATCCTACCTCATTGCGTCTACTTCTACCGCCTTCGTCTACATCTGGAGACTCGACGCTGGGGATCCGGAACGGCGAGGAGAGAAGGAAGGAGAACCGACCGCTACGCTCGTGTCGAGTTATCTCCTTCCTTATCGATCAGCCGAAGGAACTTCGTCAGAAGGAGGTGGAGAAGGAGAAGATCCAGCGTTCGTGATAAGTGTGGATCCGATGGGGTGGCACGAGAGTGTGATCGACTGGAAGGAGAGGGTGCCGTTGCAGGACATGCTGGTGGTGGTGACCAAAGAAGGGGAGTTGAGTTATTGGACGCCGAGGTTGGGCTATGTGGAAGGGGAGAAGGGAGAGGGGAAGGAGCCGTGGGTGCGGACGGGAGTGGTGAAGACGGGGAAGAAGGGAGCGGTGATGGCTAGGTGTAGTTCGAGGAAGAAGACTGCGATGGGTGAGTTTGAAGTCGAGCTCGAGAGCAGAGACGGAGGGAGGAAGAACAAGGGAAGTGAAGGATATAGAGCTGACGATACACCTTTCTGGGCGCCTGAATAGTCGTGAGCACGCCGGAAGGGAACGAGCTGTCCATCTGGGACTCGAAGTCGTCGGAGTTCGACTCTGGGTTGGAGTTTGTGAAGACGTACGAGTAAGCTTGCCTTCTTCTCTCAACTCACGAGGCTCAAGTAAGCTCCTTCCCAACTGACACCTCCTTTTCCCTTTTTTCAGCTCCAAGACTTCAGTCAACGATCTCGATTGGACGACGACGGCCGACCTGCAGTCCGTGCTCGCCGTCGGATTCAAGAACAACGTCGTTCTACTCGCTGAACAGAGGATGAGCTACGTCGAGGAGGATGGATCGTACTGGGATACAGTGCTGGAGGTCGAGATCGATTCGTGAGTTCTCGTCTTCCCGTCAACTCACGTTTCGTTCACAGGACGATCAACTGACGCGACCTTCTCGAACCAACTTCCAGGCTCACTCCCAACCCCATCACCGACTCGATCTGGCTCGCCAACGGATCCTTCGCCATCGCTGCTGGAAATCAAGTCTTCATTCACTCGAGATTCCTCACTCGATCGAAGGAGGAGGCGTTAACGAACGCTCCTCGGGACGTGTTCGCGATGGTCGCGCTTGGAAATGGACCGTTGGTGGATTATCATCCCCAGCTACTACTGCAGTGCATGCTTTGGAGTGAGTCTGGCTCGCTCTCTTTCTTTCGGGTGAACGTTCTCTCTGCAGCGAACGAGAACGCTGACCGTCGCTTCGCGTTGCGTCTTCAGACAAAATCGAACTCGTCAAATCCATCGTTACTCGTCTTCACCTCGCCATCGAGACCGCTTTGAATCAAGGGAAGGATGAGATGGAATGGCCGAGAATGGAAGTTTCGGAGTTCTTTGGGAGTGGGCCTGCGAAGCAGAGGGATCTTCCGAAGGTGAGCTCGTCTCTCTT
Organism: Mrakia blollopis; assembly: GCA_000950635.1. Lineage (NCBI taxonomy): Eukaryota > Fungi > Basidiomycota > Tremellomycetes > Cystofilobasidiales > Mrakiaceae > Mrakia > Mrakia blollopis. The sequence continues at coordinate 441,548 of BBPU01000023.1, read as the reverse complement.
TCCTTCGAACGCGTCTTCTTCCACTGATAACTTCTCGATCTCCTTCCCAGATCAACGGAGGTAGTCATTCTCGATACAACTCACTCTTTGACGACGATCCTTCGCCCGACGAGTGAGTTTCTCTTTCTTCATCCTCTTTGCGGCCAAATCTTCGACTGACTGACGATTGATTCTTCTGCTGCAGGGACGACGGAAACGGCTTCTCTCGATCTCTCGTGTCATCCCTCATCGGCCATCTCGAGAGTTCCTTCCCTCTGCCTCTCTCAACTCACGAGCGAGAGCATCTTCTCACTCTTGTCCAAACTCTTCTAGAGGTGAGTTCGATGCATCCTCTCTCTTTCTCCTTTCTCCTTCCACGTCACTGACTCTTTCTTCCCCTCTCTTCCCAGATCGACGAACAATCTCGAGCCCTCGACGTCAGTGGTCTTCGATACCTCATCTCCCTTCGATTCTACGTGATCTGGAAGAAGCGACTCCCTCCCTCTGGAGTCCTCACTCCCGCCTCGGAAGGAACGGTTCCTCCTCACAGCCATCACCAAAAGGAACGTCTCTCCTTCCGAAACGTCGTCTGGGCCTTCCACAGTCAGAGTCAGGACATCCTTCTTACGGCTGCGACGGCTGCTTCGGGTGGGAAGATGATGCTTCCAAACGCGAAGGCTCTCGGAGTCTTTCTTTGGTTGAGGTCGCCTGAGGTTCTTGTGAGTCGCGTCTTTCCTCCTTCCTCAGTGAAAGAAGAAACAGCATGCTGAATTACACGTCTCCCCTCTCCACAGCGAGCCCAAGTCGAGATCATCGCACGAAATCAGTACATGCAAGGGGACGACCGAGATCCAGCGAGCTGTTCTCTCCTCTACTTCGCTCTTGGGAAGGTCAAGCTCGTTCATGGACTTTGGAAGCAAGCAGCTTGGCATCCCGAACAGAAGGTCATGCTCAAGTTCCTCTCGAACGACTTCGAGCAGCCGAGATGGAGGACGGCCGCTCTCAAGAACGCCTTCGCTCTTCTCAGCAAGCAGAGACACGGTAAGCTTGACCTCTCTTCTCTACTTGTCCCTTCTTCGAGTCTTCCGTATTCTGATCTTCCTCCTTCTTTCTCTCCCTCTTCAGAATACGCCGCTGCTTTCTTCCTCCTCGGAGGAAGCGTCAAGGACGCCGTCAACGTCTGTCTTCGCCAACTCAACGACTGGCAACTCGCCGTCGCGATCGCTCGAGTCGTCGAGGGAGACGATGGACCCGTCCTCCGAGGGATACTTCAGACCACGCTCGTCCCTCTTGCTTTCAGTGGAGGTCATCGTTGGTTGGGAACGTGGGCGTTCTGGATGCTGAGGAGGAGGGATCTGGCTGTTCGAATCCTCATCGTGAGTTTCGGCTCACTTTGTTTTGCTCAGCTTCGCTTCTTCTCGAACTAACGTCCTTCCTTCACCTCGGCTTTCTCTTCATCAGACTCCTCTCAAGGACCTTCAACCAAGCGTGGACTTTCCCGTACCGGTCGTCGGAGATTCGAACGATGACGATCCCAGTCTCGCTCTGCTCTTCTCCCAGCTCAGATCCCTCACTCTTCAAACAGCGAAGGGAACGAGTGAGATCCCAGAGCAGACCGAGTTCAACTTTGTGCTTCATAATGCGAGAGTTTTTGGGCGAATGGGTGAGTCTCAGTACTACCATCACATCTCGTCGAGGAAGCGAATCAAAAGACCTGGCTGATCCTCCTCCCTCCTCCTCGTTCCTCCCTCTCAGGCTGCCACGTTCTTGCTCTCGACCTCGTCCGTTCTTGGACGTTCCTCAAGCCCGAAGTCATCCCCGACGAGGAGATTCTTCCCTCCCAGGCCGTCAGCGACTCCTCGGAAGGAGAGGAGGATCTCGACGAACGGGACACCATCGCTCCTCTTCGTTCGACAACGGATCGTCAGCTCGAACCTCCTAAAATCCTCCGTCGTCCTTCCTTCCTCCTTGGTGGCTCTCGTCGGTCTTCCATCATCATCGACATGGATCTCCCCTCATCTCTTCCACCTACTCGAACCTCCTCCCCCGCCGAGAAGGAGAAAACTGCTGCCGTCGTTCCGCCAGTGGGAGGGGACGCGCCGTCGGACGTCGTCGATCTCGCCGCCATCGCGAGGAGGAGAGGGTTGGGCTCGTTGATGAAGTCCGCGAAGGAGGATGCTAAGCAGGGAGCTGCAGAGTTCGATATGTCTGCTTTCGGATTCTGAGCAGATTAGAAGTTGGGGGGAGGAAAGTGTTGGGGAGGAGAGGGAGGGAGAGGAGAGGGGAAGGGGTGAGAAGGAGGAGATGAAGTTGAGTTGATTTCTGTGATACCTTTTCAATCGTTCGTTCTTTATATCCTGCTTGCTCTTTGCTCTAATACCATGCTTTGTGACTCTGCTTTCCGCGGTCGTTTGCAGCGAACAGATCCACCTATGCGGTGACGCGAGGGAGGTTGATTCGAATGAGTCGGCAGCGACTCTCGTTCCCTGATCTCTCTTACCTCCACTTTTGAGCTGCTTGAGGAGGATCAATAAGTCTAACCTGCTATCAGAATTCTCTGACCTTCGCTTCTGGTCTCTGCGGGATCTGCGGGAGCGATCCAAGAACTGGAAGCTGCCTTCTCGATGTCGACCGAAGGGAGAGAAGAGTCGGAGCGTCTGGTCGAAGGAAGCAGGCTGGGAGGGATCCAGAAAAAAAGATCGTCGGCTTACTAGTGAGATATTGAACTCCTTCTTATCCCTGCGAGATTTTTTCGGATTCAGAAAAAGTGAGAGGAGGAAGTAGGGAACCGAACACAAGCCCGACGCGACGAAATCGCCCCTGATTCTTCTTCCCTCGTCCTTTTCGACCAAGATTCACTGGAATTCTCAGCTAGCAGGGATGATCGACTTTCAATCCACCCTAGTCTTAACTCTCATTCAGTGCAGGAACATACCCGAATCGTAGAAGTCGCTGGAACCCCATCAAAAAGGGTGTTGCTCGTACTTCTCTCCCCACCTTCCAACCATCATCTCCTCTTCTCTTTCCTCCCTCCCTTCTCCCCTCTACCCTTCGACATCTCTACTCTCTCGCTCTCTTCAACCAAGATGCTCGCCTCCCACGCTCTTGGCCTCTTCCTTATCGTCGCTAGATCAGTTTCGGCGGCTCCTCTCGCCATCTCTCCCGACCTCGATCTTCTCGAGGCCAGAGCGAATACAGCTGCAGTCTCGGTACTCTCAGCATCAGCGAAAGCTGATATCGCCACTTTCGCTACGATTGCTTCGTGAGTAGCTTCGTTCCCTTCGCGAATCGCGTCCAAGTCTTCTCGAATTCGTTTCTGACGCGCCTTCAATCGTTTGGTTTCCTTCGTTCCCTCCAGCGCTGCTTACTGTTCTGCCGGCTCTGTCATGTCTGGAGCTGCTATCAGCTCCATCGTCGCCATTGATGCTGGAGGACACGATCAGCTGATCCCAGGTGAGTTCTTCGTTCGAGCCGGAAAGTGAAAAGACGGACCCAACCTGACACCCTTCGCCGATCTCTCGTTTTTCGCAGGCTGGTTCGTTGGATACAGCAAAAGCTTGGGAGCTATCATCGTCGCTCATCAAGGCACCAACCCTGCTTCCATCCTCTCTCTTATGGAAGATGCCGATCTCATTCCCACACCTCTCGACCGGTCGATGTTCCCTGGTAAGTTTTGAACTTTTCCATCGTCCGCGCGTTTGTTCAAAAACCAAAGTTAACTCTTCTCTCTTGTTTCTACAGGTGCCTCCGACGCTGGAGCCAGAGTCCACGACGGGTTTCAAGTCACCCAAGCCTTTACTGCCTCCAGAATTCTAGCTGCGGTCAAGTCGGGAGTCTCTCGTTACGGAACCTCGAAAGGTGGGTCTGTTTCGACGCGTCTCAACTTTCGTTTCTCAAAAGCTAACCTCTTTCTCACTTCCAAACAATTCAGTCATCACTGTCGGACACTCTCTTGGAGGAGCTATCGCTGAGCGTGAGTATCCTTTTCTCTTCAAGAAGGAAGAACTGAAGCTGATGTACCCTACTCTTTTCGTTTTCCAGTCGACGCGCTCTACCTCAAGCTTCAGATCCCCTCCTTGACCGTCTCAGCCAGGCTATTCGGTCTCCCCAGGACTGGAAACCCAGCTTTCGGACGCTGGGCTCTCAGCGTCGTACGTTACGTTAAATCACTCTGATTTTTCTCTTCTTTCTTCCGAGAATTGATTTGACTGCTCGTCGTCTCCTTGTGCTTTTTTGGGGGGGTTTCCTTCCGTAGATCCCTGACTCCGTCCACATCACCAACAAGCATGGTAAGACATCCTTCTTATACTACTTCTGCTACTCTCAACGAGACAACCTGACCCGAGCTGCCTCTCTTCTCTGAATTCTTCTTCGCTTCCGCATCGCAGATCCTATTCCAAGGCTCCCAGGTCAAGCTCTCGGCTTTCAGCAAATCAACGGGGAGCAGTATATCACCCCCAGCGGTGTATACGAGTCCTGTCCTGGAGTCGAAGATACCAACTGTGCTCTTGGGTGAGTTCTTTCCTCCCAGACGCGTCGAGCTCGACCACGGACGCTGATCTTTGTTCTTTCGCTTCAGACAACCCTTCAACGTCTTCGAGATCTTGGATCATCTCGGTCCCTACAACGGAGTCACGATGGGAACATGCGCCATCTAGACGTTCAAAGCTCGACGATCTCCCGGAGAGAACTTCAACTCCCGGCCTCTCTCTTCGCGATGTTTTCGCTCTCTTTATCTGCTGTATCCTCTTCTTCCTCCTCCTAATTTTATCATAGACGGTCTCATGGGAATTCAATATACTTCTAGTTTTCGATTTCCCAGTGTAGGAAGAGTTGAACACCAGAGAACATGAAGGAGATGCGCTGCGCCGGAGATCGACGAAGTAAAAGGAAGGGGGGTGGGTCGAGCTCGAGCTCGCACCCTTCCGACCTCCACTGCCCCCTTCAGGCCTTCTTTCCTCGTTCTTCAGGATGCTGTAAGTATACTCTCCAATATACCCTTCAGAAAAGAAGCTGACTTGAGCCAACTTCTCTGCGACAGGCTCCCATCGAGTGCTGCTCTTCTGACTCTTCTACTCCTTCCCTCCTCCTCTCTCGCCCATGGGTCTCCTCCCTCAGCCTCAGCGCTTCCTCCCTACCATCTTCTCTCTTACGAGATCCACCTGCCAACGTCAGAGTGCACTGTAGTTGATGGTATCAATCAGGTTTCGAGACTCCCTCTCAGACCAGAGCTCATGGAGAACCTCTTCGTTGAGGAGAAGGTCAGCTTGAGCGAGGGAGATGGACGAAGAAGGTTGAAGGACGCTCAGGTCAGTCCCGCCCTTTCCCTACCTGCTAGCTCGAAGACCTTGCTAACCCGTCACCCTCTCTTTCTGTTCTGCATCGACTTCCATCAGCTCTCCTCGCTCTCCCTTCCTCAAGCGTCTCATCATCTCCAACAGCTCCGAGCCTCGGAGTCCCTCCTCATCAACATCTACTCGACAGATCCATCACTCCTGCGCCACACAGCCAACCACCGCTCCTCAAGTCCTTTGAATTCTCATCGTTCACCCACGGTGGCGTGTCGCTCTTGGTCGAAAAAGCAGGAGGAGGAGGAGGAAAAGGAGGAGGGATCGAGGTCGTCGAGCGGGCTCGTCTTCCAAAGGGCCGACGCCTCGAGAGGAGTACAAGGAACGGTGTCGAGAGGCAAGGAGAAGGAAGTTCCAAAGGGAATGGAGCTCTTTCCTCTCAGGATATCTGGGCCTACCGAGAACCGAGTGAACGTCGCTTTCTTTGGGGACGGTTGTGAGTCGCTCCCTCTCGTCCCCTCCCCTTCACGCATCTACTTCTTTGAGATGAGACCCTAGCCTGAACACTAAACATATATTCCTCATCGTCCAGACACTCACTCGGAGAAGTCCAGGTTCGTTGCGGACGTCAAAAGGCTCGTCGCTTCCATCATCGACGACGGAACCTTCGCTTCAACAGCCCCGCTCTTCAACTTCTGGGGAGTCTACGTCGAGTCGAACGAGGTAAATAGCTCACCTCGACCTCACCTTCTCTCTTCTTCGCGAACTGACTTGCCTTTCTCTCCTTCTCAAGAGCGGTGTGGGCTCGAACGGGGTTCCCAAAGAGTGAATCATACCTCCTTCATACCGTCCTGTTCTGCTCGTCTCGGCTACCCTCGCTGACCGTCTCTCTTCATGTGAATCAGTACTCCCTTCGGACTGTATCGCGACTCTCTGGAACTGCGTGCTCTCTACGCCGCTCACCGAGGGCGAGCTCGAGCTGCCTGCGCCGCCGTTCGCGAAGGCTACTTTGGATCCAAGGGAGGAGGATGCGACCAAATGGCTCTCGTAGGGAACTTCGACTACTACGGAGGACTTGGAGGAGAAGTGAGTGTTATTTTCTCGATCGATCTTTGACAGCGAACGAACGCCGGTGAACGAAGAGAAGAAAACCGACGCGCTGAACTTCGCTCCTTCCACTTTCTAGTTCACGATCACGACGAGATCCGAGCTCAACGGGGCTTTAGTCTTGAGGTAGGTGTTGTGATGCCGGACAATCTTGTACTCACTCGAAAGAGCCGAATCGAACACGCTGACTCGGCTTCTCTCTTCTCTTCGCCAGACACGAGATCGGCCACAGCTTGATACCGGTTGGAGAGGAGTATGAGGGAGGATACGCATACTTTGGAGGTAAGCATGCTTCCTCTTTGTCTCTCAAATCGCATCCGCTGATCTCCTTCGTCTTCTATTGACGCGTTAGTCAACTCGTCCCCCAACCTCACCTCCATCGTACGTCGCTCATCTCTTCCATTCTTCATAGAAGCTTACGCTTTCTCTCATGACATCTAACTATTTTCCTTCTTCTTCTCTCACGAGCAGAAATGGGATCACTGGCTTTCGTCGCCTCTTTCCCCTCCTCGAGGTGAAGACGCCGTGACGCCTCTGCAGGTCTATCCGTGGCAGGATCTCTCCAAGTCCAACTTCAGAATAATTTTCAGTACCAAAGGTCTCAAGATCTACCCTCGAGCCATGCTCCGTTTCTCCGTCGCTGGCATGCGTTCTCCTAAGGAGTGAGTCCTTCTTCTCCTCTTCTCTTCCTCCCTCATCTCGAGCGCTGAACCATCCCCTCCTCGCTTCGTCGCGCTGCAGAATGTCCGTCTTCCTCGATGGGAAACCCCTGAAATGGTCAATACCCGACGGCTGGCTTGGATCGCTCGACCGAGCTTGGATCGAAGTTCGAGATCCGAGTGGATTGGGAGGTTTTGAAGAGGGAGAGCATCAACTCGAGTTCATTCTTCAGTCGAAGGGCTTACCTCCTCTGAAGACGAAGGATCTTGCTCGTATGATCTGCTCGGTTGAGGTGACGGAGTACGGAACGAAGGACAAGTAAGTCTCATTTATTTCGCTCGTGCGACGCGTGAATCGAAAAGGGTTTCCTGATCAAGCCGATTGACTTTGGTCTCCCATCTTTAGGTTCAACGACGCGAAGAATTTCATAGGTACTTTCCCAACGTACTCACTCTACAACACCACGAGCTATCGACCGACGAATGAGTACTGCTTGATGAGGATGGTCGGGACTCCCAGTGAGTATCGTGCTACATACTTTCCTTTCGCTCTTTCTCTTTGCCCTCGATGGCGCAGGACCCGACGCGTCGTGAACTTCCTCGTCGGTGAAGGTGGGCACGAGGGATCTTACTGGGTATGCGCGACGCTGATCTCTTCTCTCCGTTTCTCCCCTCAGCTTTCTGCAGCGTATGTCTTGAAGGCCTATGGAAGAACCAGCTGAGACGGATCTCCCTGATCGACACCTTCGTTTCCACCGTCTCGTGCATCGGTTCGTCTTCCTTCTCCTCCTCCTCTTTCGCCCTCCCAAAGAATCTTCGTCGAGAGGAAGCAAAGCCAAGCTAACCTTGGCTCTCTTTCCCCTCCTCCTTCTCGCTCTCCTCACGTTCCAACCCTCTTCAGGAAACGTCCCAACAGCTCAGTTCCTCCTCGAGCTCATCCCCCTCGGACACCTGCGTTCAGCTTCTCCCTCGGACGAACGATACTTCATCAGCTGGTACCACAACGGCATTCGTCTTCCGGGACTCGACGGCCTAGACTCAGTGGAAGGGATCGAGCTCGGAGCTGCTCTCGGGAACTGGAGAGTCGAGGTTGAGCTCTGGACGAAGGAAGTGAGGAAAGACGAGGAGGGGGTCTTGCGAGCTTCGAAGGAGTGGGTGGTTGAGAAGGGAGATTCAACATTGCAGTGCTAGATCTAGTTCATCAGAAGAGTCTATCAAATCATGAGCGTAATGATCCTGGAGAGGAGAGCTTCGCTGGCATGGGGAGAGGGAAGGAAGATTCAGACGCGTCGAGTGTTGTTGTTTTCTCCGCTTTCTCTCTTTCACGACCTTTACTTCTCTTCCGCTTCTTCGCTCAGATGTTTTCGGAGCCAGGAAGGAGTGATCTCGTTAAGGCATGCATGGCATAAAGGATAAGAGGAGTGGAAGCAGCGAAAGCGAAGGTCGACCACGAAGGCAGTCTAAAAAGTCAAAGGGAAAGACCCGATGAAACGAAAGCGAGAGCAAAGCAAGGGACTACACTAGACCACCCGACTCTACACCTCCTGGGAAGCCTTTCCTCCCTTTCCGGGCTTCGAGCTCTTAGCGGGAAGAAGCTCGGGCTGGATGGAAGGCAGAACTCCTCCCTGGGAGATGACGACGTGACCGAGAAGCTTGTTCAACTCCTAGAGAACGATGAAAGGAAAGAGGGCAGATGGTCAGTGAGGATGTCCTTCGAAGGTAGGTATAGTATAGTAGGAAGAGAAAGACTCACCTCGTCGTTTCGGACGGCCAACTGCAAGTGTCGAGGAATGATTCGAGACTTCTTGTTGTCTCGAGCGGCGTTTCCAGCCAACTCGAGGATCTCAGCGGACAGGTACTCGAGGACGGCGGCGAGATAGACGGGAGCTCCGGATCCGACCTAGAAGTGGTGAAGAAGGGAAGGAGGAAGAGAGTCAGCGTTGAAGGAGGGGGGGAAGGGAGGGAGGGAGGGAGGGACGTGAAGGTGCAGATGAAGAGAAGACTCACTCTCTGAGCGTAGTTTCCCTTCTTGAGAAGTCGGTGAATTCGACCAACGGGGAACTGCAGTCCGGCCTAGAGGAGGGGAAGAAGAGGAATAAAGAGGGGAGAGTCAGGATGAGGTTGTGGAAGGAGAAGGGAGGAGGGAGGGAGGAAGGCAAAGGAAGGGAGGAGCTGCTCACCTTAGCGGATCGCGAAGTGGTCTTCTTCTCAACATCCTCTCCTCCGGTCTTTCCAGACTTTCCCTTTCCTCCGGTAGACATACTATAAAGCAAGGATGAAGAACGAGAAGGGAGTCAGCTCAAGTGCTTCGAGAGGAGGGGGAAAGGGAAGGGGAGAAGGTGGAGCTGTTGATCGTGCAAGAGCTCAAAGAAACGAGAGAAGAGAGAGAAGAAGTATAGCACTCACGTTGATAAAGTGGGTTGGGTGGGGTGGTGGTGGTGGTGGTGGTGGTGGGTGAGTGGTGAAGAAGGATGTGGTTGGAGGTCAAAGGAAGGGGGAGGGAGGGCTGAAAAAGGCAGCCCACTTCGTTTGGTCTTTCTGCCTCGAGACCTCGTGTAGCTCTGCCGTGTATGTGGAGAGACCTGATGACATGATAGACCTTCTTCCACTGAGAGACCTGGTGAGAGAATTCTAAGCTCCCCTATTCTGAACTCAGAAATGTGAAAATTTGATTCGACTTTTCGGAGAGATGGAGGGAGGGATTTCTCAGATTTTCGTTTTGAGGGTACGGCTGCAAAGCTACAGCTCAAGCAAGTACTCTCAAAGTCCTCTCAGGTCATGAAAATATCGCGGGAAGATGGTAGAGGCAAGAACCTTCAACACGTACACGTGAAGAACGCCAGGCGGGCGAGGCGCGTTTGGCGAGTTTTGAGCTGGTCGCCCCCTCCCCTTCCCTTCCTTCCCTCCAACCACATCTTTCACCTTCAACTCTCCTTCTCAACTTCACCCCCCCTCACCCTCTACCTCACTCTCTCAACATGGCCCCCAAGCCCGCTTCTACCACCGCCTCCAAGGCTCCCGCTCAGAAGGCTCGTGAGTATCATCTTCTCTCCTTCCTCCCTCCTCCTTCCCCTTCTCTCTCGCCTCCACAGCTCTAGAACACCCATTCTGACTCGCTCTTCTCTTCCTCTTCGTCGTCTACAGCCGCCTCCAAGGCCCCTGCTTCCAAGGCTCCCGCTAAGAAGTCCACCACCTCCAAGGCCCCCAAGGCTGAGGGCGACAAGAAGAGGAGGAACAAGAAGCGAGTCGAGACCTACTCTTCCTACATCTACAAGGTCCTCAAGCAAGTTAGTCCTTCTTCCTGTCTTCTTCTCTGCTTTTCTCATCTGCCTTCTCGGAGAAATTTGGAGCGGATCGGATGATGGTGGTAGAAATGGCGACCGTGTTTATGGTTTCCCTTCCTTCAAAAAACACGAAGCTGACTCTCCTTCCCTTCCCTTCCCTTCCTCTTCCCCCCTTCCTCAGGTCCACCCCGACACTGGTATCTCCAACAAGGCCATGTCCATCCTCAACTCCTTCGTCAACGATATCTTCGAGCGAATCGCTTCCGAGGCTTCCAAGCTCGCTTCCTACAACAAGAAGTCCACCATCTCGTCCAGGGAGATCCAGACCGCCGTCCGACTCATCCTTCCCGGAGAGCTTTCCAAGGTTTGTTCCCCCTCCTACCCTCCCATTCCTTTCTCTTCCTTTCGAGTCTTTCTCTTCGGATGCATGGACCACGAGCTGACCTTTTCCGATCCTCTCTCGCTTCCTCTTCTCACAGCACGCTATCTCTGAGGGAACCAAGTCGGTGACCAAGTTCTCCTCTTCCTCCAAGTAGAGTTACAGTCTCGTACTCGCTTGGTGGATGTTCGTGAAGGGGTTGCTCGCTCGTTCTGGCTATTTTGGGAGGGAACGGGGAGTCTCTTAGGGAAGGGATCCAGGAGGATGGAGAGGTCGCCCGCTTTGTTGTGTTTTTCGCTTTTCGCTCTTCTACCTTTACGATTCATGTCGCAACGAAACACTGTCTCTCTTCTCGGATCGGGAAAGAACAACGAAGAAACTGTCCCAGCCTTTTTCTCGTGTTCTCGTGGGTGGTTGGGAGAGGAGAGAGAAGAGACGCTCGACGCACGACGACTTCAACACGTCCTCGACTTTATCGAACTTTCCTCCTGCCGCCAACGACCGAGTGATGATGAAAGAACAAAATCCATGCTATCATTGAATCGAGCGTACCGACTAGCTCCCAGCGAAAGTAGTGTAGAAATGCAGAAAAGCGAACCTCGACGCGTCGTCAAATCGATAACTCCTTCTCCCCCCTTCACCTCTCTTCATCATCGATGCCAAACCTCGGAAACTTCCCCAGATTAACCCTGAAAAATTCCTCGTCTTTCCCTCCAAATCCACCGGCGAACAACTCCTCCAACCTCATCTTCCTCGTCTCGGTCTCCACAACGACGTGAAGGTGTCGAATCGCAGGGAAGAAGACGAGAGCGAACTCGACGACATGTCTTCCATCTTGAGCGAGCTCTGCCCAGGGGTAGAATCCGAGGGCGACCGTGACGGTGGTGAGTTCCTTGAAAGGGGAGAAGAAGAAGCCTGCCGGCTCGAGCTGGACGACTCTACCATCGTTCCCAACGGACATGGAGAAGGTCGTCGATTGAAGTCTGGTCCAAGCTCTTCCAAGTGTGTGTCTGAGATTACCGAGCGAAGAGGAACCGCAAGACTGGAGAAGAGATTGAGAGACGCGTCGTTCACATCTCGAAGTGTGGTCGATTCCGTCTCGCAGGGATCGAAGACCAGAATCGATGAAAGCATGGATTGGTAGAAAGATACAGCACCAAGTTGAGAGTAGATGATCGTAGGCGTTCAAGGTTCGTAGGGGCTGCTGCTCAGGAAGAGAGGTCGGGTCAGGTCGACTCCCTTTCTTTTCCTTTCCCTTCCCGTCTCTTGTCCCTTCACTCCAAAAAATCAAGAAACCATCAGATCGCCGAAGCAAATCAACATAAAAACCACTATGTATCACAAAGCACTAACAACTACGTATCAAATCCGAAGGAAATGAGAACGGACGGCAGGAGAAAACGATCCCAGACGAGTTGACTGTTCCTTACTTCGACACGAGATGATCGATGGCCTTCTGGAGGTTGTAGTCTCCGATCTGAAGCGCGCATTGAACAAAAGCAAAAGAGGAGAGGGAGTTAGTGTGGGAAAAGGTTTGAAGAAGAGAGAAGAGAGGGAAAGAGAGAAAGACGAGGAACGAACCTCGAGAGCGTTGAGAGCTTCGGACCTCGAGAATCCCATTCCTACGATGGACTTGACGTCGGGACTGAACAGAAGCCAAGAAAAAATGAGAATAGAAAAGAGTCAGCTTCTCGTCGCGAAGAAAAGAGAACCGAAGGGGAGAATCGACTCACATATCATCCGGTTCCGCGGCCGTCTTCCTCTGAGGAAGCGCAGGTCTCGTCGGCGTACTGGGAGCCTCCTGGTGCTGGACCCGGGAAGGAGGAGGACCAGGAGGAGGAGCGTAGATGTTGGCCGGAGGAGCAGCAGGAGCGGGAGCGGTAGGCTCATCTCCAAACGCGTCGTCGAACGAGAATCCCGACGAAGGAGCAGCTGGCCTTGCCTGGGTAGGGTTGCTGGTGGTAGTGGGAGTCTCTCCAAACGCCGAATCGAAATCCGCGAAGCTGGGGTCGACGTCGTAGGCTGGAGTGGAGTTGGAGGGAGGAGGAGCTGAGGACGAGGAGGAGGAGGTGAAGTTGGGTCCTGAAGGGATGGGATCGAAGTCGGTTGAGAAGTCATCGAAGTCGTCGAATCCTGCTCCGATGGGTGAAACGGTGGAGGAAGGAGGAGCGGCTGCCTTTTGGGTGGATGATCCTCCAGGGATGTCGTGAGCGGCTGGAACGTCGTCGAAGTCCCTGTCGAAGTCGTCGTCGAAGCTCGCGACGGCTGGGATGGTGGACGACGAGGTTATTTTGGGAACTTCGAAGGTGTCCAAAGGAGGAGCGATGACGGCCGGGGGAGCTGGAGCGAAGGGAGACGCGTTGGAGGTGGTCGCGTCCTCAGATCCGAAGGGAGAGGACTCGAAGGGACTCTCGTGCTCGGTGGGCGTCGGGTCGAAGGGGGAGGTCTCGAAGGGAGAAGCTCCAAAGGCGTCCGCGTGAGCTGGGATAGGAGGAGGGATAGCGGCGGATGCTCGGTGGGGAGGAGGAGGGGGAGCAGCTCGTCGAGAGGGAGTTTCGGCGGGAGGGGAGACGATGGCCGAAGGAGGAGTGGGCTCGAAAGCGTTGTCGAAGGGATGACTGGTGGTAGGAGGAGGGATCGAATCGTCCGTTCCAAAGGCGCTGGCCGTAGAGGTGAGCTTGGAGGAAGGTTCGCTCGTAGGCTCGTCGAGATCGGGGAAGTGGCTTCCTGCAGCCGCGGTCGTTTCCTCTGGCTCGACCGACTTGGCCTTGTTCTCGCTGACGAACGACTTCTTTGATCCCTCGAGATCCTCAGGACCTTCGTCCTCGTCGTCACTGCTATCCATCTCCTCGATTTCGTCCGTATCGTGTCCAGCGGGAGCGATGGGAGAAGCGGAAGAGGTGGGAGCGGTGTCGAAGGTGGACGCGACGGGTTCGAGAGGAGTTGAGGCTTCAGCTGGGGGAGTGATGGCTACAGAGGAAGTAAGAGAGCGAGAAGAGAAATATCAGCACGGGAGATCTGCGAAGAAAAAAAACGCTGGAAGACTCACTGGAAACGACCGAAGGAGCAGCGACTTCCTCCTCAGGAACCTCCTTCTCGACCGTCGCAGCCTCCTCGGTCTTGACAGGAGTGAACTCGTCTCCGAAAGTCGAATCGAATCCATCGCTGGTGAAAGGAGCCGCGCTAGGCGAAAGGACGGGTGCTCCAGTGGTCTCAACGGTAGGGAAGGAAGTGTCCGTGGTTTCGAATCCATCGTCGAACGAATCTCCGAATCCAGCGTCGAAAGCCTTGGTCGCGTCGTTATCCGAGGTTGCAGGAGCGAAGGGAGTTTGGGTGGAGGGAGGGGAAGCTCCGAAAGAGTCGTCGAAGGCGGAAGCAGCGAAAGCCTGAGCGGTGGTCGGTTCCTCGACCTTCTTCTCCTCAACCTGCTCCTTCTTGGACTCGTCCTCCTCCTCCTTCTTCTCGGACGATCCAAAGATGGCGGCTCCGACTCCAGCGAGAACGGTTCCAGCGACGGCGACTCCTTCGACGGCGAGTTCCTTGACGTGAGTGATGGGAGAGGTGACGGTCTTGATGGACGAGGCAGGGGAGGCGAGTTCCTTGATGGGAGCGGCGGGGGAGGAGGGGACGACGGCGGGAGGGGAGGCGACGAATCGATCGAAGGGGTTGTTGCTCTTCTGGGACGCGACCGAAAGAGCTGGGCTGAGCATCCTCTCGGGAGTCTCGGGGAGAGGGTACTGGGAGGCGATCTGGGCGGAGAAAGCTGAAGTTCCAGAGGGAGCGAAGGCGGCGAAGGGAGAAGCGACGGACGACGATTCCTCCTCGATTCCAACACCTCGTTCGGCCTCTCCCAGAGCGACAACGGTCTTCTCCTTCTCCGCCTCGGCGGTTCCGACCTGCTTTTTGGTGATAGCGAGGAGTCCCTTCTGCTGTCGAGCATCCCTCTTGACCTTCTCGACCTGAACCTTGAGTTGAGTCGTCTCCTCCGCAACCTCCACCATTCTCCTCTTCATCTCCCTGATGTCCTCCTTATCCCTCATAAGCTGCCCATCGAGCTCCGTCTTCTCTCCTCGCAGCCCAGAAAGCTCGCTCTCAGCCCTGATCAACTCCGCCGAGATCTCCTTGAGCTTCGCCGCCTGCTCCTCGGTCTTGAGCTTGAGCTTGTCGACGTTTCCCTTCTCCGACTCGTGAGTAGCCCTCAAGCCGACGAGCTTCGCCTGGAGGTCCATAATCTCCTTCGCCGTCTCAAGAGTCTGATTCTCGAGCGTCAAGCCGGAGGACTGGAGGTCTGAGACGGATCGCGAGAGCGTGGAGTTCTCGGTTCGAAGTTTGGTGAGCTCGGGAGTAGGAGGGGGAGGAGGAGATCGAGCGTGGGAGGATGCTGGCGCTCGAGCTTGAACGGGAGGAGGAGCGGGAGCGGGTGCAGCCGGTGTGAAGGGAGTCTCGTCTCCGAAGAGGTCCTCCTCCAAGGTCGAGGGGACGCCTGACGGAGGAAAGAAGAACAGAGGTAAGCGAACGTCCCTCAGACCGAGAGTAGGAGAAAGAA
The DNA here is from genome assembly GCA_000950635.1 of Mrakia blollopis. Lineage (NCBI taxonomy): Eukaryota > Fungi > Basidiomycota > Tremellomycetes > Cystofilobasidiales > Mrakiaceae > Mrakia > Mrakia blollopis. The sequence continues at coordinate 426,306 of BBPU01000023.1, read as the reverse complement.
CTCACCGAAGGGAGTCATTCCAAATCCTGAGCTGGAATTGGCGAACGACGACGACGGAGGAGAGGTAGGAGCCGACGCGTTGAGAGCAGCAGGAGCACTGAAGAAGCTCTGCGTGGCCGAAGCTGAGGCAGGAGGAGAGTCTCCGAACGCGTCGAAGAGGTCCTGAGCGGCGGCGGCTGTGAAAAGGGGTACAGTAATGAGTGATGTGATAAAGATGAGAAGGAATTCAAGTCGGAACGAACCAGGAGCAGAAGCTGTAGCCTCTCGAAGGCTGGGAGGAACGAGCGACGCAGGGAGGGTTTCGGGGAGAGGCTTTCCAGAGATCTTGGATCGGATGAGGTACATCGCAACGGCGAACTCGTCTCGGGTGAGATTTCCTTCCTTTCGGATGTCCGCGAGGTCCCTGAGAGGCAAGAAGAGAAGAGGAAGGAGGATCAGCTTCAATCCAGTTCGTTCGACGCGTTTCGTTCAAAGTCGAGGCTGTAACTCACCAGATGGAAGCGAGATCGACCTCAGGAAGCTTTGACTCGAGCATGAAAGGGACAGCAACGTCTCCATCGAGAACTCCTCGTCCGAACTTGTCCAGTTGATCGAAGAATCTGTCCGACGCGGTCTTCTCAGCGGCGGTGACATCCCAGGGGAGTTGAGCTTGGGGAGCTGGAGCTGGAGTGAAGGCCGAAGCGAAACCTGACTGCTGCCTAATGGGAGGAGAGGAGAAGCCACTGTTGTTGTTGTTCTGGTTCGAGAAGGATCCTCCGGTGACGTTGGGAAGCATCTGGTGCGACGGTTGAGACTGAGGGAATCCTCCTCCTCCAGTGACGTTCCTCGAGATGGGAGAGATGGGTTGTTGACCGGTGACTTGTCGAGAGATGGGTGTGGAGGGAGACGAGATGGGAGCTGGGCTGTGACTGAGGCTTCGAAGATCCTGGTTGAACGAGGAGACGGGGAGGGAACGACCATCGGACGCGATCTCGTAGAGACCGGGAGGAAGGGTTTGAGGGAGAGAGGTGATCTTCTGAGACATGACTCCCTGGATGAAGTACATGCCGATGATGAAGTCGGCCTGGTCGAGAGCTCCTCGATCCTGGGTGTCGGCGAGGTTCCTGCGAGAAGGAAGAAGGAGGAACGTCAGCTCGAGAGGACGAACGTGGACCTCCTTGAGCGAAGTAGGTGGTGAAGAGATATACGAACCAGATGGCACCGAGCTGGTTGCCAGGAAGCTTGCTCTTGACGAAGATGGACGTACCCTTGTCGCCTAGGGAAAAGAAGAGAGACAGGGAACACTCTCGGTCAGCTTCGAGTCGATCTCGCAGCCAGCGAGGAGGTCGAAGGAGGGAATCGAGCTCACTTGAGAGTCGACCATTAACAGGACCGGCGAGCTGGAAGTGTCGCTTGAACTTGGCGATGTCCTCGGGGGTGAGGGGAGGGTTGAGAGTCGAAGCATGGTTGTTGGAGGAGGAGGAGAAGGAGGATTGAGGCTGAGGAGTTCGGAGGATCGAAGGAGGAGGAGGAGGGTGACCTCTGAACCTGGGGAGAGCGGTGGAAGCTGAGAGAACGGACGGAAACGAAGGAGGGGATCAGTATGAGAGTTCAGAAGGAGGAGAGAGGTTCGTTCAGTTTACGATCCGAGCGAGAAGAAGAAGGAAGGAAGGAAGGAGGACCGAGGGAAGCAAGGAGGGAGCTGGCCAGCTCCGATACCATCTCCCTTCCCTCCCTCGTCCTTAGTTCCAACCCAGATCCTCACTCCCTATCTCAGCCATCGCCTTCATCGTACCCTCGCCTCCCTACTCGTGATGCGGGCGCAAAAGGACAAAAGGAAACAAAAGGAAAGGAAGAATGACGACTCACCTTGTTCTCCAGCTTCCCTCGATATGTCCCCTCCCTTTTGAGCGACCGAGATCAGCCGCATAGCGACCGTCCATCCAGCAACATCGAGAGCTCCTTTGTCTTCAGGATCTGCGAGACCCCAGATCTCTCCCAAGGTCGGGAGAGGGACGTCCGAGAGAGGAAGGAGGTTGAAGGCCGATTGACCGGTGATGGTGCCGTTCTCTTGAAACTTGGTGAAGAGGGAAGGGAAGAAGGATGCTTCCGCTGGGGAGACTGTATATACGAGGAGAGGAAGAGAGGTCAGTGGAAGAGTGGTAGGAAGAGAGAGAGAAGGGAGACGCACGAGGAGCGGGAGGCATAGCGAACAACGAAGCGAGGCGAAGGAGGTTGGAGGAGAGATGGCGAGAGGGCCAAGTTGGTTCAGCTTCGTGATCGTCGAGATAAATTTTGGGTAGAGTTTTTGAGCCGAGAGTTCTTCTTTGCTTCTGATGAGAACGCTGTCGAGTCGGTGAATATTTTCCTTCTGTCTTGAACCAGAGAGAACGAGCAGAACGAGCTGAGGAAACGGCGGAACCTCGCGACCTGAGCGAGGCTGAGAGGACACTGGAACTCCTCCAGAGCCGTTTTTTGGGGGGTCGACATGAATATCACCAAGAGTTTCTCAGAACAATGAATCCGTTGCCGCTTCCTCTAATCAACCGAAAAACGTTGGTCGTCAGGCTCCTCGAGCTCGATGAAACCGAATCCTCACGCGGCGCGAGCTCTCCTTCTCCCCCAACTTCGACCCCTTTGGATGAGCTCGTCAGGGTGAGCTTTGCTACTACATCTCTCACTCTTTCACTCAGCTGTTGCTGACATATTTGTTTTTCTTCTGAATCTTTAGTACGAACAAGCGCGGCTCCAAGACGTACGGTGGGAGCTCAGCGAGGAAGAAGGCGAGGTTGACTCAATCGAGGTGAGTGGGCTTGTCGCGTCTCGTTCTCTCCCTTACCCTCTGATTTGGAGGTTTATGAGGGGCTCTCGTGGATACTGGGATGTTAAGGAATAGCGGGGATACTTTGTCGAGACGTAGATGTCGATACTATGGGAGGGAGAGCTGAAGGAAAGGAGGGAAGGGAAGGGGAAAGGCTCGAGCTCGACCTCTCCATCCTCCTTCTTTGTGTCCATGCTGACTCTTCGCTCTACCTCTCTCCTCACAGTTCCTTCGAGTTCCCAACTACTCCCGACTCAGAATCCCTCCCACCTTCATCCCCTCCGCCGTCACCCGGTCCTTCATCCTCGAGAAACCCTCCTCTCACCTCCTCTCTCCTGGCCACCACCTCCTCCTCCTCCTTCTCGACAGTCACCCCAGCTCCCTCCTCCTCCTCCCCATCTCGCGTTGCTGCCACCACCACATCCTCCAAGCACGCAAAATCACCTCACCATCGACTGGGCTCGATCACCAACACCGTTCCTTCGACCGGACGCTCCTCCTCGACCTCTCCTCCTCCTCCTCCCTCCAAACCCAAAGCCCGACTTCTCCCTCAACCACCCGCCTCCAAAGGAAAAGGAAAACCTTCACAGCAACCCTCCCTCAAATCCTTCTTCCAGTCCTCCTTGCTTCCGGGATCCTCTTCCTCCTCGTCGAGCAAACGACCTTCTTCCTCCTCAAGCTCAAGCTCAACTCCCCCGACTCTCCTTCAACAAACTCACCTCCTCCCTCTCCCACCAATCACCACCTGCCAGAAATGCCAAATGACCTACCAACCTCTCTCTCCAGCGGACGAGACAGCTCACGACAAGCATCACAAGGGAGTCGTGAACGGGCTCGAGTGGGGAGTGCTCGATGGAGCAGAGGGGATGAGAGTCGTTCTCGAGGGAGTCGCGTTTGGGAAGGGAAAGACGAGAGGGACGGCGAGGGTGGTTTGTGTGGATGGGGATGTTAGAGAGAAGGGTAGACTGGGTCTCAAGGTACGTCCTCTCTGTCTGTCTCTGAAGCGAGCTGTCGGAGGCGAAACTGACCTCGATCTCTCGACGAAACGCTCTGTCTCTCCGTTCCTTAGATCTCCGCCCTCCACTCCCTCATCGACACCCATCTCTCCGCTCCAGCTCTCCCACCTCACATCCTCTCCCAAACCAAAACCTTCGTCCTCCTCTCCACCCCATCCTCCTTCTCTCGAACCACCAAAGAATCCATCCTAGGAGCCTGCGTCGTTCAACAGATCGCCACCGCTCTGCGCGTTCTTCCTCGGTCGGAGGTCTCGTCGAGGAGGGAGGAAGGAGAAGGGCTGGTCCTTGTTGAGGCGGATAAGACTGGGACGGACAACGATGGTGGGGTGTTTTGCGAGTGAGTTCGAATCAATCCTTCGAAGAGAGAAGAGAACGAACGAACACTGACTTTTCATCCTTTTGAAAACAGTCCCACTCCCCTCCCGACGTCCCTCGGAATCCATCGAATCCACACTTCGACTCTGCATCAACGTCAGGGAGTGGCTACGATCTTGCTGGACGCGGCGTGCAAATTTGGGATCTATGGGATGGAGGTGAAGAAGGAGGTCGACGGAGTCGCGTTCAGGTTCGTTCTTTTCGCCCGCTGCTTCTGCTCGTCTTCTTTTTCGTCTCTTTCGGAATCTTAACTAACAAGGGTTTCTTCTCGTTTCTTTTGGCTGTTCCACAGTCAACCAACCCAGAGTGGTCAAGCGTTGATGAACGGATGGGGGAAGGGACTTGTGAGAGTTTTCGTGGAGGATCCGTGAACGTTTCCTCCTCCTTCTCTTCTACCCAATGCCCTCTACTTTTGCATATCTCCCTGCTCGTCTATCTATCTATCGTCCCTACATCTGCTCTATCATTCTCTTCTCTTGCTCTCTAACCTATCCTGCTTTGCATCGTTCTTTGTTTTCCCTCTTCCGTCGCGTCTCCCTCCTTCTTCTTCCTTTTCTTGCACTTCGTTTTCGCTCCTCACATTTCACACAGCACCTTCCTTTGCCCTGACTTTGTGCTCATCTATCTACAACTATCTCACGATCTACCTCAGCCCGACTTCCCAAAATTTCAGAAAGAAAAACAACAAAAACAAAAGCGCGGACAGATCCGAGCTTTGACTTCAAGCTCACCTTCCTTCCCTTCCCTCAGACTCCTTGAATCCTCTTCCCAACCCGCCATCTCTCGAACCCAAAAACCTTCCACCAAGCTAACAGATCACTTACCAGAAACGTGCCTTCACCACCCCTTCGATCCTTCTACCAAACACCAAAGAAAAACACCCCTCTCCTAAGCTCTCTTCTCCACCCCCCTCCCCCTCCTATGACCGTTCCTCCTTTGGAACATGGGGGCTCGTCCCATCCCACTCTCAACCTCCAACCACGACCTTTCTTAACGCATTCTCTTCTCTTACGATCAAACGACTCTACGAACGAACGACGAAACGGAACGAAGAACGAAACCCTCTCTCAGGCTCAGCCCACCTCGCCCTTCCAGTCCTCTCCCCTCTTGAACTCTCTCTCTCTCTCCTCCGCTTTGAAGCGTCACGATGCCACCCTTCACCACCCCTGATATCTACGAAGCTCTCCTCGAGCATGCTGGGACGATGAAGGATAAATTCTCGGCGGTGGAGGGGTGGAGGAGGGCTGCGAGCTACGACGTCTCGATGAGAGGGGTTGCAGAGGTTGGGGAAGGTTTGACGCTCGTCTCAGCAGCTGCGACGACGGCGGGTTCTACTACGGTAGTGGGGATGAAGGTGCCTGTTCTTTGTGAGTTCTTCTTTCTTGTGGTGTCAGTTGAGAAGAAGACGAACGAGAGAGGGAGCCAGAGAGAAAAGGGTTCGTGAGCTCACCTCCCTCCCTTCCCTTCTTCTCTTCTTCCTCCTCCCTTCCTCCTCCCACTCTTAACGTTTAACCCTGCTCCAGTCACCTCCCTTCTCCCCTCCCCATACTCCCTCCTCCTCCCCATCCTCCTCCTCCTCTCCGGTATCGTCCTCTGCGTCTCCGGAGCCTTTCTCACCCTCGATCGAACTCGCCAGATCCCCGACCGCAAGAAACCTAGCGTCTACCAAGCTGGAACAGAGCTTTTGGGTCTTAACGGCTTGCTTGGGGAGGAACCAGAGAAAGGGAGGTGGTGGAAGGGTTGGGAGAGGACGGGTGGAGTGGGAGGAGGAGTGGGAGGGTTTGTCGCGGGAGGTGAGTTCGCGACGTACGAGATATATAAGGAGAGGAGAGGTTGCGAAGACGCGTATGAGAGGAGCTGATTTATCGTTCTTTTAATCTTTGGGTGTTTTGTCGCGTACCAGGCCAGCTCGTTACGAGTTTAACGCTCTTGATCCTCAACAAGACGAACGCGAGTCTGCTCTCTGGCGTAGCGTTCTTTGTGATTTGGTTGGTGGTGTCGGTGTTGTTTGCGGTCGTAGGGTTGAGGTTTCGGTTTGCTGCTTTTGCGTTTTTGGCGTTGCTGGGAAGGTGAGTTTTTGGACGGACGCGTCGCTTCTCTCGTTTCCTTTCCATTTGCTCTCATTTTGCTGATCCTTTCTTCCTTCTCCCTCTCTTCTTCTATTTTCCCCTTCTTTCTCTCACTCTCTCCTTCCCCAGCCATTCCCTAACCCTCCTCCTCCTCCAAACCTTCCGCCTCTCCACCCTCCTAGCCCGTCTCCTTCCCTTTCCCCTCTTCCTCCTCCCTCTCCTCCTCGCCTACCTCACCCCTTACCCAGACATCCAACACCACTCTCTCCGCCTCTCAACAAGCTTCGCTGGATCCTTCGCGATCACCCTCGCCATGTCGCTGCTCACGAAACACGAGTGGGCGGAAGGGGAGGTTTTGCTTTTCGTGGCTGGAGATGCTGGGTTGGATTGGAAGAGTGCGAGTTGGAAAGGGTTCTGTGCAATGGGGTGGTTGATTGCGCTAGTTGGGTATGGAGTGGATGCGTTGTTGAAGGGGAAGTTGGGAGAGAATCCGGATGAGGTGAGTTCGCGTTGCGTCGAGATCTATCTCTCTCTCTCTCTCTCATCCCTTTCTAAAGAAGCTGACTCGTCCTGTTGTTTTACTGCTCATCTCTTGCAGACCTGGTCTTCCTACCTCTCAGACTATGCCTCTCGAGGACTCCCAACGTCGACTCCCCGACAAGGAACCTTCACTCCTCACCTCTCCCCATGGTCTCGTCTCCTCGCTCTCAACAAACCCCGCCACCCTCACTCTCCCCTCTCCAACGAGAAAGACCCCGACGCCGAAGATCTCTCCAACTTCACCTCCCTTCCGAAACGTCGAGTCCCAACCGACGCGTCCGTCTTCGAGGAACCTCTGAAACTCGCCAAGTTCCGTCCAGGAGAGGACGATTCCGACTCGGAGGACGAGGAGAAGGGCGACCTGGGAAAGTTCGGAATGCTCTCGGCGATGGAGGCAGAGGACAAGGAGAGGAACTGGTCTTTCCCAACCTCGACCAAGGCAACAACAGTCAAGTTCTCCACCTCAAACTCAAACTCGAAGCCGTCGTCGCTCCAGTACGATCCCTCCAGCCTCGCCTCGTCGAACCGAAGTCGTCCTTCCTTCATTACTCAGGACTCTCAACGGACTCTCGTTGGATCGGAGAACAGCTACCAGCAGCATAAGCCTCGAGGACCTCGTCGAAGGGAATCGGGCGATGGGAAGGTCGGGTCTTTGATCAAACGATACGATTCCATCTCGTCGTTGTCGTCGGTTCAGCAATCTCCTCCGGATAGGAAAATTTCCCTCGCTTCGGCGGACGACTCCAAATCCAAATCCAACTTCACCTCCAACTGGACCCCAGCCTCCCGCTTCACCACCTCCCCTCCTCCTCTTCCTCTCACCTCTCCAACCCAAACCCGCGACGCGTCGTCCATCGCCTCCCCTTTTCAACCTCCCTTCCCCTCCTCCTCCACACCACCTACCGCCCACAACACTCGCTCCCTCCCAACAGCAGCTCCCACCGAAACACCAAGTCTCCTCCAAGCCTGCGACCGTATCGCTCGAAGCCAACAGGAAGCCAGGCTGGAAAGGATGAACTCGTACCAGGCGAGGCGGGTTGAGGAGAGGGAGAAGGAAGAGGAGGAGGAGAGGGAGACGAAGGGGGAGTGGGAAGAGTTTTGGGAGGATGTGAAGAGGAAGAGTTCGGGAAGGGAAGGGAGGTAGGTGAGGGTAACACGAAACCAAATGAAAGACGAAGATTTACGACGAACAAACGAAGATACGATTCAACGACTCCCTGCTCTCTCTCTCTCTTTCCTTTACGTAATCTCTATATCTACATACAAACCTAACTCTATATCTTGTGCCTCTAACGATTGTCTGCCTTTGTCCTTGATGCCGATGTCATTTTTTCTCTTCCTCTCTCTTTCACACCTCGGTCCTCGGGAACACTTCTACCCGTTTCTCGAAATCCTCCGATCTTTCTCCTCCCAACCACTGCCTCAGCTCAGCTCCAGCTGAATGCTCCTTCTCCTCTCCCCACTACGAACAGCTTCCAAACTCCTCCCCTCTTCAACTTCATCCCTCGTCCTCACCAGAGCGTTCAGCGCTTCAAGAGCAACAACGATGTCCTCCTCCGATTCCTCCCCTGCTTCGAGCTCACCGAGCTCCTCCTCCCCTCTTCAAGTCGGTCCTGGGACCGTACTGTTCCCAGCAGCAGGAGGAGAAGGAGCGTCGAAAACGGATCCGAAGATGATAGTTCTCTGTGGGTGGATGGGAGCTGCTCCGGCGCATTTGCAGAAGGTCAGTCAGCAGCAACAGGAGAGAGAGAGAGGAAGGAGGAGATCAGGTTGAGCTCAAAACGAAACCGGCGTCTTCCTCATGCGAAGCTGACTGTTCTCTCACTTACCTACAGTATGTCATCCTGCATCAAGAGATCTTCCCAGGTGTGCCGGTGTTGTTGCTGAGATCTGAGCCTTCGGCTTTCTTTCAGACGGAGAGGAGGAGGTTGGAGGAGTTGAAGCATGCGGCGGAGGTCGTTCCGAAGGAGGGAGTTTTCTACCAGTGAGTGATGGTTCTCTTGGATTTGCTCGCTTCTTGGTATACTCACGAGACGATTCTGATTATTTCTATCTTATTTTACTGCTACGATCTTCCCTAGTGCGTGCTCCAACGGCGGTACCCTCAAATTAACCGACCTCGTCTCCCTCCTCCCCTCCTCCTCTCTTCCCTCCTCCTCCTCCGTCCTCCTCCTCGACTCAACCCCAGGAACAGCTTCCTACTCCCGAACCGTCCAAGCCTTCCTTCTCCCCTTCCCCTCCCTCCTTCCCTTCCTCCCAACCTTCCTCTCTCTCGGAATCGGTCGCACCCTCCTCTCCCTCCTCTACTTCCTCAACCGCTCCTTCCACTGGATCACTCGCACGCAAGACCCTATCGCGCTTACTCGGACCAAGATTCAGGAGCTTTTCCCACCTGAGAAGGTGGGGAGGGCGTATATCTACTCGAAGGAGGATGAGCTGATCGATTGGAGGGATGTTGAGAGGCATGGGGAGGAGGCGGTGGAGAGGTTGGGAGGAGGAGGAGGGAGGGTGAGGATGGAGAGGTTTGAGGGGAGTCAGCATGTTGCTCATTTGAGGAAGGATGGAGAGAGGTATGGGAGGGTGATTAGGGAGCTGTGGGACGGAGTTGGAGACGGGCGAGCGAACGCGGGGAGGAAGACGGACGGTGCGAGAGTTGAGGAGTAGAGATTCTCTAAGGGTACAGTTGTTGGAATGGAGCTTTAGCTTATATATTTTCGATTCATCGAGGTCTGCTTTCGAGGAAGAAGTTGAAGGGCTGCACAGAGAAGGAAGAGAAGGTCGGACGACGCGTCGAGAACTCAACGCGTTTGGTTGCTTAGAGAGATATCAAAGCTACAGAGTCGGCCGCGGAGATCAAGGCTGCTGAGGTGAAGGAGAGGGAGAAAGATGTAGTGGAAGCCTGATGTACTCCAGAGCGAAGGAAGTTGGTTGTTTGGTTTGGGCTTCGAGAACCGCGGATTTAAAGACATGTAACGATCTCGACGCGTCGACGCGACCTTTTTCTTGCCTTCTCCTTGTGAGCTCTCTCCCTTCACGACATCAAGAGCATGCGAAAATCCGCGCACGCTGGCAGTGTTTTCGGAAGGAAGGAAGCGAAGGAGTGTTGAATTCAATCTGCAAAGAGGGGCGAACAAAAAGAAAGAGGGGAAGAGGAGGTTTGAGAGGCGTTTCGTCGAGTCGGAAGGACCAGGCCAGCTCCTTCAAGGAAGCACCGACCGTTCCTTCCTCCTCTTTCCTAGCTCCTCCCTCCTCGCTTTGTTCCCTCGAGAGCCAAAAGAGGAACGAAAAAGAAGGGAAGATGTTTTCCCCTCCAACCACCACTCATCTGCCTCGAAAAAACAACGATCTCACTGAGTACCTGCTCTCCTCTCGATGTCGTCCCTCTTCCAGCCTTCCTTCCCCACTTCCCTCACCACCCTCCCTACCGAGCTCTCTCTCGCCACCGCAAAATACCTCGATCCTGCTTCCCTCAAGTCGCTCGCTTCGGTGAACAGGAAGATGAACGCTGTAGCGAGCTCGGTGCTGTTCTCTTCCATAACTCTAGGAGAGTCGCAGAGAAGCGTGAGAGCTTTCAAGGCTATCTCCGAGAGTGAGCTCGTAGGATTGGTCAAGTAAGTTTTTCCATCTCGTTATTCTGCTCGAGCGGTAGAATCTTCTTCAGCCAGGTTCCTCCCTGGTAGACTCTCAAACGAAATTGAGGCTGACCTTTGGTTGTTCCCTCCGTCTCCCTCTTTCTCTCCCTCAGAGTCATCCACCTTCGCTGTCGCTACGAGACCGCCCACTTCCGCAAAACCTCTCTCACTGGAGCTCTACTCGTATGGCCATCATCCATGGATACCGTCCTTTCATCGTTCCTCCCTCTCCTCCCTCTCTTCACTCAACTTCAACACCTCGACATCACCTCCCTCTCCTCCCCTCTCACCTTCAACATCCTCTCCCTCCCTCCTCTCCCGGTCCAAACCCTCGATCTCACAGGGAGCGACCTCTCCTCCTTCCCCTCCTCCTTCTGGTATCTCCTCGAGGAAGTGAGCTTCGTCAAGGTCGTTTCTCCTTCGCCAAGGTTCGTCGGACCCGTCGATTTCGTGGGAAGAAGACGCGTCGTCGAGTTCGACGCGAGGGAGGATAGCGGGAGGGGGTTGAGGAGTATGCTGAGGAGAAACAGAGGGAGCGTAAATAAGTTGGACGTTAGATATCCTGGAGTCGCTTTGGATCTCGTCGACGGGGATGGAAGGAGCAACGCGAAGAGGAAGACGGAGGGAGCTGCAGGTTCGGTCGGACCCTCTCCCACCTCACCCATCCACTATCCCCTCCTCAAATCCTTCCGCCTCACTCCCACCAACCTCCTCAACCCAACTACCTTTCTCTCCCTCCACTCGACAACTCTCGAATCCCTCACGATCTACCTTCCACTTCCCACCTCCGTCGCGTTCCCTCCTCAACTCCCCTCTCTTCGCTCCCTGGCGTTCCTCCCATCGAAGCACTCGCCTGGACTCACCATCTCGGAGGCTTCGGCGCTCTTCAAGTCTATCCAAGGACGAGCGAGGAACGTCGTCCAGCTGTCGGTCACGGTCCTGGAGCTGGATGTCGAGGTTTTGAGGCTGCTCGTTCGTTCGTTCCCGAAGTTGAGGAAGCTCGAGCTGAGGAGTCCCGATGCTCAGTCTTGTTCGTTAGGGAGTCCTGCGTTCTACTTGGGGTCATTGGTCAGTATCAGTTCCTTCTTTCAGCTCGTCGCCAATCCTCTGAACTCACCGAGTCGCGCCTCTCTTCCAACCTTTCAGTCGGCGTTCATCACCACCCTCTCCCCTCTCGCCTCCCTCACCTCCCTCTCCTTCCTCGGCTGTCTAACTTGGCCTAAAGTTCCCTGCGGATCGAAGGAGAAGACCGTCCAAGCTTACGCTTCCAAGTTAACTCGTCTCGAAACTCTCGTGAGCTCTTCCTCCTTTTCTCGTCGAACCAGAAAGAAGACGCGACTCACTTTCCATTCTCTCCTCCTTTATCGCTCGCTCGCAGACTTGGACGACGGAGAACAATCCTGGCTCGCACAACTCCCAAACCGAGAGCTGGGGTATTGTGAGAGGCGAGGGAGGGGCTGTTGAGCTGAGGAGAAAGTTGAAGTTGGGTTGGGAGTGATTTGGGAAGGAAGGGAGAAAGGAAGGAAGGCAGGAAGGAAGGAATCATCTGGTGGATTTGGATTTAGGTTTGGGATATCTGGACTCCCTTTCATGAAAAGAAACGAATGCAGTAGTTTAGATCGGTTAATCGCACTCTCCCTCGCACTGATCGTCTGCGACGTGGTCGAGCAGCGTCGCATCTAGTTCCCGTTTTGCTTGCGTATCTCGTTAGTTTCGTTGTCTGCTGCCTTTGAGGTTGATATCTTCATGGATCTTCACACTTCTCCTCCAACCCCTGCGAGAAAATGGATGAAACGAGTCAGTTCGAGCCGAACGTCGAAGGGAAGAGAGGAAGAGACGTCGAGTTCTCACAGGCAAAAACGAGGAAACCAGCTCCCCAAGGAACCACTCCAGCGAACTTCCACGCAGACCTCTTCCACGCCGGTCCCACCATCTTCCCTTCCTTCTCCTGCGGTCCAAAGAAGAACCCCAGGCCCTTCGTCTTCAGCGTCCGAACGATGAGCGGGAAAGCAGGCAGAGGATCCGTCCCTGTTCCTGTCGTTCGATACTGAGCGTTTCGACGAGCGGGATAAAGAGGATGGCGAAGATGGTTGAGGAGGTAGTGGCGAGAGAAGTGACGAGACGCGTGGGACGAAGGAGAGTGTTGAGGGGATTGGAGGAGGCGAAGGATTGCGTCGAAGGGCCGAGAGGAAAGTTGGAATCTGAGATGAGGAGTAGAGATGGGAAATGAGCGTTAGGGTTGCGTCCACGAGGAAGAAGGGAAAGAGAAGAGAGGGAGAGAAAGAGAGAGAGGAGAGGGGACGAGACGCGATTGCGACCCACAAAGTTCCCGCTGTGATCCCTCCGGCCACCAACACTCCAGCCTGACCGAGCCTTCCCCACTTGCTCCCAGTTCGACCTATCCCTCCCTCCTCATCGTTTACTTCCTCTTCGTCCTCGTCCAAACCGAAGAAAGCCATCGGTCGCTCGGAGACGGGAGTCGAGAAGGCGGATCGAGCTGGTTGAGAAGCCTCGATAATCTCGCGAACGTGGAGGGCTAGTCGCCGAGAGGAGTCGAAGGTTGCGAAGAAGAGAGCGTATCCTGCAGATGAAGGGACGAACGGTAAGAGAGAAGGTTCAGCTCGCTTGCGACGACGCGAAAAGGAAAAGGACTTACCGACTCCATCTTTCGCTATCGTCCATCTCCAACCCTCGAACCCCAGCTTCGACAGCCCTCTCCAGTTCCCATCCCACCCACTGCTCCCAGCTACTCCAGCTGTCCTCAACTCCTTCAACCACACGAGAGTATCCTTCCGACTCTTCATGCTTCCGGCCAACGCTTTGGACGTCGACGTCGCCAGTCCACCTGCGCCTCCCTTCACCACCGACGGGATAGAAGTCGTAGTAGGTGGCCTATTCGGAGATGCCGTCGACGAAGACGAAGGCTTCTTCCTCCCCGAACCAGTGATGATCCTGGAGAGGAACGCGACGAGCTTTTGGACTGGGATGGCAAGCGTTCCTTGAGCGATTCCGGCTCCAGCTCCTGCTAGAGCCGAGAGAAGGGTAGGATGAAAAGTGGAGTGAGTATTGCGATGGTAGAGGTGGGTAAGGTGGTCGGTGGAAGGGGAGGGAGGTAGGGGGATCTCGGGTTGGGAGGGGAGAGGAGGACGTGGTCGAGCGAAGGGAGGGACGTGGGAGAGCAGCGAAGAGAGAAAGGAGTGGGTCGTGAAGAGAAGAGTCGTGAGGGTCGTGTTTATGATGAGGGTGGGAATGAGCGGGAGGACGAGGGACCAGGGCTATTGAACAGAAGTGAAAGAACCGGGAGACGAGCGGAGGTCAGCGAACGGAACGCGAGCTGTCCGAGGGCGTTCTCTGGACTCACTCCGTAGTCCTTGAGCAATCCGAGGATACCAGTGGGTCCGAGAGACCGTCCGTCTCGCTGTGCGAGAGCTTTGATGAAGGCGAAGGTGGAGACTGAGTTGTCGAGAAGAGACGAACGGAGGCAAGAAGGAAGGAAAGAGACGGTGAGCTCGAGCTCCTTCCCGGTTTCCCAGTGGTCGACGCTTGAACCAGGAACTCACCTTTACTAGGTCTGAAGATACGAGCAGGTCTCTTGAGCATCATTCCTGCCAGGAAGATGAGAGTTCTAGAGAGAAAGAGCAACAAAGAAGGGATCGTCAGTCAAGGTGGGATGATGAGCTCAACCTCTCCTTCCCCTCCACCCTTTCCAGTCTGCTCTGCCGTTCTGAAAGCCCAGCGTCGAACTCACCTAGATAGAGAAGCCAAGAAAGTATTCGATGCTGAGGCTGGCACTACAGCTTTAGAAGCCAGAGGTCCTGTTGGAACGGAGCCATCCTGGGTCGACGACGGAGAAGGAGCAGAGTCGGACTCGGAGGAGGTGGAGGAGGAAGGAGGGCTGAGCGCTGGACTGTCGGAGGAAGCTGCTGAAGGATTTCTCGACGAGTCGACGACGGCTTGCATGAAGAGGTTCGTTCCAATCCCTGCTGTAGAAGCTTGAGGAATCTGCGAGAAAAGGAAAGAGAAGGACGTCGAGCTGGTTGGAGGGAAGCTTGGAGTCGAGTCGAGGCAGAGCAGTTTCGAGACCTCCTTTTCGCTTCTCTTTCTTTTTTTTTCTCGACTTGGGCTCTTAGATACGTAAATAATTACTCATTTTCTTTCACCTTGTCCGTCGGTGGGACGGGCAAGGTTCTCCTCTACCCTTTCTTTTCTTCGAGCGATCCTGACATCTCGACGCGGCGGTCGATTCGTTTCTTCTCACGTCCTCTGCGTTCAGCTCTCGAGCTATGAGCTCAGTTACTCCGCGAAGCGTGAGACAAATTCACGAGAGCGAGAGGAACGCGAAGTTACATTGAAGGGGTAGAGGTTCGTTAGAAGAAAGATCGACTGAAGGTGAAGTATCGGCCGTAGATATGAGCTAAGATGGTAGCAGAGGCGATGCGAGGTATGTGCGTGGAGTACGCGAGTGTACGGAAATTACTACAAGAGAGGAGTGAACAGAACAAAAGGAGTTGCAGTTGTACAAAAAAGAGAGCAGACGGGAGGACGAGAGCGGGAAACAAGAACGAAGACGTGAGATCATGAGAGCAGAACGTGGGAGCGCAGGGAAGAGAGTGAGAGAAGGAGTCGCATGAAGTACATATGTCTGCGAGGCGAGGTGATGGAAGCAAAGAACGAAAAAAAAGCCAAAACGAAGAAAGAAAAGGAGACACGTCCGATCTGAACGATGATTCCCTGGAAGTCGAACCTACTGCATCCCCGAACTCGCACCGTATCCCTCCTTCTCCATCTCCTGAGCCTCGTGATCCAGCGATCTGTGACTCTCGTAGACTCCAACGCCTCGACTGAGAGGTTCCTTCCAAGTCACGCCACCGAGACGACTCCCCGTCGTTCCGACGGTTCCTCCCCCTCGAGGAAAGTACTGATGCTGAGGTTCTGTGATGAAGGAAACCGGAGAGGTGTGTCAGCGATGAGAATAAGTAGACGAGAGAGAGGAAGAGAAGAAGGAAAGAGAAGGACTGACGACTCGGGTAAGGGAAGGGATATTCTGGACGGACTGAACCGGGAAGGGCACCGTCGTCTCGAGCGAGGTTGGGTCGATGGGAGTAGCCGTGGGCGTCGAGTCCTCCTCTCGTAGAGAGATGCGTCTTCTTCGGTCGCGAAGCCATCAACGAAGCGGTGTTGTGATGGTAGGAATGCGAAGAAGGCTGAGGATGAGGGTAAGGGAACGTCGGGTCGTGACGAAGGGCGGAGGGTTGAGAGAGGTGTTGCTGGTGTTGTTGAGCTTGCGAGGACGTGCTATCTCCTGCTGGGAAGGAATTCGAGCCTGTAGACGGAGTCGAAGACGAGGTGGAGCTTTGCGAAAGAGGGGGAAGGACGGTAGGGACCTGGTCGGTGGCGGTCGAAGAAGGAGGAGGAGGAGGAGGGGGGTGGTTGATGTAGGTCGCGTGGTGAGGGTGGGAGGACGCATGGGAATTGTGACGGTGTAGAGGAAGACCGGGGGAGTGAATTCCACCTCCTAGGCTGGAGCTATAGGGAAGGGAGTTCGATCCTGAGACGTAGTTGCTTCGCCAGTGCGACTCGGGCGACGACGGTCGTCGAGGTCCGTACGCTGGATGATCGCGTCCTGATCCTGAGAAGTAATAGTTCGGAGCTGGTGGGTAGTTGTCTCTCCCGTCTGACGAGTAGGCTCCTTGGTAGTATCCAGCCGAGCCGTTGCCTGCTGAGCCGGTGCCTCGACCGTCCGACGAGCACGCTTCCGAGGGTTGATCGCGTCGGTCGTTCTCGTGTCGAGGTTGCGAGGGCATCTCCCTGACCATCGACGATCCTATCCTTGAGATCGGAGGTGAAGTAGTGGTACGAGCGTGACGCATCGAAGTGGAGCCGTCAGAAGAAGAGGTGTCTCGCCTTCGATGGGTCGGTCGAGCCTCGTGGACTTCGTTCGCCATCGCGATGGGAGGAAACGATCCTCCTCCTCCTTGAGGCCACTCTCGATCCCTTCCTGGAACGTAGACTGCTGCTGGTTGGTGGTAGGCTCCGGGCTGAGGAAAGGAGTGCGATCCGGAGTAGGTTGCTCCAGCGTCGTAGGGATTGGGATACGACGAGGAAAACGAGTGATTCGAGTACTGCATGTCCGATCTTGATCCCGAGTTGATGGCTGCACTCTCTTCCGGAGATGGTCGAAAGGCGAAGGCGGGCAGGGGACCGGATCCGTTCGAAGGGGGAGGGAAACCGGTGTGAGAGGGTTGAGAGTGGGGAGTGGAGAGAGGCGATTCGAGGGGCGGAGCGGCGACGATGTGAGGCGGAGGGACCTGCCAGGGAGTGAGAGAATGAGGAGGTCGATTGGGATGCGGAGGAGGTATGGTGAAGTGGGAAGAGTTGGAAGAGGTGGAAGAAGAAGCGAGAGAGAAGGCGGACAGGTCGCCGATGGAGGGAAGGTGATGTCGAGGAACTGAGGAAGATCCAGAGTAGGGAGGAAGGTCGGGGAAGGGAACTCCAGGGACCGGTGCCATGACGGATGGGATGGGAGGTGGTAGTTGTAGGTCTTGGAGGAGGAAGAAAGAGAAGCAGAAGAAGAAGTCAGTTTGCGAAAAGCTCTTGCTCGCGAATGTTCTGCTTCGGCACTCACCTCGACGAGAATCTCTCGACGCTGGCCGAGAAGGATCCTCAGCAATCACTCTCAGCTCCCTCCCATCAGAGTACTCCGACGGCATCGTCGACGAAGAGGAAGTGGCTCGTTTCGTCTTGCCGATGTTGGCGACGGTGGATCCAGCTCGAAGCTTGATCTTGAGGCCTTGGTGGGCGAAATGCCGAGTGAGAGGGGTCGACTCCTTCATCCCAGTGAACCTCTGAAGTCAGGTTGTCGAAGAAGAGAAAGATCAGCGGGTTGTCTTGGGATCTGAAGATCTCGTCGCGAGGAGAGCAGAGGGAAGGAACGCGTCGGGATGAACGAACCTTCGGCGAGTAGACTTCGAACTGATCTGTGAGGACGCTGGCCATCTTGACGACTTGAGCTCTGTAAGAAAGGTAAGAAAAAACAGAAGAGGATCTCAGAGGTGTAGGCATCGCGCCACGCACCCTCGTTCTTCATCCAAAGAGGAAAGAAGAGGTCTCCTCGCGTCGAGATCTGAGGAAGAGAAGGAGGACGGACCCTATCATTTCGTACAACGTCATCTTCAGCCGAAAGACCCCTGGAACTCGAACCGAAAGCTTGGAGAAGACGCAGAAGCTGCTGACTGCAGAAGCGAAGAAGAAAGAGATCGAGTTCACGCGATCAGAGTTCGATTGTCTAAAGACGCCCTGACCAAAAGCGAACAAGACGAAATTCGACTCACAAGCTCCATTCAGATCCTTCAACTTCTCAGGTGTCAACACTACTTCTCCAGCGGTGGCCTCTCCACCTGCAGGCGTCTTGACGACCTCGTACTGATCCAGATCCACCTCTCCGTTTCGACTCGGAGGAGGATGAGCAGATCCTGACGACATTCCTTGAGCGTGGTAGTCTCCGTTTCCTCCGTTGTACGGCGAGGGATCCCAGTTGCTGTTTCCATTGGAGTCCCATCGTTGTGAAGGTGGAGAAGGAGGTCGAACGGTGGGATTGGCAGCGACGAGGGTTGCTCGAAGGAAGAGGGAGGTGCACTCGAGGAACTCGGTTGGGTCGGTCTCGGAAGTTCGAATCTCGATGATGGGAGGAGGATCTATGGGACGACGGTCGGCTGAAAGAGAGAGAGAAAGAGAGAGAGAGAGACATGAATCAGCTTTTGCTTCGATGGGCTATGAGTTGGAGATTTGGTTCGAGTCCGGAGGGGAAGGGAGCAGAATTCGACGCCTTCCCTTCCTCGGTTCCCTGCTCGGTTTGACGACCACTCCACAACTTCACATCTCCCTCAGTTCCGTCTAGAATCGAATCCCAGATCCCAACTCGAAGGATACCGAAGCAGAAAGGTTGGGAAGTCGAAGGGAAGGAAGCAAAGGAGCGCGATCGGGTCGCTGCACCACACCTTCGGAGCTTCCTCCCTCAGAGCACCAACCCCGCAATCCGGTGTTGAAACCAGACGAGCACGGTTCATTTCTACGGAATCCGTCGAGACCAAATAGCCGTCCCAGGAGGAGGGAAAGGAAGAACGAAGGACTCAACTGGTGACATTCTCCTCCTTGAAGGAGCAGAGCCTGGCTCGAGCGGGATCTTGACGAACGACGAGCTGGTACCGTCTTTGATGAAAAGCAGATATAAAGAGGTCAGATGTCGAAGAGTGCAAGGAAGGGATGGATGCAGAGAGGGAACATACCTTCCGAAGCCCATTTTGTCTCTCTCGAGCTGACCGACCCAGATCCCATCGTCCAAAGCCTCGAGAGCTGGAATGGGTCTCGCTCCCTTCTGGAGATCTTGGAGTCGAGATTTCCCGGCCGCAGGGACCTTCCTCTTTGCCTTCTTGGACGATCCTGAAGCTGAGGAGGAAGCGGAACTTGGGTGGAGCGGGTAGGAAGCGTAGGGAGGGAAGGAAGAAAGGGAGGAGGAGGAAGGAAGGTCGACGGTGGAGGACGAGGAGCTGCCCGTCAAGGGAGGAAGAAGCTGATCCTCCTCGTAGGGACGAGGCCGCTTGGCTGGTGGATCCATCTCCATCAACGGATGGCGAAGGGATGTAGAGGACAGACGAGGACTCGAGGGGAGGTTTTCGGGAGAAAGGAGGAGGAGGAGCTGGTTGGAGGATTCCAGCGATTTCCAGGAGGGGAAAGCTCAAACAGAAGGAGCCACCGGCGCGCTCTCCCCAATCCAGCCAATCATCTCCAGTCTCCAGTCATCGTAGAAATATCACAGCTTCAGACGGTGCGCGTCTCCAATCCGAGCAGTAGTCGTGTCACCAAATCTGGAGAAAATTGAAGAATTGAAGCAACAGAGACGGCTTCTCCTCCTTGTTCGCGGCCGCTCTTTTCTTACTCTTCTTCGCTTCATTCATTATCCCTTCCGCAACCATGAAACAAGGCTCAAGGAAAGGCTCAGTTCATCAAGGTTTTCACGGATGCGAATGCGACGCCAAACAGCCTGGTTCCCATGCAGATCTGCAGCTTCCGGGGAACCTGAATTTAAGAAATTCAGTGATAAGAAAGGAAGAAAAGAGGGGACGACGATCTCCTCCTCGTCCTCAGCGACCTCCTTCACCCAACAGCGCATCCCTTCCTGCCCCGCTAGAATCTTCCTTGTCGAACAATCAAAGCAGGAGGCGCGTTGTCTCGGCCGAATGAAAGTGGCTGAAAGTGAGGCTGAACCCACTCAGGGTATTCTGGAGGCGAAGCGGAGCACAACAAGGTTTCCGAACTTCTTTCCCTCCAACACGTTCCTGCCATGGGAGTATCCATCACCGAGTGAGACGAAGGATAGATAGTCGCGAATCTTACATGACGTAGGGAGCTGTCGGTGGTTTCCAAAGATCTATCAGAGATGGCGAGGAGGGTGAAGAAGGAGAAGAGAGATCGCGTCGCGTTTTCTCAGTCCTGCTTTCTCCGCGAAAGGTTCCAAGCAGTTGGAACAACACTCTATCGAGACTTTTCACGACCAAACGCGATCCAGACCCTTGGATAAAAGGGGTTACTTGGGACTGTACAGAGCTGGGAGCCGATGAGGCTGATGCATCGGTCGTTCTTTTCTAAATGAGCTGCTTTGTCTGTTTGACTCGGTTTGTGAGGACGGCACTTCCCTTTGATCTCCTGTCCCAAAGACCTGCTCTGAACGGCTCTAGCGGGAGGAGAAGAGGGTGATTAGGTTTCCTTCGTTGCTTCCGAGTTCCTTCTCCGCCAGATCCAACAGGTCGAACGGCGGCAGAGGAAAACGTGAATAAAAAGAGGCACGACGCGTCGAGAAGAGACGATGTTCTTCACCAACTTCGGCTCAGGATTCCCTGTAATGGTGCTTTACACTTTCATGCTCCTTCGTCATCGGCTCGTAGGTCGAGATCCTTCGAATATCGGAGGAAACTACGGGCTTCGTTCGGCGCGAAGAGAACAACTTTGAACCGTCGCCCTCTCTCGAGTTTTTCGTTTTCGGACGTTTCTTCTCAAAGCTCAGACATCCTGGCCTTCCCACAGCTTCCCACCAAGTAATTTGCATCGATTTCCACCTTCGCTCTCTGCTTGGAATCTTGAGCTTTCGTCGCAGAGGCTCCCAAAAAATCGGAGAGAAGGACGAAGGTTCGGCCAAGATGCGAGAAGCTCTACCTTCGCTGATGTCGAAGGACTGCTCGCTCGAAACAGCTCGAAACTTCGATGTGTACATACAGACTTCTGAGAATCTCAGGGAGCGAGATCGAGAACGAGAAATGGGCGTCTCTCTTCTTTGTCCAGAAGAAAATGGGAGGCGTAGGGAAAAGGGAAACAGGACATCGATCTCCCTGTCTTCTCTTCTCTCTCCAGGTTCTCGAGTGGGGTTTTGCTGGAATGTATGGTTGGAACACAGCCAAAGATTGTTTCCTCATTGCGGTGATCTCTGAGACGGAACCTTCTGTGTTGAAGAAAGCGAGGGAGGAGGAGATGTTTTTGGAAAGCGAGACGACCTTCGCGCGTCGCGTCGCGCTGTTCCTTTCGGCCTTGTTGAAGAGGAGAGGAAACGGATAGTTGATACCACGAGCAAATTTGCCCATTTGGAATCTTGTCTCTTTTTCCTCGTTCTTCCATCCCATCCGTCCCTGCCCTGAGCTGTTCTTTCTTTCCTTTTCCTTCATCGACGCAAGTTCAGATCAGCTGGAAGAATTCGTCATGAAAGAGAAGCAAGATAAGTATTAACAAGAGAAGCAAGAGAACCTAGAGCCAGAGAGGTGAAGAAGTATACGAAGAGAGACCGCAAGCACGTCCCGATCAAACTCGCTCGACGTGATGGAGGTCGTGGATCTTCTCGTCCGAACCACCGTCCTTCTCTCCGATGTGACCATCTGAATGAACGTCGGGAACGATCTCTGCGACAGCGTCGTTTCCATCGAAGATTCGAGAGGTTTCCCTGAAGGTTGGAGGAGAAGAGAGAACGGATTAGATTCCTTACGAAGGCTCGAAGCTCAAGGAAAGAGAGGACGAACTCCAAAGTCAGGTTCTTGGCTGCAAGTGAGGAAAGAGAGGAGGGGTTAGTTCACCGAGTTTGGCCTCAGTAAGTGAAGGAGATGAAGACGTACTCTCGATGACGAACTTCCAAACGAAGACTGAGAAAAGAGAGACCTGCGTGTTAGCCTGGCGAGCGAGCAGAAGAGGAATCAGGTCGCGACTCACAACTCTCGAAGACTGCAAAAGTCGAAGAAGGGAAAGTCAGAGATCCGAGGATTTGGATGTATAAATGCTGGTTTACTCACCGAGCCATCCGAGGTAGACGAAGTAGCTGGCAGGTAAAAGAACAGCAGTTTCGCGACGATCAGCTTCAACCAATTCCTTCTTCCTCTTTCGAGCTTCGAGGACTCACTACTTCCATCCGATTTTGCCGAGAGCGATCGGGTTGACGTATCTTGAAAGGAAGGAAGAGAAAGGAGACGCGTCGAGAGGAAAGTCAGCTTCGCGAGTTTGAATGACAGTGGCGGATCTCCGAAAACTCACTGGTTGACTTGAAAGGAGGAGAAAGGAAACGTATCGAAAGAAAGGTTAGCTTCGCGAGTTGGAGAAGAGTGGCGAGGTTCCAGAAACTCACAGACGAGAGAGCAGGAGACGAAGAAGTTCTGGTGGACGCGTTGAGGAATGTAGAGGAACGTCAGCCTTTCTGCTGGAGAACGGCTGTAGATGAAGAAATGCTCACCATCAACGCCAATACCTTGGCTCGCATCGCGAAAGGAGTGATCTCGCTGAAACGTTGAAGAAAAGAGACGCAAGGAAGAAGATCAGCTCTCGGTCTCTCCTTCGCGTCTTCTTTCGTTCGACGGAAACGAAGAGGAGGCTCGACTTACACAGTATAAGCGACCAAGAGGGGACTGTAGGCAATATCGTAGAAGAAGTAGTAGACGAAGATGAAGGCCTGGGTCGGAGAAGAAGATGGAATTTTGAGGGTCAGGGAAGAGAAGAAAACGCGTCGAAAGCGCAATCGTCTGAACTGAACTCACGAGAATGGCTCGTCCAGCTCCCTCCTTCTTGGTGTTGGCATAAACTCCTTCGCAAAGAGTCCAGAAAACCCAGGTGATGGTCATTCCGAAAGTCGACCAGAGGAAAAGAGTTCGTCGTCCGATTCGGTCGACATAGAAGGACGCCACGACGGCGATTCCCAAGTTGAAGATAGCGAGGATTCCTGGAGTGTGGGAAGGTGAGAAAAGAGGAGAAGTATGTGTATCAGTGAAAGGGCGAGCAGAATGAAGAGAGAGGAAGGAGGGTTGATTTCTCACCGTTATAGAGAGTCTTGATGGTCTGCGAGGTGATTCCGATGTCTTCGAGAACGTCGTTGAGGTAGTACGAGACCTGAAGAGTGGGAGAGGTGGAAGAAGACGTCAGCTTGAAGCAAGGTGGAAGGAGAGCGACGTCAACGCGAGTAGACTGACGAGACCGTTCCCGGACCACTGAGAGAAGAAGGCGATGGCAAGCACTGGTAAAGCGAAGATAGAGTAGTCAGAATCCGAAAGGTCCTGGACGAGGATGTTGAAGAAAAACATCGACTTACCAACTCTCATCCTCTTTCGGTTCCCAGAAGTCTGAATGAGAGAGAGCCACGAGATCGAGTTGTGTTTCTCCAGCTCGAGCGAGTTCTGGATCTCGTTCATCTCGAACTGGACGACAGGATCGTTCTCGTTGTTGTTGTCCGTGTGGTAGCGAGCGAGGATTCGTTGAGCCTGATCGACCTTGCCCTTGGAGATCAACCATCGAGGAGACTCCGGAATGAACCTGCAGAAAGAGAAAGATCAAAGGCGAGGTCAGATCAGGAGGACGCGCGCGCGGAGAGGGAGCTTCTTCTTCTCGACTCACCAGACGAGAGCGACCTGAATGACGGAGGGAAGAGCCTGGAGAATGGAAGGAATCCTCCAAGACCAGTCGTTCTTGATCCTGAACGTTCCAAAGGTCGTCCAGGCCGCGACGATGTTACCAGAGTACCAAAGTGAGTTGAAGAGAGAAGTCATGGGTCCTCGTTGACTGTTAAAGGTAGAGAGAGAAGGTGAGATTAGAAAACGTTCGAGAGAAAAAAGGAGGATAGCGAAAATTCTCACGTAGGGTAAGCAAGCTCGGTGATGAGAAGAGGAGCGGCGTTCTTGAAAAAAGAAAAGAAAAGAAAAGGAACGAGCTGGTGCTTAGCATCTCGTCGCTAGAAGTTCGAAGAGCGAGGAGAGCGAAGAACAAACTTACCTGAGCGAAGGTGAGTCCAAATCCGATGATACCTCGGGCAGCGATAAAGACGGAGATGGTGTTGCAGGACTGGAGAGGAGGAGGAGGAGGAGGAGGAGGAGGAGAGAGGGAAACGCGTCAGTTGTAGTCTTCCTCACTTCACGCGTTGAAGGAGAGAGAAGTCGGAGCGAAACATCGTTGAACTCACAGCCTGAGCAGCAACTCCAGCGAGCACTGAAGAAAATGAACGCGCGATGAAAATAGAGTGTGGGTTTTGATTTCCGAGCGACGCCTTCGGGATGCAAACAACTTTCGACTCACTGATCAAGCTCCCCAGGAGAATCCCTGCTCGTCGTCCCAGCCCATCGTTGACGTACGCGCAGAAGGGAAGTCCAATGAGTCCTCCGATGTTCTTGAGACCACGAGGAGGGAGGGGCGAGAAGAGGTATGGGATCAGAAAAGAAACAGAGAGAGGAGCTCGCCCTTCGAGACCGAGACGGAGAGAAAAGTGGGAGATCTGGAACTCACCTGGACAGCGTTCAAGAGACCTTTCGTGGAACCTTCAGGGTTGTTGAACTTGGCTCTCCAAACGTCAACGGACTGTTGGAGGTGAGGAGAGGAGGGGAGGAGGGGAGAGGAAGAAAGGAAGAAGAGAACGCGGGCGCGTCGTCAGTTCGAGAGGAGAGGGATCAGTCTTGCTCTCGATGAGCGAAGGAGGGGATGAGAGGAAAGAGACCAACCTGAAGTCCGTTCATCATGGATCCATCTGTATGGGAGAGGAAGGAAGGGCAGTTGTCAGTTTGGGAGAAGAGAGAGAGGGAGAAGGGGCGGGAGGAGGTCGCGAGCTCAAAATGATCCTCCGAAATTCCTCCTTGGGTCGAGGTCGACCCTCCTTCCTTCCCTCCTTTCACCGCGAGAACAGATATCCACTTACCGTATCCTAAAAGAGAAAGATAACGAAGCAGAAAGAGTTCGTCGTCATCAGCTAGTGTTGTTTCGAGGGAGGAAGAAAGAGAATCCAGCACGACGCGGTCTCTGTTTCTCCTTCACCGCTCCGTCCTCCTCCCTCTCAAGGAAAGAAAATACTCACCGTTAGTAGAAGAAGTGATCAAAGCGATAACCAAGAGGAGACAAAGAGGTCGAATCCCTTTGTGCTTGTACTGAGAGGCGGAGCAGCAGAAAACAAAAAGAAAATGAGCAAACAAGAGCAAGTCGACGAGATCGACGCCGAGAAGATATAGAGGAGAGAGAGAGAGGACTTACCCATTTTCCTCGGTAGATGTGCTCCTCCAGTCCAGGTGGGAATGTTTGCTGATTATCGTTGGCGGCGGCGGTGGGAGACATGGTGTTCTGAGCAGTCGAAGTCCGACGACGCAGATCGATCAAGGTGGAAGAGAGGGAAAGAAGGATGATCAGTTACAACTCTTTCTAGCTCTGCGAGGTGATCAATCAAACATAGACTCACCTCAGAAGGGGGGGAGGAAGTGAAAGAAGATGGTCGTTGGAAGGAAGGAAGTAAAGAGAGAGGTGGAAAGAGAGAGGTGAGGTGCATCTCCGAGGAAACGGCTCTTGAAGGGAGGGAAGTCCGGCCCTTCCTTGGGTGGCTGCTGAAGGTTCGATTCGGATCAGCTGGCCTGGCTGAAACGAAGACGAGACAGGAGAAAGGGGGCTTCCTTTCCCTCCGCGCGGAAAAGCTCGGAAGCGAGGCAGATTTGTGCCTTTTTTCTTCGATCCGAAAACGGAGAAAAGTCCAGCTGAAGAGTTTCTCCGCGTTTTTATTATTATTTTCGCTGGGTCCGCGAGCGAGATCTGAGAAAAAGAAGAGGAAGGGAGGGGCCGAGTTGCGAAGGAGGATGGAAGATGAGCGTTCGATCTCGGGCTCTTTGGGTCTGTCGGAGAAGGGAGAAGAGCAAAGCACGCGTGAGAGAAGTAGGGATCGCAGGCGCGCGAGCAGCACTGAGAACGCTCGGACGTCCCAATGGGGTTATGTAGATGGTTGAGCGATCGAAGAAAGAAGGAGAGGAAGGAAGACTCACCCGCCTAACTCGCGTCGATTTTGAAGAGGAAGAACCAGAGAAGAACGAGAGAGCTACTCGGGCGAGCGATTCGATAGGGATGAAAGAAAACGGAGAGAGTTCAGCTTTCTAGCCGTTGCGCGGAGAAACGAAATGGGAGAGGGGGAAAGCGGCGCAGAAGACAGGGTTGGCCAGCGAGTCGCGACGCGTCTTCTTTTCCAGCCTCTCTCTCTCTCTCCCTCTTCTTCCTTCGGTCCTGCACCCAGCACTGAGTCCCAGCCTCCCCAGACATAAACAAAGAAAAGGACGCACCGGAATAATACTTATATTGAAGGCAGGATGCTCTCTCCGGCAGACGCGAAGGGAACGAACAAAAAACGCTTGTTGGCCTGGACCCGAGATCGAGCTGGCTCGGTCGACGAGGCGTTTCGAGAGAAACCGAGCGAACATTCTTCAGTCGGCGTCTGACATACAGAGAGAGAGCGAGAGAGAGAGAGAGAGAGAGCGAAGCCGACTACTCACCACCATGCTTCCCTCCCTCCCTCCGACTCCGTCCTTTGCCTGCTCGCTCCCCACTTCGTTCCTTCGTCCCTCCTCCCCAAGTCTCTGGCTCGGCTCGAGCACCGAGTCTGACAGACAGCCCAGAATATACAGGCACCGAACCTGCTCCCATTCCACAGCACACCTGGCGGCCGAGCCGAAACGAGCGAGCTGAACCTGTTCGATCCAAAGAAAGAAAGAAAGAAACCGAAGAGAGGTCGTCTTTGAAGGGGAGGAAAAGAAAAGAACTCTGCTGCAGATAGACCGAGAGCAAGGTAGGTTGAGGGAGAGCAAAGAGGTCAGTTTTTGTGAGTGAGGGTATGGTTGTCGAGAAGGGAGAGAAAGAAGTGAAGGAGAGACGGACTCACCTTCAACGCAAAAACAAAACCTCGACGCGTCCTCGCTCTCCCTCTCCCTCACCCTCTCACCTCCCCCTCCCTCCCGTTCGTCTTCTCTCTCTCCCTATCAAGCCGTTAGTTCTGCACTGCTCTCCTCTAGCTTTCTCATCCATCCCACCCAACTCTCACTTCCTCTCCTCCCTTTCCCTCTTTCCCTCTTTCTCTCTGATCTCCCTCTTTCTCTCTCCCTCCTCCTCCCCCTCTCTCTTTCCCACAAAACTCACAAAAAGCAGTGCACGCAACGCAACGCACAAACGGGTGGGGGTATCAATAACGTTCTCTCTCTCCCTCCTCCCTCCTCTCCACCTCGCCTGCCGAAAAAAAGCCTACACCGAGTAAGAGCCCGATGCGTTTCCGTTTCCGTTCGACTCCCTCGATCTGTTTGTTCTTTTTATTCTGGACGAGGTTGGTTATGCAGCTGCAGAGAGAAGTCAAGCGAGATGAGAAAAGTATGTAGAGCGAGTGTGTCAGGGGACGTGTGGTAATGCCAGAGGAAGGTGGGGGGGAGGAGGAGGAGGAGGAGGATGGATGGAAGAGGGAGAGGAGAGGAAGAGAGCGAGATGGGTTGGGTTGGGTTTTGTTTTGTTCTGTGGGATGGACTGGAACTCACAATATCCCTCAGTTGACCGTTCGCATCGTCGAATTGTTTTTGAAGGTATTTGGCCTGATTCCAAGTTGACAAGACGAGGAGAGTAAACGAACAGAGGCAGAGGAAGAAAGGAAGGAAGGCGAGAGAGAGAGAGAAGGGAGGTGAGCTTCTTCGGGTTTCGAACCAAGAAAGAAGGAAAGGGGGAACAGAGGTATGATATGATGCGTACCTTTTTATTCAGGTTAACGATCTCGTCTGCGATCTCTTTGGAAGCTGTCGAGTGGGCTGATTCAATTGTCGAGCGGGGTTGGAGAAGGAACCTGTAGGGGGAGGGAAGGGAGGTGAGCTCGAGGTTTTGGATTTCGGATTTGGTGGGCTGAGTGGATGGGGTCGGCGGCGAAGCTGCTGAGGAGAGGTATTTGGAGAGCTGAGAGCCTCGAGATGCACGTTCGTGATGCTAGCTGCCTCACGAGCAAGGCGGCGAGATGCGGTCGGATCGTCGAAGGAAGAAGGAAGGAAGCGTTCTCGAGTTCGAGCTCGAGCTCACCCTTCTCCTTCTGCCTCCCGTCCCTCTGTGCTCTGCCTCCTCTCTAAAGCAACCAAGACCGACACCGAAAGGAGACGGGTACTCACATCTTTCCTACCCCCTTGTACATCTTTGCTCCCTCCTCCTTTGGGACCTGATCCAACTGTCTCGCTGTGAGCTCGAGGACCCTCTTCTCCCTGTCCTTCCCAGCGAGTTGAGCTCGAACGAGAGAGAGATCTTTTTGAGAACGTTGAAGTTGACCTTGGATTTGTTGGAAGATCTATACCGTCCGCGAGGGAACCAGGAGGGGGAGAGGAGAAGATCAAGAGAAGGAAAGGAAGGAGGAGGAGAGGTCGTCAGTGAGGGAGCGTCGAGCGCTGAAGACCAGGAAGCGAGAGAGAACGCACACGTTGGATGGTTTGATCGTTCAGAGCTGACATCGTAGAAAAGAGAGATTCCGAGAAGAGACGGAGAAAGTGGGGCAAGATCGGGAAGATGGTGGTTTGAGGAGAGCTGCAGAGACTGAGCACGAAACGAAAGAGATCTCGTCCAGAGGATTCAATCTTGGTTCGATCCCTTCACCTCCAACACCCATCCCCTTCCTTTTCCTTCCCCTTTTCTCTATAGAAGATGGATCAGTACGACGAGGTCAGCCGACTCTCCTCTTGACTGCTTCCAATAAAAGCCCTCTCTGACGACCCTCTTGCTCTCTCTCTCTCTCCATGACCAGTTTGGAAACTATCTCGTTCGTCCTTCACCTCCTCCTCCTCTTCTTCTTCTTCTTCTCTTCCTCCCTTCGCATCGCTCACCTTCTCGCTCGCGCACCTTTTCGTTTCCACAGGGAGAGGACTCCGACGACGACAACTCGGATGTCGAAGATAACAACGGAGGCGGGCAGTCTTCGGCTCCCCAGCAGCAGCAGCAGGAGACTCAGCAGCCTCTCGAAGGATTCGACGATGAGGACGAGGATATGATGGACGAGGGACAGATGGTCAACTTGGGTGTAGATGGTCAGTCTTCTTTCTGTATATGGACGGCGCTGGAGGAGGTTTGGGAGCAGGATGGACGGACAGGGTGAGCTTCACGTCGAAGGAAGGAGAGGAAGGAGGAGACGGAAGGAAGGGAAAGTCGCCTCGATCTCGTCTCCCTATCCTTCTTGGCTCTCGTGGAGATAAGGAGATCTCTCGTAGGCTTCATCCACGCGCATATATCTCCCCGTATCCACTCATCTCTACTCCCCTTGCTCCAAGCGCTCCCCTCACCTCCCAACCTCCTCAATCTCACCTCACCTCGCTCACCTCGTTCCCTTCTTCTTCGTTCTCTTCCCTCTCTCCCATCTCATCTCCCTACAACCCCCTCATCCTCCAAACCCTTCAGCCGGTCCCTCTGCGATCGTCCTTCATGAGAACAAACGGTACTACAAAACCGCCGAGGAGACCTACGGAGAGGACGTCGAGACTCTCGTTCAGGAGGAGGATACCCAGCTCTTGACTGAGCCCATCGTTGCACCCATCAAGGAGAGGAAGTACAACATCGTTGAGAACGAGGATAAGCTGCCCGTTACTAGGTTTGATAAGGGGTGAGTCGCGTCAACGAACTTGGGGATTAGATTTGGGGAGGGAGGGAGGGAGGACGGAAGATGGGCTGAAGGCGAAGGAAGGAAGGAAGGAGAGGTCGAGCTCGCGAGAAGGATGGAACAAGAAGGGGAAGCTCGAGCTGACTTTTTGGTTTTGGTCGGTGGCTAGATTCCTCCTCGACATGATGCACTATCCCGAGATGATGAGGAACGTCGTCGTCGCTGGTCACCTCCATCACGGAAAGACCGCGTTGATGGACATGCTCGTCCTCGAGACCCACCAGATGACTTGGAACGCCGATACACCTGTGAGTCTCGCGTCCCATCTGTTTTCTCACATCTCTGATGCTTCCTTCGAGGAGTGGCGGGACCCATATATGCCCGGTTGGCGAGAGGAGAAGGAAGGACCAAACGTCGGGACTCGACCTCAAGCTGACCTCTCTTCCTTCCCTCTCCCTCGCCTCTTCCTTTCCTTTCCTTTCCGCCTTTTGCAGATTCGCTACACCGACACCCACATCCTCTCCCGATCCCGAGGAATCTCCATCAAGTCCTCTCCCATGTCGCTCGTCCTCCCCAACACCCGAGGAAAGTCCTACCTCCTCAACTTGATCGACACGCCCGGTCACCAGAACTTTGTGGACGAGGTCGCGGCTGCTGCTAGGCTCGCTGATGGGTGTGTTTTGGTCGTGGATGTTGTTGAGGGAGTGAGTTTGCTTTCATCTCCGTTTCTCTTGGGGTGCGAGGGGGGTTGAGAGTGGTGGAAAGGGAGGAGAGTGAAGGAGGAGGGGTGGGAGGGAGGGAACGAGTTGGGCTGAAAGACGGAGAGAGAGAGAGAGAGCTGACTTTCTTTCGTTTGTTCGTTTTCTCCTCTGCCATCGTTCAGGTCATGGCCAACACCTCCGACATCATTCGACACGCTCTCCAGGAGAAGCTCGCCATCACCCTCGTCGTCAACAAGATGGATCGATTGATCCTCGAGCTCAGACTTCCTCCTACCGAGGCGTACTACAAGATCAAGCACACCATCGAGGAGGTCAACAGTGTTATCAGGTGAGTTGCTATAATCTCACTCTTTCACATCCTTCGAGAAGGAAAATAAGAAAGAAAGGGAGAAGTGAGCCTCACAGAGCTGACTGACTCGCGACTGTTCGTTTCTTTCCACAGCTCCATCAACCCCGACCCAGCTCTTCGACTCTCCCCCGAGCTCGGAAACGTCGCCTTCGCTTCCACCCAGATGGGTTGGTGCTTCACTCTCAAGTCGTTCGCTCAGCTCTACTCGGATACCTTTGGTGAGCTTTCCTTTTTTTTCTCGTTCTCTTTCCTCCTCGACGCGTTCTCGTGCGAAACCGGGACCCACGCTGATTTGCTCTTCTCGCGTTCTTTTTTCGATCACTCTTCCAGGTCCCATCGACGTCAACGAGTTCGCTCCTCGACTCTGGGGAAACATCTACTTCGACGAGGACACCAGGAAGTTTGGAAGGACTCCTCAGGGAGATGTGCCTAGGTCGTTCGTTCACTTCGTTCTCGAGCCTCTGTACAAGCTTTACACTCAGGTATGTCTTCTCTCTCTTCTTCTACCAGCCGCCTCAAAGAAGACGCTTTCGTGATCCCAATCGACTTCAAACTGACGCGTCTACTCCTTTCTCCTCTCCCAATCTCTTCGCCACTCTCTCATCACTCACTGCACCTCCTCGCTCCTCTCCCACACTCGCTTCCATTACTCAGGTCCTCAGCGAGGATACTGCCAACCTCAAGGAGACCCTTCGAACTCTCGGAATCGAGCTTCCCGCCGCGACCTACAAGATCGACGTCAAGCCTCTGCTCAAGGTCGTCTGCGAGCAGTTCTTCGGTCCTTCGACCGGTCTGGTGGATATGATCATCGAGCACGTCCCTAGTCCTCGAGATGGAGCTGAGAAGAAGGTGAGTTTTCAGACATCGCGTGCGAGTTCAATTTCGAGGGAATCTTTCTCGTTCGCTGACCTTCATCGATTCCCTTGCGACGCTCGTCTTTCCCCTTTTTTCTCTCGTTATAGATCAGCCAAACCTACACCGGACCTCTCAACACCGAAGTCGCCGCCTCGATGCTTTCCCTCGACCCTACCGGACCCGTCGTCTTCCAGGTCTCCAAGCTCTACCACACCGCCGACGCTTTGGAGTTCAGGGCCTTTGGACGAGTGATGAGTGGAACGTTGAAGGTTGGAGACAAGGTTAAGGTTCTGGGAGAGGGTTACTCGCCTGAGGATGAGGAGGATATGGTTCTCGCTATCGTTGAGAACATCTGGGTCAGCGAATCGAGGTCAGTTCTCCTTCTCCCTTCCCTCCCTTCGACGCGTCGAGCTTTGCGAAACCATCAGCTCACTCCCTTCTTTTCCTCCTTCTTCCCACAGATACTTCATCGAAACTCCTTCTGCTCCCGCCGGATCCCTCGTCCTCCTCGGAGGAGTAGACAACTCCATCTCCAAAACCGCCACCCTCGTCTCAACCTCCCTCGAAGACGAACCCTACATCTTCCGTCCTCTCAAACACATCACTCAATCCGTCCTCAAGGTAGCAGTCGAACCCATCGCTCCTTCCGAACTCCCAAAAATGCTCGACGGCCTAAGGAAGATCAACAAATCCTACCCCTTGGTCAGCACGAAGGTCGAGGAGAGTGGAGAGCATGTCATCTTGGGGACGGGAGAACTGTACTTGGATTGTGTGCTGCATGATCTGAGGAGGTTGTTTGCGGAGATTGAGATTAAGGTGTCGGATCCGGTGGTGCAGTTTAGGGAGACGGTTATAGAGACGAGTGCGTTGAAGGTTTATGCGGAGACGCCGAATAAGAAGTAAGTCATCAGAAAAACCGAAACCTCCCTTTCTCTCCTTCCTTCCTTCTTTTCGCTCGCGAGAAGCTGACTCCCTTCGTTTTGGCTTTGGGTGTTGTGTAGAAACAAACTCACCATGATTGCTGAACCTCTGGAGAGTGGAATCGCGGAGGATATCGAGTCTGGACGAGTGACGATGAGGATGTCGGCGAAGGAGCGAGGCAAGCATTTCGAGGGGAAATACCAGTGGGATCTGCTTGCTTCGAGGTCGATTTGGGCGTTTGGACCGGATGAGAATGGGCCGAACATCCTCGTGGATGATACGTTGCCTTCGGAGGTTCGTCGTCCTCTTCTTCTTTTTCTCTTCTTTCGTCTCTCTCCATCGCTGACGTTCGTTTCTCTCTCTCTCTCTCTCTCTTTTTTGTCTGGCCGGCTTGATCTAGGTCGACAAGAAGCTCATGCTCAGTGTGAAGGAGTCGATCAAGCAGGGATTCCAGTGGGGAGCTCGAGAGGGTCCTTTGTGTGATGAGCGTGAGTCTTCTCCTTTTTCGATCGTCAACTCGACGCGCGAGAACGAGCGAGCTGACTTCGTTCTTTCTTTCCTTCTTTCTTTTTCTCTAGCGATACGGAACGTCAAGTTCAGAATCCTCGACGCTACCCTCGCCAGCGAAGCTATCTTCCGAGGAAGTGGTCAGATCATCCCTACCGCCCGACGAGTTTGCTACTCTTCTTTCCTCATGGTTCGTTTCTCTCCTTCCGTCTCTCCCTTCCTTCCTCCTTTCCCTCACTCACTCCCGCCCTCCCTTTCTTCTCTTCCCTTTTTCTTCTTCTTTTTCTCGCAGGCCTCTCCTCGTCTCATGGAGCCCATGTACTCCGTCGAAGTCCAAGCTCCAGCAGATTGCGTTTCAGCCGTCTTCACCGTTCTCGCTCGTCGTCGTGGTCACGTCACCAAGGATATCCCCAAGGCTGGATCTCCTCTCTACACCGTCAAGGCTCTCATCCCTGTTCTCGATGCCAACGGGTTCGAGACGGATCTTAGGACGGCGACGCAGGGACAGGCGTTCTGCATGCAGACGTTTGACCATTGGGCTATCGTTCCTGGTGAGTCTTCTCTTTTTCTTTTCTCCCTCTTTTTTTCCTTCCTTCCTTCCTTGAGAAAGAGACCTGATCTTTTGTTTGGGGCTTTGAAGGGGACCCTACCGATACCTCGATCGTTCTTCGACCTTTGGAGCCTGCGACTGGACAGGTGAGTCTCTCTCCGCTCTGCTCTTTCGACGCGTGTTCGTTTCGCTGATGATCATCCTTCTTTCTTCTTTCTTCCTCTAGTCTCTCGCCAGGTTCGTTCCAACCACCCTCCTCCTCTTAAGCTCAGCTTCTTCCAACTCTTAGCTGACCATCCTTTCCTTCTTGTTTCCTCACTCTCTTCCAGGGATCTCTGCCTGAAAGTTCGTCGTCGAAAGGGACTCAGCGACTCTGTTTCTCCCTCCAAGTACCTCGAGGACGGTGAGTCCTCCCTTTCTCTCTTCTCGCTCGCCGAGACACAGGACGCTGACTTTCATCTTCTTTTTCGTTTTTCGCAGAGACTATCATCGCTTTGTCGGCGTCTGGGAACGCGGATCTTCTCGGTTGAGCGGAAGAGGGAGGAGGAGGAGGAGGAGGAGGAGGAGAGGAGCGTTTCTTATCACTACAGCAGATCTTCATTCATTCATGGGATCTTTTCTACATATTTTCCTCGTGGCTGGCTTCTGGTGTATCGTCGGGAGAGCGAAAAAGGGAACTCTGCATCGAAGTTGAGCCAGGAGGTTCCGTCGTCGTTTTTTTCTTCTTCTTCTTCTCTCTCTCTACAGTAACATCCGCGCTCTCGGAACGAGTAGTGCATCAGAAGTTCTGTTTGACATGCGTATCAGCCTAAAGCATCTCATCAAACCACCAAACGCTAGAAGATCGCAGTAGTACAGATCGTCCCAAAAATGAATTCGACGACGCATCCCCCTCCCCCGTCTTCCACCCAAATCCTGACCATGCCTTCGCTCATCCTTATTCCGAACGAGCAAAAAAAGAAAAATGGAGGTCCAGTTAGTCTAGTAGGTATCGAAGGAGATGAGAGAGTGAGTGAGTGAGGATGCCGAGGGAATCAAAGGAGGACAGGAGGACCGTCAGATCGGAATGGAAAGGACGCGTCGGTCTTCTCTCGTCGTCGAAGTGCTGAAAACGAGAGATCTCTCAAGCCGTAGAAATGGTCCTGAGCCCAAGGAAGGGGAAGAAGTAAAAAAGGTAGATCAGGTAGATCCCCGTATATACCCAGCATCTGGTTTTGCGGAAGTTGGGCCTGCCGGTACATGGGAAGTAGCAGGAATTTGATCTTCCTGCCCCTCACGCGACCAGACGCGCGGGGATCTCGAAGATCTTCCCTCCCTTCCCGTTTTTCGGGTCAGCTAAGGAGTTGACCGAACCTCGGCAAGATATCATCCACCCACAGGAATCGTTCTTCTACCTCTCTCTCAACTACAACAATCCAAAGCCAGTGCTTCATCCTCGACATGCTCGTTCACTCCTCTCACTCTCCTCCTCCTTTCCCTCATCATCATCAACCATCACGCGAATCCTTCTTCTCCTCTTCCTCCAGCTCCATGCCTCGACGACATCCAAGTCTGTCTCGCAGCAAGCATTCCCATTCGAATCCTCCCTCTTCTCCAAGTTCGTCGAGCTCTTCCTTTCCTCCTCTTCAGTCCGCAACGGTCGAGCTCACCCTCGGCCTTCCTTCCTTCCACCTTACCTTCCTCTCTTCAGGCGATCCAAACTTCTCAATCCTAGTCTCCCTCCTTCACCCTCACCCCCCAATCCACACTCCCATCCCAACAAGACTCCAACATTCCCCTCTCATCGTCGATGAAGCCTCTCCGTTCCATCGTCGGTCGCTCTCTGGGAGTCCCCCCTCGCGGGCAGCGGTCCTGGAGGATGAGCTCGAGCGGAAATTATCGAACGTTCCGGAGGAGGAGAAAGGGAAGGTGGAGGAGAAGCCTGGGAAGGGGAAGGGGAAGGCGTTGAAGAGTTCGAAGTCGAGGTCGAAAACGAAGTGAGGAAAGACGATGATGTTGTTTTCGAGTAGTTGTTCACCTTCTGTAGGTTCTTCCAGGGTCGTGGGTTTAGTTGTTGTATAATCTCGTTTAATCGTAAAATGGATCCGTTACTGCTACAAGGTCTACTTTGTCCTAGCGATCCTGAGCGGGCCGCTATTCGTCCGAGAAATCGGAAAGGAGAGGAAACGAAGGAAGCGTCAGGTTTGGACTTTCGAGAGACGCGTCGAGCTTGTAGAGGAGAGAGAGGGAGAGAGATGAAGACGTACGGAACGTAGGTATAGTTCTCGCTGTAAGTCTTGGGCTTGAAAGGCTGAACGTTAGGCTTCTGAACGATGTACTCCCAGCCTGCGAAGAAAAACGAAACGGACGAGACGAGAAGGTCAAGCTCTCGTTGCTAGGCTTTCAACGAAGTCCGAGAGAACGGAGCAGCCAACTGACTGACCTTGCTTCTCGCAGAATCGGACTGCTTCTTCCTCCGTTTGGAACTTGATAGAGGTTCCCTGCATGTAGTCTGCACTGGAGGCCCATCCCATGAGGGGGTTAATCCATCTGCCAGAACCAGCGAGAGCGTCGAAGTCTAGTCTCCAATGGTTGAGACCTGCTTTCCCAGACTGCATCGTCGACTTTGAAGGCTTGTAGATTCGGACGGGGCGGTGGAGGAGTTCGGCTGAGGAAGAAGAAGTTGATTTGATGATTAGAAAGGGAAAGAAGAGGAAGAGAGAGAGCAGGAGAGACGAGGAATCGATGGGCTGGGCTGAGCGGGGAAGAGGGAGAGGAAAGCTGAAGGAGGAGGAGAGAGGGAGGGACGGAAGCTCACCAGGCGCTCCTGATGTGACCTCGCTACAGGGAGAGGACGAAAGAGAAGAAGAGAGTGATCTTGTCAGATCGTTTCTGCGAAAGTCTACAAGCTTGAGAGAGCGAAGGGAGGTCGACGAACGCGGTCACCACCGACGTATCTCTCGTGTGGCCAGTCAAGCCAGAAGCTGGTGCGAATTCAAGCAGCAAACCAGCCCCAAAGTCAGCTTCATAGCGAGTTACGTCTACTGCCTCGCCCCTGAGAGCAAAGACTTACCTAGATGAGCCTGATGAGCGATAGCTTGAGCACTCTGCTGAGAGGCCTTGTCCGAACCAGAAGGGACGATCTCTCCTTCCGAGCGGCCTTCCTGCTTCCCTTCCGACGCAGGCTTCGGGGGATCAGAACGATAGGCAGGAGACCTGGAGATGGGTCGAGAGAGTCGAGGAAGAGGGAGGAGAAGAGAGCGACGGATGGATGGAAGCATCAAAGGAGAGGGAAGGAAGGGGAGGTCAAGGTGGAGTTGGTGGGGAAGAGATGGGGAGAGGAGGGGCCGGCTTTTCCTCTCTTTTTTAATCTTGAGAAAGTCGTGAAAGTCATTAGGGAGGGCAGGAAAAGGTAGAGTATCAAGAGAGGCATGGAAATGATGACAGGGAGCAAGGATAAAAAGGGAAAGAAACTCGCGAAGAGAAACCGAACCAGGGCAAACAAGGTGAAGAACGACGTCCAAGGGATCTTCCTCCCTCCCTCTCCTCCGCTGCGACGAAGCTACATATACCACTGTGAATTGGAGAAGCCTCCCATCGAAAGACGTCGTTGGACTCGCATCGGGTCGAAGGGTTGACCTCCAACGCTTCCTCCTCCTCTTCCTCCTCCTCCTCCTCCACTCGAGGCTTGAGTCGAAGCCTCCAATCGAGCCTCGTCGTAGACGAACGCACGAGCTTGAGCGCAGAGGACGTGGGCGTAGTACTGGAAAGGCGGGGATAAAATGAACTGGTCAGTAACAAATCTCGGACGCTAGATTCGATGGGAGGAAGGAGAGGCCGCGACGCCTTCGCATAAACGTCGACGCGTTCTTCAAGACTCACGGCGGGAGGAGGGATGGAGACGGCTCTGGCGCATCGCTGGAATTGATAGCACAGAGAGTTCGTCGTCTTTTGAAAGGCTGATCATAGAAGGAAGAAAGGAAGACGACGGTCAGTCTGGTCGAGAGGAGAAGTAGAAACGATGCGACTGATACCCACTATCGGCTGAGAACCTTCAGGAAGAGAAGAAAGAGGAAGGTGGTAAGTAAGATACTCTATCGAGGAGAAGAGGAGAAGGAATGAACGTACTTGTTTTCGTCGATGAGGACTGGGGGGACGAGGAAGTGGTGGAAGACGCGTCAGTTCTTCATCTTTCTCTAGACCAAAGCAAACGAGTAACAGACCCACCAACGACGTGAGAAGATCGAGCAGTTCCAACGAGTCCAGCATGAGCTTGAAGGTAGAAGTCGTTCGCGAAGGGATGAACGATTCCTGGAGAACGGAGAAACGACGTGCCAGTTCAGTTCAGTTAGGTCGCTTCGGTTTTCAACTCTCGAGATTAGTGAACTCACCTCGATCGACGACAGTTCCAGCAGGAAGGTTCTGATGGAGAATAGGAGGAGTCAGGATGAGAAGAACGAAGACGAGGAGACGAGCACACTCACTCCAGTTCTATCGATCGAGGTGGGATCCCCGAAGAAACGGATGTGATGTCGTTTCCCGCAGATGGCGTAGGTGATCTTGGGCTTGTACTCTGAAGGAGCGAGCAAGAGAGTGAGTCGAGCGAGTCGAGGTCGGCGGTAGAAGGGGAAGGAGCAGGGAAGAGGACGAACTGGGATCGATTCCTCGACAAGCTTTCTTGATCGCAGCGACCTCGTTGTTGACGACAGATTGGAATTCTCCCTCGGACTGTTGGAAGGAAAGGGAGGAGATAGGAGTCAGCGATGTTTAGAGAAGAGGAGAGAAAATAGAGCTCGACTCACGACTCCGTCTCGCTGGAAAGAAGCGGAAAGAAAGCGAGGTCAGCCAGTTCGCGGGGAGGAGGGAAGGAAGAGATTCCACTCACGTAGAAAATGATTCGATCGGCAGCTTTGTTGTTGTTGGAAGCTCGGTAGAGCTTGAGCAAGCTCGTGACCTGAAAACCAGAGAGAGAAGGGAAGATCAGTCGACACGTCCGGCCACTTCATCGACAAACAAAAAATTACAACGAACCATTTCCTCCATGTCGACCACAGTCTCACTGTAAATTGAAGAGAGCACGAGTCAGCGGAAGCTCTTTGGTCGATAGGGAAAGAAGGAGAAGGAAGAGAAAAATAGCAACGTACCAGCGAGCTCGTTGCTCTCGAATCTCTGCTCGATAGCTCGAGTTCTGGCCATCGCAGGAAGCTACGACGCAGGCGATATCAGGAGGAGCGTTGTCGGCACTTCCAACCATGTTGTAGCGAGTGATCTGTGATGACCGACGGACGGTGAGCACAGTGCTTGCGAGCGACAAAGAAAAGAAAAGGAAAAGGACGAACGTCTGCTCCGAAGATGATCGTCGAATCGGTGACTCCGTCCTGAGCGAGAAGAAGTAGAAGGATATTCAGTACAGGACGAGGAAGAGTCGCAAAGAGAAAAGAACACGTACCAAATCAGCAAGAGCAACCTGATGAGTTCCTCCTCCGAGCTTGCACTGGATCTTCATGGCGACCTGAAGCGGAGTAGGAAGAATCAAGATCAGCGAAAGGATCAGAAAGGATACGAGAACGTTTACGCACGTTTCCGCAGTACATCTGGAGACCCTTCTCGTTCATGATCTTCTTCGAGAGCAAGCATTGAGTAGGGACGGCTGAGAAGAGGAGACGAGAGGAAGATATCAGCAATCCGTCGCGTCTCGATGTCCGAAGGGAGGATACTCACGCGTCTTGAAGTCGAAGCTGCAAGCCGGGAAGAAATATATCTAGTCAGTGACGAGACCTTGAGAGCGAGAAGTGCGAGATGACCCAGTTGGAGCTTACACTGCGAGAAAGAGAGAGGGAGCAGGAGTCGAAGTCAGTCGCGGTTCGGTTCAGTCTCTGAGCCCAAATTGAGACGAAACTCACTAGATGACCTCTTCACCTCCTCGTAAATAAGTCTATCCTGCATCGGCATGATCACAACCACAAGCTGGGGATCCTTCTTCGTCTTCAAGTAGGCAGCTTTGAGAGCTTCACTCAAGCCAACCTTGACCTGACCAGCTCCTCGAGGATCGAACTGAGCGAGGATGGGAGGATCCTTGAGGTCGACTCGAACTCCAGCCTTGACGAGACAGGCGATGAGTACGTTGACGAATTGTCTTAGGGCATCAGCGTCCATCCTGTAGTCGAACGAGATGAGCGACCAGGATTGAAGAGGTTTCCCGGCTTTGAAGAACTTTTTGGGACCGGGGTTCCAAGCTCCGTTGTTGGCCATAACCGATTGATTTCCAGCGTAGCCGACTGTGAAGAAAGGAGAGTAATCGTCAGTGGTCGAAGAGCGAAAGAGAAGGAGAAGTCGCGACTTACCCTTGGGAGCAGCGAGAACTCGGGCGGGAACGTTCATCATGTCCTTCTCGACCGTCAATCCCCACTGAGCAACCTTAAGAAGCTCCGAGTAGCCGAGGATACCTCGCCACTTCAGGATTCCAGCCGCACGGGCGGGAGGCTGGAGAGGACGAAAGCAAAACGCGAGAGTCAGCTCGTTCAGGCGAGGATGAGTGGACGAGGAGGAAATATCGATCGGACTCGCAGCAGTCGCAGAGATCTTGATCATAGCAGCGGTCTGATCCGAGGTGAGCCGAGGAGGAGGGATGGTGTGATTCTTGAGGATCGTGCAGAGTTCGAAGGGAATGAGGTTCCTCTTTCCGTCTGAAGATGGGAGGGAGATACAACGACGAATCAGCTCGACCTCCCAGTCCTGCGTGCATAAGAGAGAAAGAATTCGACGTACACTGAACGCAAGGAAGGTCTGGGAAGCGAAGAATAGTGTTGTAAGTCGCCTTGAAGAAGCTCGTGATCGAATGTTCCTTTCCCTTGTCGTCCTTGAACTTGGTCTCGTTGGCGGACTTGAGGGAGATGTTGGTGATTCTGAAGACTTGACCAGGTCTGGAGAGCGATACAAGTGAGCTTCGAAGAGGTTAAGAGGGAAGAGAGAAGGAGGACATAACCTACCGATGCTCAGCAGTGAACCTGAGTGAAGAGAAAGAGGAAAGGAAGGCGAGGTCAGCATCGCAGCTCTGATGCGAGGAGGTCGAAGAAAGGAGACTCACTTTGCCGTCTTGAGAAGCTTCTTGAGTTGAGAGATCTGAGGAACCGAGAGCCTCATCAACCCTGCTCCTCCTCCGCCCCCAAATCCACCTCTCCCTCCTCCTCGTCCTCCCCTCATAGGAGCTCCTCCTCTCCCTCCCCTCCCTCCTCGTCCACCTCCAAAATCTCTTCCTCCTCCTCCAGCTCCTCCAATTCCCACACCCAAAATCTTGGACGCGACGTCGATGAGAGGTCCCTGCTGGACGAAAGCGGTGAAGGCGGTGTCTGCGAAATAGAAGGAGAGCAGGGATGAGGGAGACGAGACGCGACGAGAAGGGAGGACGGAGAAGAGTAAATGGACTCACCCAGATTGATAGCAGCATGACCAGAGATGGTTGGCCTGTAAGACTGGAAAAATCCCTTTCCGACTTCACCTCCTTGAGGAAGAGGCTCTCGATCCGCGTCGCCGAAGAATCGGTTTCCTCGTCCACCGATAGGATCGAACCTCTTGGTAGGGTCGTCTCGGAGAAGGATGTTGACACACTGGATGGCGAGAAGAGCGAGTTCTGCGTCGACGAGAAGGAAGAAAGTAACTCAACATCGGTGAGGCTCGGGAAGAAGGCTTAAACGAGAACGATGATGAAACGACGAGACGAACCTTGGACTTCGTTCGCCTGGGCCTGACCCTTGCAGAACGACTCGACCTGAGCGAGATCGATGTTGTTGACAGCCTTGATGGTGATCTTGAACTGACGAGTAGGAAGAGCGACGGCTCCAGCTGGAGCTCCAACGTCGAGAAGCCCAACGGTGAAGACCTGATCCCCAGGGAATCCAGGCTCGACTGAAGAGGCGACGAGGAAGAGCAACAGTCAGCTCTTGGGCGAGAAGGAAGGAAGTTGGGTGCACTGCGTACCTGAGAAAGCATTCTGCTGTCCATCGAAGACGCTGTGGAACAAAGGACACGTAAATTCAGCTGAAGGTCGACGGAAGCTGAGGAGGGAGAGGACCGTCGAGCTCACAGAGACTTGAAGACCTGGTCGAAAGGCTGACCGGCTTTGCCATTCTCCTTGACGAACTGGTTGTAGATCTCTCTGAGAAGAGATCGAGGCAGAAGCTTCTGATTGGCGACTTTAGCGACGGGCTTGATGGTTACGTCGTAGTGGATGATACTCCTGGAGAAAGGGAGGAGAGCCAGGTCGTTCGTTCAGCCCTCTCTTCTTCATCTCTCCTGTGCTCGGTGCTTTGCACGAAGATACGCACTTGGGAGCACCCTTGAAGCCACATTTGAACATGTTGGCTTTGACTTCGAGAGGTCTTCCAGCGGTTCCATAGCCTGGAGAACAAGAGAGAAAGGAAGGAGAAGGGACGAAGGAGGAGGTGTGAGCTCGCGTTTGAACGGGACGAAGCTGAGAGGAAGCTCAGTCGCCCTAGAGCTACAAGGAGCTCGCGATGGATATGGAACATACCTGGGCGCTTGCTGAAAGCTACACAAACATCGAAACCCGTCCAAGAAGCGAAGGAAGAAGCGCTCAGCTTCGAGCTCGACCCAAAGACGAAGCCCTGACGTCTCCAGCCCTCTCCCTCCCTCCCTTTTCTCCAATCTCTCTCAGTGCAGCTTCACAGGAGTATGTACTTGCTCGTCAACTTCATCTCCTGGACATCCTGAGTTCCAAAATGAAAGAGCGCAGACGACGTCAGCAACGGCCTCCCTCCCTGCCATCAGCTCCAACTCGACAACTTGAGCTTCGTTCCCTTCCTCTTCCCTTCTCCTATACCTCTCCCGGCGGACTACTCACTTTGGCGAGTCGGTCGACTGGATCTGCTTGAGCTTCAGGTGAGGTCATCGTGGGTTTTGCTACGGTTCCCTGAATGGGGGGTTGTTGGCGTTGGAGGGAAGAGAGGGATCGAAGGGAGCAAGACGGAACCTTCGAAGGAGGTTCGATCCTTCCTTCTTTTTCCAGGGCGAAGAAGGACGAGTCTCTGAACGGAAGATTTTCTGCTTAAACTGAGAAAATGAGATAGGATAGAAGATACACTTGATTTCACTGTGCTCTTGGTTTTTCTTTCCTACCAGCGAGGGAGGAGACAGGGACTTCGACTCGAAATAAATCACTGGCTCGCTCGACGCGTCTCGAAGCTGAAAGGTTCGCTTCGGAGGGATCCTTCCGCTTCCTCCTCTTCCTTTTTATTTCAGCGTCTCCTCTTCTCGACAGTACTTTGCCTTGCCTTCAGATGGAAACAAGGATGTGAGCGCCAAGTAGGTCCAGCGGGATCTAAGATCTCGGCAGAGACGAATCGAGACCAGCTCCCCATTCCCTTTCTTTCTTCTTCGTTCCCTCTTCCTTCTCGTTCAGACAGCCTGCGACCCATCCATCTCTACAACAGCTCAATGAACCTCTCCAAGGTCAACCGCTCGCTCCCTCTTCCTCCTCCCAACAGTTCCCGTACCGATCCACCAACCTCGCTCCCTTTTCGCTCAGCAACCTCCCAGCCTTCTTCACCTCCTTCCACTTCCAATCCTCCTTCTTCCCACCAACCCTTCTCGCACGAATCCTATGCCTTCCCCTCCTAAAATCCAACCCCCAGAACCCAACCTCCCTCAACTTCGGGAACCGTGTCGCTCTGGACGCGTCCGACCTCTCGTCCTCCTCGTCAACCAAGGGGCGTGCCAACAGACCAGCAACCACTACCTTCACAATCGCCCTCAGGTTCCTAACATCCTCCTCGGAGTTCAAGACCGTAGCCGAATGACCGATCCAGATTCTCTCCAACTTCGCATGCCCACCGCGCTCGAGAACAAATTGGACGGCCGCGGAGTCGTGGAGGGAGAGCCATAGGAGGTTTGGGCAGAGGGGGAGAAGATTTTCCGGGGGGATAGGAAATACGTGAAAGCGATCGCTGGTGTCGTCGTTGTTGAGGTGTAGGGTTTGGAGAGTTGGGCCGGTGTGTCTGAGGAGGGAGTGGAAAGGGAGGTAGGGGTCGTCGTCGTCGATTTCGAGGAAGGGTCCGAAGAGGTCAAGGCGTTTCAGGCTTGACGACGAGTGAGGGAGGGCTGTTTTCTTGGTTTGGAGCTCTGAGAGAAACCAATTCGGGAACTCGATGTTGGCGAAGGAGAGGTGGATGGTTTCGAGGGCGGACAGGGATCCTAGTGCGTTGAAGGAGAGGAGGCAGCGTTGACGGTACCATTCAGGCGACGGTGGTTGCTGAGGTTCGGCTTCCCAGCTGAGGATACGAAGAGAGCGAAGGTTTGGGAGAGCGGGGTGGGGAGGGGAGAGGGGAAGAGGAGGGTTGTTGTTCGTGGAGGAGAGGGGAGGTGTGGGCGTGAGGATTGACAAGGCTGAGACGGACTGGATGGATGGGAAGAAGTGTGCTCTTGCGAGGAAGATAGTTGTCATCCCGTGTGCGAATTGATTGAGATCCTGTGTCCAAAGAAGACGGCGGACGTGTCGACCGAGTGAGGGATCGAGATCGATTCGAGTCCAGAAGAGAGCGAGACGTTCCTTCTCTCCCTCGCGAGAGAGCTCGAAGATGGCTTCTTGATAGAGAAGAGGAATGCAGATGTCCTGGTTGAGCAGATCGGAAGAGTTAGCTTGGGGGATATCAAGGAAGGGGGAAGGGAGGGAAAGAAGGCTCAAGCTCACCTTCCACTCCTTCGACACTCTCGCCAACCTGACCAACCCCCGAGCTCTGTACCTAGCTGCGGGGAAGTTGTCTCTGTCGTCTGGGTAAGGCTGAGATGGAATCCCAGCGAGGATGGCCTCTCGGACGAGCTCGTTGGGGAGGAGAGAGAAGGAAGATCGTCTGTTGAAGGAGAAGGCGGTCTTCGAGTCAGCTCGAGTTCTTTCCTCCTTCGTAGCTTGAACTTGAGGGCAGGTCGGACTTACGAAACGAAATCCATCACGAAGAAGGGTATGAGCTCCGATGCGTGTAGACGAGATCCTACTCCTTGGGGGTGTCGGGGTTGGGAGGAGAGAGGATGAGGAAGGGAGGAAGACTGGGAGCTCGCACTTTCGTCTTCGTTCGTCGTGAAGCAGATCGAGACTTTTGCTCTTGGAACTGAGGCGAGAGGGCAATCTTGGTCGTAGCGCACGAATGACCAAAGCTGGTATCCGACTTCAGCGACGCAGCAGTCGGGGAAAGGTCTACAGCCACGACCGAACGTCCCGACGCCCGTCGTCCTTTCCCTCCAACACTCCCTCACTTCCCAGCACCACCATCCATCCACACGCAGATACCAGAATTCAGATTTCATCTCAATCGCCCACGCACCAGCGGCGCTTTACCCTAGATTCTACAAATCGTCGTCCTCGTCGTTTTCCCTTCTTCCTGCCCCACTCCCTCCCAAAGTCGAAGCACCTCTAAGGAGTCAGATCGGCGGGGAACTGTAAAGGAAAACGACCGCGAGTGATGTAGGAAAGAGTGAAGGGCGTAAGAAGGTCAGCGAAACGACGCGACGAAGCAAGGGAGGTGTCGAGATCGGAAGATCGGAAGGAAACGAGGATGAGCTCGAGAAACGGAATGAAAGAACGAACCTTGCCCTCCTCTCGCTGGG
This sequence comes from Mrakia blollopis, assembly GCA_000950635.1. Taxonomy (NCBI): domain Eukaryota; kingdom Fungi; phylum Basidiomycota; class Tremellomycetes; order Cystofilobasidiales; family Mrakiaceae; genus Mrakia; species Mrakia blollopis. The sequence goes on along the minus strand of BBPU01000023.1, from coordinate 381,465 downwards.
TATCCCACTTCTCAATCCAGTCTGATGTTATCACGAGCACGAGAAGAGGAGGAAAGTGAGCTTTTGAGATTTACAGCGAGGGTACGAACGGACGGAGGGAGATTCAGAGGACGAGAGGAAGGACGAACCGTTTGGGCAAAGCGATCTGTAAGTCCTCAAGAACTGCTTGCAGGGAGCGAACTCCTCTCCCTTAGCGTTGATGCACTTGTGGTAGTCGATGTAGTTTTGCCAGCTGTGAGAGGAGACGCGCGCGAGAAGGAGCGAGGTCAGCTCGGGAAACAGAGGAAGGAGGAAGGGAAGGAGCGAGTGAAACGAACCAGTGCTTCTGGATTCGGTTGTAGGCCAAGGAGGAAGTCAAGCAGGGAAGATGGGTCAGGGGAGGCTCATACGTGAGAAGGGCGAGGATGGGAGTGGGCTGGTAGGACTAACGGACTGGTTGGTCTGTGCGGGGAGAAGGGGAGGAAGGAGTGAGAAGGTCAGCCAAAGGGTCGGGTCGGGACGATGCGATCAACTCGAGCTCCGATCTTGAGCTGTGGAAGCATGAAATGAGGTCAAGGTGGTGGAAGGGAGATGTACCTGGGGGAACCGAGCACTGAGGGAGGAAGAAGGGGGAGATGGGTGTGAGATTGAGATTGAGAAGAGCTCGACGAAGGAGAAGGAGCGGAAAGCGAAAGAGAGACGACGAGACTCACTCGAACCCAGCGGTTTGAAGCTGAGAAAAGGAACGAGCAAGAGCAGAGAAAGGTCAGCTCAGGTTCCGATGTAGATGAACGGCCCGAGGTGTCGACGGGGAGAAGGGAAGGAAGGGGGAGATGCGACGACGTCGGTCTCTTGTCCTCGGAGGGAGAGGAAGGAGGAGCAGAGTAGGCGATAGACGTACAACAATCCTGTAGGAAAGGCAAAGGCAAAAAGATCAGTAAAGAATCATCGAGCTGCGGATAGAGAAGCCTACTTACTTTTTCTCGTCAGACATTGAAGGCGGAGGAGTGTTTGGTAGAGGGAGTGAGTTGGCGTTGAAGGAGAGAAGAGGGCGAGGAGAAGAGCAGCGAAGGTGCCTCGTTTTCGAGCACGTCTCCTGCCTCGGCTTCGAAGCCCAAACCACCAGCATCGACAAACTTTTAGACCATCATCTCAACCTGTTTACTCAGCTCTACAGCTTCTCCAACCCAAAAACCTAATTCTCTCAAGCTCGAAGCTGCTTCAGCGATGACCACGCCGACATCTTCCTCCTCTCGACGTTCGCTCTTCCGGCCTTGTATCGATCTCCACGGAGGTGTCGTCAAGCAGATCGTAGGAGGAACTCTCTCAGACGAGCCAGACAAAGAGGCCGCTCTCAAGACCAACTTTGTTGCAGAGTTCGTTCAAGTCCCATCCTTTCCGTCCGTCGGATGAGGAAGGAAGAGAGAGTCGAAGCTCAAGCTCACCTCCCTCCTTCTTCTCTTTTGCTTCCTTTACCAGGCAACGACCAGCCTACTACGCCTCAGTGTATCGATCTAGAGCTCTCCACGGAGGTCACGTCATCAAACTCGGTCCTAACAACGAGGAGGCTGCTGAGGAGGCTCTTTACGCTTGGGAAAGTGAGTTCCAGCTCGAGCTCACCTCCTTCACCCTCCTCTCCTCCTTTCTCATCTTGCCTTCGCCTACCGCTCTCCCTGAAGCTAACAGCCTCGTCGTTGTCCCTGCGTTTCCATAGACTGCCTGCAAGTCGGAGGAGGCATCAACGAGAAGAACGCTGCTCACTGGATCGAGCTGGGAGCTTCGAAGGTGAGCTTGAACTCTCCTCCCCTCTTTCTTCCATCACGTTCGTTCCCTTTCACCGGCAACGCGAGCTCATTAGATCTTGTTCTATCCACTTTCTAGGTCATTGTGACATCTCATCTCTTCCCGGACGCCAAGTTCTCCCTTCCTCGCCTGAAGGAGATCTCCGAGCTCGTTGGAAAGGATCATCTCGTCGTGGACGTCAGGTCAGTCTCTTGTCCTCCTTCGTTCACTCTCTTTCTGGCAGTGAAGCTGATTCGAGTCTTGATATTTGGATACAGCTGTCGAAAGCGAGGAGATCGATGGATCGTGGCGATGAACAAGTGGCAGGATCTGACGGATTTGGACGTGACGAAGGGTTCGTTCTCTCTCTCTTCGTCTTTTTCTCTCATTCTTGTTTATCCCGAGGCCATGCTGATTTCCTACTCGCTTCTACTCGTTTTCGGTCGAACAGAGACCCTCGACATGCTCTCCGAGTACTGCAGGTCCGTTTCCTTCGTCTTCTTATTCCTCCTCTCTCCCTCGGGTCTCCTTCGCTGACCTTTCCTCCTTCGGCCTCGTCCGCTCAGTGAATTCCTTATCCACGCCGCCGACGTCGAAGGTCTCTGCCAGGGTATCGACGAGGAGCTCGTGACCAGTAGCTTTACTTCCTTCTTCTTTCTCCAAACTCCCCTCGTCTTCCTTCCTCGTCGTCTCTGACTCCGTTTCTAACTCTTCTATCCCCTCTTCAGAGCTCGGAGAATGGGTCACCATTCCTACAACGTACGCTGGAGGAGCTAAGGGTATGTTCCTTTTCTCATCTTTTCTTCTTTCGTCTCCACCGTCCGCTTTCCCCTTTATTCGACGCGTCAAAACTTTCCTTCTTCCAACGCTGACGCGGAGCCCTTCCTTCGTATGTTTCATCCCTCGACAGACATCTCCGACCTATTCCTCGTCTCCCACCTCTCCAACGGAAAGGTTGATCTGACGTTTGGATCGTGAGTTTTTCTTTCTTCCCTCCCTCGCCCTCTCTCTCCAACCCAACTCAACCCCACTCTCCCCGATGCGTTTCTCCTCCCTTCTTTCGCTTTTCCAAACTGATACAACCCGTCTGCGCTTACGTTTGCTTCTCTCAGGGCTCTCGACATCTTCGGAGGAAGCCAAGTCAAGTTCGACGAGTTGGCTCAGCTGTCGAGCGAGAACGTCAAGTGGAACCAGTCGCCGGGGCTCGCTTGATGATGTAGCTCGAAGGAAGGCGTGTAGGCGATAGATATGATTCGTTCTACTTTACTAGAGAGGAGAGGGAGTCAGTGTGAAAGAAGAGAGAGATAGCACAGGAGAGGAGACGCGACGAGCTCCAGCGCTGTCTGTTCTCTTTGTACTCCTTTCAGTCCCTTTCTTTCCTCTTGACAGCCATTACCATCCAAACCTCTGTTCTTCGCGGATCTTCTTTCGCGAGTCATGCAGGGACAGAAGTCTTCTGATCGGTTCCTTCGTCTTCCCTCCAACCACCACCCTCCCTCCTTCCCTTTCCCACCCATCCTTTTCCACGCTAGCCATGTCCGTCGAGCCCCAAGAGCTTGTTATCTTCCACCACAAATCCTCCAAGAAGAATACGGCTCCTCCTACCATCGACTCAAAGCCGACCTTGGACCCAGAAGCGGAGAAGATCAAAACGAAGATCGAGCGAATGCGAAAAATCCATATAGTCTTCAAGACCGCTGGAGGATTGATCAACCTGGTGGGAGCAGCCGCGATGCTCTTTGGAGGAGCTGCTTTATCCAAGGGGTTGGACCTGGCGGACCAGATGCTCGCGAGCCTCGAGGTTCGTTCGCTTTCCCTTTTTCCCCTCTCTGCTTTCTTCTTACAACTCAGGGCGGACGCGGTTGTTGAACCCTTTTTTTGCAGGCCGCCTGCGCCAACAGACTCGAAGGTCTTGGTCTCATCTCCAGAGTTGCTACGGTTCTCGATGTCATCGCCAGAGCTCAGACCGAGTGGGGTGCTCTCTACGACGGACGAGGAGACCATCCTGCGGCCGACTTCATCGATCTGTCCGGTCAAGACGTTGCTCGTTTGATGGAGTGAGTACGACCTGCCTATCCGTACGCTGTCGAAGGAAGAGGGACTGATGCAACTTGTTCCTCATAGAACGCTTCAATCGATTCAAAGCTACCTCGCCGAATCGCGAAAGAAGGGCGCTAGCACCCTCAAAGGCGAGTACTCTCGCTTTGTTCATCCCTCCGACTCGGCATCTTCCTCGTCTCTCGCTCATCAGTCATCATCGCTTTTCTACTCGAGGTGCCCTCAACGTATCCGAGGACAAGGAAAAGCTTGCTGGCTTCAAAGAACAGATGAATGACGCGTTGGGAGATTTCCACGTGAGTCCGTTCTCCCGACTCGCTTTTTCTCGCGGCCCGTTCCGACCCTTCTTCTTCCTCCTCTACAGCTCGCCTGCGCGATGGAGACGAAGTTCTTCCAGATGGAGGCGAAGTCTCTCCAAACTAAGACTTCCGAAACCCTCGACTTGGTCGCCGTTGAACTTCGAGCTTTCCGAGAACACCTCAGAACCTGCCACGGCGGCTTTGAAAGACTTGGTGGGTTCGTAGGGGCCGTAGGCGTCTCTGAGGAGGAAGGTGCCGGTTTCGATAAACTCAACTGGGAACAGAAGGTCTCGAAGATCAGGGAGATGATCTTCGAATTTGATGGGAGGAGGTCGGGAGGGGAGTTTAGGTGAGGTTTGTTGAAGGATCGTTGTTGTAGGAGGAAGGCAAGTCGGGTAATCATGCCTATCTTCATATCCATTGCAGTACTTGGACGAAATGAAAGGGAGAGAGCATCGTATTGAAAGAAACGAACTACAAAGTCGAAACCCCACGCGTCCTGCGAAGTCGCTTTTCCTCCAAGACGACGAGCTATTCCGATGGACGGGATGCTCGAACCCAAGGAAGGCAAACATAAACGAGGGAGATGATGTAGCTGTCGTGGTCGAAGTCGAAAGGATGGAAGGTTCTGGAGAAGGAAAGAGATGGGAAGGAAAAAGAGAGAGAGAAACGCGTCAAGTCAGTCTTCCTCGTCAGTCTCTGAGCAGTCTGGAGAATTAGACTCACCATTTTTTGTATCCGAGAAGATGGGGAGAACGAGGTGCGTCTCGATTTTCGGCAGAAAAAGAGAGAGGGGATGGAGTTTGAGGCGGCGACGACCGAGGGAATGACGAGGATGGTTGTGAGTTACGAGAGGATAGAGCGGAGGATCGTCGAGAAGAAGGGGAGATGAGGATAGTTGAAACTGGGATACATATGGGTGTGTGGTTGAGAGTGTGGAGAGGAGTCCGGCGAAAGGAGAAAGACGCGTCGAGGGAAGAGGAGAGCTGAGCCGTGAAAGAACGAAGAGGCGAATCAGCTTCGTGGTACGAGGATACACAGAGAGAGAAAGCCAAGGACCAGACGCACCTCTCAGACCTCGATCTCGACCACGATCAATTCTTTCCACTCCGTTCGAACTATCGCCTCGACCTCTTTCTTCTCGTCCTCCGACCCAACAAGAAGCACCACCGATCTCGGCTGCATCAAGCGGAGATAAAACAGCGACACACCGGATTCCTGCATAAGTTGGATAGCACTTGAGGAGGTTGGACTTCCTTGCTGGTTAAAGCGAAGGGTTGGAACGGACAGGCGGATGGTACGAGGCTGCTGTCCGACGGGAGGAGGGAGAGCAGCCAGGGGAAATCCACGTCCTAAGCTGAAGGGGATGCCACCCTTCAAGACCAAAGTCGTAAGCCTGGTCCATCCGTCCAGACGAGGCGCCGTCCCGAAGTGGAAGTAAGGCTCGGAGGAGGGATGACGGCCGCGCACGTCGTACTCAAGTCGCAACGGATTTGTTTGAGGGAGAAGGATCTGGTGAAGAGTGGGAAGGATGTAGACGGCTCGGAATGAGATTCGGATGGAGATGGAGTCGATGAGGAGGGGAGGAGTGTCCAAGTTCCTTGTGAAAGATAGGGTGAGAGGGTGAAGGACAAGGTCGTTGGAATCGAGAACGAGGGAAAGGTTTCGGATACCGGAGAGGTTGAGGTGAGGGTTGATTCTCGACGATGCGGCGACCTGCGGCATGAAGATTGGTTACAGATCGTGGAGATCAGCAAGAAGACTCAAGCGGAGGTGAGAAAAGCAAGCGAGGAAGCTCGCCTTCTTCGACTCCGTTCTCTCGCAGAACAACGCCTCCAGCTGCCTCTTGGTGGTGACCTCGACGTCCTTGTAGAGAAGACTCGCGGTAGCGGTAAGAAAGTCGAGGGAGACGCGTCCCAGAACTGCGAGAGTCGATGAATCCGATTCCTGAAGTACGACGAGGACGACATCCCAAGGAAGGGAGCGACGATGGGAGAAGGTGTTGACCTGGAAGCAGAGTGAGCGAAGGCAGCGCGACGATCAGCACGCGAAGCGATGAGACAGAGTCAGGAACAAGTAGAGATACATACCTGTGGCATGCTGAGTCGAGTGAAGCTGGCGATAGAGTAGGTAGAGACGGCGAGAGCGGACTGAAGGAGGAGGGGAGGAGTAGGATTGTGAGCTCTAGTCTTCTTCTTCCTTTGATCCCTCACTCGAGACCTCAGAAAGTACAAGAATCAAGATTCAACCACAGAGACAGTTGCACAGGTTGACAGAGCTCGGAACGTACGAGATCTGAGTGTTTGCAGAAGAGGGAGGGAACGAGATGATGGCCGTTTGAAGTCAGGATGGAGGGAGGACGATTTCGGGGAGTCTTTCGTCCTCCCCCCTTCTTCCCGACGCATATTTTCAAGCAGCGAGAATCGAAGACTCGCATGTCTGTCTAGGAAGATACCAGAGCGATTTCTTCATAGAATAGAAGAAAAAATCCGACTCCCAAACCTCCACTTTCTCACCTCTTCGTCTGTTCACTTCACACCACCATCATCTCCTTCTCCCTCCATTCCTTTCCATCATGTTCTCTCCTCGCCTCCTCCTCCCCCGCTCGCTCCCTCGGACTTCCCTCCTGTCGCGTACCCTCTCGACCCTTCCCCCTCCCCCTCCTCCACCAGCAGCCGCTCGTTCTTCTCGTCTGAGATCGTTCGCTCTCACTTCCGCGAGCTTGGTCATTGCCGGATACGCCATGGTTGCCTCTCAAAACCAGGCCACCCTCATGCTCGAGGAAGCTCAGGGTATCACTAGAGGTATGTAGTCGTCTTAACTATCTCTGGTTCCCGGTGTGAGCGGGGTTGGGGAGGACAGAGAGAGGGAAAGGAGATAGGGAAGGAAGGAAGGAAACGTTGACCTTCTTCGTTTTTCGCTGACCGACCTCACCTCTATCCCTCCTCTCTCCTCCTTCCCTTTTCTCTTGCTCTACTCAAACTACGTAGAACGCCTCCCCACCCAAACTTCCTACCCTGCTCAACCTCCAACGACCAACTCCTCCAAAACGTCCTCCTCCATTGGCGGAAACCCCGAATTCGAATCCACCTCCGTCCAATCCTCCTTCGCGTCCTCCCAACCCAAGGAGATGACTCAGGAGGACATCGACGATCTCGACTCCGGTCTCGACGGTGCTTCGGAGGAGGGAGGTGCTTCGTCGAGCTCTTCTAGTGGAGCCAACTCGGCTGCTTACAACGAGGAGACGGGGGAGATCAATTGGGATTGCCCGGTGAGCTCTCGACCTTCCCTTTCCCTTTCGTTCCCGAAAAGTATCGATCTGAGAGAGATCGGGATGCTGACTCTCTGCTTCGGTTTGATTCATTGCTCTCCTCAGTGTCTCGGAGGCATGGCCCATGGACCCTGTGGCGAGCAGTTCAGGGCAAGCTTCACCTGCTTCATCAAGTCCGAGGAGGAACCCAAGGGGATCGAGTGCGTAGAGTCCTTCAAGGCCATGCAGGGTTGCTTCAGGGATCACCCTGAGATCTACGGAGGTGCGTCTTCTCTTTCCCGACATCTTCATCTTTCCTCTGCGTGTCGATCTCGTTTCGAGAAAAGGGTCGAATCGAGGCGAGCTCACGCTGACCAACTCCTTTCCTTTTCCCTTCTTTTCTTTGATCTGCAGGTGACGACTTCGAGGACGACGAGGAGGAGGGAGCCGCGGACGACGCTTTCGAGAAGGCTCACCCACCACCAGCCGACCTCGAGTCCTACGGGGAAGGATCCGGAGAGGACGCGGATCTGGTCGCTCAGGCTGAACGGGCCTTGATGAAGGAGAAGCTCGAGGAGGGACTGCAGGAGGCTAAGGAGGGTGGAGAGCCGTTGTTCGAGGAGAAGATTGGCAGCAAGACTCAGACGGATTCGCAGATCTAGAGCGTGCTGTAGTGTTTGGGAGGGAGGAGGGCGGATGAGAGGAAGAAAAACGCGTCCGTCGAGGACTGCAAACACACCACCACCGCTCCTGCAGCTTTCTTTTTTTTTGTTGGCGTGGAGGAGATATCGTTTGCTGATTATCATGATATCTTGCAACCCATCTCTGCACGACCACAAATCTACGAACGGAGAAGAAAGAGAAGTCGTGCGAGCTGAGCGGACTCTGCTTCAATCTGGGCTCAAAGACGAGCTCAAGTCAAACTCCTTCCCTCCCTTCCTGTCACCTTCGCCTCGGTCCCCTCCCAACCAGATCTTTTACTTCTCTCCTCGCCCAGATTGCTTGCACGCACCCATCCCCCAAGACTTCCGCTCTCTCTATCCCTCCCAGCTCAAGCTGAAAACGATAACCCCAAGCCTCCCTCCTTCAACTTTCGCCCTCGATGCCCGCCCTTCCCTACACGATCGGAGTCCTCGCTCTGCAAGGAGCTTTCATCGAGCATATCAACCTGATCAACAAGCTCAAGATCCCCAAGAGTCAACTCGTCCTAGGGGAGGGAGAGAACAAGGAGGAGGTGGTGATTGTCACGTTGGCCGTGAGGACGAAGGAGGATTTGGAGAGGTGTGGTGAGCTTTGAGCCTTCTCTTCTCTCCTTCTATGTCCCCTTCTCAAGAAATTGTTGAGATGAGAGGCTGGCACCTAACACTCGGTCCCTCCCTCTTTGTGTCCTCTGTTCGTGAAGACGCTCTCGTGATCCCTGGAGGTGCGTTCAATCCCTCTTTCTTTCAGCTCGATCAGCTTGAGCTCTCTCCCTTCCTTCCCTTCCTCCTGACTCGACCGTTTCCCTTTCTCCTTTTTTCGCTCCCTTTTTTTTTCGCGTTCTCTCAGGAGAATCGACTTCCATCGCTTCCATCGCCACTCGATCTGGTCTGCTGGAACCCCTGAGAGCGTTCTGTCAGGATCCTCAAAAGGTGAAGCTCGTTTCGACCTGCGTTCCGGCTGGGCTTCTCGATCCGACGCTGATCTTGCTTTCTTCTTCGCTTTTTTTGCTCTCTAACAGCCTTGCTTGGGGACTTGTGCTGGTATGATCTTGTTGGCCGATAAGGTGAGGTCTTCGCAGTTCAAATGGGAGAGGGAGGAGACAGTCGCAACCCGCGTCGAGAAAGGTCGAGTTAACGAGAACGCTGACCTTTTGGATCCTGTCGATGAACCACATAGGCCGAGGGAGCTAAGAAGGGAGGCCAAGAGCTCTTCGGTGGAATGACTACCAACGTCCGTGAGTCCCAGTCTCGCTCTCTTCCCTCCTCTCGCGACGCGTTTCTCCCACGTCGTCTTACTTAGAGCTTCTTTCCCTTCTTCGGCCCTCCCCTTCAGTGCGGAATGGTTTCGGATCCCAAGTAAGCCTTCTATCTAACCTTTCATCCGGGGCCGCAAGCTTAAATACTCACCCTTCTTCCCACCTCGTTCTCGTCAACAGCTCGAATCCTTCGAATCTCCCTTGATCCTCTCCCCCCTCCTCAACACCTTCCAACCCCCACCTCCCGCGTCTTCCTCGTCCTCAGACGGAGAGAAGGACCCTCTGCCGCCGTTCAACGGGATTTTCATTCGAGCTCCTGTTAGTACTGGCCCTCCTCGCGTCTCTTTCTCTCTCTCTCTCTCTCTCCTTCCTTTCTCCTTAGCTGACTCCCCTTGCATCTCGTCCATCTTCATCGTCATCATCGCTCGCCTTCTCGTCAGATGCTTCTCCCCTCTCCCTCCTCGAACCTTCAAATCCTCGCTCACCTCCCCTTCCAACCCACGCCCGACAACCCTTCCTCGTCGATCGTCGCCTTCCTGGAGGGTAAGAAGATGGCTATCAGTTTCCATCCCGAGTTGACGGCTGGCGTGCCTGAAGGAGGGAGGTTTCATGAGTTCTTTGTGAGAGGGGTTTGTTTGGGAGGGAAGGGAGTTGGAAAGACGACGGAGTGATTGGAGAGGAGATCGAAAAGGAGAGGGTTTTTAGTTTGGGGTAGAGGGTACTTTACTTTAGAGACTTGTGCGTGTGGATTGCTTGTGCTTTCTTATAGTAGGATCTGATGTCGGAGAAGGGACGTACGAACGAGAGGAGGAAAGAAAGACGCGTCGTCGAACGAGCTTGCCATCGCTTCTTTCTCACATCTTTCGAGCACGAAAAATAATCTCGAAGGTAGATCAGATCTGAGATTACAAAGCCATCTCCCTCCCATCGTCGAGAAAACTTTTATTTTTCTCACCCTCCCATGCCCCTCAGTTCCCACTGGCCCGTTCGGCTCTCCCTTCCTCTCCTTCCCGAGCGATTGACCTTCCCTCCCAACGCTCACAATCTCAAACCATGGTCGCCGCCACTCGTCCCCTCCTCCTCCTCGTCCGACCCGGATCTCGACTCTCCTGCTCTTCCACCTTCTCCAGGTAAGCTCTATACAACCCCTTCTCCTTCCCCGGCTCTCTCTTCTCTCGAGCTCAACAACCTGACCGGCTACGTCCTTTCATCTCTTTCTCAGAGTTGGCCTCCGCTCCTTCTCCCTCTCTCCCCGCCGAGATGCTGGAATCGAGCGAATCACTGTCTACGGTGGAGGTCTCATGGGAGCTGGAATCGCTCAGATCGCTGCTACTGTTGGAAAGAAGGTGCGCTTTCTCGTTCCTCGATCTCCCGACGACCGACGTCCTTCCTTTGCTCATTCCCCTCCCTTCCTCCTCTCTCCTTTCCATTTTTTTTACTCTCTCTCCTACTCACTCATGCTCTCCAGGTCCTCCTCTGTGACGTGAAAGAATCCGCCGTCCAAAACGGTCTCGCCATCATCCAGAAATCGCTCGCTCGAGTCGCTCACAAACGACCAGAGCTCACCACCGACCAGGAAATCAAGGCTTGGGTCGACAGTGTCATGAGTAGGATTGGGACGACGACGGATTCGGAGGAGGGTGTCAAGGAGGCAGATTTGGTTGTGGAGGTGAGTTGGACTCTTCGATCGGGTTTGTTCGAGCTCAAGCAGGGAAGGGCAGGGAGGAGGAGATGGGAGGGAAAGAGCGAAGGTCAAGAGAGGGAGAGAGATGGCCGAGGCATGCACGAGCTGACTTTCTACACTTCCTTCTGCTTGGATGAACTGCTTTGGGTTGGTTTGTGACAGGCTATCATCGAAAACATGAAGATCAAGCAGGATTTGTTCGCTTTCCTCGACAAGAAAGCTCCGTGAGTTTCCTCGACCCTCGGTCTTCTCACTCGATCTCATCTGACCTTCCCTCTCCTCGGGAGGACATGAGCTGATCTTTGTCTGGATTATACAGGACGTCGTGCATCTTCGCTTCCAACACTTCGAGCTTGAGCATCTCGGAGATCGCGTCGGCTGTGTCCAAGGAGAGGCAGGCGAAGTGAGTTTTTTGGACCTTGTCGATTCGCGCTGTTTGTTGAGCTTGAGAGCACTCTCTCTCTCGAGCTGGGCTTGACTCGCCCTCAGGTAGAGCTAATCAATCCCCTTTCTTTCGGTCTTGCAGGTTCGCAGGACTTCACTTCTTCAACCCTGTTCCCGCCGTTCGTTTCACCTCTTCCTCCTCCCTCCCTCCCTCTTTCCTCCTCCCACTCTTACGTCCCATCAAAATTTCCTCAAACTCCCAGCTCACCCTTCGTCTCTCTTGTTCGTCCACTTTCACAGATGAAGCTCGTCGAAATCATCTCCACGCCCCAAACCGCTCCTGAAACTTCCTCCGCGCTCTTCGAGATCTGCAAGGAGATGGGAAAGACTCCTGTGACTTGCAAGGATACTCCTGGATTCATTGTGAGTAGTATCCACCTTACTTCTCGCTTGTTCTGATAGAGAAGAACAAGAGAAAGACTGGAGAACGAAGGTAAAGAGGCTGATCTCGTCGCGTCGTCCACTTCCATCTCGTTTCCCTTCGCAGGTCAACCGACTCCTCGTTCCTTACATGCGTTAGTACCCTCTGTATTTGCTTGAGGTCCGGGAGAGCAATGAAAAGCTGACTCAGCCGGTTTTCCTTGGGTTTCAAAGTCGAGGCGATCCGAATGGTCGAGCGAGGAGATGCGACGGCACAGGATATCGATACTGCTATGAAGCTTGGTGCTGGTGAGTTTAAACCCTCCCTACCCTCTCAAATACATTCCTGACTACTCTAGAACGGCAGAGCTGACTCGCTTGTTCTTCTTTCGTTGGTGAAAATCAGGATACCGTTCGTTCTCTCTCCCTCCGCCCGTTTCGTTTTCGAATTTCTCGAGCTGACTTCCAACCCTTTCTACTATACAGCAATGGGTCCACTAGAACTCGTAGACTTCGTGAGCGCCGATACAACCTCCTACATCGCCGCCGGTTGGAGAGCTCAACCCGATAAAGTCGCCCCAGCGTTGGTGGCCGACATCCCCCTCCTCGAACAAATGGTTAAAGAAGGAAGGCTGGGGAGGAAGAGCGAGCGAGCTGACGGGACTGGGAAGGGAGGATTTTATAGGTACGACGCGAAGGGGAAGAAGATCGAGTAGTTGGTAGTTGCGGAGGGGGTGGGGGTTGAGAGCGAGGACGAGGGGAAGGAAGGGGGACGCGTCGAGCCTGATGAGGCCTAGCTTTTTCGTTTGTTTCTTGCTTGACGACCTTTGACGCGTATGTCTGTGTCTTGGGAGCTGAAGGACGAGCCGAAAGATAATGCTTGTATGTGAGGGGAGTGATGAGAGAGAGAAGAAACTCGCCCTGTCGGAAGGTCGCGTCCGTTTCGAGCTTGTTCTTTCGTTTGGCGTAGGTCTTCTTGTCCGACTCGATGCTCTTGACAAGTCCGTCTGCTTGCTCGGTTCCAGGCTGAAGACACGAGAGAAGACCCCGTCAGGACGATCGTCGCGAGAAAAGTAGAAGGAAAGCGAGAGCGGTGAGCGAGCGTGACTGACCAGAATCTCGACGCTCCCAGTTTTTGTTCCTCTGATGCTCCCTGCCTTGATCTCGATGGATATCTTGACTCTCGAGCTGCTTCTTCTTGTCGCCGTTCTCGCAGACTCGGTTGTGAGATTTCTGTGAGCAGTAAGAGAAAGAGGTGTCGTCAGCTTCGAGCGAGGAGAGAGAAGAGGGCGGAAAAGGAAGGTCGAGCTCACGATGGCGGAGATTGGGAAGAGGATCCCAGCATACTCGTCGCAGCCGTCCTCGCCGTTCTCGCACTTGACGAAATCGAGATAATCAGACTGGAAAGACAATCAACACGAACGCACACAAGTCAGCTTCGATAAAAAGAAGGAGAAGGAGAGAAGGACCAGGCGGGGGAAGAGGGACGAACACCAGCGTCGATAGAGTTCAAAACCTTCTCGCACTTGCAGGTGAACGTCGGCTTCGTCTTGATGGTCTTGCCGTCGACATGCTCAGTCTTGTGACGGGTCTCGGCGACGATCCAGTGCCAGACCTGATGGATAGGAAGAGAAGAAAGAGTCAGCTTGGGAAGGGAGGAGGGAGGGGAGTCGAGACGACGGAGGGAGATGTGGCGAGCGAAAGAGAACGAAAACAGAAGCAGTAGAACTCACCTTGTGATCTCCTTCTCCGGTGTAGTAGATGGGCTTCCTTTTATGCAGGGTAGCAGCTCCACTCTGGAACTCCTCAAGCTGATGCGCGATGGTGACGACCGCTTTGGTTCCAGGAGGGGAGTCGGGTGGGAGGATGTTGATCAGGATGCATCTTGCTGGCTTGATGGAGGCGTCGTCCAACCACTTCTTCTCTTCCTCGTTGGAGTAGAGGTGGTTATGATTGAGGATACAGTCGGGAGGAATGACGGGCATTTGGAAAGGAAGGGGGAGGGAGGGAGGGAGGGAAGGGAGAGGTGGCGAAGATGGACGTCGAGAGAAAGAGGGAGGAGGACCTCTCCTTCCCTCGACTCTTTGGAGAAGACGACCGTCATTTTTTTGCTCAACCTCATTTTTGAATCAAAAGATGAGGTATAGATACTCTCAGAGGTATTGAGTGCGTTGAGGCTGATGGATGAAAACATAGAGCGAGCGAGCGATGCGGTGTGAGCTCAGCTTCTCGCTTGTGTTTCGCTCGACTTCAAACCATGGCTTCCTTCTTGATCCCTATCATCCCCATCTTCGGTAGATCTAATAAACTTGAAAGCCTTCCTTCTCGCTTTAACTTCATGCTCTGAAGACCTCATCTCGTAAATGGTCAGCTTCAAACTAGCGTCGAGGTCGCGCATTTCGACTTTGCCACGTCTCTGCCCTTCTCCTCTTTTTCACTTTCCTTCCTCTCCACCACAGTCCAACTACCAGACTGATACGATTTCCTAGGAGACTTATCTGCCTTTGATCAGATTCAAGCGTGAGTCTGGGTCGGTCCCAAATCGTTCGTCGCGTCGTCGCGTCCTTTTCTTGATCTTGCTCGTTTTCAGCTCATTGCCGTTCTTTGCCATGATCCTCCACTTCTCCTTCTCATGTTGTTCAGTTGAGTGACTTAGTCGGGCTCGACACTACTTCGTTCATTGCTGCAGGATGGAGGGAACAACCCGACAAGGTCGCTCCTGCTCTCGTCGAGGGGATCCCGTTGCTCGCAGAGATGGTCAAGGAGGGGAAGCTCGGAAGGAAGACTCCCGAGAAGGGTGGCTTCTGGCAGTACGATGACAAGGGAAAGATTAAGTCTGAGTAGATACCTTCCTTACAATAATCTAGCTGGTTCGGAGGGGAGGAGCCCAAGAGGAAGAGCGGACGCGAGACGCTCTGCTTTTTTACTTTTAACGACTTGGCTATGACTTTGGACTTCTGGCACCGACTAGATACCTCGCTAGAAGCGATATGCTTCTTACGAAAGTGCCTGTTTAGCACAGGTTTCGCTGGAAAATCAAACTTCGCGGAAGAGGGAGAAAATCGCGACGCGTTCTTCCTCCCGTCTTCCCGCTGCGATGGCTGCGTTGCCTCCGTCCAAAGAGGGACAAGACGATTATAAAGATGTAGATAGTCCCGATCCTCGTTCTCTCTTGTCGACGGAGAAATCATGGAGGAGTGAAGAGAACGAGGGGGGGCATCCGACGCGTCTTCTTTCTTTCCTCCGTCTCGTCCTCTCTTCCTTCAATGGACTTCTGATCCGAAAAAGGTCTCGAGAGCTCCCGGTTGTGCATGAGCATATTATGAAGATTTACGGACGAATGATAGAGGGTAAGAGAGGAGATATCCGAAGACGAAAGAGCGACGACGTGTGTGGACTCTGAACGAATCGAAATCTTAGCAGGAGAGGGAGTGGGCAAGGAAAGACGCGCGCGAGACAAGAGGAGACGGCGGATGCATAGGTGAGAGCGAAAGAGAGCTAGAGACGAACCGAAAAACCGAAAGGATGCGAAAAAAAAAGGAAAGAGGAGAACGAGATGCGACGAAATCTAAACCCGCGAGTTTCCGAACTTCTTCCATAGAGGATCGTTCTTGTCGGTATCCGGGTGGATGGTGATCCTCCCTGCGGCGAGCGCCTGCGATGAGGCCGAGGGATCCTGGCTCGAAGGGTCGGCCAAGTTCGAAGACGTGGGAGTCCATCCAGCTCCAACGGAAGTTGCGATCAGGGTAGGGATCATGGCGAGTAGGGAGGTAGGCTGGATGTTCTTCTCCTTGAGCTGAGCGGATCGCGACTTGAGGACGATGGACGAGGATCGAAGACGACCTCCTCGGATGGCGGTGTAAGCGCTGAGGTTGTCGATGGTCTGGGTGATGGCAGAGTTCCAGTTCTTGTCCTCCGACGCGGGCGAGACGACGGGGAGGGCGTCGGGGTCTCGGTAGAGATGGATCTTGTAGAGGAACTTGGCGAAGGGAGCGGTGGGGAGGAGTCGAATGATGGCACCAATGGGAAGAGAAAGGGAACCGACGATCTGCGAAAAGAGGGGAGAGAGAAAGAATGAGCTCGCGTCCATCGAGAGAAGAGAAGGATCAAGCTCGGAGACTCACGACGGAGAGAAGCCAGTCTCGGTAGTTGATTCGGACGACGGAGAAAGCAGCTCCACCAACGAAGACGATCAAAACTTGACCACCGGTCATCTGAGAAGAAAAGAGAAAGGAATCAAAGTCGTCAGAGTCTGGAAGAGAGCGCGAGCAGCAGGAGGAGGGAGATCCAAAACTCACGATAGCAAACTAGTGAGTTAGAATGAAGATACGAAGAACGAGTCAGCGAGAAGTATGAGGAGCTGTGAAAAGATGCGAGGAATGAACTCACGATACCGAGGAACCAATAGTTTCGGAAGAAATCAGTGAAGACGTTGAGTCCTCGATCAAGTCGTCGACAGTCTGCGAGGAGGGAAAAGGACTGATCAGTGACAGCTCGAGAAGTCGTCGAAAGTATTGAAAGACGTACTGAGCTGGTTGAAGATCTGGCAGAAGACGAAGGTGTTGAAGACGACGGTGGATCGCTCGGCGTGTTGAGCGTTGCACTCCGTGTCGCTGGTACAGGTCTGGCCGTAGATTGATTGGAGGCAGTAGTGAAGGACCAAGCACGCGACGATCTGGAAGATGGCCTGTCCGGAAATCATCTGCGAGGAGAAGAGAAGATGAGTGGGTCAGAATAATCGAAATGGAAACCGGAGGAGAAGGAGAGAAACGAACTTTGAACATATCGATAGTGATCAAAGGAGCGGTCTTCGCGTCGGGCTTCCTCTTGAGGGAAGCAGGAGTGGCAGGGTCGGTAGCGAGAGCGAGAGCGGCAAAGGTATCCATCTGGCGAAGCGTGAGGTGAGACGTTTGGTCAGAGAGCGAAGGGACGCGAGGAGGAAAAAGAACAAGTCGACTAACGATCAGGTTGACCCAAAGAAGCTGGACGGCAGTCAAGACGGAGGTCTCCTCGGCAGACGAGACGGCGGAGACTGTAAGAGGGAAAGCGATCAGCAAAGCAACATAAAAAGATGGGACGAAGACGCCTCCGAAAGGAAGGAAACGAACTGAAAGTAATGAAGACGGCGGTGATGTTGACGGAGATCTGGAACTGGAGGAACTTCTTGACGGAATCGTTGACACATCGTCCCCACATGACAGCGAGCACGATAGAAGAGAAGTTGTCGTCCATCTGAGAGAGAAGAGGAGAAGAGGTCAGCGAGCGGAGAGGGAAAAGGAGTGCGGAAAAGCAGACGAACGAGGATGATATCCGAAGCCTCCTTCGCGACCTCAGTTCCGGCGATACCCATAGAGAAACCAACATCGGCTTGCTTGAGAGCAGGTCCATCGTTGCTGGAAAGGGAAGAAGAGTTCAGCCTCGAGTGAAGAAGAACGAAGAGAAGAGGAAACAGCAGGCTCACGTTCCATCTCCGGTGACTCCAACGACCTCGCCGAGCTCCTGCAGAGTTTGAACGAGAATCTTCTTGTCTTCGGGCGAAGATCGAGCGAGAACTTGAAGTCGAGGAACGATGGCGTGCAGGTCGGCGGTGTTGAGCTGAGGAAGAGGAGGAGAGGAAGCGGAAGTCAGCGAACGATTCGTAGAGTCCAGCGAAAGGCAGACTCAGCTCACCTCTCGGAAGACGGGTCCCTCCATGATGATTCCACCGGCGGTGTAGATTCCACATTGAGTAGCGATAGATCGAGCAGTCTAAGTGGTGTTGAGAAGCTGGTCAGCGAGGAGGAGAAGATGGATGCTCTTTCAATTGCAAACTCACAAGGACGTTATCTCCAGTGACCATCTTGACAGCAACTCCAGCCTTAGCACAGTCCGCGACGGCCTCAGTGACTCCAGGTCGAAGAGGATCCTCGATACCAGTGACAGCGATGAGGGTGAGATCCCTTGCGAGCCAGGAGAAGGGAGCTTCTCCATCGGCGTTGACGTTCGCGGGAGGCCATTGCTCGAGATCCTTGTAGCAGACGGCGATAGTTCTACGTAAAGCAAAACAGTAGTCAGCGGAGAGTCGGGGAAGTAGAGAGGGGCAAGGGAGAAGAAGAGGACGAACCGGAGCATCTGAAGAGGAGAGGGAGGAGGAAACGCGTCGAGGTCAGCTGAAAGTTTCCACTCTGCTAGAGTTCGGTTCGGAAAAAAGAAAAAGGAAAGAAGGAGAACTCACGTTGTTGGCATAGAGGATGATCGTGTTGTCGATGTTCTGTCGAGTCTCCTCGTCGAAGGGAGCAACCTCGATCTCCTCGGACTTGATGGGAGCTTCGGAAACGATGAGGTGCTTGGTGGAAATCTTGAGCAGAATCTCGGAGGCTCCCTTGAGGTAGACTCGGTGCTTTCCGTTGGCGAGTTGAACGACGATACCCCTGGAGAAGGAGCCAGACGAACAGAAGAGACGCGTCAGTTCGAATCGATCCATCGGCTTTCGATCCCAGATCGAGAAAACTCACATAGACTTCCTCTCAGACGAGAAGGGACTGGAAAGAAGGAGTAGAGAGAGAAGTTCAGCTCCTCTGAAGGCTAGAGTACCAGAGAAGGAGAAGGTCGACTCACATCATCTGAACGATCTTTGCCTTTTCCCTCGTGGTCTTGTAGTCCGCCCATCCAAGCTCCTTTCCGAACCTGAGGAGAGCAGTCTCCGTCTTGGATCCAACGAATTCGAGCTCTCCCGTCTCAGGGTTCTTGTCCTCGAAGGCGGTAGAGTTGAGAACGAGAGCGTCGTTGAACAGGTCTTGAGTAGCAGGGTTGAGGATCGAGTTGATGTCGGACATGTCGAGCGAGAAGTCCTTTCGGCCGTGTCGAGCAGTCTCGACTTCTCCTTTCTCTCCGACGGTCTGAAGAGCAAAAAAAGGGAAGAGAGTCAGGGACGGGAGGGAAAGAAAGGGAAAGGAGAGAACGAACCTTGTTGGCGTTAGTTCGGTTCTGGTTCTCCTCGAGTCGCTGAACGAATTTAGCGTGAACTCCGATCGATCCAGCGACGACAGACATGACGTTCTGAAAGAGGTGAGAAGAAAAGAGAAGAAAACGAGGAAAAGGTCAGCGAGGAAGAACGACGACGAGAAAGCGAGGGAAAAAGCAACGAACCTGAGTGAGAGTTCCGGTTTTATCAGTGCAGACGACGGTCGCGTTGGCCATGGTCTCACAAGCTCCCAAAAGTCGAACGAGAAGGTTCTGCTTGGTCATCCTCTTGGTGGCGAAAGCGAGAGCGAGAGTGACGGCGAGAGGGAGACCTTCAGGGACGGCAACGACGACGATTGTGACGGAGATGATGAGGATGTCGACGAAGGCCTTTCCCTTTTCCGCACCGGTTCGAACGGGGACTCCAGATCCAAGCTGAGTGAAGAATCGGATGAGGAGGGAGCTGAAGAGGATGAGACCGGCGAGAGATCCAAGTTTGGCGATGAGTTCGGCGAGGGCGTTGAGTTTGAGCTGAAGAGGAGTGGGAGGAGTCTCTCCTCGGAGAGCTGGTAATGAAAGCGAGTGGATACGTGTCAGTGAGATTTGAGGAGACAGGAGAGAGAGAGGAAAAATCGACTCACCCATCATCGTCCTTCCGTTGAAAGAGTTGGGTCCGACGGCGATCACGACGTACTCTCCGACTCCCTCGAGGACCTTTCCACCGGAAACAAGGAAGCAGTCGTTCTTGAAGCCCTTCTCGATCTCGTCCTGGGTCCTGTGAGTTCCCTCGGCGGCGGCGCGTTCAGCGAGACATTCCTCGTACGAGACCTTCTTGATAGCGTCCGATTCTCCAGTGGCTCCAGACTCGTCGCACTTGACGGCGTGACCTCGAAGGAAGACTCCGTCGACCTGATGAAGAAGAAGAAGTGAAGGTCAGCAAGAAGTCGAGGGAGGAACGGAGAGAAGGAAGGACGACGAACGGGAACGATCTCTCCGGGCTCGAGGATAGCGATATCTCCCACGAGGATGTCCTGGAAGTGAGAAGAGGGATATCGAAGATCAGCGACGTTTTTTTCTGCATGGGTAGGAAGGGAGGAAACGCACGTAAACACTGATGATTTGCTCTGCTCCAGAACGGATGACTTTGACTCCACGATCGTCCTTCTTGGCGTTGAGCTTCTGGAACTGCTTCTCCTTCTGCCACTGTTGTCGAAAAGGAAACGGAAAAGTCAGATACGACCAAAACAGACGATGAAGAGGAAGGTAAAGCACGAACATCGTTGGTAGCTCCGACGAGAACAACAATCGCGACGGCGACCATGATAGCGACTCCCTCGACCCAATCGACGGAGGGAACAGCCTTTCCATCGATGATCTCAGGATCGGCACCGAAGGTTTGGTAGAGACCGAGAGCGAGCGAGACGACGGCGGCGATACAAAGGATGATCTGCGAGGAGGAAGAAACGCGTCAGAGGTGGGTCGATCAGAGAGAAAGAAGAAGAACAACGACTCACGAGGACCTTATCCTGGAGAGCGAGCCACATGAGGTAGAAGAGACCTTTGGCGGGTCGAACAGGAAGAGTGTTGGCTCCGTAGACTCGTTGTCTATCTGCCGAAGTCGCCTTGGTTGGGTCGGAACCTGAAGCAGCTGAAGCAGCGAGGGCGTTGCTGTCGAGTCCCTTCTTGGGATCGGTACCGAGTCCAGCGAGGAGAGCATCGATTCCACCGAAGGTAGTGAGAAGTTCGACAGATTTGCTGCACGAAGAACGGGAGGGAGGGAAGAAGGTCAGACGCGGTTCGAGGGGAAAAGCGACGCGTCGAGAAAGGAGGAAGACTCACGGATCGACCAAACTCGCCAACTTCTTGGGCCTGACCTGGAAGGGAGTAGGATCGGTAGCGGCCTCGTTCTCGACGTCCTTCCTGAACTGCTCCTCCAACTCGTTGACCCCTGGGAGCTCTCCGTCGGGAAGAACGCCGTCTCCAGGCTTCTCGAAGTGCTTCTCGTCGGCGGTCGTGGCCTCGGAGTAAGCTTTGCTAGCGGTGCTTCCACTTCTCTCGTGTCTTCTCAGGTTGGGAGAGAGGCCGTCGAGAGTTCCTAATCCAGACGAAGCCTCGGGGTTGTTGTCTCGCAGAGCGAGGGAGGATTTGGGAAGAGGAGAGGAGGGGGAGTCGTTGCTAAAAGGTTCGTTGAATCGAACTCCAGAGTGAGCAGAGAGAGTCGGGGAGGCTGGGGCGTTGGAGGAGAGGGATTGGTGAGAGGGAGAGGGAGAGTGACCGCCGTGAGAAGGGGACAGGTTGGATCCAGAGGGAGGAGTAACGGTTTGGGCTGAAGAGGGAGGGAGGCAAGGGAGGGAGGGAGCGAAAGCGAGGAAGAGGGGGGAAGTACGTCAGAAAGTGAACGAAAACGAAAGGGATCCGAGAAGATATATATCTTGGCGAGTGGAAACCAATGATGATGTAGAGTTTGAAGATAGCGCGAGCACGTTCACCGGGAAAGAAAAGCAAGAGGCGGGAGAGAGATCGAGGGGAGCCAGGCCCACCGCCGCCCCAAATCGTTGCCCTTTTTCTCCTTCCCTCTGGCCTCTAGCAGCAAGATCGAGCCTGGAGAAGGAAGGTAGGAAGGTGGACTCACGATCAGCAGCCTCGTCCGGTTGGGTCGTGATGATGAGAGGCGGCGGGGGGACTTTGTTCTCGTCGATGGGTCGCCCGAGCTCTGGAGCGGACATGGTGGAAGGAGCGAAAGCGAGGATTGGAAGGAGTGAGGGAGGGGTGTGAAGGGTCTAGAATGGGGGCAGGATGAGGGTTGGAGGGGTGGAGAGAAGCGAAAGAGAAAAAGCGGAGGAGGGAGACGAGGGAAACCAGCAAAGGAGAGGGAAGCAAGGAAGGGAAGGGCCCAAAATCAAAGCAGTGTCAGCTGGCTTGGCTTCGGCTTCGTCCATTATCTCGTAGGAACTCACCGATTTCGCTGGTTCTTGAGGTCCCGTTTTTCTTCGTTCGGTGTTGTAGTTGGGGAGAAGATGAAGCCCAAACCGAAAACGAACTTCAAGGGAGACACAGCCGGCCTTGGCGACTCCCTCCCTCCTTCTTCTGGTCTGATTTTGTCTTTTGGGGCCTGTTGTTCGTCGTTTTCCTTCCCTCCTTCCCTGGCTGTAGCTATTAAACTGTCTGCGAGGTATTATGTCCATCGTTCCATCCATTCTTTGAAAGGTTCAACTTTTTCGCCTTGAAAATTCCTCGAGGAAGGCAGGGAGAACGAGACGGACGAAGGCGAAAAGACGCGCGCGCGATTCCCTCCCGCTCTGGTCTCTCTCTCCACTACTCCCCCAAGATTGGACCAACGCGAACGAGAGAGAGAGCGTCGGGGCTGTGTACTATTTCTTTGCTCGTCTTGTCGGTCTTGGGCGGAAGCAGCCCAACGACCGACGCGGTAACAGCTAGAAAGAGAAAAAGAAACAAGCACAGGCCCGACCGATCTCCGACGCGCTTGCAGAAGAAGCTCAAGGGTGGGCTAGCTCGGTTCTGGGATCTTGTGAGATAGTGTACCACACTCGCAACTCGAGGTCTTGTAGGTGGGAGAGGTGAAATTTTGACTCTAGAAGTTATGAAGACGGTCGAAAGTCGTGGAGACGACGCGGCCTTTTTCTTTTTTCTTTCTTTGTTTTGGTTCATCTTATCCTTGTCTCTGGGTGAGAGTGAGGTGCCTCTACTCTCAACCATTCATCTAGATATTTCTCGCATTCACCACAAGCAGCTTACGCGCTGGACGTTCCCTTCCTTCAAACTAGAATCAGTCTCAATTTCGCGACGCGTCCATTTCCGGAAACGAATGAACCGTTCTTCCTTCCCTCTCTCCCTTTCCTTCGTCGTCCCTGCGTCCAGATTTCGGCTGTCATCCTTTTTCTGATTTTTTGTCACAAACCTCGTCAGGTTTGAGTATTCTCCAGTTTTTCATCTCTCTCGAAACTGCTCGCCGGCTCGCTCGATGTCTTCGAGTCTCGATCGTTGGACCTGAAGCTGATCATCGTCGCCTTGCTTCCTTTCTCTCTTTTTCTCTTTCGTCTCCCTTGCCGTTCAGTCAGGAACGGGACCGGTAGAGCTCTACAATCCTTTCTGTAGAAAGTAGGACCTTGGAAAAGAAAAGCTCCGAGGTCGTCGACGCGTCTCGATCTCTTCTCTCTCTTTCTCCCTTCCCTTTCCCTCCCTCTCTTTCCTCCTCTCTCCAAAGGCAGTCTGTAAAGTAGATAGTTTCATTCGGTCATTACGCCTTTCCAACCCAGCCGATACAACAACCCTTCGCTCCTCGTTCAACAACACCCAGCCCTCCCGCCCGCCGCCGTCGCAGAAGGCATGCTCGTCGCTTTCGATCCAGAAAGTTTGATTCCACCAGGCTGAAGGAAGGTTCGGCGAAGAAAGGAAGGAAGTGAGCGAGGCGAGACGAGGAAGGGAGGGGAGAGGTGAACGAACCTTGGTTGACTCGAAAAGACCTCGCTGGATTTTGAGGAGGATTTCACGAGCTACGGACGAGAGTGAAAGGGGTGGTTTTATATCAGCTTGGAGGGTAGAGGAAGAGACGGAGAAGAAGGGACGGACCTGTCCGATCGAAAGCCTTTGTTCAAAGACGCGTCGCGAACGAAACGAGGTCAGCCCTGCTTCCCTTCTTCTGAAGAAGTCAGACTACTCACCTCATTCACTCCCAGCCCGCTCTTAGCCGAACACTCCACAAACATCAACCCTTCCCTCTTCGCAAACTCCTCGCCTTCCGCTCTCGACACCTCCCTTCTCTTCTTTCCACCAGCTGCCGTCGCAGGTTTGGGCACCACCACCTCAGCATCCCCACTCGTACCCCCCTCTTCTTCTTCCAGTATCGACGCAGCGGCAGCAGCAGCATCCTCCTCCTCCACCAGATCGTGCTTGTTCGCACACAAGATGATCACGACTTCCGCGTCGGCGTGTTTCCGGAGGTCGGTGAGCCAGGAGGAGAGTTCTAGGAAGGAGAGTTTGGAGGTGACGTCCTGTGAAAGAGCCAGGTGAAAGGAGGCAGTCGAAAACAAATCATAAGGTGAGGGAAGGAAGGTGAGTTCGAGTTGGAAGGAGGTAGCGAGGGGGAGGGAGGAAGAGGAAGGAGGAGGAAGTCACTCACGTAGACCAGCAGCGCACCAGCTGAACCGCGGTAGTAGGACCGTGTTATTGAGCGGAAGGAGGGTGTGCCTAGGTGGAAGGAAAGGAGAAGAAAAGAGAGGGAGGAAGGGGACGACGAGGTGAGCTTCGGTCGCGGTTTGGTCCGATGCGAGAGCGGAAGCAGCAGGGGTACAATTTGATCGAGAAATCTGGAGAGGGATCGAGCTCTGATGATGGGTAGAAGAGCTACATATGTGAATAGTTCGAGGTGTATGGCATCGAGAAGGAAGCGAGAAGGAGGTGAGGTCGAGGAAGAACGTCGAGCTCAACGGCCCTCGGCCTTCCTTCCCCAATCGTTCCACCTCTCTTCCCCCATCGATCCGATCCCTTCGAAACAGTTTCCATACGACTTTCCGAAGAAGATATATACTCACCTGCTACATCCCACGTCTGCACCTTCACAAGCTTGACCTGAGCATCACTCGTTCCAGCTTCTGGTCCCTCAGCTAAGTTCACCGCGAGCACCTTCGATCCGAACTGTAAAGGGCGAGATGTAGAACCAGGAGTCAGCCCACAAGACCCAGCGTAGATTCGAGCTCGAACTCCATGCCTAGAAGGGGATAAAATGGTGGAAAGAAGGAGACATCCTCTCGGTTGGGGAGGTTGAGCTCGAAGCGAAACGCACCTCAACTCCTAGTGTAGGCTCTGACCTAGCTGTAAAGCTAGCTTCCGTAAGCTGACGAAGGATGGATGATTTCCCTGTTGAGGCTTCTCCTACTATCACGAATCTGCAGCGCAAGAGAAGATGGAAAGGTCAGGGAGAGCGAGGGGGTGGAGGAGGAAGGAAGCTCGTTTGGCAGAGGCGACTCACTTGAGGATGCTGGGAGAAGCAAACGGAGAAATCAGGTCAGCGAGAGTTTCCCTAAAGAAGAGGGGTAATATGAGCTTACTAGTCCCATGTTGTTGATGACATTGAGTAGTTGTTGGGATGGGTGTTGCGAGAGAAGGAAGGACGAGCTCGAAGAGACTCGTCACCTGTCTTTCGAGCTGCCTTCTGCTCCTCTCTCCTCTTGACCTCAAACCGCCAGCAACGAAATCCACCACCTTCTTCGAGATCACTCGAAGCTCCCTTACCATTGACTACGGGAAATTCTACACAAGAGTCAATCTTGAAAAGTAAGCTCTTGATCCCGAGGAAGGGAGGGGAGGGGAGGAAGCAGGAGGAGACCGACGTTGACCTCCCTCCCTTCCCTCCTTCAGTCGTTCCAAATCGAGATAGCAACTACAGAGACCACCTGATCGGCTTTGGGCTCTCTTACCTGTGAGTGCCTCCAGAAGTCGAAGAATCGACACAAGCGAAAGGGGACGAAGAAGCGCAGAGAGGAAGTCGAGCTGATCTGTTGCCGTCCCTCCCTCTTCTCGTCTCTCTCTTCCTCCCTTCCCACCAGCTTTCCTCTTGATCTTCTACGTCAAGAATGTCTCTCGTTAGTATCTTGCATTGATCTGTTCAAGCTTCAAATCGCGAAATTGACCTGCTGGCTCACTTCTTCCCTTCCAGATCACCTCCTCTCCTCAACTCGATTCATCTCAGCCTCGCTCCTTCCCTTGGGACGTCCTCCTTCTCGTCATGGAGCAAGCCGATATCTCCACTCTCGCCATCCTAGGTCAAGTCTCCCTCGATTTCCTCGTCGCTGCATCAGCTCTGCTCTACAAGGCCGTTCGAAGTCACCACCGAGAGGCAGCTGGAGGCGTTGTTCTGCTGGAGAATGTGGCCGATGAAGGTGAGCTTTCCCTGAATTCTACCCGTATCCCACCTCTTGTCGTTCCAGCACGTGGACTGAAACCTGCTTTGGTCGATCAGGACTCCCCCCCCCATCTCGAATCGAGCCTCACCTCAACCTCTCTCAAATCCGCACTCTCTCCCTAAACCTCTTCTCCGTGGCCCCTCCCTACGACTCCCTCCGGATCAGCTCTTCTCGGATACACGGCTCGGAACCTCTCTCTTTCGACTCTCTCCATCTTTCCTACCCCTGCGACGACCGCTACCTCTTCTCTCACCTCAACCCTCTTCGATTCCACCACGAAGTTCGAGACCGACCAACTTCAAGCGACGGATCAGCATTCTACAGGTTTTAACCTGGACCGCTGCAGGTCTCGAAATGGGACCGCTTGGAGCACGTCGACTTTGTGGGAGGCTTGACGTGTGCCTATTCAACCTGTCTACTGGTTCCAATCCCTCGTCTCGACCGCGTCTCCTCTGCCAGCGTTCGACCCCGAGTCCAATATTTCCTCGACGTGGTCGACATAATTCAGGGCGGGTGAATTTCTTCAGGACGTCCTCGCTGTGATGTGTGATGTGTTGGAGCCAAGGCCGGACGGGTGGATAGTCCTTGTTGTTGAGTCGGAGGAGCAGAGGCAGGTGGTGTTAGAAGCGATTCGGAAGTCGGAACAGCCTCAGAAAGCAGATTTCTCCGTTGAGATCGGGGCCTGAGGTGAGTTTTGTATGCTCTCTTCTCTCTGTCCGCACGCCGAGCTGACTTTGGTCCTCCTCGTTTCTTTTTCTCACGCTCAGGTCAGCCTCAACGCAGAGTTCATCCCACTTCCCTCGCCTACCTCCTCTCATCTCCCTCAAAACCCCATCCCATCGATCTCCAGCCGCATATAGCATCTCCCTCTCCACCTCCTCATCAATCTCCAACCCCATCGCCCAACCCAACCCACCTTTCTACTTTCATCCCTCGGTCGTCGTCGGCGCGCGTCCCATCCCATCCTGAATCCCCCTTCTCTCTTCCTCAACGGCGCTCGAGCCACATTTCCCCTTTTTCTCTTCTCCTCTCTTGGATTCCTTTTCTTCCACTCCAACCTCGCTCGGAACCTCGGTCAGAAGAGATCTCGTTGCCGTCGTTTTCTCTAATCTCCTCCCGTTAAAAATCGTCAGTCCTCTCCAGACTACCCTCCTGCCTGTCACGAATACCACGAGCTCACCTCTATCTCATTCCTTCTTCTATTCAGACCGGAAAGGGACCCTCTTCCACTTCCCCCCACCTACTGCCTCTTCTCCTCCCCAAACCCGTTCGCGGTTTCGACGGCGCGACCCCTTCTCCCTCGGCCCCTCCTCTCACTCGCCTCCAACCTCTTCCTCCTCCAACACCTCATCCCAAACCAAATAACAATCCCACCGCTTCCTCGCTCCTTCTCACTCAGCAGCTCTTCCCCAGAATCAGGATCGTCCCTCTCAAAGTCGGACTCGTGGTAGTCGCAGGAAGTTGGACGTTCTTAGGGAGAGCTAGCTTGCTTTGAGTTCTCGATGGGTCGGAGGAGAAGCTGAAGGTCGGAAGAGCCTACGTAGTCTCGGGAGGAGGATTATGGGTGGCGAGGAAGGGTTGGGGTCGACTCGGTTTGAGAGGTGAGGAGGGGAAAGTCCGGTCGCGTGTTTCGTTTCGTTTTTGTGCTTCTTCCTGTTCGTTTCATCTCTCTTTTCTTTTTACCCTGCCTAGATAGTTCATCGCACCTTTCGCATTTTACCCTTTCCACTCCAACATACCTTAGCTTCATGATACATAAGTACCTCCCTCCTCTCTCATCAAACGTGCTTTCCTCCTCGAAGGCAATCCAAACGAAACGCACCCCTTCCTTCTCTTCCTGCCTTCCCCTCTTCTTTTCGATCTCTCTTCTCAAGAACCCTCCTCGTGGCGCTAAACTCCTCGAGATCACCATCCAGATCGTCGTACATGGACTCTACTTAACTTATCTCCAACTCCCAGCAGAATCCGACCTTCTAGTCTCCGCTCCTCCTCCTCCTCCTCCATGCCAGGTCCCTTGCCCTCCTCCTCTATACCCCCCACCCTGTCCCTGTCCCTGCCCACCTCCACCTCCATACCCTCCCCTCCCACCCCCACCCCCACCCACGTTCCCAAACCCATTCCCATTCCCTTGCCCACCCCCTCCCCACTGACTCCGACTCCAAAGCGTCTGTCTCTCCCCTTCCTTCTCTATCCTCCCCACCAACTCCTCCAAGAAAGCTCTTGGAATCTCCAACGGCACCAGATCGGTGAGATGTAAAACCCGATCAAAGCCCTCGGAAGGGGTGGGAACGCGAAGCTGGGAAGAGAACTTGAGGAGGACTTGCTGAGCTTGGGAGAAGGAGGTGATGGTTGGGTGGTTGGTTCGGGTGGAGAGGCGGGAGAGGCAGAGGGGGAGGGGGACGTCCACTGAGATGGGAGGCGATGCGATGAGAGAGTGGTGTGGGAGGAGGGAGGAGGGGAGGGAGGGAGGGAGGGAGGAACGAAAGGACGTGCATGAGCTTCGAGGTTCGTTCGGGAAGGAGAGAGAGAGAAAGGAGTGGAGATCACCACGCACGGAACAGAGCCCATTTCTGTACTTTAGGAAAGTTGGAGGCGATGTTGAGGAAGTGGGCGCGCTGTCTGCGACGAAGGAAACGAACGAGAAGACGAGGTTCGAGGAGGAGGGAAGGGAAGAGAGTGAGCTTGAGCTCGTTCGTTGAAGGGAAAAGAACGAGAGACGATTCCTTACTGAGGATCAAAGTTTGTTCGATCTACTACCACGTTGAGTCCCTACCACCCCCACCCACCCAACCCAACCCCAAACGAGTTTTTCAAGGAGATCCTTCAGCTCGCGAGTCCGACGAAAAACGAACGAAGGACGAACCTAACCCACGTCGACTCACCTGACTCAACCCAGCTCTGACTTTCTTCTCAACCAGCCTCCGATCCCCTTGCAGTTCATCCTGATTGCACCGCATCCATCCTAGATCTTGCTCCAAGGCGTTGGCGAGAGAGCTCTGCAAAAAAAAAAAAAAAAAAAAAAGGAGAACGAACGAACGAAGGTGAGCTCGAGAGAAGGGAAAGCAAGCAAAGGAGAGCTGGGAGAAAGAAAGAAAGAAAGAAAGGAACGAACGAACCTTGCCGGATCCGATGAGTCCTACGAGGACGAGGAGAGTTTGGGGTAGTTTCTGAGAGGGTGGAAGAGAGTGGGAGAGGGTAGGGAGGGACATTGCGGGAGGGGAAGAAGGGGGTTGGGGAGGAAGGAAGGGATTCGACGACGAGTGAGCTCTCGATTTCAGCAAGGTGGGCGATTTTATTTTATTTCTTCTTCCCTCGAAGGGGAGAGATCATCCCAGAGGATGGTAAAGGGAGAGAGAGAGAGAGAGAGAGAGAAGGAAAGATAACAGGGGAAAAGAGCTGGAGATTGGAGAGAGGATGGAAAAAGGAGGAGAGAAGGGGGAGATCGCGTCGCGTTTGCGAACGTCTTCGCTGAAGAGTTTCGGGGTTGAGCCTGAGTCCGATACCGAGAGTTAGATAGATTTACGGCCTAGAGTAAACACCCGGACTGTCTAGTGGAAAGTTGTTCCAAAATCCAAGACGGGAAGGAGGCGACGCGACCTCTCAACTGCGGCTTTCCCAAATCCTCTCCTTCGTCGAGCTCAACCTCTCCCTTCCCTCCCCCCCCCCCACCAACTCCCTCCCTCTCTCCCTCCCCCTCTTCCTCCTTTCACCATGCCCAAAGAGATCATCCGAAAGCGAGGGAAGCGTAAAGCCAAAACGACTGAAGCGAACGTCGAGGAAGCGACCGAGGAAGCCTATCAAGCTCAAGTTCAAGGATCGACCTCGACGCACGACCTCAACGCTCAACCCCATCAAGGAGGAGGCGACGACGAGCGCGGGGACGCGGACTGGGTCACTCCTGGAGATGGAGGGTACGGGAGTATCAGGGAGAGGGTGGAGGGGGATGCGCCTTGGGGGTTTGTGGACGCTGAGGTGAGTACGAATCGAAAGAGAAGGGAGAGAGAGGTGGGGGGGGGGGGGTTGTTGAAATTTGGGAGAAGGAGGTTTCGAAGGTCGACGACGGAGCTCAGATCTACTTACGCTTACCTTTTTCGTGTTTTGGGTATTTGTAGGTCAAAGCATACTTCAAAACTGTCGACGACCGACTTAAGATCTTCGAGGAGGGAGGGTTGCCTCAAGGGGAGGAAGCAGACGAGGAGAACGAAGGTCAGCTTGAGCTTTCCTCCTTCCTGCCTTCCTTCCTTCCTTCCTCTCCTTCCCCCTCCTCCACCACCTTCTCTCCCTCCATCGCCACCCTCTCATCTCATACACGTGTATACGTGCTTCTCTCAACCTTTACTGACTCTCCTTCCTTTCGTCGCTTCGCTTCGTCGTTCGAATCACTCCAGACCGTCAACTCCTCGTCTCCGCTGCTCTTTCCGAGCTCAGGGACAAGGAACTCCAGCTTTCCACCGACTCGGACTGCGCTCTGGTCATTGAGAGAATGATTTGGAACATGGGGGATTGGGGTCGAAGGGTTTTCGCCGATAGTTTGGTCGGGAAGTGAGTCCAAGACCGTCTTCTCTCCGTCGCTCGGTCTCTCCTCTGCGTCGTTGCTTGCTTTTCGAGCTCATTGAGGCTTGGAGAAGAGCTCGCGAGAGATTGACGTCGGTTGGAGATGATATACTAGGGTGTGTTTGCTGACTATGCGCTTTGATTTTTTGTGCTCTTTCGGCGTGTGTCGTCGCAGCTACGAGAAACTCATCCAACATCGATTCGGAAGTCACGTCGTTCAAACCCTCTTCACTTTGGGTGCTTTGACTGTCGATCGAGAAGTGAGTTCACATCTTCGTCCTGTCTCCTACTGCACCAGCAGAATGACTGACTTTTGGCTCTATCTTTTTTTTTCCCGCAGACGCGAGGAATCTTCCCCTCCCAACAAGCGACGATGGATCCCACCGAAGGCGTCCTCCCTTTCATGTCTGATCTGATCCTCACCATCACCAAGGTGAGCTCTTTCCCTCTTCCCCTCTCTTCTCCTTCATCTCCCAAACTCACGTATCTTCACTCCCTTTCGCGTCCCCAGGAACTCCTCCCAACCCTCCCCTCCCTCCTCCAATCCCCCTTCTCCTCCCACCCCATCCGAGTCCTCCTCCTCCTCCTCTCCGCCCGACCCATCCCCTCCCCAACCGACTCCTTCAACGGACCCTCCGCTCTCCGGTCCAAGCGATCGACGAAATATGCGAAGAGCCATGGAACGAACAAGAGCGTGGTGCAGAACGAGGGAGAGGAGGGAGGGAAGAATGAGACGAGGAGGGTTCCGGATCAGTTTGGGGAGGTTCTGAAGGAGTTTTGGAGAGGGGTTAAGGAGAAGGTTGGGGAGCAGGAGATTAGAGCTTTGGGAGTTGGACAGGTTGCTGGACCGGCTATACAGGTGAGGTTGTTGAGGTTTTGAACGAGAGGGAGCGGAGGAGAGGGAGGAGAGACGCGTCGAGAGAAGAGGCAGGATTGGGTTCGAAGAGGAAAGGAAAGGAAAGCTGACTCGAGGTTCGTTTGGTTTGGGTTCGTTTTGTGCAGATGTTGATCGAGCTGGAAGCTGCCGGAGGAGAAGCTGAGATCCCAGGATCTCTGCTCGATTCGATCCTTTCGGGTCTCGTCAGTCAACTTCGTGAGTTCAACCTCACTCGCTCTTTTCTCCTTTCTCCCCAACCAACCTCCTCCCTAACTTCCATTGCCTCCTCTACTTTCCACCCATCCACCCACCCGTCTCTTTTCTTCTTCCTCAGTCGATCCCACCTCCCCACCCCCAACCCGAACAGACTACCTCGAACTCCTTCTTCGAGACCCAACCGGTTCCCACCTCTTCGAACTCCTCCTTCGAATCTCTCCTCCCAGGATCTTTGATCTCCTCTGGAAGACCTACTTCGTGGGAAGGATTGGAAAATTGGCGGTGCATCCTGTGGCGAACTTTGTGATGGCGAAGGTTGTGAGGAGGTTAGGGGAGGAAGGGTTGGGAGAGGTGCTGGTGGAGGCTGGAGGAGGGGATTGGGCTAGGGGAGTTAGTGAGTACTGGACGGGCTTTTTATTTTCTTTTGGGAGTGGGTGATGGGAGGAGGGTGAGAAGGAGGGTTAGTGGGAGGAAGAGGAGAGGGAGGAGAAGAGAAAGAAGAGAGCTGATCACGTCTGCTTTTTTGTTGTTTCCGATCAGAGCGAGCGAGGATGGGTGTTTTGAAGGAGGTCGTTGAGCGAACCACCGAGTTGAAGGTTCACGGAGAGGCTGTTACCGATGTGAGTAGTCCTCTCTCTCCCTTGTCGGGTCTTTCGTCGCGTCGAGCTGACGATCATCGACGCGTCTTGATCTTCTTCTTTTCTTCAGGCCATCTACCAAGCCTTCGAGCTCAAGACTCCCGAAGACAAGCTTCGACTCGTCCCTTGTGCTCTTACACTCAAAACTCTGAAAGTGAGCAGCACCCTTCTCTCTCTCTTCTTTCTTCTTCCCTCATCGCATCTCGCTGACTTCCTCTCCCCTCTTCCTCTCCCCTCCCAGCGATACCGAAAAGCCATCGGAGAAGCTCCTCCTGAAGGCGAGGAACCCGATGCGGACGATGACGATGTGGAGGAGACTCTCGACGAGAAGGATCAACACTCCCAAGAACGACTCGAGGGAGAGGCGGAGATGACTGAATCGGAGATGTATCAGAAACGACGAATGATGGGTCGACAACGAGTTGCGGATCCTCTCACTCCTAACATGCAGGGAGCTCTACTTCTGCAGAGTATTCTCAGGATGCCGAGTCCGCATAATGAGATCGTGCTGAACAGGTGAGTTGGAGCTTGTTCGTCGTTCAAGGATCAGGTCGTTTCGACGCGATTCCCACTAACGTTCCTTGCTTTTTTTTCGCTTCTTCGTTCGCTCGCCACAGTCTCGTCTCCCTCCCCATCGCCGAACTCCTCACCATGACCCACCACCCTATCTCCTCTCGACTCTTCGACGCCGTCATCGAATCGCCCACCGTCGCGTTCAAGAACAGCCGAAAGATCATCATGGCTTTCAACGGGAAGTGGTTCGAGATGGTCGATGATAAGGTTGGATCGAGGGTAGGAGAGAAGCTTTGGGATGGGTGTGATGGGTTCTTGAAGGTTCGTTCTATGCCTTTTCACTCTCCCTCTCTCTCCAATCTCCTCTAGCGACGAAACTCGAACCTGACTCTTCCCTACCTCTTCTCTTCACTCCCACAGGAGAAAATCGCCAAATCCCTCATCCCCTCCGAATCCTCCATCGCCGGATCTCAATACGGTCGCTTCTTCGGTCGACGAGTCAACATCAACCTCTACCGACGACGCCCAGACGAATGGAGAATCTTCCAAACCCCTCCTCCTCCTCCCCCTCCCGCTACCGTCGCTCCTATCGCACAACCCCTCGCTTCCACCTCGACCTCCGAATCCATCACCGTCGTCGAGGAGGTCCCAGGAAAGAAGAGGAAGAGAGACAAGACCGCTGCTGCTTCCAAAACCGACGAGATAGACGAGCTCTTCGCGACCGCGAAGGCTGGACTTCCTCTCCCTGTCCCCACCGCCGTCGCCACTCCTACACCTGCACCAGCACCCCTCGTGATCGTCGCTCCCGTGGAGGTCGCGGAGGACGTGCCGTCGGAGGAAGGAAAGGTTGTCAAGAAGAGGAAGAAGTCGAAGGTTGCTGAGGAGGAAGGAGGCTCGGCAGATGCTGGGTTGGGAAGTATTCTGGGAGCGATCAAGGCTAGTGTTGGAGGAGGGGAGGCGAAGAAGGAGAGGAAGGAGAAGAGGAAGAAGGAGAAGAAGGAGAAGGCTGTAGAGAGTTCTGCTTAGGTCGAGCTTCGTTCTTTGTGTTCTCACGAGTTGTGGAAGATCTTTTGATGTCTTTTGTACAAGACATGGTGTGCGTTCGCCTTACTGAGGTGAACGCGAAGCAGTGAGAAAGAGAGCGGTCGTCGTAAGATGCGTCTGAGATCAAGGCAGCAGAAGGGTAGAAGGTCAAAGTGAACAAAGCGAAAGTAAGGAACGAGATGAAACGAAACGACGCGATTGAAGATTTACAAGTGATATACAACCTCTCTCCTATCCTCTCGATCCTCCACCGAGCCCAAACTCTCGTATCCTGCCCTCAACCTTCCAACCTCCCCTCGCCAAACGCGTCGAGAGAGAGCGAACTCTCCCTGGATCTCGACCTTCCTCCGCCGACAAGGCGACGATTGCAGGTCGAAGGGAGGTTCGAGAATCGAGCACTGAGAGGAGGACGAGAGAGAGAGGGTATGTGGGGTAGGAAGAGGCCTGAGGCGAGGGAGGAGGGAAGAGAGGGATGGCGTCGAGCGGATTTAGTCTAGTCGGAGGAGGGCCCGTTCTGCGGAATCAAAAGATCAGAAATTATGAACAAGATCCAAGAGAGCGTTCAGACCTCTCAAATGGGTAGGTACAACGAGTACTCTCTCTACAGAAGGTCGGCCAACGTCGTTGAGAAGTTTCTCAGCACTTTCCCCTCAGCACCATTGCGATTCGCGTCGAAGCGAGACTTCATCCTTCGTTATCTCCTCTCCGCCTTCGACCACCTCGCCCCAACACTGTGCAGCTTTACGAGCTACCACACAAACTCTCTCCCTGATTCCGCCCAGCTTCCAGAGCAGTCGTCGTTAAAGTCATCAAACAAAGGACCCAACCCAACCCGTCTCCTCTTCTTTTCTTCTTCTCTCAACCCCTCCCTTCTCCCCGATATGTCCTAGCAGATCACACAAGCCTCCCCGTCCGCTCCTCCTCCCAGAGCTCCGAGATTGGGAAGACCGTCGGGTCCGAGTTCCTGGTTTGAGCGACGACGACGACGCGAAGGGAGGCCGAGGGAGGGAGGACGAAAGGAGAAGGGAGGAGGAAGAGGAGGAAAGAGTCAGCTTGAGCTTGAAGAAGAAGCTAAGAAATGCGGTATAGTGGAGCTGAGGGATGAAAGGCGATAGATGAAAGGGAAAGAGGAATGAAGAAGGCAAAAGAGAGAAGACAGAGAGAAACGCAAAACTCACAAATCCCTCAGGCATGTCGCCCATCACCTCCTTGGGAGGAGAACCCAGGTCTTGCATCTAGGAACCCAGCATCAAAGTTCAGGTCAGCTTTCTGTCCGAGTACAGAGGAGGAGTCGAAAGAAACGAAACGAAAGGGACCGGTCGGGACTCACCTTCCCCATCAACTCCCTCACCTCACTCTTCAGCCCCTCATCCTCATCCTTGAAGTCCGGTCGATCGAACAGCGTCACGATATCCTTTACGAGTTGAGCCTGAACCTTGTAGGCGTGGAGTTGGGGAGGATCGAGAGCCAGAGCTTCGGGGGAGAGCAGGTAGGCTGGGTACTGAAAAACGAAAGAACCTGAGGAAGTGAGCTTCGGAGGCAGATTTTCCTCGGTCGAAAAAAGAGAGATGAAAGTAATAGGGCCCGAGTTTTGTAGAACGAACCTTCGAGTGAAGCTCCTTCAGAGGATCGTAGAGCACCTCCTTGCTCATCAGCCCATCCATCATGCTCTCGAGCACACCCTCTCCGTCTCCTCCATCTCCTCCAAGATCACCTAGACTGGCGAGGAGAGCAGCGAGGGGGTCGTCGGGAACTGCTGAGGCCTGTTTAAACCCAGATCCAAGCGAAAGAAAGGAGGGAGAGAGACGAGAAGGTGTGAGCTTCCTTCGACGCGAGAAGAGCGAGCGAGTCGACGAAACGACCCGAGTCCTTCAAGTTCTGGACGTACCTTCGAGCTCTCCGCCGAGCTCTGCTTCAGCCTCTCCATCGTCTCCCTGATGGTCTTTTGGAAATCCTCTGGCTTCCCTCCCGAGGTACTGCCAGCTCGAGGTTTGCTGGACGAAGGAGTCGAAGCAGCTGGAGGAGGAGCTGAGCCTCCCTCAGTCTCGGCAAGAGCATCAGCGAAGACCTTCTCCCAAGCTTCCTTCATCGCGCGAGCTTCAGCATCCTCCCCTCCTCCGACTGAAGAGCTCGAGGTCGCTGTTGGTGGTGGTAGAGCTGTAGATCCTCCTCCGGCAAGTTCGAGAAGGAGAGATTCCATTCCCTTTGCGAGCTCGGCCGCGAACGCTTCGTCGGAGAGGTCGTCGTCGTCCTGAGCTGCTGATGTTGAGGAAACTGGGAGGGTAGGAGGGGGAGCAGAAGTAGCTGGAGGTGGTGCTGGGGCGGGAGCGGTGAACGAAGGGATGATATCTGGAGGGAACGAGCGGAGAGAAAAGTCAGGAGGAGAAGGAGGAGGAGGAGGAGGGAAGGAAGCTCAACGGTCGGGGAGGGCAGGACGAACCATCTAGATCGTCGTAGTCTTCTTCGGGATCCTCAGAGGTGGTGGGATTGGGAGGTGGGGGAGCTGAGGAGGACATCGTTGGAGGTGGAAAGCTCAAGCTGGAAAAAAAAAGGAGATGATGGACGTTGGGAGGACGTTCGGGTAAGTCGCTCGCCGACTCGTTTCCTTTCTAACCTTTTTTTCTTCAATTTTTCGGCTAGGCCTTCAAAGAAATCTCTACAATTTTTGTACGTGGTAGGCTAGAGGTCTATCTTCACTGAAAATTGTAGGGTCGAAAACGGGAAGGGGACCGTCTTCTCTGCCATCTCCCTATTGATCTCTCTTCCCCCTCTTCCCTTCTTCTCTCCAACGCTCATCATCTCCCTTACGATTATCTCTGGCTCGCTCAACGGTACTCTCCCCGCGCTGCCCCTCGTCGAACTCGCCTCCCTCGTCTCGAAACTGCTAGAAGGATCTCCCTCCACGTCGAACGTCGATCGAGCTCCGCAAGCTCTCACTCACTCAACTGAACCCCTTCTTTCGCCTTAGCATCCCCTTCCTTCCTTCTACACCCCCAGAACCTTCCAGCACCTCCTATGTCGTCTTATAAACCCCCAAGGGAAGCTAACCACTCTTGACCCCTTCAACCACCATCTTCTCTCTCCCCCCCCCATCCAAAGCCAAACCAAACCGCCCTTCCTTCAGCCCAAGCTCAACATGTCCTCCTTCTCCATCAACTCTCCTTCATCCTCCTCCTCCTCCTCCTCCCACCGCTTCCCCCTTCAACCCGTCCTTGACTCCTCCTCGCCCTCTCGAGCACCCGTTCCTAATAAGAGAGTAATACCGAGGCCTTCCTCCTCGCCAGCTGCTTCAGCCTGGCGAGGAGTCGACCGTCGAGCTCTCAACACGAGGTTCGTTCCCAGCCATCTCCCTTTCGTCCTTCCTTCCCTCCCTCTTTTCTTTCTTCGGCCCCTTCTCTCGTACTAACCCCTCTTTATCGTCTGATCTTCGCTTCTTCGTTGTAGACTCGACCTCTACTCCTCTCCTCGCTCGTCGCCGGACAACGACAACCTCGTCCTCGAATCGGAGAGCTCGACCCTCCACGTCGACGGCTTCGTTGACCTTCCTCTTTCGGCTGGATTTCCCATCTCATCGATCTTTCAGGGATACGATGGAGGGATAGGGGAGGATGGGATTAGGTGGGAAGTGGGTATGGGTGGGAAGAGGAGGGCATCGGAGAGAGGGAGGAGAGGGGAGAGGAGGGCTGATTGAGCTGGACTCGAGACGACGTTACATAACATCACTGTATTTTCTACTTACATACTTCTCTACGAAACGGAATTGAACGAACCTAATTATTGTGCTTTCCTTCTGCTGATTCGAAAGCGGTGAGTCTTCTTCCAAGAGGAGAGAGAGATGGATCGAGAGCGACGACGTTGTCGTTCAGAAGAACTCAGAGCACTGATGTAGATCTGGCACGATTTTTCCCACTCTCAGTCCTGTGTTTATAGCTCACTATAACATCTCATACGACTAACCTAGCCGTGTGGAGCTCAGATTGTGATTTAACACTTCCTCTCGTCAAGCTTTGATCGCGACGCGTCGACCTCTCTCTCTTCCTCTTCCAGCATCCTCAAAGCGTTGTTCGCTCGAACTCCTGAAGTTGGAGCGAGGAAAAATCACCTACGGCTGCCTTACCGAGACGTCTCAGGGGGCTTACATGGCGTCCTGCAAGGAGGAAGAGTGAGTCGAGCTCCATTTTGTACTCGTCGCTCGCGCTTCCGCTCACCTTCATTTCGTCTTTTCGGTACAGAGCTGGATACTTCGTGATCAGCTAGAAAGGACGCAAGATCTGAGCCATGATCTGGGAGAAGATGAAGGCGATCTCGAGGAAAGAGGGAGTTGTTCTTTGAAGTCCTTTCGCGATCAACGTTGTTCTGGTTTCCTCTTCATCTCTTCAGTCCCTTCCTCCTCCCTCTTTATTTCGTTCCCTTGCTCAAACGCGCCCTCGAGTAGTCGACATTAACATTATTCGATACAAGTCTCTGAGTTCTTCGTTTTTGTTAGGTCTTCTCTTCACTTCTCGTCCTCCTTGGCCTTCTCGCCCTCCTCCTCGTCTCGGGGAACCCTTCCCCACTTTCCCTCGACGAGCTCCTCCACGACGAGATCTCCTGATGCCCCAAACAACAGCCGAGTCGAAAGCATGAGCTCTCGGCTTTCTAAAGGAGAATCGAAGGAAGAGAAGGAAAGGTCGAGCTCACCTGGGTGCTTTGAACAGTAGAAGGCAACCATGCCCTTGATTTCAACGGCCTTCTCCTTAGGGTCAGGGTAGTACCAAGCGATGTCCTTGGCATCTTTGAAGTTGTAGTAGTGAGCGGTTCTGCGAGCGAAAAGCAACAGCAAAGGGAACGGAAACCAAAACAAGCGTCAGCCGCGATCGATGACTCTTCCCTCCCATTCAAGCGATCTCAGAGTCCAACTCACCCTTTCCAAGGGCAGACGGTGGTCGTGTCGGACTGGGACAGTAGAGCAAGGGGCGGAGAGAGGTCAGTCGGAGAGGAACGGGAAGGGGAGGGAAGGAAGCGAGATCCTCTCACCTTCTCGAACAGATCAGTCTCGACGCAGATCTCAGGGAAGTAGAGGTCTGGTATCACAGCAGCAGCGAAAGAAGGGAGCGATACAGTCAGTGGGCTATTTGATGGCACTCAAAGTCAAGTGCTCGAAGAGGGCAAGAGAACGAGGCGACGAAGGGAGGGAGAGATGGAGAGGTCGGGAGATCGTGGAGTGTTTGGGTCAACTCACTGCCCTCGAGCTGAACGAGCTCAGCGAAAGGTCCTGAGGCGATGATTTCCCCCTTGTAGAGTGCTTGGTAGATCGACATGGTTGGCTTTTGGTGGAGGAAGGCTGGAAAATGAGGGAGAGGGAAGGGAAGGAAGGGGGAGCGATGGTGTTCAGCTCGAGAGATGTGGAAAGGCGGGATTCCCCGCTACCAGAGGACGAGACTCACAGGTTGAGTGTGAGTGTGAGTGGTAGGGGTTTGTTGCTGAGGTAGATGGTTGGTTTGGTTCGGTGAGCTTGTGGTGGTTGAGGAGAAGATCGTGAGAGGGATTCGTCAGAGGGTCAGGGAAGGAAGGGCGCAGACCAGAGAACGGCAGCGCTCCCCGGGTCTTCCTGATCCTTCTCCCGCTCTTCCACCAAACTCCTAAGGGCTCGTCATCCGGAGTTTTCGGTTCCGTTTCGGCTTCTGCAAGAAGTCAGAGGTGGGCTGGGCGCAGCGGCAGGGTAGAAGTGGGGCTGGAAAAGTGAAGGAGAGACCGCGTCGTCTTTCCAAACGAGCTTCAAGTTGTTGGAAACGATCAATCTCCTTTCTCATTCCATCTTTTCGAAGTGAGAATCTAGTAGCACATGATCTACAAAAAAAAAAAAAAAAAAGCCAAAAAAAAGTCACAGAGAGAACGAAGCAAAGCGACGAGGGAGTCGAAAGCGAAGTAGTCTCGCGACGGAGAGAGATATCTCCAAAGAAGCGGGAGAGGGAAAAGAAGGTGTAAAGAAGAGAGACGTGTAAAGCGAAAGTTGAGTTGGCATGAGTGAGAGAGAAAGCAAGGAGACCGAAAGAGAGCTATAGAGTGAGAGAGATGGGAACAGATGCAAAGGGAAGACGACCGACGACGAGAGAAGAAGACCGAGACGCGTTTGAGGCGAAACGACTACTTGTGTCGAAGGTAGGACTGATAGGAGACCGAGAGGGGAAGAGAGAGACCGAGGGGAGTCAGTAAGATCGGGGATGGTTGATAGGAGAAGGGCGGGAGGAGGTAAGGCGAGAGGTGAGAGAACGAGCGGATTGAAGCGAGTTTCCAGGGGTTTGGGAGGAGTTGTTGGAGCGTGAAGGGATGAGGCTTCCTTCCTCCAACCTCCCCCACTCCTTCTTCATCCTTTACCTCTCCACTCTATCCCTCTGCCACCAATGGGACTGAGCGGCATCGCAGGAGAAGCGATATCTGCCTCCAAAACCCAGCACCTTCTCGACTCAACTCGACCCATCGACGTCGGGCTCTTCGATTTGTCCATCTTCGCCTATAAACACGGAGGTCATCTTCCGATGGAGACCTTCATCAAGGTTCTGTACGCTAGGATCAAGAGCGTCGCCGACTCCAAGGTCATCAAGATCAGCATCTACGTCTTTGACGGAGACGTCGCGATGGGGAAGATCAGTCGGAACAAGTGGACACAAGGGAAGGGTGCTGAGAAAGCAGCTCCACAGGTGCAGAGAGAGCTCAGGGGTGCGGTAGCGGAGAGTGGTATGAGAGCGAAGATTCAGGTACGCTCATAGAGGGTTTCGCTGAAGTCTCCCGGTGTATACAGAGCGAGATCCAGTGCAGACACCCGGAATCCCTTGCAGAACCTCCTCTACTTCCTGAAGCAACATCCCATCCCTGGAGTCTACGTCGTCGTCGGACCCTCAGAGGCAGATGCCACAATCGTCGGCCTCTCTGACTCCCTCAGGAGGCTCGGGTTCGTCTTCCCAAACCTCGAGGAGCAGAAAGGCCAGGTCAAGAACGTCGTTCTCTCCCCCGAGGAAGCCATCTCCTCGATCGAAGATCTCCACGTCCTCTATGATCTCGCCAGAGAGGACCCCTCGGAAGAGACCCAGCTCAGCCTAGGTCGATTCGGAAGCCTCGCTCAGGAAGACAGACCTCCTACCCAAGCCATCATCTCAACCGACGGGGACTTCTTCAACCTCCTCCCGGCCGACGGAGTCGTCCTCCCCTCCCTCACCGTCCTCACCAACTCAGTTCTCACCGTCGCCGTTAGCTATCCTTCCGTCTACAAGAAGATCGAGAAGGCCTTGGAGGAAGAGAAGTACTCGCCGGACTCGAAGGAGGAGGGATTGAGAGCCCTGTTGACGGCGAAGTCGAAGTGCGGAGACTACGGTCTGCCGGCTGGAGATGGAGTGGGATGGTTGGGAGCGATGCGGATCGGCCTGAAGTATGCGAGTATGAAGGGGACGGTGAAGGCTTTGGTGAGCGCGGTGATCGAAGGGAGGGAGAAAAATTCGGGTGCGTCGGTTGTGTTCTTTGAGTCTTCCTCCCTCCGTGCTCCTCAAAAAATCTGACTCGAAGACTTTGCTACTCTCCTACAGAAAACTCGTATTCGACCGAGAAGGACGAAGTCAAAAGGGAGATCCTCGTCGGCCAGTACCTCGACTTGGGTCATGTCGTCTCATCCAGTCCCCTCTACGGCGCGCCGCCTGAGCTCCTCGCGACTCTTCGAAGTCTATCTACCTCCATCGAGAAGTTTGAAGCTGAGACGTCCCCACCTCTCTCAGGAAGTCCCTCCTACATCCTCCGAACCCCTCCGCACCCATATGTCAACGAAGCGCGAGGAGAGTTTTCGAAGTTCCTCGGGAACGAGACGGGAGCGGAGGAGACGGACAGGGAGTGGTGGGACGTCGGAGTCAAGCCGTCAAGGATGGAGGCTATGAGACTGCTGGGTTCGGAACGATGGTCCTCGGATCCGACGTCAAGCGAGGATACTTCCCCTCGACCTGGACTCAAGCTCAGCAGGATTCGATCCCTCACCTTCCAGAGTTTCAGGCCGAGATGTACGAGGCCTTCGGAGATACAGGGTTCGAACTCCCAATCAACTACGGGCTCATGCCGGTCTCGAACGAGGAAGCGAAGGAGGAGGAGGAGGAGATGGAGGAAAGGGAAGAAGCGCGTCCGGAGGAACTTGTGCCCGTATGTTCTTGGCTCTCTTTCCTTCCTTTCACGAGCGCCAGAGTCATCGAGATTAAGCTGATATCAAGTTTTTCTCG
Organism: Mrakia blollopis; assembly: GCA_000950635.1. Classification (NCBI taxonomy): domain Eukaryota; kingdom Fungi; phylum Basidiomycota; class Tremellomycetes; order Cystofilobasidiales; family Mrakiaceae; genus Mrakia; species Mrakia blollopis. Next base: position 339,711 of record BBPU01000023.1, on the reverse strand, counting down.
CTCTATCTACAGCTCTCGGATGACCAGATCAAGGACAACACGCGACGCTCGACCCTCCTGACCGCCGCCCTGCTCGAACACGCACGTCCCCTCGCCGAAGAGTTCCTCCGAGCTGTCGAACCGACTCGTCTCTTCCGATTCACCGACTTCGACGTCGACGAGATCCTCGCGAGGGAGCTCAAGCCCGACGAGGACTTCATTCCACCGAAAAGGCTCGCGAGATCAGCGTTCCGCCTCGGTGGCGAGTATCTCAACAAGCTCGGACTTCCCAAGACTACTCCTTCGATCGTCAAGTTCCTCAACATGAACTCTACGACGGGCTCGCTCGAGCACACGGACCTCTACAGGCATCTCAAGAAGGACTTCGGGAACGGGACGGCTCGACGCGCTTCCAACGCCATCGCCAAGCTCGCTAAGGCTTCAGGGATCCCGGTCCATCGAACAGCGGTCAGCCAGAATAACGAGCATTGTGAGAACGCCTTCAACGTCCTCTCCCAGGGATCAGCATGGAACGTCGCCGCGTTCGCGCGTCATCCGCTCGCCTTCCTCCGAGCCTTCGCACCGAAGAAGTACGGCTTGAAGGAGAAGGTGGATCTCAGTGAGTACTGTCGCGTCTCTACTGTAACATCTTGGACCTGTCACTGACCTGCGCGTCCGCTCTGCTCTGTTAGCCGGCCTCGCCGCTATCCTCCTCGTCGCTCATCAGCATCCTTCTCAGCTCACCATCGAGGAGGAGGAGATCGCCGAAGCCTGTCAAGAAGGAAGGTTGGCTCTGGCGACTCCCGCTCGTCCTAGGCAGACTGCTGTGAAGCTCGGCATCTACGGAAGCCCGGAGCGAGTCGACAAGAAAGCCGAGGTGAAGCGCGCTGCAAAGTTGAAGAACGTCAACAACCTCCCCTCCGACAACCCCGACAGCATACTTCGTCGGATCCGCTCAGGGAACCTCGAGATCGAGATCGAGAGGGAGGTGGATGGGGACGAGATCGACGAGATCGACGAGATCGACGAGGTTGAAGACGACGACGAGCACGCAGGAGGAGGAGGAGGAGGAGGAGAGAGGGGAGCAGGAAGAGGTCAACGATCGAGCCGAGGGTCGTCGATGGTTCTCGGAGCAGGTGGAGCTAGCGATAATCAAGCCGCCAAAGGTCATCTGAGGAGGGATCTCTACGGACAGGATCGAGGAGTCAACGCGATCCCATTCCTCTCCGACGACCTCATCTCTTTCCTCCGTCACACCCTCCCTCGCACCTACACGCGGAAGTCGGCCGAGTGGATCATCTTCAAGCTCGGAGCCGACGTCGCCATCAAGGGTCGGGTCGAGCGAGTCACCCCGGATCAGCTGCAGGAGACGATCCAAGGCATGCCGAAGGAGAGGAGGTCGAACCCGACGATTCTTCTCGCCTGGTCGATTCTGTCTCAGTTCGGGGTGATCGAAGGAGAGGAGGTCGACGAGTTAGACTCGCCCGTCATCCGTTTCGCGCATCGCTGCGACGAGACGGCGACCGACACGCTCATCGACATCGATATGGCGAAGCTCTCGGTGGCTCCTCCTACGTACCTCGCCAAGGTCATTGAGCAGGTGACCGTAGATATGGACAAGGTGCGTCTAGGATCAGCCGCCATTAATCTGTCTCCCAACAAAACTGACTGGGTCCTTTGTGTCTTCCTCCAGCTCCCGAAGTACCGACCGACCGACGACAGCAAGTTTGGACGAGCCTTCTACGACCCGGCGTTCTCCGTCGTGTATCTGAGCTCGAAGATCTCAGTCGACGAAGGTGAGCTTGAAGCAGCGTCTTGTTCCATCTATAGTTTGATCTGACTGTTTCTTCATCGTTGCTCGCAGACTGCTCTCGCTTTGTCCTGCCAACCTCAGCTTTGGGTTCGAAGGGAAAAGGAAAGAGGTCGGACCAGCAGGTGAGTCTGGTGCATTGACTGATCTCATTGACCTGAAGCTGACATGAGAACCCCTTTTTTTCTTCCTTTTTTTCTTTCTTTGCTCAGGACCCTCGAGAGGAGGCCGCGAAGAAGATCAAGACTTGACGGAGCGAAAGACTCCGATGCACGAAGAAGGAGGAGGCGAGAGCAGCAGGAGTGAGGTGAAGTGAAGGTTAGATATATATGTTCACGACCAACGACGCGTAGAGAAAGCGAAAGAGAAACAAGAAACCGAAGCAGATGGAACGCGTCTTGAGGAATGGGTCGACGGGTTCGCGGGAACGAGAGCGGAGAGGAAGGGATTGATGAGAAAAGGATAGATAGAGGCCAAAAGAGAGTAGCTTAGCGATGGTTAAAGAGTCAAAATAGAGGAGCTCGGTAATAGCTATCAAGCGAAAGACAAAGAACGAAAGGGTTTGGGAAGAGGCGAGCGTGGGTCGAGGGGAGAAAAAAGTAGGAGGCTGGAGACGTTGTTGAGAGAAATATAGATGCGAGATCATGACAGTATACCCTTCCCCGAGGTCCGTGCGGATCGTCGGAGCGGTGGAGGAGAGGCGATGGGAGAGGAGAAGATGGGAGCGGTGGGCGCGACGCGTCGTGCGAGGCGGGAGGAACGGGCGATGTGAGAGTGGGACTGGGTGACGGTGAAGAGAAGAGACGCCGTCTACTCCTACTTATGTCGCAGATAGGATCCCAGAACAATCGCATGATCCCTTTCATACGGCTCTGCAGCAGTGCAACGTGATGAGCGTCAGTACTAGTCGAAAGAGGAAAGCTCTCGGGAGCGATGAGCAAAAAACGCGTCGGCCCACTCACCAAGGGTAAGCTGCTCGTGGGGCTTGATGTTCTCAGCCTGCATTCGCTTGACCTCAGCGGCGAAGACGGCTGTAAAAGAGGCGGAAGAAAGTCAGCGGGAGGTCGAGGGAAGGAGGAGGAGGGAAGGACGCGAAGACTCACCCTCAGCGGGAGCGGTCGAGTCGATACACGAAGCCTTGATGGAGACGACAATGTGTCCTCCGTTCTTGAGGAAGTGGTGAGCGTTGAGGGCAACGATACGGGCCTGATCGGGCTGAGCGACATCGGCGACTGGAGGGAGGAGAAGAAGGGAAGGAAGGGTGAGCTTCGAGACTTCGAAAGGAGAAGCAAGATTGAAGCGATGGTACTCACAGATGACGTCGACCATGGAGAGGAGCATACGGTACTTGTTAGGGTATCGGGCATCCTCAATGATGGCTGAAGATGAGAGGAGAAGGAGAGGAGGCGAGTCAGCGAAGCTCGACCCCGACGTCGAACGAAGCGAATCGTCTCGAACTCACGGATAACGTTGGTCCTCTTCTTAGCCATGTTGATCAGATCTCGTCCAGATCGGTGGGAGAACTCGACAGCGTAGACGGTTCCCTCAGGTCCAACGATATCGGCGACGTGAGAGACGGAGGTTCCAGAGGCGGCTCCGAGGTAGAGGACCTTCTTTCCGGGGGCGATGTAGATCTCGTCGAGACCTCCGAGGATACCAGCGGCAAGCTTGGATCTGAAAGGGTTCCAGACTCGGTACTCGGTCTTGGTCTCCATACCGTCCTCTCCGGGGGAGGCGATGGTGATTCGCTGTGAGGAGGAGAGGTGGAAGGAAGGGAAGGAGGGAAGGGAGAGAAAAAGGTCAGCTCGAGCGAAAAGCTCGAGTTGTGGTGGAAGAGGAAAGTAATGGGGTATGAACGAACCTTCTCTCCGTAGACGGAATCTCCGGGGACCAAGTTTCGGGTGACGAGGAGGTGCTCCTAGGGAAGAGGAAGGTGGAAAGAAGAAGGAAGGAAAGAAGGTCAGCTTTGACTCGCGCGCCCGCCCGTTCAACCCAAAAAAACCCTTCCACCTTCCCCTCCCTGCAACGAATCTACCTCGACCCAGCTCGAGTATAGGATGTGTACTAACCTTTCCCTTGGCGACGAAGACACCCTTGTGCCTGTGAGGCTCGAGGATAACGGAAGCTCCTCCCTTCTTGGCTCCGACTCCAGCTCCTCCTCGTCCTCCTCCTCGTCCACCACGTCCTCGGTCTCCTCCACGTCCCCTGTCTCCACCTCGTCCTCCTCCACGTCCACCTCGATCTCCTCCTCCTCGAGCAGAGAAGCCTCCTCGAGCTCCACCTCGTCCTCCACGGTCTCCTCCTCCGAATCCTCCTCGTCCTCCTCCTCGACCTCCACGGTCTCCTCCTCCAAAGCCTCCTCGGCCACCTCGAGGTGCGTCTGGATATATAGGAAGGATGGTGGTCGAGGGAGAGAGGGAAGAGTCGAGAGTTGGATCGATGATCGAAGGCGGACGGAGGAGGCAAGGGAGTGAGGTGAAGGGAGGGAAGGAGGAAGGGAAGAAGAAAGTTGGGTTGATCAGCACTCGTTTCTTAGGCTCCCTTCAACTCGAGCTCGGTATATTTTTCGATAGGAAAGATGGGACGAACCTCCGTATGCCATTTTTAGGGTTTTTTTCGAGAAAGGGGGGAGGGAAGAGAAAGGGAGGGAGAGGGTTGAGGAGGAGGAAGCGAGAACGGAAGAAGAACTTTACGACTTTACCTGCACAGCCTGTTCCTTAGCGTTCCTTTGAAAGAAAACCCTTTCTTCGCCCCTTTTTACCCTCTTTTCGCATGAGAGATGGGGGATCTTTTACCCTATCGCCCTTCTGCGCTAGACCTGCAAATTTTGTGAGAAGAGTCCAGCCAAAACGAGTCCGTCGTCGCTTTCGTCGTTCCGCGACCGCGCTAGAGCAAGCTGATCCTCTCGCAGAGGTCGCCATAGAGTTCGCAACAGCCAACGGGCCGCTGAAAAGGATTGTATGGGCATGGAAGAGTCGAGACACTGGCAGTGATGCTAAAAGGCGAGACAGATCGTGTCCAGTTGACCGGCGCGACGCGACGCGACCTTCTCCTCAAACCGGAGGAATACATCGCATCTCTTCCTTGCGAGGTCCGTATCAGAGCGCTTTAGAGGCAACTCCAGAGGCTCGAACATGATCGCTTACTGACGGAAGTCTCGGAGAGGTGTGAAAGAAGGAGACGCGTCGCGAAGTAGCGTTCAAGACCTGCAGAAGCGAGCCTCCCCGAGCAAAACTTCGTTCTGAGCATCGACCCGAGAAAAACAAACTCCCATCCTCTGACTTTCAACCTTTCGCCTTCCCTCCATACATTTCTGAATCACTTTTTCTTTCTTTCCTCCCTCTGCCTCCGAGACCAAATCCTCCTTCAAGCTCAACGGTTCCCTCCCATCCCCCACTCCGTCCCAACCCTCCCTTCCTCCCCATCTCTTTCTCGACCATGTCGTTCTACGTCCAGTATCCCCCACCGCCCAAGTCTCAAGGCTCTTCTTCTTACCATCCCTCGTTCAACGGATTCGTTCCCAGACCACCACCTCCACCACCTTCGTCCAACTCGAGTTTCTACCCTCCCCCTCCTCCTCAGATGTACAACGCACCCCCGTCCAAACCTCCGCCGCCTCAAGGTAAGCACTTATCTTTGTCGTCTTCTGTGGAAGGGTGTCGGATGGAAGCGGGAAAGGAGCTTGAGAAGAGGCAAGGGTCGAATCGGACTCGTGCGAGCTGTCGAGAAGGAGGGAGGCTCCTCCCCTTCCCTGTCTTCAGCTCAAGCAGCTTTTCTCGAGCTACTCAGAGGTGATCACGAGCCACTGGTGATACCTATTAGATCCCTAGCTTGCCTTCTGTCCACCTCAGCTCTCCTCTGCTTGACTGCTCTTTCTCTGAGCGAGATCTTCGTTGCTGACTCCTTCTTCGCTTCACCTTTCTTCCCCTGCCCTTCTTCAGCTCCCCCCTCCGTCTCTGCTCCCATACCTCAACCTACTCCTTCCACCTCAAAATCTCGTAAGTACACGCATCTTCTACTCCATCCCTCGTTCCAAGCACTTCGATGCATCACAGACGAGGAAAGATCTGCTCGTCCGACCTCCTCCTTCGAGCTCGCAAGACCTCCCAAAATCGATGACGGCTCCCGAGCTCTCTGTTTCTCACTCTTTTTCTCTTGTATGCTGACCTTTTCCTCGCTTTTCACCTTCGCCTTCCAGCCCTATACCCTTCCCGGCCCCATCCTACGCCCTCGTATAACTCTCCTCGTCTGCTCTCTCGCTCCCGACCTTCAAACACCTCCACGGCTCCTGGAGTCACCTTCATCTCCTCCATCGTCCTACCAGACTCCGTCAAGCACACTTTCACGTTATGGCAAGAGGAGGAGCAGGACGAAGAGGAGGAGGTTGTCGCTGAGAAGGTTGTCGGACTGTCGAATGCAGCGGAGAAGTTGAGCTTCGGGGTAGCGGAGAGCTCCAGTGGGAAGGGGAAGGGAGTCGAGGTCGAGGAAGAAGAGGCTCAGCCTCTACCTATAGAAGAGAAGAAGGAGACACCCGCCGTTGTGGAATTGAAACCTACACCAGCATCGTCAGCTCCTGTCTCGGCTCCAACAGCTCCTTCGACATCGGTACCAGCAGCGTCGCCTCCTCCTCCTCCCTCGCCTTCTCCACCACCTCCTCCTGTTTCTCTCCCTCCCAAACCCACTCCCGCTCCTCAACCATCTCCTTCGTCTCCTCCTACACCCTCTTCAGTCCCGGCTCCCTCTCCTCCTGCCACCATCCCAGCCTCCTCTCCAGCTCCTTCCTCCCCTACCACTTCAAAATCGCCAGTAGCCGTCGTCCCCTCTCCCTCTACCGCCGACGCTCCTCCCGCTCCTGCCGTTCCCGCCCCTCTTCCTTCCGTCAAAAAGGCTCCCACATCCTGGGCATCCCTCCTTCGACCTCCTCCCTCAGCCAACCCTCCTCCTGCCTCGCAAACCGCTGTCAACGGCTCGCCCGTCGCGAAGAAAGCGAACGGCGTCGGGGAGAGGGTCAAGCCTTCGTCTCTGGCCCAGCTTCTGAGCGTTGGAGCCGCACCTGGAGAGGGAGGACCTTTGCTCGATACTACGGCGAGAGGACTGGTGAACCGAGGAAACTTGTGCTTCGTTAACTCGGTGAGTCTGGAAATCTTGTGGAGCAACAGAGGCAGTCAAGTCGCGAAGAAGGAGAGCTGACCTCGAGCGCCTTTTTTGTTCGCAAAACAGATCCTTCAAGTTCTGGTCTTCACTCCTGGCTTCTACATGCTCTTCAAGCTGTTGGGGGAGATGCTCCCCGCCGATCTGAAAGGAGAATACCCTCTCGTCGACGCGATGTGAGTCTCGTGTTTCTTCACCTCCTTCGATTGTCGAGCTATCGCTGACTCTCTATACATCGCATTGTGTTGTTGTGTTGAACCACAACAGGATCATCTTCCTTCGAGAGTTCCCTCCCTCCTCCTCGGCCTCCTCAGCAGCCTCAGCCTCCCAGTTCCCTTCTCCTCCCACCGCCGCCGCGTCCTCGACTCCATCCTCGTCCGCTTCCACACCCACGGGTTCGAACGGAGCTTCCAAGACTCTCGGAGGAGGTCCCGCCGATGCTTTTGTTCCTGAGGGAATTTACACCGCTCTCACTCACATCCCTTGCTTCTCGTTCATGAGGGTTCGTTCGCTCTCCTTCGCTATCTCTCTCGACGCGTCCGTTCGTTTTCGCTTCGCTGACCTCTTTTTTTTTTTGCCTTGCGTTTCCTATCTTCATCTTCCTTTCGAGCAGCAAGGTCACCAAGAAGATGCCGAAGAGTTCCTCGGTTTCTTCCTCAACACTCTGCACGAGGAGATCGGCTCCCTGCTGAATCGAGAAGGTGGTCGAATCGGAGGAGCTGTTTCGGCGGCTGTGAACGGAGCTGCTGGAGCAGGATGGGGAGAGGAAGGAGAGGAGGGAGTGAGAGTGGTCGCTGCTGGAGGAGGAGGATCTGGGAACGGTGGAGATGTCGGTTGGATGGAGGTTGGGAAGAAGAACAAGAGCAGTTTGTTGAGGACGGTGAGTCTTTTCGTCTCGTCTTCTCTTTCCTCTCGTCTTATCGCCCCTTCCTCGATAGTAAACTGACCTCCCATCTCATGTCTATCTTCTCTAGACCGAATCCCGCCCCAACTCCATAACCCACCTCTTCACAGGTCTCCTTCGATCCACTCTCCTCCTCCCTTCCCCTGCCAAACCCTCCATCACCATCGAGCCCTTCTCCCCTCTCCAACTCGACATCCAACCTCCTCACATCCACTCCATCGAGGCCGCTCTTCTTCATCTCACTTCTCCCGAGGTGATCCATGGAGTCACTCTTCCTGGAGGACGAGGAGAGGCAGAGGCGAGCAAGAGGTGCGAGTTGGAGAGGATGCCGAGGGTGTTGATGCTGCATTTGAAGAGGTTCGGCTGGGATATGAGTGGGAGTGGGAAGGCTAGGAAGATGGGGAAGGCTGTTGGATTTGGAGAGGAGTTGATCATTCCCAGAGGTGAGTCTCTTTCGTCTGGCCTTCGAGGCGAGGGAAGACGCGTCGGGTGTTTGGAAGTTTTCAGTCTCGATGCCGATACAGCGTTCTTCTCCTTTCCCTCCTTCGTTCCAGACGCCATCGCAGCAACTCGTCGAACTCCCGAACCTATCCGATACAAGCTCTTTGGAGGTTCGTTCCCTTTTCCTTTCCCTTTTCTCCTCCTCGTCCCTCTCCCTCACTGACTTCGTTTCTCTCCCATCCCTCCTCTCCCCTTCGATCGATCCCCTTCCACCAGTCGTCTACCACCACGGCCCAACAGTCTCCTCAGGCCACTACACCTCCGCCGTTCTCGCTCAAGCAACCAAGACCTGGCTTCACGTCGACGACGAAACCGTCACCACCGTCGACGCAAAGGAGGTTTGCGTGACTGAACAGGCTGCGAAGGAAGGGAACGCGGGGGATATTGGAGGAAGGGAGAGGTGTGCGTACTTGCTCTTTTACGAGAGGGTCGAGTAGGCGAGTGATGAGGAGGATTGTAGCGAAGGTTGAGGGAAGGGAGTGCTTCGATTTGGGTTTTACTAGACGTGTCGAGGGTTTCGAGGTTGTTTTTTTGTAGTTCGGTTGTGTTTGATATGGTTTAGGTAGGTTAATAGCAGTAGTCGGTTGTTTTCTCTTTTCATCTCGATCTCTTGCATGGTTCTTCATCTTTCTTCCTCCCTCAACCTCAGAGAACGTTCTGCAGTCTCCTCCCGACTTCGAATCCTCCGTCTCGCGAACTTGAAAACAGAGGAAGGAAGTCTTAGAAAGAGAGCTCTGTCCAGAGTTGAAAGAGAGGGCTCGCGTCACGTCGGCAGAGCTTCGCTGTGTGGATTGAGCTGCTCGATCTCATTCTTTCAAGAAAGTCCAAGAGACTCAAGGTAAAGTTTATCGTTACCATATGATTCAGACGAAGCAACAGCTCAACTTCGGCACTCGCCTTCTACTTCATGGCAGTAACATCAAAGTCAAGCCCCAACTTCTCCGCTCCCTCCTTCAAGAACTCCTCAACCCTAGTCGGCTTCCACTCCGGCCACAAATCATTCTTCAAATCCTCATCCTTTCTAGCCGATCTCAATCCTCCTTGATCCCACAAAACCTTCAAGAAAGCGATGAAGTCGCCCTCCTCCTTGAAGTGCTTCTCGGCCGTTTCGTACGATTCGTGAACGACCTTGGCCGAAGGGTTTTGAGCGATGAGGATCTTGGAGAGATCGAGGAAACAGGCCTTCGATCCTTCGATGGGGAGGTGCTCGAGAGTGGTGAGGACGGAGGGATCGAGATCTGGAAGGGGACGCGACGGAGGGGAGAGGACGAGAGAGAAGAGTTAGCGCGTCGTTTCGCTTCATTCAAGACAAACGGAGACCGGGATGAGAATAGAGTTGCTCGAGCAGGGAGAAGGAGAGCTTACGAGTAAGAACGTGAGCGACGAACTCAGCGAGATCCGTTCGCGACGTGAACGAGATGTCCATCTTTCCCTCGCCGACGATGACGATCTCGTTGTTGGCGTTGATGCTGTTACGTAGAAACAACAGAACGTAAGCGTCTGTGATCAGTGGAGAACAGGACGGAAAAAGAGAAAACGGACCTGATCGATCCAGCGACAATGTCAGCGAAGTGGCCGCACGAGACTCGAAGGAGAGGGAGTCCAATCTTCTGGATATCCTGGACGACCTTGATCCTCGGGTAGATGAAGGAGTCTTCCGGTACTTCCGATGGAAGCACAGGTCCGAACTCGCTGTCGGTCGGTCGGTCGATGGAAAGAAAGAAGGAATCAGCACGCGCCGGTCGAAACGTCGCCGACGGAGGAGAAGAAGAGAGCGAAGAGGAAACGAAGCTCACCTAGGGATGAACAACTTCACACCAGCCTCTTTTGCAGCAGCAGCGAGAGGTACTTGAGCTCCGAATCCACCTCCAGCGACGCTAGAGACGATCACGTCGACTCCTTGGAGAGCTGAAGCGAGAGAGGAGGGAGAGTTGTAGTCGACCTCGATGATGGTGATCCCCAGAGCAGCGAGTTCTTTGGCGGCGGGAGATTCGATCTGAGTGAAAGGAGAGAGAAGAAAGAGCGAGCTCGGAGAGGGAGTGAGTCGAAAAAGAAGTAAGGGAGGGGAGGGAAGAGGAGGGAAAGAGACTCACCGAACTCGCTCGAGTGAGCATCTTGACTTCGGCTCCTTTCTTCTTCAACGCTTTGGCGAAAAAGACGCCGATACCTCCTCCGATGGGACCCTTGGAGAGACCTCCTACGACCGCGAAGGATTTGAAGTTGATAGAAGGAATAGACATGGTTGAACGGAGAAAATTCAGCGGCGAGGTGGAGTCGAGTTGGGGAGGGAGGGAGTTGTGGTTGGAGGGGGAAAAGGCTCCCTCGCGTTCCTCTTTTGAGAGGCGATGAACAAGGCGATGAGAAACCGAGCCCGAGTGTTCGATAGGTTTGTGAGCTATCGTAGTTGCACGGCACAGCAGCGGAGAATCAGGACGAATCGACCGCGCCGATCCGCTCGACCGCTCTGCTCGACCGCTGCCTGCACACGGAGAGGAGGGTACTGTAATTGAAATATTTCCAAAGAGAATATTTACGATTGGGGCGAGACAATAGTAAGAAGAGGGAGACACTCACGGACCTTCAAGCGTTGGGGCCTCTTCCCGACCGTCTTTCCCTTCCCATCGTCTTCCTCTCCGTTCTCTTTCTTTCAAAGCGACGAGCGGAAAGCGTGCTGCGAAAGTGAAGCCGGATGTCAATACAGTGGGTAATATGAAGCTAAAGATGGGCGAGGAAAGAGTCGCTCGGACGAAGGAAAGAGCTAGGGGCGAGCGAGGAGAGAAAAAGAGATAAATCCTTGGTTCGAGGCGGAAGATCGAAAGTCGGGATCCAGATCACCAGTAGAGCTTGTGAGTGGGGCAGGTGTATCCGTCAGGGTTGACGTCGAGGTAAAGTTGGTGGTACTGTGATGATGCGAGAAGAGAGAGGTCAGATCTTCGAGGAGAAAAAAGGCGCGACGCGACGTGGAAGTGGGGGAGAAAGGGAGAGAGACAGTTGGAAGGAGACGTACAGCCTCGGCGTCGTAGAAGGTTCCAGCCATCTCGATCTGGGTAACGATCTTCTTGCCCTTGGGAGTGAAACTGAGCGAGAAAGAGGAATGAGAGTCGGTTTCGAGGTAGACGCGTCGAAGGAAAGGAGGAGAAAAGAAGAAGCTCAAGAAACGCACTACTTCTCCTGGACCTCGTCTCGGACCTGCTGAGCGATAGCGTACTGCTCAGGCGTTGTGGCGAAGATAGCAGATCGGTATTCTGGAAGGGAGAGAGATTCAAGGAAGTGAGCTCGAGCGAGAAAGACGCGGTCCTTCTGAAGGAGAAGGAGGAAGGACGAACGAGTTCCGTGATCGGGGCCTTGAGCGTCGACGGAAGTAGGGTCGTGGGTTCGGAAGAAGAACTGGTTGAGGTTGGAAAGAAGAGCAGAAGGTCACGTCGAATTCTCTCCCACGAAGAAAACAGAAAGAAGAAGTTTCGTGTGAAGGAAGCGTCGACGAACCTCCGTGAGCTCTCCGTAGCCGACGGTAGACGCATCGAACTGGACCTTCACTGCCTCAGCGTGTCCAGTCTGTCCAGCTGTGAGGCGAGGGAAGGAGAAGACGAAGGGAGAGAAAGAGGTCAGCTAAGTTAGACTTCGAATGCGCCAGATCGGCCTGTAAAGAGGAGAGCTGGGAAGAAGGCGCGAGAGCTGAGAGCAGAGAGAAGATGGAGGAGACGAACAGCAAACTTGTCGATAGTCTGTCCGAACCAACGATCAGGAGCAAACGTCTTGGTCAGACGAGTTGAGGACGACGCAAGGGAGGGGAGAAGGAGATCGCCGAGATGTTCTGCTCACTAGGATCGGTACTCTCAGCCTTTCCTCCAGTGTATCCAGAGATGGCCTTGAACGCAGGCAGCTTGCCAAAGTGGGAGGTGAATTCTGCAGAGGAGAGCGACGTGGAGGAGGAAGGTCGTCAGCGTCGGAAGGGGAGGGAAGGGGAGAGAGGTCGCTCCCTTTGGACTTGTTTTTGAAGCCCAGAGAGCAAAGGAACGAGAGATAAAGTACCCACCATGTTCCGTTCCCCCTTTGCGAAGCAAGATTCGTATATATCAGCAACAGAACGACGACAGAAGTGGAAAGAATGAGCTCACAAAAGCAACCTCCGGCAAAGATCCCCTCCTGTGCAACCGGCGGAGTCAGCATCGTCCCTTCCTTCGTTTTCACCAGCACAGACGACTTACTTGGACTGCACGAGGAGAAGGATAGTCAGCTCGATGCCTATGTGAAAGGTGAGAGGCCGATGTACTCACTAGCAGAAACGGTGGAGAGGTTCTCTCGGGATTGAATCGAGGTAGGGACGGTGGGAGGGGGGATGGACTTGATTCGAGCCATGTTGCAGGTAGGGGAAGAGGAGAAGTTCTGGGAGAGTGGGAGCGAGAAGAGAGCGGTTCGGAGAGAGACGAACTTGTTGAGCATGCACTGAGTGTGGTGGGTTGGGTGTGGAAGATGGAGCGAGGTCGAAGGAGGTGGAGGTGGTTGGTTTGGAACCAGGCGTGCGAAGGGAAATTGTGAGCCGTCGATCCGCCTTGCATTTTCGGAGGTTTTAATCCGCAAAGGCGTTTTTGGGTCGCTCAGGAAAATATTCATCAGCCTGTCGAGATCAAGGTCGCTCAAATTTGGACCCCTTTTTGCTCAAAGTTCGATCGTCGGACAAGCCAGAAGAGCTCATCCGAATCTCGTTTTCCTTCCTTCGCCTTCTTCCCTCTCTTTGCCCAAACTCTCATCACCTCCCTTTCTCGATATGCTTACAGCAATCAGCCCGGCTGATCCTTTCTGATATCTAATCGACAAGCATCCTATCTGAAGGGTTTCAGGCGGACGAAGGAAGAGGAGGAGGAGGAGGAGATGGAAGAAATCATGGTGAGCTCAACACCTCCCTCCCTCCTTCTCCCATTCTCTTGCCAGACCTTGTGAATCTCTCGCGGTATCTCGCAGTAGAACTTTAGCCAATGGGTCAGTGCCGTGATAAAACTTCTCTCGAAATAATCCGCAGAAGTCCTTCCTCTCGTTCAGTGGAAGGAACACCAGAATCTCCCGAGCTCACCTCCTTTCCTCCTCTCCCTTTCTCCTTCCCTCCAGCTCTTCTTCTCCTCGCGGAAACTCCGCAACCGAATCGTCCTACTACTAGCTGACGTCCTCTGCTATCCTCCCCGACCTTCTTCTCCGGCAGAGAGACCTCGGTCGCTCGCCCAAGGCTCGGTCCAGTTTCGCTCACGGCATTCCTTCTCGTTTCTCCCTTCTCTTCTTCCTTTGAGCCTCTCAGAGAGACCAGTATAGAGTAACCAGTAACTCCTATACCCGAAGCTGCATCGGTCAGCTTGGTCAGGCGTAAAATACAAGAAGAGTCGATTTCGACCTCTTCTCCTCTTTCCTTCAACCCAACTCTATCTCCTCCCTGTCGTCTGCCCTCCATCTCAAGCATGTCCTCTTCTCCCACCTTCACCTCCATCGCCGCCGCAGGTGGACTCTCTCAAGGACCCATCGGCGCTAACCTCGGTAGATTCTTCGCTGAAGCTTTGATCAAGGAACGCGCGGTGAAGGTCAAGATCCTAGGACGAGCTGGATCGGTGAGTCTTCCTTTTTTTTTTTTTTTTTTTTTTTTTTTCTCACCCCCCGCTCCTTTAACCTTGTGGAGGCATCTACTGAAACGTTTCTCGTTCCTTCACAGGTTGGTTCCGACGTGGCTAAGGAACTCGCCGCTTTGGGAGTCATCGTCGTCGAAGTCGACTACGACTCTCCTTCTTCCCTCGCTTCCGCTCTCACAGGTGTAGAGGTCGTCGTTTCCACCCTTGCAGGAGCAGGGTTTGCCGCCCAGATTCCTTTGGCCCTCGCAGCTAAAGAGACTGGAGTCCAGCTCTTCGTTCCAAGGTCAGCTCGATCGCCCTGCTTTGGTCGTTTCGTCGTCGCGCGCGTCCGCTTCGCTTCGGTTCTGATCCCCTTCCTCGTGTCGTGACTTTACAGCGAGTTCTGACCTTTTCTCTTACTACCATCAAGGAGGATAGCCCCCTCTGGTCGAGAGCCTTGCTCTTCAAGGAGTTGGAGAAGATTGGGATTCCTCTCTTGCGAGTTTCGGTGGGAGTTTTCCCTGATTTTAGTCTCTCGCTCAAGTCAGTATCGCTCTCTCGCGTCTCATCTTTCTCTATCATGCTCAACTGACTTGACTTGTTTGGCAATTTTTTTCTTACATCTCAGCGTCAACGCGAACCACGAAATCGAGATCGTCGGCAAAGGAGAGGTCAACATCTCCTTCACCTCTCGAAGAGATGTCGCCGAGTTTGTAGCTCATACTCTCACTCGTCAGTCCTCTCTATATCTCCTCTTCCTCCGAAACTGAAAGGCTAAACGTCTCTTCTTCTCCTTTCTGCTCCCCTGCGTCCTTCCAACCTCAACGCGTCTCCCTCTCCGCAGACCTCCCTCCCTCAACTCTCACAACCCTCTCCTCTCTCCCCATCGTCGACCTCCGCCTCTCTCCTCTCCCTCTCTACCATCCTCCTCGCTCAACATCCCTCCGCCAAGGTCGTTCACATCTCGTACGAAGAAGCGCTTCGACGATTCAAGGAGGAGGCCGATTTCCTTTCGTTCATAAAAGATGGTCTGGGATCAAGGAGGAGCAAGGCCGTACGATAGGAAGGAGGATCTTAGGAATGGTCTTTGGGAGGAATGGAAGCCGAAGAGGGTGGAGGAGTTCTTGAGAGGTGAGGAGCGAGGAGGAGGAACGTCGGCGAAGGTTGAGTTTGGGGCGGAAGATTTCTGAGGAGGAGGAGAAGGTCGGGTTTCGAGGGCTCTCCGGTAGTATAAACCTAGCTTCTCTGATGATCGTGAATTCTCCTTTGTCTTACGCGATGCCAGCATCATCCCTTCCTCTCAACGAAACGAGAGAAGAATCAGCGACGCGTTCTCACGAACTTCTCACCCGCGTCCCCTCTCCTCCAGATTTACACCCGGATATTGTTCTCAGCATCTCGTTCTTCACCCCAGGATCCCTTCTATTCTCTTATAGCTCTCTAAGATAAACATAAAATATATTCGTCGCCTCTCTTCCGTTTGGTCACCGCTTCCTCGAACGCAGCTCACAATCGAGGCTCCTCCCACCCACGACTCCACCTTCCCTTCCCCAACCCATCTTTCTCACCCAAACCAATGTCACACACCCAATCAGCAAAGCTCGTTCTTCTAGGTACATCCCCTACTCCCTATCGACGTTGCAGGGAGAAGGGAGAAGTGGGAGCAGGAGGGAGAAGCACGAGGAAGGAGAGTCTCAGAGGGGAAGCAACCTCGCTCGTTCCCCCTGCATCTCCTTCGAGAGCCCGTCTCTTCTGCGAGGAGAGAAAGAAGCAGGCTCCTACGAAGCATCTGGGACTTGCATTCGCTCCTCCATCACCTCGAGCAGTGGAGGTAGTTTGAGAGGAAACCTCGTTACTGAACCCTTCCCCTCTCCTCCCTCTCTGTCCCTTCCAGGAGAATCCGCCGTAGGGAAATCCAGTCTCGTCCTTCGGTTCGTCAGGGACGAGTTCAGTGATTTCAGAGAGAGGTGAGTTCTCCCCACTCTTATAACTTCTTAGCTCCCTGGAGCTCTGTGGTTCGAAGGAGGAGGACACAGCCGAAGGAGAGCGGCGAGTTGTCGAGAGAGGGGTGGAAGGTTGACCTCCCTCGCTCTCCTTGGTTCGCCTTTTCCATTTCTCGTTTTCGCTCGCTTGTGTGCAGCACCATCGGAGGTGAGTCTGGACTCGTATCTCGAGAGAGGGGAACGCATGGAACGTGGCGGCTGATCCCTTGCACTCTCTCTCTCGACCTTGGGAACGTCAGCCGCTTTCCTCACCCAAACGGTTCCTCTGGACGATAAGACCATCAAGTTTGAGATATGGTGAGCATTCAAGCCCCCCTTCGACTGCTCTTTTGTAGGCTATAGAAAGCTGAGCCGAGCTCTTCGATTTCCATCAGGGATACCGCAGGACAGGAGAGTGAGTCGTCCCTGTTGAGCTTGGGTCGGTCGTTCGAGTTGAGCTCACCTTTCCTTCGTTTCTCTCGGTTCTCGCTCGTCCGTCAGGATACAAGGTTCGCAGCTTCTCATCCTTCTCGTGCTCGTCCGATAGCTTTAGCTGACCGTACTACCCCTCCCCTCGATCTGGTTCTCAGTCTCTAGCACCTATCGTTCGTCCAGGCTTTGGCCTTCTCTCCGATGTTTTGAGCTCGAAGCTCACCTTTTCTTCCTTCCTGTCTCGCAGTACTACCGTAACGCCACCGCTTCTCTGTGAGCTCTCTCTCATTCTTCTTCAGGTTCTCGCTCGCGAAGGAACAAAGCTGATCGTGGCTCTTTTCTTTTCTGCAGCGTCGTTTACGACATCACCTCTCCACCGGAGGCTTCCTTCGAGGTTCGTCCCGTTCCTCTCCTCTCTCCTCTCTTATCACTTCTCTGACTTCCTCCCCACCATTCCTTCCTTCGAACCTAACAGAAAGCCAAGAGCTGGATTCGGTTCGTCCAAACTTGATTCACTCTCTCTCCTCTCCAAACCTCTTCTTAACTCTCCCTTCTTCCTCCCCTTTTTTCCTCTCCTCTTCCAGTGATCTCCGTCGTCAAGCCGACCCCTCTCTCGTGATCCTCCTCTGCGGAAACAAGGCCGACATGGAATCCCAACGACAGGTTCCTCGGGAGATGGCGGAGGCGTACGCGAAGGAGGAGGGTCTGTTGTTTGCTGAGGCTTCGGCGAAGAGTGGGAAGGGAGTGAGCGAGTTGTTTATTGAGTTGGGTGAGTGCTTTGTTTTCTTTTCATATCGCTGTGCGGTGCTTGGTGGGCCGGAAGAGGACCAGGGAGACGAGGAGATTCGAAAAACGCGTCGAAGAAAACTCGAGAGCTCACACACAACTTCTTCTTCTTTCCTTTTCGTTCTCGTTCACAGCCAAGAACCTCCCCGCCCCCGCTCCCAAAGCAGGTCTCGCTGGCCAGACTCGAGCTGCTGCCGGAGGAGTTGATCTGCAGGGTGGTGCTGGAGGGAAGGACGGTGCGGCTGGGTGTGCTTGTTGAGACTCTCCCTCTCTCTTCCCTCTTCACCTACCCCCATGTTTCCTTTCGCTCTATCTCTCTCTTCCTTCTTCCCAATATGTTTACAAACCTGGTCTCCACGATTTAGTAATATACGCTTCTCTGATCCGTTCTCGTTTTTCCTTTGGTGCTTTTCTCTCTCGCGCGTCCCTCCTTCCGATTTCTGTACTCTTTCTCCTCGTTAGCTTTTTTTTTTTCTCTTTTCTTCTCGCTACATCTCGCACTTCTCGGACGTCTATCTCTGTCATGAACACACTCTATTAGTTCCCCGGGCCGCTCTCGACAAAGGATAAAGAAAAAGATCGCTTTCTCTCGCCTTTGCCTTTTCGGGGAGACCTTTCGAAAGTTGACCTTCAACTCCTTCCTTCCCTTCCCTTTCTCGGCTCTCTTCCCCTCGGATTCGTCGCTCAGGACTTGATATCGGATCCTCCTCTTCAGCCATGGCCAGTCGATCTTCATCTACGCCTCTTCTACGAGTGCTCAAAGCAGGAGGAGGTCAGTTCCGAGCCCTCTCTCTCTCTCCTTTTCCTTTTTCCGACGACAAAGAAGCAGGGAGATCGATCGGGTGCTCTCTCTCTCTCTAGGAGTAAGGTCGTAGAGCACGATCTTAGGGGTATCTCTGAGGGAATCAGCTGGGCTGTGAGAGGTGGGAAATGCAGAGAGATGGGGGGTTAAGGAGGGAGGAGGTCTTGAAGGGAAGGAGGGAAGGAGAGGGAGAGAGGAAGGTCGTTGAGATTGACTGGAGCTCAACGGGCTTTAGAAGACTCGAGAGGAGTTGAGGTTCTCTACGAGGACGAGAGGGTTTTACTGCTAGATTCTGGAGCATCTTTTGTTTCATCCTTACAAGCTCGGGTGTACGCTCTACATGGTCTCTAAGGGGATTCAAAACGAAGCTGACCTTTCCCTCTCCTCCCTCCCTCTCGCCGTCTTGTTATCTTCTCCTCCCTCTCCACCAGCTCGTTCTCACTCCTCGATCCCCTCTGAAATCGTCACCTCCCCCTTAACCCCCAGTACACCCGCCTTCCTCCCTTCCCCTCCTCCTTCTTCCTCCTCCACCATCGACTTCACTCCCTCCCCGCTCTTCCCTCTCCCCTTCCTGCCCAAAGGAATCAGACCTTCCCAACACACTCCCATCCCAAAATATCAAATAAACCAGTACATCCACTCCCTCCCTCCAACTCCGCAGTCCCTAGCAGTCATCCTCTCAAGACTAGGTCTTCAAACCGACGAAAAAACTCAAGATCAACTCGTCAAAGCCATCACCCACCCGTCCTTTAACTACCAAGTCTCCCAGAACAGCACCAAAGCATCCGTCCCCGACAATGCCCTCCTCTCGGAAGTAGGTCGTTCCATCCTAGGCTTCGTTCTCTCAGAATACTACTCCAAAAAATACCCAAACCTCCCTACCAAAACCCTCACTCTCGCTCTCACCTCCCTCACCAACCGAAACGCCATGGAATCCATCGGTCGAGAAGTCGGTCTGGTTTTGCGAACGGGGAAGAAGGTGGATGAGAGTTTTGGGAAGAATAGGATTGGTGGGGGGGGAGGGGTGGGGGTTAGGTATGGGAAGTGGGAAGGGAAGAGGGAGTGGGAGGTGACGAATCAGGGGAGACATGTTAAGATGAGTGCGGACGAGTTGAGGATTAAGGGGAGGAAGGGAGGAGCGGTTTATAGCCAGGAGGCGGTGAGTTTGCAGTTGGGGTTCCCTTTTTTTTGCTGGGGCTGGGTTGGTTGGTTGAGAGAACGCGCGCTGATCTCGTTGCTTGTTCGTTTGCTTTCGTTTCCCTTTCCTTCGTTTCGTTCTCGCAGTCCATCACGGTCTCCACCTTCGAAACCGACGCCATCGTTTCTGCTATCCGAGCTGTCGTTGGACTCATCTACCAGGAGAAGGTACGTTCTTCTTTCCCCTCCCGTTCCCGCTCTCCCCTTCCTCTCCTCTTCTCTTCTTTCCCTCGTTCGCATGCCTAACCTTTTTCTTCCTCCTTCTTCCTCCTCCTTCCCCGGCTCTCTTTTCTCCTTCGCGTGTTTCGTAGGGCCTCCCCGCCGCCGCCGCTTTCATCAACGGACACTTCCTCTCCCGACAAGTCGATCTTCCCGCTCTCCTCAAGTTTGAGAAACCCTTCGAGGTGCTTAAGAGTTCGGTGCTGAGGTACGGGTTGAGTTTGCCTGTTGGAAGGTGAGTCTTTTCTTTCCCACCTTTCTCCTTCCTTCCACCTTCCTTCCCAGTTTCTCTGTCGAAACGCGACGAGTCGAAGAACGCGAAACTGACCTGACTTTTCTTCCTTTCTTTCGCTTCACCTACCGCTCGATTTTCCAACAAATAGACTCCTCAAAGAATCCGGTCGACACACCGCCAACCCTTACTACGTCGTTGGATACTTTTCGGACGATATCAAGCTTGGAGAAGGCTTTGGAAAGAGTTTGAAGATGGCTTCGCATCGAGTTCGTCTTCTTTCTTTCTTTCTTTCTCTCTCTCTCTCTTTCATCCCGTCCGTTCTCTCTCTCTCTCTCGCTAACCTCCTCCCCTCCCGCTTTCGCTTCCACCCAGGCCGCCACCACCTCCCTCCAAACCCTCTACCTAGCCTCCCACCCCCACCCAGTCCTCTCCATCGCGACCCTCCCCCTCAACCCTCTCCTCTCCCCTCCCCTCCTCTCCACAGAAGCCAAATACCGCTCCCTCGCCCCCCTCGTGGGAGAGTCCGAGACGTTGTTGTTCTCGACGGGGAAGGCGCCTGGGGGGTGGGTGGATGAGGAGAGTGAAGGGCAGGAGGTTAGGAGGGGGGTGGAGACGCTCGTGAGGCCGAGGTGGGTTGCAGGGGAGGGGGAGGCGGAGGAGCAGAGGAGGTTGAGGGTTGCTGAGAGAGAGTAGTCTAGAGGAGAGAGGTGTTTTAGATAGGTTTTTGTTTGATTGAGGTGGATGGATGAGTGGGTTGTCTTTAGTCTGTTGAGTTCTTTGTTGGTTGGTTGGAGAGAAGACAAGAGAGAGACAGAGAGAGCAGAGAGAGAACGAACTCATTTCATTCCCACTCCAAGGAAAAAAGAGTCGAACAGCTTGGAACAGCGTCGCTTGCTTTTGCTGTTGCTTTCGCTCTGCTCTACGAGGCAAAAAAGCGAAAAAGCTCGCCTCGCCTCTCAACGCAGTAGAGAAGATCTTGTTCAAAATTGACCGAACGACCGACCGAGCGAGGGGAGAAACGTCGAGTTCCCCTCCGTCCGTACGCGTCGCGCTTCGGGTCTTTGTTTAATGATCTCGCAGATTTCAGAGATTGAGCCGAGTGAAAAAAAAGGCGATGAATGATGAGATGTTAGGTAGATAGGTACAAGAATGAATGGAGAGGAAGGAATGGAGTGGTAAAGAAAAAGGGGCGTGAAGGTCGTAAACGAAGTGAGGAAGACGGACGAAAGAAGAGAGAGAGCGAGAGAGAGAAAAGAGGACGGCGACGGACGACGACGATGTCGGTGGAAGAAGAAGAGAAAGGGACGGAAAACCAAAAGCCAGAGTTGCTTTATCACCGATCGACCTCGAGGAAGCGAGAAAGCAGCGAGAAAGGGAAAAAGTCAGCGAAAAGAAGAAGCATCGAAGTCGAAACGCGAGAGAGAGCCAACGCGAGCTCACCTCTCCAAACACCAAATCGAGGGTTCCAATCAACGTAACGACGTCTGCGAGCATGTGGTACCTTTCAACCACAACAACAAAAAGGACGAGCCAGAGAGATCAGTACAGGGGCGGATAAAGGTGGGCGGAAGGAGGAAGAGGAAGAGAAGAGGGAGATACTCACCGCACCATAAAGTCCAACCCAGCGAGATGAGCGAACCCAGGAGCCCGGATCTTGCATCGATAAGGTCGGTTGGATCCGTCACTGTGTGTATCCCATTCAAGGAAACGAAAGAAGAAAAGAAAAAAACGGGAAAGGGAAGGGAAGGGAAGGGATCAGCAGAGCAGGGGAAAGAAATCAGGAGAAAAGAGAGAGAATGAACGAACCTGACGAGATAAACAGCCATTTCTCCCTTGGGAGCTTCGATAGCAGAGTAAGTTTCTCCCGCTGGGACTGAGTAACCCTCCGAGAAGAGCTAAAGAAGGTCGAGGAGGTAGGGTACGGAGGCGAAAACGAGAGTTTCAGCGGGCGGTGAAGAAAGAACGACGGACGACGACGAGAGAAAATAAATCGTCGCTTGCATCGGACGGAGAAGAAGAAAAAGAAAAAAGGGAAGATTTTTGTGGTGTAGCGAACCTTGAAGTGATGAATCAGACTCTCCATGCTTTCCTTCATGGCCGCTCGAGGAGGAGGCGTGATCTTGTTGTCGTCCGTTTTGACGGCTCCGGCTGGCATCTTGATGAGGCACTGCAGAATCAAACAGAAAACGGAAAACGGAGAGATGATTGTCAGCTTCGTCGAACGGAACGAACGAAGCAGCGAAGAACAAGAGAAAGAAAAACGACCAGAACGAAACGAAAACGAACTTGATGAATGATCGACAAACTCTCTCTCATCTCTTGAACTCGACAGCAGTATCTGCGCACGAGAGAGGAGGACCAAGCCCAACCGAAATCAGCTCGCTCTTCCTGGACTTCGAGGCGCGACGGGGGGTCTTCGAGAAAGAACGGAAAGGAAAGGACGACGACGACTCACCGATCGTACGAATCTCCCGTCAACCCGATGGGCACGTTGAAATCCACTTCAGCGTACTTGTCGTAAGGAGCTTCCTTCCTGCTCAGGATGAAGTGAAGGAGGCGATCAGGATGGGGAGCCCAAGAGAAGGAAAGAAAGAAGGGAGGTAAAGGGTGAACGAACCTCAAATCCCAAGCGATACCCGATCCTCTAAGCATCACTCCAGAGAACCCGTACTTCATAGCCTCCTCAGCCGAGACGTTCCCGATTCCCTTTGTTCGTTCGATCCAGATTCGGTTTCCAGTAACGACTTCTTCGACTTCGTCGAGTCTGAGAAAACGAAAAGCGAGTGAGAGAAGGAAAGGAAAGGAAAGGAAGGGAAAGGAAAGGTCAGCTCGAAATTCGCTGGGGAGGGACTCCCATCCTTGTTAGTGGAGGTAGGGATAGAGGTAGTCGTACTCACTTCCCAGAGAACTGAGTGGCCCACTTGAAGATATCATCGAGCAAACCATGAGGAATGTCGAAAGCGACTCCTCCCGGTCGAACCCAAGCGGCATGCATCCTCGCTCCCGAGACTCGTTCGTAGAACTCCATGAGCTTCTCTCGTTCTTCGAACCCCCAGAGGAAGGGAGTCAAAGCTCCAACGTCCATGGCGTGACTGTTTTTCGAAGACAAACGAGACGGGGCGAACGAAAGGGAAAGGTCAGCTCGGTCGCGTTGAAGAAGACGTGACGATCGTCTCTCTTTCACAGAAAGTTTACGAAGAAAGAGGGAATTCGGTTTACGTACGTCAAGACAGCCATCAAGTGGTTTAGAATCCTGGTGATCTCTCCAAACATCGTTCGAAGCCAAAGTCCTCGCTCGGGAACGACAATGTTGAGAAGTTTCTCGACGGCGAGGGTGTAGCAGAGTTCGTTGGTCACTGGGAGGATGAGAGTGAAGTGTGAAAGAGGAAGCAAACGGAGTGAAGGTGACGAGAGAGAGAGAGCGAAAAGGAAGCAAAGAAAGGGAGGGGAGACGGTCAGCGGAAAAGGGACGAGGGAGACGCGACGAGTGAGAGTGAGAGAGAGAAACGCACTCATCGAGACGTAATCCAGTCGATCGAAGTAGGGAAGAGCCTGGGTGTAGTTCTTGTTCTCGATAAGCTTTTCCGTTCCACGATGAAGAAGTCCGATGTGTCTGTGAGGATCCCGAAGCGAAGCGAAGGGTCAGCTCTTCTCGAAATTCTTCCTTCTTCACGGAACAGAGACTGCTACGAACGGATCGGCTCTCAGTACTCTCTATAGAACCCATCCAAGCAAAAGCAAGCATCTAGTCAGCTCTCCAGCTTTCGAAAGAAGGTACGGGAAGAGAGAGAGAAGAGAGAAGAAATCACCTCTCCATTCAACTCGAGAATCAACCTCAACACTCCATGCGCCGCTGGATGCTGAGGTCCAAAGTTGACGGTGAAATGTCTCAAGCGCATGTCTTCTCGAGTTTCAGGCTCGGGGATGTCCGTTGGGGCTCCTTGTCTTAAAAAAATTACATGCAACGAAGAGGAAGAGGAA
The DNA here is from genome assembly GCA_000950635.1 of Mrakia blollopis. Taxonomy (NCBI): domain Eukaryota; kingdom Fungi; phylum Basidiomycota; class Tremellomycetes; order Cystofilobasidiales; family Mrakiaceae; genus Mrakia; species Mrakia blollopis. Next base: position 316,141 of record BBPU01000023.1, on the reverse strand, counting down.
GGCAAGGTCAGCTTGGGAGAGGTTCGTCGGCTCGCTCCGGTGGGTGGCAGTTGAACGGGTTTCGTTTGGGACGCTGTCTCCCAGGAGAACAGAGAGGGAATCAACTTCGAGGAGGAGGTGGCTCGTAGATCGAGAGACCTCTCTACGGGCTCTTCGTCTCGAAACAAAGAAAATCTTCTCTGTGCCACTCCTCCAGCGAAGAGAGCGACCACCCTCCAAACATCTTCATCTCTCCCTCCCCTCCTTCCTCCTCCCCTCTTCCCTCTCCCTCTCACCCCCTCCTAATGTACTCACAGTGAAATATTAATAGCCCTCATCGTCCCATGCGCCTCACTAGCCTTCGTAGACATCCTCGTAGCAACACTTGGATCCTCCCACGTCAAAGGCTCAAACGTCCTGCTGGGTCGAGTGGACGGTCCTGCTCCTGCTCTCTTGTTCAACGTGCAGGAAAGAGATCGACGACTGAGGAGAGGAAGGGAGGAAGGGAGGAGGAGGAGGCGGGAGGGAGGGAGGGAGAGCAACATCCCGGTGGATGGGAGGAGGGGAAGAGCGATGGATGGGATGGGAGGGAGAGGGAGGGAGGGAGGGAGTGTGGAGGGTGGGGGAGGAAGGAGGAGGAGGGTGGGGGAAGGAGGGGAAGGCGAGGAGCGGAGGAGGCCCATCTCGCTCTCTGCTTTTCAAAAGAAAAATATACCTTTTTCGTGAAGGAAAGAAAGCTGGAAAGTTTTCCTCCAAAGCAGATCATCCTAAAAGGGAGTCCTGCCTCTTTCCCGCCTTTAAAAAATAAGGCCTCTGTGTGAGAAACAGCGAAAGCTCTAGCTCTCGCTCCCGTCGTTCCCGTCCTCACAAGTTTTCTTCTAAAAGTGCATCCTAGATCTCCCCCCCCTTTTTTTTTGGTTTACCCTTCTCGAAACCTATCTCTCAGGCTGCTGATCATCTCCCTCTCCCATCTCCTCCCCTCCACCCATCGTCTGAACTCCTCCTCCTCCTCCTTCGTTCCCAGGTCGTCGAGCGGAGACGACGTCGTCGACTGATGAGATCACGAAGCAAGCAAGGAAGACGAAGGTCAGCGATGGATCGAGGGGAGGATGGATGAAGAGCGAGAGAGGAAGGGAGGGAGAGGGAGAGAGGAGGAGGAGAAGGAGAGAGGAAGAGAAGAGAGAGAACGAACCTCGAAGGAGAAGAGTAGCGGACTGAGTGAAGTGAAAAGAAGAGAAAAGAGAACATAAGGTCAGTTTGTTCGCATTCGTCGCGTCGCGGTGAAAAGGAAAAGAGAGAAGAAGGAGGATCGAAACGAACTCACCTCGATAGCCGTCTTGAGCGTCTGAATCTTGACCGCCGCCGATTCGTAAAGACCGTAAACCTTCATGTCGACGACTTTCCCAGAATCTCCATCGACTCCGAACGAGTGCTCTCCGTTCGCGTGCTTGGCCTGATGAAACGCAACGTGAAAGTAAGAAAGAAAGAAGGATTCGAAACGAGTGATCAACAGCTGCAGTCTCGCTCCTTCTTCGGGAAAGAACGAAGAGATAAGAAAAACTCACCCTCAAATCCGTCAACACCCTCATCGCATTTCCTCCACAATTCTGCACCAACGTCCTAGGGATAACCTCCAACGCGTCCGCCACAGCCTTCACCGGCACTCCCTCGACTCCGTCCATACTCTTCGCCTTCGCCTGAAGAGCAACACTGATGGCCATCTCGGTGGCTCCTCCTCCGGGACAGAGGGTAGGGTTGAAGACGACGTTTCGAGCGACCGACATGGCGTCGGCGAGGTTTCGATCAATCTCGTTGAGGATGTCTTTGGAGGGTCCACGGAGGAGGATCGTACAGGCTTTGGGGGAGGTGCATTTGGTGAGGAAGGTGAAGTATCTGAGGGAGGGAGAACAGGGGGGGGAGGAGAGAGAGGAAGAGTTTAGCGGGGAGGCGCGTGGAGGGAGGGAGAAGGGGGAGGGAGGGAGGGAGGGAAAGACTCACTCGTCTCCGAGCTGCTCGATGTTGAAAAGACCACATTGAGTTCCAACGTCGATGTCTCGAAGGTCCTCGACTCGGTTGACGATGGTAGCTCCGACAGCTCGAGCTATACGGTTGTTGTCCGACTTTCGGACTCGTCGGATGGCGGTGATGTTGGCTTTGAGGAGGTAGTGCTGAGCGAGATCTGCAAAGGAGCGAAGCGAAGAAGGTCAAGGTAGTCAATGATAACGAGGGAAGATCGTCGGACGTTCGGTAGAGGAGTCGAGAGATAGAGGAAGAGAGAGAGAGACGAACCTGAAACTCCCTTCTCGGTGAAGACGACGTCGGGTTTGAACTCGATGATCTTGTCGCACATCTGCTTGATCTGCTCCTCCTCGATCTCCAACACTCGACTCCAATCCTCCTCCCTCGTAATCTCAATATTGGTCTGCGACTCTCCCTTCTTGTACTCCAGAGGACAATCCAGCAACACGATCCTAGGGTTCTCGATTCTCCTCCTCATCTTGGGATGGGTCACATCCTTGTTCACCATGACTCCATCCAGCACCCTGGAGTCCTCAATCTCTCCTCCGGGAACCTTCTCCACTCGAGCGTATCGCTTGATGTCGACGGTTTTGACTCCATCCTCGGATTGAGCGACCGTTCGAACGGCGTCCAGAGCGAGCTTGCACATGAGTTCGGACCATCGAGAGGAGAACTTGGTTCCGATGGAGGTTTTGATGAGAGCGAGCATTTCGGTGTCGGAGGAGACGTCGACGGGGACGGAGATGTCGGTGATGACCTGGAGGGAAGCCTCAAGAGCTCGCTTGAAAGCCTTGATGATGACGACCGGGTGGATGTTTCGCTCGAGGAGGGGAAGGGAGTGAGCGAGGATTTCTCCGGCTAGATAGAGGAACGAAAGGGAAAGAGTCAGTTTTCTTTTTGCGCGAGGGTAGATCGTACTTAGAAGTCGATGCGGAGATCGAGAGATGAAGAGTTGCGAGCTCACCGAGGATGATAACAGAGGTAGTACCGTCTCCGACCTCCTCGTCCTGAGTTCGACTGAGCTCAATCATCGATTTGGCAGCAGGATGAGCGACCTCGATCTCTCGAAGGATGGCGTTTCCATCGTTGGTGAGTCTGGTGTACAGCACGAGTAGATAGCAGAATCAGTATGGGTTTGGGAGGTTGGGAGGTTGGGAAGGAAAGGAAAGAAGGGCGTGGAAGGAAGGCAGAGCTCGTCGAGCGAGGTTCGTGTCCTTCCATCTCCTCCTCCTCCCTCCTGCTTCCTTCTTTTGAAGACCCTTTGGGTATAGATGATAAAGATGGACTTACAGGATGCCTCCCATGGGGTCGAGGATCATCTTGAGCATGGCTTTGGGACCGAGACACGTCCTGATCACGTCGGCAACGGTCTGGAAACGAAAAAGAAGGAAGGGACGAAAGTCAGCTTGAGCTCGATGGAGGAAGAGGCATCTTTGCAGGGAGTTTCGGGAAGCGAGAAGATCTATAGTAGATCTTGGTAGCTCCGAGATGAGTGAAGCTCCATCGTAGAGAAGGGGGTGCAGAGAGGGAAGAGCGAAGGAAGGAGGGAGAAGGAGAGACGTGATGCTGACCTTAGCGGCGAGAATGTTGGCAGTCTGAGCTTTCCTTCCAGTCTGTCGCTCAGGTCCAGTGTCTACAAAGAGCAACATATGGAAGATCAGCTCGTCATCATCGTATATATATCGTCGTCGTACGAGATGGAGGACTCACTCATCACGAACACGGGCATGTTTCCGGCCATCGTCGAAGGAGAGAAAGTGGGAGGAGGTGGTGGAAGGGAAGGAAGGGGCTCTTGTAGGAGGAAGTGCTGCTAGGTTGAGCACGGGAGTTTTGAATCGTCCGAAAGAAGAGACGAAGAGAGAGAAGAGACGAAAAGAGGGCAAGTCGAGGTTGAGGGTTGAAGGTTGAGCTCGAAGAGAAGGAGAGGAGGAGGAGCAGCGCTGTGGAATTCGGCGAAGGGCAAGTCGAGAGCTCGAGGTTGACCCTCAACCACTTCCATCGTTTCTGCTATGGACAAGGATCTATACAAGCTCGAGGTGCTCTCGCTCGTGCAGAGGGTTGCACAGGAGATCTTCAACTTTACAGGTAAGTCTACAGCTCTCTCTCGCTGCAAGCTTCGACCTTCCTTCACCCGAACTCACTCCTCCTCCTTCCTCTCCTTCTCCTCTTCTGTAGCCATCAACGACAAGTCGTTGGCCGAGTTCGTCATCTCCCTCCATGGAGACAGCAAAGGAGATCTCGCACTGTTCAAGAAGAAGCTCAACGATATCGGAGCTGGATTCCAGGAGAGCTTCATCGAGAACATAAAGTCAGTCCGACCTCACCGCTCGCTCTCCACCACCTCACCTCCTTCCTCCCATCCTACCCGACTCGCGATGCTGATACTCCTCTATATTCTTCACCTCCAGCCGAATCATCCTCTCTCTCCATCCCAAGTACAAGAAGAAGCGCAAGACTGCTCTGAAACCCAACAAGTCGACCAACGATCCCGTCAAGGACATTCAACGAGCTCTCCTCCCAGGACTCTCCATGCCAGACTCCGAGTGGAAGCCTTCGAACGAATACACCAAGAAGCCAGGAGAGGCCATCGCAGGGAAGGAAGTCGACGACCTCATGAGTCAGCTCGAAGGAGTAGCAGCAAAGAAGTCGTCCTCGTCGTCCAACTCCAACCTCAACTCTCGTCCAGCAGCAGCCGACTTCCTCGACGGTGGAGACGGTTCCTCCAGCAGCAAGCGACCACGATACGAGGAGGACAGCAGGAGGGATGGTGGTGGAGGGAGGGAGGAGGAGGGAGATCGTGGGAGACCTCGACAGAGGGAGAACGGGTACGGTGGAGGAGATCGAGGAGGGTACGGAGGAGGCTACGGTGGACGTCCTCAGCTTGACGAGAAGCCGATCCTCTACAAGATCTACGACGGGAAGGTCTCGGGTTGGAAGGATTTCGGAGCGTTCGTTAGTCTGGAGGGTTTGAAGGGCAGGTTCGAAGGTACGTTGAGCTGAGCTTTCCTTCTCCTTCCTCCCTTCCTCCCTTCCCCTTCCTTCCTCCCTCGACTCTCTCTCCCTCTTCTTGTCTTTCTTTCTTTCTCGAGCGACGACGCTTACTTCTTCGCCTTTCTCTACATCATCGTCGTCGTCAACAGGAATGGTCCACATCGGATCCATCGCCATCGGTGGACGAGTCAACAACCCAGGAGATCTCCTCACTCGAAACCAAGCCTGCAAGGTCAAGGTCATGTCCGTCGCCGGTACTCGTCTCTCCCTCTCCATGAAGGACGTCGACCAAAAGACCGGAGCCGATCTCACTCCTCATCTTCGAATCAAGTCGGAAGCCGAACTCGCAGAGGAAGCTCGTCGCCACGAAGCTTCGAGAGCCTCCCTCGCCTCGTCCGGATCCAACTCGACTCCCCTCTACAAGGCCGACGACGACGTCAAGGTCTCGAGTGCGAAACGTCTTACCAGTCCAGAGAGGTGGGAGATCAAGCAGCTCATCGCTTCCGGAGTCGTCGATGCGAGCGAGTACCCGAACTTGGACGAGGACTTCAGCAACGCCATGACCACCGCCGAGGTCGAGGAGGAGGTGGATATCGAGGTTCGAGACGACGAGGCTCCCTTTTTGGCTGGTCAGAAGAGGCATGTGTTGGAGATGTCGCCGGTCAAGGTACGTTCACGAGTCTACTCTCCTTTCTCTTCCTTCCTCCCTTCGAGAGCGACTTGTTCGACCAAAAGAATCGAGCTGATTCCATCCTTCGCCCTTTTCTTCCTTCTCTCAGGTCGTCAAAGCTCCCGACGGATCCCTCAACCGGGCCGCTCTCGCCGGAGAAGTCTACGCGAAGGAACGACGAGAACTTCGACAGCAGGAGGCTCAGGATCAAGCCGATTCCGAGGCTCGAGACTTCAACGCGCCCTGGCTCGATCCGATGGCTCAGAAGGGAGACAAGCAGTTCGCGTCGGATCTGAGAGGGAACCTTCTTGGTCAGAAGAGCATGAACGAGCCCGAGTGGAAGAAGGAGAACAAGTCGATGAGTTTCGGTACGTCCTTTCGTCGTTTCCTTTCCTTGGCCAGATCGTTTCGTTTCGCTGACTTGGTTTGATCTCTTCTTCGTCGCCAGGTATCGTCACGAGTCTCACGATCCAGGAGCAGAGGAAGTCGCTTCCCGTCTACAAGTTCAGGAATGAGCTCGTTCAGGCTGTTCGAGAGGTGAGTCTTCTCTTCTCTTTCAAGTTTGAACCCCTTCTCTCGTCGCGTCTTCGAAGCTCACTCCCTCCCTTCCTTCCTTCTCCTCCCTCCAGAACCCCGTCCTCATCGTCATCGGAGAGACCGGATCCGGAAAGACGACCCAGATGACCCAGTATCTCGCCGAAGCTGGATTCGCGGATCGAGGAAAGATCGGATGCACTCAACCTCGTCGAGTCGCCGCTACGTCGGTCGCCAAACGAGTCGCGGAGGAGGTCGGATGTCGACTCGGAGAGGACGTCGGTTACGCTATTCGATTTGAGGACTGCACCGGACCCGATACCAAGATCAAGTACATGACGGACGGTCTTCTGCTTCGAGAGGCTCTCATCGACCCGGACATGAGCCAGTACTCGTGCATCATTCTCGACGAGGCTCACGAGAGGTCTATCAACACCGATGTGCTTTTTGGACTGCTCAAGAGTAAGTTTACCCTTCTCTCTCGGCTTGTCTCGAAGAAGGAAGACTCGTTGCTTACTCTCGCCTTTTGTTTCTCAGGGACGATCAAACGACGACCCGAATTCAAGCTCATCGTCACCTCCGCCACCCTCAACGCCGAAAAGTTCTCAGAGTACTTCTTCGGCTGCGCCATCTTCACCGTCCCCGGAAACACCTTCCCCGTCGAAATCCTCTACACCAAAGAACCCGAAGCCGACTACCTCGACGCCGCTCTCATCACAGTCATGCAGATCCATCTCTCGGAACCTCCAGGCGACATCCTTCTCTTCCTCACAGGTCAGGAGGAAATCGACTCGTCGTGCGAGATCCTCTTCGAGAGGATGAAGGCTCTCGGTCCTCAGGTCCCTCAACTCAGTATCTACCCCATCTACGGAGCTCAGGTGTCGAGCGTTCAGTCCAAGGTGTTCGAGCCGACGCCGGAGGGAACGAGGAAGGTCGTTATCGCTACCAACATCGCTGAGACGTCCATCACCATCCCTGGAATCTACTACGTTATCGATCCGGGATTCACCAAGCAGAATCACTACGATCCCAAGCTCGGAATGGATCACCTCCAGGTCATGGTGAGTCGACCTCTTTCCCTCTCCTCTTTCCGACCTTTTCGCTGAACTCTCTCTCTCTCTCTCTCTCTCTCTCTCTCTCTCTCTCCGTTCTTTTCCTCGTTCTTCCTCCTCCTCCCAGCCCATCTCCCAAGCCCAAGCCCGTCAACGATCAGGTCGAGCCGGTCGAACAGGACCCGGAAAAGCCTACCGACTCTACACCGAAATCGCCTTCCGAAACGAAATGCTTCCCAACCCCGTCCCCGAAATCCAACGTACCAACCTCTCCCCTACCATCCTCACCCTCAAAGCCATGGGAGTCAACGATCTCATCGCCTTCGACTTCATGGATCCTCCTCCAGCTCAAACCCTCATCACAGCCTTGGAGAACCTCTTCGCTCTCGGAGCCCTCGACGACGAAGGTCTCCTCACCAGACTGGGAAGGAAAATGGCAGACTTCCCGATCGATCCTCCCATGGCGAAGATGCTTATCGCGTCGGTGGATTTCGGGTGCTCGGAGGAGATTTTGACGATTGTGGCGATGCTGTCGGTGCAGAACGTGTTTTATAGACCGAAGGATAAGCAGGCTCAGGCGGATGCGAAGAAGGCGAAGTTTCACCAGCCAGAGGGAGATCATTTGACGTTGTTGGCGGTGTATAATGGGTGGAAGGCGAGTAAGTTTAGTGCGCCTTGGTGCTTTGAGGTGAGTTCTTTTTTCTCGTTTCTCTTTTCTCTTCTCTTTCGCGACGAGTCGCGACTTGGCTCTTTTCGTTTCGCTTGGGTACTCACTCCTCCTCTCCTCCTCCTTTCTTCTTCTTCCTCCTCCCTTCCTTTTCATCTCCATCAGAACTTCATCCAAGCTCGAAACATGAAGTCGGCTCAGGACGTCAGGAAGCAGCTTCTCGGAATGATGGATCGGTTCGTTCCCCTTCCCTCCCTCTTCCCCCCTTCCTTCTCTCCCTTCTTCGCCCGCTCCGACCCCAAACTAACTTCTCCTCTCGCTCTTCCCCTCTCTCGTCCCACAGATACTCCCACGACATCATCTCAGCCGGAAACAACTACAACCGAGTTCGAAAAGCCATCTGCTCGGGATACTTCCGAAACGCAGCCAAGAAGGACGCTATCGAGGGATACAAGACTCTCACCGAGGGAACTCCAGTCTTTTTGCATCCTTCGAGTGCGCTTTTCCAGAGACCTCCTGAGTGAGTACCGACTGATTCCAAGCTCTCTCTTACTTCATTCATCTGCGACGGCTTCGAGAGAGAACGCGACGAGTTGATTGATCGACGAACTCCCTTGCTGACTTGCTCTTCACCTTCACACTCCTTTCTTTCTTTCTTTCCTTCTTCAGGTGGTGTATCTACAACGAGATCATCATGACGACGTACGTTCACCCTTCCGTCCCCCTCCCTCTCCCTTCCCCTCCCCGTCACCCTTCGTGTTCACGAACGCGTCCTGACTTCCTCTTCCCTCTTTCCTTTCCTTTCTTCAGCAAGGAGTACATGCACTGCATCCTCGCTATCGAACCAAAATGGCTCTCAGAGGTCGCTCCGTACGTTCTCCTCCTCTTCTCATCTTTTCCTTCCTCCCTCACCCCTTCCTGCCTCTCGTCAACCGACCCTATCCGAAATTGAAACTGAAATCCCTTCCCTACTCTCTCCGATCGATACTCAACAAACAGCGCGTTCTTCAAGGTCGCCGATGCCAGTAAGATCTCCAAGAGGAAGAAACAGGAGAAGATCGTTCCTCTCTTCGACAAGGTACGTTTTCTTTTTCCTTTCTCTCTCTCAACTCTTCTTCCCCTCTCTCCTCTCCCCCTTCCTTCTTCAACTTCAACCTCGTCCGTCGCTCGCTCGCGTTACAAGGGAAGTTTTTTTTGCTGACATCCTTTTCCCCCCTTCTTTTTACGTCGTTCCGTTCCAGTACGCCAAACCCGACGAATGGAGAATCTCGAGGACTCAGAAGTCGGCCAGGTCGAGTCAGACGTTCGGTTAAAACCTTCTTTGAGAGAGAAAGAGAGGGTTGGGCTGGGTTGGGGTTTTCTGTCGTTTATCTTTTTGGTTCTCGGACGATACGTATTTTTCTCTCTCTTGTTTTCTTTTCTTTCGACCCGTTTTTTGTCTAGTTGGCGAGCCCTTGGTTCTCGTCTCTGAATGCCTTTGTAACGCTATCTACGGTAGAGCTCTGGAGAAGTGAGAAGGGAGGAGAAAGGAACAGGAATTAAAAGCAGAAGGAGCGACGCGTCGTCTGTTCCTCTCTTCCTCCCGATCCTTCTGAAAACTACCTGGTCCAACGAGGGTGCGGACTCGATGATCTATCTGCTTAAAAAAACTCACGCACTACAAGGAACTCAATCACTCCGGCCCGAAACAACGACGGGCTGCAGAACGTCGATACCTTCCCCTTCAAGTCTCTCTAGAACAGGTTTGAGATTCATCATAGATCAGAGATCGTACCTCAACTAGAGGGGAATACGTAGAAATAAGTCAAAAGGGGGCAGAGGGAGATGGGATGGATTACAAGTGTGGCCGAGGATGTGTGGCAGGCAGGTTTAGTTTCTCGAAGGGAGGGAAGGTCGTTGGTTTTTCTTTGTTTTCGTTTTACTTCTCCTCGTTGGGGTCGAGAGGAAGAACAGCGATGTTTTCCCTGACTCTCCAGAGTCCCTCGTAGCCGTTGATGGGGGAATCTGTGCCGAAGCAGGAGAGAAGAGAAGAGAGAGAGAGGTCAGGTTGAGCGGGAGGGAGGGAGAGGAAAGACTTTCCGGTTGGGAAGGTGATGGAAGAAGGAAGACACAACGGATAAAAATAAAACTTACCTCCAGCGTCGAGCTCGAACTCGAAAGGTGATTCGCTGAGGTCTCGGTAGACGGCTTGCTGTGAAGGCGGAAGTGTCGAGAGAGAGCGAGAGAGGTCAGCGCGTAAACGCGACGAGGACGAGAGAACGAGCTCGCCCATCTCATTCCCCTTTTCACAGCTCAACCGTTCGTCCTAGAAAGATGCTTACCTTCCAGTTCTTGGCCTCCCAAGCGAGGACCTTCGTGTAGAACTGATGGGGAAAAAAAGGGAAGACGCGTCAATCTGCCGTTCGACGGAGGGGAAGGAACGAGAAGAAGAGCAGAGTCGACTCACCTCCCATCTCGCCTCCATGGCTTCGATCAACTAAAGAGAGATAAATAAGAGAGGGTCAGATTCCTAGCTCTGAGATGGAGGGATGAAAAGGGCTGGCGAAGGAGAGAGAGATGGGCTCACCTGAGAAAAGGTGAGGCCGTGCATAGGTGAGTCTAGCAGAACGGTCTTGATGATGGCCTTGTAGGTACCGTGCTCATCAAGAGGAGGAGCCAAATCTGAAGCAAGGATGAGCGGAAGTCAGCGAAGTGCGAGCGAGAGGAGAGAGGAAGCGACGAAGAGAGGAGAGGGGAGGCAGAGAGACCAGGTGGGAAAGGAGATGGAAGGAAGGAGTTTTTCTTACCTGTTCGCTCTCCTTGGTCGTTGAACTTCGGAGGAGCAAGGGTGATATTCGATCCGTCGGATCCGTTGAGGTGGGTAGCGGGAGCAGCGGGCATAGTGTTGTGGCGAAGAAGAGGTAGGAGCGAGAGTGTGAGGGAGTTGAGTTGGGCTTTGAGGCTGATGTGGTGGGTGGAGAGGAGCGATTCCTTCTCCCTGGTTCGATGAAGATCCCAAACCGGGAGTCCGGCAGGATCGAGGAAGGAAGATGACGAGGCGGAAGGTCTGAAGACAAGAAAAATGGGACAGAACTTCCAGGTCCTGCCTCGGTGATCTATCTGCCGCTTCAAGGTTTCGGGAGGTTCGAGGTCGTTCCGGCTGCCTCACGAGCCTGGTCAGAGATGTAGATGAGCTTCATCGAGTGGTCTTGATCGTCAAAGTGGACGAGATATGGACGCTCCGAGAGATGGGGGAGAGGAGGAGAGCGGAAGGGAAGGAAGAGAGTCCCAGTGTTTGAGTGTTTGACGAGTCGCATGTCGTCAGAGACTGAGAATGGGAGGAGGAGGACGATATCTAACGCAGAGGGGACCTGGTAGAGCAGACTCGAGAAGCTAGAGGCCAAGCAGGAGCTAAGGAGAGGTGTTTGTGAGCTCTTGACGGTTGGGAGGGAGGGAGGGAGGGAGCGAGGGAAGGGCGAGCTCGAGCTCACCTCCCTGGAATCGCCCAACGACCAGCATCCCGGCACACCTTTCTCTCCATCTTTCCTACTCCTCTATCTCTTCTCCCTCCAATTATGCTCTCTCGTCCCAAGACCGAAGAGATGCGTGCTTATCGTCCCTCGTCTCGTCCGATCTCGGAGATGGACCAACTCGCCTCGCTTTCTCGATCTGGTGGGCACGCTCCCAACGAGGACGCTCTGCTCGACTTCAAAGTCCAGGAGAAGTTTAGAGCTCACATAGAAGACAAGGTGAGTTGTCTTGTCTGCAGAAACCACCTAGGCAGCTCGAGGAGGAGCTGGGAGAAGAAGGGACTTCGTTCGTGAGCTCGTCGACCGCCGAGCTCAACCCTTTCTCTCGCTGACTCCAGCCTTCCTCTCCTTCCTCCTCAACAATCTGCGAAAGCGTAGCTTCGGACCTTCTGGGAGAGAGAGGCTTTGAACGGGCTAGGGGAGTTTGACGAGATCAGCATCGACGACAAGAAGCGGTCGTTCATTCTCAACGACATCCTCCTTCTTCTTCGTGAGCTCCCTCTTCTCTCTCCCCTCTGGACGGTCTCCCTTTTCCGAGCATGCACATTGACTCGGAGATCTGAACGGTCTTGTAGGTAAACTCAGGGAAGCTATCATATCAAGCCAACGAGCCGATGCTTTCGCAGTCGAAGGTCGGTCCTTCTCTCCACAGCTCGTTCGTAACATCCTTCGCGTCGAGCTCACACTTCCTCGTCTTCGTTCCCTCTCCGTTCAGTCTACGAAACATCAGCTCGGATCGCTCTCCAAACTTCCAACCACACCCACTTCATCTCCTCCCTCTCACGACTCGTTCCAGATCTCTACCTCGCCCACGATCTCTCGCTGGCCGCTTCCTCCTCCTCCTCCTCCTCCTTCTCGTCGTCAATCCCTTCATCCTCCAAACTCCTTCCGACCCCAGGCAAGACCTCCCAGCCTCCCACGTTCCCTCCAACACCAGCACCCACTGCTGCATCATTAGCAGCCTCCCTGTCCAACCTCGCCATCTCAACTCCGCCGTCCTCCTCCTCGTCCTCCTCAAACCGATCCCTCTACACGTCGCTCCTCCTCATCTACCACCTCACTCATCTCTCCTCGCCACCGTCCTACCTCTCGCTCTTGGCATGTCTCCCTTCAAGATCCTTTCCTCCCTCCTCGCTCTCACCGATACCACCACTCGTCCTGAGAGCTCAGCTCTCCTCGTCCTTCATCGCCTACAACCGGCTTCTCTCCTCTCCGAAGGTTCACCCGCTCGAGAAGATATGTCTGAGCTTCGGCTCTGAGCAGAGACGAACGAGAGCTTGGAAGGTTGTTCGTGGAGCGTATATGGACGTTGGACCCCGGGACTTGGAATGGTTGGGCGGGAGGGTGCTCGGGCTGAGGAAAGGAGGAAAGGACGATAATGTCGAGGGCTGGTTGAAGGAGAAGGGAGTTGAGGCTGGAGAGAACGGGAGGTGGGCTATACGGAAAGGGAGGGATTGAGGAAGGTCATGTTGGAATTGGTTTCAGGGAGTCGTATCTGTGTCGAGGTTTATCGTTTTGCTGTTTTCGTGAGTCTCTCGATGTTCGTTTTCCTCTGTTCCTCTTCTCGCGTCTTTCTTCGCTGATTCAAGCTCCACATCTTCATTGCCAGTTATTGATGAATATACAAAAGTCCAGCTATTTGACTGCAGTAGTAAACAATTCAAATGATCGTCAATTGTAAGTAGCGTCGCGTCTTCTTTCTCTCCTCCCTCCTCCTCTCCTCCTACATCATCACGGCGTCTGACTAACATCGACTTCCTCCCATCTACTCAAAATCTACCAGCTGCTCTTCTCCCTCCTGGTCCAGAAGGCAAACCTCCAGGTCCCGAGGGCAAGCCAACAGGTCGTCTCCTCTCCTCCCCTCCTCCTCCCCCTCCTCGTCCACCTTCCTCCCTAGCCCTAGCTCCTTTACCATCAGACCTCCTCGGCAACGTCTCCTCTTGCATTACCATGGGCTCCGGCTCCCTCACTCTCGTAGGAGCTCTCTCCAATCGCATCGCCTTCAGCCTCTCCGTCGCTCGACCTCCTCCTCCCGACGGTGTGTTCCCAGTGCTGAGAGGGACTGCTGCTCGTCGAGCTGTTGGAAGGGGAGGAGCCGAGTCGTAGATGTCCCTAAGGAGGTTTCGGGGAGGTTGAGCTGGAGAGGAGTGGGATCGAGAGCGAGAGACGGAGTCGTTGGAGGTTCGGAGGGAGGATTTGACTGATTCTGCGACGGGAGGAGGAGGAGGAGGAGCCAGAGCTGAGGGAGGGAAGAGCCAGTCGGGAAGTTCAGATCGTGAGGAAGCTGTTGAGCGTTCGAGGAGGAGAAAAGAGGTCAGCTCTTTCGCTTTTCGATGCATCAAGAAGAGGAAACGAGACTGACCATTCTCGACATACCACTTCTTCATCGCTCTCTCCAGCTTTCCTTCTCCTCCAACCGGAGTAGGAGGTCCTTCATCATCTCCTATGAACTCGGATTCACCAGCTCCTCCTCGATGGATGGCAGCGTGAGCGGCGGTAGAGATGACGTTCCAAATCGTTGATTTCTGGGGCGGAGGGACGAGGTCTGTTGGAGAGAAGAAGAATCGAGGATGTAAGCTCTCTACTCTCTTCTTGCCTCCATTCGATATCATATCATCTCAAGAGGGAGAAAGAAGGCTCACCAGACAAATCTCCCTTCGTCTCCAGCTCGACAACTGCCTCCGCTCTCCCCTTCTCCCCCTCTCCCTCCTCAGCTGCTTTCCCTCCTCGTCCCAACGCCCAGTCTTTCCAAGAAGTTGTCGCCTGGACTGGTGCTTCGAGCGAGAACGAATCCGATGCTCCACTGCTGGCACTGCTGATGGAGCTCTGGGAGGAGGAGGAGGCAGAGGAGGAAGAGGACAAGTGGGAGACGGTCGGTGTCGGAGAGAGGACGAGGTTGGGAGGGCAACGGTACGATGAGAGCTGGGAGGCTGGGTAGGTCTGATATCTTGCTGGGAAGAGGCTGGTGTTCTGGTGGATTGGGAACGAGAGTTGTGGGTGGGCTGGGGTTGACGGGCTGGACGAAGGACGGAAGACGGGGACGGAGTCGGTTGAGCTCGTCCGTTCGTTGTCAACCCACCTTTCTTCTCCTCCCAAACCTACTCACCTTCGTCTGCCGCCCTCCTAGATCTTGAGGATACATCTATTCTCTGCTCTGCATGCTCTCTTCCTCCACCTCTTCCTCCATCGTGTCTCCCGCCAGCGGAAGAGTGGCGGGCTCCCTCCTCTCGAGGAGAAGCGACGGTCCTGGAACGAGGGAGAGGGAAAGGGTGGGCTCCTGCTGTGATTCTTGACATGGCGTCCGTTGAAAAATTAAAAGTAGGGATTGGCGACCTGCACCGAGAAGAGGAGGAGAAGAGAAGACAAGGGAAGGAGAAGCGAAAGGGAAAGGAAGGAAGTTGGGTGTTGGGCGGAGAGAAACAGAAGGGCACCTCCTGAGTCTGAAGAGACGGCCCCTTTGATCATCTCGTCGCCTTCTGAAAGGTTATTCTCCAGCAGAAAAGGCCACCAGAAATGGTTTGAATGCCTCTGGTAGCTCTGGGCTTTCCCAAGAGTCCTCAGGATCATTCCAACAGAGCGTGGGCCTCAGTCAAGAAACAAAGAAGAACCGGTTCGCCGACGACGCGTCGCGAGTTCAGTTTTCCTAAATCTCTCTTTTACAGAATCCGTTATGTTCGAAAATCCTGCATAATTCTAAATCTTAGCGAAGTCAACTCTACATGTATATCCTCTTCGCTGAAGGAAGTAAGCAGCAGCCGGCTCGTTCAAAGTAAAAACCTCAACATCAACCCCAATCTTCTTCCTCCTTTCCTCGTAGCCTAACCTCTCCAAAGCTATCACCTCTCCTCCCCCTCCTCTCTCCAGATCCCTCAGCTGATGAACCGATGTTGAGGGTAGCGATAAGTCCTCAAACGAGGAGTCGGGCATGGGAGAAGACGCGGACTTTCCGATGGACGCGAACGACGACCCTTCGTCCCCCTCGTCCACCCTCCGAAGATCCGTGTCCGAGGTATGAAGAGCTGAATTACGGATGATCCGAGGAGTGGTCCTGCGAGCGGAAGCACGGAGGGAGGGGAGGTAATCGGAGAGGCGATCTTTCCACGAGAGGAGGGTTTGCCGACAGGTGAAGAGGGAGGTTTTCCAGCTTGACGAAGTAAATATTCCTGTTTGAGACCCTGCGAGGAGAAGGGTGACGATTCCGCCTGATGCCTGTACAAGGGACGATGAGTCAGCTTCGAGTATCGTTGAAGAAAGGTGGAGGAAAGGAAGAGGACGCACTGCATACATGTCCACCTGCGTGCCTGTTTCGTGGCGTCCAATTGCTGATATGACCACGAGAGCAAGGACGAAAAGATACGTAGTGATTCCACAGCTCTCGGCGAACTGGGTGGTAAGATTGAAGGTCAGGAGGCCGAGGAGGGAAGAAAACGCGACGGAAGAAGAAAGAATGCGACGCGTACCATCATGAGGTCCGATTGAAGGGTAAGCTTGTTGGTAGCTCTGCGAGCTGAGGTTCCATACTTCTTGAGCATTTCCGAGGTCGTTGCTACTGTAATGAGGTAGATTCAGAACGAAGATTGAGACAGCAGCGAGAGACTGAGGGAGTGGTGGACAAACGAGAAAAGGCGAGTGTCAGAAACAAGCCTCCGAGAGTGCAGAAGAATCTCGCTTGCTGTAGAAAAGATGAAGCGTCAGCTTGAATTCCGGGTCAAAGAGATGAGCATATCTAACTCACTGAAAGCGATCGCTCGGAGACGGTGCAGTAGAGTCCTTGCAGCCAAACGGCCTGGCGATTTCGAAGTCCAACCTGCGAGAGCACAAGGAAAGATGAGCTGTCGCTCGAGGATCACGACAATGGAACAGATCTTACGATAAGAGAGCATGCGAAGAAAACAGTGTAGAGCGTCCAAGGCACGAGGACGAGCTGAGAACAGAAAGCCTGAGTCAGTCGAGACTCGACGCGTCGCAAAGTGACTTTCGTTTCGCGGGCGTCGAACTCACAGCGAGAGTCCCTGCTCTGCTCCTCAGAGACTTTCGAGCGAGTGTAGATACTTCTTGGGTACAACCCCAGATCTGAAGTGCAAAGCAGGCATAAATTTAGCTTCGAACTTGAGCGGTAGGGAACTGAAACCAGGCGAAAGTGACTGAGCTCACGAGGAAGATGATACTGAACGCGGAAAGGCAAAGCGTCGGAGAGCCTGCTACAATCATCGAACCCTGGACGAGACAGAGAGGGAATTCTGGAAAGTGATCTGCATGTCCTCTTTGTTGTAGGACGCTATTTTGGAAGAAGAACGCAGAAAAGAAGTTCATCACCAGCATCGACCGCAGCTCTCGCCCTCTTCGCTTTCACCCAAAGATCTCGACAAACTCACACTAGGCTCATTCCTACGAGATATGACAGATAGCTGATCAGAAAGCTGAGAAGAACTGGATGTGCTGAATCTCGAGCGAGAAGCAGAAAGCCCAAAGTAAGAAGAATTGACGCCGACGAAACGACGCAGAGGACGAGGAAAGGAAGAGGGAGGTTGGGAGGAGGAAGTTCGGGGATCTGAGCAGAGAAAGGAGCCATATTTGAGACGTTGGGAACGAAGTAAGAGGGGGGGGGAAGGAAGAGGCGAAGAAGGGAAGATGTGGTCGGAGTGAAACAAAACCGTTCTTAAACCTTTCCTCTCTTCCCAAGCTGCTCAAGTAGCAGCCAAGACACTTACTACTCCAACACAGGTTTCAAAGCCTGCTGTCTTCCTTACCTTCTTCCTTCCTCCCCTTCTTCTCAGGGGAAAGCGCAGAGTATCTTTAGCATGATTTTCCCACCTGTTCCCACTGGCGCCGACTTTTGTGTGTGGTTGCTCTCTCTTGATATGAGGTAGAGAAGGAGAAGAGGATATGTATGGAGTCCAGCATAACTTCTCTCTTCTCATGATTGGGCTGGGACTGGGAGGAAGAGAAAAACTGACGCGTCGCTCTCGACGCTTCGCCCCTCACAAGCAAGGCTGCAAGTGGTCTACCGAGACCTCAGCGAACTACCTTTCGAGTTCGAGCTCGACCCTGGAGGTACGTTTGTTTTCTTCCCTATCCGCTTCTTCTCAGCAAAGTTTCTTCTTCTTCCATCACCTTCCCTCGCGCTCGACCTGCTCCCTCTCTCTCTCTGCTCTCTCTCTTCTCCTCACCCTCCTTCGGCACAGATTCCCCCATCAAGGGCTACGAGAGACTCTGGAGATTCAGAGAGAACATCGCTGTTCTTCCTCTCGAACCTAACGAGGAGAGGTAGAACGTGGCTCCATAAACAAAACAAAGAAAACGACCTTCTCCCTTAAAGAACCAAACCTGCCACACATCGGCCACACTTGCAATTCATCCCATCTCCTTAACCCCTTTTTGTTTATTTCTCCGTACTCGCCTCTGAGTGTACGATCTCGTCTGATATATAGCGCTTTTCACATCACTTGTCTTTTCGTTTTTCTCGTACTTCAAGATATCTTGAACTTGAACTGGCGCGTTTCGCCCTCGCTCTCTGAAAGAGAAAAGCTCGTCGAGATTCCAGCGAGCTCCAGCGGCATCGCAAGGAGCTGAAATTTTCAGATCCTCTAGATTGAGCAGATCTGAGAGCACTCAGAGAATCTGAGCTCTCAGTATCCCGGGGAGAGGCGAAAACGCTGTCGAAAAGCTTCGACAGCACGAACGGACCCTCGGGCGAACTTGAAAGTTCAAGATCTTGAAAGGGATGGGAAAAACAAGACGACAATCGACATGAAAAATATGCTGATTTTCAACCTGTTGAGAGAGTTGAAGGAAAAGCTCGAACGTTCAGCTTCTTTCGGCCAGGCTCGATGTCGACGCTTTCTTTCGCCTTTCTTCCTCGTAGCGAGTGATTTTTTGGGAGGAGATCATCGGGCGCGTAACCTCCTTGGACTTGAGAGTCTACAGAACACGCAAAGCTGGCTCACCACATTTTTTCCCGTCGATCCTTTTCGTAGCGGCAGGAATCTTCCGGCGTGGTTCCAAAGGACGGGATTCCTGAAGGTGGCCTCGCTCCTTCCGTCAAACAACCACCTCGTCTCCATCGAAATCTGCCCAAACAAAGTCCCTCCTCCCCTTCGACGCATCCCCATCGTCAGAGACTCGACCTGGACCTTGTATCTTCCTCAAACCAACACCCCAACGGCAGCATCCTTATTCCCTCTCCTTCCTCTCCTTCCACCTCTCCCACTCCTTCCAATCGACCTCGCCTCTTCCACCTTTTCGACCCTTCCCTTGCTTCAACTCCGCATCGCATCTTCCAGCAGCCTCTCCTCCTCGACTAGCACCTCTAGAACATCAACCCCGCGGTTTACCCTCCGCCTCTAAAGGTTCCCTTCGCCTTCCCTTCCCACCTTCTTCCTCCTCGCGAAGGAAACGTCGACCTTCGTCCGGCGAAAACAACCTTCAAAACTCCATGTCAAACCCATCCACAAACCAAAACAACGCTGGGTCGACCTCGTCTCGTGAGTTATCTACCCTCTTGCATCTTTCTCGTCTTTCTGGCATGCGATGAAGGGCTGGAAGGAAGGTGGGAAGAAGGAGATCGAAAGCTCTCGCACTTTGCTGACTTTTTGAGCTTTGGTTCCCTTTTCGTTCCGATTCCAGACCTCCGACCCAAACAAACCTATGTCCAGTTAATCAGAACGGCCATCCTCGAGGTTAGCACTCTCTCGTGGCCTTATTCCCACTTCTAGGGCCCAAAAACTCACCCAGCAATCTTCTTTGGCTCAACAGTCCCCGAGACAAGCTCTCACTCTCCAAGAGGTCGTTTCCTCCCCTCCTCCGGCTCTCGCCGCGAGTGCTTAATTTTCAGACGCCCTCCACCAATCCTGACTCTCCCTCCCTCCAACCTTTCTTCCTTTTCTTTGTTTACCTCGCTTGGTCTGCTGCAGATCTACGACGCCATCGAGAGTAAACATCCTTTCTTTACGACGGCAAAGACAGGTTGGAAGGTCCGTCTCTTCTCCCTTTCAACAGAACCCTACTTTGTGGTATTCGTCCTTTGCCCTTCACGTTCAGTTCGAGATTGATCTGGACCCGGTTCTTACCTTTCCCTTTCTTGCTAGAACACTACCCGACATTGTTTATCTCTCAATCCTTGCTTCGTTAACGCTGCTCGGCCATTCCCTCTACCTGGGAAAGGAGGTGAGTCCGCCTTTGCTTCCTCGTTCTTTCCAGCGTGCGGCGAACGTGAAGAATTTGGAACACAGAGCTGACTTTCTCTTCGCCCTCTCTCTCTTTCTCTCTCTCTCTCTCTCTCTCTTCCTTCTTTGCTTCTCTGAAATACAGGCTACTGGACCGTAGACATCACTGTTTGTCCTTCGTTCTTTTGTTTCCCTTCCCTTGTTTGGTTCTCGCTTCCCATCGCCTCTGTTGCTTTTTTCCCTTCGCTTTGTCTCTCAGCCGATCATTGATCGCTCTTTTCTGTTCGTCTCATCTCGTACAGCAACCCGAGTCCTTCACTCGAAAACGCGCCAAAGCTCTCAAAGCCGCCAAAGACGACGACAACGACTCTCCCTCTCCCGTTCGCGCGACCTCGTCTGCTCCTCGAACCTCGCGTCGAAGGAAGAACTCTTTCGAGGAATCCGTGTCAAATCGACCTAGGCTCTCTTCCAACTCTTCCAACCCCAGAATCGACAACGGACGACAGAATGGCGACGAGAGCTACGACGAGGACGACGACGACGCGGAGGATACGCGAGGAGGGAGGCGATCGCTGAGCGGTGGAAGCGTTGCGTCTGGAAGCCGAGGAGGAGGATCTCGACCTCCCTCGAGAGGACCAGGTCCTCTTCCATCATCTCAGGGAAGGAGGATAGGAGATGGAGGGTTCGGTCTTGGAATGCCTTCGGCGACGTCGTCCTCCTCCTCGCAACACTACCTTCCTCCTCCTCCTCTTTTTCCTCAATCTCACCATCTCCACGAGCAATATCCCAGCTATCCTCATCCCTCCCAGTACGCTTCCTACAACACCCAACCCATGCCCTACGCTCAAAGCTACGGGCCTGGAGCCTATTACCCTCCTCCTCAACATCACCAACCCTCCTCCGGAATCGAGCACCACTCCTACCCTCCTCGATCTCACTCTCCCAACAACCATCAGTCTTCATCTCAATCCTACCATCCTTACCAAACCAACTCTTACCCTCAATACCCTCCTCCTCATCAACAGCATCCTCATCAACAACATCACCACCATCCTCCTCCTCCCTTCGCACCTTCTCCCTACTCTCCACAGCAATCTCACCCGTATCCCAACGTGAATGGGAACGGTCACGTGAACGGCCACACCAACGGAAACGGAAACGGATCCTACCTCGTTCGAGACGTCGCCAAATCTCCTCTCCCAAACTCGCTCTCTTCCATCCTGAACCCTTCCAACGCGTCCTCGCATCAGGATCTCGAACTCGAAGGTCGACAACAACTTCAGCAACAGCAACCTCGAGAATCCTACCCTTCCTACCCCAACCCTTCCGATTCTCCTTCCCACAACAACTACTCCAACTCGAGATCTTACGATCCCGCTCCCGCCTGGGCGGGTCCTCCTCCTTTCCAAGGTGGAGGATACCCTTACATGCCTTCCTCTTCGATGATGAGGGAAACTCGACCTATCATCGGTCTCGGAATGGGAATGGGGATGGGTATGGGTCGAGGGGAGGGGGTACCGACGAGTGGCGCGAGGGAGGAGGTATCAAG
The DNA here is from genome assembly GCA_000950635.1 of Mrakia blollopis. Taxonomy (NCBI): domain Eukaryota; kingdom Fungi; phylum Basidiomycota; class Tremellomycetes; order Cystofilobasidiales; family Mrakiaceae; genus Mrakia; species Mrakia blollopis. The sequence goes on along the minus strand of BBPU01000023.1, from coordinate 295,006 downwards.
GGTCGGAAGGGATGATGGGTTGGGTCCTCCGACGCCCTTGCCCGTTCCTTCTGGGGTGGTCGCAGAGCCAGAGACGAGGAGGATCACACCTTCTCCTCCTCCTCCTTCTCAAGTTGAATAGCTACATAGCTTTCTCTCCACTCCTCCTCTTCGAAACGTTCTCCAGCGCTTCCCGCTCTTCCCTTTCGTTCACTGTTCATTTCTTCGTTTTCGATCTCTATCTCCCCCTCACGACATCTACCTTCAAACCATATACGCATTTCGAACCTTGTCGCCTTTCTCTTCTATCTCTCTCTCCTCCATCTTGATTTAGCTCGTTCGTCTATGCTCTCCTCATTTTTTTCTCACTCCAACGCCCTCTCTCTTACTGTATCCACTGCTGCATCTCACACCTCCCCCACCTCCAGTTCTTGCATTCTCACCCTATACATACTCTTCCTCCCTTCTCCTTTACCCTACACCTTTCTTACTCCTTTTTGGTAAAATCCTCTGCTCATTCCTTCCTCTCCATCGTTCGTTCGTGTACATCAGCTCTCGTCTCTTCTCGTCCCAAAGACCCTCTCTCTCTCTTCTTTTGTTCTATTACCTTCCCTTGCCCTACCCTACCCTACACCCCCCTCAAAGCACCAGATCTCCCCTTCCTGTTGATTATCCTCTTCTCTTCTTCATCCTTTCTTCTTGATCTCTCGTTTCATTTTTGCTCTGTCCCTCCCTTTTCTTGCTTTTTTTTTTTTTTTTTTTTACAGTCTATACAACATCCCCTCTTGTACAATCTGAACGAAGGAAAAGAGAGAAGGAAAGACGCCGCGTCGAGCGAGTGAGCGAGCTTGTTTTGTTTTTGCGTCCTACGTTTTCGCCTGGACTGATTTGAGAAAAAGAGGAGCACTCCGGACTCGAGCGAGAGATGCTATAGAGATCGTACAGCTGAAACTAAGAGCCACAAAAGAAAAGAAACGAACAGCTACTAACGAAAGAACGAACGAACTACTTTCCCCTTCCACGTCCTCCTCCCCTCCCTCCACCTCTCCCTCCCCCTCCTCGTCCCCTCCCCCCTTCCTCCCCCTCTTCCACCCCCACCCCTCCCTCCTCCTCTCCCCCTCTTACTAGGCATCCCCCCCTCCCTAACATCATCGTCCCTATCCATCTCATCCCTCCCTCCTCCTCCCTCTCCACCACCTCTCTTCCTCTTCCCATCCCCACCACTCTCCCTCATCTCCAAAGCAGCGGCCCGACTAGCCTCCCCAACCCTCTCCTGCAAAACCGAAACAGCCTCGGAATCCATAGGGAACTCGTCCATCTTCTTCCCAATGACTCCTTCGATTCGTTGGACGAGTTCAATGTCGTACTGGGTGACGATGGTGATGGATTTTCCGGAACGACCTGCTCGAGCTGTTCGACCTACTCGGTGGATGTAGTCTTTGGAGTGGGTGGGGATGGAGTAGTTGATGACGATGTCGACGAGGGGGATGTCGAGACCACTGCGAGGGAGGAAGAGAGAAAGCGGATCAGACTTTTTTTTCGACATGTCGAGCCGAGTCGAGTCGAAACGAAAGGAAAGAAAAGGAAAGAGAAAAAACTCACCGACTAGCCACATCCGTAGCAACCAAGATACTCCTCCCACCGCTCTTGAACTTGTTCAACGCTCCGAGTCGAGCGCTCTGACCCAGCTGACCGTGCAAGGGGATGGCAGGGAAACCGAGCATTCGAAGGACGATGGAGAGACGTTGAGCGTCGTGAACGGTAGAGGTGAAGATGATGATGGAGTTTGCTGAGAGTTCGTTGGCGAGGTAGACGAGGTGAGCGTCTTTTTGGGAGAAGGGACAGAGGATGTAGTGTTGGAGGAGGGTGGAGACGGTGGAGTATCTGTCAAGGAGAAGGAACGACAGGAGAAGAGAGACGCGCATCAGGTTTCTGGCGTTGAGGATCCTCCTCTCTTTCCTTTCCTAGAAAGAGAGGTTGACGAAAAGGTAGCAGAGGAGAGGGAGTGGGTGGTTGAGAGAAAAGGAGTTGGACCTGTACTCACTTGGACGAAACCTCAACTCTGACAGGGTTGTTGAGCGAAGCTCGCTGCAGCTTCGCGACCTTGGAGGTCATGGTAGCCGAGAAGAGGTAGGTATTCCTCTCCTTAGGAATGACCTTGAGGATCTTATCGATGATGGGTCCGAAATCGAGGTCGAGGAGTCGATCGGCTTCGTCGAGGACCTGGAACAAACGGAGAGGAAGGGAACGCGTCGCGAGTCAGCTCTCGAGATTCGCTCTGTATCTCTCTCTCTCTCCCCCCTTCCCTCCCCGTTTTCAGCTCCAGCAGAAGTAACGCTAAAGGGCAGACGTAGAACTCACCAAGTACTTTACGTTCCTCAATGAAAACCCTTTCGTGTTCTCCAAGTGATCCTGAAGACGTCCCGGCGTGCAGACGATAACGTGAGGACGTTTGGAAAGAGCGATGGATTGAGACATCATGTCCATTCCTCCTACGATGACAGCGCAACGGACTCCGATGGTTGCTCCGAGGGCTTCGATTTGTTGGCCGATTTGGTAGGCGAGCTCACTGGGGAACGAACGAACGAACGAAAGACGAGAAGCGAGGTGAGCTGAGGCTGAAGGAACGAGAAGTAGGCTGGAGGAGCTGGGAGACAAGGGATGGGGAGGCATAGGAAATCAAGAGAGTGCGCTAAAGCTGGCAGGTGGTGGGTGGGGGAAAGGTTTGCTCGGAGGAAGAAGGAATAGCTCGACAAGACGAGAGCTGAAGTTTCGTTCGAGCTGAACATTTCCCTTCGTCCTCCTCCTCCCCCCTCCCTCGCCCCCTTTCTCGCCCCAGCCCAACAGAGACAAGATCAGATAACAAAATCTTGCCACTCACCGAGTAGGAGCCATCACACAAGCGAAAAGGGGAGTCGGGTTGGCCCACAACGCTTGCAAGATAGGCAACGAGAAAGCAGCCGTCTTTCCTGAACCCGTCTGAGCGAGACCGATGATATCCCTTCCTTGAAGAGCGTAAGGGATAGCTTCCTTCTGGATATCGGTAGGGTTGGTGAACTTCATGGTCGTGCAGGCTTCGCAGAGGGGAGCGATGATTCCTAGGTCGGCGAAAGAGACGGGAGGGGTGGTGTCTTCTTCCTCCTCCTCCTGAGCTTGAACGGCGACGTCGTCGTGGTTCGAGTCGTTGTCGGAGGAGGTGTTGGAACCGGCATCGGAGTTTCCGTCGGGGGCGGGAGAGCCGGAAGTGGAGGCTTCTTCGGGGGAAGGCATCGTGGAGGGGAGAGGGAGGGGGAGTGAAGGTTGGGAGCGAGGCAGAGAGAGGAAGGAGAGGTTCAAGAAAGTCGAGAGCTCGCGGAGAACGAAATCCTTAGGAGGGATGAAAAGGGCTCTCTGCTCGGCCTCCGAGCGATTATTAAGAAGAAGAAAATGCCCTCAGAATCAAGCACAGTGAGCCAGATTTGGTCTGCAATTTTTTCCGAGCGTTTATATCTCAATGACGACTGAATTTCTGAACCTTCTCTCGAGGATCGACTTTTCAGTTTGACCTTTCTCTCTCTCTCTCTTTCTCCTCCCAACCATCTCTTTACGACCCCAACGAGGCGACGACTTCACGGCAAACCCTCCCATCTCCTATACTCTCTCCTCCTTCCTCCCTCTTCCCCTCAGTCTTCTCTCTCCTCGGTTCTCTCCCTTTAACGGCCTCTCTCCCTTTGGAAACGAACCACCCACGACCCTCCTCCTCCCTCCCTCCTTCCCTTCCCTTCTCCCCTCCCACGGACGACCCCTCTTCACGGCCTCTTCCTCTCCTTCTCTCGCTTCCCTTCACGATGGACACGAACGATCAGCAGTATCAGAACTTGTCTTACACGTTCCAAAACCTCGCTCTCTCCCCTCCTCCTCCTCTCGCACCTCAACCTCCCAACGGAGACTTCATACCTCAGCAGCAGCAGCAGCAACACCAACAGCAGCAGCAGCACCCTCATCCTCAGGGAGGAGCTCAGCTCCAACAAGGATCGTACGGATACGCAACCAACAACAACAACAACAACGGGTATGATCAACGAGGCCCTTACGGAGATCTTCAGCAGGGAGGAGGAGGAATGACTTCCATCGGAAGGCAGGGTTGGGGATCTCAGGGAGGAATTCCTGGAGGCTTGAGCATGGGCAAAGGGCCTAGGGGTGCGAGAGGCGGTCTTCCTAGTGTGAGTTTCATTTATCTACTTACAACCAGGGAGAGAGGGAGAGCGAGAGAGGACGACAGAAGGAAAAGGAAGGGAAGGTCAACCAAATCTGGGCTCCCGACCTCTCGACGAGGTTCTTTTGGAGCTTAAACGAGCGCATATATGCAGAGATGAAGCCATCTTAGCTTTGTCTAGAGCCCTTGTCGTCCCGTGCGAACGAAGCTACTTTCCTTGAGGGGAGCGTTCGTTCGTTCGTTCGCTCCTCCCTTCCCTCCCTCTTCCTCCAACTAAAAAGTCCCTCACGTCCCTCCTCCCGAAGTCCCTTCCGCACTCGTTTCAACTCCGCCTTTTTCGAACGAGAGAACGACAGACGAGCTTCCCCAAGCCCTCCTTCTTCCCCTCAAACGGTCACTGACTAGCTCGCGACCTTTTCTTCCTCCCTCCTCTGCTCTTTCAACTTCCCTCTCTTCCGCGTCTTCCTCCCTCTTCGACCTCGCTCCACTCCTCGCCACGTCCACTCCCACTCCCTCCTCCTCCTCTCGTAACGAATCATGACCACCTACTTCTACCTCCCACCGCCTTCGTCTCCTCCTCCTATAACTCCTTTCGGTGAATACTACCTTCAGCAATGGCTCGACCCTTCGCCTAACCAGTTCCACGGACATCAACCTCCTCCTCATCAGCAGGGAGGTCACATCGGTGGAGCGAGCTCCCCTTCGAGGTCTATCTGTTCGTTCTCCTCCCCTTCCCATCTCTCTCTCTCTAGCTCCTTCCCCAGCAGCTCAGTTGACTCATCTTCATCCCTTCCCTCTCCTCTTCCTATCTTCCCTTCCCTCCTCTCGATCCAAATCCACGCCAAAAACGAACTCGATGTCGTCTCCCTCCCAACCCTCACGTCCCTTTCTTCCCTCCCTCCCTCCCTCCCTCCCTCCTATATCTTCCTTCTCCACCTCAACCTTCGCATTCTCCCTACTCAAACAGCTCCTCCCAACCCTCTCGCCTCCCACCTCTCATCCACCTCCGTCTCGCCTCCCCTCGAGCACGCGATGTACAATCCCTACGCCGTTTACGGGGAAGACCCTTCCCAGTTGCCTCACAACCACAGCAACCACCCTACTCCCAACAGGACTTCGAACGCTCCCAGGTACGGAGGATTCGCCAACGGTCTTGCTGGACTTGGAGCGAGTGCGGTTGGGAACGGAGCGGGAAGTTGGGGATCGCCGATGCTCGCGGGTGGTTTGGGAGCTGGAGGAGCTGGACCTTTCGCGATGGGTCCTGGAGTTGGAGGTGGAATGGACGATGATGTTATTCCGTGAGTACCCAGAGGCTACCGGTAGATTGGGTTGGTCAGGGGAGGAGTGGGAGAGTGGAGCAGGGAGGGAAAGGGACGACGAAGGAGAGTGGAAGGTCCGTGCCAAACCATCATCGCTGACTTTCTTTCCCTTGTCCTTCCCTCGTCTCGACCTCCCTCAGTACTGCCATCGTCATCAAGAACATCAACTTCAACCTCCAGAAAGAGGATCTTCTTCGAACCATCGTACGTGTCTCGTCTTCCTTCTTCATCCTCGCAGCCAAATCTCGATGGACTGACCTCTCCTCGTCTCTTCTTTCCTCTCTTTCTTCCACTACAGGAATCTCTCGGAGCTCCTCTCCCTTACGCGTTCAACTACCACATGGACCAGGGAGTGTTCAGAGGTCTCGCCTTCGCCAACTTCAGGTCTCCTCTCGAAGCTGACGCTGTCGTCGCTGCTCTCAACGGGTTCGTCTTCTCTTCCATTCCCTCGTCCCTCTTCGCTCGCTCAGCTGATGAATCTCCTTCTCCCTTTTCTTTTTCGTTCATTCAGCTACGACGTAGGAGGTCGAAAGCTCCGAGTCGAGTACAAAAAGGTCCTCCAAGCCGGAGAGAAGGAGCGAATCGAACGCGAGAAAGCTCTTCGACGAATGCGATCCATTCAGGCCATCCCTCCCGAGCACCACCACCTCACCAACGCTAACCAGCACATGTCTCAGCAGCAGCAGCAGCAAGGACAGCAGCAGCAACTCCTCGTCCCCGCTCAGATCCCTCAGCAGCAAGGAGGTCAACAGCAGCAGCAGCAGCCAGGACCCGACAGGGAGAGGGAACGAGACGACAGCTACCCTGGAATCCAGCCCGTCTCGCTTGGATTGGGATTGGGTGCTTCGAGAGGAAGCTCGGGAGCTGGAAGCGATTCCCAGCAGCAGCAGCAGGGCGTTCCTCTCGGACAGGCTGGATCGATCCCTATCGTCCAGGTTACGAGCCAGGGAAGGGAGAGGGAGGGAAGCTTCGGTGGATTCGAGGATAGGGCTAGTGATGGAAGTGGGTCGAAGCCTTCGAAGAGTGGTGAGTCTTGCGTCCCTTCGTCTTTCTCGAGACACGAAGGTCTGCGTCGCGTCGAATCGAATCCCAAAGCTCACACTCCTCTCCTTCCCTTCCCTCGTCGTGCTTTCTTCCTCGCAGCTGAACTCGATCTCAACGATCCTACCGCTCTCGACATCTACTCTCGAGTTCTCGTCTTCAAGGAGGATCGAATGAGGGACGAACTCGCCTTCTCGAGGACCTTGACCGCTCTCCAGAGGAGGGTCGTTCATCTCGTCGCTCAGAAGCTCGGAGTCTACCACTACTCGGTCGGAGAAGGAGACGAGAGGTACGCGGTCGTCACCAGGAGCGAGGGTCGAGGAGCTGCCGATAGAGTGAGTCTTTTTCTTTCAGGTCTTCAGATCGTCGAGAATGAAACGAATGGGAAGCATCGAGCTGACCTCTCTCCTCGTCTTCTTCTCTCCAGCAAACTCTCCGCCACCACGCCTCGCGACCCAACCTCCCCTCCCACCACCCCAACCCTCTCCTCCAAAACGCTCAATCCCAGAACCAAAACCTCTACGCGTCTTCTCCTCCCTCCCTCCGAAACAAGTCCTCCATGCCCGACCTCTCGCACCTCCACGGTCCCGCCGTCGCTCGAGACCCCTCGCGAGCCATCGTCCCCCAGCGATCCAACGGAAACCTTCGAGACGGATACGCTACCGTCGGTGGAGCTTCGGGACAAGGAGTTCGACGATCTCAGACTTCTTCGGGAGGTCCTCAGCAACCGGGCGGCGCTCCTCCGTTTCAAAACGCTCTCTTCGGAGACTCGCTCTCGCCTGGAAACATCCCTGCTGGACCCTCGGACTCGACGGATTCGCTTCTTTCCAACAGCAACAACTCCAACGGAGACCGAACCAGTCCCGTCATCGCCAACGCTAACGCTCCTCCCAGCAACGTCGCGGCCAACAACGCTGCTTTGCTGAGGCAACCGAGAGGACCTCCCGGAGAGGCGAGAGGTTTCGCGGCGAGGAGGTTCGTCGTTCCTGCCGCTCCTGGATCGGCTCTTCCTGGACGATCGGTCTCCCCTCTTGGAGCTCCCAACGGAAACGGAGAGCAGTACCAGCAGCAGCAGCAGAGGTGGGAGGGACAGCAGGGACAGGGAGAGGAGGATTTCGCGACTTCTCACGAACCTCTCGAGGTCTAGTCTCCTTCCCTCTTCCTTCGTCGTCGATGAGCATACCTTATATACCCATTCTCCAACCAACCTCGTTTTTCTCCATACTTACTCGTTTGATCGTTTTACGCCCCTATGCCCCATCTCTCCCAATCTCTTCAACTTCACTTCTCGACTCGCATCTCCACTTCAACCCCTCCTCCATCTAGCATGCCCCCATCATCGCCTTTTTAAACAAAACTCGTACCAAAGTCTGTTTTTCTCTCTCTCTCTCTCTCTCTCTCTCTCTCCACGATCTTTCTTCTCCCTCGTTTAAACTTCGTACATAGTCTTCAATCTCCTCCCTTCCTTCCTTCCCGCCCTCCAACCAACCCTCTTCGCCGCCTAAGGTTTCTTTCTTCTTCTTCTTCTTTCTTTCTTTCACCTTTCCCCGCGCCCCTCCCTACGACACAACGTAACACGTCCCTCCGACGTACGCTCTCACGCTCTAACGGCTTTGAATGTCGGTTTCCTCTCATCATCCCTTCCTCTTCTCTTCTCTCTTTGTTTTTCGTTCGTCTCGTTTTGAATGTTGGTCGTGGGTTGTTGATTATCCTACTCAATTCGGGTTTGTTTTAGGGTGGACTTGAATTTTTTGATTGATTGATGATCTCGCGACGCTTTTTCTTTGCTTCTGGGGAAAAGAAGGGAGGGAGAAGACGCGTCAAAACGAGAAGCTGATTAATTGGGTTTTGATCTTGAGTAGTCGTTCGTCGATGTGTTGCTTGGAGAAGGGAACGAGGTGTGAGGTGGGTGGTGTGCGTTCGTTGGGGAAAAGAACGGTGGGGGAGAGGGAGAGGGAGAGAAGAACGGCGCGTCGATCGAGGAAGGTGAGGAGAAAGAAAGAGGAGAGAAAGAGGAAAGAACAAGCTTGGTCGGCAGAGCGGGGATGTGGAAAAGTAGATGGGATGGCAGTCAAAAATAATATCGTCGTGTTTGAACTGAGAAGAAAAGAAAGGAAAGAAAGAGGATCAAAGCAAAAAGAAAAGAAAGCTGTGTGCCGCCTCCCGCGTTCAATTGAACTCGAGTTTTTTGACCGGGTCCCCAATAACAACGGTAAAGAAATCTGGACCCTTCCCTCCCATCCCTTCCCAATCCAAACGCGATCTGTAAGGTTCCGAAACGACGACTCGAAGGCGATCCAGGGAAGGGAAGGCCAGCAGCATGAACTCCACCGCGTCGGCGCCCGTGCTGACCTCCCAACGGTGTATATAAAAGTTGACGAAGAGGGTAGCCGATCTGATGGATTTGAAGGGGGACACCGGGACATCGTGGTAGCGACAGCGTCGGGGGGAGCGAAATGAGCGGTCAGAGCGAGGGAGACGTGCTCGAGTCTGGTCCATCCTCCGACCTTGGGCAAAGACGAGAGGGCAGCGGAAGCACTCCAAGGCGACTCGGTCGAGAAATAGAGCTCCCTTGGATCCAAGCATTCGAGGAGAGGGACAAGAGGGTCGAGCTTCCCGTCGTAGACGAGGCGAAGTTGGTCGATTCGAAGGCGTTGGACGTTTCGACCTCGAAGGGAGCGAGGGCAACAAGGTTGGTGGTACGCTTGTCGTGGTAGCCGATGGAGATGGTGAGGTCCTTGATCGTCTCTCAATGTTGTCTTCTCGCTTCGGCGTGCTCAGTAGCGGAGATGGATCCGGAGGGAATGAGGGAGGAAAGGAGGAAGAAGGCCTCGAGGTGTTTCCAGGATCGAAGCTCGACGCTGAGGTAGAGAAGCTTGATCGCGACGGCGGAAGATGCTCGGAGACTCGAGCAACGGCTGCGAGGTCCCTTTGGGGAAGGTAGGCGAGGGTTGGATTGGAGCTCGGTGGGGATGGAGAGGAGCATGGTGAGGAGAGGGAAGGGTGGTGCTGATGGGAGAGGGGAAGAGTCGAGCTTCGCATCAGTTTCTCTCGTTCCATCCATCGATCTCTCAACCTCAAGCTATCCACATCTTACGGAGCGTTAGGGACTCACTATGCTGAGACGGTCGAGAGACGGGAGCTAAGAAGTGAAGAGAGACGAGGCCGAAGGGTGAACGTCGAGGGAGCTGGAGAGGGGAGAAAGCCGGAGTCGCACGAAGTCAGCTTCATTCGACTCCCGAGGGAGGAACAGAAAGACAAATCTAGACTCACGGATATAATCTTGTCCTTTGAGGGGCTGAGGCGACTCGAGAACCAAGAGGGAAGAGAGGAAGAAGCTTGAGAGCAAGATGTGGTTGAAAGGAAGGAAGCGAAATGAGCTTCGACCTTCTTTTCCTCTGCCCCATCCTCGTCTTTTTCCTCCGCAACTCTACTTTGGCTCAATCGAAACCCACGCAGTCTCGGAAAACTTAACAAAAGTTTTCTCTGCCAGTTCAAGCGCAAAAGACATTCAGAAGATCGTTCAAAGTCGTAAACAAAAGCTCGCCCGCCTCAGCCCTCTCCTCTCCTCCCTAGTATCTCCTCTCCTCCGAAGGGAACAACCACCGATCCGCCAATAGTCTCATTTCCTCGGCAGTCCTCCCAGCGCACTTCCCCGTGGATTGATCTCCTCCTTCCTCCTCCTGTGACTCGGGCAAGGGAGTCATCGGAGAGGTGGGCGACGTCGAGTGCGCGCGTTTGTGGAAGGGCGATGCTTCGCAGAGGATCAGAGGAGAGGATTGGAGTCGATGGGGGATGGGAGCTGGTATTGAGTGAGAGCGTTCAGGGTGAAGGAGAGAGAGGAGGTGGGAGTGGGAGGAGCCATCTGCAAGGAGGGAGGGAGAGAAAGAAGAGGTCAGCTTCATCGCGTTTCAGAATACTTATCAAGGACGAAAGACGACTCACTTGATGCAGAGTGATGCAGATGGTGCGAAGGATGAGGGGGGGGGGAGTCCATTCGCTTTGGATGCGGTCGAGAAGAGCAGGAGGAGGATTGAGGTCGGTAGTGAGCGAAAGGAGGAAGAGTCGAGGTCGACGCTCGAGGGTGTTGCTGTTGATGAGCGGTCATGGGATTTCGAGCTTCTTGGTCTTTAGTGGTGTCAGGATGAGTTCAGCTCCTGGGAGTAGGATGATGTGGTTAGAGGTGAAGAAGAGAGGCAGAGCGCGAGGTCAGTTTTGTTTTCGTGTCGTTTCCGAATCTGCGAGCTCGCGCCTCGGTGACCTCGAAAGCCTCGCCCGAGTCCCGCTTCCCTTGCCCGCATTTCTTCAGCTGCTGGGGCTCAGAGGGCCTAAGAAATTCGCCAAGTGCCTTTCGGGTGCCCGAGTGGATAGTTGACTCTCAGAAAGGCTATCTATGTCGTCTTTGCTGGTGATTGAGAGCCTCCTGAAGCAGCAGGGAAAGAAGGTTGTTGAGCTCGCCGAGTTCACGACTTTCGCCGACACCTCTCCTCCGTCTCCCTCTCTCTTGGACCTTGTTTCGGTTCCTCAGCCTTTATTCCGAAGTCGCCTGAACCTCCGAATCCTACACTCACCATCGTGGTCAGGCTGGAGAAGCGTAAACCTGGCCGAATCGACGCGTCGACACGGACCCGACTCTTGCTCGGCTTCTCCCTTCTCGCGAGCTGTTTTCCAACTTGATTCCTAAGTCGTAAGAAGTTCGTAGATAAAAGAGGGAAGCATACACGACGGCATCAACATCTCAACTCTTCTCGACAGCAACCATCGTCTCAGCCATCTCCGACCACCTCCTCAACCCAACCCAGTTCTTCGTAGGCTTCCTTGTGACTACCTCTGTCGTGGTCTCGCTCCTGAGGTGGTGGAGAAGAGGAATGACGAAGTACGAAAGGGAGAGTTGGGCGACAAAGAGGCGAAGAAAGACGAGCTGGTCGAAGAAGAAATAACAAAAACGCGAAGTCAGTCAGACGCGTCGCGTCGAGAAAGCAAAGCCAAGAAGAGATGCGGAAGACGCACAGCGAGCTTGTAGCCGTAGCATTTCCTTGGTGTTGTGAGCGGAATATGGGTCAGCTTCCGAGAAGGAAAAAGAGTGTAGAACAGTGAGGAAAGAAAAACTCACCTGTTCCCTCCTCCGAAACTCGTCGACCAAACTCGATTCCCATCGAAGGCTCCCTTCTCATCCAACCATCTCTCAGGTCGGAAGCTCTCTGAATCAGGATCTTGATGTCTTGACACCCATCCGTTGAGGAGGAAGACTTGAGTGCCAGCTGGGACGGCGTACTCTTCACCTTCGTTTCCGAAGAGCGTCGTGTTGCAGATTGCTGGAGGTAATAGACGAGTAGCAAGGATTTAAATTCAGGTAGGTACGAAGTATCTGAAGAAGAGTAATTTATTACGAACCTTGCCTCTCGGTGAACGGAACGACCTGAGCGAGTCTCGAGCATTCTTGAACGACGGCTTCGAAGTCTGTCGATGAACGACGCGGGAACTCGAGTTGATCAGCAACCATCTCAGATGATAGCTGGTGAGAATTCAGTACTTACAAGGTAAGATATCAGGCGTAATCTCGTCCAGGATAGGAGGTCGCTCGTCGGGAGAAGGAAGCGTTCGAACAAGCTCGTCGTGCAGTCGTTTTTGGACCTCTGGATTCTCGCTTAGGTATTTGAGGACCTGTTAGGTGGAACGTAAGCAAGTGAGGCATTGAGGCATGGATCTGTCTCGAAAGTCATGGAAGAGAGCTCACCCAAAGTTGAGTCGAACTGCGAGAGAAAGGAAGGAAGGTCAGCGCGTCGAGAGGAACGAAGCGAACGGCCCAGCTATGCACGAGCTGACGTCGAGGTGTCAGATCCAGCGACCATGACTGAGTGAAATAGAAAATAAAAATTGATCGGTCTGTGATGATGGAGCTGAGGTATTTCGGACCAGACTCACAAGTTGACAACTCGTCTCGCAACTCATCCTCCGCCATAACTTGACCTTCTCCGTCCCTCGCTTCCTTCCTCATGATGATGTCGATCTGCGAGCACACGCATCTGGTCGGCTTCTCGAAAATCTGAGAGGCCACAAGAGAAGAAGGAAGACTCACCATCGACTCGACCTTCCCAATTTCCCCTCCACCGCGAATCTTTTCCCTCGCCTTCTCAACTCGCTCGACAACGTACGCGGTGCTCCTTCGATGAGCGGCTCGGTATCTAGGATCCAGTCGTTTTACCCAGGAGATGAAGACGTTGAATGGTCCGTCGGTGAGAGTCTGGTGAGGAATTGAAGGAAGAAGACGCGTCGAAGTGAGCTCGGAACGTTGGACGAGACGAAGGAGGAAAGGCGGACGGGCAGAGACGTACGCTGCTCATGATAATCGAGTCCTTGGTCATAGCGTGAACTTTGCCTGAAGAGAGCTGGTTGTAAGACTCTCCGTAGAGGACTTAAGACATCACGTCCTGAAGTTGGACGATGAAGAGAAAAGAACGCGACTTTCGTCAGCAAAGTTCTCTTCTCGCCTGAATTAGATCTTACCGTAGCAAGAAGCTCAAGTCCGTCCAGAGCAGGAACAAAGGATCCTTCAAGCTCCTTCGCAGATCTCGATCTTTCTTCCCACTGATGAAGAAGGATCTTCCAGTGGAAACTAAAGATGGCCGCGCTGAGGTCGAGGAAGGCTGGTGAGAAAGCCTGCGAGAGAGGAGAAAGTGGATTCGGAGATCAGCTGAAGGTTCCACACGCTCTAGAGAAAAAAGAGGGAGAGAGAAAACGACTCCTACATTGGCGAAAGCTCGTCGATGGAAGCTGACGAGCGGACCTGCATCGACAAGACCTCAACCGCATCGACTCAGCTTTTTTCCTTCCCGAACGCTTCCAGTTGTCTACGCACCACTCTTGTTCGACAGCATCCCCTTTGGGATGATCCCCTTGAAGATCTACAAAGCAGCGGACGGAAAGAGAAGGAAGTCAGCGTGCGGCAAGCTCTCTCGTCATCTCCTCCTCCTCCCTTTTTCTCCTTGCTCCGAGAAGATTTTTGATGGGAAAACTCACATCCACAACCATCTGCGCAGTATCCCAGTCCTTGGAGCTATATATGAACTTGATCTGTTCCGGATCCGAGCTCAAGAGCCTACCAGCGAGACCAGCAAAAGGCGTCAGCCTATGTAGCTCGACTTCGAACTCGAGCTCACCTCTTCCTCCTCCCTCCTCCCCTCGTCTGCTTCTGTTCGACTCACAAAGGTTCCCTGAAACTCAACATAACCTGACTCAACTGCCTTTCCCCGAACCTCTCTGGGAACTTTTCGATCCAGGGAGCAACGGTTGTGGTTCTGATGAAGTGGGAGATGAGGGAGAGGGAGTGACCGAAGAGAGGGAGGGAGGGGGTTGTTGGGATTCCTTGGAGAGGACGGGGACGGAGGAGGTGGAAGAGGAGGAGGTAGAGAGTGAGAGCTGCAAGGAGGGAGTAGAGGAGAGCGGAAGGAATGAGGTCAAGGATCATTTTGGGAGGATGTGGTTGGGGGTTGAAAAGGGGGGTGGAGGAGCGAGCGTGGAAGGGTCGGTCGGTCGAGTCGGCGTTGCTATCTGCAGGAAAGAGGGCGATGGAAAATCAGAGATTTTCTCGATCGATGCGAGGTCGATATATGTGAAGCCAAGAGCCAGCGAAGGGTGGGTAGAAAAGTGAAAAGTCTTCAGTAAGATCTAAGACGAAAGAAAGCTAAACGTCTAGCTCAACACCCTCCCTCCCAACGATAGGCTCCTGGTGGCTCTCCTTCCCTAGATCTCTACCGACGGGACCTGATTTCTCTGCAGAGACAAAAAGGAGATAGAAGAGAGAAGGAAAGGTCAGCTCAAGCGGTGAGGGGGGAGGCAAAAAGGGAATGAGGGAAAGAGAACGAGACGCGATGACGAAACAGAAAACGGACCTCTTCCCTCCTTCCAGACGCGTTCGATGAGGTCGTTGAAGCGTTGAGGGTGCTGAGAGTTCGAAGAAGGGAAAATGGAGAGCTGATTAGCGGGGAAGCATCAGAGGGGGAGAGGAAGAAGACTTGGAGAGCGAAACGACGGACTTGGGAGTGAACTGAAGACAACGCGAGGAACGAGTTTGAGAAGTTAGCAAACGCTAGAAGACTTCAGGGGAAAAAGCGATGAAAGTGAAGAAAGGAAGGCTTACTAGCATGACCAGTTCGATCCCAAAGGATATCTTCAGAGACAAACAGGAAAAAGTCGTTCGCGTCAGTTCGATCTCTTCCTCTCCTCTCGTCTCTTTCCTTCCTCTCCTCCCCCCTTGTACCCTCCTCCTTCCTTCAAACTCACTCTCTGCACCCCTCATCGACTCCGCCAAGAAAAGAGAGTTGGCCGGCGAGACCAGGTTATCATCGTCTCCCGTCAGGATCGTGATTTTGGGCACGTTGTCGTCGATGAGTTGAAGTCGAGCAGGAGAGACGTGGTGAGTTAGAGCGGCGATGCTTTGACTGAGGTTTCCGACGAGGGTTTGAGGGCGAGTTAGGGCGTAACGGCGAGAGTATTCCTGGTAGGAGAGAAGCAGAAGGGGTGAGTAAGGAGAAGGGAAGTAGGTTGGGGATGAAGAGTCAGTTCGCGAGGCAGAGGGGAGATGAAGAGAGAGGGAAGGAAGGAAGAGAGGAAGATGGAAGGCAAACCTCGATTCTAGTTTCCCTGTTCGTACGAGCCTGCTCGTCGTTAGGGTCGATTTCATCGAGGAAGGTGGCGGGAAAGAGCATC
This sequence comes from Mrakia blollopis, assembly GCA_000950635.1. Lineage (NCBI taxonomy): Eukaryota > Fungi > Basidiomycota > Tremellomycetes > Cystofilobasidiales > Mrakiaceae > Mrakia > Mrakia blollopis. Next base: position 279,763 of record BBPU01000023.1, on the reverse strand, counting down.
CTGTGAAGGAAAGAAACCGCGCGCATCTCGTTTCAGTTCTGTCTCTGTGCATTTTCTTCATCTCCTTCTCGCGATGGTGCTACTCACTCAATAGCCAACGTGATTCGATCCTTAGGTGCTTTGATCCCGAAGAGACGCGCGAGAGTGACGAGACCTTTGGACTGAGGTTGAAGGGAAGAAGAGGTTGAGTTTGAGTCGGTGTTGAGAGCGCGTTCAGATTGGCGGTTCACGATGGCGCGAAAAGAAGAGAGGAGGCTGACCGGGGGAAGATTCTTGTAGACTCCATGTCCGGAGGAGGTGACGGCGAGGGTGAGGGAGGCGAGGCGTTGAGGGGAGTGGGCGGCGAGTTCGAGAGAGATCATTCCGCCTGAGATAAAGACGACACGGGAAAAGAATGTGAGATTCAGCAGGAGGATGAGGAGAGAGTGTGTGAGAGCAGTAGCCTACCCATCGAGATACCGACCTGAGAAGATAATAGAAGAGGAGGGAAGAAACGGGATCAGCTGGAGCTCACGACGCGTCGAGAACAGGAATCGAGAAGGACCGGCAAAGATCAAAGCGAGGACTCACGAGGTGAACTTCTCTCTCCTTAGTCCAGCCGACAAAGTCCAGCAAGCTCAAAGCATCTTGAGCCATGCCCGAAGTTCTGTTCGGTAAAAGACGAAGCCGGTGAGCTTTGCTTTCTTCGAGGGAGAGCTGGAGGAGAATGAGAAGAGAAGAGACGAACGTGTAGGGTCCGCTTGGCGCACCACTGTGTCCAGCACCACGGTTATCGAAGACGAGGATTGAGTAGTCTGGATGAGCTCCGAAAGTGTCGACCTGATCAGGGTCGAAGTAGAGATGGGACGGGAGGGGAAGTGGTCAGCCAAACAAGAAAGGCCAGTGCGGCGAGATCTCCCTTCCATTCTTCACCCAGAGAGCTAGAGCTGCAAGAGCGCGTACCTGTCTGTTCCACGAGAAAGATGAGTTGTTCAAACCCATGATGAAGAGAACGTGTTCCTTGCCGGACCCGTGTCTGGGAGAAAGGCGTCCGGAGGTCAGCTCCGTCCGTCGCTTCTCGACTCAAAGAACAGCAGGACAGCGACGAGATCTCGACTCACAGCTCGTAGTAGATCTCATGGCCTTGCCCTTCTTCTCCACTGGGCCAGTGTAGTCCCTTCTTGGTGCAGGTCTCTGGAGAGAAGATAGTCGAGAGGTTCTGAGGGTTGAAGTCAGGGGTGGGAGGAGTCGAGGGAGAGAGGGAAGGATCTGGCGACTTTGAGGAGATGAAGGGTATCGAAGGGAGGTAGGATGCTGCTGTCGAGATTGCGGAGGTTATGTAGGAGGTCATGGTAGTGAGAGAAGGGTGCTTGGAAGGGAGGGAGTGGGAGGGGAAGGGAGAAGGGAGGGAGAAGGAGCGAGTGGATCGATGGAGGTTGGCGGAGAGGGGGCCGAGGGAGATGGAAGGGGAAGCTGAGAGCCCGAGGAGAAGTTTTGCGAGGTCGACCGAGGACCGAAAGAAGGAAAGGGAGTAGAAGATGAGAAAGTGATGATTTGCGAGTGAGTCGTGGTTGGTGGCTCGCTTGAGAAAGGGAGGAGAAGAGAGTTGAGCTCGACGTCTTCCGGCCCCTTCGCTTCCCCTCAACGACCAGCAGGACCTCCCTTGGAAAACACTTCACTTCTTCCTTTCTCTCCTTCATCTTCTCATCCGGCATGTCTGCTCCTCGTCTAGGCTGGCTCAAGTCTTCGGCCGGTGGGTCCTCGAAACGATCGAACTCTGGAACTCCAAGAGCGTCGACCTCGTCCGTGCAACACCTCTCCTCGGCAGCCTCAGCCTCAACAGCAGCCTACAAGGACGACAAGAACAGGGTAGCAGCTTACGAGGTACGCTTACATTTATATCGTCTCTCGTTGAAATAGATTGGGTCAGGAGGGTACTGGAGGGAAGGGAGATTGGAAGGAGGTTGGTGAGCTCGAGTCGCGAAGAAGTCGAGCTCTTTCTTCGCTTCCGTCGTCTCTACTGCAGATCTCTCAGCCGGGGGTCAGACTACTCCATGTAGATCCTACATGATAGAGTCTATCCGAACGCACAGAGCTCTCGTGGGAGGCAGGCAACTCCCGTTCGAGGCTCGCTTCAGCTCGCCATCACTCCCTCCTTCCCTCTCGAGCTCACCATCTTCGTCTCTCTTATTCACCACTCCTTCCTCGACTTCTCTCCCTTCAGACACCCGAAGACCAATGTCCCATCTGTAAATCCGATCGATACCTCAACCCGAAACTCCGACTTCTCGTCTCCTCAACCTGCTACCACAAGATGTGAGCCTTCCTCTCCCGCTCTCTCTCCCTTCTCCCTCATCTTGCTCGTTTGATTTCTGACCCTCTTCTCTTCCCTTGCTTTCCCCTCGAATGCGCTGTATCACAGGTGTGAATCCTGCATCGAACGACTCTTCACTCTCGGCCCAGCACCCTGTCCAACATGCAACGTAATTCTCCGGAAATCAGGCTTCAAGGCTCAGACGTTCGAGGATCTACGAGTCGAGGAGGAGGTTGCGATCAGGAGGAGGATAGCAAAGAAGTGAGCACCTCCTTTCTCAGCTCGTCTTCTCGATGAGAGCAGCTTGAGGGTGCTGGTCTTGTTCCGAAACTCAGGAGCTGACAGAGAAATCACTCCTCTTCTCTCTTCTGTTCGCGACTTGTTCTTCGTCTCAGCTTCAACAAACGAGCAGAAGACTTCGAAGACACACGAGCTTACAACGACTACCTAGAAGAGGTGGAAGATATCAGTTCGTATTCAGGAGATCTTCTCTGCCTTCCTTCTCTTCTTCGTTCTTTCCTCGTCCAGCTCGGCGTCCTAACTTCTCATCCCTCTCCCTCCCTCTCTCTTCTTTGTTTTCTTTCCTTCGCAGCCTTCAACCTCCTCAACCAAGTCTCCCTCCCTCAAACCGAAGCTCGTATAGCAGCCTTCGCCGCCGCCAACGCTGACACGATCGATTCGAACGCTCTCTTGGACGAGGAGGAGCGAGAGAGAGTGGAGGAGGAGGAGAAGAGGGCGAAGGAGGAGAGGGATTGGAGGAGAGAGCAGGGCAGGAAGGAAGGGGAGGAGGCGGAGAGGGAGAAGAAGAAGTTGGAGGAGAAGTTGTTGAAGGAGTTGGTGAGTTTGGGTTTATATCAAGTCTGTCTGGTTCGAATGGCGGGGAGGTGAGGGAGAGAGGAGGAGGGAGAGACGCGTTTAAAACACCCTTTTCGTCGCTCGTTCGACGTGAAAACTGATCACCCTCCCCTTCTCTCTCTCTCTCTCTCTCTCTCTCTCTCTCTCTTCTTCCACCTCCAGGAATTTTCCTCCGCCGACCCCTCCCTAATCCTCTCCAAACTCTCCGCAGAATCAGCAGCCTCAACAGCTCCACTCCTCCCTCTCGCTCCTCCCTCAACCTTCGTCCCCCGTCTCCGTCGTTCCGCTGCCTCCCAAGCCCCAGCAGGACCTCCACCGCCCTATAGGGATCCATACGACTCTTACGATACGTGGTACACGATGATGGAGAGGTACGATGATCCTTCGACGGCGAAGTTGAGGGAGGATGGGGATGGACGGGTGGAGGCGGGAGGGTGGAACGTTGGGGAGACGTGGGAGAGGGCGGTGAGAGGGGCGGTGGCGGGTTTGGGGACGGAGGTGTTGAGGGGACTTTAGAGGGGGAGCTTGCCGCATCTGTTGTACTTGCTTTGGTTTTGATTTGTCGGGAGAGAGGAGGAAGGGACGGAGAGGTCGCGTCGCGTTTGATCGTTTGATGAGCACCGATCCGTTTTGTCATTCTTTCGCTGGTCGTTCGAGAAAGAAAGATTCGCCAGGATGGGTCTTGCAAGGAGAGAGTAGCACTGTAACATGAATGTGGGAGACAGAAGGAAGCGCGTCTTTCCCTTTCATTCTTCCTTCTTTCCTCGCTCTTTCTCCTCCCTCTCTCCCACTCCCTCGCATCCCCCAACCCACAAAGCATGAAAAAAGACTGATACATAGTTCAACATCATCCACCTCCCCCCCCCCCCCCTCCAAGCTCCAAAAACACTTCCAACCCCTACAACCTCTCCTGCGTCCTCGCATCCGCCAACTGCTTCTTCATCTTCTTCAATCTCTCCTGCTCCTTCTGCCTCTTCGCCTGAGCCTGAGAAGTCTCCCCTCCACCTCCTCCTCCACCTTGGGATCCCATCTGGTCGTAGCGAGGGGCGTGGGTGTAGGTTGTGTTCTGTGAGGAAGAAGGAAGGGAGGAAGTCAGTTTCGAAGGGTCGAGATCGTGTCGTTCTCTTGTAGAGGACGAGGAAGAGAGCGAAAAGGAAAGTGGTAAGTATGAAGAAAGCTGGAATCAGAACTCACCGAAGGAGCCGGAATCCTAACGTTCCTCCTCTTCTTATCAATTTTCTCTCCCTCCGGTCTCTCCCAAGCCTTCTTCCCTCCTCCTCCTCCTCTTCCATCTGCGTTCCTCTCCGCATCGGCAAACTGACCCGATCGGATATCGATAGAAGGAACGGATTTCGTCCTGAACGAGCTGGACCGCTTGATGATAGGTCTCGACCAGGCCGCGAGGAGATGGGAGGCTTGTCGTTTGATGTGGGAGGTAGAACGGAGGGATTTCGAGTAGAAGAGGATGACTTTTCCGAGATTGGAGGCTTTGAGGGTGTCGGTGTCGATCGGCATCTGCGGGAGAGGAGCGAAGAATGCGATGAGTGAGGCGGGGAGGGAAGAGAAGATGCAGCAGTCAGCGAACGAAGGAGGGAGAGGAAGGAAAGAGAGACGAAACAAACCTTGACCAAGATGTCAAAGAACGAGTTCTGGATGTCGAGAGCTGGGAGAGACTTATCCGGAAGAGGTTCCAACCATCGCTTGACTGCACTGAGGAGATCGTTATCGACAATGGACTGTCCCATGGTCGACCTGAAGGAAACGAAAGAAAGACGCGTCGAAACGAAGTGGTCAGCGTTCTCCTTCGATCTCTCCGAGCACTCCTAGTTCCTGCGTCCCGGAGTCCCCACTTCGCCTTTCTCCCCAGCTGGAGAAGAAAGGGAGTTGAGAAGCTTGGAAGGGAGAAGAGCGACGCGCGAACGAGAACGAGAACGAAACGAGGTGGAAGGGAACCTCGAAAACTCACTGCTGCAAGATACTCATCACGTCCTTCAACATCGCCAGCTTGGCCGAAGCGGGTCGCTTGTCCATCACAGCCGCTTCGTCCTTCTCGGCGGCGGTAATCATCCTATCCCTGAGGCTCGAAATGAGCTCGTCGTTCATCTCGTCGAGGACCTGAGTGTCGTTAGGCGAACGAAGGTGAAGGCAAAGAGAGGGTTGGGAGAGTGAGCGAAAGGCGAGCCACGAGATGACAACAACGTCGATACGAAGGGAGAGGTATCGAGATGAGGGAATTGATAAGGGAGTCCAGAGGGAAAGCGAGAACAAGAACTCACATCCTCTCCATCCCTCTTGCTCTTCTTCCTCTTGTTCTTGGGAGCCTTGACGATCTCGTCGATCCTTCGGTTCAGCAGGAGTCGTCGAGCTGAAAAACGAGAAGTCGAGCAATACCCAACCAGAATGGTACATCAGCAAGACTGCTTTTGTTCTGTTGACACGAAGGAAGGGAGAGAAGGGAGAGGAAAGGGACTCACTGGTCGCCTCGTCCATGGGTTCATCGGGTCGATCCTCCTCCTGTTCGTTCCCACTTCGGTCCTCCTCGGTAGGTGCAGTTTTACGCTTCTTCTTCCTGTGGCATCCACGAGAACAGCGACGGAAAAAGGAGTCAGCGGATGAGCAAAGGAAAGAAGAGTCGAGAGCTCGCGCTGAGCTCAACCCTTCCCTTCCAAAAACAAGAACAGGTCTACTCACCTAGGTTTCTCCTCACCCTCTTCCTCATCCTTCTTCTTCCTCTCCTTCTTCTCCCCACTGCTCTTCTTGGACTTCTTGAACTTGAGCTTCTTCTCCCTCGCATCCGCGTCCTCTCCATCCGAGTAGTTCCCTCCTGCTTCGTCGGCGTCCTCCTCGGGTTGAACGGAGGGTGAGCGGGAGTGGGATGCTGAGCGAGATCGAGATCGGGAGCGGGAACGAGATGGGGAAGCGGAGGGGGAGGCAGCGGTGGTGGTGGATTTGGGATGGGAGGTGACTTGAAGGGAAGGAGGGGGAAGGAGGTCAGCTTGACGTCGAACGTTCAAAGGAGGTCCTGGACGACAGGAAGACGTCTGCTACTCACGATTCCTGTGCTGTTTAGCAGGTTTATCCTCCTCGTCATCATCGTCGTTGGACGAGAGGTCTGAATCTGAATCTCCACCGAAAACCTGTTGTCGAAGAGCGGCCTGTCGATCCGCCTCATCCTCCTCCTCGTCGTCCGACGCTGCTGCTGGGGCTGCTGAAGCTGAGGGTTTCTCCGCCATGACAGCGTCCTCCTCCTCCTCCTCCTCCTCTTCTTCCTCTTCGGGGGCAGGAGAGGGAACTCTGGGAGCTGGAGCTGAGGGTTCAGGGAAGTCGTGATCTGCTGGAGGAGGGGAGAACGACGGCGTCGGAGAACGGGGAGAGGACTGCCACAGAGCCAAAGCACGAGGTTGTTAGGATTCGTTTCTATAGAGAGACAACGTGGGTATAGATAGGTTGCTTACATGATCTGACATTGGAATCGGAGGATGGGACGGGAGTGGGTGTTGGCGGGATGAAAGCGCAGACGGGCCTCCTCGAGATTTCGATTCGCCTCTCTTTTCTTTTTGAAGGAGAGGTGAGTTGACCTGCAACTCCCTTCTGGGCTCAAAAAACAACAGCAACCCATTAAACAACAATGGATAAATCTCGTGAGTACTCTCATCCCTTACACCTCCTCCTTTCTATACATCCTCTGCCCCCCTTTCAAAAGAGAGACAACCCAGGGCTGACTCTTTCTCCTTCTTTCTCCCCTTCCCTCCTGCTCCTTCAGCCAACCCGGGAGTGACCGTTGTTCTCGGTTCCCAGTGGGGGGACGAGGGCAAAGGGAAGCTAGTAGACATTCTCGCTTACGAGGCTGACGTCTGTGCTCGATGTGCCGGAGGAAACAACGCTGGACACACCATCGTCGTGGGAAAGGGAGACCAGAAAAAGAAGTTCGACTTCCACTTGCTGCCTTCAGGTACGTCTCTTCTCCTTCCTTCTTTCATGTTTTGGACGTGCTGGAGGCTGGAGCTGGGTATGGGCTAGGGCTGGGGGAAAGAACGGAGTCTCTAGGAGGTTTGGAAGCGGTAGGGATGGAAGGGAAAGCGAGATGGCGGAATCAAGGTCGGACGGAGACTGCCCGACAAAACCGAGTCACCCTCTTCCCTCTCTCCTCCCTTTGATTCCCTCTCCTCCCGCCTATACACCCACCCACCCACTCTACCACCACACCATACCCTACCTGGGAGAGAACAATCCTTCCTATACCAAATCGCGCTATCTCTGCCATTTGACTCGCCAAGCCCCGCTCCTCCCCGTCTCCTCGCGCTCTCTCCCCATCTTTTTCAGCCCACGCACTCTTTCTACTTGAGCTGACTCTCCTCACCTGTCACTTCTGTTCGTATTGCGATGGTACAGGTCTCATGAACCCCAAGTGCGAGGCCTTCATCGGATCCGGAGTCGTCGTTCACGTCCCTTCGCTTTTCGCTGAGCTCGAGAACTTGCAAAGCAAAGGTCAGTTTCAACTTCATTTCGTCTTCCTTGGAGAGAGTTTGAGCTCGTCTTTGCTCCTTCGCATGGACTGATTTCTCGCTCTCTCTGGGGGGTCTCTTCTTCTACTATCGGAGCTGGTTCGAGAAAAAGCTGTATGACTGACTGACTTGTCTGTTCGTTCTCGTTTGGTCTGGGATTCAGGTCTTCCTTGTGAAGAGCGACTCTTCGTCTCTGATCGAGCCCATCTCGTCTTCGACTTCCATCAGATCGTCGATGGATTGAAGGAGGTTGAGCTTGGTGGATCGTCGTGAGTTTAAACATCCTACCTCTACCTCACATCTCTGGGTTCTCTTACCAGGAGCTCCTAATCTCCATTTTCATCTCTTCGGACCCGAACGAAATCTGACCTCTTTCCTTTCCTCTCTCTTCCTCCCTCCCCTTCTCCCCTCTCCCTTCTCTTCCACTCCCCGCTTCCCTCTTCGCCCATCTTCTCCTCGCCTTCGCCTTTGTCGCTTCTAGCATCGGAACCACCCGAAAGGGAATCGGGCCCGCCTACTCCTCGAAGGCCTCGCGATCTGGTCTTCGAGTTCACCACCTCTACGACCCCGAGGTCTTCGCCGCCAAGTTCAGGACCCTCGTCGAGGGAAGGATCAAGCGATACGGTCACTTCGAGTACGATACCGAGGCTGAGATTGAGAGGTACAAGGTCAGTCGCACGCTCCCTTTCGCGCGAGCTCGAACGAACCTCCTCCAACCTCGAATTGACTTCTTCCTCTCCCTCTTCTCTTCGTACTTCGCTTCTTTTTCGTTATCAGGTCTACGCCGAGCGACTCCGCCCTCACATCACCGACGGAGTCAACTTCCTCCAGGTCGCTCTGGCCGAGAAGAAGCGAATCCTCGTCGAGGGAGCCAACGCTCTCATGCTCGATCTCGACTACGGAACCTACCCTTTCGTCACCTCTTCTTCGACCGCTATCGGAGGAGTCTGCACCGGACTCGGTATCCCTCCCAAGAAGATCGGGAAGGTCATCGGTGTCGTGAAGGCTTACACGACGAGAGTCGGAGGAGGACCTTTCCCTACTGAGCAGCTGAACGTGAGTCCGAGACCTTTTTTGGCTTGGTCGGTGTGTGCTGTGTGAAGAGGCCGACGGAGGAGATGAGTGGGAGACTCAAAGAGAAGGAGTTGACGCGTCGAGGAGAATGAGAAACAAAGAACGAAGAGCTGACCTTTTTCCTCCTCTTCTCAGGCCACCGGAGAGATGATGCAAGAGGTTGGAGCTGAGTACGGGACCACCACTGGACGACGTCGTCGTTGTGGATGGCTCGATCTCGTCGTTCTCAAGTACTCTCACTCCATCAACGGTTACGACACCCTCAATCTCACCAAGCTCGACGTTCTCGACGGACTCAAGGAGATTGAGGTTGCTGTTGCGTACGAGTTGAATGGGAAGGAGATCTCTGGGTTCCCTGGTACGTCCCAACAAGCTTCCAAGCCTTTCCGAGGAAGACGACGGGAGAGAGACGAGGAGCGAACCGCTGACACCTTTCCTTTCCTTTACTCGTCCTTGTTGTGTCTTCCTCCGTTCTCAGCCGATCTCGAACTCCTCGCCAAGGTGACGGTCAAGTACGTTACCCTCCCTGGATGGAACACCGACATCTCTAACATCACCACCTGGGAAGCTCTGCCCGAAACCTGCAAGGCCTACGTCGAGTTCATCGAGAAGTTCGTCGGAGTGCCCGTCGAGTGGATCGGAGTTGGACCTGCTAGGGAGTCGATGTACGTTCAGACTACCTCTCTTGAACCCTCTTTTCGCAACCGATAGCTAACCTCGCTCCTTCTCGCGTTTGCTCTTCCGCCTTCGTTCGTTCATCAGGATCACCAAAACCCTCCCTTGATCTCCCTTTCCATCCCCACACCCTCTCAAAGAAGTCAAACAGCCAGAATGAACCCGGAAGCGTGCTTATAGAGGATTCCTCGGATCCTAGGGTTTTTATTTAAAGACTACCCTGTTTCCTCCTCCTCTTCGTTTTTTTGGGACTCGTTTTTCTTGTTGTGGATCTCTCTCTCTCTCTCTCTCTCTCTCTCCCTCTTCCCCCCTTTTCGATCTTCCCCTTTTCTCCCTTGTTGGTTTATACGTTCCGCCTTTTTTGGTTTGCTGTCTTTCATAAATGAAATCTCCTTCTTTCTTCGTAGGTATCTCGGACGACAAAGGAAGCGACGGGAAAATGGAGAAAAAGCGGAAACGCGTGGAGTTGAGTCTCGTTCTGCGAGGGCAAGAGTCATAGAGAGTCTAACATAGGTAGATGGTCTGATTATGAAGATGAAGTCCACGTCCGTGGCAAAGCCCAAGAGAGAGAGAAATAAAGAAGAAGAGACAGATGATGCGAAGAGAAACGGCCAGCGCGTCGTGAGATCGAACGGATCATCACTTCAGGCTTCGACCTTTCCTTCCAATTAAAAACCGACGACACCACATAGATCTTAAACCCAGGACAGAATGGCATAGTCAGCTTCGATTCTCAAGATGGGTTAGAGAAGAAAGGAAAACGTCTCACCTCTTCCTTCTTCGAAGACGCGTTCGAGGAGAGCGTTGAACCATTTTGAGCGCTGCACGCGGGAGAGGAGAAGAATGAATAGAGAGGGGTTAGATAAAGGTGAGGGTGTGGTGAGGAGAACGGAGAAGACGAACCTGGAGTTGGACTGATTAGAGAAGCAAAAAGGACGGAAAAGAGTCAGTTTTGCGAGGAGGGATGCAGAGAGCTAGAAGAGAAAGAAAAGTGTCAAGAGAGAAAACTCAAGCTCACTAGCATGCCCAGTCCCTTCCCAAACGACAGCTGCTCAAAAGACCAGACAGAAAATCAGCTCAACGTTCATCGCCCCGTCGGATCGAACCCCCCCCCATCAGACTCACCTTCCGCCCTCGTCAACCCTTCTTTGATCAGCCTAACGGACTCTCCGACTCTAACTAAGCTGTCTTCGTCTCCGCTGAGAACAACGATCTTCGGGACTTGGTTGCTGATCATCCTCAAGCGAGAGGGAGAAACGTGATGAGTGAGAGCAGCGAAGGACTGGGAGAGGTTGGATCGGAGAGGTTGGGGTCGTGTGAGGTGGAAGCGATGCTTGTATTCCTGAAGCGGGGAAGGGGGTGGACGGGTCAATTTGGGGAAAGAAAGGAAGGGAGAACGAGACGCGACGAACCTCGAGGGTGGTTTGGAAGTTGACTTGGTTCGAGTGAGGATCGATCTCGTTGAGCCAATTGACAGGATATTGCATCCTGTGGAATGAAGATGGAAGAGAAGGTGTTGGGAGGCAAGCTTCTATTGAGGGAGAGGTGGGGAAGGAAGAAAGCAGGAACGAACTCGACGAGCATTCTGATCCGTTCCTCCAGCGATTTCGTCCAGATGAGCTGAGCGATGGTTTTGAGCCCCTTCCACTGAATCAAGGAGATGATAGAGAACCGCTATGATCAGCCAGCTGAAGAGATCGATGACTAAAGAGCGAGAGAGAAGAAGAAGCGGCCTTACGGGAGGAAGGTTTTGAAGAGGAAAGACATGACCCGATGAGGAGACGCAGATCATGAGAGATGCGAGTCGAGTTGGGATTTGAGAGGCGAGTTCTGAAGAGGGATCGCGGGTTCGAAAGTTTAGAGTAGAGTCAGGTCGAGATCTCGACGCGACGGGAGGGGAAAAGAGACGAAGAGCTCACCCAAAGCGACCATACCACCTGTTTTTCGGGGATACAAGAGATGAAGATCAGTTTATTTGCTGGTCTTATCGCGAGCCTTGCTTACCTAGAGATGCTCCGACCTGTACGCTCGACGGGAAGTCGACCACGCTGGACAATCAGCTTGGCTCTACTTCGCTCTCGGCCTTCGTGAGACTCGACTCACAACATGCACCTCCCTCTCCTCCGTCCATCCCACATATTCAAGAAGACTCGAAGTGTCTTGAGCCATGTTGGAAGTTCTATAACGTCCAGGAAGAGAGGTTCAGCCTCAACTCAACGTTTTCTGTTTCGTTCGCTCGTTGACTCACGTGAACCTCCCCTGAGGCGAGCTCGAGTTTCCAGCTCCTCTGGGATCGAAAACGAGTACCGAGTAGTTTGAATTGGAGGTAAAGTGCTCGACCTGTGGGTGAAAAAGAGTAGGAGCGGGGGAAAAAATCTCAGCTCGCGCGCGCGACTTCGACCGCACGATGAAGAGAGGATCGACAGGTACCTGCTTGACCCATGCGAACGAGGTATTGTTGAGTCCAGTGATGAGTACGACGTGCTCTGGGCCTGACCCATGGCTGAGAGGACAAAAAGGAAGGGGGAGAGGAGGAGAAAGGAGAAAGGAGGTTCATCAGCGTCACGAGCTCGGAAGCGAAAAATGAAAGGAGAGAAGCTCACATCTCGTAGTAGATCTCATGCCCACCATTCCTGGCGTGGATTTGGTGATATCCTTTTGAGGCGCAGGTGGTAGGATTGAAGATTGACGCGGGAAGAAGTCGAGTCGACGGGAAGCGAAGATCGCCCTCAGCTTTGAGGTCCTTATTGAAGGCCAGAGTAGATTCGATGGAGACTGAGAAGTCGAGAGGAGGTACGGTGCTAGTCATTCTGGGTGGGTTGTGGTGGTTGGACTGAGGGAGAAGGGAAGGAGGAGGTAGAAAGAGGGACGCGGGCGTCTACAACTCGAGTTGTGGTTGAGAGAAGGAAGAAAGGGAAGAGAGAACGAACTTGAAATCTTCCCTTCCTCCCTTCACTTTTTTTGGGTCGTCAGGCCATCCCTCTGAATCGGCGCGGAACAAGAACTGATCTTGTCTGGAGGTCCGACGCGACGGGGGAGAGGGGTGAAGAGGTCTGAGGGAGGAAGTTCAAGGAGGTCCTTCCTTCCCTCCGAAGGATCCGAGACATGCTGCGGAAGAGGAAACTGTGAGACGAGAATGTAGTTGAAATGAATCGGAGGTAAGGGGACGGAGGGATCTCGAGTGGGAAGAGGAGGAGAGGAGAGGGAGAGGGAAAGAGGAGGTTCAGGTGGAGAGCGATGCTGTGGGTCGCTGAGGTTCTGGGAGTATTCTTGTTTCACAGCAGCTTGAAGATGGACTGGATCTATGAACTCCAAGAGCCCAAGAGTGTCGTTTCAGTCACGAGGAAGAAGATATAGGTTGCTGAGGGAAGAGAAAGAAAATAAGGTTGACCGCGATTCGCCCGCTGCCATCCTCCCTGGCTACCTTTTCCTGCTGCCTGCAGTAGCAGATGTCAGACCTCGACCTTCAGAGACGTTAATCGAGTTACAGCTTCAGGTGAGAAATCCTCCCGACGAGCTGAGAAGGGACATCCAAGTGCCCTTAAGCTCGAGCTCAACAACGACCTCCTTCTCTCAAACTCTCTTCGCTTCTGCCTTCTCCGTGCCCTTTCTCCCTTTACACGTGAGCTGGAAATCCCAAGGGAAGTCAGCCTCGAGTCTCAGCTCACAGTTCATGAGCTCAAACTCGAGAAAAGATCAAAGGAAGAGGGTGGGAGCTGAGGGCAAGAGGCCTCTAAGTTTCGTTTTCTTTCCTCCTTCGTTTTGACCTTCAACCACCAGTTTCGATGGCTCCCCCTTCTGCACCCCTCCCTGGGCAGCATCCCGCCCGAGGTCTTCAAAAGACTCGGAACCCGTCTTCCAACAAACCCTACGCTCGTCCCATCTCAAACCAAAACGGAGAATCCATCTCTACCAGGGATAGAAAAGCTTCGACTTCGACCTCCTCCTTCTCGACAGTCCCTCACACGTCGTCCTCCTCGGAAGGAATCCTCTCAAGTCTAAGGAGCATGCTCTCAGCTCCTCTGGGATGGATGGGTCTGTCCTCCAAGTCGTCGACGGATGGCAAGAGGAGGAAGGCAGCCGGATCAGAAGGAGCGAGGTTGAACAAGCTTCCACCACCTCCTCCTCCTTCCTCGGCGTCAGCTCGCAACAACTATCCATCCACGATGGATCTCGAGTCCGGATCCTCTCGCTACCAGCTCCCTCCTCCCCAAGGTCCTTCCTTCTCCTCCTCGGCAGCTCAGAGGTACAACCCCATCCCCACCAGCCACTCGATGCCCTACCTCGACGCACCCATCAACGGCCTTCCTTCCTCCGTTCAACCTCAACCCAGGTCCTCCCGTCCACTCCCCTCCACCTCTTCGACAAGCAGACACATCCCAACCTCCAGTGTCAGCAACATGCCCCGATCGGCTTCCCTCCTCTTCCCCGCCAACAACCTTAACGGATCCGTGGAGCCATCGCAGCCCATGCAGAGGAGTGAGAGGTGGATGGAGCGATACACGCGAAGGGACGATCAGAGTCCTGCTCCTGAGGTCGACGTGAGTCTGCTTTCCTTCGCTTCTCGAGCTCAGCAGGATAAGCATAAGCTAATACTTGTTGCCGTCGCTTCTTGTCTCTCTCAGCAATCGAGACTGGCACCCTACGGAGCCTCCTCTCCTGGACCTCTCGCTCGTTCGAGCACGTCCCGTCATCTCTCCTCGGTCCCACCTCACCTTCGACCTCTTCCTCGATCTGTTTCCGTCGTCTCGCTCGACAACTCGAGGAGGAGCATGAGCGTTACCGACGAGGTGAGCAAGCATCCTTTCTTTCAGAGCTTCAGAGAGGAGAAGAGAGAAGAGGAGCGAGCTGACCATTCCAATCCTTCCTTCTTTTTCTTTCGTTTTTCCAGCCCGACAGGAAGCGATCCAAGTCTCGAGGACAGATGGTATGGCAGCCTGAGGAAGGGTTCCTCTCCAAGAGTACTGTTGAGCAGCGAGCTGGTACGTTTTCCTCCTCTTCTCTAGACGAGCTCGCATTCATTCGCGAAGGTGACCTCGCGATCTCCCTCCCTTACCCATCCCTTCTCTTCTTCCCTCGAACAGTACCTTCGCCTCTCCCCACCCCCAACGCCGCCGAACGAATCCTCCTCGCTCTCGAATCGATGCGATCTCCGCTCCTCGATGCTCGCCGACACCATCCGACTCTTCCTTCCTCCATCCCTCGCTCCTCCTCCCTCAGCAAGATCCACGTTCCGTCGGCTGCTGCTCGAGAGAAGGAGAAGGAGGAGAAGAAGCGAGACGTAATGATCAGTCCTTACGGTCGAGGAAGGGAGAAGAGGGAGAAGGAGAGGTTGGAGGTGAAGGGCAGTGGATTGAGGCAGACGTTGGGAAGGAAGGAGATGGAGCAAGATGAGGTGGAGCCTTCGCCGGTCAAGCGAGGGAGTGGAGCGTCTAAGGGGAAGGGCAAGGGCAAGGAAAGGGAGAGAGAGAGGAGGAGCGAGAGGAGAGGATCTCAGATGGATGGGGATGATGAGGAAACTCGTGAGTACAGGGTTGCGTCGCGAGAGGTGTTGAGCTTGAAGCACGAGATGGAAGCTGAAGCTGACCCTCTGCTGCTTCTTTCCGTTCCGCCACAGCTAAACGGCGACACACTTCGAGGAGGAGAACCGACCGAGACGACGATACTCGGATGTCTGAGAGCGAGTTCTCTCCAGCGTTCGTCCTTCTTTCTCTTTCCATTCCTTGTCGATCTGCCTCTCAAATCCGATCCTGACTCCTTTCGTCGATTTCCTATCCACAGACCTCCCTCTCCTCCCAAGCGAACCCTTCCCGCTCCTCCAACGGACGACTCCGCCTTCCAACCTCTGGCAGCCAACGATCCGACTTCTCGAGCTCGATCCGCCCTTCGAGCTCGTTCGAGCACGTCGAGGAAGCACGTCTCCGCCGTCAACTCGCGAAGCGGAACTCCTGGACCTCTGAGGATGTCAGCTCGAGAGGAGGATCTTCCAGCGGAGGAGGACGACGATCTGGGAGCCTTGGACAAGATCAAGTTCGTCCTCCCTGGAGCTCCCGCTTCTTCGAACGAAGGAACGAGGAAGGCCTCGAACGGAACGAGCTCTCTCCTCTCCAGGATGGACTCCACTTCTGCTGCTTCGTCTTCGTCGGCTCCAGCTGCGTCGAGCGTCTTCGCTGCTCCCTCGAGTTCGTCTTCGGCTCCTCCTCCCAAGGTCCCCTCGCCCAACCCCTTCGCCGCTCCTCCTGCTCCTGCCGCTCCTACCACCTCTCGAACTCCTTCAGCTGCCTTCTCCTTCACTACTACCACTCCTACTCCTCCTGTCGTCGCCCCCGTTCCTACCACGGCCACCTCAGGCGTCCCAAACTTCTTCGGATCCAAGGCTGAAGCTGCTACTCCCATCGCTCCTCTTCCAAAGAAGTCGTTCCCTCTCGGAATGGGACACCCTACCAACAACGGCTCAACCACCCCTTCAGGACCTCCTCCCTCCAAGCCCTCGGTGCCCAACTTCTTCGGAAACGCCTCCGCCGCTGCAGCTCCCTCGAGGATCCCAACTCCTCCTTCGGGAGCCGCGTTCCTCTTCAACAAACCTCCTACTCCCGTCCCCTCAGCACCCACTCCTCCTCCTGCTGCAGCTTCGAATCCTTTCGCTGGAGTCGGAATCGCCAAGCACGCAGCTCCAGTTCCAGCGCCAGCTCCTTCGACGAGTTTCGGGGCCGAGACCAAAGCTACTCCTTCGCCTTTCGGAGGATTCGGATCGTTCGGAAGCTCGAGCTCGACCGAGGCACCCAAGTCGAACGTGAGTACTCTTCTGAACTTGTCCTATGCGTCTTAGCTTGCTGAGGATCGTCGCTGACTTCGCTCTCCTTTAGCAGGTCTCGTTCTCGACAGCAGCTACGACTCCTCCCGCGACGGCTCCTGCTCCCATTCCAGCCGCTCCAGCCTCGAACCCATTCAGCTTCGGTCAAGCAGCCAAGCCAGCCGCCGCTACCTCGTCGTCTGGAAACGGATTTGGAGCTCAAGCTTCGACGCCTTCGTTCTCGTTCGGAGGAGGGAAGAAGGAACCCTCGCCAGCTCCCGTCGTCGCCGCTCCCACTGCCTCCCCCTCCCCTTTCTCCTTCTCGGCACCAACGTCCAAGGAGCCCACTCCCACTCCCGCGGCCTCGTCGTCGTCGCTAGCTTCCAGCAGCAATCCCTTCGGATCCCAACCAGCAGCAGCCTCGTCTGGGTTCTCGTTCGGAAAGCCAGCAGCTTCTACCCCAGCACCAGCAGCTACCTCCTCTCCTTTCACCTTTGGATCCACACCGGCTCCCACTGCGATCTCGAGCGGAACCAAGGACGATTCGTCGATGATGGAGTCGTCGCCCGACAGGCCTTCGTCGTTCGCGTTCGGATCGACCGCTCCCTCGGCATCAGCTCCTCCCAACCTCTTTGGAGGATCATCTTCCGCTATCGCAGCTCCCAAGCCAGCGGCTCCTACCTTCGGAGGCGGAGGAGGTATGTTCGGATCCAGCACCGGCGCGTCGTCGTCTCCCTTCGGTGCTCCAGCAGCTTCGACGAGTCCAGCTCCATTTACTTTCGGTCAGCCAGTGGCAGCCGCTCCAGCATCAGGAGGATTTGGAACCTCGTCGTCGACTTCAGGCTTTGGACAATCCACTCCTACCGCTCCCTCCTTCGGTCAATCAGCCTCGTCAGGCTTCTCCTTCGGTGGAGCCGCCGCGTCGCCAGCAGCAGCCTCTCCTTCGACCTTCTCCTTCGGAGCTCCCTCGGCCGCTCCAGCTGCACCAGCTCCCAGCTCGTTCAACTTCTCCTCCCCACCTCCTCAAGCCGGTTTCGGAGGACTCGTCTCTCCTGGTCTGGCGTCGAACTCGAACCCCAACCCCTTCGGATCGTCCGCTCCCGCTCCCACCTTCGGAGGAGCTTCAGTAGCTCCCTCGACCTTCTCGTTCGGAGGAGGAGCTCCCGTTGGAGGAGGATCATCGTTCACTTTCGGAGCAGGATCGACGGGTGGATCAGTTTCTGGCACTCCTCCTCCCTCCTTCGGGTCGCCTGGACCTCAATCTCCCGTCGCTGGAACTGGAACGCTGTTCAACATGGGAGCAGCCGACTCGGCACCTTCTCCTGGGAGGGTCGGTGCCAATGGACGAACCATCAGACCTTTGGGATCTAGGAGGGGAGCCAAGAGGACGTAGGAGGTTTCGACGACGTTCCTTGTGAGTCAAATTGCTCTTTTTCCTCTCGTCATCCAACTCTTGAATTGACTTCGTCCTCTTTCTTCTGGTAGCTCTCTGCTCTCTGCTTTCCCACTCTACCGGACACATCTTTCGATATCTCTTTCTTTTCTCTCTCTTTCGCTTGTATACCGAGTGAGTCTTTCGCTCCGTCCTTCGGGAAGCATCTTTCTTTTCCCTCGCTGACCAGCTTCCCTTCTTCCTCACAGTTTCTCTCTCTCTCCTTCAGACATCCTCAATAATGGAAGGTCGATCAGTCGACCATCTAATCGGGTACCCATCTGTGAGTCGAGCCGCTGTCCAAACCGAGTTCTTCGTTGACCAGGATCGCTGACTCGTCGTTCCCTTCTACTTCTCCAGGCTCGCACTTCGCTCACGCGACACTCATCAAAAACGGAGATCGAACTTTTTCGATCGCGCCTACACCGTTCCTCTCGAGTGAGTTTCCCCTACTTCTTTTCCCACACATCCTCTTCTCCTTCTGACTTTCGTTCCTCTCTCTTTTCCCCAGACAATCACGGAGGTCGAAGCGCTCGACCATCTCGCTCCGTTCTCATCTCTCTCCATCTGTTTCTCTCTCTCTCTCCTTGCTATGATCAGCTTTTGCTTCGTTATTTCCCACTCGTCGGTTTCGTTGCATCCTAGGGTCGAGGCGCGGGTTCGCGTCTTTCTTTCTTCGACCAATCTCAAGTCTTTCTCTTTCTCTTTCTCTCTCCACATCGTCGCATCTTCCCTCCTCGTCACATATAAATTTATCGCATATCATCTCCCTCCCTATCTCTCTTCTCTTGCCTCGATTTTGTCTTCCGTTTGCTTTCTCTGCGTGTTTTGTAGAGACTCTGTTTCGCGGTTGCTTTTGCTCGTTCTTCCTGACTTCTCCCTCGCTTGTTCGTTGATCACTTCGCTTTTCGCTTCGCTCTTGTCCTTTTCTTTCCCCTTCTTACCTTCTTCGTTTCGTTTGACACTCTTTGATGGCTTCGTTCCATGTTCGCTTAATCGCCTGTCGTTCCCGTGAAAGTAAGGTGGAGAAGAGGAACGGTCGACGCGTCTCGAGTTCTTCTCACCTTCCTTCTTCTCGTCCATCAAGTAAGTGTCCATCGAACCCACAACCGCCTGATTAGAAGTCAGGTACTCTACCGATTGAGCCAGCCGGCCTGTTCAGCTTGATGCTTTACACATATTTAGCTTGTCAAGGCTTCAAAGTTAGTGTACAAGATGGGCTGAGGAGAGCTCGCCTGGCTGAGAGCTCGGAGCAGTCCTCTTTCTGCTTCTCCCTCCGTCTCTCCTCTGTCAGTTGGAGAATTGATGGAAGGGAGAGAAAGTTTACCGACAGGTTGTTTCATCGGTTGGAAAGGATGGCTTCCATGTTTAGAGACCCGACCTCGGATGATCTGATCGTTCAGGGCCTGGAGTGGGAAACGAAAAGGGAGGAGGAGAGACGCTGGCTGGGTTGAAGTCGCGTTGCGGGGATCTAGTCTCCTTTCGACTTTTCTCTGGTGGTACTGGTACCTGAAAGATACTCAGCAGCTACATCTACCTTCTTTTTTCCTGTGCTCAAAATGTGAAGAGAAAGGGAGCTGGTTGCTGGACTTCGCCTCGGACGACGCGTCGCTCTCTTTCTTTTCGACGGTCTTTCACTTTCATGCCGACACTGAGCTACCACGTTAGACGAGCTCTCTACTACAAGCATTTCGATTTCTCCAGCCAGAATCCCGTGAATACCTGGTTCTGTTGGGCGGACGATTGATTTCTGACGCTTGAACTCCGTTTCGCGACTTCATCTCTTATCTCAATTCCAGAGACTTCAAAAGTAAGATACGCCCACATCTATATGATGCAAACCTAAGGCTCCTGCAACGAGAAAGCTACGATCACAAACTCACTCCAACTCCACTCTTCGCGACCGCCCAAAGAGTCCCGCTCACGGCGAAGGAGATCGCTGGAGTGACTCCGTAGCTGAGAGTGATGATCCGAGCGATCTGACCTTCGGCTTCCTCTGGAAGCTCGGCGAGAACCGCGACCGCTGCGAGGGTCTGTGGACGCGAGGAGAGAGACAGCGCGGTTGCGAGTCAGCTTCCCGTTTGGCAACAGAAGGCTCGAGTGGGAGATGTGGAAGCTAGGAGCCCAATTATGCTTACCAAAGCAGGAGGGCCGACGGGAGAAAGACACAAGATGAAGTCGAGCATCGGGTCGTCGTCCTGTCGAAGAAGACGCGTCGAGGAGGGAAGTGAACAAAGAAAACGGAGCGGAAGTCAGCGAGAGCGTGAATTTGAAAGAGGAAGAGACTTAAGATTCTCACCAGAAGTCCAGGGATACCAGTCCTAATCGCATAGATGAGCGAGATCGATAGTATCGGCATCACCGCGAACCTCCAGACGAAGAGCGTTGCGAGGACCTTTGGGCGAACTGGCGAGGAGGGTTTCGAGTAGATGAGGCAGCCGAGAGTAAAGCTGTGACGGGTACCAGTACGAAGCAGAGTGGATGAGCTCAGGAAGATACTGTCGCTCGAGAGTCGCGTTGATGAAGAAAAGAGACGAAACAGCGAACGCGACTCACATCTGAAAGGCCGAAAACAACCCTCCCAGCTTGAACAAGCTCTGCGTGATAGGATCTATCCACCCTCCCCATCCCCTTTCAAACACCACTCTCCTTACAGGCCCAACCACTCCGAACAGCATCGCGAGAATCCCGCCTTGGAGAGGAGGGTTGATCGCTCCTTGCAGCCAACGAATCGTCCGAGTCGTGCGTGACGAAGAGCGGGAGAGGGAGATGGGTGCTGGGAAGAGGACCAGAGGGGTATACTCCTGCTCGCGGTCGGAGTCGTCCGAGTCGGAGGATGAGCGAAAAGGGGGCGAGGACGATAAGGGTTGGTTGGTTGTGGAGGGTTTGGGCGGCTGGCTTGGAAGGGTGAGGAGGGATTGGGAGGAGGAAGAAGGGGTTCGAGAGAGAGAGTAGGGTTTTGGGAGGGGGGTTGCGGAAGAGTTCATGAGGTATGGACCGAGGGCGAAACTGGGGAGGGAGAGAGAAAGAAGGAGACGCGTGAGATGAAGGGAGGAGAGAAAGAGAGAAGAGGAGATCGACGCGTCTTGGACCTACCGAGCGAGGTTCCCGACCAAGGCGTTGATCCTGAATCGAAGAAAATATCATCGGCGTCAGAGTTGACGGTCTGAAGGTTGTAGACAAGAGGAAGTCGAGGCTCACAAAATGTAGACGCGACCGCGGCTGAGCAGTTCCGCCAGTACCTCTCCCTTCGCCGTCCTCACGAGCGAGTCCAAGCAGCCCGTCCTTCCTAAACTCTCCAGGAGAAGAAGAGGTAGCGAGGTGACGTTGTTGAAGATGAAGAGCGGGGCCATGTGCTCTGGGATGAACTTGGTGCGTCGGAGGGAGAGAGCGAAGACGAGGGAGATGAGTTGGAAAAGGATAGAGAGCGGAATGATGAGGCCATCTTCGAGGTTGGAGAGATCTCAAGGTCAGTAACTAGACAAGCTAGTCGAGCGGAGAGTCGTGCTGGAGTGAGCTCACAGTCTTTGAGATTCTGAATCGTCGCCGATGGCCCGATTTCGCTGAAGATGAGAGCTGGGAGAAAGATGGAGGTTCCGAGCTTGACGACGTTCTGTTCGGATCGAGGAAACCAAGGGAGTGTTATCAGCATCTTCTTATCCCAATGAAAGATCTACGAAGGGACCAGATGAAGAGGAGCTCTCTCTAGCAGCATGGAAACGCGAGAAGGAAAAGGACACCAGCTCACGCTTTCTCCCTCCTTCGTTATGATCCCGTGTCTCCGAGCCAACCAGCCATATCCCACGATGAGCAGCACCGAGATAGTAGATTGAGCTGCTGAGGTTGTAGTAGCGAGAAAAGAGGAGGTCATAGCCATGCTTAGGGAGGCTGAGAGCTGAAGGAGGAGACGGCCGATGAAGGAAGGAAGGAGTTGAGCTCGCTCGCGCCTCGAAGCTGGGCCTGCTTGGACGAAGATGCAGAATCGGTCAGAATCGCTTCGCTTGATACATATTAGAAGGAAGTGTGAACTAACAGAAGAAGAGCGTTCCAAGGTATAGGTGGAGGAGGGGGCGAGGAAGAGAAGGTCGCCGTTGGGGTGAGCTTGGGCACAGACCGAAATCCACGTCTACGACGGCGGGGACGAGTGAAGATGAAGGATAAGGGCCGTTTTTTCGATGAAGATCGAGCAAGTTCGTGATATGATCCCAAATCATCTCTCAGAGCCGAATTTGCTTTTTGGGGGGGGCAGAGGCAGCGACGCGTCGTTAAGGACGAGGTCCTCTTTCAATCTTAGTGGACTTGCTCTCGAGATCTCTCCAACGTCCATCACCCACGCCTTCCTTCCTCTTTTTCTTTCGTCGCCAACGGAGCGATGTCTTCCGCTCAACCTCCCGCCGGCCTCTCCTTCAGGATCCAGAACCCTACTCCCTCACCCGTATCTTCAGCTCCAGCCTCCCCCGCCGAATCCACCTCTGGAGGATCCTCCCCTCGAGCTCCAGCGTTCAAGGTCCCTCACAAACCCAACAGACCTTCTCCCCTCGCAGCAGCTCAGAGGACGTCAGGGGGAGGCTTCATAAAGCACGAGGACGACGATAGCAGTGACGAGGAGTCGGGGAAGAGGCTGGGAGGGAGGAAGCACGAAGAGGAGGAGGAGGAGGTCGGATGGGATTTGGACTCGAAGGGCAAAGGGTGAGTGCATTTTCATCTTCGCAAAAACTTCGTATGTGGGACGGGTAAGGAAGGCAGAAGAGCTGTATCGGTGGCCATTCTGGACCTGAGGCCAGGCTGTGGGAGGCGGAAGAGCTCACGAGGACGATGAAGGAAGGACCTCGAGCGGGCGAGAGGTCATCACCTCCTTCTCGCTCCTCCTTCTCGCTCGGGATGCTGCTCACAGCTTCAGAATAATTCTCAGCGTCTGGTGGTATATACCGCGACCTCTGAAGCAGTCATTTTGGGACCTGGTCGAGAGAGGCTGCTCCGAGCTAGCTCACTTCCTCCTCCCTCACCCTCACCTTCTTCTTCTCCTTCTTGCCTTTCACCTTGCAAAGTACTGACGCCCTTCTCTCTCCTTTCTCTCTCCTTGCAGTACATACACCACCAAGAAGGGATCCCCACCACCCTTCATCATCGCTCCCCTCGCCAACAAAGACTGGCGAAACTCCTCTCGTTCGACCAAAGCTCAATCCACTCCCTACCTCCCTCCCGGCGCTCAACAGTCCCTTTCCACCGAACAGATCGTCACCATCGAAATCAACACTGGAGGAGGAGGAGGGAGAGGAGGTCTGCTTCGTTCCGTCAAGACCGAGGAAACCATCGAGGCCTCGTCGTCGTCTTCAGGAGCTCCGAAAGAGGAGCAGGTCGAAGAAGGAGCTGTTCCCAAGAAGGAGGAGACGTTGGACGAGAGGGCTATGAGAGCGCTTCTTGCTGGTGCGAACGGAGAGGACAGTGACGGGGACGGCGGAGATATTGAGGCTATCCAGGCCATGGAGAACAAGAGGCAGATGCCGATTTCGGAGGAGGAAGCGTTCAGGCGAGATGTCGATTCGAGACCTGACGAGGTACGTCCACTTACCGTCTCCCATCGAGCTCGCGGCTCTTTTCATCTTCCTCTTCCTTTTCCAGTGTCCGTCCTGGTATCTTGAGTGCTGAATCTTCCTCCTCCCTCTCTCTTCATCGCCCTTTCAGTCCAACGCCTCCGACTACGAACGAGTCCCCGTCGCAAACTTCGGTCTCGCTCTCCTCAAGGGAATGGGATGGAAGGAAGGTCAAGCAGCGTCCAAACACCGAAAAGGACTCGAACAAGCCTACGTTCCTAAAGCTCGACCGGCTCTGCTTGGGATTGGAGCGACGGAGCGAGCGGTACCGGAGTTGGGCAAGGGAGAGAAGGCGAAACCGAAATGGAAGGTCAAGGAGGAGGCGAAGAAGTACGTGCCCATCATGAGGGTGGACAGGAATGGGAGTGCGAGTGGGTCTGGTGCCGCAGTGAGTGTTGCTTTTTGTTTGGGGCTATTACGGGTGGGCGGGAGCGAAGGAGGAGGAGGAGGACGGAGAAAGAACGCGGAGCTGACGCGACTCCCTCCCTCTTCATTTACCCAGACTCCCACCGCCCTCTCTCGGCCTGGAACCCCTTCCTCCTCCTCAACTCCAAACCGACGAACCTCCCGATCAGCCTCTCCACCTCGACGCCGACGAGACGACGACCGTAAACCCTCTTCTTCCTCCTCTTCTCGACGCGACGACCGAGATCGCGAACCCTCCTCCTCCTCCTCCTCTCGCTACCGAGAACGCGACGACCGCGAGTCTTCCTCCTCTTCTCGACGAGACCGTGACGACCGCGATAGGAGGGACAGGGAGAGGGACAGCCGGCCTAGGGAACGATCGCGTTCGAGGGAGAGGGAGAAGGAGGATAGGGATCGAAGGAGGAGGAGGGACGAGGAGGGTGGTGGAAGGAGCGGCAGTCGAAGGGAGGAGGAGACGGAGGATGAAAGGAGGGAGAGGAAGAGGAAGGAGAAAGAGAGGGATGGAGGTGAGGATAGAGATAAAGATAGGGATAGAGAGAGGAGGAGGGACGATGATAGGAGGAGGTGAACAACGAGCAGACTTTGATACGATACGCGACGATCTTTCAGTCCGATCGTAATGATCTTGTATGTACTGTGGAGACTGCCGAGAGAGAGAGAGCCAGATGACTTGCTCGGATCTCGATCAGGCCCGCGACTTCAAGCTCAAGGAGAGGAAGTCGCGAAACGGAGTTCAAGCGTCAGAAATCAATCGTCCGCCCAACAGAACCAGGTATTCACGGGATTCTGGCTGGAGAAATCGAAATGCTTGTAGTAGAGAGCTCGTCTAACGTGGTAGCTCAGTGTCGGCATGAAAGTGAAAGACCGTCGAAAAGAAAGAGAGCGACGCGTCGTCCGAGGCGAAGTCCAGCAACCAGCTCCCTTTCTCTTCACATTTTGAGCACAGGAAAAAAGAAGGTAGATGTAGCTGCTGAGTATCTTTCAGGTACCAGTACCACCAGAGAAAAGTCGAAAGGAGACTAGATCCCCGCAACGCGACTTCAACCCAGCCAGCGTCTCTCCTCCTCCCTTTTCGTTTCCCACTCCAGGCCCTGAACGATCAGATCATCCGAGGTCGGGTCTCTAAACATGGAAGCCATCCTTTCCAACCGATGAAACAACCTGTCGGTAAACTTTCTCTCCCTTCCATCAATTCTCCAACTGACAGAGGAGAGACGGAGGGAGAAGCAGAAAGAGGACTGCTCCGAGCTCTCAGCCAGGCGAGCTCTCCTCAGCCCATCTTGTACACTAACTTTGAAGCCTTGACAAGCTAAATATGTGTAAAGCATCAAGCTGAACAGGCCGGCTGGCTCAATCGGTAGAGTACCTGACTTCTAATCAGGCGGTTGTGGGTTCGATTCCCACGTTGGTCTAACGATACATTCTTTTTTTTTGGGGGGGGGGGGTGGGCGAGGCGGCGAGCGTCGGTTAGCAGCCGAGAGTTTTGTCTTTGAGAGGGACCTTCATTTCCAACGTCTGCCTCAATCCACTGCCCTTCACCTCCGACCTCTCCTTCTCCCTTCCCCGACCGTAAGGACTGATCATTACGTCTCGCTTCTTCTCCTCCTTCTCCTTCTTCCTTTTTCCTCCCTTTCCTCCTCTAAACCACCACCTACGGCGTTCTCAGATGTCTCAAATATCTCTCATCCCCTCTACTAGTCGCCTTGGAGCTCCATGCACCCCCAAATGTCCTCCCCATGCATGCATCGCTGGCCGAAGCTTGCGAGCTCGACTCCCCTTCCTTCCTCCTTCCCCATCCCGCCCCCGGCCCTTCCTCCTTCCCCCCCCCCCCCTCTCCCCTCCTCCTCCTCTTCCTTCTCTATACCTCCCTCGGCTTCGTCTTCGTCGAGTTCTCTCCCCGGAACCCTCTCCTTTGGACACTCAGCGCTCACCCAGATGATGCTACGACGTTCAGCAGACCCGGAGGAAACCGACCCTCCTTTCACCTCGGTCCCCCCTTCCCGCCGTCCAGGATCCTCCTCCATACAAGGATCGAGCCATCGTTGGGATATGTCGCGTCAACTGGATCCCGGAGCTATCAGCGACTCGATCGGAATGGGCTTGGAGAACGCTAGTAACGGAGGTGAGCTCGCTTGTTTACAATATCCGCTTCCTCCACGCTTCCTGGTCCTCCTCTTCGTATGCTATGCCCCACTCGACTCAACTGACGAGCACCTCCTCGCCTTACAATTAGTGCCTGGACGATCCGACTGGAGCATTGAGATGGAAGAAGGAGGCCGGGGCGGCGTCCAAGGTTCGTTCCCTCCTTCCTTTCCATGCTCTCGGTTCCCTCTCCCTCGTCCGTCGCTGCTTCGACCACTTCGACCACTTCCTTCATCGCTCGTATATATTCTTCGTTGAGCTGAGCCTTTTTTTTCAACCGTAGAACCGTCAACAGACTTCCGATACCCCCAAGCAGGAGCTCCGACTTCGAGCCTCGACCTCGGCAGCTTCGCCTTCGCCGCTCATTCCTCTTGTTCGTTCCTTCTTCCTCCCCCTTTTCCTTGCCTGCCTTCCTCGAGAAGTATCTGACGTCTCACTTTCTCTTCTTCCCACAGCTTCCGGTCAACCTTCGGCATCCTGTTTGTCCTGTCTCTTTCGCCTCTCCCTCTCCTCGCTTCGTTCCTCGTCTGATCGTTTGCTGTCTGGTTTCGTCTCGAAGCATCCACCTACCTCGCTCCTGCCTTCAATTTCCAACTATCTCCAGCTGGCACAACTATCTCCAGCTGGAAGCTCCTCTCCATCAACCTCCCAAGTTCCCTTCAACCATCGTTCTCATTCTCAAACTCCCGCCATCAACGCCGTTTCCGTCGAGGACGAAGCTTCGATGTCAGCGAAAGGCAAAGGTCGAGAAGAACCTCGCGGTGGAAAGAGGCGCTACCGAGGTACTGGTGCAGATGGGAAGCGAGCACCTGCGGGTCAGGGTTCACGGATCCTGCGTGAGTCGCGTCGCTCTTCCTTTCTCCTTCGCGTTCTCGTGTCCGCTTACTCGCTTCCTTCTTGTTTGCCCGAGATGCTCAGATCGAAAGGTCAGGCTGGAGAAAGCAACCCTCATTGCTCAGATCAGCAAGCGTACGCAAACCTACAAGAACGCCATTGGGACTTTGGAGAGCAAGGTGCGTCGCTTTCCTCATGTCTTTCGTCGTTCTCTTCATCTCCGCTCGCCTCTTCCCCTTTGCACGTTCGAAGCTCCTACTCATCGGACTCCATCCCTTCTCTCCCTCACAGTGCCATCTGGTCGCCAAGGAGACTGGGGCTCTCGTCTTGCTTTAGGTTTCGAGGCGAGTCGGACCTCGTTTCATCTTGCCCTCGCGTCAACCAATCCTTACCTTCTTTTCTTCCTTCTTCCTCGCCACTCTATTCAATCCAGTCCTACCGTCGTCGACAGCAACACCGATGTTACCTACTTCGCGACGGCCCGCGACGCCTTGCGCGAGCTTATGCCCGAGGAGGTTCTGGTTCCCTTCGTCCAAGCCTTCGTCCTAGCTACAAAATCCGCTCAGGCTGCCTCTGGAGTTCATAGCGCGAGGTCTCTCAAGAGGGAAACGAGGATTCAGAATCGACTCGCTGAGCTCAATCACCAGATTCACACTCGGAACGACTTCTCTCGGATTGAACAGGAAGCTTGGAGCTCGCAGTACGTCGAGATCACCAACAGCATCCTGAATGGAACCTGCGAACTGGCAGAAGCTCGTGCTCGATACGCCCAGCTCGGAGTCCAACCTCTCTCCGTTAAGGATCCCTATCTCACCCAACTTCCCGAGGCTGAGCGTCGAGAGGAGGAGGAGGACTTCGTCCTTCCCGATACCATGTCGGGTTTGCTCGCGTGAGTCTCATCTCTTTCCTACCTCTCCCAACACAGCACTTTTTTTGACTCCGTACCGATGTTTTCGCTCAATCACAGTCAAGGAGCGTCCACTCGAGACGCGGGTGAGAACGACGCGCTCGGCGACGACGACGAGGATGGCTCCAACCCATATGGTGATGACGGTGAGCCATTCTCTCAAGTCTTCCATCCCAGAGATCTCTCGTCTCACACAGCTCACGCTGATCGTACCTTCTTTTCCCTCGTCTGGTGCAGGCGATGAGAGCGGTTCTCAACCTCGACACAAGGGCTCTCCTCACGGCTGAAACGCGACGCCTTTACCTTCGGTCTCATCAAGAGTGAGAACCCCTTCTTCGTCCTTCTTCCTCTCCCAGCTCCTGCAACTGACTCTCTTGCTTTTTCCAGGCGGATCTCCTCTACTGCGGTAAGTTCACCTCTCTCTTCGGTCATTCAAACACCCTTCGTTTCGAGCTCACCTCTCCTTCCTTCCTCTTCTGGTCCTCGCAGATCTTCGCTACCACCGTGTGTAAGTTTCTCTTACTCGAACTTTCATATTAGTAATACCCTTCTCACACCCTTTTCCTTCTCTATCGTTCCTTCGTTCCAACTCCTCAGCTCTTCGCCTCACAAGGTGCACGTCTTCTCCCCTTTCTCGCTGAGTTCGGTTTCGGTCGCCGTAAGCTTACTTCTTATCCCCTCTTCGCCACTCTCATCATCAATCTCATCATCAAGAACCTACCTCGCTATCCTCTCCAGGGAGCGCGAGCTCTCCTCTCTTTCGTGCGAGACCATTTCGCTCGGAGAACTGATACGTCAGCATCTCTTTCCTCTTTCTTCTCCTCCAGGTTTTTTTTTTTTTTTTTTTTTTTTTTTTTTTGCATCATACCTTTTCGGAGCCTCTGCCCTCTCCTTCATCCTTTCGACATCTCTTGATCGCATTTCACGCGTTCGTGTGCATCTCTCGTTAGTTTGCGTTCGTTCCTGCTTTCTCCGTTTTGATCTTGCTTTGCATAATACCTATAGCCGCTCCCCTCCGCTCTTCATCCAAAACTATGGACAAGTTCAGCTTTTTTTTCTTTCCAAACATCTACTGCTTCCTCTGCGGCCGAGGCCGAATCCATCCTCTCGCTTGATCCTCCGTACTTCAGCCTCAACCGAAGGTTGAAGTCCAGCCTTGTCCGCCGACTCCCCTACATTCCAGATTCGTCAAGACAGAGTCATACTGGCCGTTCTCCCGATCTGACTAAGTGACTAAGTAGACCTCTGGTCATCGGCAACGGAGGAGGAGGAAAACGGAGGGAAGGATGAGAGGAAATGAGACGCAACGGTGGCTGATTTGAGAAGAGTAGTAGAGCTTAACGGTGAAGATTTGGAGTTCAGATGGCTCTCAAATCCATGTAAGTACCCCGAGTGATTTTTTAGAGTGCAGGCGATGCAGATTGGGCATTGAAATACACTTCCCTCTGCTCCGCGCGTCGCAGGGGAATCTCGCGCGAGTTTGTGAGACTGAAAGTGAGCTGAACGTTTTTCCCTTCGAACGAATGATCTGAAACTTGCTCAGTCTATTTGGCTAACTACTATAGATCCGATCTTTGCGTTGGATTTTTTTGGGAATCCTCGTTTGAACCAGATTTCCAGTAGATCTTCATTTGAGAACAAGAAGAGGATTTACTTTGACAAGAGACATCAACACGGTCGAGCAGGTCTCTCCTTTCAACTTCTACCATTGTAGCGACTCTCTAACTACAGCATCACTCTCACGGTGTCCAAGCTTGGCTAGGATGTAAAGAAGAGTCAACGACAGCGAGAAGGAAGTCAACGCGTCGGTCATCTGTCTTCTTTTTTGCTCAAGGAGTCGAGAGATCCTTCCGTGGCGAAGCGTAGACTTCCTTGACTTACTTGTGACTTGACAGTTAATTTTTCGTCGCGCTCGGGAACCACAGATATATTTCTTGGAGAGATATCAGACAGTCTGTTGGGTCACGTTGCTTTGCTGAAGAACAGGAACCTTCACGGTGAGAGAAAGTATAGAAAAACTCGTCCTCACTCAAGATACGCACGAAAGAAAGTATGAAACGTAATCTAAGACTCTAAAGAAAGAAGACTGAAAGGAGGAACCAGATATATCCCACCGACGCGACGCGACCGCCTCAAACGACGGATCGGCACCTCTCGCCCTTCGCCTCCCTCCTGAGAATCCAGCGTCGCTTCTGAAGGTCGATGTAGACCTAGAAGTAAAATGGGAGGGAAGAGAAGAGTGTCAGCGAAGAAGCGAGGAAGAGAGATGAAAGGGGAGAAGAAGGAAGAATGGAAGGAAAGAAAGAGACGAACCTTTGTGTAGAGAATCGCATGCTCCTCGTTCATGTAGCTGAGCGTCTTTCGGATCCTCGCTACTCCCGAGTTTCCACACTCGGCAGCACTTCCGTTGAGCCCGTTAAGCTCTGGAAGGTGAAGCATCGCTTCGGCCAACGCAGAGGCTAGCGAGCATGTCGAGTGGCCGGGAGCGTGGAACTGATCCACCACGAAGCGACACTTCATAAATGCAGAGAGACGAGAGAAAAGGAGAGGTATGAGTGAAGGTTGTCGAGGAGAAGGACGGGAGAGGAGAGAGAGAGGGAGAAGAAGGAAGAGAAGACGCGACTCACAAACTTGGAAGAAGTTGGTTTCGCGAAGAAACGAGTACACAGCCAAGGCGCACCCGTAGTCGTACACCACCCATCGGAGAGCGACTCTCCAGTACTGATAGAGTGCTGCGAAGACGTCGTTCCTACCCTCAGACGTCTTCATGAAGTGGAAACCGACGCAGATTGAGTGACGGCACCAAAACGCGCACATCCCTGCCGTCACTCCCTTCGCTCCGTAGGTCGAGTACCACTTGTTGCAGGCATCCAGCTTGACCTGATCGGGATCCTTGGCGGCCTCCTGGAGATGTGGGTAGGAAGGACGAAGGCGATAAGGACGGTGGCCGAAGTGAGCGCCGGTGGTTCTCCAATCCGGAGGAGGGACGTCGTTGTCGGGAGGGAGGAGAGGAGGAGTTTCGTGTCCGTGGAGCTTGACGAAGAGCTCTGTCGTTCGAGAGAAGACGAAATCGAGGATGGAGAGAAGAGCGTCCGAGAAAGGGGAGTCGAAGAGGGCGTCGTACAGGCAGACAAGGATGGGGAGTTTGCCGGTGAGGTCGACGTCGTCGTTGAGTTGGAAGCGTTTGCGTTGGATGAGTTTGATGAGGTAGGGGAAGGAGGAGGGAGGAACGAGTTGGAAGAGATGATCGGTTGTAGTTAACTGAAGAAAAGGAAGTGAGCTTGTCAGTCTGCGAGTCCAGTGAAGGAGGGAAGAGGAGGGAAGGAAGGAAGAACGAACCATCTTGAGCAGCGACCTGTACTCCTCCTTGAGTCGACCGTTGGGAAGGACAAGGAACTCGTTGAGGAGCTGGAGGATAGGTTGACCGGTTGGAGAAGATGATAGTAGATCTCGAACGAGAGGGGGGATGTCGGCAGAGGGGAGGAAGGAGGCGGCGCTGCCGACCCACTCGTGCAAGACGCGACGAGCTGCTGCGACCTTGGTAGCCGACTCCGCGACTCCCAGGTTCGATTTCTCAAAGAGAAAGCTTCCTTCGACGTAGCGAACGTCATCATGGACGGGTCCTCCTCATGTGAGCGTCGGTGGCTGCACTTTCGACGACTGGTAGGCCATCCCGTAATCGACTCCAGAGAACCCATCCGCGATGACCTCCTCAGGTTCGGAGCCGCAAGTCGGGCAACTCATTCCGCTGTCGACGTCGAGAATAGCAATGTAGGTAAGAGCGGCTCGTCGGAAGGTCTCGATGGAAGGGAATGGGAGGGGGGAGAGGTGGTTAAGGTAGGCGTCGGTTCGGATTTTGCGATAGGCGGAGAAGGGAGTGGTGGAGGTGGTTGCGTGGGAGAGGAAGTCGTCAAAGATCTCGTGAGCGAAGACCAGATCTCCTGCCTTCTGAGCGTGATCCCTCGCGTCTCGAACGTGTTGGCATCCAGCTCTAGCGTCCGAGGAGCACCTCCAGCGTCCGTCGTTTCCGAGGAGTACAAAGACGCGTTTGGAGCTGTGGATGTTGGACTTTTGGACGGAGTAGAGGAAGAGAAGGGTGAAGGAGCGAACGGGGAGTCGAATCGCTTTGTGGTCGGAGGGAGGAGGACGAGCGATGGAGAGGATGGCTGGGAGGTTTCGTCGGAAAAGCTCCTTATGGATACACGTCGCCTCTGTCTGACTCATAGGAAGGCAAGTGCAGGAGCGTATGACGTTTCCCGAGACGACGAGGTGGTGGAATGAACGATGCTGTGAACGAAGTCGACGCAGCTCGGTCAGCTTTGATCGCTCTCACTTCTGTCCGCTCTTCTTCCTAGATAACAAGATGGAGATTCACAGCTAGCTCCGACTTCTTCTCGTTCCAGTCCTGAACCGCCCACTGCGTCTGATCCACCCTGACCAGCAATCCGAGAGGATTCTGTCCAAAGACGTTCTCCCAATAACCCTTCAACGACTGCTCCTGTTTCTCCCGTCTACGGTCCGCTTCCAGCACTATACCCTCCTCTGGTCCAATTCTATCCTCCTCTGGTACGGCCCAATCTCCTTCGTCATCGTCCGAATCCTCTCTGCGAAGAAGGGAGGGCCCGTCGTCGTCGCTCGCGTCGTCTGGAGGTGGGCGCGCTGGAAGGAGAGAGGAAGGCACGAGTTTGTTTGGCCGTTTGGGATGTGACGATGAGGAAGTATTCGAGTGTGGTAGTGAAGGGGGAGGAGGAGGTAGCGGAGGTCGAAAGGAAGAGAGGCGAACGGAAGGGAGGGAGGAGGAGGGCGTGGCTGCGAGGGGAACGCTACGCCTGGAAGCATTTGGATGAGCTTGAGACAACCGAGAGGAGGAAGGTGAAGGATGAGAGGATGTGTTGAGAGTATAGGATGTGGTTAACAAGTCGCTGGCCCGGGTAGGAGGAGCAGGAGGGAGGGACGAGGTGAGGAGAGAGCTGAGGTCGGGGATGCGAGCTGGAGGGGGTGGATTTGGACCTGTGGAGCGAGGGTAGGGATGATGCCTCTCGTCCCTACGGAGATGAGATGGACCAGATCCTGCCTGAGCGTTTCTGAGAGCGGAAGCGTCGAGCTGGGACCGAGCGAGCGACGCAAAGGAGGTGCGCGAGGGGAGGGAGGAGGGCGAGGTCGTCGCAGGCTGCAGCGAAGAGTTCCGAAGCAACGAGGTTAGGGAGGGTATAGATGAAGGTGCGGGGGGGTCGAAGGGATCCATGCTGTGATTGGGAGCTATCCGAGAGGGCTGAGGTGGAAGGTGGACGGCTGCAGGCGAGCGCGAGAGCGAAGGAGGACAGGGAGGGAGGAAGGAAGTGACGAGGAGAGCTTTCTAGGCGAGCTCGTACGGGTTTGTTCGGGGCGATGGCCTGGTGAAAGGTGAAGGGATGGACAGCTGCTCGAGTAGGCGAGGTTGGGAGCTGTATTAGGTGCTGGAGGAGGAACGAGGAGGAGGGAGGAAGGGAGGAGAAGAGGACGCTCATCTGGTGAGCTTGTGGAGGATGAAAGCAAACGAGGTGTCCTCGAAGACAAAGGACGAAGGTTTCAAAGCAATCTCATCTCATCTGAAAGCAAACGAAAGCTCTTTCAAAGACTTTCTAATCGGCGTCGACGCCGCGAGCGTCTCCCTTTTTTGGACTTCAACGGGATCGGCTTCGCCGGCCCTCTGCTCACCGGACCGCTGAGAGGTTGGGGGAGAAAGCGAAGGCGGGAGCAGTCGAGGACACGACTCTGATCTGCTTCTCTTCTTTGCCTCCCTCTCCCAGCGGTACGGAGGATCGCCTGGTGGGTCGAGGCGAATGACCTCATGATGTCCCTCCTTGACTGCCCCAATCTGACCATCACTTTGAGGGAAGAAGAAGAGGTCGAGCCAGGCTGATTGACGAGGAAGACTTGACGCGAAGCTCCTCTCGCCAGTTTTTCTTGATGAATCCCAAAGTCCCTCTCCCGGTCCCGAACTCATGCATAAAATCTCAGCAGCTAAGGGGAAATACGGCATGATGCACTGAACTCAGTCTCTGCAGAGTAGGGCTTTGGACGCGAGGGCGGAGAGCTCAAGGTCGCATGTTTTGCTTTTCAGCTCCGGCCGCACGACGGATGCTTGAGGTGCTTGAGGAATATTCCTGTAATTCTGCCTCCGAAACGCCAGAAGCAAGGAAGTCCGGCTCTTCGCCGGAGGAAGACGACGCGTCAAGTCGAAAGTTGAAGCCCAAGTTTGGTCAGCGTGCCGTTCGGAGATTTACATTTACTCATTTTCGGCTGAGATGCGGAGGAGATGGCCCGCGAGCGAATGCAGAGCTCATCTTGATCGACTCGAGCTCTGCCCTTGCACGCGTTGGAGGAAAGCGAGAAAGAGATTGAAAGACAGCCCAGGAACTCCTCAGACTGTCTCGCTGAGAAGCTGAGGTCGTTCAAGTCAATCAGAAGCCAAACTTCATTTGTGGAACCTCGGCATCAGCTAGGAAGAAAGGAAAGAGAGCTCGGCTCCGTGAAGACACATGCGAGGAAGCAGCCCGTTCTCTCGCTTGTCGAATACGACCCGCCGAAGCGGCCTTTTGGCTCGCTAGAAAACTCAGCTTCTCCAACTCTCACGTCCTCCTTCTAACCGCCATCACCAACAGAGAAAAATCTACGAACAATGATCCTCGACCATCCTCTCACCCGAGCCTCAACTCTTCCTCCTTCTGCGTCGGAGTACAATCCTCGAGCGCGTCGACCTCGACCGAATCGCAGAAGCTCACCTCCCCCACCACCGCGTTGAAGATCTCCACCTAGTGAGCTCACTCTTTATTCGTCCCTTTCTTCTTCTTCCTTACAGGAGCACCAGAAACTGACCTTCAATCCCCTTTCTTCCACGCAGGCTCCTCCTCAACCTCCTCAACCAGTTCACTCCTCTCCCTTATCCATCCTGAACGACTCCCAACCTCCCCAATCCCCATCCCACTACGACTTCAATCCTCACCTCTCATCCTCTGCGAATCCTCTCCCTTCCACAAAGGTCGCTCTCCTCCGGATCGGCCTCCTCCGCGTCGTCCAGTCCCTCGGGGGGGAGGCAAACAATTGGGGAGAAGGAGAGAGAGAAGTCGAGTGGAAAGTGCCAGGCAAGGAGTCCGGAGGAATTTCAGGTTGTGGCGGAGGGGTTGCTGTTTTCGAGGGAGCAGAAGGGAAGGAGATACGCTTGAAGGAGGGGGAGGGAAAAGAGGACGCGACGGGAGAATAGCTTTTTGACGATCTTGAACGACCCCATGGATAGATTTTGAGTTTACTTCGCAGTTCATCGACATGCAAGACACATAAATCATGTCTGAGAGTTGGAGATAAGAGAAAAAGCGGACAGAAAGTGCGCAAAGGCAGGTTCAAAGGAGGAGAGGAGGAAACGTCGAGCTCACCCTGCGACGAGATGAGCCCAACTTTCAACGCCTTCCCTGTCTGGCTTCTTTCGTATTTATTGCATGTCTCCAAACTCTATCGCCTATCTTCTTACATCTCCAGTCCTGCGCTGTGCTGACATTTTTTTTTCACGAGTTCGGAGAAAGGAGAGAGGAAGGTTCAACTCGCCAGTCCAATAGTTTGCAACGTCCAGCTCTGAGATCTACTAAACTCTACCGAACACATATATAACCAATCAAGCAAATTTCTAGAGGTACTTCTCGACGGGTGTAGAGTTCCACTCCTTCCAAAGATCGTTCTTCAACTCCTCTTTCGCCGACGACACTCCTCGTCCCGAGTCCCACTCGACCTTCAGCCAAGCGACGAAATCTCCCTTCTCGGCGAACCTCTTGAGGGCCGTTTCATGCGATTCGTAGACTAT
This sequence comes from Mrakia blollopis, assembly GCA_000950635.1. Lineage (NCBI taxonomy): Eukaryota > Fungi > Basidiomycota > Tremellomycetes > Cystofilobasidiales > Mrakiaceae > Mrakia > Mrakia blollopis. The sequence goes on along the minus strand of BBPU01000023.1, from coordinate 244,399 downwards.
CTTGGTGGAGGGGTTCTTGGCGACGACGAGTTGGGCGAGAGCGCCGAACGAAGTGCGGGAGGCTTCGATGGGGACGACGAGGTTGAGGAGTTGTGAGGGAGGAAGATCTGCGAAAGAAAGACGAGGAGGAGGATAATTAGTATGAGGCTGAGAAAAAGGTCGGTTCTGAGGAATGGGAAGCGACTTACGAGTGAGGATGTGAGCAAGGAAAGAAGAGACGTCCTCCCGCGAGGTGAACGAGATGTCGGCATTTCCCTCTCCGGTGATGGTGATCTCGTTGTCGACGACGGGGATAAGGTGCTGGATCCAATCCGCGAAGGTTCCGTTGAAGATGAGGAGAGAGGGAAGGCCGATCTCCTTGAGCTTGGCTTGAAGCGACGTCTTGAAGTAGAGAGGAGAGGTCGAGGGAAGGTCGATCGAGTTGTTTCCAAACTCTCTGCAGAGGGAGAAATGAACTCGAGTCAGCTTCAAATCGCTTTTCTGGATGAGAGAGATGTATTCTAAAAACTCACCCTGGAACAAAGAGCTGGACGCCAGCAGCCTTGGAAGCCTCAGCGAGAGGAACCTGAGCAGCGACTCCTCCTCCCGCGAGTGTCGAGATCACCACTTCGACTCCCTCGAGGGCAGTAGCGAGCGAGGAGGGAGAATCGTAGTCGACCGATCGGATGGTGGCTCCGAGAGAAGCGAGTTCCTTAGCGACTGAGCTTCCGACCTGAGAGCGAGGAGAGATGAAAGTCAGTCGCGAAGACGAGAGAGGAGGAGGGAAGGGAAGGTCGAGCTCACGGCTGAAGCTCGTCCGAGAACGATCACGTTAGCTCCTGACTTGATGAGCGCTCGAGCGACGTAGGATCCGAGAGATGCTGAGCTGGGTCCTGAGGCAGTGAGACCTCCGGCGACGGCGATGGTCTTGAAGAGAGACGAGGAGGAGGACATGGCGAGAGCGGAAGGGGAGGTGGGCTGAAAGAGGGATGATGAGTTTGGGTAGAGATGTGGTTGGGATGAAGAAAGAGATGTAGCTTCCTCTTAAGGATTTAAAGACCATAGGTCTTTGCTGATATGATGACAGGCGACGGGCTGAAAGACGGGATCAAGAGCGAGAACAAGCTCAGTTTGGTCAGCTAAGGCGAGATCCGCAGGCAAGCGTGAGAACGAGGTTCCCTCCCTCCGATTTCCCTTCTACGGGAGGGACCTCGAGTCCCAGACAGCGAAGAAAGGTTCGAAGAGGTGAGGTTGCTCACAAAGAAAGCTGTCTGAGCTTGGTAGGACTTAAGAACGCACCGATCTCCAGAAAGGAGCAAGGTGAGTATTCGATGAGGCGAGCTCTAATCTTCTCGCCACTGTTGTTCGCTGCTTCAAAGAGCATAGAAGGCATAGAGACAGGAGTCAGAGCGGCTTCGGACTGTATCGATATGGGGGAAGAACGGAGTAGATAACGAATCCCGACTCACCTGATCCGAATCTCCAACGCTTCCAGCAGCCCAAACGACCCTCTCGATCCTTCTCCCCCTGCTCAGTTCTCATCAGACCTCCCCGACGCTCTCGTTGGACAGCTCTCCACCTCCGAGAGGAGACGTGATATGCAGGAGGGGAAGGAAGGAGCGTGGAAGGCGAATTGGGTAGGAGTGAGAAGCGTGCGACGTCGAGGCTGAGCGCGGGATGGGAAGAGACGAGGACGAAAGGGAGGTGAAGAAGGCGAGGACGTGAAGGAGGAGGGAGGTTGGCGGAGAAATCATGAAGTTGGGGGTATTTGTCGGATGTAAGAATCGTGGAGAAGGTCGACGAGGGGAGGAGAGGGAACCAAAGAAGAGGGAGGGAAGCCGTCGTTTTTTCGTTGCAGTTTCGTTCACACTCGTTGTATCGTTGATCTGATAGAAAGTCTAAAGAGACTTTGCGGGAAGAAGAAAGAAAGATTAGATACTCCCGTTGGCCGTAGAAAGAAGGGAAGAATAGGACTCACAGATAGTCTAGAGATGAGAACGACGGAGACGCGTCGACGGCGAGTTTCAAGTTCTTCAAGTTCGAGCTTCCAGCACTCGAGCGTTCTCCAGTGGGCCGAGCTGCACGAAGAACCTACAAACACCAGAAGAAGAAGAAGAAGAAGAAGACATGTCAGTGGGACTGGATCTCAAGAGAGGGAAGGAAACGGAAAGGAGGAAGCTCACCCAGTTCGGCGACCCGACCCCAACGCGACCTCGCTTGATCCAGCCTCTCCTTCAGAACGGGTAATCCTCCTCCCAGTAGTCCTCCTCCTCATCGTCATCATCGTCCTGCTCCGGAAGCTCGACTGACACCCATCTTCCCGTTCGAGCGACTGCCTTGTCAGAGCTCTTCACCGAGTCCGTCAAGCCCAGTTCCGCCCTCTCCCCATCCCACTCGACTCCCTCCCCGTCAAAGAACCTCAGTCCGTCCTTCCCTGCCACCAAGCATCCCCTCAAGCAATCCCTCTCCCTAACCTCTTCCAAGATCCTCTTCCAGCTCCATCCCTCCGCGAACCGGATCGTCTTGAGCGAGGGAAACGAGGTCGCGACGTCGCACTTCTCCAGCGCGTCGACAATGTTTCCGAGGGGATCGAGATCGAGGTCGAAGATCCTTGGAACGACGATGTCCGGGTGAACGATGAGCGTCTCGATAGCTGAGTGTCGGGTTCGGAGGAGGAAGTGAGGAACGTGAGTGTCGTAGAAGGAGAGGGTTTTCAGGTTTGGGAGGGAGTCGAGCACGGGAAGGACTCGACAGATGATAGCGAGAACCATTTGAGCTCCTGGGTGATCGAAGGAGTTGTTGTATCGTTGACCTTGTCGAGCCTGGGGGTGTGCACTCCCCATTTCGTTTCCAAAGAGAGAGAGGGAGGTGATGAAGGGACCTTGGGTTGTGAGGAATCGAGCGAATCGAGGTGCATCGGTGAAGGCTCCGGTGATCTCGAGGGTGTGAAGGGAGGGGACGGCGACGACGAGGGAGATTCCTACCTTGGAGTGGCCCTGAAAGTTGACGAAAGTCACCTTCGAGAGCGATGGTGGGAGTCGAAGGTGGATGAACCTGGGAATCGCGTTCGAGCGTCCCTCCTCTTCCTTTTCTAGCCGAACCGACAGCTCTCGGAGAGCGTTGGATCCATTCCCGTCGATGTAGTAGTTAGTTGAAGATCTGACCCCGACGGTTCCGACGGTTTCGAGGTTTGTTTCGGTGGGTAGCGACGCGAGGAAGTCGGGAGGGAGTTTGGGAACGTCGAGTTCTCGAAGGCGCGGCATACTGAGGAGAAGAGGAAGGAAATTGTCGATCGACGACTGGTATGGGTTCCCGATGATGATGAAGGTGTTGATGAGTCGCCCGAGTTCTTGAGAGGACTGGGAGAGAGCGAGGATGAGATGGGAGAGTCGAGTATCGACCTCCTCCTTTCCTTCCTGGTCTGACTGATCGTCCTGGATCCTGTCGGCGTGGATGAGGACGGTACGAAAGAGGAAAGGAGTAGTAGCGACCTGCATACATGCAAAAAAGAACCAGTTCAGCGGCTGGAAGAAGAGAGAGAGAGACGGGAGCAGGCAAGGAGGGAGGGCTGCAGATGAGCTGACCTCGCAACCCTTCGACACCAGTCTGAGAGCACTCAGATCTCTGTACGACTCCTTGACACCCTGCCAGCTCATCTCCTCCCTAAGGTAGTCTCTGAAGGCGGTATGGTCGACGAGGTGGGAGGCGAAGAGGCCCAGGATCTCGGAGGGACGGTCGAGAAGCTGAAAGAGAGAGAGAGGAAGGGAAGGAGGCGAAGGTGAGCTCGACTTTTTTTATACTGCAACTCTGAGTCCCAGCGAGCAACGAGGGCCAGATGAAAGGGGTCACTTACGAAGCTTTTGGAGGAGCTTGGCTACGTAGCAGCATGGTCGTAGAGGAAAGAGGGGAGAGAGGTTGGTGCTGGTCGTCTGAGGGAAGGGAAGGAGAGCTCGCGCTCGAATGTTGAAAGCAGTTTGGACGCGGGATCCCCTTCAAGCTTGCCTCCTCTGCCCCGTCACCTCATCATAGCTTCACCGTTCCCCGAAGACACCTAGAGCTTATCCTTACCAGATTTCTCCTCTCCCTCGCGATCTCGAGCTCTGCCGAGAAACCCTTTCTTCTCCTCTCTCTTTCTCTCTCCTCTCCCTCCCTCTCTTCTCTCCAGATCTAAAGAAACGAGAATGCAATCATCCAGTCTATCGTACACTACTACGAGCGAAGAGAAGAGAGAGAGCCGCGATATCACCCAAACACCCAACCTAGATCGTACATCCAGCGAGAGAAGAGAAGCTAAGGGAGAAAGAAAGCGTTTAAGCCATAACCTCCTCTTCCTCATCACCCTCCTCCGCATCGGCATGAGGTCCAGGCACGAATCCATCGGCCTCCGACCACATTCCTGAGAGTTGGACCTTGAAGGTACTGTTTACGATCAAACGAGGAAGAAGTCAGCGAGTGCTTTGTTGGTCGCGACGCGTCTCCCTCGTTTCGATTCGTGCTCGTCTCCCGTCCCTCTTCCAGCCTTCTTCATTCCACCCTTTCATCCCACGATTGAGAGGTAGAGGAGGAGAAGTACTCACGCCATCATCTCTCCAATCAACTTCAACAACTGAGCCTGTTCCGAGGTGAGGACTCGTCCCTTCTTGCAGAGTTCGTGAGGAGAGGTGAGGGAGGGAACTCCCTTGACGAGGGAGGTGGCGAGTCCGAGTTTACGGAGTTGAGGATCCATGGAGTGAGGGAAGGGAGAGAGAGGGTCGTTGTACATTAACAGAGGGCCTGGAGAAAGAACGCGACGAGCGGAGAGGAGAGGGAGGTGAGCGAGAGTTTGGGAGGAACGCGTCTGGTAGAGCTCGCAGGGAGCAAACGAAGATGAAGCGAGTTCGCGTGCGAGATCGAGGTAGAGACGAGTCAAATGAACTCACCAACAGGAAGGGTAACATCCCTGGACGCAACGTTTCCAGCTCGAGCGAAATCAGGCTTCTGGAACGACTCGAACCACTCGAGAGTCTCCTTTGGCGAGGTGTCGGTGAAGAAGAGTCCTGTGGGTCCGTTCAGCTTCTACACAATCCCAATGAAGCCCCCGTAAAGCAAAAGCTGAAAGTCAGCTCGAGTCGAGGAAAGAACGCGCGAGAGGAAAGAAGGTGAGAAAGGGAGGGAGGGTAGGAAGAGAGGGAGTAAGGGACAAACGGCAGCGACCTTGTACAGGTCAGTTTTGTACTCCTCCTCACGCGTTGTTCCGAGAGCCTTGGCCATGACTTTGTTTCGACCGAAGTAGAGTCGTCCGGTGCTGCAAGAAGGTGATGCAAAGGAAGGAAGGATGGAAGGAAGGGAGAAGGTCAGCTTGTGAGGTTTGCGAGTTTGAGCTCTCTCTTCCTCCTTCCTTCCCTCGAGCTCGCCCAGCTCGCTCGTAGATACAAAGAAGAGAGACTGTGACTCACTTTGACCATGCCGACCTGACATCCTTGAGGTGAGAGTTCCTCATGTCTCCGACTGTGAAGAGCCAGCAGTAGGTCCACTTGTCTGAGCTCTCCTTGATGGAGTCGATGAGGGAGACCTTGTGCTCCTTGGTCTTCTTGTCCGTTCGAGTGAGAGCCACGACCTTATCTCGCTTGGACTTGGGCATGTTGAGGGAGAGGGGAAGAGTGGGGGTAGAAGGGGTAGGAGGAAGAGGGAAGGTGGGAAGGGAAGGAGAGCTGTGAGGTGAGGTCGAGGTTGAAGAGGAAAGGGAGGAGAGAGGGGAGAGAGAGAGCTCGTTAGCTTTGAGGATTGAAGATTTTCGTCATCGAGAAGCTCAGAGAGATGGACTAACAGGTTTTGGGAGGGATGCGAGAAGGTTGTTTAGGAAGCTGGGAGTTGGTTTGAGGTTAGAAAGGGTCAAGAAGGAAAGTCAAGTCGAAATTTCTCGATGCAGGCTTCCCCACCTTTCGCTCCCCCTCCCTCCTCCCTCCTCTCCTCTCCTCCCTCTCTCTCTCCCTCCTTCCCTCCCGACCTACAACACCTTCACTCCCAAAACCTCTTTCTCCTTCTCTCTCTTTCAAAACATGGAAGTTACTCCTGCCGCTCTCCTCAAGCTCGAAGAATGCCTTCTCAACACGACCGGAGACCATCCCCTGCACAACCGATTCAGAGCTCTCTTCACTATCAAGGCCGTAGGAGGAGTTAAGGCTATCGATATCGTGTCAAAAGGTCAGTAATCCGTTCCTTACCTTCCTACCTCTCTTCTAGTACCATCGAAGAGCTTTGAAAGTTGAAGGAAGGCATAAGACGAGCTCACCAAAGACGAGTCGATCCCGTCCTTGTCGACTTTCTCAAAAAGTCGAAGCTCAACTCTCGATCTGACTGGCTCCCTTCCTCTCCTTCTCAGGCTTCAACGATTCTTCGCCTCTCCTCAAGCATGAGATGGCTTACGTTCTCGGACAACTCAACGACCCTCACGCGATCCCCAAGCTTTCCGAGGTGCTCGAGGACTTGAACCAGGATCCTATGGTCAGACACGAGGTGAGCTCTCGTTCGATCCTCCCCTCCCCTCCTCCCTCCTCCTCTTCCGTTCTTCGATACCCAACGACATAGCTCCCTTCAGACCCTCGCACGGCTAACTCTCGAATCTATCATTGTTTTGTTTCGTACAGGCCGCTGAAGCTCTTGGAGCCATCTCCGACGAGTCTGCCTTGCCCATCCTTCGAAAGTACCTCTCGGATCCCTCCGTCGCCGTCGCCGAAACCTGCGAGATCGCGGTCGACAAGATCCTCTGGGATAACTCCAAGGAAGGGAAGGAGGAGGCTGCTAGAGTAGCTGCTGCTGGAGGAGTGTGAGTTTTTCTTTCAGCTTTTTTCTCTCATCGAAAACATCCCAGCTCTTCGCGACGTTCTTTATCTTCTGAACTGAGGGACGCGAGAGCTTCTTCTCCTTCCCCTCCTTCCTTCTAAACCGTTCACTCAACATTCTAATCTCTCCCTTCCCCTCCCTTATCTTCTCCTCCAGCGGCTTCACCTCCATCGACCCCGCTCCAGGCCACTCTTCCTCCCCTCTCGCCGACCCCTCTCGTAAACCCACCTCCCCCACCTCCATCGCCTCCCTTCGCTCGACCCTCCTCGACCCTACCCTCCCTCTCTTCACCCGCTACCGAGCCATGTTCTCCCTCCGTAACATCACTCCCGCTACCAAGGAATCCATCGAAGCCCTCGCCGCTGGATTCGAAGACAAGTCTGCTTTGTTCAGACACGAGATCGCGTATGTTTTCGGACAGTTGAACAGCAAGTGGTCGGTTCCGGCGTTGTTGAAGGCGTTGAGGGATTCAGAGGAGGTGGGGATGGTGAGGCATGAGTGTGCGGAGGCGTTGGGTGGGATTGCTAGTGAGGGGGAAGGTGAGTCTGGAGAGAAGGAACGACGCGTCGAGAGGAGACGAAGAGCTGACTTTCTTTCCACCTGCTCTCGCTCCCCCTTTCTTTCCATCTGCTCGTTGTTCGCTCTCTCAGATGATTCCGTCCTCCCCATCCTTCGTGAATTCGCCGCCGACTTCTCCCTCCCGGACGTCGTTCGAGAATCCTGTCTCGTCGCTGTGGACATGTGGGAGGTTCGTTCTCTCTTCCTCTTCCTCCCTCTCCCTCGCTTCCCCATCCTCCTCCTCTCTCTTCTCTTCGAGCTGACGTCTCTCTTTTCCTTCGCTCGTTTACAGTACGAAACCTCCAACCAGTTCCAGTACGCCGACACGTTGTCAGCAGAGGATCTCGCCATCGAGGAGAAGCTCAAGAACATCGGTGGATCGACTGGGTTCGAGAGGAGTGCGGCTATCTAATCTAGTACCAGTCGCGTCTCCGCCTGTTTTTCTTGGCTTCCTGTTCTCTTAGTAGGAGGTAAGAGGGAGGGAGGAGGGAGATCACAAAACGTCGCGTCGAGCGCGTCGTTCCTTTTCGGGTTTCGTTTTCGTTTTTGCTTTGCAACTTCTCCTGTCGCCCTGTTGTTTCCCTTTCTCTCTCTCTCGCATAGATACCTTACTTAGATCTCGATTGCTCATCTTTCTCTGGCTCTCTTTCTCTCGACGCGAAAGGATTTGGGTAGGAGAGTTGAATCTCCCGGTTTGAATCATCTCTATCCCTCGCTCTCCTGAAAACTACTACTACACTACAAAATCCTTCCACCCAAAACCCCAACTCAAACCAAGTACTCCCAAAGACTCCATTGTTGAGAGAAAGAAAGAAACCGAACCTGTAGCAAGCTCGGTGAAAAGAACGACGCTGGTGATCGTTCTGAGAGAGTCTGCAAAAGGAGACGTGACGCAAGCGAGGTTAGCTTAGAAAATAGACTAGAGCAAAGGAGATCGAGGAACCCACCTCAATAGACTCCCAAACCCCTCATGCAAAGGGTTGCCTCTCCGAAGAGAGGTTCCGAAACCTAACCGAAACGATCCTGCGAGCGTCTCATGAAAGGCTCGGCTCGAAGAAGGATCTCTGCGAGATCCTCGAGTACGTCCAAAGCGATTGGCCAGAGACGAGAGAAGACGAGCTGCTGCGAGCTTGTCGGTAGGAGAGCCTGAGAGGGAAGAGGAGGAAGAGAGAGAGAGAGAGAGAGAGAGAGAGAGAGAGAGAGAGAGAGAGAGAGAGCGTCAGAGAAAGAGTTGGACGGAATTGACGGAGGAAATAGAAAACGAACCACTGCGTGACCCAACAGAAGTCCAGATAATGATCCGAACTGGAAGTTTCCCTCTGGAGAGGCGGAGATGAACGAGGCAGGAGGGGAGGGGAGATCTGGGAAGGGGGGAGGAAGAAGGAAAGGGCAGTGAGCTGGCGGCCGGGAGAAGCGTGAAGAGGGAAGAGAAAGATCAACTGACAGGGAGGAGAAGAAAAGAGGCAACAGAGAAGGAAAAGCGCCCGGCCAGTGAGTGTTGAAACTCGGTTTCCTTGCTAGGAGGAAGGCAAGGAAAGGTGGTGAGGCAGAGAGAGGAGATGGGGCGAGGTCGACTTCCGTTCAAAAGCGAGAAGGTGAGGACTCTGCGTGATCGAGAGTAAGAGAAGGATCAACGAAAGTTTTCTCGGAGGAAGGAGTGTCAAGAGGGAAAGAGCCCACCCTCTCGAGAGGAACGAACGGAAGGGAGAAACACCTGGGGAGGGGGGAAGGTGGCCGTCGGGAGAAGACTTCGAATTCGCTCGAAGGTTTTGAAGAGTCAGCTGAGCTGCGGAGTTTACGTTACCGCGCTGAGGAAAATTTCCATGCTTCTCCGAGCTCTACAGAGAACGTTGTCAGACTCAGGAGCCGATGATAGTTTGAAGATTCTGATCCTGCGACTAGGAAACGACTCCTCTCTCTCCCTCTTCTTCAGCATCTGTCTCGCGAAGGGAAGACGAAGATGGCTGAGCTCGCTCGGTTTCCTTTTTTCCCTCACTTCTTCTCTCGTTCGTGCTCGAAGATCAGCTCGTTTAGGGCGGGAGAGTTGAATCTCCCTCTTGAATCATCTCATCTCGTCTTCTCCGTTCTTCCCTCCTCCCTCCGACCCAAAATCAACCCCCAGAATGGTTCTCTCAACTTTTCGATCGAGAAACCGGCGGATCCCTCTCGGAAGCTTATCCGAGCGAGATCGAACTCCTCAATCGATCCTGAGAGGGAACGAAAGAGGCAAAAGAGTCCAACCGAGGCACGTAGCGACGGAAGGACGATTCTCTTCTCCTCCTAATCGGAAGAGGAGAGAGCCCAACAGCCGACTTGACAGTTGACGGCTGAGTTAATATACTCGCAAAGCCTAGGAAGAGAGGAAGATTGGAGGGGAGAGGAGTCAGCGAGGGGAAGAACGACGCGATCAGTCCCGACCAACTCTATGAGAGACCGAAAGAGGACACGAAGACCTACCAGAAATGACTCTGAAGTAGAGCTGACCAGAATCTCGTTGAGAGATTAGCGCTCCCGGAAAGATCCTGTGAGCTTCTCGTCGAACGGAATCCTGGCCGAGGTGGGTTCTGAGTGACAGAGGAGGAGGGACGTTCGTCTGGAGGGATCGGGGTAAAGGAGCAAGAGATACTCAGATACACGTTAGAGCGGGAGGACAGGAGAAGAAAAGGAGAAGGCGTAGAGAAGGAGGGAAAGGAGGGGAGGGAGCTGACGCCTCCGAACGAGGAAACGATCAGACGCGAAGGGGAAGAGCTGAAGCTTACCGAAGTGAGAAGAGATAGAAACAAGGAACCACAGAGCACGATCCGAGCGAGCACTCAGGTCCCGGTCTTCCTTGAGGTGACCGATATCGAGGAGAGAGAGGAAGGACGAGGATCGGGTGGAGGGTGCGGTGGGAGGAAGGGGAAGGCGACGAAACGGGAGAAGGTGAGGACTCTGCTTTGAAAGAACCAGAAGCGAAGACGAGAGTCAGCGAGAGAGACACAGAGAGAGTATGAAAGGAGAGGGAAGAAGAAACCGACCTTCTCGAGAAGTCGGGAGACCAAAAACGCTCTGAGGGAAAGAGAGATGATGGCCGTCAGGAGGAGACAGGCGAGGGCGAATTCCCTCCCTCTCGATTCGAAGAGGACGTCATATCGACTGCGAGAAGTTAATACCTCCCTCCTCGCAGGCAAAACAGACGCGTCAAAAACCTTCTCGGATGGCTCGAAGACACAGTTAGGGCAGCGAGAACAGACGTGACATAAACCTCCTCCTGTTCCTCGAAACAAAGCTACCCTTCCCAATCTAACGTCCACCCTTCCTTAGAATCGCCTGGGTCATCAACTCATCCTCCACCAGATCCTCCTGCTCAGCATCACTACTCCCACCCGACACTTTCCCTTTCCCCTTCCCTTTCGCCGTCCTCTCTCCATCAGCCGTCTCGAAATCATCCACCAAGAACTCCTTCATGAACTCGTCTTCGTCTTGATCCTCTTCGTCTGGATCTCCATCCTCGTACGCTGACGGAGGGAGGTAGCGATGTTGCGAAGTAGGAGAGGGAGAAAGTCCGTTCGCGTTTGAGGGAGGAGAGGAAGGGAAGGGAGTGTGTCGTTGCCGTCGGTTGTTGAACTCTCCTTGGGTTTGACCACCGAGGAAAGAGTGAGGAGAGGAGGGAGGAGAGGAGTACCGGGTTGACGAGGGAGACGGAGGGGAGGAGTTTTGCTGGTGATGAGAGGCTAGAGCTGCTTGGATCTCGAGTTGGGTTTGGGCTCCGAGGGAGGAAGGAGAGGTGGAAGAGGTGAGAGACGCTCGAGTCGCGTTCGAGTCCTGACTTGATTTCTCCGATTCGACGACGAACTGTTCTGCTACTACGACGGAGATCCCTGCAGGTGGAGATACGGCTGCTGCTACTGACGACGGCGATGATCCTGAAGAAGCTCCTTCTCCTCCTCCTCCTCCTCCACCGAAGCCAAACCTCAACGCGTTCCCTCCGAACCCAAACACGCTCTTCTTCCCCAACGGCAACGTCCCAAAGCCTCCGGACGTTCTCCGACGCGGCGACGGAGTTCCTCCACCTGCTGGGAGACCCGATGCTGGCGAGTGGGACGTCGAGGAAGTCATGGCTGTCGGTGAGTGGGGGATAAGGTCGGAGGTAGAGGAGAGGTTGGTGTGGTCGGAGGTAGAGGAGAGGTTGGTGTGGGTCGGAGAAGCAAAGACTGCTGCTGCTGGTGCTGCAGTGGGAGGAAGACCGCGTGAATCAGGGAGGAGGTAGTTGGTGGTGGTTTGAGAGGGATCGGAGTAGGGTTGGGTGAGAGACTCGTCTGTGTGGTGTTGGGAGAGGAAGCTGGCTGGGTGGGAGTGGGAGTGGGAGGAGGAGGTCGAAGGTTGGGAGAGGAAGTTTGAGGCGGATGCTCGAGGTTGTTCATGGACGAAGGTGCCTGAGGGTTGTATATCGATAAGAGGGCATCAGTAACAAATCGTAAGATAGCAGAGAAGGAGACATCTCGACGTGAAGGGGCGAAGGAAGTCGAAAGGAAGGAGTTGAGCTCATCTCCTTCCCTCCCTCCCTGGACCTTCCTCCTCATCCCGAGCTCAGCCCAAAAGAAACGCGAGCTCACCGAAGCCTTGGCTCTCCTTCTCCCTAGCATACCACTGTCCATCCCTCATCTCTACATCCAGATTCTCCACTTCGATGAACTTTTCGGCGTGGATGTGCGTTTGGACGTGAGCTCGGAGGACGCCCTTCTCGGCGAACCTGTCCGTGCAGTAGGCCCATTTGCACTGGAAAGGGAGAGTCGATGTCGAGAATGCCATCCAGGTGGTATAGAAGAAGATGTAAGAGAAAAGGAGGATGGTTCGAGGATCCGAGGTCGTCGTTAAGAGTCGAACGGAGGAAGGGGACTCTCCAAAGGAAGGAAGCTCGAGCTCGAGCCGTCCTCTCCCCCATCTTCCATCTTCCACCTTTTCTCGAGATTCCCCCTCGCGGACATGGCACCTCCAGAAGCTTCGTGAGTAGAACTGACCCAGTCTATCAGCGCGAGATTCTTACTGTTCGACGACTTCGAGCTCACAGCCTGTCTCTCTCTTTCAGCTTCTCGACCGTCCCTCCGAGATCCTGGGCCTCTTCGCCTCCCACCTCGTCGACCATACCGCCTTTGGAGACTACATTCGAGATAAGACGAGCTGGGAGGGTGTCAAGGAGTCGTACAGAGATCTGAGTGCTCTCAGACTGGTGTCGAAGGGTTGCGAGGTCAGCTCATCTGCAGCCCTCCCTCCTTGCCTGCTCCCGTCTCTCTCTCTCTTCTTCCAGCCGCTGAACTGGTTCTTTTTTGCATGTATGCAGGTCGCTATTACTCCTTTCCTCTTTCGTACCGTCCTCATCCACGCCGACAGGATCCAGGACGATCAGTCAGACCAGGAAGGAAAGGAGGAGGTCGACACTCGACTCTCCCATCTGTTCCTCGCTCTCTCCCAGTCCTCTCACGAACTCGGGCGACTCATCAACACCTTCATCATCATCGGGAACCCATACCAGTCGTCAAGTCCTCTCATTAGAGATCCCATGCTGAATCAAACCTTACCTCTCCGTCAGATAATCTACGCCTTTCCAGATCTCATGGAACTTACCAGAGATCGACTGCACACCGACCCTTTTCTTCCCCTTTCTCTCAGCCCCGTTTCTTCTCCTTCAAGTCCTCCACCAAGGCCCTCACATCTGAAATACCTTTATGCTTTCTTGAAAAGGTGCAGAGGCACTGTCGAGCTTGCGATCAGGCGGAGGACATCAAGGTGAGCTCGCGTCGAGTCTTTTTTATCTTCTTGATTCTATCAGTTGGAGGCTCATTTAGCTCTCTTCGTTTAATTCCCTCCTACCCCTAAACTAGGTATCTTAAGCTGCTCTCTCTGCGAAGTAGCTGAGGTCTGCCTCCGTAGCCTACTCTTTCCGCCGACGCTCCACGACAAGCTCGAAAGCACTCGCGCTCTTTGGAGATCGGCGCTGGTAAGCTCCCACCACAGTCTGAACTTCCTATCTTTTTCACCATCTCGATGTCCTCGGCGAGGTATCCAATCTCCGATGAGAGACGAGGAGGAAGAGATCGAGACCGGACGACGCGTGAGTCCTCCCGTCTCTTCCCACTAGCCTTCCCTCGCGTGAACTTGTTACATAACAACAATCCTAATCGAATCCTCTCCCTCCCCTTTTCCCCTTCTTTCACGTAAGAAACGGAGCAGGCTCGGTCATGACGCTCTCTTTCTCTCGGGTGAGGCTCGGCCAGGGAGGGAGAGAGTCTCCAAGCTCAAACGATTTTGGGAGCGTTGGGCAGCCATCGAGGGAGCTTGTTTCTTTCCTTCTCCTCCAGCCCCTACTCCCCCAAGCACTCTCGATAACCCTACCAGCAGCTGCATCGAACTATGGAGTCCCTAGGTCGACCTCTCTCGTGGGATCAGTCGAAACACAACAACCAAACCTCAACCGGCGTTCCCTCCGCCGAGCTCAACACTTCCTCCTCCTCCTCCTCCTCTTCCTCACCTTCTCCTCCCTTGATCCCGCAGAAACGCACCAAGAGCGGAGATGGAAGCGACGCGGAGACCGCTGCCTCTTCCTCTCAAGGTCGAGAGGAGCCGATCGGATCTGAGGAGGACGGGATGAAGAAGAGGAAGGAGAGGGAGGGTGCCATCGACGAGGGCGATCAAGACTCGAAGTCGAAGAAGGAGAACTCCTCTTCCTCTTCCTCTACTGCAGGAGAAGACGACAAGGACAAGTGGACCTTCAGGAAGCAGCTTCAGGTACGCTCTACTCTACTTCGATCCTCTGAACCTTCGGCGAGCTGAACTGACAAGCCTCTCGAATGCAACCTTTCAGAAAGATCAAGACCTCCTCTCCTCCCACACCGGTCTTCCCTCTACTCGCTCTATCTCTCTCGCCTACTCCCATCTCTCCGTCCGAGGAGCTGGAGGGGAAGGAGACGTTGAGTTTGCGCCTACTGTCGGCTCGATGTTCATGCCGTGGTCTGGGAGGGTTGACGCGAAGAAGGCTGCGAAGCTTCACGAGGTGAAGGAGGCGGAGGATAGAGACGCTAGTTCCAGGGAGAAGGAGGCTGGAGATCAGGAGGGAGAGAAGGAGAAGGCTACGAAGGAGAACCTCAAGAAGGGAGAGAGGTGAGTCGCGATCAAGATCGAGGAGAGCTCTAGCACGTCGCAGGAAGTTTCTGACGCGACTTTTTTTCTCTCTCTCTTTCCCTTTCTGTCAGATACCTCCTCCACGATTTCAACGGAGTTGTCAAGTCGGGAGAGATGATGCTCGTCGTCGTGAGTGATCCTCCTCCTTCTCCGTGTCAGTTTCGATCACGGCGCGCTCACCTTTCTTCTCTCTTTCTTGTTAGGGTCGTCCTGGATCTGGATGCACGACCTTCTTGAAGGCTCTGGCTGGTTTGACCGAGGGTTTCGCTGGAATCGATGGAGAGATCAAGTGTGAGTGCCGTTCCCCTTGAGCTTCGACCTTCCAACCCTGTTCCGCGCGTCGCTCATCTCCTTTTTTCAACTCAGACGGAACGATGAGCTCGAAGAAGGAGCTCAAGCCTTACCAAGGACAGGTAATCTTCAACTCTGAGGACGATATTCACGTGAGTCTCGAATATCTGCCCCAGTCCAGAACTTCGACGCGTCTCTAATTTTCTCTCAACCTCTCCTCTCCGTCTCTTTCTTTCAGTTCCCCAATCTCGCCGTCGGCCACACCCTCGACTTCGCTCTTCAGAACAACACTCCTGCTCCCGAAGCTCGACCTCCCAAAGAAGACGGAAGCATCCCATCCTCCGACGAGTACGACGCGAAGTTCAAAGCCGAGCTCCTCAAAATCTTCGGTCTCGAACACACGAACGACACGAAAGTCGGAGACGAGTACGTTCGAGGAGTCAGTGGTGGAGAGAAGAAGAGAGTCTCGATTGCCGAAGTGTGAGTTTCTCTCTATCTTCTCTTTTACCGTCGTGTTCCGAAGCTGACCTCTCTCCGTCGACTTCAGCTTGACGTCTCGAGCTTCAGTTCAGCTTTGGGACAACGCTACCCGAGGACTCGATGCCAACACCGCTCTATCTTACGCTCAGATCATGAGGGATCTCACCGATGTCTCGAGAAACACGACCGTCATCTCCCTCTGTGAGTTTGTTTTTCCGCGTTTCGTCTCACACTTTCATCTCAGCTCACGCAACTCGTTCTTTCGCTTTTCACTTCAGACCAAGCCGGAAATCAGATCTACAAACTATTCGACAAGGTCACCGTCATCGCCGAGGGAGAGATCCTCTACTACGGACCTCGAGAGAAGGCGAAGGGATACTTCGAGGACCTGGGCTTTGAGTGCATGGATGGAGCCAACGTCGCTGATTTGTGAGTTTCTTCTCGCTTCAGAAGAATCTTTCTCTTGAAGCTCATCTCTTCCTCTTCTTTCTCATCCCTTTGCAGCCTGACCGGAGTCACCGTCCAGTCCGAGCGACGCGTTCGAGAAGGCTTCGAGTCCAAGATCCCGACTCGAATCGCCGACTTCGCTTCGCGATACCGCTCCTCGGATATCTGCAAGCAGGTGCAGGAGGAACTCGATCATCATCTCGCCGACCAGGAAGGCATGGAGAAGGAGACTCACGCTCTTCAGGACGTCATCAAGCGAGAGAAGCACAAGAGCGCGATCAAGAGCCAACCTCAAACTGTCGGCTTTGGGAGGCAGGTCACCAATGCTCTTCAGAGAGAGTATCGTCAGAGATGGGGAGATCAAGTGAGTCGTTCGCTTTCCGAGCCTCGGCCTCGTCGTTTCGGTTGAGTTCCACGACCTGACTCCTCCTCTCTCTCGCGACCTCTTACAGTACACCCTTTGGGCTCGACAGTTGACTACTCTCATCCAGGTTGGTGCCAATACCCCCTCGTGCGATCGAGATAAAAGACGACCCGAGAGCTCGCTGAACCTGACTCTCCATCCTGACTCTCATCCAGTCTCTCATCGTCGGAAGTCTCTTCTACTCCATGCCTCTCACGACGGGTGGATTATTCACAAGAGGAGGTGTCTGCTTCTTGAGTTTGCTGTGTGAGTCGACGCGTCCTCAGCTCGACGAAGCCCTTCGACGAACTTTTCCCTACGGAGGGGCGAAGCTTCGCTGAACGCGTCCTTCTGCTTCGATACACGCGTCCTTCCCTGATCAGTTCCTCTCTTCTTCATCCCTCCCAGTCCCATCTCTCATCTCTCTCGCTGAAACTACGGCAGCTTTCGAAGGTCGAGCTGTGATGGCGAAGCACAAGGGTGAGTCTCGTCCAGCTTTTACTTTCTCTCCTCCTTTCGTCTGAGGTACTCATCTTCTCCTTCTGTTTCTCTCTCTTTGATAGGTTTCTCGATGTATCGACCCTCCGCCGTCATGCTCGCTCAGACCATCGCCGATTTTCCTATCTTCCTCGTCCAGTTCGCCATCTTCTGCCTGATCAGCTACTTCGTGAGTTCCGGTCTTCCTCTCCTCTTCTTACCGTTCTCTGAAGTTCAACACTGATCAATACCTTCCCTTCCCATTTTTGCAGATGACTGGACTTCGACAACAACCTGGACCGTTCTTCATCTTCTACCTCTTCGTCTGTGCGTGTCGCGTCTCTTGATCTTCGACGCGTCGAAACGATTTCGCTGATCTGTCCCCGTTTTCTCTTCCGCTTCCACTTTTTCTCAACAGACATCACGACTCTTAGCACCACTGCCTTCTTCCGATTCATCGGATCGATGTTCAGTAGCTTCCAAGGAGCCTCGAAAGGTGAGTCTCGAACGCGCTGGAACTCGAGAGAACCGCTCGAACTGACTTGATTTCTTTTCGCTCGACAGTCTCCGGATTCACCTTTTCCGTTTTGGTCACCTACGCAGGCTATGTTATTTCGACTCGACAGATGAAGCCTTGGTTCGGCTGGCTTCGTCGGATCGATCCCATCTACTACTCGTTCGAGGCTCTCATGTCGAACGAGTTCACCGGTCAAACCTTCGAGTGTGATCCCAACCAGCTGGTTCCCTACGGAGAAGGCTATACGACGGGAAGCAACCAAGGTTGTGCGATCGCTGGGGCCGTTCCTGGAGTGAGTAGAAGAAGCCTTCGCTTTCTCACTCTCTTCGCGATCACTTTCTGATTCTCCTTTCCTCTCTCAGTCGACCTCTCTTTCTGGAACTACCTACATCTCGACCTCCCTTGCCCTCTATCGATCTCATCTTTGGAGGTACGTTTTCTTGAACTCGAACATTGAACAGCTTGCATCCATCGAGCTGACCTCTCCTCTCTTCACTTCACGCCTTCAGGAACTTCGGAATCGTGTGCGCTCTCTGGATCTTCTTCGTCGTCCTCACATGCATCGGCACCGAGCGACTCCCTGGAGCTGGATCAACCAGTTCGTCCCCTCTTTCTCTTTTCCACATCTCCCTTCCTTCACGAGGACGAGGAGCAAATACAAAGATCTGACTTTCGCTCTCGTCTTCTTCCCGACAGAGGCCGTTCTTCTCTACAAGCGCGGAGGAGGAGGAAAGTTCATCAAGGCTGCCAACAATGGGACTGGACCTCGAGATGAGGAGGAAGGCGCGTCGAACTCTCAGCCGACGGAGGAACCTTCAGGTCGAAGAGGAGAGAAAGAAAACAAGTCGAACGACGCCGTCCACGCTTCCAACTCTGTCTTCACCTGGTCTAAGCTCACCTACAAGGTTGCATCCGGAGACAAGCAAGTTACGCTACTGAAGGATGTCCAGGGTTGGTGTAAACCAGGGACCTTGACCGCGTGAGTGCCTTCTCTTCGCCTGCAACGTGCGACGCGCTCGCGAACATTCGGTCCTGATTACTTCCTCCTCCCTCCGTCCCAGCCTCATGGGAGCTTCGGGTGAGTTTCCCAGAATTATTGCGTGCGACTAGAGCTTCGAGTGGGATCTTCGCGATGCTGATACCTCTTTCCACAGGTGCCGGAAAGACAACTCTCCTCGACTGTCTCGCTCAGAGGAAGGACGAGGGAGAGCTTCACGGAGAAGTCTTGGTGAACGGACAGCCGCTCCCTCTCTCGTTCCAGAGGACGACTGGATTCTGCGAGCAGGTCGACGTTCATCTTCCTCAGGCTACCGTTAGAGAAGCTCTCGAGTTCAGGTGAGCAAATCGTTTCGCTTTTTGTCTTTTCGGAGCCTTCCTTCCTTCCGCTTGAACTGACTTCATTCTTCATTCTTCCCTTCCGTCAGTGCCATGCTTCGACAACCTCGGAGTACTCCTGCGAAGGAACGAATTGCCTACGTTGATACCATCATCGATCTCTTGGAGCTTCACGATATCGAGGACGCGATCATTGGAGGTGCGTCTTCCACGCACGTCCTTCTTCTTCACTCTTCCTCGCTTCGATCCTGATCCTTCCCTTTCTATCTTTCAGTACCTGGAGCTGGACTTGAAATCGAGCAAAGGAAACGTCTCACGATCGGAGTCGAACTTGTCTCAAAGCCTCTCCTACTCTTCCTCGACGAACCAACCTCAGGCCTCGACGGACAGTCCAGTTTCCTCATCGTCTCCTTCCTTCGACGACTCGCAGCGGCAGGCCAGGCAGTCGTCGCTGTGGTTCACCAACCTTCGGCTTCTCTCTTCGCTGAGTTCGACGATCTTCTACTCATGAAGAAGGGAGGTAAAACGGTCTACTGTGAGCAGAGCTCTCTTCTCCTCCCTCAGTCGTGCAAGATCTGACCTTCTTTCTTTATTGTTGCAGTCGGAAAGATCGACAAACTTCCTGAGTACTTCGAAAAAGAGAATGTCAAGATTCCTTCGGGTGTCAATCCAGCTGAGGTGAGTTAAGCGGGCTAGATCTGACTTCGATTCCCTCGGCTCTCTTTCCTTCCGAGAGCTTCAACTCGTCGACGAGTTCTCTTCCCTCGCCTCTTCTTCGACTGATTCAGCTTCCTACTTTTTCGCCTCCAGTTTATGATCGACGTCGTATCGGGTGAACTCAGCAAGGGTCGCGACTGGGCGGAAGTTTGGCTCGAGTCCGAAAACTGCTCGGAGGTCGCGAAGGAAATCGAGCGACTTAAATCGGAGAACAAGGACAAGAAGTCGGAAGATCCTGAGGATGGGAACGAGTTCGCTTCTACGACCTTGACCCAGCTTCGACTCGTTACGAAGCGAGCTACGACACAAGTGAGCTTGAACGCGCTCTTCATTCCATACTCTTCCTCTCTGGAACCTTTCCAGTCTCTGACTCCTCGCTTCCAATTCGAACCTCCCAGCTTTGGAGAGATACAGAGTACATATCTTCGAAGATCGGGCTCCACATCGGATCTGCTATCTTCAACGGATTGTGAGTTTGCCCGCCGTCGTCTTTCCTCTCTCTCTCTCTCTCTCTCTCTGACAAAGACAATACCATCCCCTTCCCCACCCCTCTCATCATCCTTTCAGCTCGTTCTGGATGATCGGAAACTCTTACGCCGACCTTCAAGCTCGACTGTTCACCATCTTTCAGGTGAGTGGACTTCTCCTCTTCTTCGTCCTCGCCGAATGCTGACTGATCTCTCTCCTCTTCCCACTTCACTTCGCCTCAACTCAGTTCATCTTCGTCGCTCGTAAGAAACAGACCTCCCTTTCTTCGTCTTCGGGCCGCGCTGATCATCCCACCCACTTTTCTATCTCTCTTCAGCTGGAGTCATTGCTCAGGGTGAGTTTCCGTCTTTCGTCAAATTTTCGCGTCGTCTCCCCATTTTGACGCTTTCTTCTTCCGAATTTTTCCTTCAGTTCAACCAAAGTTCATCGCAAACCGAGATATCTTCGAGGTAAGTCGCAGCGACCTTTCAACGGGGAAGAAGACGAAGAAACGTCCTCTGACACGTCTCTTCCCTCATCCATCCTTCCAGGCTCGAGAGAAGAAGGCCAAGCTTTACGGTTGGCAAGCCTTCATTCTCGGAGAGATCGTTGCCGAGATTCCCTACCTTCTGGTCTGTGCCGTGGTAAGTTCGATGTTGCCTTTCGCGACGCCGACTTCTTTCGCGTCGCAACCTCTGCATCTTTGCTTTTCTCTCCGCTCTTTCGTCCATCGTGCTCATGCCTTTCCCTCTTTATTTTTGCAGCTCTATTTCGCCCCATGGTATGCTGTCGTCGGTTTCTCATTCCGTCCCGGAGTCGCAGGACCCGTCTTCCTCGAGATGGTGTGCACAAATCGCCTTCTATTTCTCTTCTCTTCTTCTTCGCGTTTTACCGCTGACGTTCGTCCCCTTCGCGTCTCATCTCTTCGTCTCCCAGGTTCTATACGAGTTCCTTTACACCGGAATTGGACAGTTCGTAGCTGCTTACGCTCCCAACGCGACCGTGAGTCCTTTCTTTTCCAACCTCCAAGCTCGACCCTCCCTGACATCTTCGGTTTCTCCTCTCCCAGTTCGCTGCTCTGGTCAACCCTCTTCTTATTGGAGTCCTCGTATCCTTCTCCGGAGTTCTCGTTCCTTTCCCACAGATCACTGCTGTGAGTCTTTCAACCGTCGCATCCGCAGGAATCGACCTCGCGCTTATCCTCCTTCTTCCCCCCCCACCCTCAGTTCTGGAGATACTGGCTGTACTACCTCAATCCCTTCAACTATTTGATGGGTGCGATGCTCACATTCCCCAGTACGTTCGAAACCCACCTCTTTCTCCGACGCTTCCTCACTGACACGTCCCGCCTCTTGAACCTCCCAGTCTGGGACGTCGAGGTCCGCTGTATGGACCAGGAGCTCGGTCGATTCACTCCTCCCTCCGGTCAAACTTGTGGGCAGTACATGGCTCCTTTCCTCTCTCAGAACCCTGGCTACATCGTCGACGACGTGAGTCTTTTCTCCTCCCTCCTTTCGCCGTCGACCGACTTGCGAGAGACGAAGAGTTGACTTTCCTATATTCTCTCTTTTAGAACGCGACCGACGAGTGCGCGTACTGTGTCTATTCTAAAGGATCGGACTACCTCGCTACTCTCAACCTCTCCAAGCACATCTACGGCTGGCGAGACATCTGCATCACTTTCCTTTTCGTTTTGTCGTCTTGTGAGTTCTTCACTTTCGAGTCCTCTCCTACTCCTTCCTTCCCAAGCTGATCTCCTTTCTTTTCGACCGCTCTCAGACGGCCTCGTCTTCCTTCTCATGAAGCTCCGAAGCAAGAAGACCAAGGCTGCAGTACGTCGACCTTCTTCGTTTTTTTCTCCTCCTCGTGGTCGACTGACCACTTTCTCTCTTCCTTCTACTACAGAATTAGGAATCCCCTCGACCAATGAAGAAACTCCGCATAGACTTATTCATCTCCCTTAATCTTGATCCCATGCCTCTGTTCTCCTCCGATCCATTCAAGATCCAGTGAGCGTCGACGATCTGATCAACGCTCCTCTTCCAGTTCAGCTCATGTCTCAACGAGCTCTCTCTTTGGACTGGAGAGAGGACCTGAGTTCTTAAGATCCTATAAGAGGCCGTTCGCAGTGCTCCATCCCAAAGAGCTCACCTTCTGGACTGGACGACGTCGAGCAGTTCTACAAAGGTCAAAGTCGGATCGGGAAGTTTCAAGAGTGGGGGTCGTCGTTTCCCCGTTCTGCTCCTTCGAGGACTCCCTTCTTCTCGTGCCAACCTTCTCCTCGGCACTGAGTGAGGGAGGTGAGCGACAGGTAACGCTCGTAACGCTCTCTCTGAACCTCGCGCATCTCTGAAAACCTTCACTTCAACCTGCAGTACTTCAGCAGATCAGAGCTCGCAGATCGAACGCGTTCAACCTCATTCCACCTTCACCCCTGCCCTCCTCCTGCTCTGTCTTCCTCCCCTGACCCGCCATCTCTCTCCCTCGCGCGCACCCTCTCGATACAGCCCTAAGAATCTCGTGAACCTCGAAATCTCGCTCCTCGAGTACAAAAACCCAACCTCCCCCTCCCTTCTCTTATTTCCTCATCCTCTCTGGCCTTTTGGCTTAGATCATGTGTAGTATCTGTTTTTAATAGTTTAACCACTATTACGGGACCCATTGGGTCCCTTTTGGTTTTCATCTTTTTGCCTTGCCCGTCTCTCTGCTCCTCTGCTTGCACGAGTGAGAGACACGATGACCTTGCCGCTGCACTACTGGCTTGTGTTGTCAGGGACCCCCCTCAACCCCCTCTTTCACTATGTGGTCTTGCAGCTCTACCTTCTCGGTGGAGCTCGAGATCCAGAGCGATCAAACCCTCCCCCCCATAGACACCATTATCTCCCTCGCTCTTCGTTTCCTCTCTTCTTTCTTTCTCCCTCCTTTGCCTTTCCTTCTTTACTGTGGATATGCTCTTCAGATCTAGAAATCGCTCTTTCTGCTGCAGCATGTCTCCGTTCCTCTCCACCCGAAGACGAGAGCAAGCTTGAAAGAGAGGTCATCTCGAAGGGAAGGAGGAGGGAGGTGAGCTCGAACGCATTCAACTTCTCTTCTTCCCTCTTCCCTCTCCTCTTTCTAATCAATTGATAGCCATCGTCACCAGCCTCATCGATCCGAAAGGAAGTGTATACCCAATATATGTAGTGTGTAGCCTAATATATACGATTGAAGTCGAGCATCATGCACAGTCGTTGTTGAGAGCGAAGCGAGAAAAGAGTGAACGTTAGAGGTATCGTCGTCGTCGAAGGGATGATTAGAGAGGGAGATCGAGAGAAAGAGGTCTAAGAGGTGAATGAACGGGGGGACTAGGTATAGTAGATTAGAAGATCCGAGGGGATACAAGAAGTGAAAGAGAGAAGCAGGGAGAGGGAGAGCACCAGGAAGGGAAGAGAGAGGGAGAGAAGCAGAGGGAGATCGTTCAGTTCGGCCAAAGACTTTGGGCTTGGAAGCCTTTGACGATCTTCTCGACTTCCTCGAGGGTGAGAGCTGGATGCTTGGGTGTGAAGTTGAGGAGTTGTCGAGCTTTGGAGCCGTCGAGGTTGATGGCGTTCTGTTTTTCCCGTTCGAAAACGTCAAAGCGTCAGCTCTCCTTTGACTGGAAGAAAAGCAGAGTGAAAACGAGAAGTCTTACCTTCTGGAACTCGTGTTCTGGAAGGCTGGACGTGAGGAAGAAAAAGGCAATGAGGTCAGCGGAGGAAAGAAGGAGGACGCGTCGAAAGGAGGAGAACGTACTAGGGTGAAATCGGAGAGTTCTCTATCGGAGGAGTGTTCTTCTGTAGCATCTCTCCCCAAGCCTCGATATGCATCTCGTTCGCGTCCTCCACCATCTCCCGGAAGTCGAGATCCTTGAAGGCGAGCTGCGGTCGTGAAAAAGGAGCGGGTGTGAGCTTGGACGAAGAGAAGAAACGAAAAAGTCGAGCATACCTTCGCAAAAAGAGCCGTTACAGCACCGTAGTAGTCGTGCTGCGGATGTAAAGGAAGGCAAGCTTAGCTCATCAAGATCGAAGAAGCGAGAGAAGGACGCGTCGCATTCGACTGCTCGCTCGTTCCAGTCTCGCGTTCCCGTCCTCACGGGGATGTTCTATACGAATGCACTCACCTTGATACCCCAGAACTTCGAAACAGCCTTCGCGATCACGTCCTGAGTCGTCGAACCATCATCGACCTGAACGAAACGAAAGCGAAAGTCGAAGAAGAGATCAGCCTCTCCGCCTCTTCCTTCCCCACTTATCGAGATGAGCTTTCAACTCACGATGTTAAACAAAACAGCCTTCACAGTCTTGTCCACCGGGCAGATCCCCTTCAACTCCTCCACCTGCTCCTTCGTCACACCTGACGGCGCGAACTCGACAGCAGCGAGAGCGTCTGCCTTGGCTCGACCTCCAGTGCTACGTATCCATTCCGCGGCGAGGTGAGCGGCGAGAGCGACGTCGGTAGTGTGAATGGTGTGGATCTTGAGGTCGGAGGACTAGAAAGAGGATGAAAGAAAAAAGGACACGTCGAAATCGAGGGAGATGGAGAGGAGGAAAGTCAGCGTTCCAGGTAGAGAGAGAGAGAAGGAAGAGATGGAACTCACCCAGAGAAGCTTCATATCTTGTTTGAGGTACTTGTACTACGAGGAGTCGAAAAAAAACGCGGTCGTCAGCATCGCTCCGAAGAAGACTCAGAACGGAGAAAGGGAATCGAGAAAGAAGAACGAACGATATGTCCAGCGACTATCCGAGGAAGAACCACTCCGGTGAGCGAGTTAGTTCCGTACTCCGCTCCGATCCGAAGCAGCACCAGGTTGAGACTGTTGAAAAGCGAAAGAGAAGGCGAGACTCAGCGAGGAGTTTTAAGTCGTCGCGACGGTAGAGGGAAGAGACGAAAACGAACTCAGGCAGATTCGCCAGAGCTCTGGAAGCTTCGTGCCACCACTGCAGGAAAGCATGAAGGTAAGTACAGGCAAACCCGAGGAAAGAGGCCAGAGAAGTTGTATGAGAAGAGAGAAACGAACCTGTCCTCGACCCTGATCCGGCACGAGCTTCGACGAGCTCTCCTTGTGCCCTCCCTTCTCCGATCCCGACATCTTGTACTGTAGACACAATTGCCAATAGCATCAGCTCAGAGCTTGATTTTCGCGAAGACAGAAGATGAATCGACTCACGTAGGGATACGAAACTCGAACATAGGCGTCGACCTTCCTCCTCTGAGCCTCTGCTCCCAACCCTCCTGCCAGCTGAGCCGTCTGAGTCATATGCATGATCTCAGGTCTCGAGCTATCTCTCTCTCCCGTAAGATCGTAGACGATGTTGAACGGTTCCTTCCCTGCTGGAGGTTCGAAGACGGAGGTGACGGTTGAGGAGACGGTGAGGTTGGCTTGACGGTACTCGACGAGATCGGTGTGTTTGAGAGAAAGGAGGAAGTCGGGGGAGACGTATCTGTAGATAGGAACGGGGAGGAAGAGGTTAGAACGAGAGAAGGCGGGTGATAAAAATGGACAAAGGACTCGCGTCGTCGCTGGAACCACGGATACCTGTTGTCGTTTGCCGCGAAGAAAGGACCGTCAGCGTCGCCTCAAAACCCTATCCAATCCGTACCAGATCCGAAGCTCACCTTATCCACTATCCTCACGAACTGAAACCAATTTACCATCCAAACCCAATCGAGCGCATCAGCTCTCGTCCTCGACCTTCCCTCACTTCCCCTGGCTCCCCTTCGACTCTCGATCTTCGGGTGCTCTTCCGATAGAGAGGACTCACCGACACCAGAGGTTCACATCCTTCCGGGACCAACAGGGATACCAGCGGAGAAGCGAAAGTTGAGATGCCGCTTTTTGGAGGTCAAACGCACCGAAGAAAGCAGAAGAAAGGGCAGAAGAGAAGGAGAGGGCAGAGGACGGAGGAGATCAGCGTCCGCTCGTTCGTTTGAGGGTTCGAGAGCTCACTCACCCGAGGATGAGAACGGAAGGTTTGGACATCGTAGGGGGAGTGTGGCGGTGGTGGTGGTGGTGGCGAGAAGCTGATGGAAGGAGAATCAGGGGGAGGATAGGAAGGGGGCGAGGAAGAAAAAAGGGGAAGGGGATGGTGAGCTTTCGTTCCCTTCGTTCCGGCCCTCTTCCTTCTTCCTCTCTTCCTTCCCCTTCTTCTGCTGGACAGATATGACGGTGAAACTCACCTTCAGTATATGAGTACCACCCAGGCAGAGAACAACGAAGGTTTGGACGGAAGGGGAGGAAGGAAGGGAGGGAGGGAAGAAGGGAGGGACCTTGGGGTTCGAGCGAGCACCGAAGGGAAGAGGGAGACTGCAGGAGGGCGACGCGAGGTAGAAAGGAAGATTTTCAGTCAACGAGTAGGAGAGCAGGAGGAGCCGAGGGCTGGCTACTGACCTTGACAAAGAACAGACGGAAAGGAAGATGAACGTTGCAGGTCAAAAGGTGTTGAGGTCTCGAAAGATCGACCAAACTTCAAAGAGGCCGACCTGGCAGCTTCCCCTTCCCCTGGGAGACCACGACGGATCTTCATCTTCCAGCTTCTCTCATACCCAGAGAGAAAAGGCTGCGGCTAAATTACCAGCTCAGTCATCAGTGCCATCAAAGGAGGGAAATCCATGTTTCAATCGGATCAGGAAACTCGCCCCAAGAGAAAAAGAGCGACGCGAGGGGAACGTTTCATCTTCTTGCTCGCTCTTCCTCCTTTCCCTGTATCCCTCCTTCCTCTTCGTCAAAGCAGCATAGATCATGAAGTCAAAGTAAAGCTCCCGCATCAGATCTTCTCCTCGCCAACGACGCTGTTCTCTCCAGGCAGATCCTTCCACCTCCACGACCGCTCGTCGAGGCCGGTTCGACGCGGCTTCAAGTTTCTTTCCTCTTTCTCTCTCCAACCACGTCCCACCGAAAGCAAGCAAAAATGAAACGAAACATTGGCATTTCTCACTTGATCTGATCGTTCTCTCTTCCTCTCCTTCGTCCCGCATCCTCTCATCCCATCTCACAACCTCTCCTCTTCCTCCCTTCCAACTCTTCGTTTTTG
Source organism: Mrakia blollopis (assembly GCA_000950635.1). NCBI lineage: Eukaryota > Fungi > Basidiomycota > Tremellomycetes > Cystofilobasidiales > Mrakiaceae > Mrakia > Mrakia blollopis. Next base: position 217,698 of record BBPU01000023.1, on the reverse strand, counting down.
ATTCTTCACGTCGCTCAAAGATCCTTCTTCCCCTTCCTCTGCTTCAACAGCGCCTCCTGGACCGGAACGGTCTCTCCCTCCTTGGTAGTAGTAACCTCCACGACGGGGGTAGCCTCAGCTGAGGATCCAACGACGGCGGGGAGAGCGGCAGGGACGGAAGCGACCTTCTTGGGGGTAACAGAAGGAGGAGCGACGTTCTGGTCCTCGACGACGTAGTAGGTGATGAGCTGGAACAGGCAAAAAAGGAGAAGAGAGAGTCAGCGAGGAAAAAGAGGGAGGAAGAGAAGAGAGGGTGGAGAGGAGGGGAGACGCGTCGAGGGATCGAGAAGAGGAAAGAACAGACTCACAGCTCCGATGGATCCGAGAAGAGTCATGAGGGAAACGAGGAAAGTTCCAGCAACCGAAGGGTACTCCTCAACGGCAGACCTGGCTCCCTTGGTCTTGGCGTGCTCTGCGTTTGAGAAAAAAAAGGAGGAGTTGAAAGATCAGCTTGTGTTTCTCCTCCTTTCCTTCACTTCGCCCTCCTCTCGAGAAAGATGAACTAGACTCACCAATGAACTCGTAAGCAAGCTCGATACCCTCCTCGTACTTGGAGACGACGAGATCCTGCCACTTGGCGGCCTTGTTTCCTCCGACGAGCTCGTCGTCGTCCTCGTCGAGGGCAGCCTTCTCAGCGGCCTTCTCGATCTCGTACTTGACGTGGAAGGTCTCGGCGGCAAGAGCTTTGGCATCGGCGACGGAGTGCCCACTATTTGAGAGAGGAAGAGCAGGTGAGAGAAAGGTCAGTTCGAGTCGATGAGTGAGGAGAGGGCAACGACGGAGAAACGACGAACATGTAGATGTTGTCGACTGGTTTAGGGAACAAAGGAGCAGGTCAGCGTTCTGTATTTAGTAGGGAGCGATGCGAGGTAAGGAGACGTTGTCGACTCACAAAGCATGGCATCGGTCATGGTCCAGATCTCGAATCCGACTCCTCCGATGGCGGTGAGTCCCTTCGCAGGCTCGAGGTCCTCGAAGTAATCAGGGTTGGCGATCTTTCGAGGAGCCCAAACTCCCTTGTACTCGGGGTTGTCGATGAGAGGAGCAGACCACTTTCCCTTGTACTCGGGGTTGGAGATCAGAGGCCTGGCGGGTGACGAAGGAGCGGAGAAGGAGAGAAGAGGTCAGTTCGAGTCGAAGACGAGCGGGAAAGAGGAAACGAAGAGACTCACTGAGACCAAGGTCCACATCCGGGAGCGTCCTCACAAGCGGGGTTGGAGACGGAAGGGGCGATCCAGTCACCTGGGAGAGAAGGAGGGAAAATATGAACGTGAGTCGAGGCCGAAGGAGAAGGAACTCGTCGAGGGAATGAGATCGGACCAACCATCCTCCTCGTCATCCCACTCCTCAGGCTTCTCAGCATCAGGGTCGGCGATGAGATCGGGCTCGTTCTCGAGCCATCCCTCGGGGATGGTGGCCTGTTCAAAAGCAAAACAAAACAAAAAATCAAAAGGATCAGCTCGACGTCTCGCGCTTCCTTCACGCTCGAACTCTTGCCTTCTTCAGACGGCAGCAACTCACCTCGGTATCAACGATAAGGGCAGGAGCATCCTCGTTCCAGTCCGCAGGCTTGGTGGCTTCAGGATCGACGATCTTAGCCTCGTCGACCCAAGTGGAAGGCTTCGAGTCCTCAGCGTCGTCGATCTCTTTGGGAGGGTTGACGGCGGGCTCGAAGTCCTCGAGGAGGGATCCGGTCTTGGCCGAGACGTCGTTGATGAGGATCTCGAAAGTGTTATCGGGGCTGAAGAAGGAAAGATGGGGAAAGGTCAGCTCGCACGAGAGGAGAAGGGAGGAAGGAGATCGAGCGAAGTTGAGCTCGAGTCCCGAGTCGCGAGTAAGGCGAGAAACCTCGAAGGCGGGACTGCTAAATCGTGACGAGAGAGTAAGAGATCTGGAGGGAAGAATACTCACTTGACGATGAGGGTGTAGAGAGCCGAGAGCTTGGTGATCTTGGGCGAAGGGGCGGCGGTGAGGTGCTTCTCCTCGTACTCTCCGGTCTTGGGGTTGAGGTGCTTGAAAATGAAGTGGACCTTGTTGGTAGCTCCGCACTGCAAGGATACGAAGGTGATAGATATCGTCAGCGCGAGCTCGAAGCAGGACGGGAAGAGGGAAGGAAAGAAGCAGTGCTGACCTTGTCGGGACCGAACCTGAAGGAGGAGGGAGGGAAGGAGAGGGAGGAAGAAGGTCAGCTCGAGTGAGACAGCTCGATAAAGAGCTATCAGACGTACATGATGGTGAAAGGAGTCTAGCAGAAGTGGAACAGAGAGGTCAAATATCAGTTTCTCCATCAAAAGGTCCTTCCCTTCAAAGGAGGAGAAGAGATGAAGCTCACCTTGTCCGAGAACTCAGCAGCGGTGAGATCTCCCTCTCCCTCGCTCAAAAGCTTGACATAAGCTCCTCCGCACTCGAGACCGTTCTGGAGCTTGGTCTCGTACTGGACGACGAGAGGCTTGCCGTCCTCGATCTTGATGGCAGGAAGGATCTCTGCAGAGATAGCGGAGTGGGCTGCCTTCGACTTGATGACCAGACCTTTGTCGCCAGGGATTCCAGGGAAAACGGTAGGCTCCTCCACGGACCAGACTCCAACGTAAGAGAAGGTCTCGCCACCGACGGGGGTTTGCTTGACGGCGGAGGAGGCGGACCAACGGGACTCCCAGCTATAGAAAGAAAGAAGGAGAAGGAGGCAGGGAGAGTGAGCACGTTGGAGCTCGTCTCTCCTCTTACCATCCTTTCCTGGGCCAGAAGAGTATAGAACTCACGAGTCGTTGAACTGCTCGAGGAAGGGGGCGTTGAGGGAGGTGGACTGAGAGAAGAAAAGAAGGAAGGAGGGGAAGGGGTGAGCTTGAGAAGCGAGGAGATGGTCGTGGAAGGCGAGAGCGAGCTCAGAAGGGAGACTTAGAAACGTCAAGCTCACCACGAAAGATTGAGGAGCGACATCAGCCGACACAGAGGAAGCGAGAGCTCCAAGGAAGGCAACCGTCGAGAGAGAACAAGAACGCATCGAGAGAAAGATAAGAAGAAGGAAGGTGGTGGGTGGAGGGAGAAAGAGAGGTCCTTGATGTGCTGGCGAGAGGAGAAGTCGATTTCGACCGACGGAAGTCACGGAGGGGAAGGACGGTTAGTGACGAGAAAAACGAGGAGAGAGTGCAGACAAAATCCATTCAGATCAGTCTGTGAAGACCGGAAAATAAATTTTGGTGCATGACCTCGTTTATGACAGAGGAAAAACGCGTCGAAACGCGTGCCACGTCACGCCTTCGACTCCTTGCTCTTCATCGACCTGAAGAGCGTCAAAAAATCTCGCGACTTCGTTTGCTTCAGCGGAAACAATCTAGTGGACTCCAACGTGTTTCTCCGAGCTCTTCTTGTAGGGATCTGGCCCGTCGCGCTCAAAAAAAGAGCACGAGTTGGAGAAGCGCGTCGTCGGGCCGGAACGGAAGGAGAAAACCTTCGAATGCATCTGAAAGTTAAAATATACTGCCACAGCTAAGAATCCTCCAAGCGCTGAGCCTTCGATCAAGGTCAGGCAGAAAGCGACGCGAAGAAGAAGCCTCGCGACTCCCCACGACCGCCGAAGCTCGAAACCAGCGAGCTCAACTCCTCCCAAGGTCCCTTTCAACGACGACAAGCTCAGGACTGGACTTTCTCGGTGCTTGTAGTAAAGTCCTAGCCTTGAATCTAGCTGGATGGCTTGGACTCTGAGGATGAGAGGAGCTCGTCGCAGGAGAAGAGCGAGGGCTGAACGAAGAGATGGAGGCGAGGGAGGGAGGAGGAAGGAACGCTGAAGGTGCTCCAAGGTTGATCGCTTTCGACTGTACGCCCGTTCATAGAGGTGAGTACTAGAAGAAGTTGTGTTCGGGCTCTAGTCCGGAGGCGAAGTTGGGAAGCGACGCGACGGGGACATCGAAGGCCGAAGTTCAGCTGAGGGCTGAAGGAAGGGGAGGCTGAGCTCGACTCGCGGGCCTCAGGCCTCTTTCACATCTAGGAGTCGAAGCTGACTCTCCATTCTTTGCGTTCTTGCAGTGATTTTCGATTCCATGAGCTTCAAGAGCAAGAAATCGAAACGAGGGCTGAACATCAAGCGCGCGAAGGGGTCGAGGAAGGAACGGCAGAGCTCTACAGCCTTCCAGTTTCTTTGCTGCTTCTCTCAACGGCTTCAAGAGACGAAACTCGCTCTGCATCCCACTGCTCGTGAGTAAATTGATCTGCTGTGATTTTCTTGAAGAAAAAACCCTTGAAACATGTGAACTCCGACCTTCCTTTCGCCGCCGTCCCCTATCGCGCACCTTCTCCCTCTTCCCCTCCACCCACCACCACTCAACCACCATCACCATCACCAAAGATATTAAGAATGTCAAAACGTCGCTGCAATTTCATCGACACAGCCAGAGGTTGTATCAAAGGAGCAGACTGTACCTTTGATCACTCGAACCCGAACCCTCCTCCCAGACCCACCTCTCGAGGCGGCTTCGGTTCTGGAACTCGAGGAGGACGAGGAGGAGGAGCGAGAGGGAGAGGAGGAGGCTTCACTGGGAGCAGATCTGGAGGAGGTAATCGATGCAAGGAGTTCTGGAGGACTGGATCGTGCGAGTGAGTCTTCATCCAACGAGGCTTCCATCTTCTCTCCCCTCCTCCCATCTCCTTCTAGAAGGTTCCATCCATAGAGGCAACTCTCCTCACCACCTTACTGATTCTACAACCTCACTTCTTGCTCTCTTTGCAGCCGAGGACTCACCTGCAAGTTCCCTCACGAAGACAACCCTCATCACCTCGCTCAAGCTTCAGCTTTCGCCACCTCTCCCTCCACCGAGACCCTTCGAATCGACCCTGCCTCGGCTCACTCCTCGCCCTCGGATCGAGTCCTCTCTGCTGGAGAGATGTTGACGCCTGCTCAGGCTCAAGTCATCGTCAGGAAGTACGAGAAGGAAGGAACCAGGCTTGGAGACGATCCCGCTCCCATCTACGAGATCGATCTGGCTTTGATCGCTGGGAACATTCTCAACAAGACTTGGGTGAGTCTTGAATTTTGTCTCTTCACTTCTTTTTCCTCATACGACGGCAGAGAAGATATGAAAGTCCAAGCTGACGACCTTTCTTCCTTCTCTTCTTTCTTTCCCAAACTCAGGACGACGAGGATCGAGAGGTACGATCTTGCTCATCTTCTTTCTCCAGGCCTCCGTACTTTCGCTGACGTCTTTGTTCGATCCTTTGCAGATCCTTCTCTCTGAGGTCACCAAGGTTCGTTAAATTCAGAAGCCATCTCAAGAGCTCGAGGAAGCAGAGAACGAGAAGCTGACTCGACGCCGCGCTTTCACAGAAACCCTCCAACCTTCTCCTTCGACTGGGAGAGATCATCCGACACCCCAACGTCACCTTCTCGGCCTCGGCTTCGAGGAACGCTCTCAACTTTCAACGAGGCTATCTTCCTCTTATCGCTGTGAGTACTCCCTCGTCTCGACCAACCGTCTCGTTCCGTTGCTGACTCTTCCCTTTCTCTTCTCCCCTTTCAGTACTTCTCTTCGGAGCAAGGTGCGTGTGATCCATTTTTCTCCCTGAGACCCAATACTGAAGTAGCAATATATCTTTCTGGTCGCCTGCAGTCGTCAAGAGTACTGTTCATCGAGACGTCAATCAGCTCTTCAACGTCGTCGACGGGAGCATCGAAGACTTCGCTAAAACAGTCTCCGACGCTCTCAACTCCATCCTCGCCGCAGGAAAGATTGTCAGCGTCAAGTCTTCTTCGACCGTCCTCCGACTTCAGTCGTTCTACCACGTTCTCAAGCCTCTCGCGACGCTTTTTCAAGAGTAAGTCGCGTTCTTCTTTCCTGTGCGTGTCCCTTCTTTGGGAGGTCGCGTATCGACTCCTCCTTCTATTCATATTTAGGTACCTCTCCCGATTCAAGAACGTCGCAGCTCAGCACGAAGAAGTCTTCAACCTCGTCCATCTCCTCAAGAATACCTTCGAAACCTGGGCTGCCGCTCTCACTCGAACTCCTCCCTCCTTCGTCGACTCGCTCTCGAACCAATCCGTCGAGGATCGAACCTTCCTCCTCTCGAACCTCCGAAAGGATCTCGATAGATTGGTCAAGATTGTCGATCGAGACGTCGGGAGGATCGAGGCTCCCAAACCAGCCACTCTCGCGACGAGAAACGGAGGAGTCAGCGTCGGACAGCTCGCTGCACTGACTCGAGACTTCGTCCCTCCTGGAGGACGACACAACAACGACCATCCTAGGATCCAGGATATTATCCTTGCTCCCACTCACGACGAGTTGATTAGCGATAGGGTGAGTCCATCTGCTCGAACGTCTCAACACGAAAACAAAGCTGAACTCGTTCCTTCTCTCCCTCTTCCCTCAGACCTTCCTTCCTGCCAACTTCGATGGAGCTCCTCACCATCTTCCTAATGGATCGATGGATAGGATCTTCGACATACAGTTCAGGTTGTTCAGAGAAGAACTCATGTGAGTTGATCCGATCTTTGACGAGAGACAGGACGGTTTGATTGACGCGTCTCCCGATTTCTTTCGTTCTCGTCAGCGCTCCTCTTCGAGAGAGTGAGTCGACATTCTAGTCGTTGTTCCCTTTATCCGCTTCTCCCACTGAGGCATCTTCTTCCACAGGTGTTCTTCTCATCCTGGAGGACCTCCAAGCTCCCGACCAGTCGAGGACCGAGATCTCGAAGATCGTCAAGGCTGGTGGAGGAGTTTATCGACGAAAGAACTCGTGAGTTTCTATCTTCTTCCTTTCCTCTCGACTAGATCTAATCTTCCATCTCTACTTCTCCACAGCTTCATGCAAGTCTTCACCGGATTGAGATTCAAGTCGTTCAGTTTGGGTCGAACTGGCTTCGCTCTTACCCTCTCGATGCGAGCTCCTCCCAACGCTCACGGGAAACGCTCGATGGAGTTCTGGGACTCCAAGTCAGGTCTTAGCAACGGATCGCTGGTCGGTCTCATCTGGAACAAGACCATCTGGGTTGGGAGCGTCACGAGTGGTGAGTTTCGGCCTCCTTCTCTCGACGCGACGAAATCCGGAGATCCCAAAGCTGATCGTCCTCTCCCTTTTCGTCTTTGTGGTACGTTAGCGGCGAAGGACATCTCTATCTCGTACGATCGACCCTCCGGACGCGTTTCCGTCGACATCGTCTTCCTCGAATCTCGAGTTGGGATCACCGCCGTCCAGACTCTCAGAAACGGAGACGCGAAAGAGGACATGCTTCTCGTCAAGAGCTCGGTCCTCTACGAGTCGATCCGTCCTTACCTCGAAGCTCTTCAAACGCGGGATCCAGCAGTGAAGCCCTTCTCCAACATCCTCGTACACGGCGTCGATCTCGCTCGAGTCTCGATCTCTCCTCCAACCTTCGCTTCGACTCCAGGCTTCGAGTGGAACCTCTCGTGCCTTCTCCCCAAGGACGTCGATATCGGTGGTCCTCTCACTTTCTCGGTCAGCGATCCTAGCTCTATCGTACCAGCGAGAGAGCTCCTCAAGGCTCACGGGACGCTCGACGCTTCTCAAGCCGATGCCATGATCGACGTACTTTCGAGGGAGGTGGCTCTAGTTCAAGGCCCACCTGGGACGGGGAAAACGGTGAGTGAGATTTCAATCCCTCGAATTCCCAAGACATCCAGCTGACTGTACTGTTGATGGAATTGCTCAGTATCTTGGTATCCAGCTCATCAAGGGTGAGCTTCGTCTTCTGCTCAACGCGTCTTTGCATCCGAAACTGACCTTCGTCTTCTCCTTCCTCAGTGCTCATCGAGAACAACGTTGGGCCGATCCTCCTGCTCGGATACACGAATCATGCACTGGATAACCTCACGTCAGTTCCGAATCTCCATTCTATACAAGACCCGGTCTCGAGACTCGATCCTAACGCGTTTCGTTTCTCAAATCGCAGTCGAGCCGTCGTCGACGCCGAGATCACTCGCAACATCGTACGACTCGGTGCTCAGTCCAAGGATGAGGTAGTTGAAACCTTCTCGATTAACAACATCGAGAAGCTTCAGCCTGCGAGTCGAGCGTGAGTCTAATCTGTCGCATCGAGGATCGACGAGACGCTGACTCTGCTTTCTTCTGCTCACCAACAGTGCTCGTCGACCTGGAAACGACGTCTACTTCCACATGAAGGAACTCGGCAAGGAGATGAACGATCTTCGACAGACCATCACAAGGAAGCAACTGTCTCTCTCGGACATGGAACGCTGGCTTCGAGACGAATTCCCCGACCACCTCCGCCGCCTCTCGAATCCTCATCTGGTCTGGCTCCCTCCTCTCCTCAGGCTTCTCGACTCTTCGGGCGAGGGATGGACTCAGGTCGACGGCAACAGGAAGAATCGTTCTGCGCCGAGAAAGAAGCGATCTTTCCTCTCGATGTGGCTCGACGGAGAAGACCTCGACGTTCTCACTCAACTCCATCAACCTAACTCCTCCTCCACTCCCGCTCCCTCTACCCCTCCTCCCTCGACTCCAAACGCCGATGCGTCTTCCACCACTCGACCTCCCAATCTCCCTACCTCGGAATGGAGCTACATGCAGGCTGCCCTCGAGGAGATCATTCCTTCACCGTCGCTGGAGATCAACGAGGAGTATTCCGACGACGAGGCGTCTCTCGAACCTGACTGGGAGACGATCTTCTCCTCCTCGGAAGCCTTCAAGCTCAAGTTCTCCGACCTTCCTCCTCTTCCCCAACGAAACCGATCGGTCGACGTTCTTCGAGAATCCCCGTCTTCCGTCTGGGAGATGTCGAAGTCGGAGAGGACCTCGCTCTGGAAGAGCTGGTACGAGGAAGCTTGGGAGGCGTCGAGCGAGAAGCAGTTCGCGCTGTTCGATCAACTCCAGAAGGCTCACGAGAAGGCTAGGAAGGATAACGAGGATCTCCGAACCAGCAACCGACTCTCGATCCTCAAGAGGAACAAGATCGTCGCCTGTACTACCACTGGAGCCGCGAAGATGGCCTCGCTCATCAAGGTGAGTCGACTCGCCGTCGAGCTTCGTTTCCGAACCTCAAACTGATCCCCTTTTCGTTCACATCGTTCCTCAGGGATTCGCTCCTAAGATTGTCCTCGTAGAGGAAGCTGGTCAGACGTTGGAGGTCCACGTGATTGCTACTCTATCACCCAGCATCCAGCAAGTCATATTGATCGGTGAGTTCTCGACGGAAGGAGAAGGAGGAAAGTAGACGCGACGGACGTGCTGACGAGATACCTTTTCTCTCCTCAGGCGATCCTCTCCAGCTGCGATCCACGATCAACAACTACGGTTCGTCGTCCTTCTTCTTCGTCTTCGGTTCTTCAACCGTCAACTGATCTCTTCCTCCTCTTACAGAGCTCTCAATCGACAATCCTCGAGGAGGATCCCTGCTCTATCGCTTCGACGTGTCTCTGATGGAGAGACTCTCTTCTGGAGGACTTTCGGTAAGGTCTAGAGCATGTCTATCTCGATTACAAATACTGAGAGAACTTCACTTCCTTTCGAACAGATGTCGAAGCTCGAGATCCAACGAAGAATGAGACCCGAAATCTCAAGCTTGATTCAGTTCGTCGCCTCTCCTCTCCTCTCCGCCATCTTCGTGGCTCAATCACTGAATCTCTCTTTTTTTCGTCGTCAAAAGCACACTCTACCCCAAACTTCAGAATAACGCTATCGTTCAAGACTACCCGAGAGTTCGAGGAATGAAGGAGAACGTCTTCTTCCTTGATCATCACGAGCCGGAGGGAGGAGGAGGAGGAGCCGACATCTCGAAGCACAACATCTACAAGGTAAGTATCTTCATCTCCAAGGCTCTGAGAACGGCTCTTACTGATATTTTCTCTTCGCTTCGATCTCGCAGGTCGACATGATTCGAGCTTTGGTTCAACATCTTCTTCGGTTTGTCCTCAAAATCCTTCATCTCCTTCGCCAGACTCGACGCGTTTCCGCCTCTCTTACCTCCACGACTGACTCGTTCTTTTTCTATTTCTCTCTGCAGACAAGGAACCTACAACGAACCTGGAGGAATCGTCGTCATCTGCATGTACCTCGGTCAGGTCGTCAAGGTCAAGCAAGCTCTCTCCACACTCGAGACGGTTACGGTCATCATCGACGAGCGGGACGCGACTCAGCTTGCTGCTCTCGAGGAGGATGCTCAGCTTTCCACCGAGCCTGCTCAGATTCGCCGAAGCAAGGCTTCTCAGGAAGTTCGAGTCACGTTCGTCGTCTTTCTTTCTCCCTTTGACGCGTCTTCTCTTTCTCTTCTCGACCTGCTTCTCTCGCTGACTTTCTCTCTTCTCTTTTTACCCCCACAGGAGCTGCGACAACTACCAAGGAGAAGAAGGGACCGTCGTCATTCTCTCTACGGTCCGAAACGTTTCGAAAGATGCGAGCTCGACAGCTTCGATGGAAGCGTTCGGGATTGGATTTTTGAAGGTGAGTTTGGACCTGCTCTCTTCTCGACAGCTTTGATCGAACTAATTAACCTTCCTTTTCTTTATATAGAGCTTCAACAGGACTAATGTCGCGCTCAGTCGAGCCAAACATGGTCTCTACATCCTCGGGAACGCTGAAGTAAGTCTCGATCTCTCTTTTTCTGACCGTCGTCGGGCTCGACATTGACGACGCGTCTTTCTTCCCAGCTTCTCTCCTCCAAAAGTTCGATGTGGGCTTCCGTCGTCGAGGAGCTCAAGGATCGCCAACAACTCGGTCCAGCTCTTCCCATCTCCTGCCACAACCACCCTGACGAAGTCACGCCGATTTCTCGACCTGAACACCTCCTTCTCGCTTCTCCCGACGGCGGATGCCTTCGACCTTGCGGCTTCGGTCTTAGATGTGGTCATGAGTGTTCCTACAAGGTGGGTTGACTAAGAGCTGAATCGTGCGAGTTGGGCATGGGAAATCGGTAGAAAGTGGCGACGCGCGACGAGGCTCTTTTCCTTCTCCTTTTCTTCGCAAGCTGTTCACTGACTCTTCCCTTTTCTTCCTCTCCCATCAGTGTCATTCCGACGATCCTACCCATCGAGCCTACGAGTGCCAAGAGCCTTGCACGAAGCTGCTCGCTTGCAATCATCCTTGCGTCAGCGAGTGAGTCTTCCCTTCGTCTTTCTCGCTCTTCCACTCTTCTTCTCTCCTCTCTAACGCCTCAAAACATTCTCTTGATTCTTAAACTCTGTTTCAGATGCTACCAGGAATGCCCACCCTGCAAGTTTCCCGTCCTCAACGTCAAACTCGCCTGCAGACATGTCCTCCCGACCGTCGAGTGGTGAGTTCCTTTCAGCAGCTTTTGAGATCCTCGTCACGTCTTTCTCCTCGACTGACCTTCGCATCTTCGTCGCTTCGTTTTGAGCAGCCGTCGCGCTCAGAATCCTGACGATCTCCGCTGCCTCGCCGTCGTCAAGAGAAAGCTCCTCCACTGCGAGCACGAAGCCTCGATGCCTTGCTGGATCGATCCGACCCAGTACAAGTGCCAAGAGAGATGCGGAAAGGTCGCTGGATGCTGCTCGAAGGCCTGCGAAGCTGCCTGCTCGACTTGCTCGAACCTCTCCCTCGCCGGCGCGCCTCCTCAGCCAGGCGTCGCTATCACTCGATCCATCCATCCTCCTCACCCCTGTGGAAAGCCTCTATTCTGTCTCCACGGATGCCTTGACGACTGCTCCCAAGATCACGAATGCTCTCCTTGTCGATCGGATCGCCTGCGTGCTTGCGACCATGGACAGGTGGGACGGAAGGAGATCTGCTCGTCGCTCGCGAATCCTTGTGAGTTCCGCTTTTTTTTTCGTTTTCTTCCCTTTCTTTCGAATCCCCTGACTGACTGTTGCTTTGAAAATTCGTATCTGCAGGCATGAAGGACTGTGGCTGGAACTGTTCCCATCAGGGAAGATGCCTTCTGCCTTGCGGCAGTGTGAGTTTTTCCTCGTCACGCTTCTCTCTTCCACTCGCGCTGACCCAATTTCATTATTTTGACGTCTCTCATCTTTTCTTAGGCCTGCTCGAGACTTCCTTGCGACGAGAGATGCGAGGAGATTCTCAGTTGCGGTCCTGGTCATCGATGTCCTTCGAGTGAGTCGCGAAACTTCCCTTCGCTTTCCCTTCCTCTTTTTCGGCCTCCCTGACGCATTTCTTACTTCCCGCCCCCGTCGTCTTTTATCTAGTCTGTGGAGAGAGATGTCCACAAGTCTGCCTCCTCTGCTCTCCCATCAGCAAGAAGACCGTCGTCGTCGACCTTCTCCTCGGCCGGACTCTCGAGGAGGTCTCGCGCGTCGTCGGACAAGATGGAATCGTAAACCTCGTCATCACCCTCCCGTGCTCTTATACCTGGACCGTGGAGACCCTCGATGGGATCGTCGAGCTCGCCAGCTTCTACGATCAGGACGCCGACGGAAAGTTCGTTCGCGCGAAGATCGCTCCCGTCGGTTTCGCGAAACTCTTAACTTGCCCATCGTGCAGAGGTGAGTCCCTCCTCCTACTTTTGCTATAGCATAACTCCCGCCCTCGTCGGAGTTCCTTTTTCTTCTTCCCTTCGACCGAATACTGATCGTCCCTCTTTCTTTTCTTTTTTTCACGTCGACAGCTCCCTTCTTCGCTCAACGGTACTCACGACCCATCAAGAAGGCTCTCCTCGACCTCTCAGAACACAACCTTGTCACCAAGTCATCCTCATCTATCGCTCACCTTTGAGAGATCGTCCTCGGACTTCAAGCGGAGGACGTCGTCGCGTCGATCATGGCTCTTTCGAAGTCGTCCTTCCGCTTCGTTCCTTCCAACCCTACCTTATTACTCCTCCAGACCATGGAGAACGTCCTCAGAAAGGCTTGGAGCCAGTCGGTTCCCGTCGACGTCGTCTACTTCAAGGAGAAGCTCGAGCAGACCTTCGGAATCGGAAACGATCAAGCGAAGCTCTGGCGAAGGCACGCAGGTCCACTCCTCGAGGTCTACCGAGTCGCCATCCAGATCGCTTCTCGTCCATCTCCTCATCAAATCTCGTGGGACAGCTCCTTCGTTAAAGCCTTCCACGTCGAGAGGTCGAAATCGAGGACGACCGACCAGGGAGCTTTCCTTCTCGCGACTCGAGCCATGGGCCAGCCCCGACCTCGAGGAAGGCAGAGATACTCCGTCGAGGGGATCGTCGAATCAGTTCAGGCTCGACTACAGCTGGCTAGCATCGCTCAGGCTTTCTCTACGGCGAGCTCGGCTGAGCATCCAGCGGTCGTGATCCGATGGACGTTGCTCGCGATGTTCCTCCTCCGGTCTTCGCTTCAGGACGCTCAACTCGCTCAGCAGGTCGCTTTGGATTCTCTCATGTATCGACAGTAACTGCTGGTTTCGGTCTCCGGTACGTCATCTGCAACTTCCAGCCTTCTTCGAAGAGGAAGACCTCGCTGAGGCTCGTCGTCGCGTCCTTTTCCTTCCAGTCTTCAACGCCAAGTTCCTCCTCTTCAGGCACCACGCGAAGCAGGAACTCTCAAAGACCCTTACTCAAGATCGTCGACACGAGCTTACCGAACTCTCGGCTCGCCAGTCGCACAAAGCTCTGGAGGAAGCGAGGAGGGTCCCTCAGGAGGAGTTCCTCGAGGATCAGGATTGGCTTCTCGAGAACCACTTGAACCCTCTCAAGACGATCTCGGACGACTGGGGTGAGTCTATAATTGCGATGCCTCCTTCCTCTTCTCGTTCTGACACATTTCTTCGCTGTTTTCACCCTCCAGCGACGCTCACCATCTCGATCTCGCGCGATACCTTCGTCCGACCCGTCACTCGACTCCAACGACTCGACATCATCAAGGCTATGAAGCTCTACTCAGCCGGTCACTTCTACCAGGTACGTATCTTTTTGCACGAAAGTCTTCTCCTCCGATCTTGCTGACAAGTTTGTCCGCGAACCTTCTTCTCCTTCCGACCTCCAGTGCCCCAGTTCGTTCTTCTTTCTTTCTCCTCCCTCGCATCCCCTCTTTTTCCAGCCACTGAACCTTCTTCCTCCCTTTTCGTACTACTCCAGATGGTCACCTCTTCGTCGTAAGTATCTCTGGTCTTCTTTCGGAGCTCCAAGCTCCTTCGTTTTCCTTTCCTCTTTCTCTCTTCCTCCCTCCTCTTCATTCCTCTTCTCCCTCCCCTCTCTCTCTCCCATCAAAATCGCCTACCGACTTCTTACTTTTTCCCATCCTCTTCTTTTTCAGATCGGAGAGTGTGGAGGAGCTATGGAGGTCGCTCGATGCCCTGAGTGCGGCGAGACCATCGGCGGATCCAACCACACCCTCGCCGCCGGAAACCAGTGGGATCACGAGATGGAGGACCTCTCGAGGGAGGCCGGCCTGGGAGCCAACCCTTTCCCTTGGGGTCGAAGGTAGTAGTCGTCTACCTTCGTTTTTCGTTCGTCGCGTCGTTTTTCTCGTCTCGTTGTGTTCTTCCCCTTCTCGTCTCTCTCTCTCTCCCTTGGTTCTCTCTCCCTCTTTTTTCCTCTTCCACTCCTCCCATGTTTTCTCTGTTTCTGACGTTTCTCGTTCGACTCCCTTCCGTTTCTCGCTCGTCCATACTCTACAAAGCTCGATTGAATCGAAGCTTTCCTCTTTTTCTAATCTCGGTGTTCGAGAGCAGCGAAGGGAAGACACGAGAGATCAAGAGAGATTACATAGAAAGAGAAACGCTCGAAGGAAGATACAGATGGGAAGAAAACATCACGAAAGAAAGAAGAGTCGACTCCTCCTTGGACGCCACGCGACTGATTCCAACACGAAACGCGGTGAACGATCAGTATTCGGTCTCTCTCCTGCCCATTCAACCTCACCAAGAATCAAACACTCACCTATCTTTCAACCCAAGACCCTTCCCTCTCCGAAAGCAGCTCTCTCTCCCTCCCAACCCCCTCCAAACTTCGCGGAGAACCCGAACAACCGAGCTCGATTCGCTTTTGATCTCCCATCCCACCAGCGACCACCATCATAACAGCACCGTAAGAAAATCAGCGCTCCCAGCTCTCTTTCGGTTCGAGGCTGGGTTCCAACGACGAAAGAAGAAGATGAGAGATGGGAGGACGTGGACGGACCCTCTTTCCTCTCTCTCCTCTCTTTGACCTCGATGGACTGGTGGATCTTGATCTTCGAGACTTCTTGAGTGTTGAGGTCAAACTGAGTTGGTCGTAAAAGGAAGAAGGGAGAAGGAGAGAGTGAGCTGGGGAGGAAGGAAAGGCATGGAGGGAGAAAAGGGACGAACCGCTGAGTTCGAGGAGGACGAGGTGGAATTCTAGAAGACAGCGAGATAAGAGGAAGGGTGAGAAAGAGGGAATGAGGGGGAAAAGGAAGTGGACAGGGACGAACCAGTCATGATCCTGAGAAGAAGAGGAGAAGAGAAGAGAGGGTCGGTGAGTACATGCGCGTCGGATGAAGTTGGGAAGAGAGAAAGGAAGGAAAAAAAGAAGCTGACCTTCCATGAATGCCTTCCGAGACTGCTCGTACTCTCGATCAGGATCAGTTGCGTTGGTAAGGATGTCGAAGGAGTCATCTGAGGTGGAGAGGGAGAAGAAGCGGGATGGCGAGAGGGAGAGGAGGGAGGGAGAAGGTGAGCTTCGTTCCAGCTCATTCTGCGGTTTCAAAGCCATTGAGAGGAGAACTGACTGACTTTGTCCTGGAGATCTCCAGAACATACCTTGGGTCTCTTCCTCTCGACTTCGGAGGAGCTACTCGTTCTTCTTCGACTCCTTCTCAACTGATTCCACTCGTTCACCTCCTCGTCCTTCCTCTTCTCCTCGCCAGCAACAACGGACCTTCTCCTCGGATCGTTTCTAATGCTGCGCCGAACCTTCATAAGGTTTCTTCTGGGTGGTGAAGGTGGTCTGCTGAAAGTGGAGGGGTCGAGCAAGGGGAGGAGGAAGGTACGGAGATGGGATCGGATTCAGCAGAGTGGTCGGTCGGTTTGCTGAGGAGAGACCGTCGTCGAGAGCTGAGGTTTCCTCGGAAGATCGAGAGAAGTCGAGGGATCGAGGAGAGGTGACTTGCTGGAGTTTTCAACTTCGAAGATGGATGTCGGAGGATAGGAATCAGCCGGAAGGGGGGAAGCTGAAATGGACGAAAGTTGGATCGACGAGCTCGTTTTCGTCCTCCCAACGTCGACTCCCTCTCCTCCTTCCCTCCCCCCCCCATCTCGCCCATGCTCCTCCCCAAGCTGCCCAGAGGTCCCATAGGGGTCTCGCTCAGGTCTATAGCGGAGCTCTCTACTCCTAGGAGGTCCCTTCACGTCGGACGACCTTCTTCGACGTCTTCTTCCCACTCCTTCCTCCCTTCGACGTCAAGTCTCCTCCCCCATCGCCCTTGGACCTCGTCAGATCCTGCTTGGAAGGGGAAGGGGAGGGAGATGAGTAGTCAGACTGGGAGGAGAGAGGTCCAGCAGGGGAGCAAAGGGGATGCAGGAGGAGGGAGCAGCTCTTTGGAAGGAGCTTCAGCTTCCTCCTCGTCTTCGACCATCTCCCCTTCGTCGGACGTCGTCGTCGATACTTCCAGTCTAGGAGCATCCCCTTCACCTCTATCAGCAACCCTATCTCACGACCCATCAGCACCTCGGATCCCGACCTCTTCCTCGCCACTCTCAACCACTCCCACTCCTTCGTTGAGCTCAACAGCTTCCCCTCCTTCCTCCTCCTCCGCTTCATCTTCGTCCTCGGATCTGGATTCAACATCCCCAGCACCCATCAAGTACCAACCTTTACCTCTCCTCACTCCCCGTCGGCTCCTTTCCCTCTACGCCCAACTCACGAAATCTCGTCTCACCACCCTCGTCGTGCTCAGTTCGACGACCGGACTCGCGCTCTCTCCCATCCCAACCGACATCTCCGTCCTCCTCTCCCTAGCCATCGGAACCTTCCTCACCTCAGGCTCAGCCAACGCCATCAACCAACTCTTCGAATCCCCTCTCGACGCCCAAGCAGTCCGAACAAGGAACCGTCCTCTCGTCACAAGAGCCATCTCCCCTCCGCACGCCGCCGTCTTCGCCCTCGTCTGCGCTCTTCTGGGAGGAAGTCTTCTCTGGTGGGGATGCAACCCAACGACGGCCATCCTAGGACTCGGAAATCTCGTGCTCTACGCGTTCGTCTACACGCCGATGAAGAGGTTGAGCGTCGCCAACACCTGGGTCGGAGCAGTCGTCGGAGCGGTCCCTCCCGTGATGGGTTGGACGGCGACGGGAGCGAGCGTTTGGCCTACGGAGGAGCAGAGGGTGTGGCTGCATCTGCCGGAGTGGTTTCCTACGGCCGAGGCGTACGTGACGGAGAAGAAGCGGATCCAGATGGAGGAGGAGGAAGAAGAAGCGGACGACGTCGTTCACTTTGAAGGATGGCAACCTCTTCGTCGAGGAGAATACCTCAAAGCTCTTCAACAGAAGCAGCAGAACTCCTTCAACGCTTCTTCCTCGGATCTGGACGACGGAGTCCCCTTCCCATCCATCGCCTTAACTCCCTACGCCTTACCCTCCTTCATCAACATCAACTCCCTCCTCCCCTCCTTCTCCTCCCTCTTCACCAACTCCACCCCGATCAACGCCCTCGCCCCTCTCACCCTCTTTATGGTCCTCTTCTCCTGGCAATTCCCCCACTTCAACGCCCTTTCCCACCTCATTCGCTCAGCCTACACCTCCTCCTCCTACCACATGCTCTGCGTCGTCTCCCCTCGTCGAACCGCCCTCGTCTCCCTTCGCCACTCCCTCCTCCTCATCCCTATCTGCTCAATCATGGCTCCCCTCTCCGGAGCAGTCACCTGGGCTTTCGCTTTCACGAGCTTGGTCCCCAATGGGTTGATGCTTAGACGGGCGATTCAGTTTGCGAAGAGGACGAGGGAGAAGGAGGCTAGGGTGTTGTTCTGGGCGAGTTTGTGGCACTTGCCGGTCGTGCTGGGGTTGATGATGGTGCATAAGACGGATGCTGGGTGGGTGGATTGGGTGGCGGAGACGTGGATGTGGAGGAAGTTGAGGAAGGTTTGGAGGGATTTTAGGCAGGATAGTCCGGAGGTGATGGTTGAGAAGCTGATGAGGGAGAAATCGAGGTGATCTTATGTTCGATTATTAGCAAACCGAACGTCGAGTGCGAAGGGGAGAAAGAAGGAGAGAGAGGGAGATAGGTGAAGGCTTTCGAAGGATCTCGACGCGTCGCGAAAGGAAACCGATTCATCAACTCCCAAAGCTACGAACACGACCCGTTCTCGTCTCCATCCGAGAGGTTGAGCTTCTGAAGGGCCTCGATAGCTGATGCTTGAGAGTCACTGGTGAAGCCAAGAGGAAGAGGATGAACCGGAGAGGAGTGAGTTTGTGAGAGCGAGAGGAGGGAGGAGGAAAGAGAAGTACGAACGCGATCGCCCAAACTTCTCCCATCCGTCTCATGCTCAGCAGCAGCACTTCAACGTCCACCTCTCGCATTGACGCCTCTGCAGAGTTCGACGAGAAAAGCATAATCAGCTCCTTCGGATCGAAAATAAAGCTACATGCAAGGGAGGCGAACTCACCTTCGTCAAACCCAGCGCGTCTCAGTCTCTTCGCTTCACCGAGCAGGAACCTTGCGATGGTCCTCCAGAACACCGCCAGGATGACGTCGAGTTCTCCGAAGTTGATATCGACGATGTGGGAGATCATCGAGACGGCGAGACATCCTGCAGAGACGGCTTTCTCGTTGTAAGAGCTGTCGAAACGGGCCATTTCCTCGTAGAGAAGAACGAAGCAGCTGTTCGAGAAGGAAGAGGAGAAAAGGTCAGATCAAGGCTTGAGACGAGAGTGGGAATGACAGTACTCACGAGTAGAGTCTGTTAGACCAGAGAGGAGGAAAGAGAAGCAAGGTCAGCCGTCGTCTCAGATGTCACGGGGAAAAGTGAGGAAGGCAAACGCACGTCGTGTTGGTACAGAAAACCACCGGTTGGATTCCCATCGTCGAAAGGTCGCCGTAAATGGAGTCGATGTTGCCTTGGTCGAAGGGTACAGAGGATCTCCTGTTGTATCAGGAGAGTAAGGATATTTGGTCAGCGACGCTGAAGAAGGAGACGAGGTAGGACGAAGTTACGAACGGAGCATTCCAAGCTGGGATCCCACCAGGAACGCGAAGGATACTAGCGCTGGGAGGGAGAGCGTCTACGAATCTTCGAAGAATACGTTCGGTCTGGAGGAGAACTTCTGGCATGGGCTTAGGCGTCGACGGCGAATCCAACTCAGGGGAGGAATGTGGTGAGGAAGAAGTGGAGGAGGCAGGCTTTTGTTGCAGAGCGGGGTGTTCTCGTAGTTGAGCAAGTCGATGATGGAGAGCTGTTCGACGAAGAATAAGGCGAAAGCGAAAGCGAAGGAGGAAGGAGATGTGATCAGTTCGGAAGCCTGGCTGGGAGACGGGACAAGGAGAGAGGAAAACAGAGAAAAGACGACTCACCGACGGCTTGAAGGCCAGTCGCACCGATTCCTGCTGGCTGGCGATCTTGAGGTATCGTCTCTAGCGAGAAGAGATCCAAGAAAGACTGATCGACATGGTGGGTGAGATCCTAAGGTGTTCAAACCAGCAGAAGGAGGAAGGTTCAAAGGCGACGCGTCAGTCCATCGTTCCTTTTCCACGCGCGAGCTGATTTTTTCTCACTGACCTTGTTGTAGTCTTCGAGAGGAAGAGGTAGAGGTGTAGAGATCATCTCGTTGGCGATTCCCTCTGGCCATCCAGTCTCTGCAGATCCGATTCGGTCAATAGCTGGAAGTGAAAAAGGGAGAGAAAAGCGTCGACGACGGTTCAGCTTCTCTGGGGACATTTGCATGGTATCCGACGGACAAAGTACTTACTGAAAGCAGTCCAGAATGCTCCGATCTGTTCTCCGAGTTCAGTTCCATCCCTCGGAGGATCCAGCCTCGTGCAGGTCTTCCGTTGAAGGCTGGGCCCGCTGGTCGATCCGGAGCGATGAGCGCTGCTGCTGTGAAGTTTGATGTTGGAGGTAGATATCCGATTGAGGCAGCACATTCCTACAAGGCGAAGTGAGACCTAGGTAGGAGCGAAGTTGGGAGAAGATCGAGTCAGTGAAGGAAGGGACTGCTCATCAAAGCAGGGAGATGGAACGAACTCCACACTGAACCCATCCTCTGCACGCGGGCGAAGATAAATACAGAGTAAGCTTCAGACGTAATCGAAGTAGAGAACGAAAGTTTCACTAACTCAGCGTAAGCGCCTCGAGAGTCTGCAGAGAAGAGGGAAGAAATGGCGATGTTCAGACGCGACGAAACGATGCGTTCGAGTGGACGGCTTGAGGAACGTTTGAGGGACTCACAGAAGAGCATCGCGAGCAGGTTCGAAGCCTGTACTACCTGTAGTAGGCCGATCTTCTCGTCTCTGACCGACAAATCGATGAACCTCCGGGAGAGCTCGATGAAGCGTCGGTCCAGCTTTCTGACCTCCGGGACCGGAGAGAACCCAGAAGCAGCAGCACACATGGCGAAGACGAGAGCCTGGGATGGACGCCGATCGGATGGACCGTCGAGGGATCTATCGATAAAAGGGGCCGAGTAAGAAGAAGAAAGTCAAGTGGCGAAGGAGGTGAAGCTTCTGGGACAGCGATGGAGAAGACGTACGAGAGGAAGCGCGAAGAGTCGAGCACGAGTACGAACTGCCTTCTCCTCTCGAAGAAGAGCTGCAGTAGATGAGACCTCAGGTCGAGCGACAGAGTCGCGTCGGCTCCGAGAGTGAGAGTTGGATGAGAGAAGCCTCGAAGCCCGCCTTCGTCGCTGTGGATCGTTGAGGAGGAGAAGGAGACCGGCGTCGTAGGGTAGGCGATGTTTGGTTGCGAGGTTGCGAAGTGAAAGGAGGGAGGGGCAGGGTTGAAAGGGTTTGAGATGTTGCGATTGGGCGGGAGAGTTGAGGGAGGGGAGGAGAGGGAAGGTTGCTGAGGAGTCGGAGGTTGCGGGACGAGCGTTGACGGGTCGAACTCCCATGGCTGTTGACTATCCTGAGCGTATGGATCGAAGGAGGGGTCCGTGGACTGGGTAGGTGCGGGTGTAGGTTGATTGAGGAAGTCGAAAGCTGCTGGACGCGTTGGGTCGAATCCGAACGAGGATGACGGGTTCCCTCCTGCCTCCGCCGCCGTCCGTTCTCCATATCCACCACCCATCAAAGCCTCCGACCTGAACAGTCTTTCGAGAGCGATGGAGAAGGATTCCTGAGCCGACAAGGTCGCGTTGTTGATGGCGAAGGAGGAAGAGGACGAGCGTTGAGGGTAAGGGAAGGAGTTGTCGACCTCGCTCTTGTCGAAGAGGTTAGCTGGGAGATCCGCATACGACGCAGGTCCTGTATCTCGTGTAAGGATGCTCTCCAACGTGGCTGGACGGGAGGGCGGAGAAAGGAGCATCAGCAAGGGACGAGGGATCGGTCGCTTGGGATCGGATCGATCTTTGAAAGACTCTGGCAGGAAGGAGGAAATAAATCCACTCACCAATCTTCTCCTCGAGTAGCTTCATTCTCCCTCTAGGTTTGATTGGATCGTCGAAGACACATTCCATGCGGTTCTGTGAGAGGAAGGAAGGAAGTGTGAGCTCGTCGGAAGGAGGAAGGTGAAGTCGGCGTTTCCTTCCTCCCTTCAGCTCACCTTCCTGCAACCAGCGCAAACTGGTCTGTCTCCCGAGCACCTCTGTAAGAATCAAGAAGAAGGAAAAGAGGGAGATCTGGTCAGTTCAACCTCGGAAGCTCGCGGAGAAGAGGTAAAACAAGGCTCACCAGCTTTCGCTTCCTAAAACAGATGGGGACGAAGCTCAAGATCAGCACGTCTCTTGCTCTCCTCGCACTTTCTTCTGGACGAGAAACAGACTCACCGGCAGTGTTGGCATGCAGCTCCTTTCTTAAGACCTTTTGGAGC
Source organism: Mrakia blollopis (assembly GCA_000950635.1). Lineage (NCBI taxonomy): Eukaryota > Fungi > Basidiomycota > Tremellomycetes > Cystofilobasidiales > Mrakiaceae > Mrakia > Mrakia blollopis. Next base: position 195,850 of record BBPU01000023.1, on the reverse strand, counting down.
TTTTCCGGGACTGGGAGGACACTCGATTTCGGCAGGGGGAGGGGGAGGAGGAGGAGCGGGAGGGAGGAAGGATGAGGAAGGTGTCGAAGAAGAAGTCGCTGAAGGGTCCATTATTGCTGAGCTTTTTCGGCGGAAATAGCCTTGGGTGTACAGCGGGGAGGTGTAAGAGAAGATGGGACGGGTTTGGGAAGATCCTGGGATGTTGGGATGATGGATGGAGGAGGAGGACAAAGGTCGGGTCGAACCTTCTGAGAGCTCGAGTCCATTTCCGGACCTGCTTCCGTCGTGGTTACTTCCTCTCCCTGCTTTGTTCCTGCAGACGCTCAAAAGAGGCCCACATCCAGCTTGCTCCATCATTCACTAACAATCCCTCGCATCGATTAGTCACGTTTTTGAGGCTTTTCGACGAAGGGAGAGAGGGCGACGCGTCTCGTTCTCTTCCTCCTCCTTCGTCAAGCTGAGGAAGGACATGGAGAACGAACGAGTACCAAGAAAGAAACTAAAGGGATGTGCGAGAGATAGACTGAGACTGTTGAAGAACATGCAACTGAGGGGAGAGACTAGAACCAAAAAGCGAAAGAGCTGGAGCGAAACGGGGATAAAATGAAGTTCAGCTCGAGTTTTTCTCACTTCCTCCTCCTCGCCTCGAAAAAGCTTCGAACTTACTAGTCGAGCCAGCGAATCGATCCCTCAGCCGTTGAAAGCGAGAGTAGGGACCTGAAGCTGAAGTGGGATCATGTCCTTCTCCTCCTCCGAATCCGAGTCGGTTTGGAGAGGGTTCGACTGTTTCCTTCCTCGTCGGCTTCCCTTCTTCGACGGCCCACGACCGGTTCGAGCTTGAGAGGATTCTCGAGTCCAGACGTGTTCGGAGGAGACGAGGGTGTTGGCGAGGATGAGAGCCGTCTGGGAAAGAGGAAAGTCAGCTCGACACGTTCGGAGGCCAAGAGAGGAGAGGAAGAGGCAAAGGAGCTCACGCAGAGGGAAACGATTGAGATTTGAGGGTTGCAGCCGGTGATGTCGTCTGAGAAGGGGAAGGGAGGAAGGAAAAGGAGTCAGCGTCTGGAGCAGCGCCGAAACATCGCGTCTCGTCGAACGTCCGTACTCAGCTCTCAACAGTCGAGCCACATCTTGTATCTCGACAAGGAGAGAGACTCACAGTATGATCCAAAGTTAGGGGCTCCAGGAGCGACCGATCGAACAGCAGGCATCGAGAAGAGAGCGGTGAGAGGAACTGCGAGGCAGAAGGTCGTGAGTATCAGCTTCGCTGTAATCCCTCAACAGCCTCGAGGATAGAAGATGTACCGATTACCTGGAAAATGTGTAGAGAGGAGTTCGGTCAGAGTCAGTCTAAGCAGAAGGGAGAGAGCGTCGACGAAAGGAGGGACATCGCCGCGACTCACAATCGACTCCGCCATCTCCTTCTTCCACACGAAGATTAAGGCCGTTTGAGCCATGACGACAAAAGTGATCAGCCAGTTTGTCAGCCAGATGATGGCCTGAGTAAAGTTCTAAAAGCACCAGGTCAGCGAGGGAAGGGAGGGAACGAAGAAAGCAGAAGTTTGAACGAACAGCGAACCCAATCACCACCCGGCTGCGAGAGATCCTAGTCCTCAAGAAACGATCGTTCTTGTTGTTTGGACTAACTTCCGAGTCTTGACTGGTGATAGTCCTGGAGAGGGGGGAAAATAGGAGAGCGAGAGTGAGTTCCTACGCGACGGTTCGGAAGGAGGAGGTAAACGAACCAGCTCGAGATCGCGTTCGATCTAGACCTGTACCCTCCCAGCTCGACGGTGAGAGGACCAAAACTCTCCCTAGTCTTGTTGAGCTCCATGCTGTCGGGGTTGTTGGGATCCGTGACAAAGTCGAAGTAGCTCGCAGAAGATGGAAGACTGTCGACGGCGAGAGAGAAGGTCAGCGAGAGGTCGCTATACACGTGTCGAGGAGAAAGACGCGGCGCACGGTCTCGTAGTGATCGAAAGGATAGGCAAGATCTAGAGAGAAAAAAAGTCAGCGTGGGAAGAGAACTTGGAGAGTGAGAGAAAACGAGCGGACCGTTCGCGAATCGAGACGAGATGAGTTTCGTGATGCTGAACGAGAGATCGGTCTGGAAGAAGGGTTCGAATCCGACGGCCCTTGAAGAGAAAGATAAACCGATTAGATCGAAGGGAGGAAAGAGAGAAGAGAGACGAAACGAACTCACAGCGGCATCCCTTCGAACGTCTCCTTCGGATCCTCGATTATGTACTGGACCTTGTGTCGAAGAGCCCGATTCGAAGCGACGAGTCAGTTCTGCCAGTCTCGTACCAGTCAGACTGAGCAATTATAGAGCAGTTCTCGTTCATGAAGACCTGTCGAGATCGAAAATCGAGCGAAGTCAGGTCGCGTCTCAAAATCGACTTCGTTCGGCGACAAGAAACGAGAGACGAGCTTACGTTGATCGTAGTAGCAGGAGTGACGAAGTTTCGGCCGGGCTTGTTGGGAGGATCGCAGAGTTTGATAGCCCAGTTGACGGAGATCTAAAGGAGAAGAGAGGAAAAGACAACGCGAAGGTGATGAGCTCTCAAACGAAAGGAACGTCGAAAAAAAGGAACGAGCTCGCCTTGGACTCAGATTGATCTACCTTCGCGACTCGACCGAAGAGGGAGATGGTTTGCTGGTCTCGATTATCGGTGTTGCTGTTGTTTTTGGAGTTCTGTGAGAGGAGGTTCAAGGTTCGAAGGATGAGCAGTCTCCTCACCTCTTGTCGGAACCGCTAATTGCAGGACTCACCCACGAGAGATAGATCATCGCCAGAGAGACTACGAGACCGAATATGAGGAAGACCATACCTCCCCAGAAGAGGATCTTGAAGCTCGTCTTTTTTCGATGTCGTCGGAATCCCATCGGGAACTGGGAGCCTCCTCCTTGCTGCTGTTTTTGTTGATGTTGTTGTGGAGAGCCTGAATTCTGCGAGGGAGAGTGATATGGGGAGGGAGGGGAGCTGTTGTTGGGAAGGAAGGGAGTTTGAGAGTAATCGAGGGCTGAAGAGAGGAGGGAGGACAGTATCCGGACCCGTCCTTCGAGGCGAGGTCTGGAAGTAGCTGTTGGCTCGCTGATGAGATTGGAAGAGGTAGAGGATAATAGGGTCAGAAGTATTCCAAGCGATGTTACGAGGAGTCTCGGGAAAAGAAGAGAAGGGAGAAGACCGGAAGCGGGGAAGGTCAAGTGAAGAGGAGCTGGGAGGAAGGTGGCAATCGAAAGAGGCGCTGCTTCCACCTCTCTTCTTCCTCCCCGAGGAGCGAAAGGTATATAGATACGAAGAGAAACAGCTCACTGAAGGAGAGAGGACAGGAGTGTAGGTATCGTGGGTCTGAGAAGAAAAAGAGGGAGGGGAAACGGCAGGTGGTTCAGGTCAGCTCTGCGTTTCTTCCCTCTGGAGAAGGACAGCTTCCATCCTGGGACCAGCTCTGAGCGCAGAAATAAAGAGAGAGAAGAGAAGCATAAAGAGGAAGGGAGGGGAAGGAGAGGAAGAGAGAGACTCACAGACATGTTGGGATTCAGCTCAGCTCTGCTGAAGGGAGGAAGAAAGAGGGATGGTGTTGGAGGTGAAGATCTCCTCCTTTTCAGAAAGTAGAGTGTTAAACGAAAGCTCCTGACTTTCCTAAAAAGGCTAGACTCTGTTTCCTTGTGAAAGAAAGAGAGGGGGGGAAGTGAGGAGGCGATGCGGTTGTCTCGTTCCTGGATCAAGGGAGGGGAAGGAAAGCTCTCCCTTCCTCCCTTTCCCCTTCCTTCTTCTCCCTATGCCAGGAGTTTCTTCCCAATCGAGAAAGGATAGAAGAGAGGACGGGCAGAGAGCTTCCTGCAAATACTTTTTGAATCGGTATGGTGGTTTGGAGGAGCTCAACCGCAGGAGAACGGCTCAACGATTTTGGTCGAAGCTCAACATTCGACCCTCCTCCCTCCCTCCCTCCCAACTCCATCTTTCCCCTCCACCGCTCTTCCTCCCCTCCCCTCCTTCTCTTCTGATGGCGTAATGTGGACCGTGTCAACGTCAATTCGGCAGCGGGTCCGCTTACACTCGTCACCTCCAAACGTCCTCCTTCCACCGAGAAGACTACTGCTCCCAATGCGACCGACTTTTCCCAGCAGGATGGAGCGCTCTCTCCTCCCACTACGCCAATTCCTCTCTCCACGACTGGTGCTCTCACTGCAATCAGGATTCAACAACCAATCCAACCTCCTCCAGCACAGGCTCGACTCCCATCCCTCCTGCCACCCTTGCAACATCTCCTTCGTCAATCAAACCGGATTGGAGGAGCATTACAGACAATCCCCCGTTCACTCTCACCTCTATTGCGCTTCCTGCAAGAATCTGTTCCCTACCAGAGCCAACATCAAAGCAGGGAGTCCTCAGTCCTGATGAAGCTTCGGCCTTATCTCCATTCTTCTCCCTTTCAGTCGCTCGGACCTCGCGTCGAACGTCCTTCAACCAACAGATCTTCCTCCTCATCTTCTACACCTCAACACTTCCCATCCTCAAGCACTGACTCCTATCCCCATTTATATGATCTCCAGCACCTCAATTCCTCCATCCACCTCCCCAGAGCCTTCACCCGCCCAGGTCCCGGCTGCAACAAAGCCTACGTCTCCTCCTCCGCCGTCATCCTCCAGCTCGAATCAGGATCCTGTTCCTCAGGCATCAACCGTCACCTCATCGATCGATACGTCTCTCAGTACGACACCAACTCCGTTATCACCAACCCGGGACGAATGATCGCGTCGTCGAACGAACCTCCTCCTCCTCCTCCCGCTCCTTACATCGCGTCCGAACGAGCTTGGAACGGAAGCGCGTACGAGTGCTATCTCTGCCATAGGAGGGATTTCATAATCAGGGAGAGCAGTCGTATAGTTGCCCGAACGGAGGTGAGTTTCGTGCCCGTCTTCGCGAGCTCTTTTCCCCTTCTCCTCTCCACCAAACATCATGGCTCTGACCAGATTCTCCTCTCCCTCTCCCGTCTCTCTTCATTTCTTCGTCATCTCCTTCCTCTCCCCAACTTCCTCCTCGCATCGCTCTCCCTCGCTCGTCCGTCGTCCATCTTCGCTCCTCCGGCCTGCGGCGTTCGACAAACCACCCTCTCCGGTCTCGTCCAACACGTCGAACGAGGAAGCTGCGGAGTCAGGAGGTTCGCTGGAGTTCAACAGACGATCGAGAGCATCACGAGCGGGTTCGGAGGATTGAGGTTGGGTTACAACTGAGAGGAAGGGATGATTCGACGCGACGCGACGGATGGTTGAGTAGCAGCAGCAGGGGACGAGAAGTGGTCGAGTGAGCTTACCTTAGTTTCGAGAATACCTAGTAGTGAGATTAACGAATACCTTGTTACGATTCCCTTCATTTCGAAACGATTCCAACGCGACGCGTCGAAAGAAAGAAGAGAGAGAGATGGCTCCTGCAAACAGACAGATAGAGGAAACGCGGCGTCCTTCGGTTAAAAATAATAGATAGAGGTAATACTTTCGATCTTTTAGACAGGAGCATGCAGATTTCCTTGTGAGTTGTAGAGGGACAGCAGCGAAGGAAGCAGAGACGAGTTCCGGATTCGATTCGGTTTTGCTGTAGTCACTTCTTTAAGAAGACCTACTTTCTCCGAAGATCTATATTCTCGAGCATCTTCGAAATCCAAGAAGGAGCAGAGTTCCTCTCGGATCTCGCGAGGAAGAGAGGGAGATCCAAGGAGGGATGTTGAGATCGCGCGCGGCGCCCTCTTCTTCCTCCGTTTTTTTTTTGCGAGAAATATTCGTTCTCTCGAGCAAAGATGAACGAATCAAGAGATCCACCAAGGAGCTAAGGCGACGGCAGGGTCGGGAAGGGAGAAAAAGGGACAGGGAGAGGTACGAGCTGGAGGGTTGTCTGGTGCGCAGTGGGGGGGAGAGACTTCCTTTTTTCACTCTCCCTCTTTCTTTCCTCCCTGTCCTTCTTTCCTCCCTTTTTTGCGACCCCTCAAAACTCAAGGTTCATCCCATCCCTACACTCTCCCTTCCCTTACCATTCCGGAACAGCTCGAATCGTCGAATAGGGGTCAGAGGAGGTCGAGATACAGAGGAAGGGAAGGAGGGAATGGGAGAGGTCGTTGAAGGGAGGCGGAAGTTGGATGGCTGGGACGACCTCGTGGGATGGATAGCAGGGATGGACTCGAGTGTGCATGGATGTAGAAGAGGGCAGGAGGACATCGTCAACTATGGAGAAACCATGCTCAAAAATCCCATCCCTCCCATCGTCCATCGACTTCAACAAAACCTCACACCCTAGACCCCTCCTCCTCCTGCCTCCCTCTCCCCTTGGACCTTTCCTCCATCCCTCCCTACCCCTCCTTCAGCTCCCTATCGACACCTCTGGTCCTCCTCTCGCTCGCACACACTCTCTCCCCGTCAAGCTGTCCAAACCACAGGACGAAATGCTGACCGTACCGTTCTTGCTTCCCTTCCCCCTCGCCACACCTTCTCAAACAGATGGTGAGCTTCACTCCCTTCTTCCTCCCTCCGACTCTTCCCTGAGCCTCGAGCTGATCCGTCCATTTCCTTCTCTTCCCCTCTCAGGTCCGATACGCTTCCGCCCCCCTTGCCGCCAACCCCGAGAAGTGTTCGTTCACCCTCCCCATCCCAATCCATTCAACGTCAACTCGAAACTCTCGTCGACCAACAGCTCGTCTGACTCGCATCCCTCTCCCCTTCCATCCACTTCTTCTCCTTCTACAGCCGCCAAGTCTCGAGGAGAGTACTTGAGGACTCACTTCAAGAACATGCGAGAGGTTGGAGCTGCCCTTTCCGGTACGTCTTTGAGCAGGAACCGAAGGAAGGAAGGAAGGGAATCGAGAGCTGACCTTTTCGTTTCGACACCCTCGCTTCGTTTCCACCACTTCTTCAGGCATGAAGCTCACCAAGGCTTACACCTACCTCGCCGACGTTCAGGAGCACAAGCAGGTCATCCCTTTCCGACGATTCGCCGGAGGTATCGGACGAGCTGGACAGGCTAAGCAGTTCAACACCACCAAGGGTCAGTCCCTCCCTCTCGACCTCTCCTTCCACCCCTCACGCGTCTCTGGTCGAACGGGTCGATACATCTCTGCGTAGAGACGAAGCTGACGTGTCCCTTTCCGTTCTTCGTTCGCTTCTTTGTTGTCTGGGTTGGGTTTGATCAGGACGATGGCCCGAGAAGTCGGTTCGATTCATCCTCCGACTCCTCAAGAACGCTGAGTCCAACGCCGAGGCCAAGGACATCGCCGTTGAGGACTTGATCATCAAGAACATCGTTGTGCAGCAGGCTCCCGTACGTTCGAGGTCTTGGAGCTGTCTTTGGGTTCAGGAGAAGAGAAGTCGCGTTCGAAAGTCTCGTCGAGCTGACCTCTTCGTTTCCCTTCCTTCCTTTCCTTTCCTCTTCTTTAGAAAACCCACCGAAGGACTTTCCGAGCTCACGGTTAGTCGCGTCTCATACATCTCACCTTTCGCTTCTTCAACACGTAGCTGACCTCGTCTTCGCTCTTCCTTTCCGCTTTCCAGGAAGAATCAACGTTCGTTTCACCTCGCCCTTCCCTCGTCCTTGCTTTCGCTCTCTTTCCTTTACTGACGACCTCTCACCCTTTCTCCCCTCCTCCAGCCTTACAAGGGACACCCTAGTGAGCCCACCTTCCTCCTCTTCTATCCCACAAGTCGTTTTTTTACCTCCTCGAGACGCGTCGACTGACTCCCAATCCTCCCTCCCCTTCCTCTCCCTCTCCCTCAGCCCACATCGAGGTCATCCTCTCTACTTCCGACGTCGAGGTCCCCAAGGCCAAGGGAGTTTCCACCAGCAGGAAGGAGGCCAAGACCATCTCGGCTATCGAGGCTTAAGTTTAGTTCTTTGATTATGAGACTTAGACCATCGGCTCTTTGCGAGAAGGAGAGAGGGAGGGAGAGAGAAGGTTGGCTCGAACTTGAGTGCGACCTTTTTTTTATGATCCATGCGGCTTGTTTTACGCGAGAGTTTTGGGATTCGAGAGACCCGATGGAGGAGGCAGAGATGGGGTGATCTCGAGAGCGATGAGAAGTCTATAGAAAGCGAAAGAAAGGGAGGGAAGGAAGGGAGGAAGGAGAGAAAGAGACGTCGCTTCGAATTTCGAGAGTCCCTTCAACCCACCACCCCCTCCCTTTCCCTCTCCAACTACACAAAAATGGCTCCCAAAGCACTCGACCCGTTCGTTCCCACTCCTTACCTCTCTCTCCCTCGACTCTATACGTTTACTGACGCTACCTATTCTGCTGGTTTAGATTCTTCCCTTCTATCGGTTCCCTGGCGGCCAACGCAGACGCTCGAGCTTCAGCCGAAGGGGACGACTCGGAGATGTTCGAGGATGAGGAGAGGGAGGTGCAGGAAGTGGAGAGTCTTTGTATGAGGTGTCATGAACAGGTTAGTAAAACGTTATCTCCTCTCAGGCAACGAAACCTACAGCTCTTACGACGAGGGAGAGAGAAATGACCAAGCAAGCGAAGCTCACCTTTTCCCTTTGGATTGCAGGGAATCACTCGACTTCTTTTGACTTCGATCCCTTTCTTCCGAGAGGTTGTCGTGATGAGCTTCAGGTGTGAGCACTGCGGAGAGAACAACACTGAGATTCAGAGCGCTGGGATGATTCAAGGTGAGAAAGGGCTTCCTTCCTTCCTTCGACGACCTTCGTTTCGTTCGAGCTCGAGCTCACCTTCCCTTTCTCGTCCTTCCTTCCTTCCTTCCTTCCTCCGCTTTTTTGCCTCCGTCCTTCCCTCTCACCTTCCACTCTCTCCCCTCCCTCTTCCACTCTTCCTCCTTCAACCCCACCACCTACCAACCTACGGCAGAACGAGGCTCGATCTACACCGCCCACATCCGCTCCCGTTCAGACTTTGACCGTCAAATCGTCAAATCGCCCACCTGTACCATCACCATCCCAGAATTCCAACTCACCATCCCTCCCAATCGAGGTCAACTCACAAACGTCGAAGGGATCGTTCGAGACACCATGAGGGATCTCGCTCTCGATCAACCGTTGAGGAAGGTGATGGAGCCGGAGAACTATGTCAAGATCGGGGCGTTGGTGGAGAGGTTGAGAGAGGTTTTGGGGGATGAGACGGTGGAGGAGGGGGAGATGACTTGGGAGGGGGGAGGGAGAGCTATCGAGGAGGAGGAGGAGGAGGGAGGGGACAGGCCTGATCGAGAGGACGTGAAGAGGAGGAAGACGACGACCGAGGAGAAGTACGAACCTTTCCCTGAAGATCACAAACCTACTCCTTCCTCCACCTCTTCCACCACCACCAAACCCGCCGAGGTCGAAAAACCTTTCATCCCATTCACCATCACTCTCGACGACCCCGCTGGAAACTCCTTCCTTCAGTTCATCGATTCCATCTCCGACCCCAAATGGACCCTTCGAACGTACCTTCGAACTCGAGAACAAGACGAATCCCTCGGTATGATGGCTGCTTCTGGACCTGGAGCGAGAACGGGAGATGATGTCGTTGCTGGAGAACGAACGACGGCGGATGCGGAAGAGGAGGGGGAGGAAGAGTATGTGGATAAGGGAGAGGGACAGTTTGAGAACGAGGAGGTTTATTCGTTCCCGGGGCATTGCTCGAGTTGTGGAGGGAGTTTGGATACGTTGATGAAGAAGGTTAATATCCCTTATTTCCAGGTAAGCACATCGTTCCACTTCTTTTCTATTCTCTTCTCTCTTCCTTCGTTCACCTCAGCTCGAAACCCGAAAGCTCGTCTCGACGCGTCGTTCTCTCCTCGCTCGTCAAACTGACTTACCTCTCCTGCTTTTGATTATGTCTCGTTCATCAGGACATCATCATCATGTCCACGAACTGTCAATCGTGCGGCTACAAGGACAACGAAGTCAAGTCTGGAGGAGCCGTCTCAGCTGAGGGAAAGAAGATCACCCTCAAGGTCGAGGACGCGGAGGATTTGTCGAGAGATTTGCTCAAGGTGAGTTGATGCGCCGTGCAAACTATCTCGTTCTTTCTTCCTTCTTCAACTCCTCGCTTCGCTTCTTCTTTCGTCGTGGAACTGACTGTTCTTCCCGCCTCGCCTCTCCTCCTCTCTCCCTTCGTCACATCTTTCTTTCTCTCCCAGTCCGAAACCTGTGGTCTCGAAATCCCCGAAATCGAACTTCTCCTCCAACCCGGAACTCTCGGAGGTCGATTCACCACCCTCGAAGGAATCCTCACCCAGGTGTACGAGGAGTTGTCGGACAAGGTCTTTGCGAGTGGAGGAGGGGATTCGACGACGGGTGGAGGAGCTGGTGGGAGTGAACCGATGAGGATGGGAGGGTTTGAGAAGTTTTTGATGGAGTTGAAGGAGGTGAGTGGATTATTTATCTGGGGGGAGAGCGTTGGTGGTGGAGGGAAGGAAGGGAGATGTCAGAGCGGGAGGAGAGGAGTTGAACTGACGCGCTTTGATTTCCTTTCCTTTTCGTTCGTCTGAAGGTCATGACCGCCTCTCGACCTTTCACTTTGATCCTCGACGATCCTTTGGCCAACTCTTATCTCCAGAACCCTTGTTCGTATCCTCTTTTTCTTCTTCTTTCCTCCTTTCCCTCTCTCCTCTCCCTCTCCTCCTCCTCTTCTCGTTCGCTCACATCCTCCTTCTCCCCTTTCTTCCTCAAACAGACGCTCCCGACGCCGATCCCAACATGACCATCGAATTCTACAAGAGAGACTTTGACCAGAACGAGGATCTTGGGTTGAACGACATGATCGTTGAGGTTCGTTCTCTCTCCTCTCCTCTTTCTTCCCAACCCTTTTCCAGTCCCTTCATCTCTTCTCTCGAGCTGACTCTCCTCTCTCGCTTTACTTCTGGCTCACAGGGATACGAAGGAGAAAAGGAAGCTCAGGACGCTTTCTCAGCTTCCGTTCTCGCTGCTGGAGCGAAGAAACTTACTTCTCACTCGGCTTAAACTCTCGGAGGAGTGAGTTGCGTCGAGCGTGATCTTGATAGATGATGGGGATGGTGCTCCGTTTGTTGTTATTCGATGTTTGCGTATCTACCTATGAGGACCGGGAAGGAAAGGTACAGCCGAGGGGGGAGAGTTCGAAATTGGGAGCGGATTTCAGGGACGACGCGACTTCTTTTCGGTGAGTCTGTTTGGTCTCGTTTGTTTCACCCCCAGATAACTCGGAGAGCTCTTCCTGACCTTCTACGCTCTCTTCTTTTAATACTGCAGAGCATCTCGAGGTAGAGGGAAGGGATGAGTTTGATTCCCGAGCGGATTTATTCCTCCTAGTTCGACGCGAGGACTCCACCCTCTGGTGAGCTCTCTCTCTCTCTCTCTCTCTCTCTCTCTCTCTCTCTCTTCTCCTTCTCCCTCCCTTTTTTCTTTCTTTCTTTCTTTCCAAGCTGAAACATACCTTTCCATGACACTTTGCTCATTCACAGGCACCCTCAGCAATTTACTTCGCAACCGATCAAAAGCACTCTAGTTCAAGGCACCGAACTCCTCCCTCGTCCCTCCTCCTCTCTTTCCCCCCTTCTGACGTCCTTGGTCTTCAAACCATTTCAACCCTTCCTCCCTCTCAACCACCATCTCTCCTCCCTCCCTCCCTCCCTCTTGATTTTCTCCTCCTAGTCGAGGTTCCAAGAAAACAGAACCCCGACCGCTCACCCTCGCGCGAGCAACATACTCAACCAGTTATTCTCCCAAACTCCCCTCCCCTCCCCCTCCCCTCCTCACCAACCAACCACCCTCATCTAGACTCAAACCGAACCGGGCCTCTCTCTCTTCCTTAGAGTTTCCTACACTTCGCCTTACTCGAGACCACGGCGAGCAGCCTTTACAACAACAGCCAACCAACCCATCTCCGTGAGTTCATTCATTGTCGAGCGAGGGGGTTCATAAACTTGTTCCTGACCTCCCTCTCTTCTTTTTTCCTCTTCATCCCCCTCCCCACCTCATTTCCTCTTCCTCCTCCTTTCTTTCTCGCTCTCCAGCTTCTCTCTCTCATCCAACATGACCAGCTACTACCAGAACGACTTCGGCTCTCAAACGAATCACCTCGCTTTCAACGACAATTCCCTCTCCCAGCATCAGCACCAGCAACAACAACAACGACGATACCAACACTCCCTCCTTACTTCCAACTCCTACGACGAAGCCCTCGACTCCAATCACGACTCCTACAACCTCGCCATCGGATCCTTCAACGCCCCCAACAACAACAACAACAACGCTCACAACCTTCCCTCCTCCCAACGCTTCTCCACCCCCTCCGACTTCTCCCCTTCCTCCTCCTCCGAGTTCGGACCCGATCCTCTCAACCCCGAGCACTTCCCAACCGAGGAAGTCTTCCAATCCATCATCGACGACTACCTCAACAACCTCTCTGAACGAAAGAGAGAGAAGGCTCTCATCACTCAGGAGATGTACGACAACGTTCTTCTCATCCTTCAAGATCCTAGGAATACGTCGACTTCGACCGCTCAGTTCAGGTTCTGGGCCAAGAAGATGTTTGCGATTTTGGAGTACAAGGGAGAGTTTGTGGTGACGCATGATAAGAGACCGGTGGCGGTGAAGGAGCAGATTTACGACGTGTTGGTTTACTGTCATGGGCAGGCGTCGCATGGAGGGAGGGATAAGACGAGTTCGATGGTGAGCCTTCTTCTTCTTCTCGTTATCGCTTTCCTCTTTTCGATTCATCCAAGCCGCGAGCTGACTCTGCTTCCTTTGGGGTTCGATTCTCGGTAGACGAGGGAGTACTACAGTTGGGTTCCGAAGCAACTCGTCGCTGAGTTCGTGAAGAGATGTCCGACTTGTCTCTCGAACCGACAGAAGCATCCCAACTTCTTCGGTGAAGGTCATGCTCCTATCGCCGTTCCGTGAGTCCTGCTCTTTCGTTTCGTTCGAGGCTCGACGGAGCAGTGGAGACCTGAGGGGGAGAAAGAACGACGACGCGACTTTGTTCGTGTTTTCGTTGCGTCGCTTTCTTTCTCCTTCTTTCTTCGCTTCTTTCTCCTCGAGCTTTCGAAGCTGACTCCTTCGTCGTCTCATCTCTGCTTCCTCCCCTTCTGCAGTCGAGAGTCCCGAAACCCAACCCGAACGGATCCCACTCCTCCTGGAGTTCCACAAACCGTCACCCTGACCGACGCTCGAGACGCGCTCAAGACCGGAGTCCTCCCCAAGGCTACTGGCTTCTTCACTCGACACGACGACGACGACTACGCTTACCCTGGAGCCAAGAGGAAAGGACCGTCGTCCAAGTCCATGTCGTCGAACGGACTCAAGGTCAAGAACGCTCGTCGACCAGGACAGCCGACGAGGAGACACTCTTCCGCCGAGGGAGCAAACGAGGGTCGAACATACGACGAGCTCGAGCAGCATCAACTCCAGCTTTAGAATCTGCGACAGGATCGAGATTACCTTCCCTCGGATCTCGACTACATTCCTCCCTCGTCCGTTCCCATGGTCGCTCTCGATTCCAACGGAAATCCCCTCGCTCGACCTACCTCTTCGACTTCCACGCTGGACTCTCCCAATCTCAACACTCCCTCCTACGGCATGTATCCTCTCCCAGGATCATCGAATCCCTACCTCCTCCTCCCCGGTAGTGACCAGCAACATCAACATCAACGACTTTCGGTCCCAGAGCTCTACGGTCAACAGCAGAGCTGCGACGACTTCACCCTCGGACGACGAGGAAGCACTGGAGGGATGATGGGAGGAGCTGGAGACGCTGAACTCTCGCAGATGGACGTCGCAGAGTTGATGCGAGCTCATCAGATGGCGTCGTCGGGAGAAGGATACTTCGGAGCTGGAGGAGGATCTCAGCAGCACCAACACCACAACGGATTCAATGCGTCCTTCTCGAACCAGGGATCCTACGACCCGTCCTTCGCCTCATCGTCGTCGAACGAAGTCCCAAACTTCACCGAACCTTTCCCCTCCTCCTCCTGCAACGGAGACGTCTCCGCCTCCACTCTTCACCGAGCTCATCGACCTCCTCCCCTCAACCTCAACAACGGAACCCAATTCCATCAGTACAGATCGATGATGCCTCTCGACTCAGCCGGTCTCGACTCAGCAGGAGGTCTCCTCTCGGCTCAGCAGCTTCCCCACCAGCAACGACCCTACCTCTACTCTCCCTCTGGTATCTCCCCAACCAACAACGGTCCCAACACCGGCTCCCTCGCACTTCCTCTTCCTCTCCAGAGCGGTCGACCCTCGTCGGCTTACTCGAACGCGTCGGACGGAGGATTCGGAGGAGTTCCATCCCCTGCTCTCTCTCGACCTGGAAGCGCCGACTTCAGGACCCTCGGAAATCAAGTTGAACAGCTTCACTTCATCCCTCAGGAGCAGCAGAACGGAGGAGGAGGAGGATCGGTACAGTTCGCCTTCTCCGTCGATGGAGGAGTCGAGAGCGGGAACGTCGTTGGAGGTCAGGCGATGGCTCATGACGACTCTGGAGTTTTGTGGGGAGGAGAAGACAACGGGGAGTTCGATTTCGATGCTCAGTTCGATGTTGAGGCTGGAAAGGGAGGGGAACAGCAGCAGCAGCAGGGCGAGGCCGTCGCGGCTTGATCCATCCTCTCGTTTCTTTCTTCTTTCTCTTCTATCCTTCATTTTACTTCCTATTCATCTTCGTTAACTTCTCCTCCACTCTCATCGTTTATCTTCTACTTCATTTCGGCTCGTCTCAATCTCTTATGCCAAGCCATCGCTTTCTCGTTCTCGTTTTCGTTCTCCTTTCTTCTCCTTACACCTACCCGCGTAGCACTATTTGATCCACTCTTCCTTAGCACCCCTCCATACCCCTCTCTTGCTTCCTCGCCCGATATTCGGCCCCCCCCCCCCCACACCACTTCTCTCCTTCGCTTTCTCCCTTGTTCTTTGTTTCTCGCGCTCGCGTCGTAACCCCCTTCCCCACCGCGTTCGTTTGCTTCTTCATGCTTTCACTTCCTTTTTGTTGCTTACTTAATTACATGCTTTCGTACTAGTTGCTGATAGTGATGCTTGTATTGCCGTCGAAATAAAAGAGAACGGCCGGAGACGACGCGTCGTTTCTTTGACCAGAGCTGAAGCAAGGTAGATTCGAAGCAACCTAAGGACTCAGGCACATACAGTGGTTTGAGCTTGATCTTATATACATTCTGCCAGAATCTTCCCTCTCTTCCCGGAGTGGCTGAGGGTCCAGAGGGTGGGCGACGGCGACGTGCTCGATGGAGGACGAGGACGAGGCCTCCTAATCCTCCGTCTCAAAACTTCGTTGATGCTGGACCCACTGAAGCTCTTGGTCTCGATTTAAACCATTCTTTCAAAGCTCACGAGCACAGAAAAGGTCTGAAAAGTTGTGTAGAGTTCGGTCGACCTTCACTGCGTCGGAGAGACGACGAGCTCGACGAAGCGAGCTGAACCCGCTCCTCCCCTCCAACTGTTTTGAACCCTCCTCCAACCTATCCATTCCTCCTCCCACCTCTACTCAACTACTCAGCGTCTCATCCCCCACCTCGGGATCCTGGATGTCCCCTCTGAAAGCATCCCCTCCTTCACGATCCTCGTCTCCCGTCGGACCTCCTTCCAACGCTTCCCTCCATCACTCCCCCTCCCGAACCAGCCTCAAATCCTTAGGAGGTCCATCTAAACTTCGAGAGCAGCTTGTGATAGCTCCTGCTCGGTCTACAAGTCCCAAGATCAGCCAGATCGAGGCTGAGAGGGAGCCGGAAGGACCTGCTGATGGTGGGGGAGGGTTCGCTGGAGGAGGAGGAGGATCAGGTTGGTCTGGGACGGGAGCTGGTGCTTCTGGGTGGAAGAGTCGAGGGAGTGAGAAGGGTACGTCTTATCAAGCTGCAGTTCACGAGCCGAGAGCTTGTAGGACAAGCTGTAAGACGGATCAGGCAGCGTGAAAGGAAGAAGCGAGGCAGGTCGGTGAGCTCGAGCTGACCTTTATCCTTATTTCTCCTTCCCTTTGATCCCCCCCTTTCCAGCTGCCCTTGCCAGTCTTCTAGCAGCAGATCCGAAATGGAAGAAGTTCAACCTTCTGGTCGACAAGTCTCTCGCATCATTCGATGCCGTCAAGGAATGGGCGGACTTCATCTCCTTCCTTTCCAAGCTTCTCAAGGTGAGCTCACTCCCTCCTCCGTTCAGCCCTCCTCTTACGTCGTCTTGGATCGACTGACCTTTCGTCTATCACTCTCACATTGCTATCAGACTCTTCAACTGTATCCTACCTTCACCGAGATTCCAAAGAAGCTCATCGTCGCCAAACGACTGGCTCAGTGTCTCACTCCCGCCCTTCCAAGTGGAGTTCATCAGCGAGCGTTGGACGTTTACACACATATCTTGGGCGTTATCGGAGTGAGTGGTCCTTCGTGGTAGAATCTCAAGAGCTCTTCGACAGGTTGCTAACCTTCCTTCGCGGTTCACGCTCGAACTCAGCCGGAGGGACTCAAACGCGACCTTCAGATCTGGTCGTCCGGTCTCTTCCCTTTCTTCCAGTACGCTGCAACTTCCGTGAAGGTCAGTCATTGTTCTAGTCTCCTTGAAGTCAGCCTCGACTTACGGCCCTCTCCTTGACTTTTGCCATCACCAGCCTACTCTCCTCAACATCTACGAATCCTACTACCTTCCTCTACAAAACGCTCTTCGACCCGTCATGAAGGCTCTGATTCTCGCTCTTCTCCCTGGACTGGATGAAGAGACTGGAGAGTTTTTCGACAAGGTTAGTTCTTCATCCCCATCCATCTCTCGCCGTCGAATGCTCATCGCGGTTCTTTCCTTCTTCCAGGTCGTCTTCCTCCTCGACTTCGTCTCTTCCACCGTTTCGCCACCCTTCTTCCTTCAAAACCTCTGGCTCATCCTCATCTCAACGCCGTCAGCAAGAATCACAGCTCTGAACTACCTCTCGCGGAGAATGCCGAAGCTTGGAGAGGGAGAAGGTGTGTTCGACTTTTTCGACGCGTCTCGCCGCGGAGGACTTCCATTTTCGCTGACTCCTTCTCTTCCTTTCTGTTCAGACATCGTTCCTATCGTAGGCCCAGATATCGGTCTGATGATTCGAGCTTTCGCCAGCTCGCTCGAGGACGACAACCTTCTCGTTCAGCGTGGAATCCTCGATCTCCTCGTCACCTCCCTTCGACTCGATGGAGCGGCTTCAGCGAAGTTCGTACCCTTCCTGCATCATTCCCCACTCTCCATGAAGGCTCTGATATCAATTTTATTCCTCTCAGGCACGCTCGCGAAGTCGATCGTCTCATCCTTATGCGGTCAGCTTCGACCGTCGTCCTTCGTCGAGATCTCTCCCTCAGTCGGCGTCTCTACACCTGGCTCCTCGGTTCGGACGACAACCCAGACGCTCAAGTCGCTCACTTGAGATCTCACGGACTTGACTTGTTACGGAAGTCTCTGACGGTACGTTCTCTCATCCTTATCGCAGCGGTTTCCGTCGCTGATCTCGACCTTATCGCGTTCATCAGGACGAGATGCTTCAACCTCCTTCGATGACTTCCGGAGAAGTCTCTGAGCCGCAGCGACCCTACAAGATCTTCATCTCGCTTCTCGACAAGTGGGAGATTGGATATCCTTTGACGGATGTGATCGTTGAGGATGCGTTCAGGGCTTTGAAGCTGTCGTTGGAACGAGGAGACGACGAGGATGTGAGCTGAATATCTCTGTTTCTACCTCTCTGTCGCGACATCGAACTGACTCCTATTCGTCTCCTTAGATACTCATGACTGGAAGCATGATGTACGAAGTCATCGACCCGTATCTCGCTTGGAGGAGGCTCTTCCACTCCCTCAAGACGGATCTGGAGGCGAAGGAACCTTCTGGCGACGTGGGTCCTCGATTCCCACAGCTTAGAGCGTCCTTTCTTCGAGACTGTGTCACTGACGCTTAGCCGTATCTTCACAGTCGATCTCCCTCATTCGATGGATCCTGAAGACCTTCAAGAATCAGGACGAGGAGGTTCGGCACCTTCACCTCCCCATCGTCTTCTCCGCTTTACTGGAGCTCGTCGAGGTAAGCATGTTCGCCTTCTTGCCTCGCTCCCAAACGTCGCTGATCAAGCGATCTATCTTTCTTGGCGTACAGACCACTGCCTCCTCAAATCCTTCCTCTCCCTCTCTCCAACCAGCCCTCACTCTCGCTGTCGAAATCCTCCTTCTCATGCCGACCTCCGTCTTCACCTCTTCGCATCATGCCAAACCACGCCCTTTGGATCCCAAATCTCCCGAACAAGCTCTTCACCACGCTTTAGCTTTCTACTCCCTCGACATCGATCTCAGTCGTCCAGCGGAGCCAGACTACCCTGCTTTCAGCGGCCCTCTTCTCTTCCAGAGATCGGTCGAAGGAGCTCTTCGGATCTGTTCAGAGGTCGCGAAGAGGGCGAAGGGTCAGGAGTCGAGTGTTGTGGCTTCGTTGAAAGTGTTGAAAAGACTTTTGAAGCTAGGGGAGAAGTTTGAAGATGCAGGAGTCGTTGTTGAATGGGATTCGGAGAGGTGGTTCGATGGGTTCGCCGGGTTGTTGCTGAGGGTTCGTCTCGCCTTCGTTCTCTGGAGGATCTAGAGGAGCGAAACTGACCTTCTTCTATTTCTTGACAGGCCAAGTGCTTCGCGGTCGTCGAAGGCATCGTTCAAGTCGCTCTCTCGCTTGGGAATTCATCAAGGATTCAACCTTCTCTCGACCTCGACACGCGACCGAAGATGACTCTTCTCACGAACGGAGTGCGTTCCTTTCTCGTATCCTCACTTCTCTTGACGATCAAGCTAACTCTTCCTCGGTTTCGCAGGTCCTTCGCTACATGACCTCGACCACGCTTCTCTACCACATCCCCGCTGTTCAACTCCTTTGGTCTCTTCAACATGCAACTCCTTCGAAGCACATCGACTCCATCCTCGCTCAAGACCTTCTCTCACTATCAGTACCCGAACGATTGGACTCGATCTACTCCTTTGGAGTTCTTTGGCGGCATACCGGTTCGTCTCCCTCTTGTACTCCCCTCCTTTCCTCTGACCGCTTCGCTGACCGACTGTCCCTCTGCTTTCTTCATCGTTGTCAGAGGACTTGAAAGCGTCAACCGAGTACCTCGGCAGCCCCATCTTCGCTATCCTGGACTCGCTGAAGGATCCAAATGTCACGATCCGGCGAGCTGGAGAGACTTGGCTTCGAACGAACCTGAGGTCGCAACTTCGGTTTGTTTCCTTCTCCTCCTTCCATCTTATTCTTCTCGAGTCGCTCGCTAAATCTGTCTTCAAATTCCACCGCTTCAGAGTCCTTGAGCCTATCCTCTTCGTCCTCCTCGACCCTCTCATCCTTCGGATACCGACAACGACGACCTACAACGCTCGCGAGTCGAGAGGATTCCGATACGAGCGTCCCTTCGACCTCGCCAGGACTCACTACATGCTCGAGACCCTCGCTGCCCTCAACAGGTTTGGAGGACACTCCTTCAATCGTCTTCTCAAAGCTACTCCAGTCTCGAAGCTCAGCGAGAGGATCATCAAACGAGCGGAGAACGGTTCGTTGTTTCCCTCCTCAATTTCCCCTCGCCCATCTTTTCTGACACTGTCCTTTTCGCGTATCTACAGCCAACGTCACTCATACCGATGCGAACTGTATGGATGTTCTTCTCGAGACTCTCCTTCGGTGAGCTTTCATCGAGGAAATCGCAGACGCGCCTAGAACTTTGCTGAACCCCTCTTCCTTTCCCTCCCAGGTTCATCCAATCCGAGCCGTCACCTCAACTCGCCTCTTCCCTCGGATCAGGGAACGATCACCTTCAGCTCAACGCTCTCGACACCGTCCAGACTATCATCTCGCGAGGAGACATCTCTTCAATAGGTCTCAAGTCAGCGGAATCGGTCGTCGTCGCCAAACTCTTCTCCTGCATCCACGAGGGAAGGCTCGACACCCAGAATCAACTCCTCCACGTCCTTCACTCCATTATCATCGTCTCATCAGCAGCATCGGCGGCAAATCGTCGGAAGGTCTCAGCAGCTCGAACGTCTCGAGGAATCGGACACGTCTCTCGGTTCTCGACCTCTTCAACGGATACCCAGGGAGACGAGGATGCCCAGGCGTCGGAACCGACGAGCGACAACGTCAGCCCGCTCCTCATGCAGACTCTCATGGATGGAATCTCTTCGACGACGAACCGACCGGTCCTGCAGCATTGGATCGACTTCATCCTCATGACTATCCCTCAATTCCAAGGCCATCTTCGACCTCTCCTCCTCCCACTCTGCGACTGCGTCATCCAACAGCTCCAGAACCTCACTCACGGACTTCACGTCGCCCTCAAGCAGCCCTCCTCGGATCAGGATCTCCCGCTCGCATCGTCGGAATCGGTCGCGATCATGTTCCTTTCCGCTCTCGAACGGATCGTCACTCTCGCTCTCGGACACTTTCCAGCTCGTCCTGAGGAGAACGAACGATCAGGATCGGTGGATCAGAGTGGAGGACTGCTGGGATACGTTTCGAACGTGTTCAGTATGGAGGAAGCTCCCGTTCCGAAGCCGAGCGACGGGTTGATGGTTCGTGTATTCCTTTTTTATTCTTTGCTCGCGTCGAGTGAACAAGCCATCTGACTTCTCCTTCGACTTCCTAAACCTCAGCCTCGCTCAGCTGGGCTCAAGTGTTTCACCGACGCCGTTCGAGTTCTTCAGTCCCTCTGGACGGTCTCCAACAGCCTCTCCTCGGCATCGTCCTCCTCGTCCTCGGAAGGGCTTCAGTTCATCTGCTCGCGGTCGAGCAGTCGAGCACAACAAGTCTTGGAACACCTCTATCGCCTGCAGCCTATCGACGTTGTTCAGACTTTGGCAGAGTGTTGGTCGAATGGAGATGTTTCGCTCGAGGTTCGCCTTCTTTCCCTTTCCCTCCCCACGCTCTCGGAGACTGATCCCGCCCTTTCGTCCTTACAGATTGTTCCTCAAGGCAGCACCAGCTCTTTCGAGATCCTCGATCTTCTCGCTCCCAATGCTCAGAGCGTCGTCTCGATGATGTGCTCCAACTGGTCGAAGCCGGATCGATCTCCTTCTCGTGGGCCTTCGTGAGCTTTGTTTCTCCTCATTCTTCGCGCGGAGGCTCGAAATGACCGCTCTCACTTTGTTTCAGGTCGGAACCCATCCTATACTCGTTCACCGAGATCTACTTCACTCGTCTCGAAGGGCCCATCGCCGTTCAGGTCTGGCAAACCTTCATCACTCTCGCGAAGGACGTTGTGGCCAACAATACCACCACGGTCTCGAAGAATCAGGTCTTCCCAACCCTGAGGTAATTCAGCTCAACTCGTTCATCCATTTCTCGTCTTCTGACCAGAACTTCTTATTTTCCGCAGGTGTCTGACGGCTCTCGCTGAGAAGGTCGCGAGCACGAGCGCTCTTGAGGATAAGCGGCTGAGACGAGATCTACAGGTAGGTTTGCTTCTTCATCCGCTGCTTCTTCAGTTTATTAAGCTGATCATCTGTTTGTTTATCAGGATGCCTACACGAAACTCGTAGATACCTCAATCGCTCTCGCTTCGAGGTCGTACGATGCGACTCCTCTCGCTCGTCGATGGGCTGCGAACGGAGCTGGTTCTCGACGTGAGCCTTCGCTTCTTCCTCTTCCCACCTCTTCTAAGACTGCTTCTGACCTTTTTTTTCCACCAGCTGGGACTCCCGTCGCGACCTCTTTCGATGAGAAGTCCAACGGTCTCGAAGTCTACAGCCCGACGTTATACACCACCGTTCGTCCCACCCTCTCTCCTTCTCGAGGCAACTTTCCTCACTGACACGAATCACCCTCTACTCCACAGATTACCAGCTACATCGCTCGAAGGGTCCTTCCCAAGCTTCGACCGTTCCTGCAGGACACCGATCGAGTCGCCTCGATCTGCGTCACCATCTCTCAACAAATCGTCGCTCCTGCTCTCAGATCTCGAACCAAGTTCGTGACTTTCCTTCTCCATTTTCCTCATTCCCATCTGACCTTGATCCCTTTCGCTCTGATTGCAGATCCCTCGACGTCGAACCTCTCGCTCTGCAAGTCCTGGTCGAGATGACCAGAATCCCTGGAACGATCAAGGCGTGGCGAGGTCTCGTCGGCGACTCTTTCAACGACTCGAGGTTCTTCAACGGTTCTCCCAGCTCAGGAGAGAGATGGAGACCTCTCATCAAGGCGATCATGGACGGAGAGAAGGAGAGGATGGCCGAGTTGATCAGTGAGTCGCGTCTTCTTTGCCCTCGACTCCTTTCCACCGACGCGTCTCTGACCTTCCCCTTCCTTCTCCAGTTCGAGCGGCTTCCCCTCCATCGGCGAACATCTTCACCAACCGAGAGTCCGAGATGCTCCTTCGGTCGCTCAACATCCGTCGACTCTCGTTCGTTCTCTTCTCGGCGGGAATGAATCACTTCCTGATCACTCTCCCCAGCATCCAGGAGAGACTCGTCGAAATCCTTCGAACGACAGTCGTCTCTCCGATGGTCCATAGCGAAGTTTACCTCTGTCTTCGGGTACTGGTCTGCAGGATGGCTCCGAGGGAGTTGTCGAACCTTTGGCCGATCATCCTGACGGAGCTCGTGAGTTTCCCTTCGCCCCTTCTCACTCTCCTTCGACATCGCCCCACTGACGCCTTTTTCGTTTCTCGTTTCTCAGCTTCGAGTCTTTGAGCAGTTGATGGAGGAGATCCCTCCTGATGGTTCGGACGTGCTTCAGCTCATTTTGGCGGCTTGCAAGTTCCTCGACCTCCTCCTCGTTCTTCAATCGGAGGACTTCCAGATGTTCGTCCCTCGACCGCTTCCTTCTTCCCTCTCCCATACTGACCTCGCTCCTCTCTTCCCCTCCTTCAGCCATCAATGGATGTTCGTCACCGATACCGTCGACGCCGTCCACAGCAGCGATGAGTGGCAACCCGAATCGTTGATGGATCGTCTCGCCGAACTCATCAGCGAATCCTCTCATCACTCCAAGGTGAGCTTCTACCCCTTCTTCTCTCTCTCTCTCTTCACTTCATCTCTTCGCCTCTAACTCACATCTTCATCTTCATCTTCATCTTATGAAACCCTCGTAGGCACACGCCGTCGACAGCAAAAAACCTCCTCCCCCATCTCCCCCCGTAATCGTCCAACTTTCAGGCGATCCCTCCTCAACCCTCCGTCGTCCTCTCCTCTCCCACCTCAAACGAATCGAATCCATCTCGGAACTAGGCCCTTTCTTCTCCCAAGCGAGTATGACTTCGTACGAGAGTTTGTACTCTTCAGCGGCGGTGGATTGGGACGCTGTGGATGCGGGTCTGGAGAGGGAGATTTTCGAGGGAACGGATGTAGTCTAGTAGAACGAGATCGATATACCTTAGATACCCCACCACCCTTCTTGCTTTTTTTCTTTTTTTCTTTGATACCTGGCTGGCTTGCTTCCTTTTTTATCCATTTCTCTTCTCTTCTTCGTCTCGTGGAGACGCGTCGACTCGCGCGAGGTTTTTCGGCTCTCGATGTTCTTCCCCTCTCAACAATCCAAGCACCTCATCTCCCGAAGTGAAAAATGTTCAGCCTCCCTACTCTCTCAAGTCCTCAACTCCTTCAAGCAACACTAAGATCTCGCGAAAGAAAAGAAAGAGAGAAGCCCGTGCTGACGGACTCTCTCTGACGACTCCTCCCTCTCTCTTTCTCCTTCCTTGCAGCTTTTCATCTAGGCAGTCTCTCTCTCTCTACCCCAGCGCGCAAAGAAAAAAAAGAAAAAAAAACTCCCCTCACCTTGATCTTTCTCGCCAAAGAACGAAAGAAAGGAAAAGAAGGAAGAAACGACGACGCGTCTCGAACGAAACGAACCGTCGGCAACCGGTGTTTTACAGGGCGATCCTCTCTCTCAGCTGAAGAAGAAGAGAAAAAACTTCGAGCCTGTTTCTAGGCTGTTTCTACCCTTTCCTTCAGCTTTTGGGATTTTTTTTTTTCTTGGGACGAAGCTCAGCGACCGCCTCCACTCTTCCGCAAGGGCGGCGGCAGGGGGAGGAGAGAGAATGGATTTCGACTCTGCCTCTGTCGTTGCCTCCCTCCCACCTACCATCTCCATCTCACTCTCTCTCTCTCCTCTTTCCTTGATCCTTCTTCTCTTCCCGTGAGTGCATGCGCTTGACGCTTTCTCGTGTGCTTTACCTCTTCATCTTCCTTGTACTCGCCTGTGAGGTCCATGGGTAACAGAAGCGGGCGTAGGATAGAAGGGGAAGGAGGACAAGCAGAGAGAGTAGTGAATGGCCGGACCGCTGACACTCGTCGTCCTTCGTTCCTTCGTTCCTCTTCTTCCCTTCGTTCCAGCAGATCCCCTCGTTCCCTCACCTTCAACGCCCACCCTCCCTTCTTCCCTTCGTGAGCTCTCTTCTTCTTCTCTTCTCCTATCTCACCGGTCGCCCTCCCTTCAGCTCCTTCAAAGTCACTCATCATCAAAACCTCTGCCCTCCCACCTTCGCACCTCCACCTCGCTGCTCTCCCTCCCTCCCTTCCCTTCCTCTCCTCCCTTCGCTCCTCTTGCTGCATACACACACCCCGATGTCCTCCCTCCTTCACACCCTCCTCGACCCCAAATCCTCTCATCCTGCCACTCGCGTTCTCCCTACTCTTGACGACTCTCGATCTCCCTCTCCTGCTCCCACTCTCACCGACTCCGTTCAAGACGTAGACAAATTCACAATGTCTGGAGCTGGTTCTATCCCTTCCATGGAAGGTAGTCATCAGGCTATGGAGAAGAATACTGTTATCGTTGGTAAGTCCTTTCCTCTCTCTCTCTTTCTCTCTCTCAAGGAAAAGTTACAATTCGGAGGAGCACGTTATCATCTTCAAAGTAGAACTCCCAAGGGCTGGCTGGCAAAAACTCGTTTTTGTGAGAGGTTCCAATCCGTTCTCCAGGGGTATCTTTCTCGGAGGTGGGAGAACGGAAGGAGGTGTACAACTTTGTCAGCGAGGAGTCGACAAGTTGGTAGGGTGGTTGGGGGAGGAAGGTAGCTCGAAAGAGAGATGGGGGGGGGGAGGAGAGAGAGAGAGAGGTCGTTGGACTCCTCCGACCTCATCGGATCCTCTTTCTTTTCCTCCCTTTTCCCTCTCTTCGTCTACAACTTTCTTGGATAGGAGCTCAAGCTTGCTCTTGAGCTCTATGATCTCTTGAAATTTTCATTCTTCTCGAAGGAAGGGAGGGGGGAGCAGGATAGTTTCGGGTACCATCCACCGAGGAGAGAAAGCGACGAACCCGCCGGGCGGACGTCCGCTTCGCCAACAACTCGGTTCTCTCTTCCTTGGGAGCTCTTGAGCTAACTCTGCTTCTCTCCTGTTCATTCTGCAGTCCTCGGAGCTTCCGGTGATCTCGCTAAGAAGAAGGTGCGTCTTCTCAATCTACCAGAGGAGCTCTTTCTTCGACGAGAGCCTTCTTTCTCAAGGACGAAGCTGACGTTCCTCCCTCCTTCCCCTCCCATCGTCGCTCTGTCTCTCTCTCTCCTTCTGCTTGCTCCTCCCAGACCTTCCCCGCTCTCTTCACTCTCTTCCGTCAAGGTCACCTCCCCGCTGGTGTCCACATCGTCGGATATGCTCGAACCCACATGACGCCTGAAGAGTTCCACGAGCGGATGATCAGCTACATCAAGGCTCCCAAAGAGGGTGACGACGTGAGCAGCTCTCTTTCTTTCTCCCCCCCGCCCCCCTTCTCCCTCGCAGGGCTGGTTTCAAACTCCATCAGGAAGCTGATACAACGTCTCTCTGGTTCGACGTCAGAAGGTGGACGAGTTCAACAAGCAGCTCGAGGAGTTCAAGAAGATCTCGACTTACATCGCTGGAACTTATGACGAGGATCCTGGATTCCAGGCTTTGGAGGAGGAGCTGAAGAGCATTGAGAGCAAGTACGAGGATAAGAACGCTGGAAACAACCGATTCTTCTACGTACGTCCCTTTCCCTCGTTTCCTTCCTTCGCGAGCTCGAGCTTTTGAGCTCAACCTCCTCCTCCTCCTCCTCCTCCCCTCCCTTTGCACGTTTCGAGCTGACTTTCTTCTTCTCTTCCTTTCCCCTTCTTCCCACTGCATCTCTCGTACTCTCCATCGCCTCCTTTCCTCGCCTCCATCATCGTATCCCATCTTCCTCTCGTCCACCTCCTCTCCTCGCGCTCGCTGTCTTGCAACAAACCACAGATGGCTCTCCCTCCCTCCGTCTTCATCACCGTCGCCCAGGGACTCAAGAAGAACAACTACACCCCCGCTCCTGGACTCAACCGAGTCATCGTCGAGAAGCCGTTCGGAAAGGATCTCGAGTCGTCCAGGGAGATGATGAAGGATCTCAAAGCCGAGTGGACAGAGGACGAGACCTTCAGGATCGACCACTACCTCGGGAAGGAGATGATCAAGAACCTGCTCGTCTTGAGGTTCGGAAACATGTTCCTTGACTCGTCGTTCAACAAGAACTACGTCTCGAACGTGCAGATTACGTTCAAGGAGGCTATCGGAACCGAGGGAAGGGGAGGTTACTTCGATGGTGTGAGTCTTCGCGCGAGCAGCTTCAGCTTTCTTCGAAGAAAGCCAGGTGGGAGATGAGAAAGGATGGTTAAGAACAGGGAGCTGATCCTTTTCGTAATATATCTCTTCCTTCGACTCTCCAGTTCGGTATCATTCGAGACGTCTGCCAGAACCGTTCGTTTCCTCCATCTCTCCCTCCTCCTTCCCCGACGCGTCGAAGCCTGACCTGACCTTGCCTTCCTTCCTTCCTCCTTTTTTTTTTCGATCCCAGATCTTCTGCAGGCTCTTTCCGTTCTCACCATGGAACGACCCGTCTCCTTCTCAGCTGAGGATATTCGTGATGAGAAGGTCCGTCGCGTCTTCCTCTCTCTCTTTCCTTCCCTCCGAGCTCATCTTTCTGACTCCTTTCCTTTCCTTTCCCCCCTTCCTCATCCAGGTCAAGGTCCTCCGATGCGTCCCTCCCATCGCTCAGAAGGATACCCTTCTCGGACAGTACACCGCCGCTGGAGGAAAGCCTGGATACCTCGAGGATGATACCGTTCCCAAAGGATCAAACTGCCCTACGTTCGCGGAGACGGTGCTGTTTATCAACAACCCCAGATGGGAGGGAGTGCCTTTCATTATGAAGGCTGGAAAGGGTGAGTTTCATCTTTTGAGCTTCAGAGTGCGTTCGTGGAAGAGGACGAGAGAGGGAGGGAGGGAGGGAAGAGAGAGGAAAGGAGCGTTTTGGGTTGAGCTCGAACTGGGAAGTTGGAAAGCTGACTTTCCATTCTTTCTTTCTTTCTTTCCCCTTTTTGATTCATTCTTTCTCAGCTCTTAACGAGGCTAAGGTTGAGATTCGAGTGCAGTACAAGGATGTTACGTCGGGTATTTTCAAGGATATCGGTAAGTCTCGCTTTTTCTCTCTCTCTCTCTCTCTCGCGATCTTTCGCTCTCCTCTCATCTCTTCTTCTCGCTCACACGCCCTCTCCTTTCTCGTCTGAAGCTAGGAACGAGTTGGTCATCCGAATTCAGCCGTTCGTTCTCCGTCTTTTTCCCCTCTCTCTCGTGTCGAAGCAAACCATCACTGAGCTTCTCTCTTCTCCCAACTTTGCGACTTCCTCAGTTCCGAAGCCATCTACATGAAGATGAACACCAAGACTCCTGGACTCGTGACTCGAGCTATGCCTACCGAGCTGGATCTCACCTACAAGAGGAGGTTCGCGGATGCTATCATTCCGGAGGGTGAGTCGACAGACAGTTTCTTCCTTTGCTTCGTCGCGTCCACTCTTCGCGCGAGCTGAGCTGACCTCTTTCTTACCTTCTTTCCTTTTTAAAAAAAAGCTTATGAGGCTCTCATCCTGGACGCTATCAGAGGAGATCACTCCAACTTTGTTCGAGACGATGAGCTCGATGCTGCTTGGAAGGTTCGTTTCTTTCCTCTCTCTCTTCACTCTTCCCCCCTTCTCACCAACGACTCTACTACCCGTTCGCTCGAAGAACTTTTTGAGAGCTGAGAGCTGACCTTCATCTTCCTTCCTCGCGTTCGTTCGTTCGTAATAGATCTTCACCCCCATCCTCCACTGGATCGAAGGAAAGGGGCCTGGACCTGCTCCCAAGCCGGAGCCTTACCCTTACGGATCTCGAGGACCTAAAAACGTGGACAAGTTCATCGAGTCGTACGGGTTCAAGAGGAGTGATCAGGGATAGTGAGTTTTCTCTTCTTTCTTTCTTTCTTTCTGTCATGCGAGCTCGCGTCGACTTCTCTCCTCTCCTCTCACGCGCGTCAGTCGACTGACTGAGTCCTGTTCTGTTTCTCTCTTCTCTCTTCTCTCTTCTCCTTCTCCATCACCAGCTCGTGGCCTCTCACCAACATGGGTCACCTCTAGTTCTAGTCATCCTCTTTTCTTTCTCTTTTCTCTTCGTTTCGTTTCGTTTCGTTCCCTCCATCTCTTCTCTTCTCAACGTTCGCCTCTTTTGGTCCCTTGATCTTCCAGCTACTGAGTCTACGACGACGATCTCTCTCTCCCTCTTCCTTGTTTTTCTGATCTGATCTCTCTCCCTCTCTGTGTGTTCCGCTCCTCTCCTGCTCTGTTTTTTTTTTCTTTATTTTTTTCCTTTTCTCTTCTCTTCCCCTTCCCCATCTTCTCTTTTGACTGCGTCGCTCGTTCGTTTCTCCTCTTTTACATGCTCTTCTCTTCTCTTCTCTTCGCTATGCTGCATTCAAGCTCTCTCTCGAGACCTTCCCCTCCCCGCTTCCCAGCCAAGGAAGTTCGAAAAGAGAGAAGAGAGAATTGAAGGGAGGAAAGGAAGAGATCGAGCGCGGACGAACGGTCGGTGTTCGAGGAAGGCTTTTTTCTCTCCCTTGATTGTTCGCGTCTTTTTTTTCTTGTGACTGATTGCTTGCTGTCTAAGTCTAGTCTAGGACCCAGATTCTTACGGGCTTACAGATCAAAACAGACGGTGGGTGGGTTAAGTTTTTTTTCTCGCTGACATCTCGTGTTTTCCCACGCTTTCATTGCGTCAGCGAAACCGACCTCTGAGATCGTCGAGCTTCACTCTCCTCTCCTCCTCCTTCCCATGAACCACCACCTTCTTCTTCGTCAACCTTTTATCCTCAGATCCAGATCTATAAACGTAAGCAGCACACATATCCTCCTTGCTCTCTCTTCTATCTACGGAAAGAGCGCCCGAGGAAAGAAAGAAGGAGTTGGGTTGGGTTGAGCTCAACCCTCTCCCATCTCTTCGCTGACTTTTCCTCTTCCCATCCCCAGCAGCAGCTCAACCTCAACTTCACCAGACCCTTCTCCATCACCATGGCTTCCCAATCCCAAGACAAAGACAAAAACTCCGATATCCTCAAATGGGCGAGTAAAGATGGAGAGTTCAAACGACAGGTCTCTAGTTTCAGAGAGTTCATTCAGGACGGTAGCAAGTTTGCGCCTGAGAAGGGGAGATATCATCTTTATGTTTCGTTGGCTTGTGAGTTCATCGTTCTAGAAGAGAAGAGAACTGGTGTCCGATCGGGTCGATGGATCAGCGAGCTTTTGGGTTGGGTGAGCTCGAGCTGACGTTTCCTTCCCTTTCTTGCTTGCTTCTTGTTGTTGCGTCCGTCGTACTTAGGTCCCTGGGCTCATCGAACTTTGATTGTTCGAAAGTTGAAGGGTTTGGAGGATTACATTGGTGAGTGCTTTTCTTTCGTTTCGTTTGGGCTCCTTTGGAGGGAGGGAGCAAGGAGAGACGATGGAACTTGGGTTCGAGCTCGGTCGGTCTCGTTTTTGGTGAGAGAGAGAGAGAGAGAGAGGTGTTGAACTGGGTCTCTTTGTTTTCTCTTTCATTCTATCAGGCGTCTCGGTCGTTCATCCTCATATGCTTACCAAGGTGTGTACTTTTAATGAGGAAGAGCGAACAAAAACGACCAAATCTGACGCCTTGGCTTTCTCTCCCTTCACTCAGGGCTGGTCGTTCGACAAGGACTTCCCCAACGCTACTGGAGACACTCTCGGACTTGGAGTCGAGCACGTTCGAGATATCTACTTCCAGGTGAGTTTTGGGCGTACAGCACACTCGCGAGAAGAAGAAAATAATAATAATAAAACGCGTCCGAAATCCTGACCTTCTTCTCTTCCTCTTCCCTTTTATTCCTCCCTTCCCTCGCGTGTCCAGGTCGAGCCCAACTATGACGCTCGCTTCACCGTCCCCATCGTCTACGATACAAAGCTGAAAACCATCGTCTCGAACGAGTCTTCAGAGATCATCCGATTCCTCAACACCGGCTTCAACTCTGTTCTCCCTCCTTCCTCTGAAGCCCGAGAGCTCGATCTCTACCCCAAGGAACTTCAGTCTGAGATTGATGAGCTCAACGCTTGGGTTTACGATACTGTCAACAACGGAGTTGTGAGTGTTTTCTCTCGACGTCGCTTCCTACCTCTCCATCCCTCTCCTCCTCCGACTCCTCCCTCCCCTCCCAATCTCTCCCACCGAGGATCCTCATGAGAGCAGATCTGATTCCTCTCTCTCTCACCTTTTTTCAGTACAAGAGCGGATTCGCGACCACTCAAGCTGCGTACGAGAAGGCCGTTGTTCCTCTCTTCGACTCCCTCGACAGGCTCGAGAAGATCCTCGATGGAAAGGACTTCTTGGTAGGAGGACAGCTCACCGAGGCGGACGTCAGGCTCTACACCACCATCGTTCGATTCGATCCCGTCTACCATGGTCACTTCAAGTGCAACCTCGGACTCAGTAAGTCTTCCCCCTTCGTGAAGCCTTCTTTTCGTTCGACGCGTCGCTGATCTTCTTTCTCCCTTCCGTGTCGACTTCTTCTTCTTTTAGTTCGACATGACTACCCTAACATCAACCTCTGGATGAAGAAGCTGTACTGGAAGAACGACGCTTTCAAGAGTACGACTGATTTCGGTTCGTTCTTCCCATCTAGTATCGGCCCTCTTCTTCCTTCTCTTCGCCTGTTCTGACCTTCTTGCCTTACCCCTTTCTCACAGCTCACATCAAGGAGGTTCGTATCCGTCTTCTCTACCCCTCGGTCTCCAGCTTCCTCACTGACACCTTTCCCTTTTCATCTCTTCGCTTTCCCAGCACTACTACTAGTCAGTTCATTCCTCCCTTTTCCTCGTCACCTCTCTTTCTCTCCTCCCCTCTCCCTCTCCCTCTTCTTTGAGCTTGAACACTGACCTTCCTTCCTTCCTTCCTTCCTTCCTTCCTCTCTACACACCTTCATCCCATTCCTCAGCTCCCACGCTCATATCAACCCTACTCGAATCGTTCCTCTCGGGCCCAAGGAGAACATCGAGCCGCTCTGAATCCGTTCTTCTCAGACTCGCGCGCGGAGAAGGAGATCTTAGCTTAATTTTTTTCGCAGGTTTTCACAGATATGTTATGATTCCATTTCAGCTGAACTTTGGTGTGGTGGGCGAGAGAGACGGTGAAGGAAAGAAAGGGAGAAAAGGAGAGAAAGGAGGTCGAAGTTGGTTTTGTTCCCTTTCAGTGAGTCGTGATTCCTCCGATATCTATACTATGTCTGTTGCTCTCTTTACTCGCTTCTTCACACCTGTGCCGCAACTTGGATACTTGCGGCGGTCTCGTTCTTTTTTCTTGATGTTCGCGGTTTTTCTTCGCCACTGGGATTTGGAGCACGACGCGAGTGAGATTCCACGCGATTGGAGTTCAAGCGGGATAAGGTCCTGATAGTGAGCTCGCAGTCTTCTCTACTTCGTGATATGGGGTCAATTTAGAACTGATCATCGCCTCTTGATGCGTCTGACCTCCCAGGAACGGTATCGGTCCGTTCTTCAATCTCGACGCGTCCAAGCTCACGTTTGAACTCAAACTGACTTCCCTCTCTCTTGCAGCTGCGATACTCGCTCTCCTCATCTCTCTGTTCTTCTTCTTCGTAGGAGCAGTCAGAGAGCATAGCTTTCGACGAGAAACCGTTCGATCTAACAGGAGAGCAGTTCAAGAGTACGGTTTGACCAGGTTGACGGAGTTGAAGGGGAAGGGAGAGATCTGCACTGCGAAATCCACTTTATCAATAGACCTACTTGCCTCTTCAGGCGTGATTGGATATCTTGGTTCTCTCTTCACTCACTTCACATCTTTCCCGTCGGAGCACTTTTGCGAAACGGGAAGGAGAAGGAGAAAGAGGGCGGGAGCGAGAGGAAAGCTGACGCGTCGAAGGTTGAGCCGACGTCCTTCTTCCTCTCCCTTCCTCCTTCTTCTCTCGACCTCCCCGAAAACTGATCAGCTTTGTGTACGCATGGAAAAAGCGCGTCAGAGAGGAGGATACCGAGGCGGAATCAGCGTCTTTGTAGAGAAAGCAGTCCGTGGAGTGAAACACGGTTGGTTCAACTTGACGCCTCAAGAAGAAGCTCGGTCTGAGTCGATCCTTCTTCTTAGCTCTCCTCTCCTTCCCTTTCCTTTCACCCTCCAACCACATCCTTCTCCCCCCTCCTCCCCCCCCAAAAAAATCATCCCTTCTCCCCCCCCTTCCCTTACCACCCACTCAAAAGACACAAACTCACCTTCCTCTCCCTCACCATGCATAGCTCTCTCCTCCTCACGTCCCTCGCCACCTTCCTCGCCGCTACTCCCTCCTTCTCTTTCCCCATCCTCGAGCCTCGAATCGTTGGAACCGTGACCTGTTCCGCGTACAACTTCACCACCCCTAACTTCACCGGTCTTTTCATCAACGAGACTGGAGCCAAGAAGATTGTCGAGCTTGGACTGGAGGCAGACAAGGTCACCATCGGAGACGAGGAGGTCGGAGGAGACGCGGGTATCTTTGGTTTCGACGTTTGCGAAAGCCCTTTCATGAAGAGGTGAGTTTCCTTGTCCTCAAGTCGGGGCGGACGCTGCTCTTAGTTCAATTGGGTTGGAGTGGAGAGCAAGGGATGCGAGGAGAGAAGGAAGACGGCGCGAACGCGAAAGACAGAGGCTGACCTCCTTCCCTCCCTCCTCCTCCCATCTCTTCTCTTCAGCGACAACGCCAACGCCACTGCCCAAGTCTTCGGTCACGCAACCTACACAGCAGCCAACGGATCCGCCTACTGCCTCACCACTACCTGTGAGTTTCTGATCCATCCTTTTCTCCGCGAGAAGAGAAGAGCGAACAAAGCACCCAGAGCTGATCACCGACCCGCGTCACTCTCGACCTTCCTCCCTCTTCCTTTTCCTGTCCCTCCAGACCCTTACAAGGGCCAGACTCCCCACCTTGAGGAATGCTTCTACTCCGACGACTCCCGACAGTTCCTGTAGGTTCCTCTTGCCACTCCTTTCGTCATCTTTTCTTCTTCGCTCGTTCTGACCTCGCTCGCCGCTTTTCAAAAGTCAATGGTGGTCTCTCCTCCTCAACCCGTCCGATCCCAACTTCCCTGCTTCCGACTCCTCCATCTCTACCACCACCCCTAACCTCCTCGAGTTCCTCGGTCCTTCTATTCTCCCCGCCAAGTACGTATCTTACTCCCCTTCCTTCCGTCGCCTTCAAGCATCGAATCGAACGAAGCTAAACGAACCTCTTCCCTCCTCTTCACGCGTCGTTCAAACAACTTTTCCAGCGATCCTCTCTACCCCTCTGAGGACTCCTTCGAGAACGGAAACCTCACTCTCGAGGCCGAGAACGACGACAACTTCACTTACTTCTACTTCGATACTCCTCAGGCGGTCGCTCTTTCTACCCTCCCCGAGAAGGAGGTCGTCGAGTAATCTAGATCAAGTCCATCCCTTCGTCCTCCTTCCCTAATACTAGCTTCGCTTTTCGTCTCATGTTATCGCTGCTCGCTTCACGGACTATATACTAAACTTACTTAAAACTACCGCTGGACGCTTTCCTTCTTTTCTCTCTCTCTCTCGTTCCCTTCACACTGTTTCATAGGTCTCGCTCTCTCCTCGCTCTGTTCTCGCAACGTTATCGTTCTCTTCACACACTGCATTTATATCTCACGACTCGCCTATCTCGCCTTCTCTCCGTCTATACACGACATGCTTTTGCCTTCTGTAACCTCAACTCAGCTCGACGAAAAACGAAAAGGGCTCGACGCTTCTCTCTCTCCATCCCTCTTTCCTTCCTTCGGCTGTCTCTTTCTGCAGCGAGGCTCACAGTCGTGCGCACAAAGGTATCAGTGAGATAAAGGGCGCAATCGAGAAAGCAACGAGTCCAGTCAAAGTGTGTACGTGAAGGGAGAATCCGACAGAAGGGAAGAAAAAAGGAACGACTGGTTTGTGCGACGAGCGACGAAAGCAAGCACGCCGACGGGTGGAAAGAAGAAAAGAAAAAGAGAGAGAGTGCGGGTGCATGCAAAGCGAAAGAAAGAGAAAGAGTCCAAGAAAGAAACTCAAGGGTGAAGGAACTAGGGAGGGAGGAAAAGGACGTGAGGTGTTCGTTCGTTCAGTTGTAAGAAAACGTCAGGAAGTAAGATGTCCTCAAGCAAAGGAGAGAGGAGTAGTGTAGTGGAGTCGAGAAGTATCCAAGAAAGTGTGAGAGTAAGCTAGTGTGTGAAAGCAAAAGGGAAATGGAAGTGAAGATCACAAAGAGGAAAGAGAGACGCGTCCGAGTCTGAAAGTCTAAAAAGATTGAGACGACGAAACAACTACTGCTGAGATCTATCGAACCTCGCATATCCACCCGCCGGAGGAGCAGGATAACCCGTCGGATGACTTGCCCTCGACGCAACCGGACTGGACGCTCCAGGTCGACTCGACACGGGACTTGACGCTCCTGCTCCCGCTCCCAAATTCCCACTCGTCCTCCTCTGAGCGTTTCTCGCGACCCTTCTCACCCTCTCTGCCGTCTGCTGAGGAGGTAGGAATCCGTTATCCACCAGCGAGACCCCTCCTCCTCCTTGGTGGCTCAGGCGAGAAGACGATCCAGCGTTCCCATTTCTGTCGTCGTAGTCCGAGTCGATGGGAGATCGAAGAGCGGTTGTGGGCGAGTAGCCATCGTTGGGATCGGGGGAGTGATCTTCTGCGCTTGGAGAGGAGTTGTAGTAAGGCTGTTGTTGCTGATGCTGCTGAGGTTGTTGGTATCGATCTTGGAAGGGTCCGTTGGAGTTGTAGGATTCGTTGGAAGAGCCGAACCCTGCTGTGGACGAGGTCATCGAACGATCCATGGTGTTTCGAGAGTACGATCCGTCGTCGTCTTCCTGGGAGGAGGAATCCTGGCCGGAGGTTCGAGGACCGAGAGGAGCGGGGAGTTCGAGGAGAGGGACGTGGTCTTGTCGAGAGGGAGCCGCGGCGGCGGTTTGGAAGTTGGGTCCGTAGGAGGATTGGGTTGTGGAGTTGAAGGACTGCGAGGGTCGACCGTTTCCGAAGACGGGTCCTTCGGAGGAGCCACCGAAGTAGGTTTCGGCGGTAGAGGCCATGGACTGCAAGGAATGAAGGAGAAGAAAGAGTCAGCTTCGCGAGAGGAAGGCGAAGTAGGAGATACAACGACTCACATATCGGTTCTCTCCTCGACGAGGAGACGAAGATCGCTGAGCAGCATCGTAGTAAGAGTCTCGGCTCTGAGTTCCACTCTTCCAGCGTCGCTCCCTCTCGAACTCGGCCCATCGCTGCAAGACCGAAAAACGAAGTCAGCTCGAGGTCGCGATGGAAGGGAGAGAGAGAAGAAACAGAAGTCGAACTCGCCTTCATCACAATCGAACTCGAATCGAACACTCCTTCCTTATCTCCATGTCCTTCCTCCTTCGGGTTATCTCCCTCGATCTTCCTCGTCTCTCCCCAGGAGAAGTCGTCGAACCTCCAGTACGAGTAGGCGGGAAGAACGAAATTCCAGATCGGCAGCGAGAAGAGGTAGATCAACATCCATCCAACGTAAGCGATTTTCCTGTGCGCGCAAAGAAACGAGGGGAGTTGGTCAGCAAAGGAGAAGAAGACTTGGGAAGTGGAGAAAGAGGGAGGGAGGGAGAAAGGAAGGAAGGAAAGCTGCTCACCTCGACGTGATAACGATGAGCAGACCGGGAAGTCCAAGGACGATGGCGAGGAGGATGAGAGGGATGGTAGGAGTGGGTTGGGACGGAATGCAGGCGATGACGATGAGGTAGATGGTGAAGGCGATAGCGGCGGGGAGGACGAGAGTTCCGACGAGTTCCATGAAGACGACAAACTGCATCGAGAAGCAGAAGGTTCCGCAGAGATCTCGGACGAAGAGGAGTTCGAAGAGGTTGTGGATGGTGGAGTCTGTGCGAGAAAATGAACGAAGAGGAGAAGGAGTCAGAGTCGAGATCGAGGAGAGAGAGAGAGAGAGCGGGAAGAGAAGACTCACTGATCCATCGACGACGTTGAGAAAGCAGAATCCTGAAGGTATCGGGAACGACGGTTTTGCAGACGGCTTGAGGAATAAAGACCATCTTCCTCTTGGGGAACGTCTTGAGCATGAGCGTAGAGAGGTATCGATCTTCTCCGAGCAGGAGGAGGTTCTCTGGCAAAACGCGAAGACGAAACGAAAAACCGATCAGCGAACGATTCTCGACGCGAGGTGAGGGCGGGACGAAAGAAACTTACTCTTGTGCAAGGTATCGACGACGTTCTCAGAGTAGTGCTCGATGATATCGGGGTTGGCGAGGAGAGGAACCCAGTAGCCCGACTCTCCCTTGGGAGCCTTGATTCGGTACATCGAGAAGCATCCAGGAAGACAGGTGACTCCTCCGAAGACGGCCTCGAAGGCTTTGGTTTGATGATGGGAGATGTAGTACTCGAAGACTGTGTGATGAAATAACGAAGCGAAGAGAGGAGAAGGGAGTCAGCGAAAGCTTGATTCGAGAGAAGGAGAAACGACGCGACTCACCCTGAATCATCGTCACCCACGTCTCACTCTTGTTGGCAATCTTGGTCTCTCCACACAGACCCACTGAAAAAAGGAAAGGAAGCGAAAGAAACGAGACGAATCATTGTCAGTCAAAGAAGAACGACGTCGACGAACGAGAAAAAGGAAACCCTCATTTACTCACTAATCTCCGGATCATTATGCATCGCCGCACTCATCCTCGTCAACGAATCCGGGAACACCTTCGTATCCGCATCCACACACAATACTCCCTCGTACCGATCGGGCGACACTCCAGTAACTCTCCAGAGCGAGTTGAAGAACTCGTACTCGAACGTGGTCATTCGCTCGTCGAACATGACTTTCTGGAGGAAGGCCATGAGCACGATTTGAGAGTCTCGTTTCCCTCGGTTTCCGGGTTTGGCGTCGTGGGCTTCGAGAGGGTTACCGACTTTGGCGACGAGGACGATGGGGACGCGTTGTTGTCTGTTCGAAAGAGAACGAGAAGGAAGGTCAGTTCCACTCGGATCCGCTCAATTTCGAGAAGAGAAAAGAGAAGAACTCGAGAGAGTGAGAGTAGAGGTTGGTACGCACTTCGAGATCTCCACAGTATCATCATCGTAGTCGTAGAACCCAGCGTAAACCTTGGCCATGTTGTGTCTCTTGTGTCCATCGGCGATGGCGACGTACGAATGAGCCTCGACCTCCTCCGCCGGAATCACCAACTCCTTCATCATCCCGAGCACGATATCCGGCGTCCTAAGCTTGGATCCTGATCCTCGAACCATTCCGTCGGCGATCACGAGAATGACTTTGTGCGAGTTGGGGTAATCCGTCGTCGCGAGCGAGTCGATCGTTGTTCGAAGACCTTCGAGGGATTCCGAGTAGGCTGTGACGAGGAGGATGTTCTGAAGGAGAGGGAAGTTGAAAGGTTCGTAGTCGGCTGGAGGTTGAGGGATGACGTTGTGGAGAGGGAAGGGGCAGTGGGAGATGGAAGGATCGGAGAAGGAGTTGCGAGAGGAGTCGTCTCGACCGAAGGGGAGAGAGTTGGACGAGCGAGAAGCGTGAAGGCCTGGGGAGCCTGGAGGGGTGTTGTGATCTCCTCCGAGTGGGGAAGCCGAGAGGAGTCCCTTGGTTCCGTACGTACTGGCGGTGTTGGAACGACGGAATCCTCCGCCTCCGTTGGGTCCTCCTCCTCCGTAGGTCGTCGACGGTCTCGACGACGTAACCATCATCGACTCGGCTTTGCTGAACCTCGACGTCGTAGGAAGGAAGACGGTTCCACGGTTCTTGGCTCCCTTTCCTCCTTGAGCGACGTTCGGACGGTAGCGACTCGGCGCAGGTCGATAGATGTCGTCCGTCCAGCTCTCGATCGCTGCTGATCTCTCCATCCGTTGAGCGTACGACTCTCCCTTGAACGACCCGAGTCTCCACGAGAGGAACCAGCCGAAAGCGACGGCCATGGCGAACTTGGCTCCGACGACTCCGATGATGAAGACGAGAGAAACGTAGAGAACGACGTCCGAGGCGACGCAACCGATGGTCTTGGTAGAGATGAATCCGACGGTAGCGATATCCTGGAGGCAGGCCATCTCCTTCTGGAATCCTCCTCGAGCGGCGGTCATGGAGAGATCGAGTCCTTGGTACGACGCGTTCTTGACCTTCATGTAGTCGTAGACCACTGGCCAGGTCGTCTGCGAGGCTTGGAGCCATTGGAGGATGTCGAGATCGAGGACGGTACTGGGCGAACGAGCGAAGAAGCGATGAGAAGGAAACAAGAGTCAGCTGAGCTTGCTCGACGAGAAAGAGAGGTCGTCGAGAAGAAGGAAAGGAGGAAGAGAGAAGACTCGACTCACGTCTGATAAACCACGAGATTTCGAGCCGGATTCGTCACGTTCGCCCAATCGTAGTAGACCTGACCCGTCGAGATCGTCTTGGGAAGATCGTAGTACTGTTTTCGAGCCTTGCCGGTGATGTGGCAGGTTTGGTTGCTCGTGACTCCAGTGATGTTCGGCGACGATCCAGCCTGCTCCCTCAAATTGCCTGTCCAACGCGAAAGAAGCCAAGGTCAGCTCGAGCTCAAGCTTCTCCTTCAAGCTCTTCGAGAGGAGCGAGAAAGACTCACAAGGGAAGTACCATGCCATCGTCCCCGCCGTCCTATCAATCGGCGAAATCCCCGTATTGTTGCTCGGTCCGATGATCCCTCTGCAGTTCTCGTTGACCTTCTGGAACATGAAACTCGCATCCTTCCCTCCAGCCATGTAGTCCGCCGTGAAGAGAGGGTTCTGAGATCCGTTGAACTCGCCGACGGAAGGATGGAACCAGTTTCCGAGGTCGTAGGTGTATCCGTTGATGATGAGCGTTCCTTCTTGGACGGTTCCGGCGAGAGTTCGGTTGGAGGGTGTTCCACAGACGGTTTTGGTGAAGCCGAAGGTGAGGAAACCGACGGCTGCCATGAGGAGCAGGATGAGAGAGACGAGACCCATCTTCTCTCGCCAGGCTCGTTGAGCTTCCCGAGTTCGTTTGCCTGAGAAGAGGAAACGCGAACGACGAAAGGGAATCAGCCTTCCTAGCTCGCTCGAAAAGACGAGTAAGAAAGAGTACTCACCAAACACTCCCCTTAGCACAAACCCAGGCACCAAGAACGTAAGAAGATAGCAGTAGATCATCCACCCATCCACCGGTCCAGGAGCGATGCCTCCCCAGAACCCTCGATCCTCCGGCAGCTTCTCCATCTCCTTATCCCTCTTCCTCGTCGCTCGCGTAGCCCTCCCAACTCCATCTCCTCCTCGACCGTCGGAGGTGGTTCCAGAGGTAGACTTTCGACGAAGGGTGTTTCCTCGTTTGAAGAGGGAGAGACCGGATTCCTGAGGAGCTTGATCTTCTTCTCGAGCGAGGATGGATTTTCCTCGGCGAAGAGGAGCACGAGAGGGAACAGGGACGTTTCCGGTTGCTGTAAAGAGGATGGAGGAGGGGGAGTGGGAGGGGAGGTGGGTGACAAACCGAGAGGAAGAGGAGGGAGGGAAGTAGAAGGGGAGGAGGAGAGGTTTGTTGTGAGCTGAACGAGGCCGAGACTTGCTTCCTTCCTCCCCCTTGCTCGCCCTCTCTCCCAACCTTCGACTCAAACCCAACGTGGATAATAGAATGAAGACGAACCTGATGGGATGACTCCTACTCGACCAGTTCTATAGAAACGGACGTCGAAAAAGGAAGAGAGAGAGAACAGTCAGCGAGCTCGCAAGAGAGGCGTTCGTTCCCCTCGACCTCCTCCTCCTCCTTCCCCTCCTTCCTCCTCTCTCGCTTCCGCATAGACTCACCCTTGCTCCTCCATCTGAGCTGCATGCTGCCTATAGTGAAAGAGCCTATCCCCAGGATCTATCCTCTCCCTGTCCGGTCTGACGAGACTCTTTTTCCTCCTGAAGTCGCCTCCAGCGTTGCCTCCTTGACCATCCCCGTGAGGCGCGAACCCGTACGGAAGCTGCTCGGTAGGGAGCTCCAGGTCGTCTCTGTCTCCGTCGAGGGTGTGGTTGTTGTATGTCGCGGAGGGTTTGGACGTGGAGTGGGTTCTATGAGGTTGAGAGGGATGCGAGGTCGATCGAGGAGGGAGAGGAGAGTCCGAGAAGGAGACCACAGGAGCGAGGGAAGGTCGAGACTGGTCCTGAGGCTGGTATGGTTGCTGAGGGGAGACGTACGAGGAGGATGGAGGAGGAGGGAGATCTCGGTCGTCGTAAGAGGGTTGATTTCGAGGTGGGCGAGGAGGCATCGTAGCGAGAAGAGGAAGAGGAGGGAGGGAGGAAGGGGCGAGGAGGTCGAGCTGTCTCTCTTCTACTCTTTCTCTCTCTCACTCAACAAAAGCGAAAGGGGTGTGTGTATGCGCGAGGGGCGCAAGGACGAGGAGAGGAGGGAGGAGGGAGAAGAGGATGGCGGAAGAGGGGGAGAGGGAAGGAAGGAGGAGAAAGGAAGAGGAGGAGGAGGAGACGGTTGGAGGAGAGAAGGCGGCAGGAGAACGATTGAGGAGGTGCTTTCCTGGCAAACAACTTGTCATTTTCAGAGCAGGAAAAAACTTCTTCTAGACATCTTCGAGGCTTTCAAAGCTCATGCAGGCGAGAAACCTAGGCTTCGAGCAAATCTGAGTGGAACGAAAGGACGATGAAAAAAGAAGGGGCGGACTGATCGAACGAGGGCGATTTGGATTTGGGGCTCGCTCGGAGGAAGTTGAACGAAACGATTTCTTTCTTCTTTGCCCTTTTTCTCACATGTGTAGTCTCGTAGGAAACGTTCTTGAGAGAGCTCATAGAGGAGTCTGGTGACGAGAGGTGACCTTGCCAAAGTCGCTGGCTCACTGGAGTCGGGTTCCCTTTCAGCGACGGTTTCGGCTGTTCTGCTTCCTGTTCAACTCCCGAACACCCGAAGACGAGAGCAGAGTAATGAGAAAACGCGCACATATCATTCCGCCTCCATCCTTCGTAAACGAAACCCAAAGAAATAAAGGCATAACTCCCGACGAACTCGACGCCCGCGACGCGAAGAAATCGCTCAACGAGACCTGAACGTCCTTCCCCTGCTCGTCGTCAAAGCAAAGAAAGAAGAAGGAAAAGCACGAGGATCAGTCTTGGGCTGCAAAGTAGGAAACATCTCGACCGGGACGCGAAAGAAGAGCAGGCGAAGGGCAGGAAGAGGAAAGGAAAAGAAAGCTCCACTCACGAAACCGTCTTCCTCTCCCTCGCACCTCCCGCCGAAACCTCCTTGTCCTCCGGCTTGGCTCGGTTGAGCACCTTCTGGAACTCGGCCACTCGATACCTCATCCTCGAGTGCATGTAGGCTTTGGAGCATTTGATGTGGTAGTGGAGGTAATCTCGGAAGAGTTGGATGGTCGTGATGGTGGAGGGAGCGGTGAGAGCGGTGAAGTGACGAGGGAAGAGGACTGTATGTGGTGTGGTCGGGTTGGGACGGAGGCGAGAAAAGGGATTCAGGGAGGGTTTTGAGAGATAAGGCAGACGGAGAGGGGGAGGAGAGGAAGAAAAGAGAGGGAGGGAGAGAGCGAGAGGTTAGTCTGGAGTCAGGTCGCGATATCAAGTCGAGAAGAGAGGGCTGAAACGAACCGAAAGTGACGTATCCAACGTCCTCTGTCTGCTTGAGTCCAGGAAGGTGTCGAATCTCCAGAGGAGGATCTCGGTTCGAGTAGAGAACCTGAGGAGCGTTCTGGATTCCAGGCAGTCGTCGAGCGTCGACGAACTCCTGCTCGTCGCAAAAACAGAAATCGAAGCAGAAGAGGTCAGCGTCTCTGTTCAGCCTCTCTCTCAAACTCCCCTCTCATTCCTGACGCCCTTCGATTTCGAGTAGACGTCAAGCGTACCTGCAAAAACACCCTCCCGAACACCCTATCCGTCTCTTCCTTGAACATCGTACTGAACACGACCGTGACCCTATCGTGCGAAGCCTGAACGTAGATAGCCTCGTCCTCTCGGTAGTGAATCTGCATGAGTTCTCCTGGGACGGCGGCTTCTCCTTCGTTTGGAGGTTGGAGGGTCGATTGAGCGTGGAAGGCGCGTTCGAAGGGTGCCGAGAGGGCTGTGGGTTTGAGGAGGGAGAGTCGTTGGATGAGGGAGGAGCGTTCTTCTGTGAGAGTCGAGGAAGGGAACAGAAGAGATGGAGGGTCAGTAGGAGGTTGCAGGATGGGTGATGACGGAGAGTGAGGTGTTGAGAGGGAGAAGGAAGGGAGGGAGATATGGGAAGGTTGAGGTTGAGGTTGAGCTGAAGAGGCTACGACCTCGGGACTGCTGCAGAGCCACAATGCCGAAGTGTCCTGCTCCGTACGACAGCTCTCTCTCGAGGCTTCGCGTCGAGAGGAAACGTAGATCGGAGGAGAGGAGGGTGACATCGTCGCAAGAGAGGGAAGCGAGCTCGGTGGAAGGAGGTCGTCCGTCCCAATCTGAGCTCGCTTCCTCCTTCCCCAGCCATCCCTCCTGCCTTCATGAGCCGCTCTACACCCAGCTCCCAGCTTCTAGCTTTCCATCTCCACCACCAGATGTTGATCCCGCTATTCTTCCGACCCACGGCTCAGCCCTCCTCGAGCCGCCCATCGCTTCCCTCCCTCCTTCGTTCGCCCACCTCCGCCCTCCCTCTCTCCCTGCCTCTCTCCTTCGCCCAACCTCTGAGATTCTAGACCGAAAAAAGCACGCACCTCCCAGCTCCGGCACCTTCTCTACCTCAAACTTCAAGGTAACATCAAACCCATCCTCCGTCTCCTGACTCAACCACTGTCCAAACTCCCTCTCGATGATCTCCAACGCTCCGTACTTGATGAGATCGTTCCAGCATTTGACGGACATCGAGAGCCATATCTCAGTCTTCTTGTGAGGCGTGGAGAGGTGGAAACGGACGGAATCGTAGTCGACGAAGGAGATGTCCATGGAGGAGGGTCTGACGGCGAGGGAAGGGAGGAAGGAGTCAGCTTGAGGAACGAAGGGAAGATGGTGGGAGTTAGGAAGAGAGCTGACTTGATGAACTTGTCTGTCAAGACGTTCTGGATGATGACGTTTCCGGGCTGGATGTATATACGAAGGAGCAAAGGTGAGGATAGGAAGGGAAGGAGATGACGAGGAACGAAGCGATGGACGAACCTCTAGGAGAATCATGGCTGCTACGACAAGAGATTAAAGTCAGTAAGGGACCTCGTATACTCCTCGACGCGTATAGAACTCACCTGATGAAGGAGTAGAGAAAGAGAACGGAAGGGTAGGGGAGGATGTGAACGGTTGAAGCAGAAGAGAGAGGGAGGGGAGGGAACGAGCTCGACCTCGACGCAGCTTCAGGCTCGTTGTGTCTCCCTTCCAACTTCCATCTCGTCTTTTTCCTGGGAAGACAAAAATCTACGAAATTGGGCTGGCCATATGCAGCATGTGGGTCTCATCAGAGGAAGAAGATTCTCGCCAACGACTTCTTTCTTGAGTCGTTCAGCTTTCATCTCCTTCGTGAGTGAGCTCAATCTCCCTTCCTTCGTTGAACTCGAGCTCACCACCTCTCGGCCTTCTTACACCTCCAGATCACAAGATTGTCCAGCACCACCTCCAACGCCATCCAAACCTCGTTGCTATCCAACAAAATCAAACTCGTCTCCTCCTCCGCTCCCACGCCCAACGGCCTCAGCCTGCACGCTCTCGCTCTCTTGGTTTCAGCAGGCCCAAGATTCGAAGATGATAGCTCAGAGGGCATGTCCTACATCATTGAAAAGTCCATAAATCACGTATGCACACTCTCTTCTCTCCTCTACGGAACTTTTCAATCAAAAATCCGAGCTCATCTTCGTCGTTCGTTCGTTTTTTGCCCAAGTCCATCTCCCTCCTCCCGCCCGTCCAGACCTCCCCCCTCCGAACTCTCCTCCTCCCCAACCTCGAATACCAAACCCTCCACCTCCTCCACACTCCCAACCAACTCTCTTCCTCTCTCAAACACCTCTCCGACCTCCTCTGCTCACCTATCGACCTCGCAGCCCTCCCAGACGAAGCAGACGAAGAGGTCGAGGACGGGAACAACCTCGCAGGAGAATACCTCATGGACGACCTCCTCCACGCCGTCGCGTACGGCGGTCAGGGCTTGGGACGGAGGA
This sequence comes from Mrakia blollopis, assembly GCA_000950635.1. Taxonomy (NCBI): domain Eukaryota; kingdom Fungi; phylum Basidiomycota; class Tremellomycetes; order Cystofilobasidiales; family Mrakiaceae; genus Mrakia; species Mrakia blollopis. The sequence continues at coordinate 151,552 of BBPU01000023.1, read as the reverse complement.
GTGTGCCTACGCCGGACAGGGTGGAGGAGTTGCTGAAGAAGGGAGGGAGGCAGAGGGTGGAAGAGTGGAAGAACGAGTGGTGGTTGAGTGAGAAAGCGGCGGAGAGGATGGTTTTGGTTGCTGTGGGAGGAGGGTTGGATCATCATCAGCTCGAAGAGGAGGCTGAAAAGTCATTGGGGTGGGTGGGGAAACCTGTCGACGAAAAAAGGCCGAGAACGAGGAGGGAAAAGAAGGAGGGACTGTTGGGTCGACTCGTCGCGTCGCTGGGTCTTTCGAAGCGAAACTTGGAGCCCAGCTACGAGGAGATGGTCGGGAGGCAGACGGCTTACGCGGGTGGGAAGGTGTGTTTAGATGAAGGAGGGGAGCAGGAGTGGTTGGAGGGAGGGACGCAGGTTGTGTTGGGGTTTGAAGGGTTGAGGGAAGGGGAGGAGGATGAGGTGAGATCGTTCCTTTCTCTCGCTCGGCCTACTCGTCACTTTATGTTTCGATCTAACGGTCAACCTTGCTTCCAGATGGTCCTCGAGGTCATTGCTACTTTACTGGGAGGTAGAAAAAGCTATCAGCCTGGTTCGTTCTTTCTCTTCTCTTCTCTTCTCTCCCTCTCCTCTTCAGCGACGCATTTCTCAAACCCAGCATTCATTCCCCTTTCGCGTTCGTGTACAGGTGGTCCAGGAACAGGCATGCGCTCCCGTCTCTTTCTCAACATCCTCGCCAAAGATCCTTCCGTCCTCTCAGCCAAGGCCTTCAACCTTTCTTACTCCGATTCTGGTTCGTCTCCTCTTCCCTCTCTTCCTCCCCACCTCTCACCCTTTCCCCTTCCCGCCTCATTCAAGCTCACATCTCACAAACATCCCTTTTCGCGATTCTGCAGGCCTCTTCGGCATCTCCCTCCTCATCGCTGGTCCTCCCTCCCTGATCGCCTCGACCTTCTCCCTCGTGGTCGATCAACTTCGCTGCCTCACCCTTCCACCTTTACCCTCGCAAGGTCGGAGGACGGGGAGGGAGAGAGGAGTGACGTTGGAGGAGGTGGAAAGAGCGAAGAAAAGGACGGTGATGGGGTGGTTGATGGAGAGGGAGAATGGAGTGGGCGTGGCATGTTTGGTGAGTCGTCGTCGTCCTCCGTCAACTTTATTTCCTTCTTCGATTCGTTGGGCCCTCTGTCCTCTATCTCTCCTACACTACTTTCTTTCTTGCTATTGCTCTTTTGTTCCTCTTCCTCCTTTTGTTATCTCTGCCCGAACCCTTCTCGTTCAACGAACCTCAAAACTAACGCGTCTTCCTTTCCCTCTCCCTCACTCCCTCTTCGTCTCTCTCCCAGGACGACCTCGCCTTTTCTCGCCGCACCCCTTCCGAAATCGCCTCCACCATTGCCTCCATCACTCCCTCCGACATCCAACGCGTCGCGAAACGGATCCTCCAAGGTGGGAAGGGAGAGCCAACGGTCGTGGCCATGGGTCCTGGAGCGGAGGAGGGATTGGAGGACGCGATGGGTGTGCTTGTGAAGGCTGGGTTGGGGAGGAAGGGCGATGAGGAAGCGGTGGAGACTATGAGTAGGACTACTAGTAGGGGAGGGATCCGATGAGTCTTTCGAAGGAGGGAGAGAGAGGGAGAAAGGAAGGTCGCGCGCGTCGATCCGTTTCATCTCTCGTTCGTCAAATTTCATGAAAGGTCGTTTTTCAGATCGTGCTGCATAAAAATCTAAGTCCAAACCCCAGAAGAAGGTTTCCTCCCAAACACCAATTGCACATCCCCCTTCCCAGCATTCAACGAAATCGTCCCGTTCCCTCCATCACTCGCGCCTGGACCCGCATCCCCTCCAGGCGTCGTTCTCCCCTCGTAAAACTTTTTCTTCTTCGCATTCCAATAATCAAACGTCTCTTCTGGGTTCTCCTCGGACGTGCGAGCTTCTCCAGCGTTGGTAGAGATGTTCCAGTAGCCAGTGAACAGATCCAAAGGGAACTGAACTTCGAGACCGTTCTGGGAGCTTGAGTTGAAGTCGGTGGCGAGGAAGGTGAGGTTGGAGTAGCGAGGGAGGGAGGATATGTTGACATCGATGTAAGAGGAGGAGAGTCCGGGGAGGTTTTTGGCGAGGAGAGTGGCGTGAAAGGGTGTGTTGTAAGAGGGGGTGGAGGGGGAAGGGAGGAAGTTGAGGGTGGGTTGGATGGGCCCTCGGCAGTTGAAGAAGAGGGACGAGTAGGTGTTCCAGGTTCCTAGGATGACTGTTCCCGCAAAGATATCGATGGAGGTTGCGGTGATGCCCTGGGTGGAAGGGAAAAAAATGAGATGAGCGAGGAAATGAGGAGGACGAAGAAGAGAAGAGACGCGTCGCGACTTACGGCGTTGCTATCGGACGAGACGTAGCCCTGCGGTACTCGAAGGTCAACGGCGTTAATGGTGGTGTTTGCCAGGTCTCCAAGGTTGATGTTGATGCTTGATTCGGCGAAGACGGTGAGGTTGGCGATGGAGGAAGAGGGAGGGATCGTGACGGTCATGTTGAAGAAAAGGCCGCTCGTGCGGTCCGAAGAGCTGGACGTCGTTTCCGTAGGTACTCCTCCGTACGTCTACAATTATGTAACGTAAGAAAGAAAGGTGGCTCGCCAGCGTCAGTCCTGAGGGAAGAAAAGCGTGTCTATCGTCGATTTAAGCCTCACAGCTAGAATTACTGCAGTCCCAATTGTTTCCGAACCATTTCCAGGCCCGTATCCTCCACCGACCATTCTCGATAGCTGATCCATCCCCCAGATAGTCTCGAAAGTGACGTTCGAACCCGCTGGGACGGTCCACAGAGCGGTGACCTCGACGACGGTATCCGAACTCGCGTTGTTTCCTTGAACGAAAGTGACGTGCGACGAGCGATTCCCGAAGACCTTGATGGCGAGAGAGGAGGTGGATTTAAGACGGATGAGTGGGGTAGAGGAGGAGAGGGTGGTATAGTTGGAGGTCGCTTCGATGTTAGAAGTTGGGGAGGAGAAGTTGAAAGGTGAGAGGAGAGATCCATCGGCTGGGATGAGGGAGGAAGGAACCTGTAGAGTGCACAAAGACGAAGCAGGTCACTTTCAGCGTCAGAATTGGAGAAAGAAGTAAAGGACGAAAGGAGGCACGAACCCAAGGGTCGACCGTCGAGGTCGCGAGCGACAGGTCCGCCGGGTGAACTTGATTTCTTTCCCTCTTCGTCGTTACTCCCACCCAAATCATCGCAGAGAAGAACCCCGCTAGAAGCAACGAAACGACGTAGATCCACGCTTTGGTCTTCCTTGACAGAACGATCTTCCGAGGAGGTCGTTTGGGAGCACAACTCTCGATCGTCGCATCGTCGAAGGTTTGAGTTGACCCTGTTGCTCGAGCGTGGAGACCCGGTCGTTCTTGAAGCTCGTACGCTGGCGACTGGTCCGTACCGTAGGGAGGTGGATGGGACTCCGCCATGGAACGTAGGAAGGAAGGGGGAGGGAGGGAGGGAGGGAAGTTGTGGTCGGAGCGTCGGAGGGAAGGAAGAGAGCGAGGTGTGAGCTCAAGGTTTGTCACTCCGCGCTGGCTCTTTGAGAAGACAAAGATAGAATCTGTTCTCTCGGGAACGGTTTGCCGCCGTCGAGATCCGTTATCTGTGGGATTACCAGCAACGAAAAAGCTTCGGGATGAAGAAATAATACTCATCTGATCGCGATCCTTCCCCCTCTGTACTACTTCGCCCGCCGGACACCACTCTTCTCCACCGCCCACAGCGACCCAGAGACCGAAAGAGAGATAAAGGGAGTGACTCCATAGCTCCAAGTGATGATTCGAGCGATCTGTCCCTCTGCGTCGTCTGGGAGATTGGCCATGGAAGCGATGGCGGCGAGAGTCTGGGTCGAAAGGAAGGTCGAGAAGGGAAAGACGACGTGTCAGGTCGAAGAGGAACGAGTTGGCGAGGAAAAGGGAGACGTACGAGAGCAGGAGGTCCAACGGGAGATAGAGATAGGACAAAGTCGAGCATGGGATCGTTGTCCTAGAGGGAAGAAGGGGGGGAAGCAGTTCAGTCGAGAGCATGGAAAAGAAGAGGACGCGACGAGATTTCGACCAACTCACCATCAACGAAGGCCACGTTCTCCGGATCAGATGGACGGTCCCGATCGAAAGGATAGGCACAAAGGCGAATCTCCAGAAGAAGAGAGTAAATAGAACACGATTGGCGACGGGCGAGGACGGCTTCGAGAAGAGGTGAGCTCCCAGGACGAACCTGACGAAACCGAACGAACGAACGCGTCTCAGCGTCCGAAAGTCTCGAGATCTGGAAGAGAAGTTGACTCACATCTGCAAAGCCGTAAACAAACCACCCAGCTTCGATATACTCTGCGTAATCGGATCAACCCACCCATCCCAACCCTTCTCGAAAACAACTCTCCTCACGGGTCCAACGACTCCGAACAGCATCGCAGCCAGCCCTCCCAGGAGCGGAGGGTTGATTGCTCCTTCGAGCCACTTCCCAGCACGTTCAAGGGTGGTGAGAGGTTCGGTGAAGGTTGTTTTAGAAGGAAGGAGGAGGGAGTGCTCGTGAGGTTCGTCGTCGGACGCGACGTTCTCGTTTGAAGTTGGCAGAGGAGGAGTGAGAGATCGTTTGATGAGCGCGTAGGGTGATTCGTGGTGTTGGTGGATCCAGGCGTTAGGGTGGGTGGTCATGAGGTACGGACCGAGAGCGAATCTGGAGTGAGAAGTAGAAGGGATGAGCGAGGGGAGACGGAGGGAGAAGAGAGGCGAGAGAGAGCGAACCTCGTCAGGTTCCCGACCAAGGCGTTGATTCTGCAAAGACGCAGAGTCGTCAGATCAACGTCAGGATGTCGTATGATTCTCAAGTCTTACTCACAAGATATATACCCTTCCCCTTTTCAATACTGCTTCGCTCATCGACTCTCCAACCCTCGTCAGCCCATCGAGACTGCCCGTCCCTCCCAAGCTCTCGATCAACAGCAGAGGGAGCGAGGTGACGTTATTGAAGACGAACAGGGGAACGAAGTGCTCTGGGATAAACTTGGTTTTGGCGAGAAGGAGAGCGAAGAGGAGGGAAACCCCTTGGAAGAAGAGGGAGAAAGGGACGATGGGCCAGACTGAGGAGGAAGGAGGAGAGAGGAAAGGTGAGCTCGTCAGCTTGATTCTTGAACCTCTACAGAGCTCCTTCGAAGACCGTAGAGTCAAGAACCGCAAAGGCGTCTACGCACAGTTCTTGAGGTTATCCAGCGTCGCTAAAGGACCTATCTCAGAGAAGAGCAAAGCAGGAAGCAAGATGGTCGTTCCCAGCTTCGAGATGTTCTGTTGATCCCTCCCACCAACACCCATGCAAGTCAGCATCTAGCTTCTTTCTCACACGGAGAAATACCTCTATAGGGCTTCTGGACGAGTGAACGTTGCACTCACTGACTCTCCCTCCTGCGTGATCAAGCCTTGTCGACGAGCGAGCCATCCATAAAGAAGGACCAGCATGACCGAGATCGAAGCTTGAGCTGCCGAAGCCGTCGCTTCAAGGAAACTGGAAGACATGCTAGCTGAGAAGGAAGAGTAGAGGGCGGGGAATGAGGTTGGTGGGTGTCAAGAGGGAGAAGGAGGTGGGAAGGGGGCTGAAGGAGAGGGAGGAGGAGGTAGAAATAAGCAGCTCATGACGAGCGAAGGTCGTGGTTTTGGGCTGAGATTCGCGCAGAGGACGAGATTCCACCAAACGCGAGATTTGGGTCCGAGAAGTACGTTTCTCAGCTCGATGTATACTCGCTCGACTCGAAACAGAAGACTCCCTATGTAGCAGAAACAAAGGACACCTCGCGAGCTCAGCCCAGCCGCCTGGGCTCCCTCCTTTTGCTCTCTCTCTTTCCCAATCATCCCCAAAAGCATGCCGAGAAGAGTCGCATCAAGATCGTATGATGAGTTCCCTGGTTTAATCATCGTCCTCCTCCTCCTCAGCGTCTCCACCAGCCTCAGCGGCCTTGGCGTTCTTCTCTCGTCGTCGCTTCACTCGTCCAGACCTGGCTCCTCCGAAGGGAGAGGTGAGGGAGAAGTCGATGTGCTCTGTGGGAAGAAAGGGCGAGAGGAGAGGTAGAAAGGTTCGTCAGTTCGAGGGGTTGAGATGAAGGGCGAGCCTCGGGAACAAGTAAGGGAAGGAGGAAGAGGAGGGGAAGGGGAAGGGAAGTTATAACGCACTCTGGGAGTCGAGTCGAACAACGAACGAGGGAACGTTGACGATCTGCTTGCCGACTCGGATGTGCTGATGATGGGGAAGGCGATGGTGAAGGGCGTATTGTGGAAGGGGATTGAGGTAGGGCGAAGTAAGGAGGGGAAGGGGAAGGGAAGGGAGAAAGGGAAAGGTCAGCTCTGAGCTCTTCGCATCCTCCTTCGCTCTCGTTCCAACGCTAGAAGACACGAAGACTCACCCTCTGTCGGATAAGGACTCGAGCGTGGTGAATGCTCTTGGCCAATCCAGACTTGAAGACCTGAGTCTGAAGCCTCCTCTCCATGAAGTCCTCGGTCTTGAGGGCAAGAACGTAATCGAGCCTCATTCGGGTCTCGTCAAGAACACCGATTCGCACGAGTCGTCGGATCAAGGCGTTTCCCTGTATACCACAAGCACCAGCACCGTCGAGAGAGGGAAGAGAAAAAGTCAGCTCTACCACTCCAACGCAAGTGTTTGAGTCCCTACGAGCCGAACGAGCTCGTCGCGAATTCTCGCTCGCGCCTGGTCTCCTCCCCTCCTATGACCTGCCCTCCCTCCCTCCCCCAGCCTCCTCCGTCCCTCCTAATAACTCCATGTGGACGGGAGGAGATGCGTACGAACCTCGAAGAGCCTCTTGGGGTCCTTAGCATCGAGCTTGAGGAGCTCTCGGGCGGCACGTCGGATCTTGGAGAGGGTAAGCTGAATTCGCCAGATCTCCCTCTTGTTCCTGAGTCCGTACTCTCCAGCGAGCTGTTCGTTCCATCACACCAGCACAGACAGAGGGACGAGGAGAAGAGCAAGGAGTCAGGACCAGAGTTGGAGTGAAGTCGATAGGGTGAATATTGAGGGGAGGGGAAAGTGTTGAAGAGGGAGGAAGGGAAGGGGGATATGGACCTTGAGCTCAGCGTCGAGTCGAGCAGACTCGAACGGTCGTCGGGGAACCTTGTAGGCTATAGTAAAAATGGGTGGAGGAAGAAGAGGAGAAAGTCAGCTAGATCTTCCACGGTTGAAGGAGATTCCTTCCTATATCGGTTCGGTCGGAAAAGGAGGTTGAATCCATATGAAGGGAGGAAAGCATGGAAGAGGAGAGAAGGCTCACTCTTGGAGTGGTTTCGAGGGGCTCTGAGAGACGAAAAGACATGCGTTGGAAAGGTGTGAGCGAGGAGAACATCAAGGACGATAAGAGGGTATAGTAGTGGCAACGAACCGGGGCATGCTGGTGGACGAGAGAAGGAAGGAGGGAGGGACGGGAAAAGCAGAGTGGGGATTTCGAGGCCCGCAGAACTTTCACACTTTTTCTTCAGGGCGAAACTGAACCTCCTCTCCCTGCTCTCGTCTTTCCTTTTCTCTCCCAGCCAACTCCACCCCGACTCAAGTTAGTAGAATTCTAGCATCCTCGACTTTCTCATCTGGACCTCTCGCTATATCGGACATCAACCTCGAAGGAACGAAGTCGAAGGACCCAGCAGAAGACGAGGGAGAAGGAAATGAAGGAACAGCTCGAGCTCGATGCAATCTTCCTCCCTCCTTCCCTTCCAGCATGGAGCTCGACATCCGACCAGAAACTCCCTCCTTCGACTTCCCACACCTACCCCTCCTCCTCCTCTACCCAACGAACCTATGATCCTACCACCAACTCTATCCCATCGACCCCTACACGCCAATTTCCTCCGTCGACTCCTCGCTAAAAGCACTTCACAACCTCCCGCTCTTCTTTTCGACCTTCAAATCTCAACCCGACTGACTCCTTTCTCTCCCCACTCCTCCACCCACCTCTTCTCCTTCTTCTCAGCTTCCTCAAGATGCCTCACTCTTTCGGATACCGAGCGCGTACGCGACACATGTTCAGGAGGGACTTCCGACGTACGTCCTTCTCTTCACCTTCACCTTCGCCTTTCCTCCCTCCCTCCCTTGGTCACGTCTCGCGACTCAAGCTGACCTGGTGTTGCTGGGATCGTCTGGATTGGTATCTTCTTCGGACGATGAACAGACAAGGGAGTCATCCCCATGTCCACCTACCTCGTCACCTACAAGGTCGGAGATATCGTCGATATCAAGGCCAACTCCGCTGAGCAGAAGGGTATGCCCCACAAGGTTCGTCTACTTCTCTACTACTCCTCCTCGCTTCACGCTCAACAAGAGCACCTACTGATCCTTCACCCCATCATATCTTCACCTCCTTCCTCGCTTCCCTACTCGTCTCACGGCTCTTCTTCGAACCCAACCAACCTCGACCTCACCTGTTCCCTTCCTTCCTTCCTCCTTCCCTTCCCCTCTCCTCTCCTCCTCCTCCAACTCGGCCACCACTACTATCACCACCAGTTCTACCACGGAAAGACCGGTGTTGTCTACAACGTCTCTCCCCGAGGAGTCGGAGTGATCTGCTTCAAGGTCGTCGGAAACCGATACCTCGAGAAGAGGGTCAACCTCCGAATCGAGCACGTCAAGCACTCCAAGTGCCGACAGGAGTTCGTTGCCCGAGTTAAGAGGAACGCTGCTCTTAAGAGGGAGGCCAAGGAGAAGGGAGGTTAGTACACCACCAACACCACCCGTCACGGAAGAGGAGAGACGAAGAAGAGAAGGAAGGAGGGCTGAGAGCTGACCGCGTTTCTCTTCTCTCGTTCGTTTCGTATCGCTCGCTCGGAAATACAGAGAAGGTCCAGCTCAAGAGGATCCCTGCTCTTCCCCGAGAGTCCCACCACATCACTCTCGCCGGAAACACCCCCATCACCGTTCGTCCAACCTCTTTCTGCCATCCCTCACTTTTCGACGAAGCTCAACTCAGTCGCTGACCTCCCTTCGTTCCTCCTTTTGCGCTCGCTAATGATCAGGTTGGACCCGTGCGATTCGAGACCACCATCTAAATGTTTTACTTCGTTTGGATGCGTCGGAGAGGGATTGGAGAGGAGGAAAGGCGGAGGGGTTGTACGCCAATGGATGACCACCTTAGGATATGTTTGGGACCGTTGGACGAGAGAGAAAGGACTAGTGGAACTGAGATAAGTATTCTGGGAGTGTCCTGTTCGAGTGAGCGAGGTATCTGTTTGGCGAGCATCGAAGAGGGAAGGAGGAGGAGAGGGGGTGACCTCGCCGTTGTCAGCACGAGCTGTTCTGATTCCACACGGCCTGAGCAGCGAGAGTTAACGTGAAGACCATTCTCGTCCATCGACCCTCCTTTGCGAGGAAATTGAAGCGACGGCTCACTTAAGGGAGGAGATGAAAGCACGTCGGTCTCGAAGCTCGATTGAGCGACGCGCCGTCTCGAGTTTACTCCCGTCCGCATCTTCTTTCGGGGAATCGATCTGATGCGAAAGCCTTGAGGAATATAAAGCTAGGTTTGGGAGTACAAGTATTGCAGGTGAGGCTGAAAGACGCGTTTAAAGTCACGAGAAGCAGCGGGTGGTCGCCATGGACGACCCTCCGACTCTCACTTCCCTCTCTTCCCTACCGTCATTTAGCAGCATATTACTCAAGCTCAAATAAAGATGTGACTTGATTGATCTATCACGTCCCTGCTTGAACAGCATTGAAAACCTTACGGGCCGAGCAGCGACCGCCTGAGAGGAGCTCTCTCTCTCGAGTCGTCCCAATTCGGTCGTCCGCCAAACAGCCATCATTTCCTTCCCTTCTCCCTCCCTTCCACCCATCCACCCTCAACGAACATGGCCCCAGTAGAAGAAGACTTTGCATCCGAGGTACGCTAGGTTTTCTCAGCCTCAAAACTATAGAGCACGACAGAGAACGACGAGACGAACGTGGGGATCCTGGCAGCAGCTCACCACCCGCTTTCCCTTCCCTTCCCTCTCTCTCTCCCCATTCCCTTTCCCTTTCTGCGCCACGTTTGACAGTCCGAGGAAGACAGCGAAGGAGAGGAAGGAGCACCTTCAGGCGGCCCTGGACTCTCGGCTCTCTATGTTCGTATCTGTGCTTTCCTTCGAGCTCGCGTAGGAGGAGGGAGGGAACGATGGACAGCTGACGGACTGCCTCCTCCCGCCGCCTCTTTTTGTTTTGGTCTCTATCAGGGAGAGGAGTTTGAATCAGGAGACGAAGAGGAGTCTGACGGAGAGTACGATACCAACCCCGTCGGAGGACCTGAGGGAGCCGACTACGATTCTGATCAGGATCAAGACAGCGGGGAAGAGGAGGAGGATGTGCCCGTTAGTCCCCTTTCCCTTCCCTCACTCTCACTCCTTCATCTCGCCATAGCACCATACTGATCACTCCACATCTCTCTTCTGTTATCATCGACTCCAAACAGCTCGCTCCCGCCGCTCCTTCCGTCGCTGCCGCCGTCAACAACAAACGCGCTGCTTCCGGAACGCCCGACGACGAGGACGACGAGGACTTCGAGGATGGAGCCGTCCTTGGAGGAGTTGACGAGGAGGGAGAGGAGGGGTACGATGTTGGAGAGGAGGACTCTGATGCGGAGGAAGAGGATGAGGGCGAGGAAGCGGAGGAGGAACCTGTCGGACCTCCTCCCGCGAAGAAGATTCGCGTCGCTTGAGCGCTCGAAGGGATTCGTCTGGTAGTCTAGGCCTGTCATCTGTAAGCGTATTTCTTGGACTCGTTGTGGGTGGTTTCTGTTGTTCTCTTTTTTCTACCTTTGTTCCCTGGTCTCGTTTGGTTTCGTTCGTTCGATTTGTTCTCTTGTACGGTTTAACAGGTTTTAGCACAATCCTTCTGGTTTCCTCTACCTTCCAGCGCATCCGAGACGGTTCACCCTTCGCGTGTTCACTCCCTCATGGAGCGGGGAGCGGAAGCTGAACGAAAGAATGCAGGCGGAGATAGGTTGAACGGGTCGGACTTGAATTAAACTCGACGCGTTCTCGCCTTCGCTCGGCTCTCTCGCTTCCTTTCATCGCTCTACGCTTCTCTCGCATGAAGCCTGTCAAACATAACGGTGTGTCCTGGTGGGTCTCAGGGGCTTACTTTTTAGCGTTTACTAGAAGATCCGTCAAAAGGAGAAGTTGTAAAGGTTAAAACACGCCTCCCTTATAAAGTTGCCCGAGCCTTAGAGGCCTCACCGTTCAGTCGAAGTTCTGTTTCGACCAGTAGAGTACCTTCCACCGCTCACTCGCTCCCTTCCTCCTTCGCCCCTTCTTGAATGGATCCCACTATCGACTACTAGCACCCCAAAGCTACATCCCTCGACCGTCTCCCATCCATCCATCCCAGGACAGCTGCTCGACGAACTCCTCCCTTCCCTTTTACCTCCGTCCCCTTCCTCCCTCTCCTTTTCGACCTTCCCATGGCCTCGATACCGTCGCACCTCCTTCGTATCGCACTCCCCTTGGCTATCATCGTCTCAATCGCTCTCTTCCTCTACTTCCCAAACGTCCAGGGAGCTTTCAGGACCTACGAGCCAGGCCAAAGCCGAGGAGGAGGAAATGTTGAGCTCGCGAGTTCGGCAGACGACTCCCTTCTCCGAGGAAATATGGGGGACCCGACAATGGGTGAGTTCGATCCACCTAAGCTCGAGATTTACAGCTGTCTTGAGTTGCGTGAACTCTGGCATATATCGTCTTCAGTGTCGAAGGGAAACCTGGGCTCATCGTTCTTTCGGTCGTCTCGTTGAACAGACCGCCTTCAACCTCATCTCTCGTATCTCACAGCTGGGAAGGGAGCAGGTTTGACGAATCAGGTAAGCACTTTCTCAAAGGATTATGACGACATAACACTTGCTGACCGTCTGTGGTTTAACATCAGGTCTGGGCGATGATCAACAGTTCGTTTCGTCGTTCTCCTGGCTCGAACGCGTCGGGCTTCCTCTTCTCTTTCCCTCCTGACATCTTCCCTCCTTCTCGCACACTCAGCTCTCTACCTCGCGTACCTCACCAATCGGGTCGCCATCATCCCTGCCTTCTGGGCAAACCAACAGATCCTTTCAGCTACGCGGATCCGAGAGCTTCCCGTCTCCGAGATGTTCAACCTCACGAGACTTCAGCTCGAGGTTCCCATCCTTCGGGGTGTCCTCGAGTGGAAGGATATCCATCCCATCGTGAGCGAAGCGAGATGGGATGATCAGTCGGAGACTTGGGGCCAGATCGGAGGCTGGGGAGGACTTCAAACGGGCGTGATATTCGATTTCGCGAAACTCAGTGAGTCACGTCTCTTTTGCATAGAAGTGGACGCGTCTTGATCGAGGCCATAAAACCAGGACAGTCTAGAAAGGCTGTATATAGATACGAAGGCCCTCGCTTTTCTTCTTGCTGCCAGAGATTCTACCGCTGATCTCTCCCTCTCCTCTCACGTCGCTTTCTCTCGTCCTTTTCTCAGAAGTGCACTGGACCCCTTACCCTGGGACAACTCGATCTCTTCTCGACAGCCGATACCTCAACTGGGTTTCCTTCGTCCCCTACCTCCTCCCCAACTCTCCCTTCTACCAAAGTGCCGTTTTAAATCTCCCCTCCTCAACCGTCGTCCCTCCGAGTGATCACCTTGTCGCAATCGACGAAGTTCTCGCCGGATCAGAGCTGCAGGGTGGGAATCCGTATGACGAGTTCTTGGAAGGTCTAGGAGGATGGAAGTATATCGGGACGCACCTTCACTTCAGGGACGAGCTGGTACAGCAGGCGGAGGAGGTGTTGAGGAAGATGTTCAATGTCCGCAAGGGAGAGGAGATTCCACCGGTGAGCTGATATCTCTCTTCGAGAGCAAGCTTCTCACCAAGCTGATCCATATCTCTACATTATCTACGCAGTTCATCGCAATTCACATTCGGTACGCTTCCCTTCTCGACGCGTCTCGTCGAGACCTTCTTTCGACCCGCTGACTTCTCCTCCTTCTTTCTTTTTTTCACAGCCACGGAGACTTCTTCGTACATCACTGTCCTAAAGATGCGTCTCAAGCGTGCTTCACGGTCTCCCAGTACGCCTACGCAGTGGCACAAATACAAGATGGCCTCGTCGCGTCCGGCTTGGACTCGACTTCGGAAGTACTAGTCTTGTCGGACGAGCTGTCCGACGAGTTCTACAAGGAGGTGAAGGAGAGGGGATGGAAGTCGAGTCGTGATGGTCGGGGAGTGGACGATTCGATACTGAGGAAGGAGTTGGGAGGATGGTGAGTCTTTCTGCACTCTCGCCTCGGTGTTTTCTTCTGCTTCTCGCTTGGAAAGGTCGGCTCAGGCTCCAGATCCGTCTTTCCGCAAAATATGACTCTTCTTTCGATTCTCTCGCAGGTACCCGACGATCCTGGACAAAGTTCTCATGTCTCTGGCGAGCGACTTCGTGGGAACCGATCGTTCAACGAGTTTGTCCTTTCCCTCTTCAGATCCCATCCCCAGCCTCGTCCACCGTCCCCTCGTCAACAAGATAAGCTGACTCTAACACTTACATGTTGTCTTCTCTCAGTGAGCGTTCTCTCCGCACGTCGTGTTCAGGTTCGTCCAGCTTTTCTCTTTCTTTCCCTCTTTGTTCCCTTCCTTTTCTTTTCCGCACATCTGACCCCAATCATCTCTTTCAAAACACAGGAGTGGAACAACGGAACAACTCGCATGGTCGGAGCTACCGGGCCCAGTCTGACACTATCGGGAGAGACGGTTCCTTGGTTGTAGAGCCGCGACGCGTTAATTCCCTTCCCTTTGGGTCTCTCTCGACTGTATCTCCTAACCGTTTATACCCTCACTCTTGATTTAGATAATACCCTTCTATAAATTTTCTCGGTTCAGCCTTTTCTTGTATGTCGGAAGAAAGGAAGGGAGGCTGCTCGCTTTTTTACATGTCGAAAGAAAGAGAGGAAAACGAAGAGATGAGACATGGATCTGATCGGACGATGCTTGAGTAAAGGATCAAAAAATGAAAAGAGAGAGAGCGGTTCAGAGGAAGGACTGGAGAGGAGAGGAAGGGGAAAGCGATCAGCGTTCGATTATCTCTTCTCCACGCGTCCAAGACTCCAAGTCAAACGAAACTCACTTCGAAGCCAACTCTGACTCAGGCGTTGTATCCCAGGACTGCGACCTGAGGCTGAGCAAGGCTGGATCCCTTCTTCCCATCATCTGATTCCGACTCCGAATCCGAGTTCGAAGGTTTGGTGGACGACGTTGACGAACGCTGACTGCTTCTCCTCAACCTCGACGTCGGTGCTACTGGGACTTGATGATGATGGTGATGGACCTCATTCTCGTCCTTGGTCCCTCGAGTCCAGACGTGTTCGGAGGAGTGAAGGGTCTTGGCGAGGATCAGGGCAGTCTGAGAAGAGGGACGAAAGAGGAGGGAGGGGAGAAGATGAATGAAGGTCGATTCAATGCGAGTATGAGAAGACGTAGAGCTTACGCAGAGGGATACGATTGAGATCTGAGGGTTGAAGCCAGTGATGTCGTCTGAAGATCGATGGGGAAGATAAGTATGATCAGCGTTCGGGATTGAGGGTCGTCGTGTTGAGGTTTCGTCCTCCTCAGCTTTCGACCAACAGCCATAGCTCGTTGAGAAGATCACTCACAGTATGACCCAAAATTGGGAGCACCGGGAGCGACACGTCGGACAGCGGGCATCGAGAAGAGAGCGGTGAGCGGCACTGAAGAGGACGAGGGGAGGAGGTTGTCAGCGAACGAGCGAGAGAGTTCTCTGGTAGGAGGGAGCGAAGAACGAACCGAGAACCTGAACGGGAAGAAATTCAGTAGGTGAATAATTCAGTGCTAACTTCGTCACTGGTCTCGCTGGATACGAAGCGAAGAATTCTAGAGAAGAAGGAGTCGAACCACTCACAATGCTCTCCGAAGTTTCCCTCTTCCATACGTACACAAGAGAAGTCTGAACGACCACGACGATGGTGATAAGCCAGTTGGTGATCCAGATGATTCCCTGCCGAGAAAGCGCGAGGGAAGAGTCAACGAACGGAAGGAGAAGGGGGAAGAAAGGAGATCGACGTACTGTACAGCGAACGCGACCACGGCCTAGCTTCGCTTGATCGCGATGGAGAGGTATCGAAGAGCTTTAGCTTCCTTGTCGAGGTCTTTCTCTACGCTTGTGATCGTCCTGTAAAGTGAAGTGAATGAGCTCTCAAGACCGGGCGCATCGATGATCAAAAAAAGGAGGAGAAGACCAGAACTCATCAGCTCGATATCGCACTGTACTTGGAGTTCGAACCTCCGAGATCGGGCTGGCATCGCATCTCTCCCCTCGCCCGCCTTCTCCTTCTCCTGCTGATTTTTAGAGGGATGGAACTGAAGGACAAGTTGGAACGTCGGCGTATGGAGCTCGACTCACGGACGGAGAGAGAACAGGCGAGTAGGCACTTTGAGTCTGTGACGAGAAGACGAGTGGAGGAAGAGTCGATGATCAGCTCATGTTTCACGAAGACGAGGAGGAGATCAGGAGAGGGAGAGGTATCTAGGTATCTAGGGAGATGTGGAGACTGTGGAGAAGGGTTTTCTCGAGGAGCACGAAGGACTCACAGACATGGGGAGTTGAGGTTTGGGAGAGAGAGGAGGAAGGAGGAAGAAGCGAGCTGCTGATGGTTAGAAGACAGAAAGGCACAGAGAGAGCGCCAGTCTTAGGGAGTAGGTCGAGACCAGTGATCGTTTCGGTCCATCAACCGATGGATATATGTGGCAGAGCGGTCGCAACCGAACAGGGGAGGTGTAGGAAGCTGACTGAAAGCTTGACTCCTCCTCCTCTAGCTCTCCCCCCAACAGCAGCTCCTCCTCATCCTCCTCCTCTCCTCCTCTCCTCACCATGCTTCTCTCCATCCCCACCGAGCTCCAATCTTCAGTACTCGTCTGCCTCCCCCGAAAGGACCTCGCAGCCGTCGCTCGAGTCTCCCAACGCCTTCACGCCGTCGCTATCAGGCTTCTCTACGTCAAAGTCGAGCTTCGAACCTCATCCGAGTTCGACAACTTCTTCCTCCCTGGATCCCTCATCCCCTCCGGCTCCATCTCCGCCACCGATCACGCCGAAGCGAGAAGGAAGCACTGGGATCTCATCAAGGAGCTCGACCTCGACGTGATTTACGTTCAGGACCAGTGGTGGACCTTCGCTCTTCCCAGATCCCTCCGAGGAAGAAACTTCCAACCCGTCGCCATCGAGCGCCTTCGTCTGGGCTACCACCTCGCAGGAGTCGAGATCCTTCTCCCTTGCCTGAACCCCTTTGGCTCTGGTCATCTCAAGTCAGAGAGGTGCGGATGGAGGTCTTTCAGATTTCGACCATCTAGAACAGTCGTGGACGAGGTTGGACGACGTGACGTTCGGAATCAGGATCTTCTCCGGATCCCAACCCAGCAAGGAAAGATCCTCTCGAAACTCTGCGTACTCACACGTCCGTTCAGTCACGATGGTGCTTTCTTTCGTCGCTCCATGGTCCTGGGAGCCCAAGGAGAAGAACTCCAATCCTGGAACGGACGCCGTCAAGTCCGCTCTTCGATTCTTCCCCTCGCTCCAGCACCTTCGAATCGTCGTTGAAGAGGAGTCGAGGAAGACGAGATTGGATTCGGTTCTTATGGGGGGGTTTGGAGGCAAGAGTGGAGGGCTTTTTAGCGTTGAGATTGGAGAGCCGAAGAGGTTTGGGATCGATCGATTGGGGCGCGGGATGGAGGTGAGGGTTGATTGATTGTGTTTTGAGCTGGACCGTCCCACGCTTTTGTAGCAGCTTTGCATATGCCTATCTACCTTTTACTGTGGAACCAGGCACTGTCGTCTCGCTTTCGTAGACGAAGGAGGAGGACCAGAAGCGACGTGTCGAAAAACGAAGCGCGATGCTTGATCGTTTCCGCTGTGATTTTTCCCGACAGAAGTACTCTACCGAGTACCAGACAGGTTTTTAATCTAGAAAAGGCTGGCTCCGGAGAGCTGACCATCCTTTTTTCGACGTTGACACGCGAACAAAATAACTTTCCCTCTTCGACGCGTCCTTCGCGACGAGGTGAACGATTCGCTCCTTCCTCCTCAACATCGACCTTCTCTTTCTCGCCAGACCTTCCCGTTCCTCGCCAACCACATCATCGCATCTAGAGCCTGCCCCTCTCGACCATCCGGCACCCCGAAGCCCCTTTCAACCCCATCTCATAGCATACATCCAGCTCTCCACCTTCCCTCCCTCCGCGAGCTCGTTCGTCTCCTTCCCTCCTTCCTCTCCCCTCCCTTCCTCCCTCGCCTTACCGCCCCCTCCTCTTTCTTCACACCCATCCAGCCCTTTCTCCGATGTCCTCCCTCTACACAACCTCCGCCCAAAAGGCCAAACGTCGTCCTCCCCCTCCCAACACTTCCACTTCCTCCTCCTCCCATCAACCTCAACGTCAAGATCTCTCGGAAGACCAGAAGCAGGAGATCAAGGAGGCTTTCGAACTGTTCGATACCGATAAGGATGGATCCATCGATTATCACGAGCTGAAGGTGGCTATGAGGGCGCTGGGGTTCGATTTGAAGAAAGCAGAGGTGCTGAAGTTGTTGAGGGATCATGATAAACGAGGGGAGGGGTTGATGGTTTGGGAGGATTTTTTGAAGATTAGTGAGTGCGATCATCTTTTCCAGAGCTTGCGATGTGGGAAGGGGGCTCCTTGGTGGGTGATGTGGAGGCAAGGGTTGATGGATGGGGACGGGGGAGCTGATGGGAGGGGAGGAGAGAGGATGGTGAAGGAGGAACGAGAGCTGGCGAGAGGTTGAAGCCTCTCGAGCTCGCTACATGCTCTGGTCTCGGTTTCTTGGGAAGGGAAGAAGCGCTTTGACGAGCTCGTAGGTAGCCCTGCGCTTTACGGATTCTCCGAGAAGGATTCCTCAGCAAAAGGAGGCATGGAAGCGGGAGAAGGAAGGAGAGAATGAGCTCGAGCTTCTCCTTCCCTCCTTGAGCTCACCTCTCTCTCTCCCCGACCTTCCACGCACCTCTGTTCCATCCCCGCTTCTCACATCTGAAATCTGAATCATCTCATCATCCCCCAAACTGACCTCTCTCTTGCCATTTCCCTAGTGACCGCCCACCTCCTCGCTCGAGACCCAAGAGACGAGATCCGACGCGCTTTCGAACTCTTCGACGACGACCACACGGGGAAGATCTCGGTTCGGAATCTGCGTCGAGTGGCGAAGGAGCTTGGGGAAGGGTTGGACGAGGATGAGCTGTGAGTATCTCCTTCCACTATCCTCTCCACAGTCTCAAGTCGCGTTGGTTCACTCGTCCGGAGCTGACACTCTCTTCGCCTGCCTTGCTCTCGCAGGCAAGCCATGATCGACGAGTTCGACCTGGATCAGGATGGGGAGATCTCGATGGACGAGTTCTTTGCTATCATGACGGATGAGTAGGGAGGACGGGATCATCATGGCCTTTTTTTTCAGCTACTTCGACTTTTGTTCGACAAGGTGCTTCTCGAGCTGGTTTCTCGCCTTCTCTTCGCAATGCAACTGAGGAGCGATTATGATTAGGCATATATGTAGCTAGTACCTGTCTCTCAACCACTGCTCGCAACTCAAACCCCTGGCACAGAACCTCGTTCTCCCCTCACGCGCTGAAGGGCCCGCCTCCTCGCTCCTCCTCCTTCGAGATGTCGAGCGATTGGAGCTGCTCGATGAAGGAAGCCTGGGTTTCTCTGATGGAGGTGAAACGCGGGAAGGAAGTCAGCGCGTGGTGAGATAGGAAGAAGACAGAGGAGACGAAAGACGAACCCGACGTCCCAAACCTCTCCCATTCGTTTCATCGAGAGGACGAGAACTTCCACGTCTACTTGTCGGAGGGAAGCCTCTGAAAGCATCGAAGAAGGAGTAAGAGAAGAGGTGGGTCAGGTTGAAAGATTGGAGGAGGGAGGGAGGGAAAAGGACGCGTCGAGAGGAGGAGCAAAGCGAACGACTCACCTTCGAGTTCTCCAAGAGCACCGAGCCTCTTGGCTTCCTCGAGAAGCAGACGAGCGAAGTGCCTCCAGAAAACGGGGATGGTGATGTCGAGATATCCGACTGAGAGAGAGCAAACGGGGGGGGAGCAGGCTCGAGGCGACGAGATGATGGAGAAAGGAAAGAGGACGAGGGAAGAGGGAAAGTTGGACGAACACTCGAGATCGCTGAGGAGAGAGATAGGAAGGGATCAGACCAAACTCAGCAGGGGCAGCGAAAGGAAGGTGGAGGTGAAGAAGAAGGAGAAAAGGAGAAAGATGGACAAACACGATGTGCGAGATCAGCGAAACTCCACCACAAGCAGCTTGAACCGATTTGGTTCGATAGGCGGGATCGAACATGGACATATCTTCGTAGAGAAGCATTAAAGCACTTCGAAGACAGAAAAGGACGTAACGGGAGTCAGGGAGATGCGAGACACGCGACAAGTGAAGAGACTCCTGACTCAGGGAGATGAAGGCGGAAATGGACTCTGAACTCACGCGTAGAGGGTGGTATTCATAGAGAAGACGGTTGGCTCGATTCCGAATGAGAGAGGACCGATAGGGATGTTGCTGGAAAGGAGGAAGAAACGAAGGCCTTGGGATCAGCTCGCGTCGAACGAAAGAACACGACGAAACTCGCGAGGATGATTGAGAGGGAGAGAGAGACGTACGAATTCCATGGCGGGATTCCTCCCACCACCTTCATCGTACTGGCACTCGGCGGTAGAGCGTCGACGAACTTTCGAAGAGAGAGCTCGAGGTCGAGCAGGACTTGAGGGATGGGAGCGGTTGAGCTCTCGCACTCTGGTTTCGGCGCGTTTCGAACGGCGCTGGTATCTCCTAGTCGAGCGGCTCGGTGAAACAGAGCTGCGACGTCCAAAAGAACAGAAACCAGGTATCAGTGGGAGAATGCAGGGAGGGACAGAAGAAGAAGAAGAAGAAGAAGAGGGAGCGACGAAGAGCTCACCTATCGACTTCATGTACGTCGCTTCGATTCCATCTTGATGACCAGTAGAAGCGACAAAGTTGAGGTCGAAGATGTCCAAGAGAGAGGATTTGAACCCATCGGTGATGGTCTGGCGACATCGATGCGAAGAAGAGGACTCAGCAAGAAGGGAGAGAAAGACGCGACGTAGTTTCGAGCTCACCTTCTGAGACTCGTCGAGCGGTCGAGGCCAGGGCGTCTCGATTTCGGCGTCAGGAAGTCCGACGGGCCATCCAGAACCAGACGAAGCGATCCTATCGATCACTGATGATGAAAAGAAGAGAACTGAGAATCAGCACGAGCGTCGAACGAGGAAGAAATGAGAGGTGACGAACTGAAGGCACTCCAGAACACGCTGATACGTTCTCCGAGATCTATGCCGTCGCGAGGAGGTGGTAGTCGAGTAAAGGGTTTCCTCTTGAGCGTATGGGGTCCGGCGTGAAGTTGAAAAGGGTGGGTTTTCTCCGAGTAGAGGGAGAAGGAGGAGGAGGAGATGCGATGAAGACTACAAGCTCCGACGAGACGCAGGGAAATTCCTGATTGGACCCAGCCCCTGAAAGCCAAAAAAAAAAAAAGGAAGTCTCAGTTACCCCAAAAGAGGCGAAGCTTGGCAGAGAAGGAGCTCACTCGACGTAAGAAGCTCGAGAATCTGAAACGCGTTCAAGACGACAGGTCAGCTTGATTTCTTTTTCATCCTCGTCCAGAAAGAAGGGAAAGTGACTCTTACACATCAGAATACCGAGACAGATAGAGGCTTGGGTCGTCTATGTTAGGTTTTCAAGAAAGGATCAGTTCAGGGCTCGAAAGACGACGAAACTCTTCTCTCGCTCGTTTCCCTCGCATGGAACATCTCCGCTGCAACGAACTCACCTGTAGTAGATTCGCCGTGAGGCTGTTAAGCTCAAGTTGGAGCTGCTTCCTGGCTGTCTCGACGAACCATCCTGAGGTGTCGAGCGCTCGAACTCCGGGTACGTTTGAGAATCGAGCAGCGCAAGCGAACATGGCGAAAAGGAGGGAAGAATTCGGCTGCTGATCCGGAGGTCCGTCGAGGGAACTTTAGAGAGGAGGATGAGGTGGTCAAAGAGAAAAGGGAGGTCGTCAACGGCGAGAGAGAAAGGAAACTTCGCGCGACGAGGAGACTCACGCGACGAAGCGAGAAACGTTGAGAGAGAATCGGAAGTTCCGAGCCTTCTGGAAGAAGAGACCAAGGAGATGAGATCTCAAGGCGGGATCTACTGTCGTGTCTTCGGGGGCTGGGAGGGGGAGAGTGTTCGAGAAAGGTGGGTAGAAGGTTGAAGAGGATGAGTTGCTCGGTTGGGATGAGGAGGAGTGAAGCGTCGGGGGGAAGGTGTCGAAGATTTGGGATCTGACGGGGAAGGCTTGAGGGGTATGGGAAGAGTTGAAGGGCAAGCCTGAGTAGAATTGTGGATTGGGAAGAAGGGGAGCGGGAGGAAGTTGAGCGCGAGCCGATTCTGGACCTCCACGACGAGAGTCCCACAGTTGAAGAGGGATAGACGATGAGGTAGCAAGCTGGGGGTTGATGTGTTGGGAAGGGAAGTCGAAGGCTGCTGATTGACCGAGATCGAACCGAGGGAGACCTTGGAAGGGAGTCGCGACGTGTCCTCCTGCCATTGACTGGTCCACCATCTCTCCGCTCCCAAACAGCTCCTCTAGAGCTTGAGAGAAGGACTCCTGTGCCTTGAAGTTTGGTTGGGGAGTATTTGAGGAGGCGTTCGGGCGTTGCTGAGGTCGAGGATGAAGATGAGGATGATGAGAGGAGGAGCCAGATCCGGAGGAGTTTGGACTGGAGTCGTCGATCGGGCTGTCCTGGGCGAGTCCGACATTCATGGTTGAAACAGCGTAAGAAGCTGGAGCCAAATTTGTCGCGTCCGTTCGAGTGAGGAAGTTTTCGAGGGATGCTGGAGCGGTAAGAGGGTAAGTTCAGCGACGAGGGAACGGATGAAGAGGAGAGCCAGCGAGAGAAGAACGAACCGATCTTTTCCTCCAACTGCTTCATTCGACCTTTCGACTTCGACGGCTCGTCGTATACACACTCAGATCGGTTCTGCGATTGATAGACAAAGGAACGAAACCAAAGAGTCAACACGGAAGCGAAGCAGCATTGAGCGTCAATCTCGCGAGCTCAACCTGCTCTCTCATTACTCACCTTGGAGCATGTCGCACACGAGGGCTTATCACCCGAGCACCTCTACAAGGACAAAAGGAAGAGTCTTAGCTACACTCGTAAGCGGGATGGACATCGAGAGGAAGACTCACGAGCTTCCTCTTTCTGCAAGGGAGAAAGGAAGGAAAGGAACGAGCTCATCAGCTTCGATTCCTTCTCTCCGCCGTTCCTTCTCCTCCTCCTTCTCTCCTCTACATCCTCTCACCTGCAAGCTTGACACGCCGCACCTCGTTTGAGTGCTTTCACTGCTGGTGTGTTTCCAGAAAGATCGAATCCAGGATGAGAAGGAGGAACGAAGTCGAAGGAGGGAGCCGCCGAAGAGGAGGAGGAGGAGGAGAAGTTCATCTTGAGCTGGTCGCTGGCGAGAAGCTGTGACGGGAGAGATGGGTTGGGGAGAGGGGGCTTAGAACTCGCTCGTAGGATCAAAGGGTTGGACGACGGTGGGCGTTGGGTGGAAGAAGGGAGGGAGAAGCCGAAGGAGGAGGCGACGAGTGAGCTTCATTCTTGCTTCGGCGAGTCACCTTGGAGACGGCTCAGAAATCAGGTTTGCTTCCGCCGCATGCTGAGACTGAGACAGGATGTTTTGATGTATATGGGACTTGTTCGCAAAAAGCTTCGAGGTGATTTTTCTGGCCTTGCCTATCTACGAGGCGACCATCTCGACGCGTCGTCCGATCCCTCTCTTTCCTCTCTCTTCGCGTTTGGATTTTTCGATCATCTGACAGCAGGTGGTCAAGATGGTCTACACACCTCCCAGCCATCAGGAGAAGATACCTCTTCCCAATTTTCTTGGCAGCGAAATCGACCTCGACCTGTTCTCTCTCCTCTTCCTCCGACTTTCAGCCCTCCAACGTCAACGGTCACCTCCTCCTTCCCTCCTCCCCTGCCTTCCGCCATGTCTCTCCTAGCAAGCCACCTCCTCGACCTCCTCCTCGGTACCTTCGTTCTCTTCCTCCTCTCTATCTTCATCTACCTCAACCGCATCCACACGAAACTCACCGCTCGATCCGAATCCAACCTCCTTCGACAAGTCTCCTCCCTTTCCTCCTCCTCCCGTCCAAAACGACCGCTCGTCCTAGGGATCTTCCACCCTTTCTGCAACGCTGGAGGAGGAGGGGAGAGAGTGCTTTGGAAGGCGGTGGAGTATATGCAGAGGGTTCACGGGGAGAAGGTGATATGTGTGATCTATACGGGGGATTGGCCGGAGGTTGAGAAGGAGGAGATCTTGAAGGGGGCGATGGTGAGTGAGCTGTTTTTCTCCCTTTGAGCTGAGCTTGATTCGAGAAAGAGAGTGTTCTATAGACTGAGGGCCAGTAGATGATCATCTCGAGCTAACTTGTATCTCTGTGCGTCTGTTCTTGCTCATCATAGAAACACTTCAACATCTCCCTCTCCCCCTCCACCATCATCTTCGTCCCTCTCCCTTCCCGCCATCTCATCGGAGACACCTTCTGGAAACGTTTCACCCTCCTCGGACAGGCCTTTGGGAGCTTGATAGTCGGGTGGCAAGCTCTCGTAGGGAAACAGGGCATCGTTCCTGATATCTTCGTTGGTGAGTGAGCTCGTTTCTTCCGAAGAAGGGAATGGTGAGCTCGAGCTCACCTTCGTCGCTTCTCCCTCTCCTCTCCTCTCCTCTCCTCTCGTTCGAACAGACACGATGGGCTACGCCTTCACCTACCCTATCGTCAAGTTCTTCGGAGGATGGACCGTTCCTATCGGAGCTTACATCCACTACCCTACCATCAGGTGAGCTCGCTCTCTTTCGCTCTCTCCACTCCTTGGATCGCCAGCGAGAGACGAAGAAGGGCTGATCCGAACCTCTCCTTTTCCTTTCCATTCCTCCAGCACCGACATGCTCTCCCGAGTCCAGAACCGTCAAGCAACTCACACCAACACTGCCGTGGCAGGAAGTTTCCTTCGATCTTTCGTTAAACTCCAGTTCGTCTCCTCTTTCTCGTCCTTCTTCCTTTTCCTTTCCGCCATCTTTAACTCACCTCGTCGTCCTTCGCCATACATAGGTACTACCGAATCTTTGCAACCCTCTACACCTCCTCCCTCTCCCTCGCAACCGTAAAAATGACAAACTCAACCTGGACCAAAACTCACATCGATACCCTTCTCTCTCGAGCTCGAAGTTCATCCAGCAAGGCTCCCGTACCGGAAGTGTCGATCGTGTACCCGCCGTGTGATACGGGGGCGTTGGGAGAGTTGGAGATTGGAGAGGAGGGGAAGAGGGAGAGAGTCGTGTTGAGTTTGGCTCAGTTTAGGTGAGTTGGCGGGAATCAGGTCGTCACGTTGTTCTCTTCTGTGGGAAAAAAGGGAGCTTTTGAGAGAGAACTTGATCTGACTGAACGATGCTCTTGTCCTTTTTTTTTGTTTACAGACCCGAGAAGGATCACGCTGCTCAACTCAGATCGCTCAAGGAGATGTTCGACCTTCGTCCAAACTGGAGGAACCCCGACGACAACAACTCGAAGGATCGAGTCCGTCTCGTCATGATCGGAAGTGCCAGGGATTCCAGCGATGAAGCTAGAGTTGAGAGTTTGAAACAGCTAGCGAAAGAGCTGGGAATCTTGGTGAGTTCAATCTCTCTTAATTCTAGTTCTCGACGCGTCGCGAAAAAGAGCGCGCGAGCTGACTCTCGCCTTCGTCGTCGTGTCGCGTGGGTTGCAAGGAAAACGTCTCCTTTGTGGTCAACGCACCTTATCCTGTTCTCCTCGAGTGGCTAGGGAAAGCTTCGGTGGGGATCAGCACGATGGTGGATGAGCATTTCGGAATCAACGTCGTTGAGTTCATGGTTCGTCCCGTTCCCATCTTCCATTCCTTGCATCTCTCCTCTGCTCAACCCTCCCCTCCCCTCCCACTCCCAGGCCGCCGGTCTCCTCCCCCTCTCCCATGCCTCAGCCGGTCCCCTCCTCGACATCATCCTCCCCTTCGATTCCCAGCCCACAGGTTTCCACGCTCGCACTCCTCCCGAATTCGCCTCCGCCCTCGTCCACATCTTTGAGCTTCCCGCGGAGGAAAGGAAGGCTATGCGGTTGAGAGCGAGGAAGAGTGTTGAGGTGAGGTTTGGGACGGAGGCGTTCGAGGAAGGGTGGAGGAGAGGGTTTGAAGGGTTGAGGTTGATTAGGGAGAATGCGTTGGGAGAGAGGGCGAAGGTTGAGAGGGAGTGGAGGAGGGAGAAGGAGCGGGGATTGTAGAGATTAGATGAAATTGAGGCTGTTTTGAGTAGAGATGGTGGAAGTGGAAGTGGAAGCGAGAAAAGCGACGATGATGATGCGAGAACGAGGCTGCCTTTGACCCCCGCAAGCAAGCAAGAGCGGAGGAGGGCGAAGTGAGCCGAGGAGCCAGCCAGCCCTCCTTTTGTCCAGCAAACCACCACGACCCTTTTCCCTTCCCTTCCCTCATGAGTACCTCCTCCGGATTCAGCAACTTTATCCCTCGTTTCAACAAGACCAAGGATTCTCCCTCTTCTACATCTGGCCCTTCGTTATCTCCCTCGAAAGACGAGGGATCTCGTTCTCGACGATCTTCCTTCTCCCTCTCCTCCTCCTCGACCTCTAAACGATCGCCCTCCCCTTCCCCTTCTCCTGCTCTATCTACCAAATCCTCCTTCTCGGATTTCGC
This sequence comes from Mrakia blollopis, assembly GCA_000950635.1. NCBI lineage: Eukaryota > Fungi > Basidiomycota > Tremellomycetes > Cystofilobasidiales > Mrakiaceae > Mrakia > Mrakia blollopis. Next base: position 125,796 of record BBPU01000023.1, on the reverse strand, counting down.
ACTCTCCTCCAGATCCATCAACACCACCACCTCCTCGATCAAAGCACCCGCTCCTCCTCCGAAACTGACTCTCACGGACGTCGAACACTCGGAATCGTCCATTCACATCCCAAGTCCGATCTCGACCACCCAAGGCTTCCATCAACAACATTTTGGATCCTTCACTACTACTCCTCCTCCTACTGCTGCGGCTGCTGCGGTGTACGACTACGGAGGAGGGATGAGTGGGACGGGGTTGTCGTTGAGCTCGGTGAGAGGAGGAGGAGGAGGTGGGACGACGATGGGTTGGGAGGACGAAGGGGAGGAGATTAGAACGCCTAGAGCGAACGAGTCAGGTTCAGTCCAAGGATTAGGATTAGGAGGATTAGGAGAGGGCAGTCTGACGTTGGAGGACGCTACAGCGGAGGGAGCAGGAGGAGGGGGAGGAGGAGGAGGGAGAGCAAGGAAGGAAGCAACCTCCTCCTCCTCGACGTCAGCTTCAGCTCCTTCAACTCGGCCTTCTTCCTTCAACGCTTCATCCTCATCACACCAACAATCCACCACAACCTTCTCCTCCTCCAACACCACACCACCAAAAGCCTCAGCTGCTTCTTCTTCCTCAACACGGTCCTCCCCTCTCCCAACCAGCTCCTCCAACAACGCTCAAGCCCCCTCCTCCTTCCCAACCCCTTCATCCTCCCAATCCTCCCTCAACGGTCTCCTCCTCTCCTCAACCTCAACCTCCCTCGACGCACCCAAACCCTCAAAACGTCGCTTCTCAACCTCTTCCTCCTCCAAAAAATCCAAACCTTCAGGAGGAATCGCAGCAGCCATCGCTTCCATGTCCAAGGATCTCGTCAACCCAGCAGCCAACATGCCCCCCATCGGACAGAGACCAATCCTACCTCCTTCCCAACCTTCATCCAACTCCCTCGCTTTCGGAAATGGAAACGGGAACGGGAACAGGAGTCGAGCCTCTTCACCAACTCCAATGAACCGCTCAGCATCGTCGTTCTCGGTCTCGAATCGACCTAGAGCTGGAACTGGAGGAGCTTCTATACCCAGTTCTATCACGTCGGAGGATTCGAAAAAGTCGTCGTTCAAGTCGAACAAGTCGAACAAATCGTCAAAGAAGAGTCTTACCACGAACGGAAACGTTCTTTCCGCCGCTCGTCAGGTTGAAACTCCGAGAACGAGCGTAGACGACGAGACGAGACCTTCTAGAGATTCAGTCGAATCCAACACCTCCTCCTCGATCCTTTCCTCTTCATCTACCAACGGACTGGGTCTCTCCAATAGCAACAGCAACAGTCTCCGCGTCGTGAACGGGCCCAACTCCCTCCATCCCAACCCTCCCAACAACTCGAACGGATCCGAACCAGGAGACTACGACGATTCCGAGGAAGACGAGGAAGACGAGGATGGAGAGGAGGGTGGTAGTGGAGAAGAGGATGGGTACGACGACGACGACGACGACGATGATGATCTGGACGATCTACCTGTGACGGGGTTTGCAGTCGCGAGTGCGAAGAGGAATCATGATTTTCATCTGTTGTTCAAGGAGGTTCCGGAGGTGGATTATTTGATTGAGGGTGAGTTTTTTTTTTGAGAAGCGAGCGAGCGAGGGAGGGGAGGGTTGGGTGGGTTTGGGTTTGGTTGGGTGGGAGGAGAGGAGAGGAGAGACGCGTTCGAATAGAATCGAGAGCTGACTTTGCTCGCTTGGTTTTGGGTTGGAAACAGACTACGGATGTGCTCTTCAGAGGGATATTCTGGTTCAGGGGAGGTTGTACGTTTCGGAGAATCATGTGTGCTTTCATGCTAGTATTTTTGGGTGGGTTACGAATGTGAGTACAAGAGGAGAGAGAGGGGAGGAGGGGAGGGGAGGGAGGGGAGGGAGGAAGGGCGGGAGGGAGTGGAATGGGATTGGAGTGGGAGAGGGATTGGGATGGGGATGGGAGGGAATGGGGAGGGAGGGAGGGAGGAGGGAGGAGGGGAGGAGATGAGAAGCTGGAGCTGACTTTCGCTTCTTTTCACTCATTCGACAGATGGTCATTCCCTTCTCCGAGATCCTTCGAGTCGACAAGAAGATGACGGCGTTCGTGATCCCGAATGCGATTATGATTTCGACGCTTCGTTCCAAGGTGAGCAGCAGGTCGATCTCTCTCTCTCTCCCTTCGCACGAGTTCTTTTTCTGACGCGTCATTTTCTTTCTTTTCCTTTCCTTTCGTTCGTCTCGTTTCGTTGTCGCCTTCACCAGTACACCTGGGCTTCCTTCCTCTCCCGCGACACCACCTACGACGTCATCCACAACATCTGGCGACTCTCCCATCCTCACCTCCCCTCCTTCTCCACCGAAGCTCTCACCGACGCCTCCTCCCTCAACGGTCAAACCAACTCCCAAGGCTCCATCGGAGAAGACGACCAACACCTCGACAACAACATCAACAACAACCCTTCCTCCTCCCACCAACCCAACGGCGGCGGCAGCTCCAACAACATCGAGGGATCGCATACCCACAGCCACCACAGCTCAGCTGGAGGAGGGAAGCGACATGCAGGAGGAATCAACACGGGAGGAGCAGCAGGGAAGAGGAGAGCGGCTGTGGCGAGGAAAGCAACGACGTGTGCTTGTGGGGCAGCGAAGGGAGAACATTACTCGGAGACGGCGCTGGATGCGGTGTTCCCTAGTACGCCAGAGAAGATCTACAACCTCATGTTTACGAGTGGGTTTGCGAGGGAGTTCATGAGTGGGAATCAGAAGTTGATGGGTGAGTTCGAGTTGATTCCTCTCTCTCTCTCTCTCTCTCTCTTCGTCTTCTTTCGTCGCGTCGCGTCGATCGCGATCCTCTTTTTCGTTTCGCTGACCTTTTCTCTTTCCCTCCCTCCCTCCTCCCTTCCTCGTTCGCTCGTTCGTTCGCTCACCAAAACAGACATCCAAACCTCCGACTGGGCTCCCTCTACTACCTCCGGAAACAACAACCTCACTCGGAAAATGTCCTACATCAAACCCCTCCCGGGAGGTTTCGGTCCCAAACAGACGAAATGCGAGCTTCAGGACGAGACGGTTCATGTGGATTTCGACGACTACGTTTCGATGGTGACGACGACGAGGACCCCGGATGTGCCGAGTGGAGGGTCTTTCTCGGTGAAGACGAGAACGTGTTTGATGTGGGCCGGAGGGAACAGCACGAGGGTGTTGGTTACTTGTCAGGTTGATTGGACAGGGAGGAGTTTTATTCGAGGTAAGTCTTCTCGTTCCTTTTCTTCTCCTTTTCTCCTCGGAATAGAGCTTTCTTCTCTCCCCTGGACCTCGTTCGAGCTTCGTTCACTGACCTCTCTCTCTCTCTCTCTCCTTCGCGTTCGCGTTCGTTCGCTCCCTCGTCGCTCCTTCTTCTCCTTCTTCCCTTCGTTTCCCTTCTCTCCAGGAATTATCGACTCCTCCGCCCTCGCAGGTCAAAAATCCTTCCACGCCGACCAAGAAACAGCTATGCGTTCCTACATCGCCGACCATCTCACCGAATTCCACACCGAAGGTCTCCTCGACGACGATCCCAACGCCTCTCCTCCTCTCTCCCCCACCACCCACCTCCCAGGAGCCGGCTCCTCTCCCATCTCCCACATCGGAACTCCAACAACAACCTCCCTCCTACCCTCTTCCCCGCTCGATCTCGACGCCGAAGCAGCCAAGAAGCTCGAGAAGAAGACGCAGGATGGGTGGTCTTTCCAGTACGGAGTGGATACTTTCTCGAAAGGGTTTGGAGAGATCTTTAGAGGGCTTTGGGCGATTATGGAGAGTTTGGGGAGTGGGTTGACGATGCAGGGGGTGTTTGGGTTGATTATCGCGGCGTTGGTGGTGTCGAATGTGTGGACGTTCTTGTCGTTGAGGGGAGGAGGGGGGGGAGGGAGGGAGAGGGGATCAGGGGACCGCCGGGGAGTCGAGTTCATGGGAGAGGAAGGATGATTGGGGGGAGGGAGGTGCCGTCGAGGGAGAGTCCGGATTCGGTGGCTGAAGCTGTGAAGAGTGAGTTCTCGTTCCCTTCTTCTCTGATTCTCCAAGAGTCCGTTCGCTCAAAACTGACGAAACGACGCGTCTCCCAATCCCTTCCCTATCTCCTTCCCTCTCGCAGGCTTCCTCGAAGACTACATCACCCGACAAGACTCCGGATCCGTCGGATCCTACTCACACTCTCAAGAACCTCTCGCTCTCCCAGAAGACGAGCTCTCAGCCATCTCCTCCTCCCTCGACGCACTCGAACAAAGGATCGAACTTCTTCGCTCCAGACTCCCAACCACTCGAGTTCTCGGATCCGAGCCTTCTATGGGAGGGATGGAGGAGTTGGATTAGATTTTTCACTTGCATACACTTACGGACGTACATACTGTAGAACTTCTCCCCTAGACTTGACTTGGGTTGCTCTCTTCTCTCTTTCTCTCTTTTCCCTCACTTTCCTCAACACTTTTCACATCTCCCTCTTCTTTCCATCTTTCTTTCTTCGTTAGTCTACGAGCTTCGACCGACCAGTACTACTCTTTCACGTCTCTCTCACACACTCTCTCGTCTGCATCACCTCCTCTACGTTCTTTTCTCTTTCCCTTGCTTTTTTTGCTCTCTCTTCACGTTCGTCGAGATACTTATCTAGCTGCAGCTCATGATCTACTTTTATGTTGAAAGACTACCTGGGGCGGCGAAAGGGAGGGGAGGAGACAGAGGAGGAGATGGAGCTGGAGGCGAGCGTGCTGAACTCGCGGCAGAGGGAGGAGCGAGGAGAGAGAGTGATGGAGGGAGAGGAGGTTGGCTGGAGTATCAAATTAAGATTGAGGAAGAAAAAGGGCGCGAGAAACAGAGTCTCAGAGATAGAGAGAGAGAAAAGAGAACAAGAAGGAGGGAAAGATGATGTCTTTATCCCGACCTCCAGATGTGACTGGAGGAATTTCGAGTCTAGATCCAAGATTATATCAAGCTCAATAAGAGGAGGAGTCAGCGAGAGCGTGAGAAAAGTGGAAAGAGAGAAAAAAAAAAAAACGACGCGTCGAGAACGGGCCTTGCTGACTTGAGCAGGAGAACGGAAACTGATGGCAGTTGGGTCGTCCTCCGTCTGAGGGAGGTGAAAACTTGAGGAGATGAAATCGAAGTGCAGTCATTACGAGAGAGAAGTAAGAGAAGGGAAAGGAAGAGGAAGCGGACAGACAAAAGGAAGAGGGAAAGGGAAGACGCGTCGAGCTGACCTAAATCCTTTAATAGAGGGGTCAAATTGAAGATCCGAAAGGTTTTCAACGTTCCGGACGCCTGAAATAAATAAGGAGAGGAAGAGGAGAGTCAATACGAAGAAGTGCGAGAGAAAGAGGAAGAGAAGAAGGTGTGAAAGGGAGATCAAAAAAAGCGAAGCGAGCGAGTTGAACGTTGAACCCCAGCTTCCTCCTAAGCCACCACACCAGATAGTGTACAGCTTTTGATGTCGATAGAGAGGTTTCCTCATCTATTCTTGCAGCCAATAATCAGAGCGGGAGGTATCCGTCAGAAAAAGCTGAGATGGACGCGTCAACTTTGGGAAAGTGAGCTGCTTGGTAGCGCTTGTTGAACTTTTCCTCAATCTCGGAAGCTAGGCTCGTTTGAACGATGATCACTTTGCTCACTTTCGTTGATGTTCTGGGCTTTGCTGAACCGAAATCAAGTCACAACTCAACATAGGATTCGTTCCAACTTGCCTCGCTCGTCTTTTCCTCTTCCTTGCTCCAGATCTCAGCTCATAGAAAGTTTTTTGAGCAGATCTGGATCTGGTTCATCATCGAATATGCTCATCTCGTCTTCCGGAAGAATTTGGAGACGTGGTTCTTGTAGAAGAGCTTCCAGGGTGCCCTCCCTACGCTGCTCTTGCTCCCTTCACGTGAATCCGCCGAAGGCGGATCGCTCCCTCTCGAACCATCGCTCTTTTCTTCTTTCCTTTCCAAGTTTTGCAGTCGAAACTCTTACAGGAGGAAGGTCAGAGATCTGTTGAATTTCAGGGAGAACAGCGCTATCGCCCTAGATTACCGTGTGAAGTACTGTAGGGCTCGGGAGAAAGGGAGGAGGGAGGATGATGCGAGCGCAATCGCCACCAAACATGTCTGATCCTCGAACTGCTCAACGACCAAATCTCGATCTCGGAGACCAAAAAGGTGTGCTTGGAGGTGCAGAAGAGAGGATACTATCGTGAAAAGGAGATGGAGGTGATCTTCGAATCTGGAGGGATTTGAGGGGAGGGAGGGAAGAATCAGCTCGCGGCTTCTCTCCCTCCCTCCCTCCTTCAAGTCCCTCCCTCCTTCAAGCAGGCCGCCCATGTAGTTCGTTCCCGATGTCTGAGCGAGGTTCACTCGAGTGGCAAAAGGTCAAAAACGGCGAGCACTGCAGGATTCGAACCTGCGCGGCCAGAGGCCACTTCCTAAATCCATCCGAGTCTATAGGGCTGTGAAGCTCACATATCTCGGCATCAATAGCAGGGAAGCATCGTAACCACTTGATTAAATGCCCTAACAAACTGTAAAAGCCTTTCTTCATTTTCTTGGATAAGATCTGGACGCGAGAGGCAGCCGTCGGCGTCGTTTTGCTCTCTCTCTCTCTCTCTCCCTCCCTCTCTCTCTCTCCCCCTCCCTCTCTCTTCTCTTCCCACCACTTCTATACTCTATACTCTTCATCTCTCACTCTTTCTCTCTCCACTATATTTTCCCCCAACATCGTATACTGCAAAAGGAAAAAGTGTGTTGACTTTGCAACGTACAGGACGTGATTTCAGCCTTGTACTTTATACGGTTGCTATGATATTATAAGCGTATTCAGGTCGTAGAAGGCCTTGGGCTGTAGATTTCGAAGGATTCGGACGCGTCGTCTTTTCTCTCCTCTCCCTTGCTCTTGCTCGTCTCTTTCTTCTCCGCGTGGATACCGCCGCAGCTTTCTTGCAGTGCACACAAAACTCAGAAAGGCTTAAATAGGGGGTCTTATCTCCTTTGGGTGAGCTCTCTCAGACAACGATAGCAGCAGGGTCTTGCTGAAACGACGTACGCAACAACGCGTCGCTCGCTCATTGCTGGGAGAAAACAGCCATCACGATGATCTGCTGCTTTCTAGCCTCGGTTCTCCAGCAAAAACATCAATCTGCTTTGTCCTTCACGCGGGCTGTCTTACGCGTAGAAAGGAAAGGAAGCGATCAGAGTCAGCGGTGAGAGAAAAGAAAGCGTCGCCCAACGCGGGTTCCCTTCCGGCTTGATTTACTTTTTTTTGGGAGGTCGACTTCGCTCCGCTACACTTTGTCACTGATATCAAACCTAATTTATTATTTTCGTTCCTTTCGAGGAGAGCGCAACAGGAACGGCTCGAGAAAGAGGGAGGAGAGAAAGGGGAAGGCGAGTGTGGGTGAGCTTCAACGGCCATCATCTCCTCCCTTCCTTCCCTCCCCTTCTCCTCCCTCTCCGCCCTGCCAAACCATGGCCTCACCCCTCCCGACCCTCAAAAGGACTCTTAGGAAGTCCGTTCAGGCTACCCTGAAGTCTCTCCCTCCTTCAGCCGTGTCAGAGCAGTGTCAGCCCTCACTCCTTCCTCCTCTCCCTCCCTTGCTCTTCGCTGACTCCTCCTGATCCCTTCGCCTCTACAGCCGCTAGTCTTCTTCAGTATCTACTCTCCTCTCCCATCTACACCTCCTCTCGATCTCTCTCCGTCTACCTCTCGATGCCTCACTCCGAGATCCAAACCCTTCCCATCATCAACGACGCCCTCTCCAAAGGCAAACGAGTCTTCGTTCCCTTCATCCCGAGAGGAGGAGACATGAGCATGGTCAGAGTATACGAGGGAGAGGATCTGGACTCGAACAGAGACAACTGGGGGATCCCCGTGGTCGGGCTGAAGCGGGAGGATGGCACGAAGAGGGAAGATGGTGAGCTCAGGTCCTTCCTTCCTTCGTCGAGACCGAGCTGACTGCCTCGTCGACGGTTCTTTGTCTCCAGCCAACTCCCTTCTCGATGGATCCCCTCCTCTGGACCTCATCTTATGCCCTGGTTCGTCTCTGTCGTCAGTTCTCGGAATCGTAATTGGGTTCTAACTGGCTGAACGAGCTCAACTTCTTCCTCTAGGCGTCGCCTTTTCTCCCACTACCTCATCATCCCTCACATCTCGTCTCGGACATGGGAAGGGATACTACGATCGATACATCACCTCTTACCGAGCTTTCTCGAGAGAGAGAGGTGTCGAAGGACCCAAGCTTGGTGCGTTCGATCTCCTTCTCCTCGTTCAGCCCAAGCTTGACTGACCTTTCTCTCCTCTCGTCTTTCCACAGTTGGAGTCGCCCTTCGCGAGCAGTGGCTTCCCGAAGCTGGATCTGTACCCACTGGGGAGTACGATGTTGGCATCGACGAGCTTTGGATGGCTCCTGCTCCAACGGAGAAGTAAAGGTTCGTACCGTCTTATTCCTTTCAACGCGCGCGTCGACGAGCTTTCTCTGCTGACATCTTCCTTTCACACTCGTTGGGTGGGTCGACATAAGACATACAACTGTGGAACATCGAACTCTCACTTAAACTTCCGATCCTACACCTCTCCCATCGTCGTCCTCCTCACTCTCCTCCAGCCCGATCCTCCTCCCCTGCTCCCCTCCTCTCACTTCCTCACCTTTTTCCACCTCTTCCTCCCACTTCCACCTCCGCCTCCAGCTTTTTCCTCGTCACTCTTCCGCGGAAGCAACGACCTCGACCTCTCGCTCGCTCGGCAAAGGAGTCTCCGACGCCGCTCGCTTCAGGCGAGGGAGGAGGAGGTTCGACGTCGACCAAGAGGAGGAGGAGGCAGTTCGCTCGGAGATTGGGCGGGTTGATGTGGGTTGAGGACTGCGGGGAGAATGGGTATGGTGGTATCGCTTAGAGAAACGGAGCAGGGGCAGAAACGGGTCAGCTCGTCGAGTTCGGGCGGGAGGAGGAAGAAGTGGGTGGGACGTGCTCGTTGAGGTCTGGCAGAGTAGAGAAAGACTAGCTGTGTCTCGAACGAGCTCGGGACGAGCAGGGGAGCTGCAGGACGACGAGAGTGGAGAAGGAGGACAGGAAGGAATGGCTGGATCGATGGGATTTCGTCTTTCTGATTTGGTGGGTGTGGTGTGGAAGAAGATTCGGATCCTTCCCTTCTTACTTTCGACCACAATCAAAGACTTACCGTATCTTTACAAAGTATAGCCTCGATACTCCGAGCGCGATAGAGCTCCGTTCGCGACCGCGACGCGTCCTCTCCGCCTCTCTCTTTCTCCTCAGCCTCGAAGTCCCGTCGGTCCTTTTCTTTTCAAGGAGAGAGGAGGTGGCGCTTGAGTACGATAAAAAGCTCGGACCGACGAACGAAGGGATGATCGAAGGTTTACAGATCAACAAAATGAGAGCTAAAGAGGTCAAGCGGCGACGCGTCGAGATCGCCTCTCTCCTCCGCTCCTTCTTCGACCTTCACTCTCTTACTTGTTTCTGCTTTCGATCTCGTTAAGAATATCTCATGAGGTTTTCTAAAGGGATGGATTAGTGAAAACAGCCCCAGGAAGAATGATGTGCCGTCAAGCCTCCTGAGGAGAGGGGTGCCTTCCCCTCCCAGGCAAGGAACCGGGGACTTGGAGAGGTTTTTGCTTCCTAACCACCATCATCACACCTTCTCTGAGCTTCAGACAACCTCCCTTCCCATCTTCCTCTCCATCTCGACACTCTCTTCTCCCAAAAGACTCCATAGAAAACGATCAAGAAACGAACGAACGAACCTCCTCTCCCCCTCCCCGCCAAACCTTCCAACAGACCAGGACGAGGAAGGATATGCCCTCTCGCTCGTCTACACCCACCTTCTTCATTTCGGAAACAGATCGGTCGTCCAAGAGGTCCAGCGCAGCGTCGAGTCTGAATAGTTGGACGACATGCGCGGAGGAGGGAGGAGGAGGAGGAGGGACGACTCCTGCGAACTCAACCGGAGGAGAAGGAGGAGGAAGATCGATCTCGTCCTTGTCGGCTGGTCCGCAAATGAGATTGGGAGTAGTAAGAAATTCCAGTAAGTAGATACGATCTTCTTTTCGAAGTGATGTTGAAAATCTGCCTCCGAAGGCGAGGGGAGGGAGCAGGAGGACCGTTCTCAGCCCTCCAACACCAACCACTCTTCGACCTCATCCTTCCCTCCCCCTCTCGATTCTCGAGGATGACTCGCTCTGACTCCTCTTCCCCTTCCTCTTTCAAGGCTCCCCATCTCTTCGACGCACTTCCTTCCCCTCCCTCCAGAAACCCAATCGAGCTAGTATAGCTTCCGTCCTCTCGTGCGACTACGTTCTCCCAGAGGAGCAGCCCTCCTCCTCGACATCACCTCCACTCCCTCCTTCAGCCTTCCACTCTTCGTCCCCTCTTCAACACCAACCCACCTCACCTGGATCCCCTTCGTCCATCACCTTCCCAACATGCGCCTCACCTCTCAACCTCTCTCGACCTTCCTCGTCGCTCTCCCATCACCGTCTCTCAAGAACCTACTCGACACCGACCGTCCCTCCAGCCTCGATGCTCTTCGCAGGAGGACCGACTTCTCCTCCTGCGAGAGCTTCGACAGGGATATCTACTGGGATGGGAGCTGTCGCTAGAGTGAGATCCCAGAGCCCGAGCTTGTTAAGTAGAGTCGGAAGGGCTGCAGGAGGAGGGAGAGTCATGACAAGAGCGAAGACGATGATGGGCTCAGTTGGAGCCGAACGAAGTCGAGAAGCAGGTGGAGAGGAGACCTTGGAGGACGAGGTATCGAGGAAGAGATACGAGAAGAGAACCAAGGTCGTGAAGGAGATCTGGGAGAGTGAGAAGGTGTACGTTGAAGGGCTGGACGTTATCATCAAGGTGGGCTCGTCTCTTCCAGTCCTTCCTTCTTCGCGTCTCGAGTTCGAGCTGACCTGCCGACTCTCCAGCACTTCCTCAACCCTCTCCTCGCTACCTCCGAGGATCCCTATCCTATCCTACCCAAGAAGATCATCCAGGAACTCTTCCAAAACATCACTCAGATCCACTCCTTCAGCCTCACCCTCCTCGCAGGGATTTCGACCTGTCTCCCTCTCCCTCTTCTCTCTACCTCCGCAACCAACTCACCTTCCTCGGCTCCTGCTCACCAACTCACCACTCCCATCCCACCTGTCGTCCTCGGGTCTTCCTCATCCCGTCAACTCATCCTCCCAATCCCAGAACTTTCCTCCTCAGCAACCTCGACCCTCCGAGCCCACTCCCCTCGATCCTCTCCTCGTCCTCTCTCCCTTCCAGCAGAACTCCTCGCACCTCCAACACCCATCCCAGTCATCGCACCTATCGCCAAGGTCCTCTCAGAGCACGCACCGTTCATGTCGCTCTATCATCCGTTCATCTCGAATTTCGCGACGAGCTCGAAGCTGCTGAGCGACTTGAGGAAGGAGGGAGGACCGTTCGCAAAGTGGTTGAGCGAGAGGGAGAAGCACGAGGGGTGTAAGAAGTTGAGGCTGGGAGACTGGCTGCTGAGTGTCGTGCAGAGGGTGCCGAGATATCTTTTGTTGATCAAAGTGAGTCGATCTCTCGTTCGACGCGAAGAAGATCGGACTGGAACTGACCTGCGACCTCGCTGTACTTCTCAGGACCTCTTGAAGTGTACGCCTGAGGAAGATCCGGAGAAGAAGGAGCTGGAGAAGGTTCTGGAGGTTGTGGACAAGAGTGAGTTCAGTCGCAAGAGCAAGAGGGGGAGCCATCTTGAGCTGACCTTCCTCGCGCTTGTTTCCAGTCACCGACACTCTCAACGCTCGACTTCACGATATCGCCGCGACTCAAAAGCTCATTGCTCTTCATCGATCCTTCACTTCCCTCCCCTATGGATTTTCGTTCGTCGTTCCAGGTCGAAGGCTTCTCAAACAAGGTCGGTCGCGTCTTCCTTTCTCTCTCCTCTCTTCCCCTCCCTCACTGACCTCGTTTTCTCTCTTTCAACCTCAGGCGATCTAGTCAAAGTATGCCGTCGTCGGGACGAAGACCGTACCTTCTGGCTCTTCACCGACTGCCTCATCTACGGAACAACAGCGTCGACCTCTTCCTTCCCTCTCTCCTCCTCCCGCTCCGTCGCTGGACTCTCGAACTGGATGGCCCTCATGACCTCGCCTGCTCCTCAAGACGGCTCCTCTTTCGTTCGGACGCGGACCAAGTCGGAATCAAACCCTAGCCACTCCCCTCACGTGTCGACAGACTTCTCGACGTCGTCGGCAGGAGACAAAGGACGCTTCGTGTTTCATCGGAAGTTGGAGTTGGAGGATCTGACGGTGGTTGGAGTGGAGGATTCGAAGAGTAGTCAGTTCAGCTTCGAGCTGCTAAGTCCGGATAAGAGCTTTGCTGTCGTTGCTTGTGAGTTTGAATCTCTTTGGGGAGATGAAAAGGAACGAGGAGGATACAAACTGACACGACTTCCCTTCCTCCTCGATCTCTCCTCTCGCAGGCTCTCAAGAAGAAAAGGAGGAATGGATGGACGCTATCCGAGATGCTCGAATGGAGCTCCTCTCAAGCCTTCGAACCCTCAAGACGGACGAGGAGCACACGATGCGTCGACATCGTCGTCGATCTCTCCAGGCGATGCCCTTCCCTTCCATCCTCGACGAAGAGCACCAAGCTTCCTCCCTCATCTCTCCTTCTCGACTTCCTACCCATCCAAACCAACCCTCGAACGACAGCGGCCCTGCGTCAGCGGGCGGAGGATCCTTCGCTTCCTCTTCGGATGGGACGAGTTCGCTCCAGAGCAAGCAGACGATCGAGAGCTTCATCGCTGCTGTTTGGGTGCCGGATTCGAGGACGGAGAAGTGCATGCGGTGTCACGAGCCGTTTACCGTGTTCAGGAGGAGGCATCACTGCCGCCTTTGTGGGTTGGTGTGCTGTCATTGGTGTTCGACGAAGGTGAGTCTCTTCGACGCGTCTTCTTCTCGTCTTCTTTCTCTACTCCGAGATCTGACCTCTGCTTCCCTCTTTCGCCTATTAGACCTTCACGATCAACGATTCGACTAAACCCAACTCCTCAGCTCAACCCGTTCGAGCTTGTGATCCATGCTACTCCGCTCTTTTCACTCCCTCCTCGGCCAATCCTACCTCCCCTTCCTCCTCCCTCAACCGAACTCGATCGAGCAGCGTCGGACCGGATCGACCTCCTTCCCTTACCAACCATTCCTCTCAACACTCTGACTCCAGCGCTCCCTCAACACCCAACGATTCCTCCATACCTCTCCCTGATCTTCCCTCCGACTCTTCCACTCCCTCCCGCTCCAACTCTCGACCTCGACCTCGCACAGGGGCTTCCGATTCCCCAACCACCTCCTTCTCCTCCTCCTCTTCGGCAATCGACGACTCTTCTCTCCCACCAGGACTCATCTCCAATCGGCGAACCTCAGGTCTCGCAACTCTTCGACTTGAATCGCCAACGACCTCTTCCTCCGACGGCTCCGACGTTCGAAATCGACGTCTCTCGGGAACGAATAACCGCTTCTCCATCTTCGTCGGAGGAGGTCAAGGAGGTCCAGATTGGGGAGGAAGGGGAGAAATCAGCTCCAGGCACTCTTCCGGAGACTCTTCGTCTCTCCAAAAGAACCACGGGGGAGACGTCGCTTACGGAGCTGTTGCTGGGAGGTTGAGGAGTGTGTTGAGGGAGCAGGCTGCTCGAAGTGGGAAAAATGAGTAGATCTGTTGGATTGCTAGAGGAGGAAGAGGAGGAGGGACTTCTAGTTTTGACTGTTTGTCTGTCTTTTCGTACACACGCTCGCGTTTCGTTTCTCTCCTCATCACGAACTTAATTACTTATCTAACGACCTGGACTCCCTACACGCCTTGCTTCTCTTGATGATTTACGTACCTAACGACTATTAATATTTGCTTCGCTCTCTCTCTCTAAAGCTCTCGGCTGTCTATCCATCCATGTTCACGACCTTCTCTTCAACCTTCGATCTCAACGCGTCGCCCCAGCTCAGTGAGACCACATCCTGGACTGAGGCTCAGTCGTGCTTGAACGTCTTGGAGGCCGAAACTATCGTTTGGATGGCAGAGAGGGAAGAGAAGGGGAAGGGAAAGGGAAAGGGAGGGATGGAAAGAGAGGAGAGCTCGTCGCGGCGTCTCTTTTGGAGGGAAGAGGGAGATCTCCTCTGGAAGGATTTTCCTTCACAGGTATGGAGATAATCCGACGGAGAGAATGTGTATGTGCGTAGAGGGAGATAACACGAATGAAGTGGCTTAGAAGGAAGGGATGCATGCAAGGGAAAGAGCGATGGACGGAGAGACACTCAAAGCCCAAAGAACGATGAGCTCGACTGTTACTCCTTCCTTCTCCGTTCGATTTCGTAGTCCTCTCTTTTTCCCCCATCTTGAAAGCAGAGATCATCTCCTAGGAGTGCTTACAGATGGGCTTCCTGAGGCTCCCAGCTGGCTTGCGTTCTCCCCACGAGAGCAAAAGTGCAAGGGAAAGTTCATCGAATCCTCCTCTCTCTTTTCCTTCCTCCCCTCCTCCTCCTTCCGTCCTTCCTTCCTTCCTCGTCCAACTACCAGGAGCAGCTCCATAGGGTGAACTTAAATCAAAGCAAGACAAAACGAAGAGGATCAAGTCAGTTACAGATTCTTTACTGGCTCTCGAGGTCGAGACCAGGGAAGAAGGGAGGAAGGGAGGGAGAAGAAGGAAGCAGCCAGCGAGCAAGATCCCTCAGACGTGGATTAATGGAGGCGAATCCATATGGGTCATCGAGTGAGGGTTTTAAGCCCACTCCGTACCACGCAAATTACTTATAGTCATCGTTGGGAGGTGCTGCTGCTGCTTCCTAGAAGAAGGAGGAGGAGACTCACAAAGAGGGAGGAGGACGTTGGAGGTCAGAGCGAGCTCGAGGATTTTTCGAACCTGAGGGAGATTTCGACAAAGATGGTTGCTAGGGATGACGTATGAGGGAGATGATGGTTCGCTTGAGGTTCCCTGCAGAGAACGAGGAAGCTGAGGGTAAGAAAAAAAAGGCGAAACTCGAGAGAACGAAAAGCTGCCGAGGTGGGCCGGGCTGAACGAGCAGGTGCGTGTATGCGTCGATGAGGAGCTTTACCTTTCCGCCGGGAGGAGTCAAGTAGAGATGGTCGGAGAGGAGGAAAGGATATCTGGTCAGATCAGCCTTTGAGGATCCGAAAATAAGAACAGTAGGAAGAGGGAGGGAGGAAATACGGAGTAAAGACACGTCGCGAGGCTAGAACGAAATCGAACGACGCGGGCGAACGCTTGTCCCTTTGGCTATCAAGGGTGAGAACATGCAGGAAAACATATCTCAAGCCGTAGAGAAAGTTCTCTGAGTCGAAGAAATGCGGTGGACCTGATACGAGAGGAGGGGGAGGAGGGATAGAAGTGAGACGGTGAGCTCGCTGCTGATGCTCGTTTGATCGACGAGAGACTGGAGAAGTAGAGAAAGAGGGAACGCGAACTCACTCTTCAGAGCTTCAGCCGCCGAATCTGGACTCTCCCTCGACGGCACCTCCCTCCCCCCAATCATCCTTCCTCTCCCATGAACTCGACTCTCAACGGTCCCCTTATCCCCTCTCCCTCCCTCCTCCTCCTCCCCTCAAAGACAAGAACGTCCACACATTCGACACTACGGAAGACCACCCATCCTGCGTTCCCTGCTATTGATGCCGAGATATGTGAGCTTCACAGCCCTATAGACTCGGATGGATTTAGGAAGTGGCCTCTGGCCGCGCAGGTTCGAATCCTGCAGTGCTCGCCGTTTTTGACCTTTTGCCACTCGAGTGAACCTCGCTCAGACATCGGGAACGAACTACATGGGCGGCCTGCTTGAAGGAGGGAGGGACTTGAAGGAGGGAGGGAGGGAGAGAAGCCGCGAGCTGATTCTTCCCTCCCTCCCCTCAAATCCCTCCAGATTCGAAGATCACCTCCATCTCCTTTTCACGATAGTATCCTCTCTTCTGCACCTCCAAGCACACCTTTTTGGTCTCCGAGATCGAGATTTGGTCGTTGAGCAGTTCGAGGATCAGACATGTTTGGTGGCGATTGCGCTCGCATCATCCTCCCTCCTCCCTTTCTCCCGAGCCCTACAGTACTTCACACGGTAATCTAGGGCGATAGCGCTGTTCTCCCTGAAATTCAACAGATCTCTGACCTTCCTCCTGTAAGAGTTTCGACTGCAAAACTTGGAAAGGAAAGAAGAAAAGAGCGATGGTTCGAGAGGGAGCGATCCGCCTTCGGCGGATTCACGTGAAGGGAGCAAGAGCAGCGTAGGGAGGGCACCCTGGAAGCTCTTCTACAAGAACCACGTCTCCAAATTCTTCCGGAAGACGAGATGAGCATATTCGATGATGAACCAGATCCAGATCTGTTCAAAAAACTTTCTATGAGCTGAGATCTGGAGCAAGGAAGAGGAAAAGACGAGCGAGGCAAGTTGGAACGAATCCTATGTTGAGTTGTGACTTGATTTCGGTTCAGCAAAGCCCAGAACATCAACGAAAGTGAGCAAAGTGATCATCGTTCAAACGAGCCTAGCTTCCGAGATTGAGGAAAAGTTCAACAAGCGCTACCAAGCAGCTCACTTTCCCAAAGTTGACGCGTCCATCTCAGCTTTTTCTGACGGATACCTCCCGCTCTGATTATTGGCTGCAAGAATAGATGAGGAAACCTCTCTATCGACATCAAAAGCTGTACACTATCTGGTGTGGTGGCTTAGGAGGAAGCTGGGGTTCAACGTTCAACTCGCTCGCTTCGCTTTTTTTGATCTCCCTTTCACACCTTCTTCTCTTCCTCTTTCTCTCGCACTTCTTCGTATTGACTCTCCTCTTCCTCTCCTTATTTATTTCAGGCGTCCGGAACGTTGAAAACCTTTCGGATCTTCAATTTGACCCCTCTATTAAAGGATTTAGGTCAGCTCGACGCGTCTTCCCTTTCCCTCTTCCTTTTGTCTGTCCGCTTCCTCTTCCTTTCCCTTCTCTTACTTCTCTCTCGTAATGACTGCACTTCGATTTCATCTCCTCAAGTTTTCACCTCCCTCAGACGGAGGACGACCCAACTGCCATCAGTTTCCGTTCTCCTGCTCAAGTCAGCAAGGCCCGTTCTCGACGCGTCGTTTTTTTTTTTTTCTCTCTTTCCACTTTTCTCACGCTCTCGCTGACTCCTCCTCTTATTGAGCTTGATATAATCTTGGATCTAGACTCGAAATTCCTCCAGTCACATCTGGAGGTCGGGATAAAGACATCATCTTTCCCTCCTTCTTGTTCTCTTTTCTCTCTCTCTATCTCTGAGACTCTGTTTCTCGCGCCCTTTTTCTTCCTCAATCTTAATTTGATACTCCAGCCAACCTCCTCTCCCTCCATCACTCTCTCTCCTCGCTCCTCCCTCTGCCGCGAGTTCAGCACGCTCGCCTCCAGCTCCATCTCCTCCTCTGTCTCCTCCCCTCCCTTTCGCCGCCCCAGGTAGTCTTTCAACATAAAAGTAGATCATGAGCTGCAGCTAGATAAGTATCTCGACGAACGTGAAGAGAGAGCAAAAAAAGCAAGGGAAAGAGAAAAGAACGTAGAGGAGGTGATGCAGACGAGAGAGTGTGTGAGAGAGACGTGAAAGAGTAGTACTGGTCGGTCGAAGCTCGTAGACTAACGAAGAAAGAAAGATGGAAAGAAGAGGGAGATGTGAAAAGTGTTGAGGAAAGTGAGGGAAAAGAGAGAAAGAGAGAAGAGAGCAACCCAAGTCAAGTCTAGGGGAGAAGTTCTACAGTATGTACGTCCGTAAGTGTATGCAAGTGAAAAATCTAATCCAACTCCTCCATCCCTCCCATAGAAGGCTCGGATCCGAGAACTCGAGTGGTTGGGAGTCTGGAGCGAAGAAGTTCGATCCTTTGTTCGAGTGCGTCGAGGGAGGAGGAGATGGCTGAGAGCTCGTCTTCTGGGAGAGCGAGAGGTTCTTGAGAGTGTGAGTAGGATCCGACGGATCCGGAGTCTTGTCGGGTGATGTAGTCTTCGAGGAAGCCTGCGAGAGGGAAGGAGATAGGGAAGGGATTGGGAGACGCGTCGTTTCGTCAGTTTTGAGCGAACGGACTGGTCTCTCCTTTGGACGTTCAAGAAGGACGAAGGCGGGGTTTCTCCCTAGAGGATCTCCCGTATGAATCGCTCGTTGAGGTGCCGAAGTGACTTGTAAAATCGTCTGTTCCGGTCGGATGGAGTCGGGAGGCAAAGGACGTCAAAGGCGAGCGGGTGTTCGCGAGTGTTGCGTCTCGAGTCCCTCCCTTTCCCCTTCGTCCAATTTTCCCAAAACTTTCTCGAGCTCAAAATCCTCTCCCGATCATGTTATGATATCTGGATCCCGAAAATCAGATCCAAAAGTGAACAGATCGTCCTCGACTTTTTTCTTTCCCAAGGCGAGCTCCCTCCTCCCCTTCCCTCAGCTTTTCGCTCGTCTCCTCTTCAACTCTCGACCACTTCAACTTGTTAGTCTCTCCCTCTCCCTTTTCCCTCCCCGTCTCCCCTTCTTCTTACGTAGCTGACCTCTGCTTCTCCTTCACCTCCTCTCCTTTCAAAATCTTCTCTACGACCTTTCCTTCGTCTTCAAAAACCTCTCTCCAATCCCTCCTCCCTCCCTCCCTCCTCTTCACCTTGACCTCTTCGCCTTCGCCTTCTCCCTCCCTCCGTTCTCCACTCGTTCTCAGACTTAAAATGGTGAGCTTTTGCTTCATCACCTTTGGATGTATTGGCGGCCGTAATCGAGGTGGAAGAGAGCTCAAGGGTGGACGAGAGGAAGGAAAGGAAGGGATGGGGAGGGGATGAGGGAGAGGGAATCGAGGTCGAGCAGACTGTTGGAACCTCTCTGGCCGCTTTCCTTCCGGTTCAGCTGCAAGGTCTTCTCCTTCTCTAGAAGGGGATCAAGCTCGCTTGTCCTGAAGTCGAAGAAGTGATGGATGGAAGGGCGGAAGAAGATCTCAAGCTCGCATGGTCGTCTTCTCAAAGAAACTCGTTCGCTGACCTTTCCTTCCCTCCCTCCTTCCTCCTCTCCTCCAGGCTTCCTCCGACCGAAAGACCCGATCGGCTCTCCAGGACGTTGTTACCCGGGAGTACACCATCCACCTGCACAAGTGCGTGCACGGTCGATCGTTCAAGAAGCGAGGTACGTTCAGTTTCACCCTTCGAGCTCTCCTTTCCTTCCTCGTTTCGCTCGAAGCTCACGCCCTTCCTCCTCCTCCTCTTCCTTCTCTCCTTTGCAGCTCCTTGGGCTGTCAAGTCCATCATCGCCTTCGCCACCAAGTCCATGGGAACCAAGGACGTCCGAGTCGACCCCAAGTTGAACCAGGCCGTTTGGGCTCAGGTGCGTTCCACCCGTTATCCCGGCTAGTCGCTTCCTTTCTCTGCTTCTGCTCTCCTTAAACAAAGAGCAGCAGCAGCAGAGAACAGCGTCACCCGGGTTGTTGTTCGTGGTGTGCTCCCCCAGATCAGTCGCTCTCTCGACTGGTTGCACCACGGGTTAAACTATTATTCTTTGTTTGAGTCGAGAGAAACAGGAGAGGCTGACTTTGCCTCTCTCTTCCCCCCTCCCCCCTTCTTTTCTTTGCGTCGGTTTGGTTTGGGAATAACAGGGAGTCAAGAACGTCCCCAAGAGGTTGAGGATCCGACTTGAGAGGAAGCGAAACGACGAGGAGAACGCTAAGGACAAGCTTTACACTCTTGCCACTATCGTTCCCGGTACGTTTTATCTCCTCACACCTTTCCTGCTCCCCTTCTCCCGCTCGAACATCAAACTGACCTTCCCTTCCCTCTTCGCTTTCGTCTTTCGCAGGAGTCACCTCGTTCAAGGGTCTCCAGAACACCACCATCTCTGACGAGGCCGACGAGGAGATCGAGGCTTAAGCTCGTTAACCTACCCTCTTTGTTGAGTTTGGTTTTTGGGTGTCGAGTGAAAGGGAGGGAGGGCTGTGCTATCATGGTCTTTTCTCTTAATCATCCGGTCGTACTGTGGTTGGGAAAGAAGGGAGAGTGAGAGAGGAGGAAAGAAGGAGAGGAGAGAGAGAGAGACGTGACGAACGAGTTCAAACGTTCAGCTGGTAGATGAGAGATATCTTGAGAGAGAGAAAGCGAGGAACATCAGAGAGCGCTATATCTTCGACTCGTCGCTCCCACCTACGCTGCTTCAGCCTACGCGACCACTCTACCACCGAAGCTCCCTTCCCTGCTCCTCGTTGACTCGCTCTCTTCTCTTGACCCGTCCTCTGTCTATTTTTCTGTTTCGCTGACCTTTTTCGTTGCCGTAAATACCATTCTTCCAGGCATCTCCATCAAGAAGAATCTCGAGCAAAGAGAAGTCAAAAATACGAAGACGCGTCTGACTCTTCGCGAAAGAAAGAAACGCGTCGATGCTCTGAGCTCGCTCCCCTCCTCCCTTCCCTCCATCTTCCACCCTCCTCCCTAGCACCCAAAGCATGGCTCCCTCTTCCTCCGCCCCACCCTCTAGCGTTCCCTCTCGCTCGCATCCTCACTCTTCCCCTCGCCGCTCTTCGTCCACCAACACACCCCTTGGAGCAGGAGGCCCTTCCTCGTCTCCCTTGCCTGGGAGGATCCTCCAACCTCTCTCGACGAGAAGTCCTCTTCCTGGATGGTCAAATGCTCCAGCTTCGTCTTCTTCGAATGGAAAGGGGAAGAGGAAGGTTGATGAGATGGAGGAGGAGGAAGAGGTTGAGGAGATTGAGGAGGACGACGGGGAGGAGAAGGAAGGGAAGAAGCTCAAGGTCGAGGTGGCGAAGGAGGAGGAAGCTTCGATGGTCGTCCGAGCAGAGGAAAGGAAGGGAAGCTCGGAGATCAAGAAGGATGTCAGAGCAGTTCAAGCCATGGTCGGGCCGCTTTCAGCTTCGGGGGAGGAGAAGCAAAGGGAAGAGCTGGAGGCAGAGGAAGGAGGAGGAGATGTTGAGGTCGACGGTCTTCCCTCCTCCTCCTCCCTTCCGTTCCCTCCTCTTCCTCCAGCCGTCGTCGCACCACCTCTACCACCACCACAACAAACAGCAGCTTCCACTTCAACTCTACCCATTCCCATCGCTCTCTCTCCAGCAGATCTTCGAGCCCTTCCCCCTTCAACAGCAGCAGGAGCCGCCGCCCTCGCACGATCTCTCGGCTCGCCAGTCGCTCTTCTTCAATCTCAACCTCAACCTCAACCTCGACTCCAACCACCAGCAGCTCTTCCTCTCCCTCTTCCATACTCTCAACCTTGGCAGCAACAACCTGACTCGCATTCAAACCCGTTCTCAAACTCTCCACCGCCAGCCTACTCCGTCGCTCCTCAAGCAGGTCCCTCCAACTACATGCTCGCTCCGCCTCCTCCAGCAGCTCCGGAAGTCGTCGAAGAGGTAGAGGAGATCGTGGTGCTGAGTGAGGAACAGCAGAATGTACTGGATATGGTTCTGAGTGGGGTCTCGTGAGTCTCTAGAGCGAAGGGATCAGGGAGGGAGAGGAGAGGAGACGGCAAGCTGACCAGGCTCCTTCTTCGTTGACATCGTTGCATCTGCAGGCTCTTCTTCACTGGAAGCGCAGGAACGGGGAAGTCGTTCTTGTTGCAGCAGATCATCAAGAGGTTGAAGAAGACCAAGAAGGTGATTGGAGTGACGGCGTCGACGTGAGTCTTCTTTCCCCTCTCAAGTATCCCTCTTTCGCGTTGTCCCTTCCTTCCTCCCCAAGCCAACTCTTTTCTTTATCGTTTCATCCCACTCTTTTCTGAACTCTCTCGCTGATTTTGCTGCTTGTGTTTTCCTCCTGATCGCAGCGGAATCGCAGGACTCAACATCAAAGGTCAAACTCTTCACTCCTGGAGCGGAGTGGGACTAGGTCTCGAGGACGCTGAGACGTTGGCGAAGAAGATCATTGGAACGTACGAGGATAAGGATGGAAACAGGAGGATGGTTCAGACTGGGCGTCGTAAGTTTCGCTCTCTCTCTCTCTCTTCTCCCTCCGTCTCTCTCCCTTTCGTCGACTCTTCCTTCTTTCGAGGGCTCGGACTTTGCTGACGAGATTGCTCCTATCTACGTTGCGATGGCAGGACCTGCACTGGAGCGATGGCTGCGTACCGAGGTGTTGATTGTGGACGAGATCTCGATGGTGAGCTTGTTTTTTTCTTCGCCACTCGAGACGACCTCGCTTCGACGCGTCGACTCGTTTTCAAGAACTCCGAGCTGATCGACCTCCTTTGCCCGTTCGCCACAATAGATCGACGGAAGGTTCTTCGATAAGCTGGAGCATGTCGCGAAGAGGGCGAGGAACTCCCAGTTGCCTTTCGGAGGGATTCAGCTCGTTCTTGTGGGAGACTTCTTCCAGTGAGTTCGCCATCTCGAGCCTCTTTTTCTGAGGGTCTTCTTTTTGAAGAGGATAAGGCAGCTGCTGACCTCCACAACTTCCTCTTCACTCACAGACTACCTCCTGTTCCTCAGAAGGGAGTCATGAACTTCGCGTTCGAAGCTCGATCTTGGAAGGCTTGCGTTCCGAAGGTGAGCCCTCCTACACTTCTCTCTTCTTTGGAACGACGCGTTACTGACACGAGCTTTGGCTCCTCTCTCCTCGCTTGCAGATGGTGCATCTTTCGAAGGTCTTCAGGCAGAAGGACGACAGTTAGTCGAGCTCTCTTCTTCATTTCGTTCTTGCATCGAGTTCGACCTGACGCTTCGATCTTCTTTTCCGCAGGCTTTGTTCGAATCCTCAACCAAATGAGACTGGGCTGCTTGGATAAGGTGAGTCGACATCGTCCGCTCGGATCGTGTCGAGTCTGAACTGACGTCTTTCGAACAGACCTCGAATCGAATCCTCTCTGGCCTCAAGAGGGAGATCAAGTACCCCGACGACATCTACTCGGAGCTCTACCCTGTTCGTGCTCCAAACCATCTCTTCTCGCACGAACCGAGCTCCGTCCCTTCTCTCCTTCGCTGACGTTGTTCTGACGTTGTTACTCTCTCTTTCCTCTCTCTCGCTCGTCACTAGGTCAAAGCTCAAGTCGACTCAGCCAACTTCTCACGGCTGAAAGCTCTCGAGGGTCAGCCTTACTGCTACAAAGCTCAAGATACACCTGGGTGAGTCTGATTCGACGAGTCTGCTTCGAGGGGAAGAGATTGACGCGTTCTTGTTTTCTCGCCCGACTTACGCTCTTTCTTCCTTTCTTTCCGCCTTTCTCAGATACGACGAGAACAACAGGCAGACCTCGGAGGAACGATGTAAGAGTCTTCTCAACGGTGGAAGAGCTCCACCGGAGATCACTCTCAAAGTCGGAGCAGTTGTTGTGAGTCGTCGTTTCTTCCTGATATCTTGCTCGATCTCAGCGGCTCGTCGAGCTGACTAGTTTGGCTGTAAACTCTTGCAGATGCTGGTCGTCGGGAGTAATTTTCTCGAGGACGTCCTCTTCGATCGTAGTTCCTCCCTGACGCGGCTCTCTTGATTTCCTCACTCACAGAACCTTCAGAACGGATCCCTCTGCAATGGAAGTCTCGGGAAGGTCGTCGCTTTCGAGACTCGATACGAAGGTTCGTCCACATCTCTACCTTCATCTCCTTCATCCGCCAAAACTGACGACCCTTCGTCTTCTTTTCTATCTCCTTCCAGCTTCTCGAGACTCAGCCATCGAACTCGCTCAGGTCAAGACCGCCGGCGAAGGAGACTCGAGCGATTCCGACGACTCCGACGACGAGATCATCGCTACCGACGCTTCTGGAACTCCCATCCCTGGACCCATGAAGATCAAGACGGCCAAGAGACCTAAAGGTCCACCTCCTCCCGTCGCTCATCCTCAGATCTTCCAGTCGTCCATGACGAGACCTTCGCCTTGGGATAGGGCTCCTGCTCCTCCGAGGGATGATGGGACGCCTTGGCCTGTGGTTGAGGTGAGTTCTGGTCCAAGAAGTTGGAAAGGAAGGGAAAGGAGAAGGACGAAAGCAACGCGTCTCGAGTTCTGACTCTTCACTTTTCGTTTTCGCCAGTTCGTGACCGGAGAACGACTTCTCATGGTTCCTCACGATTTTGAGGAGCAGAAGTTTGCGAGAAGGAGGATCATCGTGGAGGCTACCAGACAGCAGGTTCCGTTGATTCTGGCTTGGGCGTTGAGTGGTGAGTTCAGTTCTCTTTCGTCGATTTGAACGCCGACGCGAAAGAGGGTCAAGTAGTTAAGCGAGACTGATCCTTTATTCCTTTGCTCTCTCTACCTTTGACGATGCAGTCCACAAGAGTCAAGGCCAGACGCTCACGAGAGTCAAGATCGATCTTCGGAGGACGTTCGAGAAAGGCGAGTCTCGACTTCCGTTCTCTTTCTTCGAGGCCAGCGTCGAAGCTGAAAGTTCGCTGAATTTTTCTCGTCCTTCTCTCTCAGGTCAAGCCTACGTGTGAGTCGCCTTCCGCTCGAACCATCACCGCGAAATCGAGAACTGATCCGACGCTCCTCTCTTTCTCTCCCTCTCCCAGCGCCGTCTCCCGATGTACCTCCCTCGACACTCTCCAGATCATCAACTACCTCCCCTCCAAGTAATCCCAACCCATCTAACTCCTTCTCTCCCTCGCCGTCCCGCTGACCTCGCCTCTCTCTTCTCTCGCAGGGTCACGGCCCATCCTTCCGTCCTCGCCTGGGCTCGACGCGAAGGGATCCTCCAGCTCGATCCTGATCTCATCGATGCGTCGAAGTGGGATAACAAGGAGGTTGATCTCGGTGGCGGGATGGGTATGGGACAGGTCATCAAAATTGGGAGGAGATGAAGGATGGGAGGGGTGACGGTTGTTTTGAGGTTTCGCTAGCGTCGCTTCGTTTCGGTTTCGGTTCAGGTCTCAGGCTTCCTTCGCTCTCTCACTTTTATGACATTCACGATTTCTTACTCCCGCTCCCATCTCCTCTTCTGTGCCGAAAAAAAAACGGAGAGGAAGGAAGAGCTCGACGCGTCGCTCCCTCCCGCTCCCTTCCTCTCCCCTCTCCCTCCTTCCCGCTTCCTCTTTCCAGCCATCTACACTCAGATTTTTTTCCTCTGGTTATTCTCCCTTTGGAAACCTTTCCGGACAAAATCTCATCCACCTATCTCCTCCCAAACACAGCCCTATCGCTTCTGAGTCATCGTGCCTTTCCGTCCCGTTCTCTCTCTCTCCCTTCCTTCCTCCCGTCTTCCCTTCCCTCCCTCCTCTGTTTTTCCCATCCCTCCCTCCCCCCTACCACTTGGTGTTTAAAAATGCCTCAGGAACCGAGGACTCTTCCCGCGTCTCGAAGCCAAAAGCTTGCAGCGGGAAGGTGAAGAAGGTCGGCTTGGATTTCAATGTTTAACGACTTTCTAGTCAGTGGATTGAGTCGAAGAGACGGGATGGATGGTGAGATCGACATGATACTAATAAGGACTAAAGAATGAATATCTACTCGTCTTCGCAGATTGTTCAGCAACGACGAAGAGGTCGATCAAGAAACGAAACGAAGGAGAGAAGGAAGTGTTGAGCTCGACGGTGAGCTTCTCTTCTTCTGCTGGTCGTGCGTGGCTGCTTCCGCTGCAACCTGAGCTGTTAGCTGACTACGCTTGGATGGTCAGGTTGTGTCAGCGGTGAAGGAAGAAGGAAATTCCTCGTCGTCGTAGAGTGGGAAGAACGATTTCAGCCCACCCACCCTCCCTCCTTCCTCATCCGTCGACGACTCGACGGGACGAATTCACGGCCTTCCTAGACACGGAGTTGGAAGAGTAGGAGGAGAGGAAGATGTTGCTGTTGATGATGATGCAGTGAAGGGACGGGGAGGAGGTCGGAAACTGTGAGTGGTGGTGGGATGGGAGTCGACGCGCTGAGGAGGAGGAGGAGGAGAGGAGGAGCCGACGATGCTGAGCTCGACCTCGGCGAGTAGAGGAAGGGTGATGAAGCTGACTTGGGCGTCGATAGGAGCTGGTAAGAACGACTGAGATGGAAGGAAGTCGAGTAGGGGAGCGGATTCGTCCAGGACGCGACGAGGATGGGAGAGGGGAAGGGAGGGAGGTCGACGACGGTTGAGCTTGTCCCTGGAAGCCTGATGTAGAGGGAGAGGAAGTATCGTCAGTGGCTTCTTCTCCTGCTTAGTATCCATCCCAAAGACGCCGATCAGAAGGAACGCTGATCTCGCGACCTTTCCCCATCCCTCCCTCTGATGTTCCAGGATCTCTCCTTTCACGAAGCCGCTCCTCATCCCTCCTCCCGAGCGTCGACTCGGCCATCTCCCCTTGTACAGCCACGATAGGGTTTTTTATCGACCCAAGGTAAACGAGTCGGAGGACGACTTTCCCCTCTCTCTCTTCTAACAGTGACGCGATCCTCCTGAGCAGTCGCTGGTGTTGAGCTCGACCTCAGCGAGCATGGGAAGGGTGGCGACGGTGACTTGGGTGTTGGTAGGAGTTGTTAGGAAGGATTGGGATGGAAGGAAGTCGAGTAGGGGAGCGGATTCGTCCAGGACGCGACGAGGGATGGGAGAGATGAAGGGAGGGACGGACGCCGACGACGACGTTGGTGGAGCTCATCCTGCGAGCTGATCGTCAAGACTGGTGCAGAGGGAGAGGAAGCATCGTCAGTTTCTTCTTCTCCTTCTATCCTGAGGTTCAAAGTCGAAGAAAATCGAAGCAGAGCTCATCTCACGACCTCCCTCTCCTTCCTCTGGCAGGATTCTTCCTTCGACGAACTCCGAACGCGGACTTCTCCCCATTCGACAGGTTCTCTATCGTCGTCGTCCACCCGCCTACTGTCGGCCTCAAAGGAACGAGTGGAAGGAAGAACTCACTTCGCGACCTTCCCCTCTCTCTCCCTTCTTTCTCCCTTGTGCCAGTGACGCGACCTCTTCATCCTCGACAACTCCTCCATCCACCCTACAACCTCTTCGTCGTCGACCCAGCCCCACTCTCCTGGAAGACGCAGATGGCCGCTTGATCATCTCGAAGAGAAGGAAAGGTTGGTTGTCCTCGTCGGTCGGTCGAGTAATTAGGAGGAGGCTTGAGTTGGAGAGCTGTTGAGGGCGGAGGGAGGAGCGAGGGATGGGGAAGGTCGAAGAGAGGTCGAGTCTCGAGGTCGACAAAGGCGAAAGAGGAGGAGGAGGAGGAGGAGGATGTAAGAGGGAAGGAGGCGAGGGAGGGAAGAAGGCGAAGGAAGGAGGCGCGTTCCTGGAGGAGAAGACGAAGAAACGAGGGACGAGGGCCAGCGTTCAACGACGAAGCTGAGAGTTGAGGAGGAGGACGAGAAGGGTCGGTCGGGTATGGAGGTGAGTCCTGGTGTCCGAGTCGAGTCGATGTAGATGGTGTCGAGGGAAGGAAAGGAAGAAAGAAAGAAGATCGAAGCGCTGATGGTCTCCTTCCTTCCCCCTCTCCTAGCAGGTCGCCCTCGAAGGCTGGCTGGACGAGGACGTCGACGGTCGCCAGGCACCACCTGCGTACGAGCTGATCCTCCTCCTCTAAGAAGAGATGCTGAGGGGAAGGGAGAGGTGCTGATGGTGGTTCGAGGGAAGAAAGGGAAAGGAGGAGGGTTTGGATCAAAGTTCGTCGCCCGCCTCCTCGCCCCTTTCCCCCGTCGCACCCGGATCGGAAGCTGATTTTCTCTATTTTCTTTCTCTCAGCGATCTCAAAAGATGCATACATACCTCCTCGAGCTCTGGAGACTCGAAAAATATACAAGACGTTCGATCGACGGTGGGAAGTTGAAGGTATGGGCTTCTCGCTTGGACGACGCGTTGTTGTTTCCCTCGCCTTTGTTGCTCACTTCCGTTGTTTTGAAAGTCGGAATCCCGTTGATCATGTTTTCATCTTTATATTCATTGCAGGTTCCTCCTTCTTGACTTGGAACCATAAAATCTTGGGGACGAACTCGGCGCCTGGACCGGACGAAAAAAAAGGTGAGGGAGAGGAAACCCTCTTTCGAATTCCGTTCCTCCTCTTTCCCTCCCTCGCCCCCTTCCCTTCCCTCCCACCCAACCACATCTCCCTCCTTCGTCCCATCCCCCATCTATATATCTCCACCCTTTCCTCCTTCCTCGAGCTCGCTCACCATGCAGCCACACGACGCTGCCTTCTCTTCTCCTTCCCTCCCCCTTTCTTCTCCTCAACAAGACAACTGGGATATGAACCTCGACTTCGAGACCGTGTACTTCGAGGGTCCTGATGCCCAGGTTTGTTTCTTCTTTCTCTCGTCGTCGTCCGTCCGAGGCTTTTCCTCCTCGTCGAGCTCACCTCCCTCCTCCATCTCTTCTCCACTCCAGGGAACTCCTTCTGAGCACTCTGCAGCTCAACACCAACTCGACCCCCAACCAGTGGATTACTCCAACGTTCGTCTTTCTTCCTCTCCTTCTCGTCTCCCGTGTCCGTTCCCTCCAGCCCAAAGCTGACCTGGTCTCGGGCCCTTCCCTTTCTCTCCTCAGTTCTCCTCTCAGGACTACAACCAAGGATGTCCATCTGATCATTTCTCTTGGGCTAATCCGTACATCTCCCAAACTCCCCATCTCGTACGTACCTTCATCTTGCTTCCATCGGATCCTCGCTTCGTGGGCCGCGTTTGGCTCAGAGCCGACGGTGGCTGAAGTCGTTCCAATGTCTCCCTTCGATACCCCGTGTTTCAAACCCTGTAGGGCCTTTTCCCAGCCGGTCACCAGGGCTCGATCGGTTACGATTATTCGCAACAAGTCGTTCATTCGGTTCGTTTTTTTTTTTTTTTTTTTTTTTTTTTTTTTTTTTTTTTTTTTTTTTTTTTTTTTTTTCGATTTTCTCTCTTTCTAATCTATCCGACGTCGAAGCTGAACTTTGGTTCTCGCTCTGCACTCTTTAGCAGCCCTACGCTCCTCAGCAACAAGTCTCATTGAGTCCTTTGGCTCCAAACGCTGCGAACTCGCAGACCTGTGCGCCCGAAGTCAGTCGCGTCGCGTTCCTCAGATTCGAGGAAGCATGACCGTTCGACTCGAAGCTCACTTTACGACTCTACCTCTTTGCTTTCAGGACTTTGACAATCGCTACCAGCAGCAGCAACATCAGCATCATCAACAGCAACACCAGCAACTCCTCGCCAACTTTGTCGCCGCCGCCGCTCTTCCCTCTCCCGCTCCTCCCTCCGCCTCATCTTTCAAGACCCACATCGGAGCTCCCTCTAAAAGGTCTCCTGGAAAGAAGGCTCTCCTTCACCCGTACGACCGACTGTCTTCCAACTCAGGAAACAAACACCTCGTCGAGAAGAAGACGCATCTTCCTTCGCGTGACGGACAAGGGAGCGAGGTCGATCCGATTGTGGTTGGCGATGATGAGGATAATGAGGTGGCGATTGAGGGGTTTAAGGGGGTAAATGCGAAGGCCGACAGCGGAGAAGAGTCGGACGAGGTTCGTTCTTTCTCTTTCCTTTCTTTGCTCGCGTTCGATGTCTAGTGATCCTGGAGCTGACTTCGACCTCTTCTTCCTTCGCTTCTTATTTACCAGGCTCGTCAAGCCAGAAAGGAAAAAGGAAGGGCTGTCGACGTGCAACAACCCAACTCTGTCCAAAACCACACCCACCCCATCTCCTCTTCCTCCTCCTCCCGCTCCGGATCCAGCAGCCACCTTGAGTGCTCCTCTCCGTCCCGACAACATCTCGACCGCTCGTCCTCCTCCTCCTCCTCCTCGTCGTCCTCCTCCGCTCCGTCGGTCGGTCCCAAGACGCCTCCCGCCCCGTTGACCTCTGGCAACTCCGGACGTTCCTCCCCTCTCGGATCCTCCACCACCACCTTTTCCTCCCTTCCCCCGGCCGTCAACAGTTTCATCCCTCCCCACGGCCTTCAACGCTTCACCCGACTTTCGTTCAACCCTTACCCCCTCCCCGAAAGAACTCAACTCATCCACGTTCGACACATCGCCGACACCATCTCCATCGACCTCCTGATGCAGACGGGCTTCTTCGGCAACGAAGAAGATCAGGCTTCGGGAGAGATCATCAGAACGTTCGTCCAGGAGATCGACGTTCAGGGGAGAAGGACTGGGCACGTCTTCCTGTTGAGAGAGGTGTTGGAGTTCTTCGAGGCGAAGAATGATACCTACAGGCAGGTTGAGTTCTACTGGGAGATGAAAAGAAGAGGACAGCCCCGGAAACCTTCTTTGAAGGTGTAGAGTGGGATGCGGGGGGGGGGGAAATCGTTTGCTCTGTTCTGTTTCGTTTTCGTTTCATCCCGTCGCGTCCTTTCTTTTCGATTTGTTCTCTCTTCTTTTCTTTCTCTCTCTCTCTCCCCTTAACTCTTTCTCTACCATCTGTACCCCTAACTCCATCCCACTCTCCCTCCATCCCCATCCTTCCCTTCCCTTTCCACCTTCGTTTGATCGGTTCGCGCCTGTTGGTTCGCCTCCTCCCCTCTCATACTTGTTCATTTTTATCTGTTGTTTTGGTGTGCCTTGGGATTTTGATTTATACAATGCTTGGAAACGCGCGAGCGAGGTTGAAAGGAAAGCACGAGGGGAAAGACGCGTCGCTCGTTTCCTTTCTTCGCACAAAAGAGGAAAAGAATGGAGAAGAATGCGCTGAATGGTATTGAGATGAAGTGAAGATGGTAACTAAGCAGAAGCAGCAGCAACGGTAACCCTCTTGGGTCTCGCGAGACCGTGACGAGGAGTCCAGGGTCCGAGGGAGTCGTCCTGATAGAAAAACGAAAACCGAAAACGAACGAAGCGAGTCAGTTCAGCTCTCTCACTCGTCCCATCTACCACTTCTCTACTCATCATCTCGACTCGACCCCAAAAACGTAAACCCGAACTCACCGAGTAGAAATCCATCGGATAATCCCCCTTCCCTTCTCCCTTCTTCTCCCCACTCTTCCCTCCGCCTTCCCACCCAGCCTCGATCCTCCCGACAGCCACACTCGCCTCGTACGGTGTGAGGACTGGTCGTCCGAAGGCTGCTCCCCAGTCGATGGAGAGTCGAGGGCAGGAGGTTTGGACGAAGATGGAGATGGAGGGTGGGAAGAGGGAGAGTTTTGCTGGAGAGAGTTCGGAGATTAGGATGGGGAGGGGAGGAGGTGTGGAGGCGGTTGTGGGTGGGATGGAAGATGTTACGGTCTGGGTAGGGAAGAAGAGGAGGAGGAGGTGAGAGTGGGGAGAGAAGAGAGAAAATAGTCAGGACGCGTGGAGAGGAGACTCGAAAGGAAGAGAACGAGACGCAAAACTCACATTCAAAACGCTCAAATTCCCTTGCCTCCCCAACGTACCCAACACCACCGCCCAAGCACCTCTCCCTTCTCCATCCTTCTCCTCTCCCCCAGCTCCAACACCCACGAGACTCTTCCTCGCGTCCCCGACAGCCTGAGCTCTCACGCTCCTCATCTCGCCGTGGTCATAGACTTCGCGAGTGAACTTCTTGTCGTAAGGGTCGTAGCGGAAGGCTGGAACGGTAGGGTTGGCGATCATGATGGATTCGAGGTGGAAGCGACCGTCGCCGACGTAGCTGCGAAGGAACGAAACGAAGAAGTGGAAAAGGACGCGTCGAAAAGTGAGCTCTCTCATCCTCGCTCTCCTTCTCTTCTCGAACCGCAGAGGAAGAGAGACCCAACTCACAGCAGTGCATCCACGTCACTAGCCAACTTCGGAGCCGTACACCCCAAGATCTCTCCAGGCGAAAGCGGTTTCGTCTGAGGAACCACAATCTCGTACCTCCCTCTCCAAAGCTTCCTCTGATCCACCAACCGATCCTCCTCCCTCTTCTTCATCTTCCTCACAGCTCCCTCCCCTTCCTCCCCCTCTACCAGCTCCTCCCCTTCACCCTCGAGCGGAGGCAAAGCCACCTCCAGCTGAGATCGAAGCGTCTGCACGGCTGCGACGAATTGGATTGTTGAGACCAGGGCGAGTTTGGTTGGGAGAACCTCCGACGCGACCTCCTCACCCCCCTCCTTCTGAGCAGCGGAAGACGCGTCAACTTCGATCAACCCCTTTTTGGAGGAGGAAGCGAGCATCTCGTCCACCACAGTCCTATCGACTCCCTTCCCTAGGGTTCCTCGTCCGACTTCGAGAACTCCTCGGGCGAAGGCTTGTTTGGAGGAGGGGAAGGCGGATCGGATGGTTGAGATGAGGTGAGTAGAGTCGATGGAGATTTCGACGAAGACGTAGAGGGTTTTGAGGAGGGTTTGGGTTGTAGGGACTTTTGGGGGTTGGGTGAGACGGGCGAAGGGAGGGAACGACGGGACGAGGAGAGTGGGAGGGAGAGGGAGGTGGAAGTCAGGGGACCGCGATGAAGTGATAGGGAAATAGTGATGGAGATGAAGAAGAGGGATAAACAGGGTTGGAGTGAGTGAGAGGCGGAAGGAAGGAGAGTCGAGAAGGGAGAAAAGCGCGTCGCGAGAACTCACTCAAACAGGAATGACCGTAGTGAACGATCATTTCGGCTCCCAACGAGCGAGCGGTGTAGTCGTCGATACAGCAGGCACCTGCAAAATCCAACAGAGCGAGTTAGTCCTGGGTTCGTGAGCCAGAAGCAAGAGAAAAAGAGCGCACCGTAGGTCACGTCCTGCTCGAAGGAGGGATGGAAAGAGGTCAGCTTGAGCTTCCTCTCGTTCGCTCGC
Organism: Mrakia blollopis; assembly: GCA_000950635.1. Lineage (NCBI taxonomy): Eukaryota > Fungi > Basidiomycota > Tremellomycetes > Cystofilobasidiales > Mrakiaceae > Mrakia > Mrakia blollopis. The sequence goes on along the minus strand of BBPU01000023.1, from coordinate 93,332 downwards.
TCGCTCGGAGCCAGAGCGGAGAGGGAAGGAAAGACGTACAGCGAGCAAGATGGGATGAGCAGAAGTGAACCTATCCGTCCCGATCAAACGGAAAAATCGAGTCAGCCGAGGAAACGAAGAAGGGAGAAGGGCTGAGAAAAGTGAGCTCGACCTCACTCACCTCTCCAAGATATCCCCGATCGTGCACCCGTAGAGCATCAACCCTTCCGGCATCTGCAGGGCCACAGCCTTGATGTTGTCCCTCCTCAGCTGATGGACAGTCTTGTGGATCTACGAAAGGGCGGCACACGACGAAAGGTGGAACGATTGAAAGGTGAGCTCGGTCAGCTCCTCGCGGTCCTCCTTCTTTGCTTCGTTGGGGCGACTCACCTCGAAGTTATAGTTACTTGGCAACGTCGCGATGGCATCGTTGAGTTCCTTGTCCTCTAGGATCTCGGCTGGGATATGGTTGAGGGGGACTTTGACGTGTTTGTGAGCAGAGGAGGAGGTGCCGACGAAACGTTTCTTGGGTCGAGAGGCGGACGATTTCGTCGTAGGTTTGGGAGCGGGGAGAGTGGATCTGATGGGAAAGGTAGAATGGTTAGTAAGACGTTACGGACGAGACGAGAGAGAGGAGGACTTACGGTCCTGCTTCGGAAGACATGGCGAGGGAGGGAAGGAGGACGAGGATGGACGTTGGGTTGAGCTCAGCTTTTTCGCGAGGAAGGAAGGGACGGAGGTCGGCGCCGTGCGTGGGGTCATGTAGCGACCTTCCAGACAGAAAATATGGCAATTTTCACTTTCGGGATCTACATCGAAGTGTTAGCTTCGACTCGGAGATGATGAAAATTTCCCCACGCTGACGATGCGCTTTCCAACGAGGTTACTTACTCCCTTCCCTCCGACTGCTGAGCTCAACGAATTCCGGGCCCTTCTTCCTCTTTTCAATCCGCTTCCTTGCTTTCTCTCCAACCCTTACCCATCGACCCCCAACTCTCTTCATCTCCCCCCTCTCGCCATGACCTCCCCTCTCACTCCCCCAGCAGACCCGACCGCCGTACTCTCCTCAGCAGTGAAGGAGCTCTCTCTCTCCTCGGACCCTGCGAGCTCCTCCCTCCCAACTCCTTCCTCCTCCTCCCCAGCCTCGGACGACGACAACTCCGACGTTGAGGAAGACCACGATGGATCTGCCGCCCCAGATAAGAAGAAGAAGAAGCGTAAACCCAAGAAGAAGAAGGCGAAGGGACCTCTGTTGGAGCTTCAGAGTGATCCTCCCAGGGTGGGACTCTCAAAGATCTTCCCGACGGCGAACTGGCCTGTAGGAGAGATTCAGGAGTATGTTGGAGAGTGAGTCCCCAGTATCATTCAACTCTACCCTCCCCGTATATCTTTGTCGCACTCGCTGACCTTCCGTCTTCGTTCTTCGATCCTCTCTTGCAGCAACGCCTACCGATACTCGTCCGCTGAGAAACGCTCCCTCGAAGCCGCCGCTCAACTTTCGCCCGACACCACATATGCCTCGATCCGACGTGCTGCTGAGGTGCACAGGCTTGTGAGGGCGCACGCAAGGAGGACGATCAAGCCTGGAATGACGATGACGGAGATTGTGGAGAACATCGAGAACGGGACGAGGGCTCTGGTCGAGGAGAAAGGTCTTGAGGCGGGAGTAGGGTTCCCTACGGGTGTGAGCTTGAATGAGTGTGCTGCGCATTATAGTGAGTGGTCTATACGGATCCTAGAAGACCTCACGTCGAAGGTGAAGCAGGTTGCTGATGTTTTGCGGTCTTTCCTTCAGCTCCTAACGCGGGAGACAAGACGAGTGCGTCCTTTTCCCTTCTTTTGGTTTCCGAGCTCAATCGTCGCTTTTCTTCGACTCGAGGGAGGCTCATAGTCGTCTCTCTTGATTCTTTCTTCGTTCCTCGCTCACAGTCCTCCAGTCTGGCGACGTCCTCAAAGTCGATTTCGGAGTCCACGTCAACGGAAGAATCGTCGACTCGGCGTTCACTCTCACTTTCGAACCGACGTACGACGAGCTGCTCAAGGCTGTGAAGGATGCTACGAACACCGGTATCAAGGTGATTCACCACTCTCACTCGTTTTTAGGTGGAAGAGCTGGGAGAGTTGAGGTCGTTCGTCGCGGGGAAACCGGAGCGAAACGAGCTCACCTTCCTTCCCTTCTTTCCTCCGCATCCTGCAGGAAGCTGGAATCGACGTTCGGATGTGCGACATCGGAGAGGCTATCCAGGAGGTCATGGAGTCTTACGAGGTCACCATCGGAACGGATACCAAGCGAGGTTCGTCTCTTCTTTCCCTCCCTTCTTCCTTTGTTCGTTCGACCCGTCTGGTCGCTGACCGTTTCCCGCTTCATTCTCCGCCGTCGCCAGTCAAATCCATCTCGAACCTGAACGGCCACTCGATAAACCTCTACGAGATTCACGGTGGAAAGTCGGTACCGATTGTGAAGAACTTGGATGAGGCGAAGATGGAGGAGGGAGAGTGTGAGTGTCGATCTTCCTTCGTCGCGCTCGTTCGGCGAACTTCTTCGCTGACGGAAGCGTTTTTATCTGGGTGTGTAGACTTCGCCATCGAGACTTTCGGATCGACGGGACGAGGACATGTCGTTGAGCAGGGAGCTTGCTCGCATTATGCTAGGAACAAGACCTACGACGCGACGGGTTTGAAGTGAGTTCGCCTTTTCCCTTCCTCTCCACCTTCTCACTTCTATTTAAAACTCTCTCTCTGTGTAACTCTCCTTTCTCTCTCTCTTTTCATTCTCAGCGACGTTTTTCCGCTTTCTCGCACGAGCTGATCGTTCTCTTTTCTCTTCTTTCTCAGACGTGAAACCGCCAAATCTCTTCTCCGAACCATCAACACCAACTTCAGCACCCTCCCCTTCTGTCGTCGGTACCTCGACCGAATTGGAGAGAGCGGTTACTTGATGGGTGTAGGTCTTCCTTCTCTCCTCAAGACCTCCTCCTGCCTCGTCGACGCGTCGCTGACTCTTCGTTTTCGTGCTCGTTCGTCTCGTTCCTCAGCTCAACGAGCTGGTCTCCCACGGCATCGTGAACGACTATCCTCCACTGGTGGATATCAAGGGGTACGTCTTCGCTCTCCCTCCATTCTTTTCTAGAACGAGAATCAAAGCCAAGGCTGACCTCTCGACACCTCTTCCTCCCTTCGCTCTCAGATCCATGACCGCCCAGTACGAGCACACCATCTTGCTTCGACCCACGTGCAAGGAGGTCGTCTCTCGAGGGGAGGATTACTAGTTAGCCTGAAGTAGTCCTACATACATCTCACGATCATGATCTCTTCGATCTTCAATCTCCATTTCCACCTCGACCTTCCTTCTTCCCTTCCCGTCTCCTCTTGCCCCGCAAACTCATCTAATCCCATCCCACTTCTCTCCTCGACTCCATCCGATTCAATCTAAACCACACCGACCTAAATCTCCTCCTCCGGATCTTCTCCCACCCAACCGTCGACCTCGCTGAGATCCGTAGGAGGAGGTCCTCCTCGACCGGTATGGCTGGGATCGCCTGCTCCTGGTCGCCAGCCCCAGGCTTTTTGTTTTTCGGGAGAGAGCTGGGAACGAAGTCGGGGCAGTTTAGTTGGGAAGAGAGAGAGGGGGAGAGAGAGCACGCGTCGCGAGGGTTGAAAGAGGAAAGAAAGAGGAAAGAGACAGAGACGAATGGAGACGAACCTTTCCTTCGAGCATATCAGCGATCTCAGATCCTACGTAGGGAATGGTGTGGAAGGAGTGTCTGGGGACGAAGGAAAGAAGAAGGGAGGAAAGTCAGTTTGAGAGTTCGTTTTGTCAACGAACGGAGGAGAAGAGAATTTACCCTGAATCTCCTGTCGCGAGGAACAACCCCTTCCATCTAGGATCCTCCGTGAAGAGCCATTCAGCGTCGGCGGTGTCGGTGCACCAGCTGCAGAAAGAAGGCCAAGAAGGGACGGAAATTCGAATCAGTTTTTGGACGCGGGAAGACCGACTCACTCGAGAAACCTCTTCTGTAGATAGAAAGCGAAACTCACCACATCTTCTGATCGATCAGTTCCCTCCCAGAAAACTCTGGAATGAGCGTATCGATCAACCTCTTGATGTCGTCGACCGTTCCCTCAGGCATCGTGTCCGTAGGATGAACGGCGTGAGAACGAGGAACGGAGAGGGAGACTCCTCCTGGAGGTGCTCCGAAGGGAGTTTGGTGGTCTAGGACACGTGTGAAGCCGGGCATTTCGTTGCAGAGCTGGCGGAAACAAAAAAATGGGAGAGGAGGAGAGAAAGTTGAGAGATGGAAGAAGAGACACGCGTCGACGGAAAAAGACTCACCTTCATGATTCCCGTGTCCTCTCTGGGCTCGAAGAAGAATCCGAACTCGTCGTGGTAGATGACAGGACAGTTTTTGTATTTCCTCTGCTCTTCGAGAGTGAGTTGTAAGTGGCCGATGACCCAGCACTACATAGAGAAGAAAGAGTCAGATACGAGACGCGTTCAGTTGCTGGCGTTGGAAGCATTACACTCAAGCAACAGCTGCAAGGGGAAACGTACCTTCGACACGCACTGTCCTTGTAGATCAATCAGAGTCTGAAAGTAGAGAGAAGACGTAAAGTTAGAACGAGACGAAGGTTCGCAAGATAGAAAGAGAAAGAGGTCAAAAACAAACTGGAGTCCAAGCTCCGCAAGCCATCACCACTCGATCTGCTTCCCACCTCGTCCCATCCTCAGTCTCGATTCCAATACACCTCTTGCCAGTCGAATCCAAGATGGGCGCCTTGAACGTTCCAGAAGGACCGAACGAAGACTTGACGCCGAGTCGAACGAGCTCTCGTCCGATGGATTCGATCGTGTCCTTCGCTTCGACCCAGCCTGAGTTGGGAGAGTATAGACCTTGCCATCCCTGCCGCCCAGAGACAGAAATGTCAAATGAGCTCGAAAGGGAGGGAGAAGAAGTCACGTCGGAGCGGCCAAAACGTACACACCTTCAGATCTGCCCTGTCCAACTGAGGGAACTTCCTGATGATATCCTCGGGGCCGTTCAGCCACTCTGAAGTAGTTCCCCATCCATCTCGATGTCCTCGATCGTAGACTTCTCGGAGAGCGGCGATCTTCTCTGGCGAAGAATGAGCGCCGGTGACCTGTCGTTTTCGATTGATTTTGCGAGATTACAGCAGCAGAGAGAAGAAGAAAGGTCAGATCAGAGACATGGCAGGAGTTCAACTCAGCAGAGCAGAACCATCGTGAGCAGCAGTGCGAAGAAGAGGAAGAGTAAGGAGGAAAGAGGACGCACACGCCCAACCTCGTGGTAATGGGGACTGAAAACCGGATCGTTCCTCCACCCATCCATGATCTTCTCTAGCAGCTTCCCTCTCATCCCAGTGTTCTCCCCACCCCCAGCAATCTTGTTGAGGTCGAATCCCGCGGATTGAGCGCTCGGAATGGGAAAGACGTCCAAGATGGTGACGTCCGTGTATCCTCGTCGAGCGAGATGGAGAGCAGTCGAACTCCCCATGGTCCCGCCACCTCCGACGATGAGGATTTTGGAAGACTTGGTGAGAGGGATCTCTATAGGAGGTTTGAGGTCGGGAGGGAAGGTCGAGAAGGTGAGAGGGATCTGGACGGGAGGCTTGAGGTCGGGAGGGAAGGCAGAGGAGGGAGGAGGGGAAGGAAGAGGTGGTTTGGTCGTGGTTGTGAAGGTCGAGGGAAGTTGAGTGGTAGGTTGTTCCGAGGAGGAGGATACAGAGAAGAAGCTGGAGAGGACCGACATGCAGCTGGAAGGAGGAGAGGACATGCTGATAGTCGGGAGGGGAAAAGACGCAAAGGTGAGCTCGAGTTGAGCTTTGCCAGAGCGTCGGCTTTCTCCGGTGGCTCTCCATCTCTCTTGTTTCACGATTTTTTTTGACGATAAAAGTTCAAGAGCGCTATGCTGTTAATTTAAAGCAGCTCTGGTGAGCTCGTAAGGAGGAGTTCCCACCAGCGGGGAAAAAGAGTGAGCTCGAGGGCTGAACCTCTCCGTACCTTTCTTTCGCGGAAATTTGATCGATGAAGAGAACTGGCAGAACTTCATGAGTACCTGCTGATGGAGCGAAGCATGACATCGTCAGAAATTGGTCTCTGTTAAGAAGAGACGAGACCGGAGAGATGAAGAAGCACACCAGGAGGTGAAAGACGCGACCTCGACTTCAAGCTCACCAAGTTGTCCAAGAATGAGCTTTTTCGGTGAGATATCTGGCCCAGATGGTAGTCTGATACGTGGTGATTGAGTTGATGATGCTCTGCTGAGAGGACCCCCAAGAGAAGAGAAGAGGGCAAAGGAAGAGGAGGAGAAGAGGTCGTCGGTCAAACCTCCGACACGTGGGAGTTGGACTTGCTCTCCTTCTCCTCCCTTGACTCGGCTTTTTGACACGACCCGGTACATCTGTGGAGGGAGGACTACCGATGAAGGCTACGCGACTATTTTCCTTATCGGTCGTGTTTCTGTCGCGTAGGAGTTTGGGAGCCAGTGGGAAGGAGGCAGTTGAAATGGGAAATCGAGGTTGACCTGCTTCCTCTTGCTTCCTTCTCTCGTTCCCTCCCCCCATCTCTCACCCCTTCCCCCCCACCCAAAAGAGAAGAACCTCGATCTTACAGTCCTCGAAGCTCTTCTTACTCTCCCTTCCACTCTCCTCCGTATCTTCCACGTACGGAACCCACCCAAAAGGCCGAGAGTCAACAAAGGTCTCCTCCCAACTCCTCCCCCCACACTCGCCCATCGATCCCCTCCCACTCGCCTTCTTCTTACTCGTCGAGAAGAATTACTATGGACATCACTGCCTCCTCAACCAACAACAACAACACGACCACCGACGTCCCCCTCATCCCTACCCCTGCCCTCATCGACCATCACCAGCTCCTTCGAGAGAAGTACGCTCTTCCCTCTTCCTCCTACGCGGAGAACTACCACTCGGCCGAAGACGACCTCGACGAGGACTTCAACGTTGGGATTGAGCATGTAAAGATGGATCAGTCATCGTGGGCGGCTGGTCTTCCTGAGGCTCAGGGTCTCTACGATCCCGACAACGAGAAGGATGTGAGTCTCGCTCGGTCGGGAAAAGAAGGGAGGAGGAAGGCAAGGAGAAAGAGAACGAGCTGACCTCTTCCCTCTCTCTTTCTTTCTCTTCTCTTCTCATCTTTTCTTCCCCTCCAGGCCTGTGGAGTCGGATTCGTCTGCCACATCAAGGGAAAAGAGTCCCACAAGATCATCTCGGATGCTAGAAGGTCAGTCCAATCTCACTATCTCTCTCGGCCAAACACAACTCAACTCAAGACCAACCAACCTGACTCGCTTCTCCTCCAATCCCTCTTTTGCCCGCTCTCCCTCCATCGCGCTTCCACCACCTCTCTGGAACACTTCCATGCTCAACCTACCAGCTTGATGTGCAACTTGACCCATCGAGGTGCCAGTGAGTGCTTCAGAATCTATCTGAACTTTTCGCAAGCAGGAGATCTTGAGCTCGATGGAGGGCTGGACTTCGAATTCGAGTCGACGCCGAGGAGGCTTCCCCCCTCCCCGTCTTCCGCTCTGTCTTCTCAATCTGAATCTGATCTTGTTCCTTTGTTCTTTTCTCCTCAGCCGGAGCCGACGCTCGAGACGGAGACGGTGCTGGAATCATGACCGGAATCCCTCACGCCTTCTTCGTTCGCGAGTCTGGGCACGTTATGACCGCGACTCTTCCTGAGCCAGGCAAGTACGCAACTGGAAACCTCTTCTTCAGCCCCAAGGACGAGGAGCTCAACCGAGAGATCCAAGCTACCTTCACCAACATGGCCGACGGACTCGGTCTCAGGGTTCTCGGATGGCGAGAGGTTCCCTGCGACGGGTCGATCCTCGGACCTTCGTCGAGCTCGAAGGAGCCCAAGATTCTTCAGCCCTTCGTCGTTCTCAGAGAGAATTACGGAGACGGAGACGAGAGTAAGGAGGGACGGTGGGACGAGAAGAGGTTTGAGAGGCAGCTTTACGTGTTGAGGAAGCACTCTACTCACACCCTGTGAGTTTTTCGTCGTACTTCTGCTTCCCTCCCGTTCGATCTCCCTCGCTCACTGCTCTCTCTCTCATCTACTCGATCTCAGCGCCCACACCGAGTGGTTCTACATCTGCTCTCTCGCTACCCGAAACATCGTCTACAAGGGACAACTTTCTCCTCCTCAAGGTTCGTTCTTTTCCTCTTTCGACGCGTCCTCACTCTATCGTCCTGCGCTGACCTCCCTTCCTCCTTAAATCAGTCTACAACTACTTCCACGACCTCAACCATGTTCTCTACGCTTCTCACTTCGCCCTGGTTCACTCTCGATTCTCTACCAACACTTTCCCGTCTTGGGATCGAGCTCGTTCGTCCTCCAATCTCCTTCCCTTCCTTTTCTCTCTTCCTCCATTGATCTCACTCTCTCTTCAACTCGATCAGAACCTATGCGATGGGCCGCTCACAACGGAGAGATCAACACCGTCCGAGGGAACAAGAACTGGATGCGAGCTCGAGAGGGAGTCCTCAAGTCTGGAAACTTCGGTCCCGAGCTCGAGCTCCTCTACCCCATCATCGAGGCTGGAGGCTCCGATTCGGCTGCGTTCGATAACGTCTTGGAGCTCCTCGTCGTCAACGGAGTTCTCACCCTCCCCGAGGCCGTGATGCTGCTCGTTCCCGAGGCCTGGCAGAATAACGAGGCCATGGAGCCGGAGAAAAAGGTGAGTCGCGACGACCTTTGATTCGTTCTCTGCCGACCCTCGAGCTGACCGAACGATTCACTTTCGTTTCTCGACCTCTAGGCTTTCTACCGATGGGCTGCTTGCCTTATGGAGCCTTGGGATGGACCTGCTCTCTTCGCTGTAAGTCGCGTCTCGTCTTCGCGGACTTTGCCTTCTGAAGTTCGACGGAATCTGACTCTCTCTTCATCTCTTCCCTACCAGTTCTCTGACGGGCGGTAAGTTCATTTCTGCTTCCTCTTGGCTTCTCACACCCACTCGCAAGCTCACCGACTATCCCTTTTTGCTCTTCTTTCTCTCGTAGATACTGTGGAGCCAACCTCGACCGAAACGGACTTCGACCCTGTCGATACGTCGTTACCTCGGACGACATCATGGTCTGCGCTTCCGAGGTCGGAGCTCTCTTCATCGAGCCTTCCAAGGTCATCGCCAAAGGTCGACTGAAGCCCGGACGAATGCTGCTCGTCGATACCGTCGAGGGAAGGATCGTCGATGATCGGGAGCTCAAGATGACCACGTCCAAGAAGAGAAACTTCCAGAGTTGGCTCGACTCGAACCTCCTCAGGGTACCTTCGATCGTCAGGAAAGTCCAGAGGACCGTCGATCTCAGGATGAAGATCAACAACGTGCCTCTCTCGACCGATCCCATCCTCCTCACTTTCGGATACACCGTCGAGCAGCTCTCGCTCTTGATGCTTCCTATGATTTCGGACGGAAAGGAGGTGAGTCTCCTCCAATATCTAGACCGAGACGGCCCTTGTTTCAACGCTGACTGATTGCTTCTCTTCGTGTCGAAAACAGGCTCTCGGATCGATGGGAAACGACGTGAGCGACGCGTCTGCTCTCGTTCCCTTCGGTTCTCTCGCTCGCTGACCTCTGTCTTCGTTCTTATCAGGCTCCTCTCGCTTGCATGGCTACCTCTGCTAGGATCATCTACGACTACTTCCGACAGCTCTTCGCTCAGGTCACCAACCCTCCTATCGATCCTATCCGAGAGTCGATGGTCATGTCGCTCGAGTCGGTGAGTCTCCGTTCCTTCCTCTTCGTCCCCCTCGTATCTTCGCTGATCTCTTTTCCTACTTCGTTCTTTCTCAGTACGTCGGACCCGAAGGAAACCTCCTCGACGTCGGACCCGAGCAATGCAACCGAATCGTTCTCCCTTCTCCCATTCTCACCATCGAGGAGATCAACGCTCTCAAGAACATCCACCTCGCTCAAGCTGGATGGAAGTCCAAGCTCATCGACATCACCTTCGCCAAATCGGAGGGACTTCCTGGCTACCGAGCTGCTCTCGAGCGAGTTCGAGCGGAAGCTGAGCAGGCTATCGAGGATGGGTTCAAGATCATCGTTCTCTCCGACCGAACCACTGGACCTGACAGGGTTCCTCTCTCGGCTTTGGTCGCATGTGGAGGTGTTCATCACCATCTCGTCAACCAAAAGAAGAGAGCTAAGGTTGCTTTGATGGTCGAGACTGGAGAGGTGAGTTCGTTTTCTTCTCGCTCAGCGCCGAGCAGCTTTCGGTCGACTGATCCCGCTCTTTTTGACGTTCACTAGGCTCGAGAGGTCCACCATCTTTGTGTTCTCGTCGGATACGGAGCCGATGGAGTTTGTCCTTACCTGATGATGGAGGTCATCGCGAAGGTCGCTAGGGAGGGACTGTGAGCTCGTCGTTTCCCTCTCATACTTCACCTCGACGCGTTTCGATGCTGATCGTTCTTCTTCTTTCTCCTCTCCAGCATCAAGGGAGATCAGAGCGGAGAAGAACTCCTGGAGAACTACCGGTACGCGACCGACAACGGAATTCTCAAGGTTATGTCCAAGATGGGGATCAGCACTCTTCAGTCGTACAAGGGAGCCCAGGTTCGTTCCCTCTCTTCGTCGTCGCGTCGTCTCCGTCTTTCCTCGCTGAGCTTCTTCCTTCTTTTCTCGCCTTCTCTCCCACAGATCTTCGAAGCTCTCGGTCTTCACGAGGAAGTCATCGATCTCTGCTTCCGAGGAACCGCGTCTCGAGTTCAGGGAGCTACCGTGAGTTCTTCGCGCTCTCGAAGTCTTCGCGCGAACGACTCGAAACTGATCTACTCTCTTCTTCGTCCTCCCATCAGTTCGATCTTCTCGCCATGGACGCTTTTGAGTTCCACGAGCGAGGATTCCCTTCGAGGAACTCGGTTCTTCCTCCTGGAATGCCCGAGAGCGGAGAGTACCACTGGAGAGCCGGAGGAGAAGCCCACATCAACGATCCCGCTGGAATCGCCAACCTCCAAGACGCTGTTCGAGAGAAGAACCAGACCGCCTACGACGCCTACTCCAAGAACGCTCACGAGCAGGTCAAGGCCGTCACGCTTCGAGGACTCCTCGATTTCGATTACTCGTCCGCGACTCCCATTCCTATCGACCAGGTCGAGCCTTGGAACGAGATTGTTCGTCGATTCGTTACTGGAGCTATGTCTTACGGTGAGTTCTGACTTCTCTCGACGACGGCGACGATTCGCGAAGGCTTAGAGCTCACCTTTGTGTTCTTTCCTCTCTCAGGATCCATCTCGATGGAGGCTCACTCTGCTATCGCCGTCGCCATGAACCGACTCGGAGGAAAGTCCAACACTGGAGAAGGAGGAGAGGACGCTGAGAGGTCCAACATCCTTCCCAACGGAGATACGGTCAGTCTTTCCTTCTTCTTGACGAGAAAGACGCGACGTTGGAAGGTTCGAGCTCACCTTCATTTCGTTTTGGGCTACCCAGATGAGATCAGCCATCAAGCAGATCGCTTCCGGTCGATTCGGAGTCACCTCGAACTACCTCGCCGACGGTACGTTTCTTCTCGTTCGAGCTCAAGATGCGACGCGCGACGGAAGCTGATTTCTTTCTCTCCTTCTCGCGTCATTCCGCCTTCAGCCGACGAGCTTCAGATCAAAATGGCTCAGGGAGCTAAGCCTGGAGAGGGAGGAGAGCTTCCCGGTTACAAGGTCTCGCAGTCTATCGCTCGAACTCGACACTCGACCGCTGGGTGAGTCTCGTCTCTCTCTCCTCTCCATCTCTCTCTCGTTTCGCTGACCAATCATCTTTTGCCACCCCTCGCAGAGTCGGACTCATCTCTCCTCCTCCTCATCACGATATCTACTCCATCGAGGATCTCAAACAGCGAGTTCTCTCTCTCCCTTCTGGTTCGTTCTCCCTTCGGCAACGAAAGAGCTGACTCGACTCGTCGTTTTCATTTGCTGCTTCGATCAGGCTGATTTACGATCTCAAGTGCTCCAACCCTCGAGCTCGAGTCTCCGTCAAGCTCGTTTCGGAAGTCGGAGTTGGAATCGTCGCCTCTGGAGTTGCGAAGGTGAGCAAAGGTTTCCTCTCCTCATCGAACGAGCTCGCCAACTCACCTTCTCATTCTTCTTCCAGGCTCGAGCGGATCACATCCTCATCTCTGGACACGATGGAGGAACCGGAGCATCTCGGTGAGTCGGTTTCACGCTTTCAGCGAAAAGAGAGGGAGCGAAGACCTTCGCGTCTCCCTCCGTCTCGATCTTATTCCTTCTCCCTCCTCAGACCCGATTCGAGGCTGACTTTCGTTAATTTCACGTGCACAGATGGACCGGAATCAAGTACGCTGGACTGCCATGGGAGCTCGGACTCGCGGAGACTCATCAAACGCTGGTGATCAACAACCTGCGAGGACGAGTGACCGTTCAGACCGACGGACAGATTCGAACTGGACGAGACGTCGCCATTGCTTGTCTTCTCGGAGCTGAGGAGTGGGGTTTTGCTACTACTCCTCTCATTGCTATGGGTTGCATCATGGTAAGTTGATCTCACCTGCTGTCGAGAGTGGACGGAGGAAAAGACGATGTTCCACGCGACGCGTCTCGATCGCTGACCTCGATTTCCCTCGTCCCTCCTCCTACCCCTTCTTTCTTCCTCCAGATGAGGAAATGGTGAGTTGGGCTCAGTCTCACGCGAGTGAAGAAAGATGCCAGCGTTCTTCGACGCGACTTTTTGGCGGCTAAGCTCGTCTCTTCTTTTATCTCCCTTCAAAGCCATCTCAACACATGCCCAGTTGGAATCGCGACTCAAGATCCTCTTCTTCGAGCCAAGTTCTCTGGACAACCTGAACAAGGTTCATTCGATCCTCTTCCTCTCATGCCTGCGACCAGTCGTGCTGACCTTCGTCCTTCCCTTTCCTTCGCCTCGAAAGTCATCAACGTGAGTTTCCTTTCCCCTTCCCTTGCTTCTTCTGTGATTCGAGCTGAAGTTTCTCTTTCTCTCGCCAATCCCTGCAGTTCTTCTACTACGTCGCCGAGGAACTTCGAGAGATCATGGCCAAGCTTGGTTTCCGAGTGAGTCGAGATCCGGGGAACTCCCTTCAGCTTCGCTTCTCGAGAAGACGCACTGACTTTCTTCCTTCGTTCTTTCTCACAGACGATCAACGAGATGGTTGGGTACGTTACCAACTACCCCATCGAAACTCAGCAGTTGCTGATCAGCTCCCTTTTCCTTTTCACAGACACGCCGAGATGCTCAAAGTCGACGAGAGTCTCCGTTCGAAGAAGACCGAGCTCTTGGATCTCTCTTCCATGCTCAAGCCTGCCCACGAGATGCGACCTGGAGCTGCCACACATCGAGTTCGAAACCAGGATCACAAGCTTCATCTCCGTCTCGACAACATGTTCATCGACGAGGTTCGTTCTTTCCTCCCCTTCCAGTCTTGCTCGCGTCGTCGCTGACCTTTTCTTTCTTTTCTTCTCTTTCCAGGCCGATCCCGCCATCCAGCAAGGTCTTCCCGTCGAGATCGACTGTGAAGTAGTCAACACTGATCGAGCTCTCGGAACTACTCTCTCCTACAAGGTCTCCAAGAAGTACGGAGAGGAAGGACTTCCTCGAGACACCATCAGGATCCGAATGAAGGGTTCGGCTGGTCAATCGCTCGGAGCCTTCCTCGCTCCCGGAATCACCATCGAGCTCGAAGGAGATGCCAACGACTACGTCGGAAAGGGTCTCTCTGGAGGTCGTCTCATCGTCTTCCCTCCCAAGGAGTCGCCGTTCAAGGCCGAGGAGAACGTTATCATCGGAAACGTGAGTTCTCGTCGCGTTTTCGGTTGCACAAAGGTCATTCGCTGAACCTCCTTCCTTCTCGTCGCCAGGTCGCGCTCTACGGAGCCACCTCTGGATCCGCCTTCTTCCGAGGAGTCGCTGCCGAGAGATTCGCCGTTCGAAACTCTGGAGCTCTCACCGTCTGTGAGGGAGTTGGAGATCACGGTTGTGGTTCGTCGAGTTTCTCCTCGTCTACTTCAGCCCTCCCTTCTCTTTACTGACAGGCTGTTCCCTCTCAACAGAATACATGACTGGAGGTAGAGTCGTCGTTCTCGGTACCACTGGACGAAACTTCGCGGCTGGAATGAGTGGAGGTTCGTTCTTTCGACGCGGCTTCCTTTCTTCCCTCTCCCTTGGCTCATCTTTCTTTTCTTCTGCTCAACAGGTATCGCCTACGTTCTCGATATGGCTCACACCTTCGCTGCCAAGGTCAACAAGGAGATGGTTGAGCTCGGAAAGGTCGAGAAGCCCGCTGAGATCGCTGAGCTTCGACAGCTGCTCGAGGACGTGAGTTTTCCTCTTCTCTCCCTTCCTCATTCCTTTTCGCTTCTGAAATCTGACACTGCGTTTCTCCTCCTCCATCAGCACCGACACTACACTGGTTCCGAGATCGCCGATCGAGTGCTGAGGGACTTCCACCACGTGAGTTCTGTTTTTCGTTTCCTCCTCTTCAACCGGAACGAACTTCGCTGATCTTTCCAACTCCCTTCCTCGCCAGGTCCTTCCCCTCTTCGTCCGAGTCATGCCCACCGACTACAAGCGAGTCCTCGACGAGCAGGAGGCCCGAATAAAGGACGAGAGGAAGCGAATGTCGACCATCGAGCTCGTTCCTTCTCAAACCGCCAGCCAAGTCGATCTCGTCGCTTCCGGACATGAAGACTTGCTCCTTCCCAAGGAGTCCCTCTCCCGAGCCCTCAGCTCTCTCTCTCCTCTCTCCACCCCTCGTCACGAGCCCAGCGTCGTTGATCTCGAGGACTCGATGCTCGATGAGAAGACCACCCGAGAGCGGCTGTCGAAACTCGACAAGACGCGAGGTTTCATGAAGTACAAGCGACTGAATGAAGCCTACCGACCGCCTCGAAAGAGAGTCAGAGATTGGAAGGAGATCTCCACTAGGTTGACCGAGGCGGAGCTCAAGTACCAGTGAGTTCTCTCATCCCTCTGCGTTCAGGCTCTAGTTCAAGCCGACCGTTCTTCGAGGCTTCGCTGACCTCCTCCTCTCCTCTTCTCTCCAGATCTGCGCGATGCATGGACTGTGGAGGTGTGCTACATTCCTTCTCTGATCTGAAGCCCTCTCTGTGGGAAGGCGAGAGTCAATGCTGACGTTGCTTTCCCTTTCCTCCCTTTCTTCGCGCGATCCCTAGTGCCCTTCTGCCAGTCTGACGCCGGTACATTCGATTTTTCGCGATCACGGAAGTCCTCATCGACGAGCGAGTCCAGGACAAGCTGACTCTTTCTCCAACTCTCGTCCTCCTCGCGCTCTTTCTCTTTCCTCTTTTCTAGGATGCCCTATCTCGAACGTCATTCCAAAGTGGAACGATCTCGTCTTCAAGGGACAGTGGAAGGACGCTCTCTACCGTCTTCTTCTCACCAACAACTTCCCTGAGTGAGCATCATCTCGTCCCTCCCTTCCCCCCCAACCTTTGACTGATTCGACTCCTTCTCCTCAGGTTCACCGGTCGAGTCTGCCCTGCTCCCTGCGAAGGAGCCTGTGTTCTCGGAATCAACGAGCTTCCTGTTGGAATCAAGAGCATCGGTGAGTTCTACGTCTCGCTCCAGTTCTGCGACGCGTCGAAAGAACCGAGCGTTCGAGCTGACGTCTTTGCCTCTTAATCTCTTCCTCAGAGTGCGCGATCATCGACAAGGGATTCGAGATGGGATGGATGGTTCCCAAGCCTCCCGTCACTCGATCTGGAAAGAGCGTTGCCATCATCGGATCCGGACCTGCTGGTCTCTCTTGCGGTCAGTTCTCGATCTCGCTCACCTTCTCTTTCGCTTCCGCTGACTTCGATCTATTCCTCTCCAGCCGATCAACTGAACAAGGCTGGTCACTCCGTCACTGTCTACGACCGAAACGATCGATTCGGAGGATTGTGCGTTTCAGACTCCTTCAGTTCCGCCTCGAAGCTCTCCTTCTGACCTTCGATCTCTTCCTTCGCTCGTACACAGGCTCATGTACGGAATTCCTAACATGAAGCTCGACAAGGGAGTCGTCCAGCGACGAATCGATCTCATGGCCGCCGAGGGAATCGTGAGTTCGCAATCCCGTCCCTTTTCTTCGACCTCGACGCGTTCACGCGCTGACTTCCCTTCTTCTCCTCTCTTTCACAGAACTTCGTCGCCAACGCCAACGTTGGAGTGGATATCGACGCATCGACCATTCGAGAGCAGTCGGACGCCGTTGTCCTCGCCACCGGAGCTACCTGGCCTCGAGATCTCAAGATCAAGAACCGAGATGCCGACGGCATCCACTTCGCCATGGACTTCCTCCAGGTGAGTCTCAACGCCCCTCTCATCCCCTTTATCGACGAAGGCTGACCTTTGGGCCTTCATCTCACACAGCTCAACACTGCTTCTCTTCTCGACTCGGGACTCGAGAACGACGCCTACATCAACGCGAAGGGAAAGAACGTTATCGTCATCGGAGGTGGAGGTGAGATCGTCTACGCTTCCAGATTGACGAAAATGCATTACTGACCTGTTTCTCTCTGTCCAGATACCGGAAATGACTGCATCGGAACCTCTATGCGACACGGAGGTGAGTCGTTCGACACGCTCGAGCCCGTCGACTCGCTCTGGCTTTCGCTGACCATTTTCTGCTGCTTTCCTTGCATTACCGTGAAAAGCCAAATCGGTCACCAACTTCGAGCTTCTTCCCAAGCCCCCTGCGACTCGAGGTGAGTCGCTCTCCGTGTTTCGACGCGTCGTGCCCGCTCTGACCTTTTTGTTCTTCTTCTTCCTCAGCTCGAGACAACCCCTGGCCTACCTACCCTCGAGTCTTCCGAGTCGATTACGGACATGCTGAGGTCTCGGCTCACTTCGGTCACGATCCTCGAGGTTCGCAGCTTCATTCTACTTGACTCGGAACAGTTCATCGCGCTGACTCTTTTTCCTTTCTGCTTCCTTCCACAGAGTACTCCATCTCCACCAAGGACTTCGTCAAGGATGAGAACGGGAAGCTTACTGGACTCAACACCGTCCGAGTTGAGTGGACGAAGGATGCTGGAGGAGCTTGGAAGATGGAGGAGGTCGTGAGTCTTGTTTCGAAACTTCGTCGCCTCGAAGAGATCTCCACTGACTCGTCGCTCGTCCTTCTTTCCTCCTCTTCAGATTGGATCGGAGAAGTTCTTCCCCGCCGATCTCGTCTTCCTTGCCCTTGGATTCCTCGGTCCTCAGCAGGAGCTCATCAAGTCGCTGGACGTCGCCACCGATGGACGCAGCAACATCAAAACTCCCAACCTCGTTCGTCGACCTCTTCTTCCTTTCGCAACCTCTTCTTTCGCTCTTTACTGATTATTCCTCTCGTCTCTCATCTCACAGAAGTACAGCACCAACGTCGATGGTGTCTTCGCGGCAGGAGACGTGAGTTCCCACAGCTCGGCTTCATCAGCGTTCTCCTCGCTGACTCTCAGTTTCCTCTCTCTTTCTTCTCAATCTTCAGGCTCGACGAGGACAATCGCTCATCGTTTGGGGCATCAGGGAGGGAAGAGGAGCCGCCGTCGACGTCGACCGATACCTCACTGGATCTTCCATCTTGCCCAGCCGAGGAGGAATCAAGGAGAGGACTTGGGATATTCCCTCGACTACCTCTTGCAAGAAGGAGGAAGCCGACGTCAAGCTCGAGGAGCCCGAGACTGTATCGGTCGAGGCTTAGGTAGACTAGATCTTGACGCTTTGTCTCTCTTTTTCTCTCTCTCCCGCTTTTGCCATGTTCGGAACTTTCGTCGTCGACGCGTTTCTCTTTTTCTGTTTTCACGATCTCTCCTTCCTCTCTTTTTCTTCGGATTCCGTGTTCTTCTTACATAATGCCTCTCCTTCCTTTCTCCATACTCTCGCTTCTAGTCTATTGGTCCGTTCTCACACCTGCTCTGTAACGAATCGAATGCTGGTTTTCTCTCTCTTCCTCCCCCCACTTCCTTCTTCTCCCTTCCCGTCTCTGCCACGCGACGCTGAGGGAGACTTCAACCCTACCATCCGTGTCCGGAAGAAGCTGTTCTTTCTGATATTTCTCCGTATTATACTAAGCAAGGGAAGGGATGAAAAGTCTCTCATATTCTTCGCGTCATTCCTTCTCTTTGCCTTGATCCGGATCGAGCAAACGCAGCAAGCAAGTGCATCTATAAGCACTAAGAAGCAACCAAAAACAAAAGCTAGAGTACTAAGTGAAGAAAGAAAGAAAGGAGAACCATCAAAACAGTCGTTAAAATCGAAAAGTCGTCGCGTAAACAAAAAAAAAGGGGAAAGGCTCGTCGGTCGGTTTCATCAAAAACTAAAACTCCCTCTTCCTCGATCCTCCACTCGAACAACTCCCCCCTACTCCAACCCCTCGACTCATGCTCACTCCATCCACCCCAACCCCAGCACTACTCGCAAGACTAGCAGTTTCGCTGATATCTTCTCCTCCCGTTCCAGTTCCAGCAGCGGCAGCAGCTCCGTTCAAGCTCGCTCCACTGACTTCCCTTCCTCTACTACTACTATTCCCACCCCCCTTCTTCTTCCACGCACTCGGCACTCCAATCTTTTTCGACGACGACGTAGGGACGTTGTTCGTCGTCGATGATATCTGCTGCTTCAAAGGACTCGATCCGACCTTCCCATTCCCATTCGCAGCAACAACGATGTAGCTCCCGTCCTCGGTATCCCTCTCCGCTGAGGGAGGAGGAGGAACCCCGACCGACACATCGGTGTTGGCGGTTGATGAACGAGAGAGAGGAGGAGGAGGTGGTGGCATGGGGATGGTGAAGGGTCCCGCGACGTTTGAAGGTCTTGGGTTGAAGATAGCTTCGATGATACTCTCCGTTGCCGTTGGAGCGAAGAAAGCTGGTGGAGTAGTTGTTGAGGTGGTTCCTCGTGCGGGAGAAGACGTTCTGGATCGGTGGGTGTTGAACGGGAGAGATGGTTTGGGAGTGGTGTTGTTGAGATTGAGAGGAAGGGTGAGGTTGGAGGATCCTTTGATCGAGGAGGTGGCTGAGGCGGTGGGGAGGTAGAGGGAGGCTGAGGAGGAGGGATTGTTGTTGTTCTTTCCTGCGGTGGAAGAGGAAGAGGAGGTGTTGGTGGTGGAGGAACAGAAGGAGACGGAGGAAAGGGAGGTGGATTTGTTGTTGAGGAGAGCGGCGTTGGGTGTGAGGAGAGAGGTGAGGTTTTGGGAGGAGTTTTGGGAGGAGTTTCGGGTGGAGGGTGGGAGGGAGGAGGCAGGTGTTTGAGAGGAGGAAGAAGGACGGGATTGTTGCTGGGGAGGAAGAGAAGGAAAGAGAGAGAGGAGAGGGGTGAGGATGGGGTTCGACTGAACGCGGAGGAGAAACGAAGGAGTGCGCTTACTTTCAGGGCGAGGGAAGTCGTAGAGAGTGCTGGTGAAGAAGGAGACGCGTGTACTAAGAAGCGACGAAGATACGAAAGCTCAAAGTCAGTTATTCGTTCAAAAGAAGAAGAAAAATCGACGCGAATCAAAACCGAACGCTCACCATCTCCTATCGGCCTCGTATGATTCCCAACCAGATTCTCCAACCCAGCCCCAGCAGCCTGACCCTTCGAGACCGGTATCCTAGTTATCCAAACCAGCAAAAAAAAACCCTGATCAGCTCTCTTCTCCTCTGCTCTCCGTCCCTCGTCTCGCGACTCACGAAATCCAACTCCTCTGCCCTCCAATCTGCACAAGCTCGATGCTCAACTGTCAAACCCCAACCAAGCCACCACCGAAAGTCAGCTATCTGTCGTCTTCTCGCGAACGTCAAGAGAGAGAGAGAGAGAGAGAAAGAAAGGGAGGAAGGAAAGAGCAAGGGCTGTTTTCACTGACCTTGATCGTCGCATTCGTCTTCCCGTCATCCAAAAGGTACCTCCTCGTCACCTTCCCCTTCCCTGCAAACTCTGCTAGGTTCAAGACGAGTTGACCTAGTCGAGCGGATTTCTCGGATTCGTGGAAGGAGAGGTGCTGTTTGACGAACGAACGAACGAACGCGAATCCAAACCCCCCAAGCCCAAAAACTCAATCAGTTTTTTGTTTTCTTTCTCTCTCTCTCTCTCTCTCTCTCTCTCTCTCTCTATTCCTTCTTCCTCCCTCCCTTCATCCCTCCTTCGCGTATTGCAACTCAACTCACCTGATGAACCACGACCCTCATCTCCCTCTCCCCCAACACTCCCAACCTCTCCTTCCCCGCCCCAACAGCGATCCTAACCTGACTCCTCACCTCCTGAGACCAGATACACGCATGATCTCGGATCTCTACACCCTCGGTTTGACCTTTGGAGGAAGTTGAGAAGGTTTGGCCGTCGTGTTCGACTTTTGAGCGCCGTCGCGAAAGAGTCTGTCTTTGTTCGATTTTCTTCGCGATGCTGTTGAGACTGCTTCGGGATTTGGATCTGCTGAGGAGATGATGGCTGGTGGTTAGGGAAGAGGAGAGTCGGTTGTTGTTGTTGTCGGTAGACGATTGGCGAAGGGAGGAGGAGGAGGAGGAGGTTGAAGTTGAGGAGTCTGAGGAGGAGCGGGAGTTGGAAGTGGAGTCGTTGGAGTTTGTTGAGTTTGAGGAGGAGTTGGTAGTTGTTTGAGTTAAGGCTGTTGATGAGAAGGAGGTTGAGGTGGGTGTTTTCTTGAGTTGGGAGGAGGAGGAGAGGGAGGAGACTGAGCGGGGACGAGGGGGAGGAGCATCCGTTGAGGTTGAAGGGTGAGCATGAGCCTGAGTGTGAGTGTGAGTGTGGTGGTGCTGGTGGTGACGTTGGCGTGGTGGTGTTGGTGGCTTGGGAGAGAGAAGCGACTCGGATTTCTCTGCGAAAACAAACACCAAAGAGCGGAAGGGGAGAAGGGGTGTGTTGAGCTTCTCCCCTCTCTCTCATTCAAGCCATCCCACCTTGTCTCACTCACCTTTGAGTACATGCTCTGAGTGCGCAGCCTTTGAACTCTTGAACTTCCATTCTACCGAGAAGGTTCCACTGACGAGAGGCACGTTCTGGAGGTCGTGAATCTCGAGAGCGACCTCAAAGTCGGCGTGTCGGCCAGGGAGAAGACTCAGAACTGCCAGAACAATCAAACGAAAGGTCAGCGAGAGAGCTTGAAGGGAGATATATAAAGAGATGTGGAGACTTACGACCCATCAGACGAATCGGTTGGGGAGGGGGTGGAGGAGAAGGGAGAAGGGAAGCGTCGTGGTTGAGCTCGAGCTTAGATTCGTCGTTGTTTTCCCGGGGGCCTTCCCGTTTCGTTCGTGGGTTGGCTTTAGGAGCAGGGAAGTCGTAGAGAGGAGGGAGAGGTGTTGATGGTGAGATGTCCAGCTGCTAGCATCCCCAACGGGTTTTCTGGGCTCGTGGTTAGGAGTCAACCAAAAACACGAGAGGGAGGAGCCAAAGAGCGAGCTGACACAGAGCCCGACATACTTGTTTGAAGGCGTCGTCGGCCTAGAATCGAGTGTAGGCTTTTTTTAACTTAGAGGAAGGTTTTCATCAGCCAAGCTTGGACGGGACGTGAAAAGTGGCGGGAGAATTTCGAGAGAAGAGGCGAAGGGCAGAGGAGAGAGGACGGAGAGAAGAGGAACTAAAGCGGGGAGGTCGACGCGTCGACTGTTTTGACGATTTCGTTCAGACCTACCTTGAGAGAGGAAACGGTGGTGGAGATGTGAACACGATATATAGTTTATAAGAGGATTCAGTCTAGATCTAATCGCTAGATTCCTTCTTCGCTGACCGAGCTTCGTGCCATCTGACGACCGACGGATGAGGTTTGACGCTGGGCGACGACCAAAACGCAAAGGAGACGAGATCAGCGTGTGAAGAAAAAGAGAGGGCTGATTGGGGAGAAAATAAGAGCTTACACGCTCTCCGAGAAGTTGGTGATCTGCAGCGTCTCGAGCTGTCGACAACGGGAAGCAGCGACTGGGGTCGCTAGCGGAGTCGGTTAGTTTACTACTCTATTGTACGGCTACTCGTGACACTAGAAAAAAAAGGCAATCTTTGGACGGGGGTAGTGTGTGAGTAGAAAACCAAACCTACCGTAAGCCTGTCCTTTCTCAAATACTTTGCGGAAGTCGACCTTGACTCTGGAGAGCGAGAAGGAGAGAGGAGGAATTTTCAGAGGTTAGAAAAGAAGGTGAGAGCGAGAAGAGAGGTTTTGAGGAAGGACGAACCTCTCGAGCGTCTTTCCTTGGGACTGAAGAGGTGGAAGAGAAAGGAGGTCAGCTTTGGCGATGAGAGAGACAAAGGAGTCCAACCTGAAGATTGAAGCGAACCTTGTGTATCGAGATAGCCCAAGAAAGGATGAGAGGAATCTGAAGGTAGGCCGTGAAGTAGAGGTCAGCTGAGCTTGAGAAGAAGAAGACGCGTCCTCGGGGCACAGAGAAGCAGACGAACCTGAATCCTCTGTGCCAAGATCGTTCCATTAGCAGTAGTCACATCGAAAGATGACGCCGCAACGAGTCTTAAGACTTTCTGTCCCTTCACGATAAACTGTGGCGCGAGGGAAGAAAGGAGCAAGATGGGTTCAACTTGGAACGAGACTCCAGATCGAGAGACGAACGAACCTCCACCAGCGGATATTCCATCTCCTCGTTCGCGAAAGCATACAGCTTCCTGTGTCCAAATCGGAAGGCACCGAAGGGAACGGAGTCGGTTCCTTCCTCCAGACACGTCGGTGAGTGGAACGAGAGGACGCGACCGACGGAACCGTTGACGAGCCCACTGTCGGCGTGATCTGGGTCGTTTTGGATGAGCATGACTGATGCTCCGACCTGGGAGGAATATATTCAAGAGAGAGAGAAGGAGCTTGATCAGTGACGGGGAGGAGGGGGGAGGGAAAGGAAAAGGAGAGAGAGAGAGGGGGAGGAGAGAAGAAAAACGCGACCGACCTTGAGCTGAAGAATACGTGGTGCTGTGAGACCCGCCAGGCCACCTTGAACGGCCGAGTCGGACATACGAGGTTCCCGGCTCTCCTTCGAACCAGCGTAGTCTACAGAAGGCGGAAGAAGAGAGTGTAAGCGAGGTATTGCGAGAGAGTGGAGAGAAGGGGATCGAAACGAACCCCTGCTGTAGAACTCGTGAAGTCGATGAGCCTTCGGCAAATTCCGAAGATGAGCTAGGTTTGATTTATCGGCTGCAGAGTCGGGAAAGAAGGGCAGTCAGATTCGAAGAGCCAGCAGGCGAGCTGGAGGGCAATGAGACGAACCCTGAGAGTTGACCGGGTAGCTGAAATGCGAGAGAAGTAGAGGTGAGCTCGTGTTCGTTCTCCTCTTCCAGACTCACAAAACGAGACTCGGAGGTGACTAACAGTTCAACAGGATCTACTCCGTCCTCGTAAACGATCTCTCGCTCGAGTTCTTTCAAACACGAGATCGAGTGCTCGTCGAGCTTTCCGTGACGCATCTGGTCTAGCACCTTGACGAACGCTGGAAGAGATAGATAGAAGAAGAGAGATTCAGTGGACATCTTCTTGCCGCAGAGGAAATGGTAAAACTCACTCGGATCAGCCTGCCGAAAGACCTGCTGCAGGTCGACCTCAGTTCTCATCGTCGCGGCCCAGCTATCAGCTTCGAAAGCAAACTTGGCTGTACTCCCTCTATCCACAACAGGAGGAAGCTGCCAGAAGTCACCGACGCAGATGACCTGTCGACATAGAGGAAGAAACGCGTCGAGGATCAGCGGGAAGCGAAAGGACTACGTGACGCTCGTTTCGCGGCGAAGGAGGGGATCGAAACGTACCTGTATTCCACCGAACGGAAGACGGTTCCTTCTCGTGAGTCGACCGAGCTCTTCTAGTTTGTCGACTGACGTAGGAACGGAAACGGGAGGGACAAGTCAACGGACGCGAGGCGAGAAGCTGGAGGAGAGAAAGGACGGGACTCACAGAGATTTCCGTCGATCATGGAGCTACAGTTGAAAGATCCAAGGTCAGATTCGATATTTCAAAGGATGCGTGAGACGAGGAGAGACGTACATCTCGTCGATAATCTGACGATGTCGAAGAGAAATCGTCAAAGAGTGATGAGCTTCACGGCTCGTCCCAGAACGCTGAAGCTGCTACAGCGAAGATCAGGATTGAAGATTGAATACCAACTAGCACATCGGTACTGATCCAGTTGTCAAGATGCTCTGATCATCGAGAGAGAACGCGAACAAGTCAGACGACGCGTACAAAGATCAACGGAATCGACCGGCGCCCTTCCCTCATCTCCTGCCTTGGGCCTTGCTCTCTCCTGGATCTGCTAAAGAAAGATTGAAATCTACTCACTAGAAGTCTTGTACCCCGCCCACTTCATGTAGTAGTCCTCCGGCTGCTCCTTCCCCAATCCAATCCCCGCCCAAGAGTGCAAGGTCGTTCCACCGAGGTTGACTGCTGCCACTCCAGTCGAAGCAGTGACGGCCACCGTCCGAGGTGTTGACGAAGGAGAACGGAGAGCTTTGATGATGTGTTTGAGGAGGAGAGATTTACCGGTTCCTGATTGAGGCAAAGCGTGAGAGAGAAAGGGAGGGAGGAGGTGAGCTCCCCTTCACTCGAAGCTCGAAGTTTGGAGTGAAATTCTACGAGAAGACGAGGAAGTTACAAGCTTACCTGCTGATCCAGTAAAGAATACGCTCTGGGAAGAGAGGTGCGGACGCTGCTCAGCTTCAAGGAGTAGAACGGGGTGATGAGGGAGGTCGAGACGAAGGAAGGAAGGAGAGCGAGAAAGATCGAGGCTCACCTCTCCATTCTCCACGAGCTTCAACACGGCCTGCTGCTCCTCCGAAAGCTGCACCCCAGCCTCTATATCAGGGATCGATAGCACAGCAGTACTTTCCGTGGTATGAGACGCTATGCATCTTCGTTGGTGTATCGACGAGGGTGAGGGAAGGGAGGTGGAAAGTGGGAGGAAGGAGCGTGAGCTGCGGAAAGTCGAAACTGGTCGTTTGGGCTGAGCTAGAGGGCGAAGGGACAGAGGTCGAAGAGAGTGCGGTAGCCGAGATGGAAGGAGATGAGAAGATAGAGATGGTCGACCGAGAAGACAGGAGGCGAAAGCCATTCAAGGGAGGAAAGGGAGGGGGGGTGTTGGTGGAAGCTCGCAGAGGCGAAGTTGAGCTCGATCATCCTCGCCGTCGTCGGACCGCGTTTTTTTCTCACCTTCGACAGGATTTGGCTTTCAGAGATCTAGGATATGAGCGTGATTTATAGAAGTCGTATAAAAGGCAAGAGACAGAAACCCCTAGAAGAATCAACCCCTCAACCCGTGCTCGCCTCAACAGCATCGGCGACCTCCAAAGCCTGCATTCGCTCGATGATCGTCGACGCCATCTGCTCGCCATACTGCCAGCTGGAACAAGCGGAAAGGCAGAGTACCGAAGGGAAAGATCAGCTTTGATTTCGAAGTCGGGAAGAAGACAGCAGAGAAGAGGGACGGGAAAGAAGAACGAACACTTGTCCCATTCTTCTCATGGCCAGGACGAGAACCTCGATGTCGACAATGAGAGCTGAAGCACCTGAAGAGGAGAGAGCCGACGAAGGAATATTTAGTGCTTGAGAGGGAGAGGCATGGAAGGAGAGATAACTCACGATCCATTTGCCCTTCTCGTCGCAACGTCTTGATCTCCTCCATCAGGATTCGAGTTTGGAGTCGCCAAAGAACGATGAGGAAGATGTCCTGTTCGAAGATTAAGGTCAGTGTTTGTCGGAGAGACATTCGCCGTGAAAGATAACTCACAAGCTGACCGACTATCGAGCGAGAGAGGTGAAGAAAGAAAGTCAGGATCGACGCGCTCGAGAGGAGATCAAGGGAGAGGAGCTCACAATCGACGTCAACAACGACCTGAATGAGCTGTACCGCAGCCGTAGCAGCATTCGAAGCCTTGATCCGATAGGACGGGTCGAACTGCGACGCCTCGGAGTAGAGGAGAACGAACGACGTCAAGATGATCGCATGGAGGGAGAAGAGGGAGGGCGAGATTCCGATCTTGACGTTGAGTGGGGAGGGTCCATCGTAGGTTCCTTGGTCATAATGGAGACTCGTGTCGCTGAAAAGGAGAAGAAGATAAACCACGAGACGGGGGCGGGAGCGGTCAGTTGGCGGTCGACTTCCGTTTCACAAACGAGAGAGAAAAAGACAGAGAGAGTTCTCACTTCATCCAAGCTGGGATCCCGCCGAGTTGAGGTCTTGCTACGTCCCGGTACTGG
Organism: Mrakia blollopis; assembly: GCA_000950635.1. NCBI lineage: Eukaryota > Fungi > Basidiomycota > Tremellomycetes > Cystofilobasidiales > Mrakiaceae > Mrakia > Mrakia blollopis. The sequence goes on along the minus strand of BBPU01000023.1, from coordinate 67,196 downwards.
ACTGGAAGCGAAGATGAGAACGCTGAGAGAGCTCGTTCGAGTCGAAGCAGCTCTTCTGGAAGAGGACGAGGCGGTATAAGTGGGGATGGATCCGTGGCTGAACTGCTTGTGGGTATAGAAGAGTATCGACGAGGGACCGACGGCATTCCGTCCTTCGGCGAGCTCGAGTTGGATGGAGAGGAGGTGGAGGACTCGGGAGAGTTGGAAGACGACGGAGTTGCGAGTCGGACTGGTCGAGGACGGTTGGCGTATTCGCTTTGGAGACTGAATAAGGAAGTAGATCTGCTTAGCCGAGGCTGGAGGAAGAAGGAACGAAGAAAACGATCTTACCTCGGCTGAAGGAAGTGGTCGGGGAGAGAAGCACTGGCGGAGAGAAGAGCCATCGCCTCGAGGAGGATTCCTCCGAGCGATTCCGTCGAGCGAGGCGCTGGATTTGGATCGTAGAGGTCGCTGATGCATCTGAAGTCAGATTCCTTGAGTATTCCCTGGAGAGAGAGGATAGGATTCGACAAGAGAGTTGAGTTAAAGAAGGTTCTGATTCGCGTGAAAACGCGTCGAAGGCGAGAAGAGGAGGAAGCGTCGACCAAAATGAGAAGGACGGATACTTACTCGTTCGTAGTCCTCAAGCTGCAAAAAATAGCAGATGAGTGGTCAGCGGCTGATTTCATGCGAGAAGAAAAGGAGGGGATTGAACGCGTACGGGTCGAGGGAAAGGCGTCTCGATTTCGGCGTGAGTCAATCCGCTTCGTCCCGTCGCGATACCTCCGGTTTGGTCCAGTACTACCAGGGAAGGAAGAAAGAAAGAAAGAAAGAAAGAAAGGTCAGTTTTCTGAGTAAGGGATGAAAACAAGAGAAGGAGGACTCGCTGAAAGCTCCCCAGAAAGCCCAGACTCGTTCCCCAAGCTCGATCCCGTCTTTAGGAGGACTCAGAGCTACTGACGGCCAGGTCGAATGCCAAGCAGCGGACTGAGATTGGACGGAAACTCCCTCGGCGAAACATTGCATGGCAAAGACGATGTCGACGGCGGAGAGTCGATGGAGACGACAGCCTTGGGCGATCCTCATCGTCGTCTGAACGAAAACGCAAAGCCTAGTCAGCGACGAGCGAGGTTCCTTCGAAGAAGGAGGAAAAGACGACTCACTCCTCCCTGGACCCAGCCTTCCATAAATCTCGACTTGGAGTCTGGAAGATCGAAGGAGAAAGAATCAGAGACTGCCGAAGAAACGACGAGACGCGAGACGTGAGAAGGGAAAGAACGCACACATGTAACTGGTGAGAAGCATAGAAGCCTGTATGCAGTGAACGAGACGTTGATCCGTATACGAACCGATCCCGATCTCGAGTTGTCGACGGGCGAGGACCAAGAAGGTGTCCTCGAGATCTCGTATCTCTGGGTTCGTAGAGAATCTCGACGCCGTCGTGTACATCGCGAAGAGCAGAGCGGGAGCTGGTCGAGTATCGGGAGGTCCATCGAGTGATCTATTTAGCGAGCGGAGGAGAAGAATGTTGAAATAGATCTCAGTCGACCACTCGAAGGTCGCGACGCGTCGATGTTTGGCAGCGACTCACCCGAGAAGCCTTCCGACGTGATTGACCAAGCAGAACTGCCGTCTCCGTTGCAAAAACAGTCCGAAAAGATGCTCGCGCACTCCTGCAGGAAGTTGAGTTCCGTCTCCCCAATCCCAGTCGCGAGGAATCGTGAACGAAGAAGAGTTTGAAGGAGGGAGAGAGGGAGGGAGAGGTTGAGCCTGAGCTGGAGGTGGAGCTTGATCTTGCTGCTGTTGCTTACTGGGAGAGGAATCGAATCCCTGGAGACCAAAGTCGAACGGAGGTTGATCGGAGAGGGAGGAGAAGAGGTTGAGATCGAGGGGAGGGGAGGAGGCTTGCGAGAGGTTGTTGAGGTCCCAGAACGACGTGTCCGGTTGAGGTAGAGAAGATGACGACGACAACGAGTACGGATGGTAGTTGGGAGGAGAGACGGGTGGTAGGGCGCTAAAGGGCGAAGGGTTCCAGGTGGGATGAGTTGGGCTGACGTTCGAGTCGAGAGGTTGGGTTGGAGGAGGACCTGGAGGGAGGAGCGAGGACCAATCCTGTAGGAACGAGAACCCTGTTTGACCTCTGACATCCATCGACGAGTCCATCATTCCTCCATCTGGATTGGGATCTCCTTTGAAGAGCTCCTGGAGAGCGAGCGAGAAAGCCTGTTGCTCTTCGACGCGAGGTCCTCGGCCGGAGGTGAGTTTCGGTGGTCTCGAAGGGTAAGGGAAGGTAGTGAAGGAGGCAGTTCGATCTTTGACGGTATCACGGTTGGGTTGAGCTGAAGGAGAGGGTCCGTGGGGGTTCATCTGGGCGACGAGGATCGATTCGAGACCGGCTGAAGGGAGATGGAGAGGAAAGGGAAAGGATCAGTGCTCGTTTGAGCTGAAGAGTCGAGAAACGTCTGACTCACCTATCTTGTCTTCCAATATCTTAACGCGAGACGACTTTGGTTTACCGGGCTCGTCGAAAGTGCAGTCGATGTTGTGCTGGGTGAAAGCGAGGGTAGGATCGGGCAAGGGTCGATAGTCAGCTTCGTCGAGACCTCGGGACGGGACAAGGGTGAAGATTTTGAGCTGACCTTGATGCAGGTCGGACACGGAGCGGTTCCAGTGCATCTCTGAGCAGAGTAAGTTGAAGGTGTTGAGCGTTGGAAGAGTGAATAGGGCGAGATGAGGCATGGAAGAAGGAAGAGGAGGAACGAAGCGAGCTCACCAGTTTCCTCTTTCGACCTGAAACGATCCCAGAACAACCAAAGAAAGCCCATCAGTATAGAAGTGGACGTATGCTTCTATCCACTCTCTATCACTCACAGTACAAACAAGCTCCACCTCTTTTCAATGCCTTCCCACTACTCCCTCCTCCTCCTTCAGCCGTTCCACCACCTCCTCGATCTTCTCCTCCTCCTCGTGAACCTCCCGCTGCTGCTGCTTCTCCCCCATCCGAAGGTCGACGAATTCCAGTAGATCCATATTCACTCCCTCCGAAGTATGAAGCTCCGTACTGATCCATAGCGAGGGTCGATGCTGGTGGTTTGAGGCGGAAGAAGGAGAGAATCAACGAGCCTAAGCTCGTCGACCCAAAGAGCGCCGCAGGAGACCGAAGAGGACAGGTTTGGCTGTAAGGTGACGACCTTCATCTCTCCCAACCTCTCCCAGTTACTTCTGGGATGCGCTCTTGAACGCGTGCGGGCAAGGTAGGCTAGCTCATTCAGAAAATCTGCAGAGAGAAAGAAGGGAAGTTGAGGAGCTCACGCCCACGCCGCTTCTGCGAGCTTCGTGAATTCAACGAGGTGGTGGTATTTAATTCAGCCCACTTTTCAGCCAAGAATTGAGGAAAGGGTTCTGGGAGACAGATAGGAGATCGAAAGAGAAGGCTGGCAGAAAAGCTGCTCGAACGGAGAGAGATCCCCGTCGACCCCTTCTCCTCCCTCCCGCTCGATAACGATATCTTTCCCTGAGAGAAGAGGATGGCCAATGCGCGAGTTTCACTTCCATCAACCCGATGGTACGACGACTTAGTATTCGTACAAGAACTGTTCAATCCAGCTGAGCAGGTCTCCCCTTTCCTCCAGGTCCAAGGTACTCCGTCCACCACTCCTCGAAGGTCTTCTCCTCGTTCCAGACGATGCCGTTCACTTCCAGAGAAACAAGGGAAAGTTGAGTATCCTGCGGGTGAAAGTCGTGAGAGATGAAGGGAGATATATCAGCGTCCGTTTCGCTCTCTCCCTCCGCTCGTCGCGTCGCGTCGCGTCCCGCCCGTCTCTCTCCCCCTTCGACACCCTTTATTCCTACACTGAAACCCCCAAGTCTCGAAAAAGAAAAGCTCACCTTTGGTCTCACGACTCCCTCAGCAGGGGCACTCCCATTCTCGACAAGATGACTCAATCCCAACTCCTCGTCGGTTTCTCCTCCCTTCTCGCTCTTCAACGCTATCGCCACCACGCGGCACATCTCCATCTTCGTGAACGGTCTTTTGGAAGAAAAGTGGAGGATCAGACCTTTCTGAGAGGTGGTCGAGGTCGAGAGAGAAGCAGGAGGAGGAGGGAATCGATGGACGATTTGGAGGAGCGTTCGAGCGACGTCGTAGACGTTGGTAGGGTAGCGGGTTTGGTAGGTGTCCACTGCAGGGATTCGAGAGAAAAATATCAAAAGGAGAAAAGGAGGAGGTGATGGGGTCTCAGCGTCGTAGAGGGAGAAGAGGAGGAAGAGAAGAAGGGTTAAGATGAGCCGCCGAGGAAGAGAGAACAGAATTGGATGAACGAACTCTGATAGGTCTTCCCCGAGGAGGAGTCCATGACGACGTCGAGAAGGAAGTTGACAGGTCCTTCGGTGTTGTACTCGGTTGGCCCGTACCTGCGAGAAGAAGGAAGACAAAGGAAAAGAAAGCAAGACGAGAAGGAGGAAACAAAGGGATCAGCTCCGTTGTTCTGTCTCTCATCGGCTTCGAGCTTCTGCTCATCTCCAAAGATGAAACTGCAACATCTCTCCCCACCTGATGGAGGACCATCATGCTGGAGGAACGAGAAACGAGCACGGGAGCAGGTGAAAGAAGAGAGACGCGACCTACAGAATCGGAACCCTCAGGACCACACCCATCCCTCCAGCCTCGTCCTCGTCCAGCACAGCAAGCTCTCCTTCTCGCTTGGTCACTCCGTAGAACTGGAGAGGCTCGGGTTCTGAAGTGGTCTCGTATGGAGGGCTGGAAAGAGAAGTGAGAGTGAGCGAGAGCGCGGGAAACGTTGGGAGGGAAAGAAGGAAGAAACGCACGCTGTCCCAGGGAAGACGTCTGGAAGGGAAGATGGAGCAGGGTGATTCGATCAGCGAGTGCCGAATACGAAAAGAGATAAGAGAGAGAGAGAGAGAGAGAGAGAGAGAGAGAGAGAGCTCACAATCCGTCGAGATGTAGACGAGACGGAAGTTGAACTTCTTTGCGAGTCGAGCGAGGTGTCGAGGGACCTCAGCGTTGATCTTGCGAGCTTTTTCGGGGTCTTGAGCTGAGGCATCGGGTCCTGAAAGAGTAAAGACCATGGGCGGGAGCGAAGAAGAAGTGATGAGCTTCGACGCGGGGACGAAGAGAGAGAGGATCAAAGACGAGATGGACGGAACGAACTCCTTTCAGCCGCGCAATGGATGACGACTGCAGCAGCAGAAAGGAAGAAAAGAAAAAAACGTCAGAGTAGGGTATGAGATGGGAGAAACTACCAGGGGACGAACACTGAGGTCTCTCGAGCTCGAAGAAGGCTTCTACGGCTTGATGATCCAGGAGGTCGAGTTTGGTGAGCTTGGAATCCGAGGATCGAGTGAAAGCGAGACCTCGAACTGCTCGCCACAGAGGATATGGATCAGCTCAATTTCATCAAGGCAAGATGGAGAGAAGCCTAGCGTACCTTCTAGATCCTTCTCGTTGCTGAAGACCTCGAGAACAGCTCGTCCTAGCAGACCTGAAGCGCCTGTTGAGCTCGAGAGAAGGAGGAGAGAGCGTCGAAAGTCAGGACCTCTGGCTTCGTTCGGCAAATTTCAAGCTGGTAGTCCTCTTGTCTACTTTCCTGTTATGATTACCTTCATCTTACAAGTCTAGAGAGGATGTTTTGGTTAGAAAAGGTTGTTGTTGGGCCAATGAGAGTGCTCGCCTTCCCTCCGTCTGACCCCTTCGAGTTTTCCTCTCCTCCTCGTTTCCTCCAACCTCGACTCTCTCTCTCTCCCTTCCCCCCTCTCCTTTCCCCTCCCCTCCCTTTCCCTTCCCCTCCCTTCGTCCTCTCCTTTTCGCCAGGATGACTGCTCTCCGAACCTCGCGGGTGTTCATCAACGCTCCCTCTACGGCTCCTCTTTCTCTCTCCTCGCGAAGTGGGTTCCCTTCCTCGCCCATCTCTGGAGCCTACCACGCTCCCTCCCACGCCGCCCACGGCCACGAGCCCAACCCTTCCACCAGGGTAGGAGGTCCTACCGCTTGGGGGTCAGCCATCACCCGAGGAGCTTCAAAGACCAACGTGAACGGTGAGTTCATGGAGGTGAAGAAACAAGCTCAAAGAAGGAGGAACGAGGAGGAAGAACCCGACCAACGGAGCGGAGAGTGAACAGAGCTCGTTTTCGTCGGCTCGTTCCTTCTGTAGAGGATCAACGATCTCGGAGTTCAGCTCTGTAGAGAACAGAGCTCGTCGAGGAGAGTCTGGGAGTGTCAAAAACTCCCCGATCTATAGAGGGCCGTCTTTTCTGCAAGACGAAAGGAAGGAGCGAACCGGACGAGCTCCCTTTCTTCCTCCCTCCTCCTCCCCTCCTCGTCCTCCTTCCCAATCCCTACGTCACCCTTCAACAACAACCCTTCACTTCTTCTTACTCTTCCCAGTCTCATTCCCATGCTCTGTACTGACTCAAGCATGTTTTTCTCATCTCTCCAGCCTCCCCCTTCCTCCCCTCTCGACGATCCCTTTCCACCACCCCTGCCCTTCCTCGAGACCCCGTCGCGACTCCCGATTTCAGCAAATACCGAGCGTCCTCCGTCTCTACCAACCGAAACCTCTCCTACTTCATGATCGGAACCCTCGGTACCCTCACCGCCGCCGGAGCCAAGTCTACGGTCGTCGATCTTATCGGAACCCTCTCTGCTACCGCCGATGTTTTGGCTCTGGCGAAGATTGAGGTCTCGATGGCTTCCATCCCAGAGGGAAAGAACGTCGTCCTCAAGTGGCGAGGAAAGCCCGTCTTCATCAGGCACAGGACTCAGGCCGAGATCGACGAGGCCAACGAGGTCGACATCAAGGACCTCAGGGATCCCCAGACCGATGCTGAGAGGACTCAGCAGCCTGAGTGGTGAGTCTTCCCTTCCTTCGCTCGCTGCCCTCTTGCTTCCCTTCTTCGCTACTCGCTCTCGGTATCTTCGCAAGCTGACCTTCATCGTATACTCGCTCTCTTCTACCAGGCTCGTCATGGTTGGAGTTTGCACCCATCTCGGATGTGTTCCCATGTTCGTCCTCCTTTCGCTGGCGTCTCTTTCTCGATTCGTTTCAAAGCTCAAGCTCACGTCCTCCTTCCCTTCCCTCATCTCTTTCTGCCTACAGTGGAGAGTCCGGTGACTACGGAGGATGGTTCTGCCCTTGCCACGGATCTCACTACGATATCTCCGGTTCGTCCATACCTCCTCACCTCGTCACCTTTCCTTCAGCCCGACTTCTCCCTCCTCGCTTGATCCCTCCCTCGTCCCTTCCTCCTCCTTCCTTTCATCGCTGACCCACTCTCTTCTCCGTTCTCTTTCTCGTCTACCAGGTCGAATCCGAAAGGGACCCGCTCCTGTTCGTATCATCTCTCACCTGTTCTCCTTCGGCCTGCCTACCCAGTACCACGCTTCCTGAAGCTGACCTCGCTCTCGCCTTCTTTTCCCATTCCTCCCTCGTCCCAATCCAACTCCTAATCCCTACTTCTACCCTCTCTCCCCACCAACAGCTCAACCTCGAAGTTCCCACCTACTCGATCAACGCCGATGAGGAGAAGATCACCGTCGGTTAAAATCTCACTGGAGGAGGAGAAGGACGTTTCATCGAGACGGAAGGAGTAAATAGGTTGCATGTTGGTTTCTTTTTAGGCTGGTGGTGATTTGGGATAGAGATGAGTGAGCCTTTTTTTCGGACTCTGCGGTTTGCTCGCTTGGAGAAAGAAGGAAGGTGGAGAGAGACGGCTGGTTCGGTTGGACGAAAGACGACGACGACGGCGTCGAATCGAGCAGATATCTCTGAGGACGAAGCTGGGATCACGAGGGAAGGAAGTAAGAAGAGCTTCATTCGAGCTCAGGCAGTTTTCGATGCGGCAGCATGCAAAAGAGGCGAGCAAAACGGAAGGAGCCTCGACGTCGACTTCGGGTTCAGGCCAGCCTCCTTTCTTTCCTCCGGCTCAGAAAGTCTAGCCGTAGCACTCTTTCTCTTTCTTCTCAACAACCACCACCTTCAGCAGCCCTCAACACCTTCAACTTCGCCACCAAGCCTCTATCAAGATGCACTCTCCCCTTCGACCCGCCTACTCCCCCCACTCTCACTCTCGTCGGGCTGGAGGATCTGAAAGTCGGCGCCACCCACGTTCAAGAACCCAACGACGTTGGAACTGCCGATAGAGGAGTCGAGATGAGAGAATGGAAGTGCTCAGAGCTCGACAAAGTCTTCCGACTTCACGTGAGTTTCGTCGTCGTCGACGTGCGCGTCGCTCCTTCTCTTTATCCTCGCTGATCTAGTTCACTTTCGCTCCTTCCCAACCACAACCACCTCCTTCTCTCTCCACAGGAATCCTTAAATGGCCTCACAGACCCTATCCCCAAACCTCACTTCCACACCCTCCTCCACGCTCCTCACTCTCACATCCTCCTCGCGTTCCTCCCCCCCTCCCTTTCTCCCTCCCCCTCCAAGAACATCAAATCGACCGCAACCAACCCCTTCGTCCTCTCCTATACCCTCGTCCCTTCAACCTACTTTCCTCTCTATCTCCTCCACAACACTCTCAAAGCAGCTGAGCCTGAAGCTCCCAATATTGCAGGCTACCTTCTCTACACCCTCGTCGCCTCCCCTCCCAACCTTCTCTCCTCCATCCCTGCTTCTCCCACGCTGGTTTTCCAAACGGTTGGAGTCCTTCCTGAGTATCGAGAGAGAGAGGGATTGCGAAGGGGTTGGTTGGAAGGGCTCTGGAAGGGCCGAGAGTGTTTGGGAGGGAGAGGGGAGGGGAGGGGAGGGTGAGGGTGAAGGTTTGGAGGAAGGGTGGGAGGGAGGAGGAGGGGGTGAACGCGAGGGGGATGGTGGAAGGATTTGGGTTGGGGAGGGAGGGGAGAAGTGGGTGGTTGGGTGGGTTGGTTTGAAGGTGGGAAAGAAAGGGAGAGGCGACGACGCAGAGCCTCAGAGGAGAGATTCCGTTCTTCGTACTTAAGTAGTAGCGTTTTTTTTTTCCAGCCAAGTCGTTAGTGATTCAATGAAGGATGTATACCACTTACTCAGCGGTTACTCTTTCCATCACACCCAGCATCAAGTTTTCTACAATCTCGACGACAACGACGCGTCGCGCATCTTCTCCTCTCTCTGATCCTGATCCGCTCTCTCCCATCCTCTCGTCTTCGGACCTTCCCCCAATACGCACAGAAGTATCCAAACATTCCACACAGCCCCATGATTAGCCATCGGGCGCCATCCTCCCTCAAATCTTCCAGAACTCAAAAAAGCTTTTCCTTCAAGCGCGGTAGACTAGACCAACTTTTGGGAATCATGCGACCCTGTTCCCCTCCCTTCCCTTTCCTCCCACACTACTCTTCCTCCTTTCCTTCCCTTCCCTTCCCTCCTCTCTCTCCCTCCCTCCTCGTTCCACTCAAAACCTTCCAAAAACCCGACGCGTCCTTCCGGCCGGCCGGCCGGCCCCCCCCCCCAAAAAAAAAAAAAAAAAAAAAGGGCGGTTGGGTTGGCCTGGAACGCAATCTTCCGTCCGTGGATCGAGATCACCGTGGGCTGAGCTCGGAAAGTGTTGGTGAAGATAAGCAATGATGCTGATGAGGACTGCAACAAAAATTGATGGTTTCGCTTGAGTTCACCACCAACGACGATGCAGAGTTGGGGGAGGAGGGAGTTGTTGTTCGAGCTCGACGGTGAGTTCTTCTTCTCCTTGTCGCGCGTGGCTGCTTCTGCTTGTAACCTGAGCTGTTAGCTGACTAGGTATACTACGCTCGGGTGGTCAGGTCGTGTCAGCGGTGAAGGAAGAAGGAAATTCCTCGTCGTCGTAGAGTGGGAAGAACGATTTCAGCCCACCCACCCTCCCTCCTTCCTCATCCGTCGACGACTCGACGGGACGAATTCACGGCCTTCCTAGACACGGAGTTGGAAGAGTAGGAGGAGAGGAAGATGTTGCTGTTGATGATGATGCAGTGAAGGGACGGGGAGGAGGTCGGAAACTGTGAGTGGTGGTGGGATGGGAGTCGACGCGCTGAGGAGGAGGAGGAGGAGAGGAGGAGCCGACGATGCTGAGCTCGACCTCGGCGAGTAGAGGAAGGGTGATGAAGCTGACTTGGGCGTCGATAGGAGCTGGTAAGAACGACTGAGATGGAAGGAAGTCGAGTAGGGGAGCGGATTCGTCCAGGACGCGACGAGGATGGGAGAGGGGAAGGGAGGGAGGTCGACGACGGTTGAGCTTGTCCCTGGAAGCCTGATGTAGAGGGAGAGGAAGTATCGTCAGTGGCTTCTTCTCCTGCTTAGTATCCATCCCAAAGACGCCGATCAGAAGGAACGCTGATCTCGCGACCTTTCCCCATCCCTCCCTCTGATGTTCCAGGATCTCTCCTTTCACGAAGCCGCTCCTCATCCCTCCTCCCGAGCGTCGACTCGGCCATCTCCCCTTGTACAGCCACGATAGGGTTTTTTATCGACCCAAGGTAAACGAGTCGGAGGACGACTTTCCCCTCTCTCTCTTCTAACAGTGACGCGATCCTCCTGAGCAGTCGCTGGTGTTGAGCTCGACCTCAGCGAGCATGGGAAGGGTGGCGACGGTGACTTGGGTGTTGGTAGGAGTTGTTAGGAAGGATTGGGATGGAAGGAAGTCGAGTAGGGGAGCGGATTCGTCCAGGACGCGACGAGGGATGGGAGAGATGAAGGGAGGGACGGACGCCGACGACGACGTTGGTGGAGCTCATCCTGCGAGCTGATCGTCAAGACTGGTGCAGAGGGAGAGGAAGCATCGTCAGTTTCTTCTTCTCCTTCTATCCTGAGGTTCAAAGTCGAAGAAAATCGAAGCAGAGCTCATCTCACGACCTCCCTCTCCTTCCTCTGGCAGGATTCTTCCTTCGACGAACTCCGAACGCGGACTTCTCCCCATTCGACAGGTTCTCTATCGTCGTCGTCCACCCGCCTACTGTCGGCCTCAAAGGAACGAGTGGAAGGAAGAACTCACTTCGCGACCTTCCCCTCTCTCTCCCTTCTTTCTCCCTTGTGCCAGTGACGCGACCTCTTCATCCTCGACAACTCCTCCATCCACCCTACAACCTCTTCATCGTCGACCCAGCCCCACTCTCCTGGAAGACGCAGATGGCCGCTTGATCATCTCGAAGAGAAGGAAAGGTTGGTTGTCCTCGTCGGTCGGTCGAGTAATTAGGAGGAGGCTTGAGTTGGAGAGCTATTGAGGGCGGAGGGAGGAGCGAGGGATGGGGAAGGTCGAAGAGAGGTCGAGTCTCGAGGTCGACAAAGGCGAAGGAGGAGGAGGAGGAGGAGGATGTAAGAGGGAAGGAGGCGAGGGAGGGAAGAAGGCGAAGGAAGGAGGCGCGTTCCTGGAGTAGAAGACGAAGAAACGAGGGACGAGGGCCAGCGTTCGACGACGAAGCTGAGAGTTGAGGAGGAGGACGAGAAGGGTCGGTCGGGTATGGAGGTGAGTCCTGGTGTCCGAGTCGAGTCGATGTAGATGGTGTCGAGGGAAGGAAAGGAAGAAAGAAAGAAGATCGAAGCGCTGATGGTCTCCTTCCTTCCCCCTCTCCTAGCAGGTCGCCCTCGAAGGCTGGCTGGACGAGGACGTCGACGGTCGCCAGGCACCACCTGCGTACGAGCTGATCCTCCTCCTCTAAGAAGAGATGCTGAGGGGAAGGGAGAGGTGCTGATGGTGGTTCGAGGGAAGAAAGGGAAAGGAGGAGGGTTTGGATCAAAGTTCGTCGCCCGCCTCCTCGCCCCTTTCCCCCGTCGCACCCGGATCGGAAGCTGATTTTCTCTATTTTCTTTCTCTCAGCGATCTCAAAAGATGCATACATACCTCCTCGAGCTCTGGAGACTCGAAAAATATACAAGACGTTCGATCGACGGTGGGAAGTTGAAGGTATGGGCTTCTCGCTTGGACGACGCGTTGGTCTTTTTCCTCTTCTTTGCCCTTTTTCTTGGTTTGGAGTCTTGGATTTTTACTGATTATTTTCTCTTCTTTTTCTCTTCTACAGCGAGGTGCTCGGCCACTCGAATTCGTATTTTTATTGGACGAACTCGGGGCTGTAGGGCAGGGCAAGTGGGCAAGGAGGAAGTCTCGAACTCAATCGTTCTGAGCCTTCCTTCCTCCCTTCCCTTCCCTCTCCTCTCACCACATCCTCCCTCTTCCCCCCTTTCAGATATATATCTATCCCATCTTCATCTTCCTCATCCACCTCTCCTCTCCTCTCCTTCTCTCTCTCTCTCTCTCTCTCTCTCTCGCTCATCATGCCGCACGCCGTCTCTGCCTCCTCCTCTCCTTCCCTTCTCCTCGCCCACTTCGATACCTTCCATGCTGCCTTCCGCGTCAACCACGGTCATCACGACCTGCCATCTATCGATGCTGACCTTGATGAGTATCTCAACATGGAGGCTCTCACTGCTGATAAATGCGAGGTACCCTTCGCACCCCCTGCCCTTCCCCTCCCTTCCCCTCCCCTTCCCTTCCCTCCCTTCCTTCGCCCTCACTCACCCGTCTTCTCTTTTCTTCCCAGAACTCCAAGGAAGGAAACTCTTCCGCTCTCTCCCTATCCCGGCATCTCCTCATCCTGATCTCGTACGTCTCTCATTCATCCCCCTCTCGTCATTCATCCTCGCTCTCTCACCACTCCAAGCGCGGGCGCGGAGCTGATTTTGTTTCGATCTCTCTTTCCTTTCTTTGTTCCAAACCTTCTCCAGCAACCCATCTCCGACGTCGCAACAAACTCGATCTCAAAAACCAATCACCATGTCCTTTCAGCTGTTCGTTCCTTTCTCTCTCTTTCTTTCTTTCTTTTCTTTCTTGTATGCCCTCTCTTCCTGTCCGACGCCCCAAGCTGACCTTTCCCTCTCCTGCTCTTCACTCTTTCTTCAGCCCTCCGCTCCTCACAGACAAGCTTCTTACAGTGCTTCGGCTCCCTGGGCTGCGAACGCGCAGAACTTTGGGCTTCAGGTTAGTCACGTCGTCTCTCGACCTTCGAGAAAGGAAGAAAATCGTGCGGCTCGAAGAGCTCAACTTTCTTCGCTTTTTCAGGTTTACGATGTTCACCACCAGCACTACCACCAACATCATCAGCAGTACCCTCAGCAGCAGCAGCTCTACCGTCAGCAACAACAACAGAGGGAACTGATCGCCAACGACCCCAACAACCCTGCTCCTCCTGCTCGATCTTACACGCGCAAGGCCGAGAAGACTACACGTGGGAAAAAGGTCCAGGTCTCTATCCTCCCTCCCCTCTTTTCAAACTCGCCTCTACCTCCTCCCTCGAACTCGGGAGTCCAACACCCCGTTGCCAACTACCCTGACTTCACAGGACTCGTTCCGGCCCACGATCTCCCAAGGAAGGTCGCCGAGCTCCCGAGGATGTCTACGGTCTCTGGCATGACCGGAGGGGAGAAGGGAGCTAGCGCTAGGTCGAAGAAGAGGAAGGCGGACGATGAAGTCGTTCAGAACGACGACGACGCCGCGAAGGAGAAGAAGGTACGTTCTTCTTCTTCTCCTTCTCGTCTCTTTCGTTCTTCTGCTTCTTGTTTCTTTCTCTATACGAAACTCCTCTTTTCACGATGATCATCTTGACTGACTTGCTTTCCCATCTCCTTTCTTGCTTCTTCGTTTTACAGGTCCCTGGAGCGAAGAAGGCCAGGAGAATCGTCGCCCTCCCTTTCGTTTCCGATTACCCTACGCCTTCTCCCTCCACTCCCTCAAGGTCCCTGGAGCCTTCGTCCTCCCCCACCCAACCCACCCCCACCTCCTCCCTTCTCTTCTCCTCGACCTCCTCAGTCTCTCCTCCCTCCGTCGCCGTCCAAACCCTTCCCGCTCAAATCCTCCTCCTCCCCGGCGGACAACTCAACCTCATCGCTCCCCGAGCCATCCCTAGCAACATCACCCTCTCCCAACTCTTCAAAAACTTCTTCTGGACTACTCCCAGGTCGGCCGATCCTCGAACTGTCTTGGATAGCTACCTCTACGAACTCGACGCGGACGGGAACAAGACGGGGAACGTCTTCAAGGCCGGCGAGCTCTGGCATCACTTCTGCGAGATAAACGACGTGGATAGGCTTCTGGAGCTTGAGATGCAGTTGGTGATTAGGGGGGAGTCGATCATGGGCATTCAGTGGTGGTGAGGGAGGGAGGGAACGTTTGTTTCGACTTCGTTGCTTTCTTTGCTCGCTCGTGTCTCGTTCTCTTCTCGTTTCGTTTCGTTTGTCACGTCTTCTCTATCATTAATCTTGGGATCCGTGCATGCTCGTACATCCCTAGCCTAGCCTAGCTATTTATTTTCTCCCAGTCTCCTCATCTGTACCAACACCGACATCCTCACGTCCGGTCTCGTTTTCTCTTTTTCTTTCACGACGTTCCGTTCTCTCTCTCTCGATTTTGTTCACCTTGATGGTGTCTCTCTTTGGCTCTCTCTCTCTCTCTCTCTCTCTCTCTCTCTCTCTCTCCCTCCCTGTCTCTTGATTTATCACGTTGGTTGTATTAAACTTTTGGAGGATCAGGAGCGACGCGACGAACGAAAGAAAAGAAAAGAAGTTCTTCGGTGGGAAAGAAGAAGTAGAGTAGAGAAGAGAAGAGAAGGCATGCATGGGTGGGTATCAAAACGAAGTGATATTGAAAGGGTAGGAAGAACGTAAGATAGATAGAAAAAAAAGAGATGAATCAGAAAAGAAAAGAAAAGAACGAAAACCGAAACCAAACTCAAAACCCCTCCCTATCTCTCTTCCCGAGTCTCACCAATACCTCCTCCTCTCCTCCTCCTTCCTAGCCTTCCCAGCTCTCTCCTTCAGCCCCTTCACCAACCCTTCCAACCTCTCCCCTTCCCTTCTCCTCTCCTCCACAATCGCCTCAGGTCGCTTACTCCTCCTCATCCACTTCCCCCTCCCTGCTCCCGTCCCCATTTCTCCTTCCACACCCACACCCACACCCACACCTCCGCCAACGTTAGGTCCCAATCCACTCAAATCCACCACCATCGGTGAAGCAGAGAACTTGGAGACTTCCCTGTAGAGCAGCTTGGCTTCGGTTTGAACGGCGTGGAGGGAGGAGGTTGACCGAGGAGTGATGGGTTGGGAGGAGGAGTCGTCGTCGTCGGAGGGGAGGGAGGATGTTGAGGAGGAAGGGGAGAGGGAAGGGAGAGGGGGTGGGAGGGAGTAGTTGTAGATGGGTGGGAGGGAGGAGAGGGAGGAGAGGAGATCTTGGGATTTGAGGAAGGAGTTTTCTTGGCGGAGGTAGCGGAGTGCTCCTCGGAGGGCTTCGATCTGAGAGGGAGAGAGAAAAGGGGAAAGTGATATATAGAGTCAGCGCGAGAGAGGGAGAGAGAGAGGTTGGACAAAGAAGAGGAGAGACGCGACGAACCTGTTCGAGGAGATACTGAGTCTCGAAACTTCCCTCTGTGGCGACGAGATCTCCTGCAGTAGGAGCAGCAGCTCCAGGACCATCGGCTGAGGAGAACGAAAGGAGAAGAAAAATAGCGTCAGCTGTCAGTGCTGGAACGCAACGAGATGAAGGGAAGTCGACGATGAACTCACGAAGTTTCTCGTTGGTCGGTACGCTCAACTTCAACTTCTGATTCTCAGCAGCAGCCTCGTCGAGTTCCGTTCGAAGTTGCTCCATAGCCTCGGTGTAAGCCTTCTCCTGCCTTCGAGCTTTGACGAGGTCGGCTTCGAGTTCGGTGACGACGTCTCCCTGCATTTCACGAAAAGATGATCGATCAGCGACGTGAGAACTTCGGCGACGAGAAGGATGAGACGAACCTGTTGCTTCGCAGCCTCCATTCTTCGCTCCAGCATCTGGATCTTGACGGTCGACTCTTGCGTAATTTGATCCTGAAGAGAGAAAAAGAGACGTAGGTCAGATCGCGAAAAACGAAAAGAGGTCGAAAAATAAGAGACGCGACTCACCCTCTTCTTGATCTCTCGAACCAGATCCCGAACCTCCTCCGAAAGCTTGACGACCTTCCTCTCCGCCTCCACGTTTCTAAGAGCACTGGCGTTGATCTGCTCCACTCGGGTCGTCCAAGGCGAGATTCCAGCCACTGCAACGAGCGAGCAAAGAAACGAACCCAACAGAAAAGTCAGCTTCCCTTTCTCTCTCCCGAACGCGTGAGGTAGGAGAAGGAACTCACCCTTCAGCACGTTCTCCTGCTCCATCATCGTAGGCAGAATCAGAGCAGCCTCCTGACCGAGTCTAGCGACGTAACCGGCGACGACGTCCCAGGGAGCGAGATCTGTTCCTTTCCTCGCGTCCGAGGTGATCTCTTGGAGGAAGCCGATGATGGTGTCGAGCTGGAGAGGTTCCTTGGAAGTTCGGACTTGGGTGACGTAGCCTCCGATTCGTTGGGCGAGCTGGTTCGTTCGGGGAAAGTGAGGAAGGAAGGAAGGTCAGTTTCTCGCTCGATCCGTCTCTTGGGGGAGGAAGACGTACCTGGACAGCGAAGTCCACCGCATTCGAGACGTTGTTGACAAGAGACACGAGATCGGGAAGGAGAGCAGATCGAAGAGCCGAGGACGATCGAACGAGATCTTCGACCCGTCGCACGAGTTTCCTGTTTGATTCAACCACGCTCAAAGTCAGCTCGAACTTCTCTATCTCCACCTAAAGAGTCGAGTCACTCACTTCGAAGCAAGCTTGACACTCTTAACAAGATCGAGGATGTGCTGGATAGGAGCGTAGATAGCCTCGTCCAAACTCGTCGAGCCGAGGTCGACGAAGATCTCTGTTCGAAGCGAGGAGAAGAGGAAACGCGATGAAGGTCAGCGAGCGCGTTACCAGGTAGGAGATAAAGGAAGAAAGATGGACGTACCAGGATCCTGAGAAGCCGTCACGATCACGTGCTTGGCGAATCCAACAGCAGCAGCGAAGTTGTCGAGGTCGTAATCGAACCCAAGGACCTGACCCAACTCCTTCTCTCCCAGATCGATGTCGGTCTGACCGAAGTAGGTTTGCTCGAGGTGTTCATACTGAGCGAGGAACCTGTTCCGCGCAACACAAACGATCGTCAGCTTCCAAGCGAGAAGAGAGGCGACGCGACTCGGCTTCGAACGAAGGAAAGAAGGAAAGGGAAAGGAAGTCAAACTGACTTGTGCAGATCCTCGTAACAGTCCGACTCCTTGAACTCGTCCTTCCGAAGCAGCTCGATGTACCCATCGATCCTCTTCTCGACTCCCGCGAGCTCGTGGTAGATTCCTCCGGTTTTGAGGTAGGCTTCGACGGAGCAGCGTTTGAGGAAGGCCGCGAAGCGTCGGTTGAGGAGGGAGAAGTGGGAGAGTTTGCCTCGCATCTGGTAGAATCAAAGCCCAAGCCAAAAGGTAGAGAAGGAAGACAGTCAGCGAAGGAAGAGGAGAGGCAAAGAAGGGAAGGGAAGGGGAGGAGAAAGGGAGAGAGGGAAAGAGAAGGAACGAGTCAACGAACCTCGCAAACCCCAACAAGCCTATCTGAAGCAGCAGCGTACAAACTCTCCGGCAGCGAGTTCGTCTGACCAATGATGTTGTTCATAAGCAAAGTCTTGTAGGCCAGTCGATCGAAGAAGAGCAAGCAGTTGGTGGAGTCGGCGTCGTTCTCGAAGTAGGCTTGAGGGAGGTAGGTCTGGAAACAAAACGCGTCGGAAAAAAAAGGGAGGAGGAGGAAGTCAGCTCCAGTTCGAGCTTCTTGGTCGAGAACGAAAGCAAGTAAGAGAGGAGGAAGGTGTTATGGAAGGGAAGAGGGAAAACGAACCTGAACGATGGCGAGATGTTCCATCGCCTGAGTAGCCTCGAGCTTCTTGAGTTCCAGGTCGATGGTCTTGGCTTGAGCTTTCGTCGCAGATGACTGGAGTTTGAGGTTGAGGTTGAGCATCGTTTGAGATTGCGTTGAGAGGTTCTGGGCTTCTGAGAGTTGGGAGACTTGTTGTTCTCGAACTTGGTCGAGATCGCTGTAGGACGAAGAGGAGGTTAGATCGAAACTCGAGCGACGAGGAAGAGAAGCGGAAGAAAGGAAGGAGAAGAGAGGAGAGAACATACGATTGCAAACTCATCACCAAGTCCCTGAACTGTCCGATCGTCCCTTGATGGTCGAGCAACGACTCCTCCAAATCTTCAGCTCGCTTCTTCTGGTCTCGGTACTGGAGGTCTCGAAGATCTGCGAGAATGGAGCGACAGAACGGTCAACCTTCTGCTCGAGCTCGAGCTCGACAACGACGAAGGGAAGCAGAAGAACTCACCAATCTCCTCCTGAAGCTGCTTCTCAGTCTCGACATGGTTCTCCTCGAGCTCGTCGTTCAGGTCCTTGAGGCTCTCGAGATCTTCGATGGCGATTCGCATCTCCTCGAGTTTCTGTAGATCGAATCGAAGCGAGGGAGGGAGAAAGAGATCAGCTGAGCGGTCCCCGAGAAGAGAGGAGAGGGAGGGAAGAAGAACACGACGCACCTCCCCCATCTCCAGATTCTTCTCCGTCAAAGCCTCAAGCATCTCCTCCGCACCCAGAGCATCGTCGAGCTGAATCTTGAGATCCTCGACTTGAAGCTCCGCGTTGTCGAGGTGTCCGAGAGTGAGCTCGTATTGAGCTGAGGCGTGAGAGCCGAGGCGACGAGGGAAGAGAGGGAGAAAGGAACGAGGGAAGTGAGAAAGGAAAAGGAAGTAAAGGTCAGCGTTTTTCGGTCTTCGTTCCTTCCTCCTTCTCTCCTCCCTCTCTCGAGCGACCACAGGAAGAGAGAAAGGGGAAGGCAAGGCTTACCTTGCAACCCAGACGTCTCCGACAAATCCCTCTCCAGCTCAGCGATCCGATTCCTTTGATCTCGTTCCGTTTCCGAAGTCACGTCGCGGAGTCTACCAACCAAGTCCAAGTCCAAGAAACGCGTCAGTTTATCCTCGTCCTTCCCTGAAACAGAGGAGGAAAGTAAAGTCGCGAGCGACTTACCGAATCAACGCGTCCTTCAATCTCTCGTTGTGTTTCTCCAACTGCACAAAAGCCAACGACGTCCTCTCCCCTGTCACTTCAGGAGGTTGATCGTACTCAGCTGTTCGACGCACGTACCCGAATTCCAAAGCAAACTCGAGTCAGCTCTCTCCTCTTTCTCCTCTCCCTCAAACCACACCCGACCCCAAAGCAAAGAGCCAACTCACCATTCTGCCCCCTCAAAACCTCCACCTCCACCTCCAACTCCAACACCTTCTCCTTCTCCCCTTCCAGCTCACTCTCCAAATTCTCTCCCTTCTCCTCTGCAAACTCCTTGTCGAGAGTGACCATCTCGAGCTGATCGGTGAGTTCGATAAGTCGAGTTTCAAGGGAAGCGTTGGATGTTTCGAGATGTTTGCTGGTTAGACGGAGGTGGGAAAGTTCTGTTTGGAGGGTTTGGAGCTTGTCTGCCATGGGATGCATAGGAAATGGGTGGAGGAGGGACGCGGTCAGCGAAATGAAAGAGAAAGAAAGAGAGACGCGTCTCACGCATTGGAGAGACAGGTCAAGATCAAGAAACCGAAGAATGACGTATGAGAGGATTTTTTCACTCACTCTGCAAAAGTACCCCTCCTCTAGCCAACTCCTCGGCCTCCCTCAGCTTCCCTTCCACAGCTCTCAACCTCTCCGACTCCTCTGCTCGTTTGGACTCCAACACCCTCAACTTGATCTTGAGTTCTTCGTGGCCGTGATCTCGAGGTGGCGGTGGCGGTGGTGGTGCTGATGGAGCGGTAGGTGCTTCGTGATGAAGAGGGAGGGAGGGAGGAGGAGAAGGAGGGGAAGAGATGGAGATGGGTTCGTGGTCGCGTCCGTCGTTCGTCGACGTCGACGTGGTGAAGGAAGGTTGAGCTGGAGGAGGTTGTGGTTCCGTAACGAGACTACTCCTCCTCCTCTCTAGTGCTTGAGGTTGCTGAGGTGACGATTCTATATCGCTCAATCCCGAAGACGAAGTCGAACCGAGCATCCCCCTCCCACTCCCAGACGAAGATCGTTTGATCCTTCCCAATCTGACCGCTGTCGCAGCTGCCAGACTAGGTTGTTGTCTGCCCAGACCCGTTGGTTGTTTCCGTATGGGTGTAGCTGCTGATGTTCTAGAGGTGGTAGTGGTGGTGGAAGGACGTGTTGTTGTTGAGGGTTTGGAAGGAGAAGGTGAACGGGATGGATCCGGGTGATGTTGTGAAGCGGAGGAGCGAGAGGAGACGGTTCGAGTGATGGGACGAGGGGTTGCGCTGCTGCTGGAAGGGAAGGACGGGGGAGGGTGGGAGCTTGAGGCGGAGGAGGAGGGGCGGGACTGCTTCGTACGAAAGAGAGGAGGTGAGCTCTCGAGAGGAAGGAAACGAGAAGAGAGGGAGAGAGAGGAGAGAGAGAGCTCACCGTCGTCGAAGGAGGAGATCTAATGAGTTTCACCTGGGAAGGTCTAACAAACACTCCGTATAGAGGTCTACACGAGAAGTAGCTGATCTCTTTCACGGATCCATCGTTCTTCCCGTTAGGTTCCAGTCTACAGAACAACAAACGAAGCGAAGAAGGTGAGCTCACGTTCCCTTCCCTTCCTTCCTTCTTTGTCTTGTTCTCCTCTTCTCGATGCTGCTACTGCAATTCCTCTCTTGGCTACGAAAGTATAGAGAACGATCTACTCACAGCTCTACCCCTACCCACTTCCCAGCCGCGAAGGCAGGATTGACGCCTGACCATCTGAGGATTCCTGGACCAGCGGAGACTTCCACGCGAGAACCGATGGCGAGAGAGTCGCCTGAGGTTGGAGGAGGGACGGTGGAAGGTGGACGGGACATCCTAGGGAAGGGAAGGGGGTGGCCAAGAGAGGAGAAGGAGAGTGAAGGGGTGTTGGTGAGAGGAGAGAGAGGGCGTTGGAGGGAGGCAGGGAGGCGGAAGGGCTCGAGCTTCCGTGAGCTCTTCGATTCGAAGGAGTCGTTTCGTCTTTCCTGGTCGAACATGTGATTTTTTTTCCTTGGCCGATCGGAACGAAAGCTTCAGAGCGAAAGGAGAAAAAGGACGCGTCGAGAACTAGTGAGATCGAGCCTCATGTCGCTTCTGAGGAGGCGAGATGACCTTTCCTCCCGATCCTGAGTCCTTGCTGGCGACGGGTCCGGAAGCGCATCCGGCGCCTGAAAGATACAAAAGAAGAAGAGACGGTCAGCGAGAGAGAGGGAGAAAGAAGACGAGTCGAAAAAAGGCTCACTTGGGCAAGATCCTCCAGTCTTCGAAGGAGGAGCGGCAGTCATGAGAGCTTCGGTGGTGGCAGCGGCAGTCGCGTAGACGGGGGGAGCGTAGGTAGAAGCGACGTATCCTTTGGCGGTGGTCATCATGCTGGAGGGAAATAAAAACCGAAGACGAGAAAGAAGAAGTAAGTCAGCTCGACGCGCGCGACTGAAGGACGACCTTCTCCCGACTCGATTCGAACGACCATTGGTTATTCACCCGAGGAGCGTCGAGCAAGATCCAATACACTGAGCAAGCGCAGTTTCCTTGACTACTTTGGTTTCCGTGACCGTTGCCGTAGAAACTTTCAGGTCGGTTTTCGTTTCGTCGCGTCGCGGCCGAATCGAGTTTCGGGGTATCGTCCCTTCTTTTCCTCGCTCAAGTTGAAGGCCCGTCACGAGGTTAGCTGACATAGATAGTGTAGTCATTTTCTGGAATAGGGGTTTCACGAGAAGCCGTGGGAGCACTGTCGGGTTGTCGCGACGCGTCGAGAGAAGGCGGCGAGGCCGCGAGGGTAGGCCTTCGCTTCAAAAATGGAAGTCTTTTGACTTCGACGCTCGTATAGATAGCAAGCGAGATTGTATGTCTTAGTCCGCAGCTGAATCGGAGGAAGTTTTCTCCCGGAGGCCTTTCCCAAAGGGGCATCCCCGAAATCGAGCTCGGGCAGGAGCGGTGAGCTTGCCCTTCCCTGCCTTCCTTTCAGCACCCACCCCCTTCTCCCATCAACTTCTCGCTCGAAGACCTTGCTCTCTCCCTCGAACCATTGGAGTGGTTACCGCTGCTTCGACGAACTTTATCTGCAGGATTTTTCACCCTCGACCGCTGGCATGAGCTCCCTCCCTCAGGCTCCTCCTCCTTCCTCTTCTCGCCCTGGCTCTGGATTCCAGTTTGTCTCTTCTGGATCAGGTGTTAAACCTCTCAAAAGAGGCCTTGCATGCATCCTATGTCGGTGAGTCCTCTCATTTCTCGTGTTTTGGAAGACGAAGAGGAAGGAAGGAAGCCGGCAAGCTCGAGCTCACCAGATCTCCCTTCTTCTTTGCAGAAAGCGAAAGCTCGTGAGTCCCAGCAAGAACTTGAGATCGGTAGCAGCTGACTGATTATGATACGTATAATCCGATAGAAATGCTCTGGAGACAAACCTTCGTGCTCGGGATGCTCAAAGGTGAGAGAAGGAGAGAAGGAGGAGATCAGGGAAACGTTGAGCTCGAGCTCTCCACCCTCAGATCTAAGGGAGCCCTTCTTTCCCGATCTGACAGCATCTTATCCTCCTGGTCTTCCTTCCATAGTCAAGGACCCAGTGCACGTACGATGAGGCTCCTGTGTCGAGTAGAGGTCGGATGAAGGCTCTGGAAGAGAAGATCGGTTCGTCCTTTCTTTCGCTTGGGGTCGACGGTCGCTAGCTGACCAGCCTTTCTCTCACTTCGCCTCCAGCATCTCTCGAGAGTTTCTTCATCGATATCGAGCCCCCTTCCAAATCGTCGGGTTCTGCTCTTGGGATGGAGAACATCGGAATCGACGACGGCAGCCATCCTTCCAACTTCGCCTCCTCCTCTTCTTCTCGACCTCAGCTCCCTCCTCAAGCTCAACAGCATCACTCTTCGAGCTCCTCTTCCTCGGATCCCTTCGGACAGGGAATCAAGAATCAAGAAACTTTCTCTCGAGCCCTCGAGGATTTGTTCGGAGCCAGCGGCGAGGAGGACTGGATGGAGGGTGAAGAACTCTCGAGCTCGTTCACGACGTTCCCTCAACCCAATCCCTCTCCTCCTCAGTCTTACCCTATCGCCTCCTCCAGCTCGTCCAAGTCCAACCCTACTTTCCCAGCTCAATCTCAGATCTTCGATACCTTCCCTCCAACCCTATACCCACCGACCTCTCAGCAGAACCCCACTCCTCCTCTTCACTTCCCTTCTCCGCCCGCTCCCTCCCCAACCTTCGGAGGCTTCACGCTCCCCTCCGAAAACTGCACCACCGTCGATCCAACCTTGAGATCCCACCTTCTCGGTCTCTTCTTCCCACGAGCTCGGAACTTTCGGCTCACCTTGCACATCCCTCGATTCATCGCGTGAGTTTTGTTCCTTCGTCGCCTCTTTCCATCGCCATCATTTCGTCTGCCCTACTGGCGCTGCTGCTGACCTCGCTTTCTAACTATGCAGATCCCTCGACGGTCCTCCGAATCAACAACCATCGCCGGCTCTTCTTTTCGCTATCTACGCTTGTGCCGCTCGCTTCTCCCACGTCCCCGAGGTTCGCTCGTTCGAGCGAAGGTTCATCGACACGTCGAAGAGAGAAATCGACATCGCTCTTCGGGACCCCTCGGCGAACCTGTTGCAGCTCGTACAGGCGTCGACTTGCCTTGCGTACGTCTTATGTGAGTCTAGCGCGACTCCTCTCTTGCTGGAGGTAGAACCGACTGCTCTCGAACCTGAACCTGATCAGTCTCTCTCTGGTCTTCTCTCCCCTCACAGACTCTCAAGCTTCCTACATGGAGGGTTGGTCTCAGTCCGGATTGTCGATGCGACTCGCTTCCGCCTGCCAGCTCAACAAGATCTCGACCTCTTCGTTCGACGCCTACTCTAGTCGATTCGCGACCTGGCCCACCGTCGCGTTCTCGCTCAAGAGGATTCCCTTCACTCGATTGCCTCCTGCTCGCGATGGAATCGAGCTAGGAGAACGGATCCTAGCCTTCTGGAACGCTTACAGTGAGTTGCTGCGTCGTTTTGATGATCGCGTTCGATCTCCGAGCTCACTTTTTTCTTCTGCTTTCGCATCAGTGTTGGACAGGATCTCGTCCACCGGTCCAGGCTGGGCTGAAGGTATTCCTGACTTGGAGATTGAGACTCCTTGGCCTCGATCGTTGGAGGAGTACGAGAAGGTGAGCGATTCAACTCTCTCTCGACTCCCTCACGCGTCGCTGATCGCGTTCTTCCTCTTTACCATCTGGCACAGGGTATCGTCGATGGACCGGAAACATCAGTAGCCGATCTATTCTCCCTCCAATCCGTATCTGCTCCTGCTGGAAATCCAGACGGAATCGAAGCGACCTGGATGAAGTCTGTTGGTGAGTCAACTCCCTCTCGCTCGTTCGTTCTTTCTATCTCCGTTTATCTGTCTCGTAGCTGACCAGATCATTCCCTCTCTCGATTTTGTAGCACTCTACCATCGATCAGCTCATATCGGAGATCAGCCCAGCGTCCGAAAGGCTCCTCAGGCAGGAGCGAACGGCCCGACCCCAATCCCTCAAGCCTTGCTCGACCTCGAACGATCCCTTCGCAGGTTCGTCGACGCTCTGCCTCCAAGTGCGACCATCATGAAGGTAGCAGGAGGAATTCCTCCCTGGAACGTGTACGTTTGCTTGCTATCTTCTCGTCGTCCTTGTCGAAGTCGACGCGACCTGACTCGAGCTTCTCTCCCTCTCCCCTCTGACCTATCCAGCCCCGTCCCCGCTGGTCAAGTCTCATTTGGCATCGAGCCTACCGTCTTTGCTATCAACTCGGTTATCTATGCGTGAGCTAGCTCTTCGTTCCCTGACCTCCCATCTCTTCTTATCCGTCCCGTTCGTTCCTCACTCACTTTCTTCTTCCTCCCTTCCCTCTCTCACTTGATCCTCTCATCTACAGTACCTTCATGCTCATTTATGAAGACATGTCCCTTTTCGAACCTTCTTATCGAGTAAAGTCTGTCGAAGCAGCTTGTGGAGGTGTCTCTCTAATCTCTCACATCGTGTGAGTCTCTTTCGCTTCCTCGAGAGCATCCTCATCTCTCTTTCTGTTCTTTACTGATCCAGACCTTCTCAAATCATCTCTACCCAGTGATATCGAGTGTTAGTTCCGCCTCTCCCATCCTCTCCCTACTCGCTCCTTCTCAATCCGAGCTCACACTCGTACTCTTGTTCTTGACCTCTCATCAGTCGGCCATCTCGACGTCAGCCTTCCCGTTCTATGGAGACACTTCGCTCGACTACTTCTTGACGAGGCAAAGCGTCTGCGGGACCTCGGTGAACTCGAAGGTGAGCGTTTTTCCGACTTTCTGGGTGCTTATCGAATTGGGAACCGTCCTCGTCGACGTTCGACTGAGCTGGAACTGATCTTCCTTCCTTCCTTTCTGTTCTCCACTCGCAGAGGCTGCACTTCGCCAAATCGACGTCGAAGTTCTAGTTCTCTCCATGAAACGAATGGGAGAGGTCTTGAACGTTGGGTGAGTCGCGTCCCTTCGACTTCTCCTGCCACTTTTCTCGTCTCTCTCTTTCGCTTTCTCACTGACTATCTTTTCCGCTTCGCCTCCAGAGTCATTCAAGCCTCGTTCATCCAGAAGCTCCAGTTGCTGAATCTCTAGTAGGACCTGAAGAACACTTCGAACCCAACTCACCGACCCTCAAACCTTCCACCCTCGCCCTTCGATTTTTATGCTCCTTCATCTCCCTAAAGTAAGCGAGGACCCGAAATAGATCTTCCTCAAGAGGAAGGGGAAGACGCGCGTGTTTGGACCTGCTTGTGCGTTTCAGACGCGTTCAGCCAAGTCGAGCGGAGGAGATTGGAGGAGATTGGACGAACAAAGGACTTCTCAAGAGTTCTACCGTGGGTTCTCCAAATAGATTCTAGCTGATTTGGAGGTTGACTCTCAACCAAGACGAGCTTCAGCTGATCCAAGTAGTGGAAGAGGAAGAAACTGACGAGTGAGAACGTGGAGATGAGCAGGAACAGCTGAAACACGACGCACTTTTGTTTTGCTTTGCTTTCTTTCTCGCTGGTGACTCCCTTCCCTCATCCTTCGAAGCTCCCCTTTCCCCCCTTCCTCACTTAGCTGACCTGTATTTCTTTCCCTTCAACTCTTTTAGGGAAAACCTTTCTTTATCAGGACAGCCTTCCCTTCTCTCCTGGTTACCGGAGACTGACGAGACGGCTTCCGCGACGTCCCCTTTCCCTCTGGCCCGCCCTTCACCTTTTCCTCCCTTCCTTCCCTCTAACCTGAACTCTCTCCCTACCCACCTCAGCTTCACCTTTCTCCCTCCCTCCTTCTTCTTCTTCTTACTTACACCTACTCAATCTCGCCGGTCGCAGACTCCCCACTTTCCTTCTTCCCTCTTTCAAGCTTCGACAGCTTCCCTCTCTCACACCAAACCCACCTCCCTTCACCACCTACTCACTCCACCAAAGCGATGGCTATCACTTCTGCTACCCTTCTCTTCTCGATTCTCTCGCTCTCCCTCTTCTCAGCTCCAGTCTCAGCTCAGAAGGTGAGTCCTGGAGATGGAACGAAAGACGAGGAGAAATCAAGTGCGTTGGGCGGGCTGACCTCCCTCTCCCTCCCTCCCTCCCTCCATCCCTCCCATCTCCCTTCCTTCCTCCTTCTCCCGCTTCTGCATATCTTCTCTCTCCTCTAGGTCATCGGCTGGGTCGGAGATGCTCCTCCCCTCGCCAACGATGGAGCTGCTCCTGCTCCTTACATACCTGCCGTGGCCGAAGCTGCCTCGACCGTCGCTCCCTCTCAAGCCTACGAAACCTCGATGATCTACAGCCCTCCTACCATAACCACTTCCTACCCAGACGCCGTCGTTACCTACCCTACCGCTGCTCCTACCGGTGCAGGAGAAGGAGGATCGTGAGTTTCCCCCGTTCTTTTCCATCTAGGAGGTAGAGTTGAAGGACGGAGGTTCGTGCTTCTAGCGGCTGACGTCCGTCTCTCTTCTTTTCCTCCGTTCGTCATCCCAGCTACCCTGGATACGGCTGGATGATGTCCGAGGGATACAAGTCCGTCGACTGTGGATACGGATACCAGAAGGACTCGTATGGAAAGTGTGGAAAGATGTCCTGGGTGAGTTTAATTCCTTTGCCTCTCCCTCCTCTCCTTTCTTTCGAAAATAGAATTGCTTATCGCCGCCTTCTACTTTCTCTTTGTAGTACTCTGCTGAGACTGACTTCGGCTGCTACGAGACTCGGGTGAGTGCCTCCTGTTCTTCTCATCGCTTCTTCAAGCGAGTTTCTCGTTTTAAACGTCGCCTCGTCGAGACAGAAACGAGGTTCCTGATCCTTTCTTCTTCCTCTCCTTCTTTTCTATTGCTTTCCTCTTCCCTCAGATCATCAAGGAGAAGATCCATGTCACCGTCAAGGAGACCGTCAAGCAGCTGTGAGTTCCATTTTTCGTCCTCATCTTCATGAAAGCGACGACCCAGCCGGAGCTCGAGGAGAAACCCTCTTTCACGTAGACCCCTTTCTCGTCGAGAGAGCTGATTTTTTCCTCCACTTTTTTGCTCACTCGCTGTAGGGTTACCGTCCTCTGCACAGTCACGAAGACTGCTACTGAGCTCAAGACTTCTACTGTGCACGATACTGCGACTGGTGAGTCTGGATCTCGAGTTTTTTTTTTTTTCGTTCTGAGATCTTTTCCTTCAAGTTTGCTGACTTCTCCTCCTTTTCCTCCTCCCCTCTGTTCCTCTCTCTAGTCACTCATACGATGACGGATACTTCTACCGTCGCTGTTCCTGTACGTCAAGCTCCAACCTTTCGTCCTTCGATTTCCTCCGCGAGCGCGTCGAGCTTCGAGTTCGACCTTGCTTCGAACTTCTCGACTCCGGACTGACTTTGACTCCTCTTCCCTCAACAGACTACCGTCGTCCAGACCATGACCGAGGTCGTGACCAAGACTATGTGCGTTTTCGGTCGTCTGAGCCTCGATCGGGAGGAAAAACCGCCTCTGGAACTCGCGACGACTTCGAGCTGACTTTCGTCCTTTCCTTTCTCGTCTTCGCTATTCAGGACCGAGACTGCCACTAAGCTCGAGACGGCTACTGAGGTCAAGACGGATATCAAAACGGAAACTGCCATCAAGACGTGAGTTGTTTCTCGAGATTCTGGAGCGAGAAAGAAGACAGACGGCGTGTCTGACTTTCGATCTTTTTCCTTTCTTTCGCATTCCAGCGTCGAAGTTCCCGTCACCTTGACCAAGATTTGGGAGACTACAGTCGTTAAGGAAAATACCCTCACCCAAGTCAACACCCTCACCTCCGTCTGGGTATCTACAGCAACACAAACGAAAACCGACCTGAAAGTTTCTACGGCAACGGTCACGGAAACCAAAGTAGTCAAGGAAACTGCGCTTGCTCAGTGTATTGGATCTTGCTCGACGCTCCTCGGGTGAATAACCAATGGTCGTTCGAATCGAGTCGGGAGAAGGTCGTCCTTCAGTCGCGCGCGTCGAGCTGACTTACTTCTTCTTTCTCGTCTTCGGTTTTTATTTCCCTCCAGCATGATGACCACCGCCAAAGGATACGTCGCTTCTACCTACGCTCCCCCCGTCTACGCGACTGCCGCTGCCACCACCGAAGCTCTCATGACTGCCGCTCCTCCTTCGAAGACTGGAGGATCTTGCCCAAGTGAGCCTTTTTTCGACTCGTCTTCTTTCTCCCTCTCTCTCGCTGACCGTCTCTTCTTCTTTTGTATCTTTCAGGCGCCGGATGCGCTTCCGGACCCGTCGCCAGCAAGGACTCAGGATCGGGAGGAAAGGTCATCTCGCCTCCTCAGAAGCGACATGAGGCTCGATCTCACTAGTTCTCGACGCGTCCTTTTTTCCTTTCTCTCTCCTTTCGATTCTCGTCTCCTCCCATCTCGGCTTTACCACATTCCACTCGTAACGTAATAGATAGCACCCATCGTTCTTGATTCCTCCTTCTCTTTCTTCGTTTCCTCTAATCCATTAATCTCTCTTATTCCCCCCCCCTCCAATCTCAACTCCTTAATCACGTCTACCCTCCCTCGAACCTTTTATGTTTCGTCTCTCTCTCGCAGCTAGCTTCTACATAGCACACAAGGACGATCCCATTTACTCGTTTTTCCTCGTCGTAACTCTTTTTTTGGGACTTTGCTCGTACGAGAGGTTCCTTCTTTCACTTTGTTCCTTTTCGCCTTACTTACCTCTTCGATTCGATATCAAGGTTGATCCTGTTTGTCTTCGAATACCTTTCTTTTTTTCTTCTCTGCTGAAAGATCGGAGAGAGACCGAAGGAAGCATGCTGGGCGACGCGTTCGCGAGGAGAAAGAAACAGCTCGAGATCAGGCTTCAGTCGGAGCTCAACCTCCTTTATCGATTCTCGTGAGATCGATTTCGATACCTAGAATGTCGTCACGCATCCCTATCGAGAGTTTCCTTCTCTGAAAAGCTCCGAGGTGAGCTCTGCGATGAAAGGAGTGGGAGAGAGCGCGACGACGACGGCGACTTTTTTCTCGATAGCTCTTTAATCTGTTAGTTTACCACGCTCGATATCCTGCGAAGACCAACAATTCTTCACTGTCTCAGGCTTTGTCTGTGAGAAAGAAAGGCCAAAGAGGCGACCAACCGTTGCTGCGTCTGTTGTTTGAACGAGCTCAACGAAGCGAGCGAGCTCGTTCGTTCCTCCTCAACCTTCAGCCCAACTTCATCCATCCAGCTTTCCCACAATGTCTAAAAAAGGTGAATCATCGACATCTGCATCGACTCAGCCTTCGGACTCTCCATCGTCGAGCGGAGCTGGAGCTGGGGCGAACGAGGGAGCGAAGGGAGGAGGGTCGCGGAAGGAAGGAGGACCTTCGAAGCCTCAGCCTGCTCTGAAGAGAGGATCCGCTTGTTTGCACTGTAAGATCTCTACTGTCTTTCGAATCGAGTTAAACCCGCCTGCGATGTATACTGATCTCGCTCTTTTTGGCTCTGCTCGTTGGTCAGGTCGGAAACGGAAGCTTGTGAGCTCGAGCTCAACTTCCTCCCTCCGTCAGAGCCTTCCGCTTTAAGCTCGACCCTGCAACATATACTGACTGCTCCGCCCCATTCTCGATCAACCCTTCTCTCCCAGAAATGTACTGGCGCGAATCCATGCCCTACTTGCGTGAAGGTAGGCTATCGGGCCTCCCTGAAGTCCGTTTCGTTTCGTCTCGAGCTGATCTCCCTTCTCACCTTTCTTCTTCTCCATCTTCCTCAATCAGGGGAACCACGAATGTACCTTTGACGAGCCCGGGAAGCCGAGAAGCAGAGTGAAGATGCTTGAGGAGAAGATCGGTGAGTCCGAGCTACCAGCGTGCGAAGCCGTTTCTTTGAGAGGACGTTGAGCTGACCGTTTGCTCCCGTTCCTCCCTCTTCGAAGCTGGTCTCGAAAGCATCCTCACCGCCCAATCGCTACCATCCTCTTCAACTTCAGCTATCGCCAACACCTCCCACCCCATCCGAGAGCACCAGCTCAACAGAGCTTCCTCATCATCCTGTCCCTACCCTCCTCGCATTCCCAAACCTTCGACTCGAACCGACGATCAAGAGGCCTTCTCCCTCGCGCTACAAGAGCTTTTCAACACGGATCCCAACCTCGAACCAACAGGAGTCGCGAACGATCAGCTGGGAGCAGCAGCGTTCTCCTTCTTGCAGAACCCCGACTGGAGTTTACCGGATCCATCGTCCGCCGGATCTCCTCCTCCAGTTCAACCCACCTCGCAGGAGTTTCTCCTTCCCTCCTTCGGATCCCTACCTTGGCCTCGAACTCCTCACTACGACTCCAACCAACAGGCCTCTTCGTCCACCGCTTCTTCCTCTTCCCTTCCCCTCCCAAGCTGGGCTCTCAACCGAAGCCTCGACGAGTTCTCCAACCCTATCCCGAATCCATCGACATCCTCCTCCAACCCAAATCATCAACAGCCCACCTCATCTCCCACACTCTTCCCTAACGCAGCTATGGCGGCAGGAGTATCGGACGAGAGAATTCCTATTCCAGAGGATTGGAGGGATGGAACGATACTTCCTGACGGGATGAGAGACACGTTGTTGGGTCTGTTCTTCGAGAGGAGGAGGCAGTTCGGGCTGGTTCTTCATGTGGGAAGGTTCTTTGGATCTCTCGACGGTCCTCCAGAAGCTAGACCAGCAAGTGCTCTACTCTTCGCGATGGTGAGTTCTACATGTCTCTCTTTAAGTCGAACGAAGCAAGGACCCGAGGAGTCGAAACTGAATTCGACGCGTCTTCCCTTTTCTCTCTTTTCCAGTACACTTGTGCTTGCAGGTTCTCGACGGATCTTCAGATCCGAGCACTAGAAGATACGTTCTTCCTGCTGGCTAAGAGACACATCGATATCGGAGGTGAGTTGTGAGACAGAAGCTTGAGTCGAGGGAGGAAAACGAATGAGTTGAGCTCACCCTCCCGTCTCTCCTCTTGCCTCTCAGTCGCGACCTACGTTGATCAGCGACTGGTCCAAGTCGTCCAGGCCTCTTCCATCCTAGCCGCTTACATCTGTGAGCCTTTCACGCCACCAGCACATCCTCTTCAACCTGCGACCGACCGCTCTCTCGTCTTCTTCGTTTCCCAGACTCCAACCCCGACTCCAAATCCCGCTACCTAGAAGGCTGGCTCCAAGGAGGAGCTTCGATGCGACTAGCTCAAGGCTGCCTTCTCCACAGGATCTCTCCCATGGACATCACCTTCTTCTTGACCTGCTACGCGGAAGGGATCCCTCCTCTCGATTCCAGCTCGACTGCTTCGTGGCCGAGTTCAGCTCTTCCAGCTCCGAAAGATGGAATCGAGCTGGGCGAGAGGATCCATGCCTTTTGGTCGGCTTTCACGGTCGATCAACTTGGAGCCGTCGCGACTGGACGAAGCGGATCTTCGCTGGTGGAGATTGAGACTCCCTTTCCTCGACCATGTGAGTCGTTCTTTCCCTTAAATTTCCTTCGAAAACATCTCGCTGACGCCGTCGTCACCTTTCCGCTCCTCTAGTGGAAGACTACGAACGAGTGAGCTCGGATTCCTTTCAGTTCTTCTTTGTTCCTCCATCCGACCTCGTTTCCAACTCTCATTCGCCTCTTTCCTTCTTTAGGGCATCATCGACGAATCAGAGATGCGATCAATCTCGGATCTTTTCGAGGAAACGTCGACGCGTCGAGCCACCGACTCGCTCGGTGAAATCTTCTTCGAGTCAATGGTCCTTCTAGTCCACAGCTCTTCACTCAGCAATCCCTTCATCCAACCAAGTCGTGAGTTTGATACCCTGCTTTCCTCCGAGATTACGCGTGAGGAAGGAAAGAGCCAAAGAGGACTCGAACTGACCTCGCGTTCTCTCTTCTCTGTTCCCTGCCTTCAGTTCGAGCCCACTACCTCGCCCGTCCTCGTCCAATCAGAGTTCAAGCCTCCACCTCTTCCTCAACTCCCCCTACTCCCTTCTATCCCGCTGGTCTCTCCCTTGACTCTCCCTTCCTCGGTCCATCGCCCTCAACAGAACTACCACCTCCCGTCCCCCGACCTCTTCCAGCCGAGTTCCTTAGACTCGAGAAGGCTCTCTTAGCTCTGGTTTCCAACCTTCCTCTTCAATACCGAGATCCAAGCCGGACGCAACTTGGAGGGATTCCTCCGTGGACGAGAGATATAGGACTGGCTGCTGATCAAGGTGAGTTTCTTTCCCTTCTCTCGCGCGAGACTTCGTTTCGACGCGTTCTGACTCGACTTTCCTTCTCATCCGCAGGGACTTACGATGCGCCAAGTCCGCTCAACGTCAAGATCGGGATCAACCCTGTTCTGTTCTGCCTTCACGTGACGCTTTGCACGTGGGTTTTCGTTCCTCTTGTTTCTTGACAACTCGACGTGTCGCTGATCGAGCTTTTCCTTCCCTTCTCAGATCCTTCCTCCTCATGTACGCCGAAGCAAGCAAGATCGATCCTGGATATCGAGCCAAAGCTGTAGCCGCCGCTTCGTCGGCTGTTCAACTTATCCAGATCGTGGTGGATGTCGATTGTGAGCGACGAGTTTCTGCTATCATCCTCTGCGAGCTCGCACGATCTGACCCTCCTCTCGCTCTCTCTGCCTTCTCTTCTGCTTTGTTCAGTCGGCCAACTCGACATCATCCTCGTAGTCCTCTGGCTTTTCCAGTCTCGGATCCTAGTAGAAGGCATCAAATCTCTTCGACGTCAAGGAGACACAGAGAGTTCGTGACCGTTTCCTCCTCCCCTCCGCTCTTTTTCTCTCGCCTCTTCTTTCGACGCGTCGCTCACCTCCACCTTTCCTTTTCCTTCCTTCCCTTCTCGCCCTTCAACAGAAGCCACCGCTCTCTCCGTCGAGATCGAAGTACTTGTACTCGCTATGAAACGGATGGGTCAGGTCTGGTCGTTCGGAGAGGATATTGGAGAGGCAATCACTCAGAGGATGGACGCGCTTTCGTGCGAGGGAGAAGAAACCGACCTCGACCGTACGCTACATCCCCCCAAGTCCAGGTCGACGAATTCCTGGGGTGAACTTGAGTACTAGTTTAGAATAGCTTTCTGCAAGATCAGATCCTTCAGCCTGTCTTTCTTTCAGCCGCGTTCGAGAAAGGAAAGCAAAGATCATGAGGGCGTTTCCAGAAAGAAGTGTAGTCCGACGAAAAAAGAAGGATGTATGGATATTGTGTAAGCAAGGGTGGGATTCAGTCGAACGAAGGCGAGCGAAAAAGAGAGGAAGCAGGGAAGAGAGCGAGGCGGGAAAGCGAGAATCAAAGGAGAGAGAAGAGGGAAAGAGAGAGGGTAGCAGAAGGGAGATACGGTGTAAAGGTATGAACATCGGTGGCGCGTGTGTGCAAAGAAAACGAGGAAGAGAGGCGTAGACGAGGGAACGTAAAAGGGAGCGAAAGTAAAGTAAAGCAAGCGAAACGAGACGAGTGAGCGAGAGAGAGAGTCTACGGCTGTTGGCCTTGGTCAAGAGGATCCGTTTGCTCGACGTTCTCGCAGATTTCGGAGACGAGAGCGGAAGTTACTCCGGGGATTCTGAAGAGAGCGAGGGAAAGGAGAAGAGGTCAGGTCGGGAGAGAAAAGGAGGAAACAGAGAGACGCGACAACTCACATCCGTTCAGCCTCCTCAAACGCGAGCCTCAAGTTGGCCAACACCGCTCGAGCCTCGTTGTTGGGTACTCGTTGGGAAATCTGTCGAAAGAGAAACGAAGAACGAAGAAATCAGCTCCGGTTCTCTCGGCGTCTCCTCCTCCTCTACCAGACGAAAGATCGACCGAACTCACCGACTCAATGACCGGCACCACCACATCCTCCAAGATAGCTCTACTATCATCCAAGTCCTCGTCATGCTGCTGCCTCTCCCCTTCTTCCCTTTCTTCCTCCGGATCCTCATCATCGTAAGCCAGCCCGTCCCTCTCCTCCTCCCTCTCCTCGTCATCACTATCATACTCTCCTCCCACCTGCCCTCTCGCATCCGTCCACTGTCCCTTCTCGACCCTAGCCTGCTGCTCAGCGATGTCTCCGGCGAAGCGAATCGTGTCATAGCCTACTCCTCCTGAGCCTGAGGTTCCGTTTCCAGGTTGAGGTTGAGCGGTCTGTTTGACGGGCGAGGAGGGTTGAGAACGAGCTGGTTGAGGTGCTGGAGGTGGGTGGGAAGTAGGAGGAGCGGGAAACTGGTCGGCGTTGGTTGAAGAAGAAGTTCCTCGAGCTGTGGAAACGGAGGTTGGAGTGGAGGAACGCGAGGAGGTGATGGATCCGAAGCGAGAGCCGGTTGAACGAGAGATGGAGAGTTTTTGAGGAGAGCTTTGCCGAGGATGCTGCTGCTGCTGATGTTGGTACTGAGGTCCATTGCTGTTGGTGGCGGGGAGGTGGTGAGTTGAAGAAGAGGAAGGGATCGAAGGCATGGGTGGAGGAGCAGCTCGAGAAACGGTCGCTTGTCGTTGGTCGCGTCGAATCGTCCCGAAGTCCCAGAGGTCGGCTTGATCTCCCATCGTTGCGTTCCTAATCGAAACAACAAACCGAAGACTAGTATGAGTGTCTGAAGCTCAGAGTAAACGAAGAAGAGCTCCAACTCACCTGTCGAACGTCCCGGGTCCGTTCTCCTCATCCTGCCTCGCTCCACCTTTCGACTTCCACTCCTCGTGTCGTTGGATGAGCTCGGTCAAGTAACTCGCCTTCCTCGCCTGCTTGATGAACTTATGCTTGAGAAGATCCTTCGCCGTCGGACGCTACAAATCCAAAGACGAATCAGCTCATCGTCTCTCCGCACTCCAAAAAGACGAGCGGAACGAACCTCCTTGGGATCCCTCTGCAAACACAACGAAACGAAAGCACGGAAATCCCTCGAGAACTGAGGTCCAAGGGTAGGCGGAGGGTTCTTGGGGATGAGGAAGAGAACCTAGAGAGAGCGAGGGAGCGAGATGAGCGTGTCAGTGGAAGAGAGGACGAGGAGAGGAAGGGGATCGACGCGAAAGCTCACCTTCATCGGATGCAGTTCAGCGTAAGGAGGCTCTCCCATAGCGAGCTCGATAGCAGTGATTCCTAGACTCCAGATATCGGCTTTGAAGTCGTACCCAGACTGCTTGATGACCTCGGGCGACATCCAGTAGGGCGTTCCGACGAAGGTGTTCTGCGTTCGAAAGAGAGAGAGAGGGCCACGATCAGCTCTCGACGCTCGGGGGAGTTTCGGGATGGGATCATAAACGAGTAGCTCACCTTCTTGGTCATGGTAGCAGTAAGTTGACCAGAGACTCCGAAATCGGCGAGCTTGACTGAGGAGGAGAGAAAGAGAAGAAGGAGGAGGCGGGAAGTGTTGAGCTCGGGAGGATCTCGCGAGCTTGGACGAGAGGACGAGAAGAGGTCGAAGCTCACCATCTCCCGTAGCACTGAGCAAGATGTTGGCAGCTGATACATGACCACGCCAAACACGGTTAGTCTATGCTTCATTTCAGCGCAAAAGCGAGACAGAGAGACGAGAGCTCACCCTTGATATCCCGATGCAGCTTCCCCTCCGAGTGAAGATACTCCAACCCTTTCAGCAGCTCCTTCGCCACGATAGCGATGTACTCCTCCCTAAACACACCACTCTTGAGCTGTAGTCCCCATCATCAATTCAGACCAGTCAGCGAACGAAGAAAGGAAACAGAAGGACGAGAGCTCACCAAATCCGAGCACGATCCTCCCGAGCAGAACTCCA
This sequence comes from Mrakia blollopis, assembly GCA_000950635.1. Lineage (NCBI taxonomy): Eukaryota > Fungi > Basidiomycota > Tremellomycetes > Cystofilobasidiales > Mrakiaceae > Mrakia > Mrakia blollopis. Next base: position 31,186 of record BBPU01000023.1, on the reverse strand, counting down.
TGATGATCCATAGGTTCGAGCCCTTCAAGAACGATCCATGGTACCTGCACGACCACCACCGAGGTCAACTCAATGATGCTCCTCAGTCTATACTGCGACGTACTCACTTTGTAACCCAAGCCGAATCCAACTGTGAAAGGATCTGAATCTCCTGCTGGATGTCGTCGATCTCGTCCTCCGCGTTCTCGAGATCAATGACCTTGATGGCGACTAGATTTCCGGTACGTTTCTCGACTCTACACGAATCCTCACCCACCAAGGAAGCTTATCAGCATCTCTCCCTACCGTATACAAGAGAAAGACGAAGGCTCGTACTGACCCTTTGAAGACCTGACCGAATGATCCCTTCCCTGTTGTTCAAACGAAGGGAAGCACCTCAGTCAGCTCCCAAACCTCCCTCACGAGAGCTCGAGAGATAGAAAGGCTTACCGATGATGTTCTGCTTGAGATAAAGCTCCTCTGGATCTTGTCCTTGTTGTTCCTACATCAATTCGAAGACCAGAAACGACGGAAGAGGGTCAGCTTCAGCTTCAGCTCGAGCTCGCTCCTTCGTCCCTTCGTCCCTCCCTCCTTCGTCCGCCTCGCTCCAGGTCTTCCCCTCGTTTCAAACGAGCGCATATATGCTCTCCAGATAGAGCCCTCGGGAGTGGGTTGTGGTAGAACGTGTGCGAGTTGAGGTTCTGAGGAGAGGTTGAGCTCGAGACCTCCTCTCTCTCCTTCGCTTCCCTTCGTTGGCCACTTCAACCTCGACCTCCTCCCTCTGGCCGTCCCTCCTCCACGAGCCAAGAGAAGAGTGTATATACAGATAAGACTCACCATGATTCCAATCTATATTCCTTGCCGAAGTCCCTTGTGGTGTTGGTTTGCTTTGTGAGCTTGAAGGTCGAGTCGAGTCGGTGGTCGTGCGTGCTGTTTGGGAGATCTCCGTCTTCTCTTGTCCAAAGTCGACGACTCAAGTCAGCTACAGCTCCTTACCAAGTTTTACTAGATGCGACCAGGCTCACCTGCTACGGCAAGATAAGAGAAGGGAAGGGAAGAGGAGGAGAAGGAGGAAGCAAGGGGGGTGGGTGTGAGGAGGGTCCTCGAGGGAGAGGGGTCGAAAGGGAGGAAGCTCGCAGCGACAACCTCTTCCTCCTCTGACACTTTTCTTTTCTCCTGTCTGTTTTCTGTTAACGCGGTGGGGGGCCAGAAGAAGAGAGATCATGTAAGGTTCGTTAAAGGTAAGTGAATGGGTGAAGTACACACAAAGTGGTTGGAGAGAAGGAAGGGGGAAAAAAAAAGCAAAGGAGAAAGAGGGCGCGTGAAAGGGAGAAAGAAATCAACGAGACGAGAAAGAGAGAATTGTCCGAGGTCGAAAGAAGCAAAAGATAGATCCAAGAGCGTGAGGAGGTAAGGAAGAGGTCTACCAGTCAGATCCCATCAGTCCATTCAAGACGGGCGGCGGTGCAGGTGGGAAGAGGGCTGCTAGAATACAAAGAAAAAAGAGAATCGAGGTCAGCTCGTTCGTACGACGTTCGTTCTTCGTCTGGATCCGCGAAAGAGGCAAGAGCAACGCACGAGATGGTGATATTTATAGTTTAGGACTCAACATACCTCCCTCGTTCCTGCTCAACATACTCGAGCTTGAGTTGAGGTCCTTGACTGCCTGCGGGAGGAGAGCGGCGGTGGCTCGACGGGACTGGCGAGGTCGGAGAGGTTCGAGCTGCAGGTTTGAGAACGAAGGGAAGAGCGAGGGGAGAGAGATTTTCAGCGTGAGAGTTTAACGATGAGATGAGAAGAGAGGAACATAAACAGGAGGTGAGGAAGAGGAAGAGGAGAAAACTGGAACCGCCAACTCACCTTCCTCCTCAAATCTTTCATTTTCGCCGTCGTAGGCTGCCAATCCTCGAACCCACTCCTCAACACATCCAACTCCCTCCCAAACAGCTCCAAAACAAGAGGATCTTCCATGATTCCTCGCTAAGACACGCGAAAAAGGTGTAGATCGATCAGTCTCCATCTACCTACTCGAGGGAGAGAGTTGGTTGGGAAAACGACTCACCAAGATCCAAGGAATCTCGTACGAGTTCTTAGCCTCGGTAGCAAGGAACTCCTCGACTTCGAGCGTGCCGGGAGCGGCTTTACTGGGACTTGTTTCGAAGAGGTAGCGGACGGCGAGGCTGAAGGAGGAAACGAGGGCGGAACACGAAGTCAGCGAATGTTTTTCTTTCCTCTCTTTTCCATTCTGCTCGCCTTTCCCCAGCATCGAGCGAGGTAAAATAGAAGAAGAAGAAGGGAGTAGAGAAGATGAAAGTCGTAGCACCACTCACTCATAGCTCAAATCCTCCTTGTAAGCCGTCGAGTGACCGACTCCTGTCAAACCCGACGCGACAACTTCACTCAGGTGAGCGACCATTCCTCCGTCCGAGAGGCCTGCGTTTCGGAGTTGGAGGCAGAAGATGAGGAGGTTGGTTACGAAGTCGGAGGCTCTGCAATGAGGAAACGCAGACGAAGAAGCGTGAAGTCAGCGTCGTGCTCGAGAGAAACAAGGAGCAAGAGGAGGAGGAAGAAGAGAAAACGAACGAGTAAGCAGCTCCATCGATGTGAAGGACTCGAAGGATGGAGGGATGAGAGACGGGAGAGAAGATCGCTCCGTAGACGGGTACGACTCTGATCGCGGGAGAATGACAGGACCGACGTTTAGGTCAGAAATGACGCATGGAAGAAGGGAAAGGAAAGGAAATGAGAGACTCAGACTCACTGATCGTTCAGCGAAGCGACATAGATGAACTTGACTCCGTGGTCGAGAGCACTAGAGAGAGAGGCGGTGTACGCTCGCGAGACGGCGCTTTCGGTATCCTGAAAAAAAAGAAAGAAAAAAAAATGGGGAGAGGTCAGTTTCATGAAGAGGAACGAGAGAAGAGGAGAGGGTCGAACGGACCTGGAACTCGAACAGCTCATGAGCAGCAGCGTTCTCGAAGTACTGAAGGTAAGGCATGACGACGGAGGAAGAGTTGAGGTAGGCGAGAGGACCGACGTGAACTCCACCTGATCGAAAACGAACGCGTCGAACGAAAAAGAGGAAGTCAGCTCGGCGCGTCTCCTCTCGTCTCCAACTTCGACGACGACACAAATTGATTTTGGGACTCACATATTCCCAACATCACGACCTTTGGCAGATCCGCTTTCCTCTTCTCCACCCTCGTCGGACCAAACGCGTTCTCCAGTCGCAGAACCGCTTCCTCGTTGTGAGCCGAACGAAGATGACCTTGCTCGTAAAGTCTGTTGAGGAGATGAGTTGAGACGGGACAGCCTGAGAACGACACCCAACGCACACAAGAACGAAACGAAAGTCAGCTTTTGGCGAGGCTAGAGAGAGGACTGGGGAGCTCTCGGAAAGGAAAGGAAGAGAAGAATGTGCCTAAACTCGCCCTGCGAATGAGTAGCCACAAAAACCGCATCCGCACACCTCAGATCCTCCACCCACTCCGGTCTAGAGAGGTACTCCTTGAACAACCTATCCACTCGATCCTCGACCTTCCCTTCCCCTTCCAAAGGCATCACCGTCAACTTCTCCAACCCTCCTCCTCCTCCTCCCACGCTTCCTCCACCGTTCCCGTTCGATAGATAGCGAACGACAGCCTCCTCCATCTTCTTCCCAAAGGCACTGCTCGTTCCCGTGGGTTCTCCAGCGATATAACGAACGATGGCGTTGGGGAACCAGCCGTGGACGGAGAGAATCACGATTCGACGGATTTCGCCTCCTCCGCCGGGAGGTCCTCCGAGTCTCGAAGAAGAAGAGTGGGAGAGAGGAAGACCACCTGAGTGAAGAACGGACCACTCCTTGGGGAGTTCACGACCTCGTCGACGAGCTGCTTCGAGTTTCGTCTCGGCTGCTTCTCCGGTGGGAGTTCGAGCGTGAGAGAAAGAAGACGACGTCGCGATTCCGAACGCTCCCAGTGCCGAGAGAGTCTTCTTCGCGAGAGATTTAGGAGGTGGAGGAGGGATGTTTCGTGGTGGGCGGGAAAAGATGCCGTTGAAGGTTGGGAGGACGAGGTTGGGAGGAGGTGGTGGTTTGAGAGTTGAGTTGGAGGCTGAGCGGCTGATCTTGGAGGAAGTGAGAGGATCTGCTGGACGGGAGGGCGAGATGTTCGGGGAGGAAGGAGCGGTGGTGGAAGGAGTAAGGGCTTTGCTTGATTTCTTTCCTCGGATGCTGGCGGGAGGGGAAGGGATGGGTCGCGTCGAGGTCGAGATCGAAGGAGGAACGACGAGCGACGACGAAGACGGTGGTGCTGGTGATGGAGCAGCTTCCTCGTCGATATCCATGACTTCCATTCCATCCGTGAGATCCGCGGGTGCTTTGGAGAACGTCGGAGGAGGGAGAGCTTTGGAAGCGATGTAGGAGAGCCAGGAGGCGTAGGAGGTTGGCTGGGAAACAGTGGAGGGCGAGGAGACGATGAGATCGGTAGAGGTTGATTCGGCTGAAGAAGAGGGTTCGTTGGGTAGTTCTTGAGCCGAAGGAGGAGGTGGAGGTGCTAGGGAAGTGGGAGTCGAAGTGGGAGGAGGGGAGGGAGCAGCCGCCGCGCTCGTTGGCCACACCCAGGCGAGGTACGAGGATGTCGGAGGAGGTGGAGAGATCGACGCTGCTGGGTTGGGTAGTTCCTCGACGACGACTTCTACAGGAGCTGCTTCGACGAAGGTTTGCACCTGCTGAGGAGCCTCCACCTGCTCCTCCTCCTGAACCATCGAAACGACGTCCTTCCTTGTTCTTCCTCCTCCCATCCCAGGCACGTACCCCCACCACCCACTCTCCCTTGCAACCGTATCGACCTCCTCCTCAGGCTCAGAAGTCACCACCTCTCTCCCCAGCGAAGAAGGTACGATCGGACGCGTGCTTCCGTACGAGCTTGGTCCTGGCGACGGCGACGATCCGAACGAGCTTTTCCTGGCGATGGGGATGGAGGAGGGAGAAGAGTTGGATTTGATGCTTGGCGCTGGGGAGGAAGAAGGTGAGGAAGAAAGAGGAAGAGAGAGGGAAGGTTGCGGTTGAATCTGGGAGAGAGGAGCCGGTGCTGGCGGTTTAGGAAAGGAGGAGGAGAGGGAGGTGGAGGAGGAAGTTCGACGGAACCAGCTTGAGGACGTTGGAGGTGGAATGGCGAGAGGTGTGGGCTCGGCGGGAGGAGTGGGCTCGGGAGTTATTTCTGGTGCTGTAGGAGGAGTGGGAGCCTGAGGAGGAGGAGGAGGAGTCGCCTCGACTTGAGGGGGAGTGGAAGGTCGCAGAGTGCTCGTGCTCGTCGCTCTTGAAAGCCAACCGAGACGACTGGGAGGAGCCGAGGGAGTTGGAGGCGGGAGAGATTCCGGTGTTGGTGAGGGTTCTGGAACGGGGGCGTCGACCTCCACCGACGGAGGATTCGAAGAAGAAGAAGGAACGACGATCTCCTCCGCTGGCGACGACGCGACCTTCGAGCTCTCCCCTCCCGCTCCCACCACCACTGCGGGCGTCCTGAAGAACCACGACCCCCTACTGTCATTCTTCGCTATCTCGGGCTCCTCCCCCGACCCACTCCCTCCCTCCTCGCCCAGCGTCGTCGCAACAGTTCTAGGAGTCGACGACGCGCTTCCATCCTCCTCTCCCACGGGCGTCGCTCCTTCCACAGGAGTATTCGGCAGCGTGTTGACTTCTCCGACGTAAGCAATCCTTGTGGGTATAGGGATAGGGATTCTTCGAAGCCAGGAGGAGCGTTTCTCGGGGGGCGGAGGGTAAGGGAGAGTGAGGGAGTGGGAGGGAGAGGTTGGTGCGAGGCCCGGGAGGAAGGTGTGCGAGTTGGAGGGCAGGGTGTGGGAAGGAAGAGGAGCGGGTTCGTGAGGTGGTCTGGACGAGGTTGAAGAGAAGAGGAGAAGGAAGAGGTCAGATATGAGATGAGGAAAAAAGGGAGGGGAGGGACGGAGAAGGACGAACGAGGGAGATGGGTCGAGGATGGAAGAAGGTGAGCTCGAAGGGAGCGTAGAAGTGGGCTCGAGAGTCGGCGTCGTAGGAAGAGGAGATGGTAGCGGTAGTACGAGTATGGTCGGCGTCGAAGTAGAAGCTTCTGGTGTTGAAACTTCTCTACGATGAGGAGGAGGAGGAGGAGTGCGGTTGCCGTCCATCGCCTCGTCGTCTGGGTCTATCCCTGCTGCTCCTCGGTGAGCTCCCCACGATCCAAACCACGTCGACGCTCCCAGATTTTGTCTCGCATTCGGCTTCCTCCTCTTGATCGTTCCCTCTCCATCCTGCTGCGCTCCTACTTCTGCTGCTACAATCTCTGGCGTTGAAGTTGACGACGTCGAAGTCTCTGAAGCTGCCAGCTCCTCCTCTCCTCCCTTGGACGGGCGTGGTTCTGCTGCACCTTCGTGGAGTTCGCTGAGGGGTGGTGTGATCCCTCTCCTTTTCCCTAAGAACATTGCTTCCTCTCCTCCTCCTTCTCCTCCGAATTCACTTGTTACTATCACTCCCAACGGCGGTCGTTTCGCTCCCTTTCCCTTCTTGAGAGCCGCTTCCACCCTCGCCTTCGCAGCAAGAGCAGCACGAGAGTCGTCACGTTCGAGAGCACGTTTCATCGCGTCCTGGCTCGTCAAAGGCGAGTACAAAGAACTCCGAGATATCTCCGAAGAGGAGGGAGGGGCAGGTGGTGGTGGTGGTGAAGAAGAAGAAGAGGTCGAAGAAGGGGAGGAGGAGGCGAGGAGGTTGGAAGGTTGAGCTTGAGGTTGAGGTTGAGCGGTCACGGTCGAGACCGAGGGAGGAGCGGGAGTCGTAGAAGTAGAACGAGCTTTCCAAGTTCGAGTAGAGGATCCAGTAGCAGTGGAAGAACAGGAGGAAGGGCGACGGCGGGGGAGAGGGAGGTGGGGAGAGACCATGGACGTTGAAGGGGAGAAGGTCGGCTATCGCGGAGTCGTTTCACGCCGATCGAGTCCTACTTTTTTGTTGAGGATATAGCTGGATGGATCTTCTTGCAGCTTATCATATGAGAAGCGGAAGATGGGCACGGACATCCTGATGTTGCGACTGCGCAAAGAAAAGGAAAAAAAAAATCTACCCTGAAACTCGCTCCCTCGCTCGCTCAAAGCTCATCCCTCTGCCTCTTCTCCTCCTCGACCTCGACCTCTAGCTCAACAACCTTCAACTCAGGAACGACCTCGTCCTCCTCCACCCCACCCACACTCTCCTCCTCCACCTCAACCACGCTCTCCTGCTCCTCAGTCAACAAACTCTCCTTCCCCGTCTCCTTCGCTTCCTCCACCACCTTCCCACCCACACTCGTCGCCTCCCCACCTTCAGCAGGAACAGGCTCAGCAGCAACGGGCTTCTCCTCCTCCTTCTCGGCCACAACCTCAGCCGACCCAGCCGGTTCAGCTCCAGCCTGCTCCGTCTCACTTGCACCACTCTTCTCAACGACAACAACAGCCTCCTCCTCCTCCTGCTCCTCGGCCAACTTCCTCAGCCTCTTCTTCTCCTCCATCCTAGCGATCCGCTCCGTATCCCGTCGTTCTTCCTCGGCCCAACGAGCTTCGGCTTTGGCTCGGTCCGCCGCACGTTGAAGTTGGGAGGCGTTGGGGACGGCGGGAGAGGGTGAAGAGGTCGTGGTGGAAGAAGAGGAGGACGCGTCGTCGTCGCGTTTTGGCTTGGAAGAGGAGGAGGAGGAAGAAGGGGAAGAGGAGGAGAAGAAGGAGAGGAGGGAGTCGAATTTAAGGGGACCTGGGAGAGAAGTGAACGAAGAGAGGAAGGAGGGTCAGCGAGGAGAGAGAAGAGAAGAGAAGAGTAGGACGACCGGCGCGTCGCAGTTCGAAGAAATCGACGACCTCATTCGTCGAGCACTCGAACCCAGGCACGTAGATTGACGCGAAGCTCACCATCGTAGTTCACAAAAGAGCTCTCGAGATCATCGGCTGAAGCTCCCTCCTTCCAGTAGATGATCTTGGGACCGTTGGATCCTGGGATGGAGAGACCTTCCTTCACAGCGGCGTCGGCGTCTCGAATGTATCCGAACGAGTACGAGGAGATCTGTTGGGAGAGAGCTTTCCACATCAGAGGGACGGTGGCGGAGTTGGGGTGGATGAGGAGGACGTGGGGTTTGGTGGGATCCTGAGGGAGGGAGGAAGAGGAGAAAACGGAGGGAGATTGGGAGGTCAGGTTCATATCCCTCGGTTTCGCCTCCAAAAGCGAGAGTCTGCAAGCTAGAGCCGACAAACGAGCCTGGTACCAAACACCTCCTGGGTACTAGATATGTAGAGAACGTGCGACTCACTCCCTTCAAAAACCCTCCCAACTCGTTCAAGCCCTCCTCCTTCGACACTCCTCCCTTGCTCGGCACCTTCATCTTCTTCACCCTGTCCCCGACCATCGAACTCGCCCAACCCACAAGCCCACCTCGCTTCCTCTCTCCGGTATAATCTTTGGGAGGGATCTTGGCTCCTCGAGTGAAACCCTTGATAGTAGGGAAGCCCTTGACGTCGTATTTCGCGCAGAGTGGTTTGTTGGCGTCCTCGTCGCAGTCGACGGCGTAAAAGGGGATGATCGGAGAGAGGGAAGTCGCGGCTTGAGCGTATTCGGGAGCGAGGGATTTGCAGCTGAGGAATAACAAACAAAGATACAGGAGGTGTGAGAAGGAGAAGGGAGAGAGAGGGCACGGAGAGGAGGGAAACGAGCGACTCACTGTCCACACCTTTGGAACGACGAAAGAGAGTGGAGAAATTGTCAGTTTGAGCTCGTTGAAAGACGAAAAGAGAGAGAAGGTACCAAGGAGCGTAGAAGACGACCATGCTCATCCGCTGGATCGAAGAGGAAAGCGAGAGTCAGCGAAGGAAAGAAGGGAAGGAAAAGGAGATGGTCGAGCTCACATCTTCCTTCATGACTTTGTTGAACTCCTTGGGTCCGAGAGAGATGACGGGTTTCTCGAACGTCCCAGCCTGGACGAGGAGCGGAAGAAGAAGCGCAGCAGAGAGGAGACGAGATAGCATGTCGGAACTGTTTCGATGCTGGTTGTTGAGAGGGAAAAGAAGGAAGGAAGGAGCACCTTTGAAACGTGGCATCTCGATTCAGCCGCACCGCCCTCGTCTTCCCTCCCCAACGCCGACTCTGTATGGATTTCACAACATGAACGGATTCTCGGCCTTTCCACCTCTTCCTACATCCAACCCGACGACATCCTCGCACGTTTCTCTCCTTCAGTCGCTCTCGAGCCAGTCCGACAACGAATCCTCCGTCGCTTCCTCCTCCTCCCGACCTCCTCCTCCTCCTCCTTCTCTCCCTCTTCAACCGACAACAGCTTCATCAACTTCCTCTAATTCCTTCCTTCGAGCAGGTCCTCCGCAGCCAATCCTAGTAGACATCACTTCCAGTCAGGCGGGCTCGCACGAAGGATCCTTCAGGCAGGCGGGCTTGAGCTCGTTGGGAGGTCTGGGCATCGACGTCCAGAACCCTTCAGAACTGGTGAGTTTCCCTCTTTCCTTCCCTTTTTTCGGCTCAAGATATACACAGAGCTGGGCTGGGCTTGATCAGGGCTTTCCAAGGGTATCAAGCCGAGCTCCGAGGGCTCCGTAGATCTAGGTGCAGGGAGAGCTCACCTTCCCAAGGAGGAGGAGGAGGTCGAGCTCACCGAGTCGAGACAAAACACCATCGCTTTCTCCTTCTGCAACCTCCTCTGATACCCTTCTGTACATCTCCTCTACAGCTTGAATCCCTTCTCAAGAGTCTCGCCATCGAGAACAAGATCAAAGATGGTGCAGAAACCATGCTCGGAGTAAGTCCCGATCCCTTCCCTCCCCTCCTCCTCCTCCCCTTCCTCCTTCTGTCGCGTCTTTGCCTTCCTGACTTCCTCCCTCTCTCCCTCCGTCCATCCTCCTCCCACTCACCAGGTCCTCGAATCCGACCCCAACTCCTCCGAGCGCTCCGGTCTCCGAAAAGAAGTCGAAACAGAACTCTCAGCAGCGACAAAGAAGATCTCGATCCTCCTCCGTCAACTCGACGAGATCAAAGATCACCCCGACATCCCTCGAGCTCTCCGCAAGAAGATCCCAAATCACCTCCAACTCCCTATGCTCAACTCTTCATCTTCCAACTCCAATCTCTCCGCCTCCTTCGCTCAACAAGCGCCTTCGCCCCTCTCCGCTCGTCGTCTTCCTTCCTCCTCCTCGCACGTCCCGACCCTTGCCTCCTTAGGAAACCCGATACACCTCGCCGGAGCGGGAGCGAGGAGATCTGGGGGAAACGGACCTCAGGAGGAGGACTTTCAGTCTGCGTTGGCGGCAGCGAGGGTGTGTCTGAGGAGGTTGGAGGAGATCTCGATTGGAGAGCCGATCGTTGGCTCAGCGGAGGAGAAGAGGAGGGAGAAGGCCGTGCAGGAGGAGGGAGTGAGGTTGGTGGAGGTGCTAAGAAGGAATGTGAGAGTGAGGTATGAGCTGGGCGGAAAGGAGGAGGTTCTGAGTTTGTGAGTCCGCGCAAAGGGAAGAAGTGACGGAGGAGGAGAGAAGGAAAGGAGGAAGAGGGACTGATCTTGTCGTCGCGCGTTTTCGCAGAGCTTTCGCGATGCTGGCTGAGCAAGAGCCGAAAGACGTACGAGCGACGGGATATCGGATATTGAGACATCAGTTGGTGGACTCAGAGGGATGGAGGAGGTTGGAGGAATTCGGGTTGGATTATTACGTCGTTCGGTCAGTCGCGTCTCCTCTTTTTCTCTTCAACCCGTTCGCACTCCCTCTTCTCCCGGGACCTCGATCCCTGACCCTCGATATATTTTCCCCTCGACTGCAGTACCTTCACACGCGACGCCAAACACACCCTCGAGAAGACTCAGTGCCTTAAACTCCTTCGGTCCCTTCTCTCCCTCTCGACAGTCTCTCCCTCAGCTTCGAATGGACGAGGACGGATCCCTCTGAGCGATGCGATCGTTCGCACACTCGTTAGTGTCGCAGAGAACGCAGACGATCCTTTCAAAGGAATCTGTCTGGAGACTCTTGCGGAGATCGGTGAGCTTGCGCGACTTCCTTTCTTTTTCGCCTCCAGCTTTGCCTCCAAAGCCTTGCGTATCGTCTACTGGCCCCCCAGTTCAACCTCCATTTATCGCTCAACTGACTCTCTTCCCTTCCCCTTCACACGATCAGCCATCCTCGACCTTCCTCTCCTCCTTCGTTCGAATGCTCTTCGAGTCCTTCTGCAGTGCTTCGCCGAGGGACCTCACGAGCTCGCTCCTATCATCGCTCCCGTTCTGCTGCACGTCGTCGACTCGCCATTAACGAGATCAGGCTTGAGACCTGGGATGGATATCGAGGTTCGTCTCACTTCCATTTCATCGAAGAGAATCTCTCTTGACCTCTTTTCGTTTTGATATCTGACTCGACTCCCTTCTTTCGTCCTGACAGATGGCTTTGTCTGGCTTCACCGACGTGTATGGATCGGGAGAATCCTACCTGACTCGACTGAGGACGAGTTCGAAGGTCGTTTCGACGATGCTGAAGTCTTGGGCTGGTGAGTCCTCCTCGTCGCGTCTGCTTTTCTTCTTTGCCCGGCCTTTTCTTACGCTTGAAACGATCAGAAACTGACCATCTTTCGTTTGATCGACTCTCAGGTATCATCTACTTCTCGAGCAATGGCAAGCAGGGGATCCTTTCGCTGGTGAACTCGCTGAGAGTTCCGACGGTTCAGATGAGGGTTCGTCGACTCCCTCGTTCGAGTCCGTTCGACTCCTCGACGCTGAAGTCCCCTCTCACTTCCTCTCTTGAGCAGGAGGTTCTACTGGACATGTTCTTCGACGTCTTCCGGATCAGGACTCCGTCGTGGTACCTTGCTTTTCTGGATGGGAAACGATTGACGCGTGAGCTCTCTCCTCTCCCCCTTGTTCCTCGTCCTCCTTTCGGAGCTGAACACCTCGCCTTTGCATTCGTACTTTCCTAGTCTACTTGAAGAACGGAAAAGCTCAGCCAGCTCCTCAGTCGGACCCGGAATCGGGTGACAACGCGTCGGGCAAGCTCACCCTGGTCGACCATTTTACGGCTTTCCTTCTCACGGTCTTCGTTGATGGTGGTTTGGTGGATGTGAGTGGCCTGTCGGGCTTTTTGGCTCGATCTCGCTTCTCGTGCTGATCATCTCTCTTTCATGGAAGCAGGCTCTGATCGACATGGTCGAGGAAGGTCATCAACTTCTCGCTCGGAAAGCAACTCTTCTCGTGGGCGAGATCCTCGCTTTGGCCAGCAAGCTTCTTCCTTCGGACAAAGCTGCCGATATCCAGGTATGTCTATCTTTCGTCCTCGTTTGACAGCTTTTCGAGACTACTTCGCTGACCGGTTTGCTTCTCGTCGCGCTTGTTTCACAGTCTCTTCCTCGTCTCTTCTCCGACGCCGCCAAGTTTTCTCAACCCGCCGAGCGGAGTAAGGCTTCTCTGGCTCTCACATCCATCGACAGTCTGAACCGGAATCGAAATCGTCTGCAGAGCACCACCGAGGTCACGACGAGGGAAACTCGGAAGAGGTGAGTTTTCCGTCTTCGTCGATTGGAACGAACGCGGTCAGAGCTGACGATCTCCTTCTTCCTTTTGATCTCGCAGAGCTAACTCGGTTCAAGACTCTTACCTCCGAGGACAGCGTCAGGTCGAGAGTGTCAAGATACGGATGGGTCTTCAGATGGAGGATAAACACTTCATGACTCTTTTGACGGACACTCAGGTGAGTCAGTCCTTCTTTCTCCTCCTCTCTTCTCCCTTCGAAGATCGAGCTGATCCCGGTCGCTTCCTCGATTCTCAGCTTCTCCTCACTCGAGATCACAACAAGTGGAACTACGACATCCTCCTCGAGGTCGTCCAAGGTCCTCTTCTCAACCCTCGTCGACTCGAAGAAGCTCTTAAGGCGTCAAAGTTCGGTCGACGGCTGCTCTCCTTCTTCCATCCTCTCAACCATCGTTTCTCGGACATCAAGAAGACGAAGGTAAGAAGCCCTCCCTTCACACGCTCTTCTTTCGTCTCTCGAGATGACTTCCTCCTTTCATATCTCAACAGCCGAATCAACGATGGGTCCGACTCGGATGCGCTGTAATCACCACTCTTCTCGCCAACCCCGATGGAGTTGCCTTCCTCACAGCGGACAAGTTACTACCCCAGCTTTTCGAATGCTTTGCCGAGATCGATCACGTTCGTCTTTCCTTCTTTCCGAGTTCGCGGCCACCGGTTTTGACGTTCGCTTTCCTTTCTCCTCAGTACGACGGCTCGATCAGCTCCGATCCGCTTCTCTCGAAACGACGGCTGGACGAGACTCTCACAAGTGGATACTTCGAGATGCTCGGGACCCTCAGTCGTCACCCAGAGGGAGTCGCGTACGTTCAGAACCTTCGCCCTCCCCGAAGAAGATTGTTCGATTGACTCGTCGCTTCTCCTTTCGCAGTCTCCTCACTCGCTTCAAGTTCTTCACTCGGTTCTACCATCTGAGCGACCTTCGGAGTCGCGAGGATCTCATCAAGGCGATCATCGAGAACTTGGATTACACAACGTGGGTTGAACCTGAGCGAAAGGAAGCTTCTATCCTCGAAATTGACGACTGCTTCTCTCTCTTTCCTTCGTCTCAGCGACGGTCATCCTCGAATCGTTCTCTCCAAAGCTTTGACTTCGAGCTACATGGTACGTCATGATCTCTCCCATTTCTCTTTTCCGCGCTGACCTCTCCTCCGACTCGAACAGCACATCCGACTCTACGCGACTCAACACCTCGGTCAGCTCGTCCTCTCGAGCACCGAAGCCAACGAATGGACCCTCCAACTCCTCATCACTCAGCTCTATGATCCTTCGCCTGAGGTCTGCGAAATGGCGGTTCACTTCCTCGAGGAAGCTTGCGAGTCGTCGGAAGCGCTTCAGCTCGTCGTGCAGATGCGGCCGTTCTTGGAGCATCTCGGAGACGTTGGGCATCCGCTCCTTCTTCGGTGAGTATCCTCGTCGCTCATACGTACACTAGAGACCCTGCTGAAATTGTTTCTTCCTTCCCTCGTGCAGATTTCTTTCCACATCGGTCGGATTCACCTACCTCTGTCAGGTTCAGTACATCGATCGCGAGATGGACTCTTGGCTGCATGTGAGTCCTGTCTCGAGCCCCTTTTCTCGCCGATTTGAGCTGACAGTATCTTCTCCCCAGGATCGGAATCACCTCTACGTCGTCCAGGTTGAGCTCTACCTCGCCAGAGTCTTCTATCCAGCCTCGGAAGACGACGCGGACGATCTCCTGTGAGTCTTGTTTCTCCCTCCTTCACCACTTCCCTCGACTACGATCTGACAAGCGTCGTCGTTCTCTTGCTTCTTTTCGCAGAATCTTCGATGGAACCGTCCCTCCTCATTTCTACGGCGAGCTCACAAAGACCGACGAGGGATGTCAGATCCTGCGCGAGAAGGGTCATTTCGCCGAGTTTGCTCAGTTCATTCGTCAACATGGACTTGAGTCGGAGGATGTGGATCTTCTGAACAAGCTGAAGAGTGTTCTCTGGGCAGTGGTGAGTCGCCGAGTCCTCCTAACCTCGATCCTCTCTGTCGGTCGGAACGAAATCGAAGCTCACTTTTCCCTCTCCATTTTCGCGTCGTGCAGGGAAACATCGGCTCTACTCGTGGCGGGTTCCCTTTCCTAGAGGATGAGGATATCCTTGAGAACATTGTCGAGATCGCTGAGCAGTCTCCCATCCTTTCGATCCGAGGGTGAGTCGACTCTTTCACCCTTCTCTCCACTCGCATTTCGCTGACCACCGGACGTCTCTGGTCCCTTTTCCGTTCCAGAACCTGTTTCTTCGTCCTCGGGCTCATCTCTACCACCCGCTCCGGAGCCGACTTCCTTCACGAGTTCAACTGGGAGGCGACGATGGGTCCTTCGGGAGAGCCAACAGGACTTTGCATCCCTTCGGATCTTTCAAAGTTTGTCAGCGTGAGTGCTTCCTCTATCTCTGCTCTCCATGCTGTCTCGAAGACTCTACTGACCTCTCTTTGGTCTTCTTCTTTCAAGATTCCTCCTTGGTCTCCTCCCGAAATTCAAAGACCAGCTTCTCTCGATCTCGTCGCGTCGACATCGGTTCTCGAACTCGCCGTCATGACCGCGATCGCCAAACTCAGCAACCACGTTCAGGCCAACGTTTCTTTCCGTGCTCTCGCCAAGTGAGTTGCGCTCCTCCTTTTCAGGTTCTCCGAGCCTCGCTGACGACCTACTTTTCCCCTTCAGACTCAAACGTCAACACAAGCGGCTCTTCACCTCCATCCCTCTCTTCTATCGAGCTCTCCACACCCTCTCTTCCAGTCACCACCGTCTACCCATCCGGCGTTTCCTCTTCGACTTATTTGACGTACGCCTGTCCCCAGCGACCGTCTCGGGCCTCCTCGATGCAGCTCGAACGCTCAAAGCGGAACCAGACGAGGTCGAGGACGACGACGCGTCCTCTCGATCTTCTTCCTCTTCGTCGTCCGAGCCGGAGGACGCGACTCGAGCTCCTCCACCGCCACCTCGGATGAGGATCCTCAGGAGAGGGAGTCGCCAGAAGGTCGGATCGTTCGATAGCGCGGATGACGACGGAAGCAGCTCGGACGAGAGCGAGCAGGAGGGAGAGTTGATGCCTCCGCTGTTCAAGGAGCCTGGGAGGAGGGTGTTTGGCTTTGCAACCGGTGCTGTGGCAGTTTAGGATCGCTCTCTGTGTCATCGTCTTCTCTAGCAATATATTCTCTCTCCCGAATTTCCTCTCTCTTGTAGTCCTCTTACCTCATACCTTTCTCCCTGCCTCTTTTTGATTCCCACCAGCTCGCTCGCTTCTGTACCATCTCCTTCCATACCTACCTCTGCCGCTCTTGTTTCTGTTAACATATCTCCGCACGGGTCTTTTCGACCAACTCACAAATCTTTAACTGGACTTTGAGCTCTGCCTGCGAGCGAGAAGTTGATCTTGCGAACGAAACTAAAGATCTTCTCCAGTTGTTTGCAGAGATGAAGATCAAGACACAGATCGGAGGAGAAGGGACAAGTAACGAGTTACGAGATGGTGTTTGAAGAGTGGAGGCGTTGTTGGAGGGTTCTGTGGACTGATCTACCCTTATTTCTTCGACTTTCATTCGACCGGTCGCGTCTCACTTTCTTCTTCTTTTCCCTTTTGAACTGACTTCTTAACTCTTCCCCAGCTACTTTATCCTCAATATGCTTACGACCCCTAGGTCATATCTCTCAGATCAGCATTTAATTACCGGATCGTTCTCTGTTCGTTTTACCACCTCTCTCATTTTCCTTTCTTCTCCTCTCCTTCTCTTCCTTCCCGTTCGACTAGCTGACTCTCCTCTTATCTACCACGCAAATAGCTCTTCTCTTCTTTCTGTCTGGGTTTTCCCTCTCGGTCGCGTCGCCTCAGGACTCGTACAGCCATCTCTACTTCCAGTCAGCTTGTACGCGCCGTTCTTTTCCCTCTCGACTCTTCATTCTCTCGCCTACATACTGGATCTCTATCGCCAATCTTCTCAGCTACTCTTAATTGGACATAATGCAGCTCACAGGAAGGCTCTCGTCCTCAGTTCCCGCCTCTACTCGTTCGTACTCGATGTGTTCTCTTTCTGCGACGCGCTTTCTGACTTTTTTCCTTTCCATTCTGTCGTTAACTCATATACCCAGCCACCACCTTCCATTCATCTCGTCGATTTCCGTTCTACTTTCCTAACCACCCGCTCGCTCTCAGACTCGCTCTCACTCCACGAAGATCCCAGCTAGCCTCCTGCCTAATGTTCGCCGCACAATTTGATCAACTTCTCTTGACTCACTTCCCTTCTCGTAAGCTTTTTAGGAATCCCTTCTCTTCCAGGCCCAGAATCTTCTCCCATCGCTGGACTCAGCTCTACAGAAAGTCAACCTTTAACCCAAAGTCTTCTTGCGAGCTCACACCTCTTTGAGCACTCGCCATCATCCTCCTCCCGAAAGCGACAGAGCTACCCTTCAACCCCCCTCGCACCTTTACCCACGAGTAAAATTCCCACAACTGAGAGGGCCAGATTTTTTTTTGTATTAAGAAGAGGGAAGGTGGTGAAAGAGGGGGGTCTGTGGATCTCTCTCTCCCGTTCCCAATCTCTTTTCTTTGCTTCTTTCTAGAGTGCTGAGTGTGAGTATATCTGTAGGCCTATAATGAATACAAACCTTTATTAAGTCCTTGAGTCAAGGGCAAAGAGGTCCGATTCTTCAAGAGGAAGCCAAAAAGAAACTGATCCAAAAGCACAAAGGGAAACAAAGGTCGCGTTTCAATTTTCTTTTCCTCCCCTTCTGCCTCCTTCTCCTTCTCTTTCCCCAACCCTTGTCTGGCCTTCAAAGGGAGGTATGGAACAAGTTTGATCTTGCAAAGACAGTCTACTGGACTTGGTCAGATCCATCTTGCTTTTGTGCACGGCAGTTGCCGTTCCAAACCCCTCCTCTTTGCATCTGTACTTTCATACTTACCTTATACCGCTGCATCGGCTTCACAACCCCGGTCAGCACGTTGGGACCCTCCTCATTGCACGGCGACGCATCGTCCTCATGGAGAGGTCCCTTCGTTGTGGTCGCTTCGGCGGCTTCAGGCGTGAAATCTCTTGTTAAGGTCGCTCTCTCTTCGGAGGGAGCTACCTGCGCTTTTGCTTCGAGATCTCTTTCTTTGGATAGGGGACGAGTACCGAAGAGATCAGTTCGAGGTTTGATGAAATTTGGTGTGGGAGAGAGAGGGAGAGGGGAAGAAGAGGGTTCCGCTCGTTCAAGGGTCGGCGGCAAACGGACGGTCGGACGTTTGGGTAAAGCAGCGGGTGCTTAGGATGCTTTCTTTTCTTGGAGATTACGAGAGGAGACGAAGCTGAGAAAGAAAGGATGGCTTCCGCTGGGTCTGCTCCGTAAGAGGTAGAAACGATCGAGACGACGATCACCGCCGCTTTGGTTGAGGGAGCGGATGTTGGTGAAGAGTTTCCTGTGAGGGTGGAGGACACGAAGGGATCGAAGAGGGAGAGGGACGTTACCATCTCGTCCATCGCGATCTTTCCTTCATTCCTCCCACCTGGTTCCGCTGAATCGAGAAGAGGATCTTGAACACAGTTCCAGTCTCCACCGATGAAGAGGGGTGGCGAGAAGGGAGAGTTGGCGAGAGAACGTCGAAGTTCGTCGAGGTAGCGATCCGCGTCCGTCGAGGAGGTAGGTACGTAGATTGTGACAAAGCGGATCTGTTCCTCGCCGATGGTGAAGACCGCATCAGTCGATCGAACCGGCGATCTGGCTGTTGAGCGGTTGGTGAGGAAGTTGATCTGTGTAGGAGGAAGAGAGATGAAGCGAGAGGAGGGACGCCAAAGAATGGCTGTTTGGGAGTTGGGGGTGAAGATGGCTCGAAGTCCAGCTCTTTCACAGTCTGATGTCCAAGCCTGCGCTTGGACGACTGATCTACAGTAGACCTCGGATAGGAGAAAAATGTCGGCGGACGTGCGAGAGAAATGAGCGAAGTAGGTCGAGCGAGTTCGATCGTTGGAGAGCCCACGTTCAACGTTGGATGCAACGACCGAGAGATGGTTTGGGGACATTATTAAAGGGAGATGGGAGTCTCATCCGACGTGGAGGGGGTCGAAGGAGGGGCGAGAGGGGTGGTGGGAGGGTAGAGAGAGGGAGAAGGAGAGAGAAGAGTTTGAGACGAACCGTTTGAGCCCTTCTCAATCCCCTCCATTTCTCCCCCATGGTGTTCGTCTTCGTCGTCAACAGCGTCATCGATCTCCTCTTCCTCCCTGTTGGACGCGTGCTCGACTTCCAGACTGTGGAACCGGTTGTTCTTCACGCTCAACATCGACGCGTCCCCTCGAACGGGAGTTGGGGACGGGTGGGCTTGAGGCGAGGTAGGACGAGCGTTGGAGGTAAAGCTGAAGGTAGGGGAGTAGGGGATATCCGATCGTTCGATGACCCTCCTCCTCTTCGCGTTGATTGGCGTAGGAGAGGCGGACCGAAGCTCGCGAGGGGGGGAAGTGGGAGTGGAGAGAGGAGGAGTCGAGGAGGGCCGTTCCAGGCTCCTCTTCTGGGGTTGTTGCTGCTGCTGCTGCTTGGGAGAAGGAGGGGGAGAGGAAGAGAGAAGGGAAGGGCAGTGGTAGGAAGCATGGCCTCGAGAGGCACAGTGTTTGCAAGGAGGAGCATCCGTGCACTCGACTCGCGAGTGTTGGGTGCTCTTGCAGTAGACACAGCTCAACCATCTGCCGATAACGAAGAACTTGGGTTTGTTCACCCAAGTTCCGAAATCCTGTTCGAAGTGAATAGAAGCTGGAAGCCGCTTCGACGTCGAGATATCGACGAGAATCGCGACGCTACCGGTTGCCACAGTCGTCTTGTCGAAGAAGATCGGCTGGAAGGCCATGATCTTCCCAACGTCCTTCAACTTGGCTTCGAGAAGGCCCCGAGAGCCCTCCTCATCGAGCCACCCTTCAATCCTACCCTCGACGATGTCTGCGTTCGTAGAGTTGTGAAGACGGAAAGGAGAGACGACTACACCTTTGAGCTTTAAGCCCTCCAAAATGAGCTTGCTGACCTCCAACTCGTTCGCGTTCTTCTTCATTTGAAGGATGATCCGTTCCCCATTTTGGATAGGAACGACGAAGTTGGCGAGAGGGGTGTGCTGTGCTTGAATGGCTTGAGCGACGGCGATAAGAGTCGTTCCCCGAGGTGGTTTGAGAGCGAGCGCTCCTTCGCGAGGGACGGCGAGTTCTGGGATGAGGCTTGCTGTAGCGGAGGAAGACGGAGAGGGGGAGGAGGAGGAAGAAAGGAAGGGTTTGTGAGGGAGAGTGGAGGGGCGGTAAGAGTGAGGAGGGGGGGGTTGTCGACATTTAAAAGTAGAAGGGAAGGTTCCAGAGAAAAGGGGGGACGGAGAAGAGCTTCCTTCCACAGGATTGCTAAGAGGAGTTGCAGAAGAGTGAGAGTCCTCAAGTGAGTTCTCTGCTTGGCTGGTGCGTTTGTTTAGGAGGGAGGGGGAGGATGATGGTACAGGTGTTGTTACAGGTGTTAGAGGGCAGTCTTTTAAACTTCCTTTCATGTATCCAGCCGGGCGGAGGGTTAATATCAAATACATCTCCTTGTATACACTGGAATTGTGGCCGAGCGGTCTAAGGCGCCAGCTTAAGGTGAATCAATTCACTCGCTGGTCAGTAATGGCATGGGTTCGAATCCCATCGATTTCACTTTTGTTTTGCTCTTTTTCATGGACGCGGTGGAGCACAAACATTTTGGATCGGGCTCGCACCAGCTCCAAACGCGTAAACCTCATTTTCCCCTCCCTCCCAAGGTACCAGTGAGGATCTAAGGTGGTGGAGGCAGGAAGAGGACAGAAGAGAAGGGAGAGAGGAGAGAGTTGTAAAGTGAATCAACCTCAAGATGATCTGCTCAGTGGTGTCTCTCTCTTTTCCGTTTTCCCTTCTTTCCCTCTGTTCGTAGGTTTCTCTCCTCCCTTTGCCTTTGTTTTGAATCTCATCACAATCTTTCTTGGTTGACTGTCCCCCCTTTGACCTTGTTTTGTTTCGGATCTCGTGCTCGAGCACGTGCTACTACCCCTTCACTTGACTCTCGCCTTTGTCGTTGTTCACTTCCTTTGTTTTTGACTCCCTTTGGCTGCGGTTGTTCATTTCTCTTCGAGGAAAGCCTACAAGACTCCCTGGGAAACCCCAGACCCGACGGGTTCTTATTTTTTACCAACCAAACAAACATTACCCTTCAAGAGCTGAGCTCGAGAACGTGGTTGGAGGAGCGAAGGAGCAAGGAGATGGCGACCCAGGAGTGTAGCTCGAGTTGGAAAGTAGCAAGAAGCTAGAGGATTTGATGACCGTGTAGCTTGAAGCGGTTAGGAAGAGAGACCGAGAAAGAGGCAAAGACTGAGAAGCCTCTAAGGGTGGGGGAAAGGGCTGAAGGTTTGTAGACCAAGAGAAAGGTCAAGCTGGGCAGAGAAGAGCTCCGAGAGCGTCACACCCCTATCCTTGCTGTTGAAGTTCCTTGGATTGCAGGATTTCATGATCAGCAGCCTTGGTGTGGAAGGGCGGTTTGATATGGTCTAAGGGGAGAGAAGGGAAAGGAGCACAAGTCAGAGACCTGAGCTTCAACCCTATTAAACAAAGAACCTTGAAAATAACTCATTACACTTAGCTTTGCCTACTGTTCAGTCAGCCAACCAGTCAACAACATCAGACAACCAGCATCTCCTCCCTCTCTCTTCCTGTTGTCTCTGAACCTCAGCGTAGGACGCTGATTTCGGATGAGTAGGACATTCTTTGTCGCGTGTTTCTTCTTGCACGACCTTGGAAGCAAATGCTTCGAGCGACGGCATGTAGGAGGGCAGGAAACGGGTTGCTTCAGAGTTGCAAATAGGACAACAGTTGCACTCTCAGCGTAGAGGTTTTGGAGAATTGATGTTGATGAACAGCAGAGGAGGCCTTCACAGTCCAAAGCAAAGCGGGGAGGAACACCAAGAGGCCAAGTGCGGCCAGCAATCTGAACTTTTAAGGCAGGGTTGTTACGGCGCCTCTGAGTCGAGCAAGAACCGAACTTAGGAGAGTGCAGGTCTGAGGGCGGAGGGTGGTCCGGAGCCGGAAACCGCAACACCCAAACTGCGGTCCTCAATGTCCGATCCTCCCCTCTTCAACTTGAACTCGGGACAAGTAGGGATCCGATTGCAGTGAAACCTAGATGGTTGGAAACATACCGCCTGCGCAAAATGTGGGAAGCACCTCCAATGCCGTTACCAAAATTTCTTTTTCCGCGCACTGGGGGCCCTGAGCTCAGCGGATTCAACAGGCCTGATTGCGGACAAGTCCTGTTGCTGGTTTCGCTTTGCCGGTAAAAAGGAGAACACGTACAGTGTCTAACATACACTGGCAGAGAACAAAACGCAGGATCACACCAGCGTGAAGAAATAAAATAAAGTCGAAAAGTTCTTCTTTTCCCCTCTTCAACGTGAACTGGGGACGAGTTCTGATCGTAGCTTCTTGCGTGCAATGAACAAGAGAAGATATATACTATCCAATCAGCTGGAAAGCATCGATACTAGCAAAGGATAAAACGCGGGAAGCTACGAGCCTTGAGAAAGGAAAACAAAACAAACTCAAGCCAGTCCCTGTTCCTTCCCTCTTCAACGTGAACTGGGGACGAGTTCTGATCGTAGCTTCTCGCGTGCAATGAACAAGAGAAGATATATACTATCCAATCAGCTGGAAAGTATCGATACTAGCAAAGGATAAAACGCGGGAAGCTACGAGCCTTGAGAAAAGAAAACAAAACAAACTCAAGCCAGTAAAACTCCTGCGTTCGCTTGCAGACGAGTTCTGATCGTAGCTTCTTGCGTGCAATGAACAAGAGAAGATATATACTATCCAATAAGCTGGAAAGTATCGATACTAGCAAAGGATAAAACGCGGGAAGCTACGAGCCTTGAGAAAGGAAAACAAAACAAACTCATGCCAGTGAAATTCCCGGGTTCGCTTGCAGACGAGTTCTGATCTTAGCTTCTCGCGTGCAATGAACAAGAGAAGATATATACTATCCAATCAGCTGGAAAGTATCGATACTAGCAAAGGATAAAACGCGGGAAGCTACGAGCCTTGAGAAAAGAAAACAAAACAAACTCAAGCCAGTAAAACTCCTGCGTTCGCTTGCAGACGAGTTCTGATCGTAGCTTCTTGCGTGCAATGAACAAGAGAAGATATATACTATCCAATCAGCTGGAAAGTATCGATACTAGCAAAGGATAAAACGCGGGAAGCTACGAGCCTTGAGAAAAGAAAACAAAACAAACTCAAGCCAGTAAAACTCCTGCGTTCGCTTGCAGACGAGTTCTGATCGTAGCTTCTTGCGTGCAATGAACAAGAGAAGATATATACTATCCAATAAGCTGGAAAGTATCGATACTAGCAAAGGATAAAACGCGGGAAGCTACGAGCCTTGAGAAAGGAAAACAAAACAAACTCATGCCAGTGAAATTCCCGGGTTCGCTTGCAGACGAGTTCTGATCTTAGCTTCTCGCGTGCAATGAACAAGAGAAGATATATACTATCCAATCAGCTGGAAAGTATCGATACTAGCAAAGGATAAAACGCGGGAAGCTACGAGCCTTGAGAAAAGAAAACAAAACAAACTCAAGCCAGTAAAACTCCTGCGTTCGCTTGCAGACGAGTTCTGATCGTAGCTTCTTGCGTGCAATGAACAAGAGAAGATATATACTATCCAATCAGCTGGAAAGTATCGATACTAGCAAAGGATAAAACGCGGGAAGCTACGAGCCTTGAGAAAAGAAAACAAAACAAACTCAAGCCAGTAAAACTCCTGCGTTCGCTTGCAGACGAGTTCTGATCGTAGCTTCTTGCGTGCAATGAACAAGAGAAGATATATACTATCCAATAAGCTGGAAAGTATCGATACTAGCAAAGGATAAAACGCGGGAAGCTACGAGCCTTGAGAAAGGAAAACAAAACAAACTCATGCCAGTGAAATTCCCGGGTTCGCTTGCAGACGAGTTCTGATCTTAGCTTCTCGCGTGCAATGAACAAGAGAAGATATATACTATCCAATAAGCTGGAAAGTATCGATACTAGCAAAGGATAAAACGCGGGAAGCTACAAGCCTTGAGAAAGGAAAACAAAACAAACTCAAGCCAGTAAAACTCCTGCGTTCGCTTGCAGACGAGTTCTGATCGTAGCTTCTTGCGTGCAATGAACAAGAGAAGATATATACTATCCAATAAGCTGGAAAGTATCGATACTAGCAAAGGATAAAACGCGGGAAGCTACGAGCCTTGAGAAAGGAAAACAAAACAAACTCAAGCCAGTAAAACTCCTGCGTTCGCTTGCAGACGAGTTCTGATCGTAGCTTCTTGCGTGCAATGAACAAGAGAAGATATATACTATCCAATAAGCTGGAAAGTATCGATACTAGCAAAGGATAAAACGCGGGAAGCTACGAGCTTGACGACCTTGGGTCTGGGGGGGGTTTCCGACTCTAGATGTGTTTCTCTTTCTCTTTCTCTTTCTTTCTCGCTCACTCCCATGGTCACTCTACCTATCTCTATCACTCCCACACCTCACTTGTCTATGTGTTTTGCCTCGACTTTATCTCTCGACGTCTCCTTAGTTACCGTCTCCTTCATTTCCTCCGCGCGCCTCTCTCCCTCGTTGTCCCGGATCGTTCACCGTCTTCTTCCTAGGCT
The DNA here is from genome assembly GCA_000950635.1 of Mrakia blollopis. Lineage (NCBI taxonomy): Eukaryota > Fungi > Basidiomycota > Tremellomycetes > Cystofilobasidiales > Mrakiaceae > Mrakia > Mrakia blollopis. The sequence goes on along the minus strand of BBPU01000023.1, from coordinate 7,023 downwards.
CACAGTTCGGTACGGGTCTTCTCTCACTCAGACCGTCGACGAATCCCTTCCTTGTCCAGCAAGGCCTTCTTTTCCTCCCCTCACCGACCCACTCTCCTAGGGTCATCAAGACGAGCCTTGAGAAAAGAAAACAAAACAAACTCAAGCCAGTAAAACTCCTGCGTTCGCTTGCAGACGAGTTCTGATCGTAGCTTCTCGCGTGCAATGAACAAGAGAAGATATATACTATCCAATCAGCTGGAAAGCATCGATACTAGCAAAAGATAAAACGCGGGAAGCTACGAGCCTTGAGAAAAGAAAACAAAACAAACTCAAGCCAGTGAAACTCCTGGGTTCGCTTGCAGACGAGTTCTGATCGTAGCTTCTTGCGTGCAATGAACAAGAGAAGATATATACTATCCAATAAGCTGGAAAGTATCGATACTAGCAAAGGATAAAACGCGGGAAGCTACGAGCCTTGAGAAAGGAAAACAAAACAAACTCAAGCCAGTCCCTGTTCCTTCCCTCTTCAACGTGAACTGGGGACGAGTTCTGATCGTAGCTTCTCGCGTGCAATGAACAAGAGAAGATATATACTATCCAATCAGCTGGAAAGCATCGATACTAGCAAAGGATAAAACGCGGGAAGCTACGAGCCTTGAGAAAGGAAAACAAAACAAACTCAAGCCAGTGAAACTCCTGGGTTCGCTTGCAGACGAGTTCTGATCGTAGCTTCTTGCGTGCAATGAACAAGAGAAGATATATACTATCCAATAAGCTGGAAAGTATCGATACTAGCAAAGGATAAAACGCGGGAAGCTACGAGCCTTGAGAAAGGAAAACAAAACAAACTCAAGCCAGTGAAACTCCTGGGTTCGCTTGCAGACGAGTTCTGATCGTAGCTTCTTGCGTGCAATGAACAAGAGAAGATATATACTATCCAATAAGCTGGAAAGTATCGATACTAGCAAAGGATAAAACGCGGGAAGCTACGAGCCTTGAGAAAGGAAAACAAAACAAACTCAAGCCAGTCCCTGTTCCTTCCCTCTTCAACGTGAACTGGGGACGAGTTCTGATCGTAGCTTCTCGCGTGCAATGAACAAGAGAAGATATATACTATCCAATAAGCTGGAAAGTATCGATACTAGCAAAAGATAAAACGCGGGAAACTACGAGCCTTGAGAAAGGAAAACAAAACAAACTCAAGCCAGTCCCTGTTCCTTCCCTCTTCAACGTGAACTGGGGACGAGTTCTGATCGTAGCTTCTCGCGTGCAATGAACAAGAGAAGATATATACTATCCAATAAGCTGGAAAGTATCGATACTAGCAAAAGATAAAACGCGGGAAACTACGAGCCTTGAGAAAGGAAAACAAAACAAACTCAAGCCAGTCCCTGTTCCTTCCCTCTTCAACGTGAACTGGGGACGAGTTCTGATCGTAGCTTCTTGCGTGCAATGAACAAGAGAAGATATATACTATCCAATCAGCTGGAAAGCATCGATACTAGCAAAGGATAAAACGCGGGAAGCTACGAGCCTTGAGAAAGGAAAACAAAACAAACTCAAGCCAGTGAAACTCCTGGGTTCGCTTGCAGACGAGTTCTGATCGTAGCTTCTTGCGTGCAATGAACAAGAGAAGATATATACTATCCAATAAGCTGGAAAGTATCGATACTAGCAAAGGATAAAACGCGGGAAGCTACGAGCCTTGAGAAAGGAAAACAAAACAAACTCAAGCCAGTCCCTGTTCCTTCCCTCTTCAACGTGAACTGGGACGAGTTCTGATCGTAGCTTCTCGCGTGCAATGAACAAGAGAAGATATATACTATCCAATAAGCTGGAAAGTATCGATACTAGCAAAAGATAAAACGCGGGAAACTACGAGCCTTGAGAAAGGAAAACAAAACAAACTCAAGCCAGTCCCTGTTCCTTCCCTCTTCAACGTGAACTGGGGACGAGTTCTGATCGTAGCTTCTCGCGTGCAATGAACAAGAGAAGATATATACTATCCAATAAGCTGGAAAGTATCGATACTAGCAAAAGATAAAACGCGGGAAACTACGAGCCTTGAGAAAGGAAAACAAAACAAACTCAAGCCAGTCCCTGTTCCTTCCCTCTTCAACGTGAACTGGGGACGAGTTCTGATCGTAGCTTCTCGCGTGCAATGAACAAGAGAAGATATATACTATCCAATAAGCTGGAAAGTATCGATACTAGCAAAAGATAAAACGCGGGAAACTACGAGCCTTGAGAAAGGAAAACAAAACAAACTCAAGCCAGTCCCTGTTCCTTCCCTCTTCAACGTGAACTGGGACGAGTTCTGATCGTAGCTTCTCGCGTGCAATGAACAAGAGAAGATATATACTATCCAATCAGCTGGAAAGCATCGATACTAGCAAAGGATAAAACGCGGGAAGCTACGAGCCTTGAGAAAGGAAAACAAAACAAACTCAAGCCAGTGAAACTCCTGGTTCGCTTGCAGACGAGTTCTGATCGTAGCTTCTTGCGTGCAATGAACAAGAGAAGATATATACTATCCAATCAGCTGGAAAGCATCGATACTAGCAAAGGATAAAACGCGGGAAGCTACGAGCCTTGAGAAAGGAAAACAAAACAAACTCAAGCCAGTGAAACTCCTGGGTTCGCTTGCAGACGAGTTCTGATCGTAGCTTCTTGCGTGCAATGAACAAGAGAAGATATATACTATCCAATAAGCTGGAAAGTATCGATACTAGCAAAGGATAAAACGCGGGAAGCTACGAGCCTTGAGAAAGGAAAACAAAACAAACTCAAGCCAGTCCCTGTTCCTTCCCTCTTCAACGTGAACTGGGACGAGTTCTGATCGTAGCTTCTTGCGTGCAATGAACAAGAGAAGATATATACTATCCAATCAGCTGGAAAGCATCGATACTAGCAAAGGATAAAACGCGGGAAGCTACGAGCCTTGAGAAAGGAAAACAAAACAAACTCAAGCCAGTGAACTCCTGGTTCGCTTGCAGACGAGTTCTGATCGTAGCTTCTCGCGTGCAATGAACAAGAGAAGATATATACTATCCAATAAGCTGGAAAGTATCGATACTAGCAAAGGATAAAACGCGGGAAGCTACGAGCCTTGAGAAAGGAAAACAAAACAAACTCAAGCCAGTCCCTGTTCCTTCCCTCTTCAACGTGAACTGGGGACGAGTTCTGATCGTAGCTTCTCGCGTGCAATGAACAAGAGAAGATATATACTATCCAATAAGCTGGAAAGTATCGATACTAGCAAAAGATAAAACGCGGGAAACTACGAGCCTTGAGAAAGGAAAACAAAACAAACTCAAGCCAGTCCCTGTTCCTTCCCTCTTCAACGTGAACTGGGGACGAGTTCTGATCGTAGCTTCTCGCGTGCAATGAACAAGAGAAGATATATACTATCCAATAAGCTGGAAAGTATCGATACTAGCAAAAGATAAAACGCGGGAAGCTACGAGCCTTGAGAAAGGAAAACAAAACAAACTCAAGCCAGTCCCTGTTCCTTCCCTCTTCAACGTGAACTGGGGACGAGTTCTGATCGTAGCTTCTGCGTGCAATGAACAAGAGAAGATATATACTATCCAATCAGCTGGAAAGCATCGATACTAGCAAAGGATAAAACGCGGGAAGCTACGAGCCTTGAGAAAGGAAAACAAAACAAACTCAAGCCAGTCCCTGTTCCTTCCCTCTTCAACGTGAACTGGGGACGAGTTCTGATCGTAGCTTCTCGCGTGCAATGAACAAGAGAAGATATATACTATCCAATCAGCTGGAAAGCATCGATACTAGCAAAGGATAAAACGCGGGAAGCTACGAGCCTTGAGAAAGGAAAACAAAACAAACTCAAGCCAGTCCCTGTTCCTTCCCTCTTCAACGTGAACTGGGACGAGTTCTGATCGTAGCTTCTCGCGTGCAATGAACAAGAGAAGATATATACTATCCAATAAGCTGGAAAGTATCGATACTAGCAAAAGATAAAACGCGGGAAACTACGAGCCTTGAGAAAGGAAAACAAAACAAACTCAAGCCAGTCCCTGTTCCTTCCCTCTTCAACGTGAACTGGGGACGAGTTCTGATCGTAGCTTCTCGCGTGCAATGAACAAGAGAAGATATATACTATCCAATAAGCTGGAAAGTATCGATACTAGCAAAAGATAAAACGCGGGAAACTACGAGCCTTGAGAAAGGAAAACAAAACAAACTCAAGCCAGTCCCTGTTCCTTCCCTCTTCAACGTGAACTGGGGACGAGTTCTGATCGTAGCTTCTCGCGTGCAATGAACAAGAGAAGATATATACTATCCAATCAGCTGGAAAGCATCGATACTAGCAAAGGATAAAACGCGGGAAGCTACGAGCCTTGAGAAAGGAAAACAAAACAAACTCAAGCCAGTCCCTGTTCCTTCCCTCTTCAACGTGAACTGGGGACGAGTTCTGATCGTAGCTTCTCGCGTGCAATGAACAAGAGAAGATATATACTATCCAATCAGCTGGAAAGCATCGATACTAGCAAAAGATAAAACGCGGGAAGCTACGAGCCTTGAGAAAGGAAAACAAAACAAACTCAAGCCAGTCCCTGTTCCTTCCCTCTTCAACGTGAACTGGGGACGAGTTCTGATCGTAGCTTCTCGCGTGCAATGAACAAGAGAAGATATATACTATCCAATAAGCTGGAAAGTATCGATACTAGCAAAGGATAAAACGCGGGAAGCTACGAGCCTTGAGAAAGGAAAACAAAACAAACTCAAGCCAGTCCCTGTTCCTTCCCTCTTCAACGTGAACTGGGGACGAGTTCTGATCGTAGCTTCTCGCGTGCAATGAACAAGAGAAGATATATACTATCCAATAAGCTGGAAAGTATCGATACTAGCAAAAGATAAAACGCGGGAAACTACGAGCCTTGAGAAAGGAAAACAAAACAAACTCAAGCCAGTCCCTGTTCCTTCCCTCTTCAACGTGAACTGGGGACGAGTTCTGATCGTAGCTTCTCGCGTGCAATGAACAAGAGAAGATATATACTATCCAATAAGCTGGAAAGTATCGATACTAGCAAAGATAAAACGCGGGAAACTACGAGCCTTGAGAAAGGAAAACAAAACAAACTCAAGCCAGTCCCTGTTCCTTCCCTCTTCAACGTGAACTGGGGACGAGTTCTGATCGTAGCTTCTCGCGTGCAATGAACAAGAGAAGATATATACTATCCAATCAGCTGGAAAGCATCGATACTAGCAAAGGATAAAACGCGGGAAGCTACGAGCCTTGAGAAAGGAAAACAAAACAAACTCAAGCCAGTCCCTGTTCCTTCCCTCTTCAACGTGAACTGGGGACGAGTTCTGATCGTAGCTTCTCGCGTGCAATGAACAAGAGAAGATATATACTATCCAATAAGCTGGAAAGTATCGATACTAGCAAAAGATAAAACGCGGGAAACTACGAGCCTTGAGAAAGGAAAACAAAACAAACTCAAGCCAGTCCCTGTTCCTTCCCTCTTCAACGTGAACTGGGGACGAGTTCTGATCGTAGCTTCTCGCGTGCAATGAACAAGAGAAGATATATACTATCCAATAAGCTGGAAAGTATCGATACTAGCAAAAGATAAAACGCGGGAAACTACGAGCCTTGAGAAAGGAAAACAAAACAAACTCAAGCCAGTCCCTGTTCCTTCCCTCTTCAACGTGAACTGGGGACGAGTTCTGATCGTAGCTTCTCGCGTGCAATGAACAAGAGAAGATATATACTATCCAATAAGCTGGAAAGTATCGATACTAGCAAAAGATAAAACGCGGGAAACTACGAGCCTTGAGAAAGGAAAACAAAACAAACTCAAGCCAGTCCCTGTTCCTTCCCTCTTCAACGTGAACTGGGGACGAGTTCTGATCGTAGCTTCTCGCGTGCAATGAACAAGAGAAGATATATACTATCCAATCAGCTGGAAAGCATCGATACTAGCAAAGGATAAAAACGCGGGAAGCTACGAGCCTTGAGAAAGGAAAACAAAACAAACTCAAGCCAGTGAAACTCCTGGTGTCTCGCTTGAACAGGACGAGTTCTGATCGTAGCTTCTTGCGTGCAATGAACAAGAGAAGATATATACTATCCAATAAGCTGGAAAGTATCGATACTAGCAAAGGATAAAACGCGGGAAGCTACGAGCCTTGAGAAAGGAAAACAAAACAAACTCAAGCCAGTCCCTGTTCCTTCCCTCTTCAACGTGAACTGGGGACGAGTTCTGATCGTAGCTTCTTGCGTGCAATGAACAAGAGAAGATATATACTATCCAATCAGCTGGAAAGCATCGATACTAGCAAAGGATAAAACGCGGGAAGCTACGAGCCTTGAGAAAGGAAAACAAAACAAACTCAAGCCAGTCCCTGAAATCCTTCCCTGGCGTTCGAACGTTGAACAGGACGAGTTCTGATCGTAGCTTCTTGCGTGCAATGAACAAGAGAAGATATATACTATCCAATAAGCTGGAAAGTATCGATACTAGCAAAAGGATAAAACGCGGGAAGCTACGAGCCTTGAGAAAGGAAAAAGCAAAACAAAACTCAAGCCAGTCCCTGTTCCTTCCCTCTTCAACGTGAACTGGGGACGAGTTCTGATCGTAGCTTCTCGCGTGCAATGAACAAGAGAAAGATATATACTATCCAATAAGCTGGAAAGTATCGATACTAGCAAAAGATAAAACGCGGGGAAAGCTACGAGCCTTGAGAAAGGAAAACAAAACAAACTCAAGCCAGTCCCTGTTCCTTCCCTCTTCAACGTGAACTGGGGACGAGTTCTGATCGTAGCTTCTCGCGTGCAATGATTACAAGAGAAGACGATATATACTATCCAATCAGCTGGAAAGCATCGATACTAGCAAAAGGAATAAAATCGCGGGAAGCTACGAGCCTTGAGAAAGGAAAACAAAACAAACTCAAGCCAGTCCCTGTTCCTTCCCTCTTCAACGTGAACTGGGGACGAGTTCTGATCGTAGCTTCTCGCGATGCAATGAACAAGAGAAGATATATACTATCCAATCAGCTGGAAAG